>CM060682.1:36259976-37601522 GCA_030686995.1 Artemisia argyi | reverse complement strand
ATTGATGGCTCTTGAAATGGAGAGCCAGCATGCCAAAGGGTTCATACCAAGTTACAACTGAAACTAACTTCACTGAGTTATGATAGCACAGTTTTAGTTCAAGAAGACGGTTCAAAGTGCGTGGATTTGTTGGTACAAAAGTACACACGGGGTAGGACGGCGTGAAGTTTAAACCAAAATTGTCAATAGAATGAAATGTACCATTGGTCTCTGTTTTAATTTATTCTATATATAAATACGATAGGTAATTTGACAAATGCCACTCATGTATCATTGTTAAATTTTCGGCATTTGATGAATGTAGATTTGAAACTCATAATTTTTGAACCGATATAGATATACTGACCATTACGTTAAGAGTTTGATCAAAAACATATAATTTATCTTTCTTGACTGTTTAACATGTTCTTTAATGTAAGGAACAACAAATACATGATTGTGAATCATATTTACCTGGAGCATCTTCAGTTGTGTGGATTGAGAATTGGTTGGGATATTGTTGAACAGCTTATTACATTAGAGCTAAAGGCGGAAATAATTGGTTGTTGTCAGGTCATTATGCAACGGCTGCTTGAAATCATTGTGTGAGTTATGGGTTGATGATAACCGGCCACTGGGGTTGACAGAATGAGAGTGTCTAAAACGCTGTATATTCAGATTAAATACGGAGTGTTTGAAAGGTTGGAGAACAAAGATTAACCACCGAAGAGATCAAATAATAAAAGTTTTTGAAATGTTTACCCATGATAGAGAATGTTAGTGTATAAACGTTTCTTAATTATGAGTATACGTTTTTTTAACGCACAAAAAACAAAATTTTAATGTACAAGTTTTTTTATGCACAATAAAATTGTGGTACATATACTAAAAAGTATTTTGATGCAAAAACAAATTTTTGATGCTAAAAAAAGCGAATTACAAGATTTTAATGCGCAAATGTTTCACAATTTTTTGCATCAAAACTATATTTTATTGGGTAAAAGGGACAATACCCCGGCAAATATATCAAAACTATATTTTAAGAATAACTTTGTTCACAACTTTTATCACCGAACGTCCAACATCTTATGTAACTTTCTAGGAATTTTTTTAAAGCTTTTTTTTAAGTCATTTTAATGTTTTTTTTATGAATATTTGTATTTTTATTTTAACTGCGCTTTAAACTATAATCGTACTGTTTTGTATAAAAGGTTACAACTATTGGGGTTATTTGGTGCTGATTGGGCTAGATCGAGCGTGTTATGGGCCAGCTTATCAACTATTTGAGGATTTATTTCAAGTGAATTGTTACATGCATGTACAGCGTGTTTGATACACTGTATATTTTTTGGATAAAACAACTTTTGCTTAACTTTAGACAAAATTATTTGTATATTTGGGAGGCATATGAATGTGTGTATTATACGGTTACACTCTTTTCAACAAGAGCTTTGTAACGAGCTAAAAATTTGTCCAAATTGATGCTATTTCAATGCAAAGGAGCATCATATTTCACACAGTAGGCATCCTAAATAAAAGTTGAATTGAGAGATGGCTTCAAGCTTTTGAACTTATGAGTTTCCTCACAAATACAACTCCGTTCAGGCCTGCGTAGGTCTGGTTTTCACATTTTACAGACGATTTCCATATCGTGCAAAGTTTGGTTACCATTTTCACATATTACGTATTGTGGTTGGGATTCTCAAGTTGTGTGTCTTTAATAAATCTAATTATTGATTATAGAGAATCATTATCACTCAGTTAATACATACATCTGCTTCAACTGATACACAAAACAATACGGAGTAATACGCAAAATTATTCAACGCGCAAGATAGATTGGTTAGCTAAAAGGTTGGAAACTATATGCTTATAATAAAAAAAAGGAAAAATTACAAAAATTAATAATCGTATTTTACCAATTTATTTAAATTTAAGTCATATTTTGAAAAAATGTCAAAAATGGTCAAGAGGAGTCGCACCTCTTGTGTGCGACAAGAGCGACAGGCTTTTGTGACAAGCTTCATCCTCAATCCTTCTTTAATAATTTAGTGACAGATTTTGTGCCACTTTATTTAGTGACAAGGTTTATTGACCACTTTTTGTTACCAAGCAAGTGTAGCACACTAGGGGTGCGACGGGCTAATGACCAATTTGGATTTAATTTCAAAACTTGACTTTGGTTTAAATAAAGTGGTCAAATGACCACTGATTTATAGTATCTCATCTTACACAGGTAAATATCATTTCCCTTGTAAGCTGTTAACTTGTTATACAACAAACATGCAGGCTGGGCAGTCGGTACAGACATATGTGCAATAAATTACAGGGCCCTGTTAACTTGATGGCATTTCCTATTTATCTAATCGTTATTTATATAAGAATTTACTAACATGCACTCATAAATATACGGACAAAACAGATTTCAAAATCATAGAGGTATCATGTATAGTAGTTGATTCCTATATACATAGTGTGGCTTAATTGTAAGCTTTTCATGAAAGAATTTTTTGATTTTGATAGAGTTTCCATTCTTGCAAAACAACTAAAACCGTACAAACTGCAAATATTTTCTTGATATACATGCATAGTAAGGAAGACTAAGTGTACTAAGGACCCCAAGTGACCTAAAGTAATGGGCATGAATTAATTCAATGTATAAAATGTATGCATTGCAATATCGAATGAGTTAATGTAGTTGTTGAAGGTTTGATATCACATTTACATTGGTTTTTGTCATATATATATACGAGCCCCCCCTGCCTTAAATATTCATTTCCTATTTTAGCGTATGGGTGGGTCCTCTCTTTCTATTTCTACAGATCATATGTTATTGCTTACAGAATACAGAGACGTTACACTGGCATGGCCATTCGTCATTTTGCCTGCTTAAAGAAATTTACAAACATGTGGTTTGTCCGGACTATAGAAATTATGACACTTAGGAGGATATCTTTATTAAAAATTGTTAGTTAATAAGCCCGACCCACTTGTGTCGGCCCATTAACACGTCTAGCGTTAGAGGATCGTTACTTTATTTTATGTATTTATCGTTGATCAAGTTGTCAAATGCATCTTCTTTTTGCAATTGAATAGATCGTAACTTGGATTTGAACGAGTGTTGATACCCGCGCGTTGCTGCGGAATTCTTTTGTTACCGTTAGCTACTTAACGTTAAGTTAGTTACCTAGAACTGACTTTGCAATTGACGTATAACATGAAGGACCATTTATGTAAATTATGTGAGGATTAAATTTGCAATGAACCGTTGAGATGAAGGAAAAAGTGCGTATTTTTTTAAATGTTAAAGTAACAATCGTTAGTTAACAGCCATTAAATAACTAACGGCTATTATTACTGTACAAATAGGACTGAATTTGCAATTGATGTATAACATGAAAGACCATTTATGTAAATTATGTGAGGACTAAATTTACAATGAACCGCTGAGAGGAAGGACAAAGTGCGTACAATTTTTTTTTAAATGTTAAAGATAACGGTCGTTAGTTAACAGCCGTTAAATAACTAACGACCGTTAGTACTTAAAAAAAAGTTACTGTACAAACCACTGTAGCAGCTACAGTGGTCGGCACCCATCAACCTCCCCACATTCATTTAAAGATAACGGTCGTTAGTTAACAGCCGTTAAATAACTAACGACCGTTAGTACTTAAAAAAAAGTTACCGTAGCAACCACTGTAGCAGCTACAATGGTCGGCACCCATCAACCTCCCCACATTTAGTATATATATATAATTGGTTGTTGAAATCGTAACTGATGTCGAAGGCTTGAGTCGGATATACGCTTCTGATATGATTTTCATATAGTAAATTTTGGACTTATAACGCATCTTATTAAACTTAGGCCCATGTATCTGGTAGAGACATTGATTATGTTTGGCGCAGAGCTTTTTAGAGGCATGAGTAATGATTTTTTTGATTTTTAGTGTTTGTTTGACATAAGAGCGGTGAGCTTTGCTATTTTTTAGGAATGCTCATTTGCTTCTTTAAGAAGCTGTGAGCGGTGAACAATGAGCTATGGCCACTGCTCACAACTACTTTTGCCAAACATAGCCATTGTGATTTGTTGTTTGATGAATTGCAACTACAAAAGGTAATATTGGAAATAGTAATTTGGAGAAATGGACCAAGATCCTCTCAAGTTGTGTAATTATGAGCCATTGGATCAAATCCAATGGCTCATAATAACATAACTTGGCTCAAGTTGTATACACAATTTGAGAGGATCTTAGTCCGAAATAATAATAGGAGTTCAATTGCAAATTGTCTTAACAACCAACAATTTTTTTTTTTTTTTTTTTTTTTTTCATTCATTATTTTGGTATTTGCGTTTGCCTTTGGTTTGGATTTGTTCGATCGCAGCCTAATGCCATTTGCTTGATTATTTTTTTTGGGAGTTCTAGAACTTAAAGGCGTGGTTTGAGTTATTTTGGAATCAGATTTGACATATTGATTTGGAGCATTAATTAGTTTTGTTCTGTGATTTGGGAAATCGATTTATTAATTGTGTTGCATTGTTGAGTTAACATGGAGACTTGTAAGATCGCTTCCCAGTTTGATCCATCATTATTTGAGCAGTTTCCAAAGTTTATCGGCATGTATGAGCAGTTTCAGATATTTTTAGACATGTTAGAGCAGTTAAAGAATTTTCTAGCCTTTCAGCCTCATGCTATGTCAACTTCGTCTGATAAATGTTTTGCATCATCATTTTCTAAATGGATATTAGATTCACGTGCGACTCATCACATGTCTTATCTTATGTCACAGTTCATTTCATCGATTATTAATTCTTCGAAATCAATTGTGGCCGCTAATGGTGATTATGAATCTTGCTTCTGTCAGTAAAATTTGTGATTCTGGATATGATGTCAAATTTTATATTTTTGATTGTTCTATATATGACCAGAAAACACATATGGTGGTTGGGACAGGTCACGTGCAAGGGGATCTTTATGTTTTGGATCACTTTAGAGATATTCATGATACCACATCATCTAGTGCGGTTTGTCATCTTTTTGGTTGAGCCGCTCTTCTTCAACATTTTATTTATGGCATTCTCGATTGGGTCATGTCTTTTGTTCTCGTTTACAGTTTTTAGCATCTACAGGAGCGCTGGGAAAGCTAGACGCTCATGATATTTCCGATTGTAGTGGTTGTAAACTTTCCAAGTTCTCAGCATTGTCGTTCAGTAATAGTATTTCCTCTTCTAATGCTCCATTTGATCTAATACATTCTGATGTGTGGGGACCTTCTCCTGTATCTACAAAAGGAGGTTCCAGGTATTATGTTTCATTTATAGATGACTTCACTTGCTATACTTGGGTTTATCTGATGAAGCGTAGGTCTGATTTTCTTACCGTTTTCAAAGAATTTAGAGTTCTTGTGAAAACTCAACATTCGACTGTCATAAAATGCTTTCGCTATGATTTAGGGGGTGAATACACTTATAATGATTTTTGTTGGTTTACTTAAACTGGATGGGACTATATATCAGGCCTCTTGTACGGACACTCCTAAAAAAAATGGTGTTGCTGAAAGGAAGCATCGTTATCTTGTTGAGACAGCTAGATCTTTTTTGTTGTTTGTTGATGTTCCTAGTGTATTTTGGGCAAAAGCGTTTCTTACAGCCACATATGTGATTAATAGAATCCCAACTGCACATAATTCTAGTTTATCTCCGTTTGAGAAGTTGTATGGAAGTTTGCCTGATTATTCCTCATTGCGTGTCTTTGGTTGTACTTGTTTTGTCCTAAAACCACATGTTGAGCATACAAAATTATCTCTGAAATCCATTTTATGTGTACTTCTGGGTTATGGTATTAGTCAAAAGGGATATTGTTGTTATGATCCGGTTGGTTAAAAATTGTATACATCTTACCACGTTGAATTTTTAGAGCACATTCCGTACTATTCCATGCCTGCTAGTTCACATAATTTAACACAGTCTGAACTCATAAAAATTGATCCCTTTGAAGAACCTACACCTGTTGTGTCACCCATAATACCAAAACCTGTTTGTGAAACAACCTTAGAACCTACTACCACTGAAACATCACCAATTACAATTCCCGAGGCTACATCAACCGTTAATCAACCCCTACCACGACTACCCAATCATTGCCTGAAGTTGCAGCAGTTCCTCCTCCAAATGTTTGACCCACACGTATTCGTAAGTCCACTAAAAAAGATGACTTTGTTTATTCTTGCTATTCTAGTTTGTTTGCTTCTTTTGTTGCTTCTATACATAATCTTCATGAGCCTGTGTCCTATACGGAAGCTGTTTGTGATCCACTTTGGCAGACTGCTATGTCTGAGGAACTTACTACATTGCATCAGACTCACACGTGGGACTTGGTACCTTTGCCAACAGGCAAGCGTGCTATTGGCTCTCGTTTTTGGGTGCAAGATTAACACCAAATCTCATGGGTCCATTGAAAGATATAAGGCTCGACTTATTGCTAAAGGTTACTCTCAAGAGTATGGCATGGATTATGAAGAGACATTTGCTCCTGTTGCAAAAATGACAACTGTCCATACTTGATTGCAGTGGCTTCTAGTTGTTAGTGGAAAATATCTCAAATGGACGTCAAGAATGCCTTCTTGAATGGTGACCTAAATGAAGAAGTTTATATGAAACCACCTCCTGGCATTTTTCATTGGTCAGGTGAAGTTTGTAAGCTTCGGAAAACTCTTTATGGACTCAAACAGGCACCATGTGCTTGGTATGAGAAGTTTTCCACAGTTGTTAGTTCTCTTGGATTTGTCTCTAGCCATCATGATTCCGCATTATTTGTTAAACGTTCAAGCGTTGGATGTATTTTGTTGTCTTCGTATGTTGCTGATATGATTATTGCTAGAGATGATTGTGATGGAATTGAATTGTTGAAGGAAGAGTTATCTCATCAGTTTGCTATGAAAGATTTTTGGTTACTACGTTATTTCCTTGGTATTGAGGTTGCTTCATCACCGAAAGGTTATCTTCTATCTCAATCCAAGTATATTGTTGATTTATTTGATCGTGCCAGAGTGATTGATAATAAGATTACCGACATTCCTCTTGATGCTAATGCAAATTATACCCCTACAGATGGTGATCCTTTACCTGATCCTAGTTTGTATCGCACTATTGTAAGGAGTTTGGTTTATCTTACAATGACTCAACCAGATATCGCTTATGCTTTCCACATTGTTAGTCAGTTTGTTGCTACTCATACTACTGTTCATTGGGCTGCTGTCCTACAAATTCTTCGGTATTCGAGGTACTCAATTTCAGAAACTCTTGTTTTTTCTTCTTTTTTCCTAAATGTAAAATTTTATTAAGGAAAAGACCACAAAGGCAAAGTACAAACAAAGACTAGAAAAATCACTAGCCTACCAAACACACCCTACCAGGCCATGGACAATACCCATGCTCAAATTACTAGATTACATAATAGACAACTGAACTTGTAGCCCACCAGCTCAAAACCAGTATACTTCTGAATCCATGATGTGATACAGGGACCAATCTGCCACCTCAATCAATCACAATACACTGGCCCAAACTGAAAACCACAAGACAGCAATACATAATCTAATAACATACCTCAAACTAAAAAAAAAAAAAAAAAAAAAAAAACCACTACGAAACACATCATCTGACCAATAGCAAAAACTTCAAATAACAATCTTCAAGCAGAATCCAAATTAGAAATCCCAGCAACCAAATACAACCATCAATCTTCAAGTACTCAAGACAGCAAACAATACATCTTCCAATCAAGTAGATTTGCCTCCTTAAAACCCTCACCATAAGAAAAAAACCAAAGAGGCAAAAACCTTATGGAAAGGGAAAGAGTACAACATCTACAAGTAATAACAATCACAACCTGTTCAAATAATAAAATCTCAACAAACAAACCATAGTTAGTATGACCATGATGAATAACAGCCTCCAAAACAAAACATAGAGCGATTCCAATGCAGCAACACAAACCCATATCAACTGAGACACCAAGCTTACATGTTTTCACTACATAATTCATCAGCCATACTACTATGGTAATTAGTATAACTAATAGGAATATTCCATATTCTAGCAGGCTTACTAACATCAGAAGACCATTTCAAATTAAGTCCCATAAGCTTATACCTAACAGTATCTTCAATAACCTTAACCAAACTCTCACAACTTCTCTCCACAAACTGCATTCTTCTAATATTCCTCTCTTGCCAGACAAAGTACACAGCTGCTCCAAGAACAAGTCTTTGAATAACACTCCACACATTGTTTCCAGCAGGTTTGTTGACAACACCAGAAATAATACATGGCCAATCATTACTAATATCATCAAAACAGGCTAATGGTTTTAATCTCTCCTACAATCTTCTAGAATATGGGCATGCAAAGAAAACATGCCTATGAGACTCATCCTCATTTTTACACAAATGACAACTTTTATTTTGACCATCAAACCACTTAGCAAGCCTATCAAACCACTCTTGCTTTTTCTACATCTTCTTTAGACTTGCGTGCTTATTGTGATGCTGATTGGGCTGGTGGTTCGGTTACTCGTAAGTCTACAACTGGGTTTTGAGTTTTTCTTGGAGATTTGCTTATCTCGTGGAAGAGTAAGAAACAAGTTGTTCATTCAAGATCTTCTACTGAAGCTGAGTATCGTGCCATGGCTGTTACTACTAGTGAGATTGTTTGGTTACGTTGGTTACTTGCAGATATGGGTGTTCAAATTACTAGTCATACTCAATTTTCTTGTGATAATCGTAATGCTATTCAAATTGCGCACAACACGGTTTTTCATGAAAGGACCAAGCATATAGAGATTGATTGTCATTTCACACGTCACCATCTTCAGGCGGGCACCATTTCTTTGTTGTTTGTTTTGTCTGCTTTACAGATTGCAGCTGTATTTACAAAGCCTCACTATTGCATTCGTTTTCGTTTTTTATCTGACAAACTCTTAATATCCCTCACTGCAACATTGTGAGTTTGAGGGGGGATGTTAGTTAATAAGCCCGGCCCATTTGTGTCGGCCCATTAGCCCGTCTAGCGTTAGGGCATCATTAGTCAATTTTGGTTCATTAGTTTCTGCAAAAATAACTTTTGCTGAAATAGATGGAGCTGGAGATTACTGTGGAAAACAAGAAGGAGGGGAGGGGGGGGGGGGTTAATAGTTTACGTCAATTTTTATTAAAAGAAAAACTTTGTTTGCAAAATCTTCGATTCTAGTTTTATGTGAGATCAATATATAACACTTATATATACTAATATCTACGAAAGTAAACAACAACAATATAAGTAAGTAAGTAACAAGATAGAGATGGAAAGAGCGCACCACAAGACAAAGGGTTTATAGTGGTTCGGCTACGAAGCACCTCTTCGCCCTACTCCACTCCCCGAGCACCTAACTCGAGAGTTTTCTTCACTATGTCAACAAGCTCCCTTATAGAGGAGAAAACCTTAC
This sequence comes from Artemisia argyi, assembly GCA_030686995.1. Classification (NCBI taxonomy): domain Eukaryota; kingdom Viridiplantae; phylum Streptophyta; class Magnoliopsida; order Asterales; family Asteraceae; genus Artemisia; species Artemisia argyi. The sequence goes on along the minus strand of CM060682.1, from coordinate 37,592,061 downwards.
ACAACTTTTGCTTACACCAATTAACGACACTAAGCTAGATGTCGAGTCCTAATAGTAGCTAGAACCAATCTCACACCACTACACACCTTCTTCACAACTTATGCACACCACTACTACTACACAACTTCACTACTTCTTCTTCACAACACTACTTCTTCTTCTTCTTCCCAACACTACTACTTCTATTCACAACTACTAACACACCTAGATCTATCTATTACACAACTTCTACACCTTTACAAATACTTTACACAACAACTAATAATATTCACAAATCTACAATACTTCTTAATGAGATGTTGGAGGAGTATTCTTCTCTTGCACTTTGAATGAGGATGGATTGAATCACTTGAAACAAGAACTAATATGTTTATGATCAAAGGTTTTAGGAAGATGATTTGAGAGAATTTTGACAGAAAGTTTTAGTGCAAAAGGTGAGGAAAAATTACAGATTTGAACCAGTATTTATAGGCAAAACTTTCTGACACAGGAGCGTGCCGGCCCCTTTAATTCATGGCCGGCCCCCTTAAAATTAAGGGGGCCGCCCACCTGTAACGGCCAGAGAGTTTTGTCTTTTCTGAGGAAAGTTTATTTGGTGAAAGTTTAACTGAATTTGGTTAAAAATTTGAATTCATTTATTTATTATGAAAGAAACATTTTCCTCTAATTACCAAAAGTGTTTTTCAAAATATATAAAATGTTTATACCATATTATATAATTTGTAATTAGTAAATAAACCTTCCTTTGATCATAAAATGTATTAGGCAATTTTTTATTCATACCTTAAGAGAATTAGTTGGATATAATGACATTTTGTCACTAAATACTTATTTACGTAATGATTTTACGTTTAATGATTTTACATTTTGTGATCGTCAAAACATAGGGATATCGAGAAATATTAATAACGTTTTTACGCATTTTTTATATCAACAATCTCCCCCTTTTTGATGATTACAAGATCTAATTTCATTAAATAAAAAATTATTATTTATGCAAGTATTTAGTGAGTTATATCACTTCTCCCCCTTTTTGTGAACATCAAAAAGGTTATTCCGATGTTGTATTAGCTCCCCCCTGACGTGTACTCCCTCTCGTTTTAAGGTTATAAGACAAATCGAGATATGGAATGCTTGCAAAAATATTTAGAACATTCAATATATATGATGCAATATATGACAAGAAAACATGTAAAAGACAAAAGAAAGTAAATCTCAACAAGCATTCATTATTCATAAAGTAGATTATGTTGAAAAACATAATCATTGTTACATAAGCATGCATATATGCTTTTCTTAGCAAACTACATTTGATAATACTAGGTTGCCAACATGAGGTCTCTAGGACTTGTTTTGAGATAGGAAACATGGAGCATGGATTTAGTGGAGTTAGACTTTTGTGGGAATTTTGTTTGGAGAGTTTGGAGTGGTTGATGGAGGTGAGCTTGGAGTGGAAGAGTTGGATTGTTGTGTTTGTGATGGTGGTGGAGAAGACCTTGTGAGGAGATACTCAATCCAAGTGAAGTGCTCATTAAGAGCTATGGTTTGTTTTTGGAGAAAAATGCAACAAGGACAATTGTTGACATGATTCTCAAGTAGGACAATTGTTTTTGGAGTTGGATTATTGTTGGGGATTGAGGTTTGGACATGTAGCATAGGATTCATGTCTTGATGAGAGGGATGGATGTGGTTTTGGGATTGAGTATGTTCCTCAAAAGGATCATTTGGAAGAATTGAGTGAGATGGATGTGGAGTATTGTTGGTGAGTGAGATAGTGAGGTTGTCATGTGGAGGTAAAATGAAGGTTTCATTTGGGTGAAGTGAATGTTTAGTTGTTGGTTGGTTGGGGACAACATCATTAATAGATGAGAATTTTTGACATGTATCAAGTTTTCTTCTCCACACGGGTTTGACGGTGATCCTTGCACCTCTTGTAGGTTTGGTTCTTGGGTGATTGGGGGATGACATGATGGCTTGAGTGATGATAAATGATGAATGAGGGTATTTATAATGTAATGATTTGGTGTTTATGGAAGGATAAAATGTGGTGGATTTAATAGACAAAGAATGTTTGTGAATTTAGGGAAGTAGGGAATCAAAATAGGGTGAAATGGGCTAAAAAGCAGAAAGCAAGCAGGGAACCTCGACCATCAGATGGCCGGCCCCCTTAATTAATGGCCGGCCCCTTTAATTTTAAGGGGGCCGCCCGTTATAATTATGGGGGCCGCCCAGTGTCTGGTTCCCAGATTGCCAGAAATGGTTTTTGGCAGAGATTTTTCCAGAGAGATGTTTGTTTTGAGGTTTGGTATTGGGCAAGTCCATCTCTTTAGGCAACTAAACAAATATTATCTTGATGAAGTACGCATAGAAAGTATATATGTAGGCAACTAAGCATATAATATAGTTTCATGCAAAGACAATAATGTAAATGAACAAATAAGCAAGTCATGTATCCTAAGGCAACAAGTAAAGTATAAGGCAATTTAGTGAGTGAGAAACTAATGATGGAACAAATGTGACAAAGTGATATTTGACATTTTTCTAGTGTGTGCCTATATGCAACAAATGTGGAGATGCAATTGCTTCGACTCCTAATGCAAAGAAACATAAATGTCCTAAGAAGCAATCCAAAAACTCCTTGATTCAATTTGCTTAATCCATGATTGCCAAGGATATATATTGAATTATATATTTTGACAATTCATGTGACATTTCATGCATGATTTTAGAAAAATGTTTTTACCATTATTCAACAATGAGTTTTCCTAAATGTGAGAATGATTTCAAAATGAATTGAGGTTTTCTTTGAGAATATATATGCAAAACAAAATATCTCAATTCCTGATTTTTGTGCAAAACAGAATCCTAGACTCAGACTTGAGAAGAAAGAAAAGAAACTTTAAAACTTTTATGCTCAGATGACCGGCCCCCTTAAAGTGAGGCCGGTCCCCTTAATTTTAAGGGGGGCGCCCTTATAAATTTAAGGGGTCCGCCCTGTGGAAAACTAGAAGGGGGGTTGAATAGTTTACCGCTTTTTAATTCCTTTTTAACTTGAATATCTTTAAACACTTTTACGATTGCTTAAAGATATAAACACAATGTTATATGTTTGATTCTTTGAAAAGCTTTTCATGTGAATAACAATTCTAACTTTACTAGTTTCATATTTTGTAAAGCTTTGCATGTGATGATCCTAACTTTGCTTGTTTAGTTCTTTGAAAAGCTTTACTTTTGTTTGAAGATATAAACACATCTTTACTTGTTTAGTTCTTTGAAAAGCTTTATATGTAACTAGCTATTCTAACTAAAGAACAACATGTAATAAGCAAAGACAAAGAAAGAAACGATCAAACCACAACACGATTGTTTGTCGTGGTTCGGCTACAAGGACTCTTTTTCCTTGCTCTACATCCACGCCCCGAGTTTCCAACTCGAAAGTTATAACCACTAATCAACAAGCTCCTTTCACCGGCGGAGAAAACCTTTACAACGTCGCTTACACTTTTACCGACACTAAGCTAGATGTCGAGTTCTTTTACACGGGTACAACCACTCCCATCGTCGCTTACACTTTTACCGACACTAAGCTAGATGTCGAGTTCTTTACCAAGGGTATAACCACTCCCGTTAGTTCTTTTACAAGGGTACAATAACTCCCGACACACTACGTATTTTGAGGCCTAAAATACTACCCACTTACTTCTATATACATGAGACACATGAAGTATAAACTACCAAAGCTTATACATGACCAAACTACCAAGACTTGCAACTTTAGAGTTGAAGCTTGTAACTTCTTGAATGATCTTGTGAAGTCCCTTGCTACATAAGAGAATCACACAAATCAAAAGGTTACTGAGTTAGTTGAGAGAGTATGTGAAAAATATATCCTAAAGGGATGACACAAAACTAACAAATGGTTTTGTATTTATAGCAAACCATTCTGCAGGTCTGGCGGATCAGACGGAACCCTCAGATGGGTTCCGCCCGTGTACCCCCAGGGTACCGTCAGGGCTGCAGTTGGTTTTTGCAATAAATCTCCCAAACCAAACAAGGTCACATCACATGAATACTAGTCAAACACAAACCTTACAAGCAAACATATATTTAGTCAAACACACTTTCTTACCATAAATGTATATTGGCAAAGCTTGCCCTAAATGTGATGTGACACTTTCTCATTATGTCAACATGCATTGCACCAAACATGGAATACTTCCAAAATGTGTAAGAACTTCATGGATAGTCAAACACATAAACAAACAATGTCACATCTACTAAATACTAGTCAACATGCATTGCACCAAACATGGAATACTTCCAAAGTGTGTAAGAACTTCATGGATAGTCAAACACATAAACTTACCATAAATGCACATTGATGAGATGTGACACTTTCTTATTAAAGAAATACTTTCTTATTAAAGAAATAAAAACAATGTTAAGTTTAAAAAGAAATGTAAAGACTAGTTATACAAGACTTAAACTAAAATGATGTTTTACTACAATCTAAAGTTTGTACTTTGTCATTAACAAAACTTAGCAAAGATCGTAAAATATAAATAACGTTTTAGGCGATATTTGTATTAACATTCTCCCCCTTTTTGTTGATGACAAGACATAAACTTTATTTATAAGTAAGTCACTAGTTTTAGTGTTAAGTCTTATAAAGTTAGTATAAAAACTTGTTTTTGCTAAGATGATGTGATATGCAAAAAAATAAAAATAAATAAATAAATAAAATTTGAAACAAGTTTATATCTAAATTCTCCCTCTTTTTGTCGAAACAAAAAGAAGAGTAGCGAAGCGGAAGTAAGCACTTGCTCCCCCTTGGACGATACTCCCCCTAAATGGAGTGCCAAGAGAGGAGACATGGATTTTGAACCTACAAGAAAAAGGTTAGTTGTCGCACAAGACAAGTCATGAAAGTATTGCATGTCTAAAACACAACTAAGAGTTGTGAAGTGGAATAACGCAACACTCATGCTCCCCCTTGAATGTTACTCCCCTAAATGGAGTATCAAGGAAGGAAAATATGGATAATGATCCTACAAAAAGAAAGGTTAGTTTCAAAAACACAAGATATATGTATGCTACCATAGCAAGGTATAGTTCACTTATTATACCTAAATGGTCAACAAACAATGCAAACCTTGTAGTAGAATAAAATTCATTTCATGTAAAATTTTGACTCTTAAAGAAGTCAAAGACAAGAAATTTGGATGACACCATCCTACTTCTAAAAATAAAGAAAAACTAAAAATAAACTAAGAATATGAAAAGCTACAAGGAAATCATCATTTTCCTTAATAAGAAACATTTTCCAAAAACAAGGCTAAGGTTGTTTAAGGATGAAAATGTGTGTTGAGGGTTGCAGCGGGCTTTATTTTGAAGGTTGAGAGGATGACACGGTTTTGGTTTGTTGGTTTAAATGGAAAATATTTTTCCAAAAGAAACGGTTTTGTTTCATTTTGGAGACTCTAAATTTGAGGTGGTGTTGGTGCTCTAAACTTGGTTTGTTGGTTTCAATGAGCAACATTTTCCAAAAGAAATGGTTTTGTTTCATTTTGTAGACTCTAAACTTGAGATGTTCCACAATATGGTTTAGGATAAACCTCATTTCTTTGTTTAGAGGATCATGGATGTCTTTGTAGATAGGGTGAGACAACAATGGTTTTGGGTGGTGATATTCTTGTTGTGGTGTTTGGTTCTGGTCAAAAGACTCATTTTGGTTAAGCAATGACCTTGGTTATACATTTGTGAAAGGTGGTGGTTTTGTTGGTCTTGGTGAAAGATCATTGAGATGCTTCTATTTTCTTATACGAAGAAAATAGAGATTCAAAGTGTTGGGAAGGTTCTTGTGGTTGTTATCGTTGAACAAAGTGATGGAAGCTTGGTTCTCCGGAAGGATTACCATGAAGATTTTTTTTTTGTAAATGGGGTGAAACACAAATGATTGTAGGTGTGTATGACCTTGATCATTTGAAAAAAAATTTAGGGTCTAGCATAATGGTAAGCCAAACTCTCAAGCAATGACGGTGGATGAGGTGCATCATCCAATGACTCATTTGGTTGAAATATTGGTTGTTGTTGGGTTTCCGTTTTGGCAATGGTGTCAAAAAGTGACAATGATGGAGGGCTTGATGGTTTAGGTGATAGGTTTTCAAAAGTTTCCAATAGTGGATGTGGTGATGTTGGTGGTGTATGGAAAAGTTCCATTAGTGTAAGTGTTGGTGATAGATGGTTGAAAAAGTTTTTGATGGTTGAAAAGTGTATATGTTTGTATTGCCATGTTTGGGAGAGGATGTTGGAGTAGCAAGATTGAGGAAATCTTGTGTTAGGTCACCATTTCTACAACATAATCACTTAAGAATTCTAGAGAGAGAAAGTAAGTAGAGAGAGAGAGAGTGGAAGGAACACCTAATGAAAATAAGAGACAAATAACCTTACTAGTGAACCAACCAACCTCAAAATGAGGTTATACATAGCTATTTATAGGTAAGGATTAGGGCTTCTCTAAACTTAGACAATATGACATACTTAGCCCTTAGACTTTATCCAAACCTATAAACCAAGCATAAAACTTACAAAATACATAAAATAACTAATGTTATTACTAAGTAATGCAACCTATACCAAAACTCAATGACCGACACTTGAAATAATAAAGTCTATTCCCAACAATCTCCCCCTAAGGGTCGGTCATCAAAGGTTGCTTGACGTCGTCATCTTCTATACTTTGACTTTGTAGTCGACGTCCTCAAAAATAGTTAGAAAAATCTTTCATCGTTCTTTGTACTTTGTTCTTTGTTGATGTGATGGTGATCATGTTCTGAAGTTGTCTGCCGATCGTCGCTTCGGTGTCTGTGGTGGTTGTCCGCCATTCCAACATGCTCATACATCTTTGGACTTTGACTTATGAAAGCACGAAGTTCCTTTGCATACACTTGGATCTTTAGACTTTATACTTTGCAGATTCTTCTTTTTGGCGTAGAATCTTTCTTTGAACTTTGTGGTGCTAAGATCTTTGGGGGAGCGTTCATTTGCTTCAAGATGTATGTATAAGCATGCTGGAATCTACCATCATGGAGGAGATGTACCTGCAAGTAAACAGTTAGCAATAATCAACCGGTACTTACAGATAAGGAATTAGAGCTTGTCAATAGCATATTGTGAAGACTCCTTCTAATCCTTATCCAGGCCGTTCCCATATCAGATACTCCCGAAGGAGCTTACGAGACCTACTAGGTAGCTCAATGACTGGGTGAGTCGCTGGGGATCACTCCACGACTGTAGATCGCTCAAGAACCACCACGAACACTAAGCGTAACCCTTGTGGGGTTACCGAAGTGACCTGCTGTCAGGGCTGTTTGATGTTGACCCTGGCAGGAATTTCTGTTCAATCATTGAGAAATACATATGTAATTCTCTCATAAATGTTCTTGGCAGATTGCTAAGATCTGCGAAGGACTCGATAATTTACAGCTGGTGCCCATTGATGTAGAACACCAGTTGTAGAAATACTAAGTGTTCCTAAGAGATCTTTGATGTATCTCATGGCTCTAGACTCGATAAGTGCTCACTTAGGTTTCCTATACGGAGACTAGGGAGGGGTCTCCTGCTTCAATATCAACTATCTCTAAGAGATAAGTCGATAGATTACACTGGTTCCCCGTGAGAATGAAACAAGCTCTTTTAAGAGAACTTGAGTGGTTAAGAAGGTTTAGTGCATTGCGTCACTGGGTCCATGACGACTTTGTCTTCAATACCGGTGTTGCCTTAGCAACAACCAGTAGCATATGAGTTGAACCCGGTGTCTGCCCTAAGGTTGAATCACATGGAGGGCCATTTCTTTTCACCCTTTTCATTACTTTTCCTTTTAATTCTTCAACCCCTTCTTTCTCCTTTCATTCTTTACTCCTTTTTTCGTATCGTACCTAAGGACTTCTAGTTCTAACTATTGGTGGTGTCCTTGGGTAGATCCCTCCGGCTTAGGCGGATCATAGGACGGTTATTTCCTAACCTTAGTCACCTTATAACTCCATGACTATCCTATAATTGCCATTGAAACCTTTGAAAATCTCTCAAAGTGTTTGTGTTTATCAAACATTTTGTTTAACACTTTGAGAGTTTTATGTTTTCTTATGAAGGGCTCCCCCTTCACATGTGCTCATATGTATTTTAATAAATTTGCACATGCGGGAGGAGCGAGCACTTTTGAATTGATCCACTTTCAGAGAACAAGACCGATTCGAGACACGCTTACATCACTAGTTAGACTAGCTTGAATTTATTACCCGGCCTGGTCAAGTCCACAGAAAGTTTCTCGAAACGGTACATTTCTACTAAGACTAATCCTTTTCGAGACACGCTTACGTGGCTAGTTAAAGAGTTCCATTGTCAGCTTTTAGGTGACAACTAGCTCTAGTAACTAACTTGATGTTATTACCCGTCGAGGAAAAATCTTTTCGAATTTACTAACTTTTATGTTTCATCAATTCCTGGGTGAATCTGAGTCTAGCTCGCATGAGATTTGACTTTTCAGCAACTTTTAACTTTCATATTTTAATCACTTTCCTTTTCTCCCCCTCAAAAATAGCATATAAGATGTTGTTTTTGATAAATATTTGATTAAAATATGCTTTTTGAGTCTTATGGGGAGATATCAACAAGAACTTTTGTTTTCCAAAACGATGAGTTTTCAAGTGCTCCCCCTCAACAAGTGAATACTTATTGAGGTGAAATACTTGTCTTTTGAGCAGAATTATGAAAATCAGAAAGTGTTTGATTAATTCTACTCAAAAGTAAGAAGCCTTCGCTCCTTATATAAGGATTGAGGCACTGAAGCGTACCTCAGGGTCCTTTCAATACAAGTGCGGGTTGTACACTGTTATGTATGCACATACCATAGTTATGGATGAAGAAAAAATTATGATGAAACAAAGTTAATGTTATACCAAACTGATCATATTCGAGGAGTGTCTGGAGCGGTAAGTGAGTATATTCGGAATAGGTTCCCTTGCTCCAATTAAGCTCTCCAAAGTGCGTATCTGCTCCCTGAACCTCAGCTTTTGATCAATCCTAACCAAGAACTTAAGTGCTTCTTTCACATCTCTTTTATTCCATCCCACTATCATGTTCTTTGAGCTTTTCATTCAGCTGAATTCAGACAAATCAGAGAGTCTGATCCCCGAACTTATGAACCTCTTCGTATTTCATGAAACGGTAACTATCGTTGTGCGGGTAAACCACTCCAAAAGGTTTTGTTGTTGAAGATGAAAGGTCTTAAATGCGGGATGTTAGGAGGATATAACTGTGGAGCAGTAAAGTTAAGTGACTTTTGGTAACTTTCGACTCCGAGTTGTGCATCTTCGACTCTTGCTTTGATAATGGTTTGGCGCATGAAGAGCAAAATGGAGTTGATGACATCATACTGAAGGCTACCGGACAAGTTTTGAAGTTTGCCTTGAACCTTGAGCAAGTATATGTCAGCAATGTCATTGAGGTTCAAGCGATGATAGTCTGCTTCACTGAATGTATAAAGTTGGTCATCACTTCGGCGGACCTCAATTTTATCAAGAAAGTTATATCCATATCTCTTCTCGGTATTTGGGACTGCTGTGATGGCAAGAATGCGATGATTCGAGAAGACTCTGTGATTGGATCGGAATGTCAGCTTGTATTTGTAGAACCATTTACGCATCTCTGGCCACGGAAGAGTACATAAGGCAGCTTCATGATTATATTTGGAGATAGAGGTGGAATGCAAGCCTCTCATTTGATCTTCGAGTGTTTCCAGAGGATATGAGGCGGCCCTGAATTTGGTGAGAGATGTTGCATAACGGTGATTCGGATTCATGTTCCCATGAATAAGATAGAGAAGGTCTTTGTTGAAGAAGTATTGCTTAGGGAGCTTAGGATCACTTGGAGGACCAACAAGGGGTAATGGTTGAGAGAAATCTTGATAATGGAATTCATCAACGATGGGTTCAGTGCCATGATAGAGTTTATCCCAAGAAAGTCTCTTTTCCCAAGTAATGTTTTCAGACAGAGCTCTTGCAACCTCCTCCACGTTGTATTCAAACTCAAGTTCAGTGGTGGTGCATGTTTTGAACTCGGTGAACCCTGCTTTGCGAATCTTAACTAAGTCAGACAACTGAAGTCTTTGAGTCTGCATCACCTTTTTAATTCTTTTTGTGAAGCCTATAATTGATCCTTCAGTCATTTCTTCAGCTTCAGTGTCATCAGGGTAAGCATCAACCATTTCATCGAACCAGTTAAAGGAAGGAGCATCAGGGTTAATCCATTCAGGAGCTGGAATTAACTGAGCATCCGTGGGCGGTTCCGTAATGGTTTCGGTGATAAGTGGAGGGATTTCATCCACATCGACATCAGCATCTTCAGTTGTTTGTGAGGGGTGAGGATCCGCAGTAAGGGTGAGCATGGTCCAAAAACCGGACCGGACCGGACCGGACCGACCGGACCGAGGACCGAGAACCGGAAAAACCATAGACCGAGACCGGACCGAATGTGGTCGGTCCGGTTCGGTCCGGTCCGGTCTTCGGTCGGTCCGGTCCAATTAGGCATATTTTGGCACGTTTTTTCGGTTTTTTGGTCGGTCCGGACCGGACCGGACCGACCGGACCGAGGACCGAATTAGCAAAAAAGCCTAGACCGAGGACCGGACCGTATGTGGTCGGTCCGGTCCGGTCCGGTCCGGTCGGTTTTGTCGGTCGGTCCGGTCCGTTTGCTCACCCTTAATCCGCAGTAGATTGTGGAGGGTTTGGATCAGCAGAAACGTTAGTGGTTATGGTTTTGGTAGGAGCTCTGAAGGTGGAACCGGACACTTTCTTCCTCTTATCAGGTTGTGGCTGATCGTTCACAATAGCTTCCAGTAATTTACCTTTGAGATCACTTATGGAAGGTTTTGGAGGTAGAGTCTGAACAGTGATTGGTGTAGTTTGAAACCTGTTAGAAACGAGCTCTGCAAGATTCCTGTTGACATAATGTCTCACAGCAGAAGGAAGTTCCTTCTGAACATACTTCTGAACTTCCCTCGGTAATATCAGTTTTACCTGCTCCTCAACTGCCCTATCCACATTGTAGATTTTGAAAGCTTCAACATCACGTTGTTGTTCTTGAACTTGCTGTGCAAGTGCTTCGTATTGGTCATGTAGTGATTTTAACAAACTTGAGTGAACAACAGTCGTGTTAGGGCTTTGTAGAGGATGACTTTGAGGTTGTGATAAAGGTTGTTGTTGTGGTTGAACTTTTGGTGGTCCTTCATCAATACCTACAATGTCAATAGAGGTATCTTGACTGGTTTCGAGAGGTTCATCCTTTTTCTCACCATCCGATTCCTCATCATCATCATCATTCACATCTTCTTCATCATTAACTTCTTCACTTTCCGATTTATCTTCCTCATCGCTACTTTCTTCATTCTCGGATTCCTCATCGTCTTTGTCTTTTGAAGCTTCAACTTCAACTTCAGTTTCAGCCGGTTTATCGAGTGATTCGTTTTGATCAGAACTTGATGACTCAGCTTCATCTTCAGAGTTATCATCACCTTGTTCAGAAGATGATTCGGTTTGTGAATGTGTTTCTTCTGATGTTTGATCATCTTTTTCTGATTCTAGAGTTGGGCTTACCGGCTCTTGAGTTCCAGAACCTTCACCTTTCTTAGTAACTTTTGCAATTCTTTCCTCTTCTGATTCTTTGCTTTTTCTTATGGTGAGTTGCAGTTGTTCATCTTCTTCGGATTCAGACATTGGTGAGGTTACTGATTCTTCTTGAGTTACTAAAGCTTTTCCCTTATCTGCCTTCTTGCTTGAAGTCTTTGCGAGTTTTTCAGTTTCTGTTTCCTGTTGAGCATCTCCTTCATCATCTGTAGGTTCATCTCGAAGAGTTGTCACTTTCTTCTTAAGCTCTCTTGTGACCTTTTTGGTTCTTGATTTGGGAATGGTTTTGATTGTAGAGGCTGTTGAAGTTTTCCTTTTAGAAGTTCTCCTTCTCTTCGTCTGAGTCAAACCCACTTTACCAATTTTCTGAGCTTCATCATACAAAATGTATGCCTCAGTGTCATGAACATCATCAGACATAAGACTATCGGGAATTCTCATTCCTTGTTTTTGAGTGTTTGTCTTCTGAATCCTGGTTTTAGAGTATTTATGATCCACAGAAGGGGGGTGTTTCTTATCTTCCGATCTACGATCAATATCTGGGTTTTTCTCCATGAAATGAGCAATGAGACACTTTGTGAATCTGTAGAATGGAATTTTTGATGTAGACGATTTGAGGAACTGTCTTGCGTGATTAACCATTTCCACCCAAATTAGTTGAGCATAGTCAATTTGAGCTTGTTTGACAACCCCCCAGAAAATCTGCATCATTTCAAGAGTAGGATGTTCATGTCCAGTTTCTTTGCCCGTTAAACTGTTGGTGAGAATTGAGTAAAGTGTGAGCCAGGGTTGTGGAATGTATTTCCTGTCAACGTGGGATATGTTTTTGAGTTGGATTATTGATTCATCATACTGCAGTTCTCGAAGAAGTTTGATAACATCTGATAATGACGGCATATGAGAGAATTTCTTGAGATTAGGCAAACCAAGAACAGTACGGAGAGTTTGTACATCAAAGACGACAAGTTTGTGATCAAGATGAACCCCCAATGATTTTTCATCTTTGCTAATTTCAATAGTCTCCCAAAACTGTGTTAAGTAGACTTCAGGTACTTCAGTGGTGATGGTGAGGAGGTCGTAAATGAAGTGTCTCTTAAGGATTTCCAGGATGATTGCACAAGTATCATGACATGTGATTGAATCGAGATCTATCCTATGGTTTGTCTTAGCGATTACTCTTTCATCTCCTTGAATCAATTCGTGTCTAGGTGTTGATTTCTTTGCCATATCGAGACCTGAAATGATTCATAAACCAACAAAAGCCATGTGGTGATTAGCTCGTTAATGTTAGACAAAAGAATAATATCCGAAAACAATCGCCTAATGATAAAGTCAACATCACATATACAACTCATGATAAGTCAACCCAAGAGACACACACAATCCTCATGAGAATCAATCACAACTCTTAGATAAACATGAAACGCGATCCTTTTTCCATTTAAAACAAATCCATGACATGACAAATTTTAAAAAAAAATCGGCAGCATTTCTTTTCATAAAAATGGAAAAACTAGAACCCATACGTGATGGTTCCATTTCGAAACTCCTGTCTCGGAGTGAAATAAGTAAGAAATTAATGACTCAATTCGAAAAAAACAGTTTTGACTTAACTTGAAAAAATTTTGGACTTAACTCGATAAACTTGGAAACCATTATTGTTCCAAACTCGAAAAACATTATAGTTCCAAACTCATGTTCCAAACTCGATAAAGAATTTTGGTTCCAAACTCGATATACCATTTTGGTTCCAAACTCGATAATTATTTATGTTCCAAACTCGATAACAAAAACAACTGATTCAAACTCGAAAGAATTTGTCATCAAACTCGATAGAGAAAGTGTTTCAAACTCGATATGCCCAACTGATTCAAACTCGGAAAAATTTGTCATCAAACTCGATAGAGAAAGTGTTTCAAACTCGATATGCCCAACTGATTTAAACTCGAAAAAATTTGTCATCAAACTCGATATGAGAAAGTGTTTCAAACTCGATATGAGAAAGTGTTTCAAACTCGATATGCATCAAACATTTCAAACTCGATAATGCTCAAACTTTAAAACTCGATAAATCATCAAAAAAATTTTAAACTCGATAATTATCTGAGATCAAAACTCGATAACCCAAAAAGTTTCAAACTTGAAAATCTCAAAAGTTTCCAAACTCGATAAGCCTCAATATTTCCAAACTCGATAACTTTCAAAAGTTCAAACTCGATAGGCCTCAAAGTTTTTAAGTCTCAAAAAATTTTCAAACTCGATAAGCATTAGAATCAAACTTGATAAGCATCCAATCTTAACTCTATTCAAACTCGATGAAACACTCCTAAGGCAAACTCGATAGTTTGTCATGATTCTAACTCGATAAACCAGCCAATGATTCAAACTTAGAAACACAAAATATGAAAGTGGCAAAGATATAGTTACTTAAACTCGATAAACACATCATCTTAAACAAAATCAACATCCTAATAAACCAATTAAACAAATAAGCCCAAGACCCAGTGATTCATAGACATGTCGAGCTTATGAAACCTTAACCACCTAATGTACGCACAAATGGTAGCAACGATAATCAATGCAAAGGTGAGAATAGGCCCTTAAGGACATGCCGCAATTGGCCATAACAATTAATTAGCCTAAATCACTTCATACAATAAACACCCAAATCGATTAGAACAATGCCAACCATTCAAGCAAATGTGATGAGCAAAAAAAAAAAAAAAATGATATGCATGAACACTCACAATCACTGAACAACTTGGGTCTTGAAAGTCTTGATTTTGAGAAAAAAAATTTATGGGTCGCGTTTGGTTTTTTGAATGATTGGAAATTAAGAGAAGCAGATTTGATAAACAAATGATATACTTAAGAGTTTAAAGTTTTGACACATTTGGTCCCTCTACATGTATAACCAATCAACTTATAAACCAATAACAAACATTTAGTCCCTCAAGTTAAAGAAAAACATTAAGATATAATGAAACTGTGGAAGAATGTTACGAGAATACTGAATGTGGCACCCTCTTGAACCAATTATGAGATATCATCTTGAAAATGTTTTAATAATCAATGGTTCAAGAGGAGTCGAGAGTGAGATTAAAATAGTGATGAGAAAAATCATTAATTGAAGAAGTTGAAAAAAAGATTTCTGTCTCCCCCTCAAGATATGCTCGTGATAATGTTTTAAGAAAAACGTTGAGAACGACATATCTTGAATAAGGAAATCTTTTTTTTTTTTTTTTTTTTTTTTTTTTTTTTTTTTTTTTTTTAAATGAAATATTTACAACGATAGTTTGATGTTTGACGATCAATTGTGTTTTAAAAACTTTTCCAGATCATCTGAAGTCAAACATCGCATACCAATTTGGTGAACTAGACTCGCAAACCTTGATGGTGCTAAAGATTTGGTAAGTAAGTCCGCCAATTGATACTCAGTCCCAACGAAATAAAGTTCAACGGTACCCTTTTCAACGTGTTCTTTGATGAAGTGATATCGGAGATCGATGTGTTTTAATTTGCAATGATGAACTGTGTTGCAGGAGATAGCAATGGCACTCTTGGAATCACAGTAGATTGGAATCTTGTTGAATAGGTAGCCATAATCCTTAAGTTGTGATCTCATCCATATGACTTGAGCACAACAAGCAGACATAGCTACATATTCAGATTCTGTTGACGACAGTGATGTGCAGTCCTGCTTCTTTGATTGCCATGACACAAGTTTATCTCCGAGAAATTGTAATCCACCAGATGTACTTTTGCGTGTGTCTAAGCATCCTGCATGGTCAGCATCTGAAAAAGCAATTAGTTCAAAACCAGAATCCTTCGGATACTAGATTCCCAAATTAATGGTTCCCTTTATGTATCGAAGGATTCTTTTGACCTCACTGAGGTGTTTTTCAGTTGGTTTTGACTGATAGCGAGAGCACATATAGACAGCAAATACTATATCAGGTCTACTAGCCGTGAGATACATGAGGGACCCAATCATACTTCGGTATTTGGTAGGGTCAACAGGTGTCCCATGTAAGTCAGCGTCTAGTTTTGTGGTATAGCCCATCGGTGTATTATAAGTATCACAACTCATCATCCCATGTTTCTTTAAAATTTCAAGAGCATATTTGGACTGATTTATAAAAATTCCATGGGGTGATTGATGAACTTGTAGTCCTAGAAAGAACGAAAGTTCACCCATCATGGACATTTCAAAATTATCTTTCATTAGTTTTGCAAAATCATTAGAGTAACTTCTTTTCGTTGAAGCAAAAATAATGTCATCGACATATATTTGAACAACGAGTAATCCTCCCCGTAGGTTTTTGTAAAAAATGTTGGGTCCACCGATCCTTTAGAAAATTTATTGGTCAGCAAGAAAGTAGAAAGTTTGTCATACCACGCCCGTGGGGCTTGTTTGAGTCCGTAGAGTGCCTTTTTGAGTCGGTAAACGTGAATAGGACGCTCAGGATCAACGAAGCCTTCTGGTTGGCTGACATACACTTCTTCACGGAGGTCTCCATTGAGAAATGCAGTTTTTACATCCATTTGGTAAACAACCATGTTCCTGTGTGCAGCATAGGCCAAAAAGATCCGAACAGCTTCATGTCTAGCCACTGGAGCAAAGGATTCAGCAAAATCAAGTCCTTCTAGTTGGGAATATCCTTTCGCTACCAGGCGTGATTTGTTACGTATGACAGTTCCTTCTGCATCTAGCTTATTTTTCCAAATCCATTTTAGCCCAATGACAAAGACTCCGTCAGGTCTTTCAACTAATTCCCAGACTTCCAATCGGATGAACTGCTGAAATTCCTCTTGCATAGATTCAATCCAGTTGTCATAAGTCATTGCTTCTTTAATGTTCTTTGGTTCCTCTTGACAAACTGTGAGTGCATAGATACAAGTTTCTCCATCAGTGTGAAGTCGTTGTCTTGTCATTACAGGTGCATCTGGATGACCAATAATATGAACTAGTGGATGGTCTCGAGTCCATTTGTGTGTTGAAGGGTGTAGTTGATATGTATCTCGTATGTTAGAAGGATCCAAATTACGTGTAGATGACTCAGCTATATCAGGAAATGGAGGAGCAGGTGCAAACGGGTTGAAGAACGCATCAGGATCATGCTCTGCGGGTTGTGGAAATGATTGTGCTGTAGGATCCTCAGCTGAGTGGCGGGAGTTAGAAACAGTTTGTTCTCCTGTAGATGGTGATGCAATTGGCGGACCGTCTTTCTCAACAGTTGTAGTAGTTTGTTGAGGTGATTCAGGTACTGGAATATTATCAGGTTGAGCAGCGGAATTAGGTGAGACCTCAGTAGAACGGTATTCAATTGTATCATCAAAGAGTGGAGCAAACAAGGTTTCCAATTCTTTGCGGTTGAGTGGCAATGGTTCAGCCGAAGAATCCGGAGAGTGAAGACGGTTGAATTCGGGTCCTAAGCTGTGTTGCTCAGAAGCCATTTGTGTGAGTTCATCAAAATTAGCGTGAATAGTTTCTTGAATTTCTCTTGTTCGACGATTCCAGATTCGAAAACCTCTAGAATGTTCACAGTATCCAACGAACACTCCAATGTCAGCCTTTGCTTTAAGTTTACCTAAATCATCACGATCATTTTTCGGATAACAAAGTGCTCCAAATACATGAAAGTAGTTGATGTTTGGTTTCCTTTTGTGAACAAGTTGATAAGGTGTTTTGCGATGGCGTTTTGTGATCATGCAACGGTTTTGGGTATAACATGCAGTTGAAACAGCTTCCGCCCATAAGTAATCTGGTAATTGAGCATTAATCAACATAGTTCTAGCAGCTTCCACTAACGTCCTGTTGCGTCTTTCAACAACTCCATTCTGTTCTGGGCTTCTAGGAATAGATGTTTGATGTTCAATTCCCACTTTCTCAAAATATGACTGAAGTGTCTGATTCTTAAATTCAGTTCCATTGTCAGTTCTGACAATTCGGACCGTGTTGCGTAACTGAACTTGAATTTTAGTGAGAAAGGTGATGATCATTGAAGGAGCTTGATCTTTACTTCGTAAAAAATAAACCCAAGTCCATCTGGAGTAATCATCCATAATTACAAGAATGTAGCGTTTACCGTTGATACTTTGAACACGCATCGGTCCACACAAATCCATATGAAGCAGTTGTAGAACATGATTCGTACTGTGCTCTGGTTTAGAAGGAAAATGAGCTCGAGTACTTTTTCCTTGTTCACAGGCTGAACATAAGTGATCTTTGGTAAATCGGAATCTTGGAAATCCATCAACAAGTTTATAACGAGCAAGGTCAGTCATAGTTTTGAAATTCAAGTGCGAAAGACGTTTGTGCCATAACCAAGATTTAGTCGATTCTGCTTTGGAGAGAAGGCATATCGGAGATGTAGCAATCATATCTGACATTGATATGGTATAAAGATTAGAACCGCGTGAGCCAGACATCAGATCGTTTCCTTGTAAGTCACGAACGAAACAAGTTTTCTCTCGGAATGCAACTTCTAGGTCCCCATCACAAAATTGACCAACAGAGAAAAGGTTGTGTCCAAGGCCTTCCACATAATAAACATGACTGATTTCAATGTTCCCACTGACATAGTCACCATATCCCATGATTAAAGCGTAATGATCATTCCCGAATCTGACAGTACCAATGAACTTTGAGACAAAGTTTTGTAACAGTTTGAGATTGCCTATCATATGTCGGGTGCATCCGCTATCAACAATCCAGAGAACAATCTGTACCATCTGCATCACAAGAAGAAGACACGGATGGAACAGAAGTAAGGGTGGAACCCATTGAAAGTGCGGGTTCCTGTTGGTTAGAAGCACATGTATTCAACAATTTAGGAATCCATTTAAAGTCTGGTTTTTGTTGTAACCAACGTTGCCAATTCCAACTAGTTCGTGCTTTCTTAATGGTGAATTCACTAGTGGTTGGCTGAGTCCTAGATTTGTTCTCGGCACTTTTGGGGGTAACTTCTACTTCATTAGAAACCGTAGAGGGCGGCTTTCCTAAAATAGACTTAGAGGCAGTAGTGGGCCTAGAAGGAATGCGTGTCCTACGTTTCTTATGACGATTAAGAAGAGAATTAGCTATACACTTAGTATGTTCACCAGATGATACGCTTTTACGACAAAACACACAAGATGCATTAATATTCAAAACATTCAAAGGTTCATCATTCGTTACATTTAGATTTTGATTAGAATTTGCCAGATTAGAATCTAAATCTGATGCAACATGAGTTTTATTCAAATTCCTAAGGTGATCTTCTACTCTTTGAGCTTCAAGTGATCCTCTCTTACGTTGCCAGAGCCTATTCTTCTTTTTACTTTGTCGCTTGGGTCTGCTAACGCTATTAGGGGAGACTAATCCTGTAGAAGTGGAGTTATCAACATTAGTATTTTGAACAACCTTTCCTTTATCAGTTTTGTCTAATTTATACATTCCTGGTGCTATCACCGTGGTGTCAACCATCTTTCCTTTTTCAAGTATCTTAATTTTCTCTTTCAAATCGATGATGATGTGATTTTTGTCCTGAATTTCAGACTCAAGTAAACCATTGCAATATCTGATGTCATCGCGGTTTTGTTGCCAATCAGCGTTTTCAATTTTTAAATCCGCAATTTCTTTCTCGTATTTGAGACACAGACTTTTGAAAGACTCATTGTTTTTGCAGAGTTGACAAGAGTTTGAAATATTTTGATTTTGAAGTTTCAATTCCATTTTAAGACTTTGAGCTTGACACCATTCAAGCCTTTGTTTGAGTTGACAAATTTCTTTTGAAAACTGTTTTGTCACATCATCATTCTTTATTCTCAGCTTGTCATTCTCATGTTTAAGTGCCTCTAATTCAACGTGCAACAAGTTATTATCCACACAAAGATCATCCACAAGCATAGAAGTACCAGATTTATAGAGATCATTCATGATAACAGACAAAATATCAGCACTGAGAACTTGTTCCAAGAGTCGATCAGCATCTTTTTGTAAAACTCGATTTCTTTGTTTTTGAGTCAAAATTTCATTTTCAGTTGAGTTGAAAACGTTTATCATATTTTTGACCTCGTTTTGAAGTTCCTGATCCCAACGTGTAGCACAGAGACGGAGGTGTTTGACAATTGGCAGCATTTGTTTTTGAAAAATATCTCTCTTTTCTCGCTCGTAAGCGGATTGAAAAGTTTCAACTTTTATTTCAGAATTGCGTGCAATTGTTTCCTCCAAAATTTCGATGTCTTCCATAAAGTTTTGAAATAATTTAAGACACGACAGGTTTTTGGTAATGGTGTAAGTTCACCGGATGATGGTAAAGGACCATTTATTTGTGCTACAGTTTGGACAAGGGCCGCATTAGAAGATGAAACATATGACTCTTCGACAAACCATGATTTCTCAGGTAATTCCTTTTGAGTCACAAAAGATTTAGAAAGAGGTGGAGCTTTTGAATAGTCATATGGTGTCCAGTATTGAACATAACTCATTTTTGATCGACTCTCTTCTTCAAGTTCTTCCTCTTCCTCAGTATCAAAAACAACAGCACGCACAATCGTATTATCAAGCATGTGGTCCTTACTGTAAATCTTAGGATTTTCTTTGAATGCTTTGTGAAGAAACATTGATTTAAAATCGCAAAGTGCAAATCCTTTATCGGGTCTCGGTTTTTAAGAAAATTTTTGTATTGTTGTGACAGAGTTCCCGTGTTTGTAAACAATGTTACGAAATTCTTTGAGTTGTTTTTCAAGATCAACAATCTCACCAAGTAAGTCGTTTATATACTTCCTTTTTCGTATTTTATGTTCACAAAACTCCTTTTTATAACTTGACAATTCTGTTTCTGTTTTTGAAAGTACTGTTTGAAGACGTTCAACTTGCATTTTTAATTCACACTTTTCACTTTCAAGTTTAGAAATCAACTTTCCGTTTGACTCAATTAAATCTTGCATTTTGTGTTGAAGATCTTGCTCTTTGTTAAAAGAATCTTGAAAAGCTTTTTCAAAACTTTTTGTATGTTTAATCTTGTCTTCCTGATTTGAAAGCTGAATTTTATAGCACTCAATATCTCGTGCAAGTGACGCATTTTTGTCTTTTAAAGCTTTGTTTATCTCGTTGCATTTTTTGATTTGTAATTGTTGAGCATTCAGTTGTGCACTCAGTTGTTTAGATACCAATATGAGGTCAGGGTCTGGATCAAATGATGGTTCATGTTGTTCTAAATGATCATGTTTATCAGTCTCAATAGGATTATCAAATGAAACAACTGTGTCATCATCAAATATGACAACTGTGCTTATTTGTTCATCTGTGTGAGAAGATGAAGATGATTCAGATGGAACAACTTGCGCCATATCTGATTCATAAGCAGAAGGTGAGACAATATCATTTATAAAGCATGCATTGAGGTCATGTACCTGAGACAAGCCGTCAGTGTCACACACTGGACCTGAATCATTAAGCTTAAGTTCCTGCATGTTAGTCATAAGCATCACAGCTGCATTGGCTTCGAGATCTTCCATGTCATCGTCATTGTTCACATTTGCCATGAAGTTGTTGTCCCGTTCAAGGAAATGTCCATCTTTTTCATCTTGAAGAGCCATGAGTAATGCCTGCTTGTGAAACTTACTACCCCGAGTTCTTGGTTTAGGACATGCAGTCGCTATATGACCTTGTTCATTACAGTTATAACACCACACTGCATTCCCTGAGTTGGAGTTCCTAGTTGCAACTGGTTCAGACCTTTGCTGAGAAGAGCCTGAGTTGTTTCTGAACCCTCCATTATTATTAAACCTCTGACCATTCCCAAAATTTCCTGAAGAACTTCCTGAACCAGATCGACCAAAGTTACGATTCTGAATTTCCACCCTTCCATCATTGACAACAGCTTGATTCCTTGTGTTAGAAGATGAACGTTGACGGTTGTTTGTTTTGTTGGAGAATTTGCTGAAAGCACGAGCAATAAGAGCAAGTCCCTGATTCAACGTGTTAAAGTCATCATCGTCATTGGAGTTCGAGTAATACATTGCATCATTATTGTTTAATGGAACGAGTTGAGTGGAAGCATTCTGTGGAGATGAATCATAAGGGACCATTTGGTTCGAGGTAGAAGATTGTAGATAACTGAAGTAGTTCTGCTCTTGAACATATGCATGATTTGACATTGGTGGTGGAGTGATTGAGCCTAAACCACCTAACTTATATTGACCAAGGAATGGTCAACAAAGTCAAATAGCCTAGATCAATGCTCCGCGGAATATAGTGGTTTCCCCGGGTCGTTATGTCCCGACGAGGTGTGAATTGTAATCAAACGGTTCTGTGATCGGGTGAATTTGGACGAGAAAGGGGTTTGTGTGAGATTAAGCTAAGGAATCTACAATAAAATAGCTTAAACAAGCTATTTGAATAAGACGGGAAAGTTACAAAAACCAGAAACGATTAAAACCTAAAAACGCGTACGTTACGTTTAAATAAAACGTAAACGTATGAAATAAAAAGTGAAAACGGAAATCTGAAAACCCCCAGGGGGTGAAAATGACTTTTTTACAAACTAAAAGATAAAAGAAAATTTTTAGAAAAAGAAAATAAATTTTAACCCTAATAACTTATTTAATATTAATTAATTACTATTTAATACTTATTATTAATATTTAAAATACTTAAATATAATACAATATTAATTAAGCACTAGAAAAATGAAAATAAAATTTATAAAATTATAAAATAACTAAAAATAAGTTTTAAAACTAAAAATAAGTGTTTTTGTCTTTTTGTGGTTTTTATATTAGTTAATTACTAATTAATTACTAATTACTAAATTAACTATTTTAAATTATAAAAATTAGCAAATGAACAGTAAAAACTCTAAGAAAATTTCTAAAATTATTTTATAACATATAAAAGCTATAAAAAATATAAAAACTAGGTTTCACTTAATAAAAACTAATTATGCTAATTTAAACTTAATATTAATTAATAATTAATAAAACTAAAATTAATTCTAATAAATACTAAATGATGAAATAAAAATCTGAGAAAATTACTATAAATACTTTAATATAATAGGTAATTAATAAAAATATAAAAATGACAAGTACTTTAATTAAAATCTAAAAACGAAAAATAAAATTAAATAAAATTAAATAGAAACTATCACTTAGAAATTAAATTTGGTTTTTTGGAGTTTTTCTTTTGGAAACTTATTACACTACTGAAAATAACAAACTTTTACAAAAACAATTTTCTTGGAGCTTAAAAATAAGCAAAGCAAGTGCTTATTTGGTTGACAGTTGACTTTGGTCAACTGTGGGGGCAAATGAACCTCTGTGGGGTCCACAGGGGTGGAAAAGGGTAAAAATAAGTTACTTGGACAAGATTAAGCCAGAACATACCAAATAAGCCCACAGAATAAGCCACTAAGCCACAATAAGCACATTGAAATTTGGCTTGAAACTGAAAATGGGGACAGATTATGTGGGCTAATTCAGGTGGGGCCCAGGGGTTTCAAGGTCAACCCATTGGTCAAAAAATGGACCCTGGTAGGAGGGGGGTTGGGAGGAACAATATTGATGGCCTGGGGCCCACTGGTTTGGCTGGAAAACCACCACCAAGTGGTGGTGGTGGTGGTGTAAGCTGTGCAGCAGGGCAGACCTTGCCCTGCAAGTGTCTTTGGAGAGAAGATGGGCCCCACACAAAATTCTTAAAAATCAGGGAAGAGTAGAACCTAGAAATAGAGCTGGCAGACTACAAATTACAACAAGTTTCACAACTTAAAAGCAAATACACAAATCAAAACAATTATATGAACTTTTGGAAAAATCTGATGAGATGAACTTTGACTTTTGATAAAAATTAGCAAATTGACTTTTATGAACTTTGATTCAATCCAACATGCTAAAATTATCTTATCAAGCTAAAATGAGACTAAATTAGAGTAACTTAAACATCTGTGAATGAAACTGATGGGATTACAGGTCTCAAAACCAAACAGTTAAGTATGCAAGGGTGATTGAAATCACTTTTGACTTTTTTGTGAAGTACCCTACTAATTTTTAGCCATGACTACTCTAATATCACTTATTAGAACATATATACAGCAACAACAACCAATCACTACCACTAGACCACAGAGTATGCCATTAAGCCAAACACACCCTAATGTAATGAGTAATCACTACAACTAGCAATTGTAAGTTATATCTACTGATGCAAGGTCTTAAACAGGTTAAGGGAATACCAATATAGCTATTTAGACCCAAATAACACCCAATATAAACCAGAAATAAGTGCAAGCAGTTGAGGCTAACAAAGGCAGTATGAATACAGTTTTTGATGAGAACCACATTCTAATGAGCTAATCAGGCTACCTATTTCATTCTAAGCAATAAATGACTGAGATAAGCACATCTAAACATCAATAAGCACTTTGGTAAGCTAAGAGCAGACAAGTAGTTGTTAAGCTAATAAGCAGAAAAGGAACAAATTTGCAAAACGATAAATGAAAACTTAAAATTGCATTGGAACTGAATTTAAAAGAGTACAGGGCTTGAAATTAAACTAAAAAACAAAGATTACACTAAAAATTAAACTAAATTACACTAAAAGCTAATTTATCTAAAATCCTACTCCCTTCTCAACTGCTGCATCTTTTTCTTTATATAGGGACCCAAGTAGGGTTTTGAGACCTTCCCACTTTCTCTCACAGCCATTGGATGGCTTATCTTTCAATCTTCACCATCAAATTCCTTTTCCCGCCTTTTCAAATATAACCGGTTGGGAGCAATTGCAAGTGGGGTAGGTGTAGCAATTAATGAGGGGAAGGTAGGGAAGGTGAGGAGCATTTATGAAGGTGGCTTGGTTTGGTGAAAAGTTGTGAGGAGGGGGGAGCATAAGCCTGGAATTAGGGATAGGTGTTGGGGGAAAGAAGATGGAGCGGGGTGTGTTTGTTTGACTTGGGTCAACGAAAGGGTATTATTTAAAACGGTTTTGGGAGTGGGCCGGGTCTGATGGGCTTAGGGGTTAATGTTGGATCAGCTTTGGTTTTGGGTGGGTAAGGAATTGGATTATTATTGGTGTGTTTGTTTATTTAGGCTTAAGGACCAATATTGTAAAATACCAAAAATCCAAGGACCCAAACTGAAATTTTCCAAAAGTATTACAAGGACCAATTCTTCCACATGTGAATAACACAAGGACCAAAGTTGCAATTTTTTAACTTTTGAAATTCCCGGGGACCATTTATGTCAATTTTCAAAATCCGGGGACTAAACTTGCAATTTTCACCAATCTTCCATTCCAAGGACTATTTTTGACACGTTTTGATTTTACAGGGATAAAAATTGATTTTCCTTTCAAAAATATCCCACCAGGGACCAATTCTGCCAAAATCTGAAACTCCAGGGACCAAAACTGTAAATTCTCAAAACTTTTCCAATTTTTCACCAAAGGACTAAATATGACAACTTATGATTTAAAAAGGACCTTTGGTGATAATTTTCCATATTTTGAATATCCAGGGACTAGTTTTGTAATTTTATGAAAGTTGGGGGACTGAAACTGCCAATTTTGTAAACTTTGTGCGTTTTTCATTTGTTTTTGCTCATTTTGCATCTAAAACATATAAAACACAATTTTGAAATATTTTTGGTATTTTGATGCATTACTGAGTGTTTTTGTATGTTTTGCAGTTCAGATTAGACCAAAAATGATGAGTGTTTGAGCACTCATCATGGAGCATAGGGAGATTGAGCTACGAGTGCCAAAGAATTTGGTGTTGGTGTTGGTGTGTATCCTCCTCGTAGAGCTCTATCTTTTTCCACTTCAGGTTCATGGTGTTTCAGAAAATCATACAACAAACCATATGGAGCATCATGAAGATTTTTTGTTTGACGAACAAATGTCACATATTTATGCCAATCCGGGCCAAGACTACCAACGAATTTGGAGTTGACTACAATCCTTGGTACTGTGATTTTGTGACATTCCAGATCATTGACCACATTTATGAAACGATGATAGTAGGATTCGAGTGACTCTCCTGGTTCAATTGTGATGTCAGTGTATTCCATGTAGAGTTTGGATTCCATATCATCTTTGTTCAATTGAGTGCCTTCCATAAGGAGATGAACATGTTCCCACATAGCTTTGGCTGTTTTCTGAGCATCGACACTTCGATAAATTGGATTTGGTATTCCTTGAAGTATATAAGCCATTGCATACTCATCAGCTTCACGATGTAATTTCTGTTCTTCTGTGAGTTGAGATTCTGGAATAGGTCGATCACCAGGAGGACGTGGAGGATCAGCAGTTGGATCACCAATTTCAAATCTTGTTGGCCACTCAAATGGTCCTTCAAGTATCACTTGTTTCAAGAATTTCCCATGAGGTTTCTTAAGTTCAAGAAATCGTAAGAATCGACTTGACCATTGAACATAGTTTCCCGGTGTTAGCATTGGAGGTGTTTCAAGTGATCCTGCCTCATGTCGGGATTGTTGAGTTGTAATAACTTCACACATTCTGTCAAACTAGTGAGGTTGTTTTGAGGAAAACTGAGTGTTTTGTTGTGGCATTTGATATGGTTGTTGTTGAGGAATGATTTGATGTTGTTGCATCATGAGGTAATGATGTAGTGGATTAAACGGTTGTTGTTGAACGTGTGATTGTGAAGGTTGTTGATATGATTGTTGCGGTTGTTGAAACGGTTGTTGATACGATTGTTGATACTGCGGATGATGTTGCGAAGAATGAGGAAAATAATAATTGGGTGGTTGAGACATCTTTCTTTCGTGATTATGGTAAACTTAGATCGTTAAAGATAAATAAAGGTTGTAATTAGATTTGAAAAATTTGATATCAAACTCGGTATGTAAAGATGTTGTCTTCAAACTCGGTATGGTCAATTTGTCTTCAAACTCGGTATGTCAATTTGTTTTCAAACTCAGTATGTTCACTTAGGTTTCTAACTCGATAAGTTCACTTAGGGTTTCTAACTCGATAAGTTCAGGTAGGGTTCTAACTCGATAAGTTTACTTAGGTTTCTAACTCGATAAATATCCAAACTCGGTATTGAGACTTGAGTTGGGCAGAGTTTCCCCTTAGTTAGAGTCACAATACGCCTAACTCGATAAACGATTAGGGAATGAAGGCTAACTCGCCAAAATCTCAAACTCGATAAAAGAAATGAACACCTAACTCGAAAGAATGAATCACTTAACTCGATGGAACTTCGTATACACCCCTAACTCGATAGAACTTAACACCTAACTCGCTAAGAAAAAAAAATTACCCCTAACTCGAAAACTATACTATGAACAGTACCAGTTTTTTTAAATACGCAACAAACACCAAGTTTTTACTACCAAATCAAACCTAAATCAACCTATATTATCCCTTGGCGAATGATACCACTTGTTAGGTCACCATTTCTACAACATAATCACTTAAGAATTCTAGAGAGAGAAAGTAAGTAGAGAGAGAGAGTGGAAGGAACACCTAATGAAAATAAGAGACAAATAACCTTACTAGTGTACCAACCAACCTCAAAATGAGGTTATACATAGCTATTTATAGGTAAGGATTAGGGCTTCTCTAAACTTAGACAATATGACATACTTAGCCCTTAGACTTTATCCAAACCTATAAACCAAGCATAAAACTTACAAAATACATAAAATAACTAATGTTATTACTAAGTAATGCAACCTATACCAAAACTCAATGACCGACACTTGAAATAATAAAGTCTATTCCCAACATCTTGAATAGTGGTCATGTTGATGTTGCAATGTATTGAATATGATGTTGAGGTAGTAAGGTTAAGGAAGTTTTGGATAGGTGAAGAAATGTCAAGTGATGAGCTTGATTTGATGGTTTTGTTGAAGCAACAAGGTTTAACACTAGTCCTAGTGGTTTTAGCTTGATGATTCGGATGAGGTATTTGATTAAGTCATCTCAAATCTTTGGTTTGAGAGAAGTAATGGTGTTGGTGTGAGTTTTGGGGTATTCTAAAGTGATCAAACTTAAAAAGAATTATGGGAAGGAGTGTTTGGATTTGATGTGTTCCATACAAAGATTGAGGTTTCAAATGATTTGATGTCAATCCAATGGAATTGGGTGGAGTGAAAGACCAACATATGAACTTAATGCTTTGTGATCATGGGAAGCGATTTGGTTTGAAAATGTTCCAATGGTTTGAAGGATCCTTTAAAAGGGTTCCTTGGGTTAGTTATGTTTGAATTCGAATTTTTGGCGGGAAGTGACTTCCTAATTGTTTTAGTGAGTGAGAGTTGTCATAGTATGGTTATTGGAGGTAAGGGAAGATGTTTCTCACTAAAGAAAATGATTTGACACTTTACAAGTTTTGAACTTAAGAAAAATGACAAAAATTTTCTGCAGGTCACTGGCGGAACCCTCACAATACACAGGCGGAACCCTGTTTTGGGTTCCGTCTGGTCCGTTGGGCCAATTCTGGGTTGCCCAGAAATTACACTGGCGGAACCCAATTTTGGGTACCGCCAGATCCGCCAGGGCTGAAAAAATTGGCAGTCCGCGAATTTGACCCGCGAGACGATTTTCAAATTTTTCGAAAACTCCTAAAATCAAAAAGATAATTCATATCTGGTAAGGAAATGCAAAAATTGGACTTGTAAGGATGCATACGATTGGACTTTGACCGGGGGCTAGCGAATATCACTATACTTAGTGAAATTAACATAAACATGAAAATTTGACAACATGCCAAATGTTGTCTTCCTGCATCATTGTTAGTTCCTACAAGTTCCACATAGTACTAAATATCTTACCAACACACAAATACATAACACGTAATGTTTAAACGACCAAATTGTTCAAATAGCACCTAGTGCCAAACACTCCTAGACACCCGCTCTCATAGACGATCAATCTTCTTCTTGGGCTTTTCAAGAAATCTGTCGATGTTTTTGAACATCCCCTTTGTTTGCTTGAACTCTGCCGACTCATTTGGAATATCCGAAAGTTGGAAAATGTATTCTAGAGGTGGGAGCCTAGAGTTGGGCAAAGCCTAGAGTTGGAAAATGTTTACCTTGGGCTTTGTAGATTCTCCTATCACTTAGTGGGACAAAAGCGTGTGGAATAAGAGAGTAGTCTAGGTGAAGACCTCTAGGAGTTGAGGGAATGGGAGAGATGAACCTAAAGAGACGGGTCAAGAGCATTCCATACGGCATAGACGTTGTGCCTTGCACGGGAATGTCGGTCATTCTCTTGGTCATGTAGTAGGCAAGGTTGAAGGGTTGCCTAACGGACAAGGGGTAGAGCATGTAGCAAAAGCAAACATTGATGTGATCCCGGTTTCCTATGGTGCTAATTACATTGGCTCTAAGGGGTTCTTCCCATTCCTTGAATTGGGGCTTGAGTTCGTTGAATTCCATTCCATATGGGTCCTTGATGACCTCATTTCGAGTTCTAGTTCTCCTAGTGTTGGTGGTCCTAATGAAGAGATGGTCACGAAATTCATCTTTTGACATAAGAGGGGTATCATAGGGATAGATGCGGTCAAAGAGTGTGTCAAGAGTTGAGAGGGAGTGCAAGTCGGATTAGATGCAAGTACCATGGTTTGGGACACCTAGGATTTGAGCAAACTCCTCGAGAGTGAAGGAGTATTGATGAATACTAGCCCTAAAGTTAATAGACATGCGACCACACTCATCCTTGGAGAGGGTGACGGATGCATAGAATTCTAAAACGAACCTAGAAGAAATAGGCTTGTCGATTTCTAAGAGACACTCAAAGTTGATTGTGGCAAATTCCGTGTAGAGGTTTGTACCTTCTAAGAAGGATGGATCAATGGTTCTACCCTTATGGACATATCGTTTTTCTAAGGCTTTGAAGACAACAATTTGAGTTTGAATAATACCTTTGGTTTTGTGATATTTGGGTAGGTACTTGATGGTGTCCTTGTGGTCATAGTGAGTTAGAGGAGGCATGATGATTCCTAGAAAATCAAAATTTCACATTTTAGTCTAAGTAAACGACTATTGTAATGTGCATGTTCTAGTGTGTGCCTATATGAAAACAATGTGGAGGTGCGGTTAGCTTGACTCATTTTGATGCTTAAAAAAATGCAAGTGATGTTTCAATGACGTTTTTCATTTGTTTTAACAATGTGGTGAACGGTGGTAAAGTATGGTTGACGACCGAGAGTGGATATGTGAAATGAGGTGATGATTGCTTGACAACACTTAAAGCTTAGATATCTTCTTTGTGAAGATGACTAGGTGGAGTTATTGGTGAAGATGATATTGACTCTTGGTTTCTTTGAGGGCATGGAAATGGTGGATGACTCGATATTGATAAGACAAAGGATAACTCGGTTTCTTACTTTACATTGGTTGTTTGAGGTTTGAGTGATGAAAGGTTATGAGGAAGATGCTTGAAGTTTTGCTCATTTTGTGAATCTTATGGGCTGATGGTAAGTTGGAGTTGTGAGTAAAGAGGTGTTTGGTTTTGAAATTAAAAATAAAACAATCTGTGGCTTTGGCGGACCAGGCGGAACCAAAAAATGGGTTCCGCCCCGTATGGTCTGAAGGTGCCGTGGGAGCTGCAGGGAAAAACTCAAAAGGAATTGTCTTGATTTTTGTGGTTTTATCCTAATGTTCAAAACTAAGGTTTTAGGTCTTATGAGTCTTTGACTAAGCCTAGGAATTATGAATGTTTCACATTCAAGAGATTTTGTGAACGCGTTGATAGAATAGTTGACGTAGAAGACTTTCTTAGTTAAGACGTTCCTCAATGAACAATCTTATTAGTTAAGACGTCCCTCAATGAACAATCTTAGCGAGGCGATGATGAGGGATCACAATATGTCTACTAAGAACATAATGGATTGAATTTTTGCCGAAGTCGATGCTTCCTTTGTTGAAGGGATAACAATGTTGATGAGATAAATTCCGTTGTTGACACGAATTTTCTTGTTCAAGCGGAGCTTGTTGATGTGCTTCTCCATCCGAAACTAATTTGAGAACCTTACGTGTTTTGGAGAATCATTGGGTAAGTAAGTATAAAAGTGCAAGTACCACTTGTGCTTTTCTTATCAACTTATTACCGGCATAATTCCATTTTGCATACACTATGGTTTCTATTCCCATTCTTTTGGGATACCATAATCCTAGTTGTGTAGTACCTTATGATGTATCTAAATAGGCTCAACTAAAGAGTTGTTTTAGGATCTTCTTTAACACGAGCACATAGACAAAAGCTAAACATAATGTTGAATCTAAATGTTATGAGAACAAGTAGTCTTCTAAATATTTCTCTATGTTTAGTTTTACCTATGGATTTACTAATCTCATTCTTGATAAGTCATCAATAACTTAACCATTGAGAACAAGAGAGCAACTAGGAATGTCTTTAAGTTAAAATTCCTTGCTTTTGTGGCTTGCTTTTATTATCAAGAAGTCTTTCAAATATTGACACTATACTCACTTGATTACTTTGAAATATCAATTTTGTTTCACTAGTTGTTTTATTCTAAATTCCAAAAATTGTTTTTGTTGAATTTGTTTAGACACAACTATGACCTATAAATCAAGTTGTATAACTTATGTCAATTTTGCTTGATTCAATGTTTGTCTCATGGTGAGAAGATGTTATTTTATACTTTTATTCTTAATGTTTTACACAACATACTTGTCTTGCCATCATTGGACTTTCGACTAAGTTATCATCTACCAAAGATGATATCATAGAAGGAGGAGATCACTCATTAAATGTTATATTCAACGACTCCTCGACTCTTTGGGTTTTCTTACTTAAGACATAATGAACTCTATCTATTTTGAAAAAGTCCAAGAGGTACAACATCATGAGACTATGTGTCACATTTGATGTGTAAATCCTAGATGTTGAAAACTCATTTTCTTTCACACATCCTAATGTAAGCTAATGTAATTTATTTCACCTTGTGTGTTTTATGTGAGATTATCATGAAGAATTGATTGAGGAAAAACACAATTTAAGACTCAAAGTATGGTGTTTGAGAATGTTATTTAACAAATGTTTGTTTTGCAAGCATTACAAAAGTGTTAGACATTTTAACACCTAGGAAATTCTTAGTTATCTCACTTGTAAACAAGAGTTTAGTGAGACTTGCTCAAGAGTTTTTCGTGTTTATTTCTTGATGGTTAAAGTACCAAAACACCTTATATCTCATACTAGTACTAAAGACTAAATTCCTTGTTGCATAGAATCTAATCTTAGTTATTTACAAATAGCAGGTAGACACTCTAGAGTATTACAAATAACACATATTCGAACACATAATGCTAGAAACACGAGACAATCAAAGTCGAGTTGAAGTAATGCGTACCTTTTAAATTGCATAGAGATGCTATCAAGCGGGTAAGCACTATGCGTAAAATCTTGGTTTGACGACACGCTTTGAAACTCAATAACTCATGTATTCAAGAAGGTTAGATAATCATATAAAAGCATAGAGAATAATAATCCTAATCCTTTTATCATGAGTTTCTATTAGAGATTGAATTATCTCTAAATCTTTCTTCGAGGTTTGACAAATTTTACATGCTTTGTTTTATTAGTTGATGGTGCTTTTGAGTTTAATCCAACTCCGGTTTTATCTTTAAACAACCTTTGACTCCTCAACAATCTTTCAAGAGATTTTGAGCTTTCATCAAATTTAACTAATATTTTTCTTTTCTCATATTGCTTTTTAATCTTATATTTGTAATCTAGACACAATTTACATTCTAGATCAATTTTAACATAACTCTCAATTCTAGACATTTTATCTTTTAACAAGATTTCCTTTTCAAAGATATTTTCAAAAGATTTTGAAGACTCATTGTTAAAGATAGTTTTTAGGTCCATGTTGCATAAACGTTTACTCATTTTCTAGTTTAGAAAACTTTAGGATAAATTTGTCAAGCAAAAGTGTTTGATTTCAAATGTACCTTGCTTGATGTTTTATCTAGTTGAGAATCACAAACCGGATGGTTGGCTTCATCTTCATCCGTGTTATTCCATGAGTCGTAAGCAAGTCCACTAAGAGCTCGTCATGAGTAATCATCTTCGCTTACACCTTCATTTAAAACATTTAAACTAGTAGTACATGAATTCATCACAACTAAATGTCTATCTATTAATATTTCTAAGACTTCTAATTCATATGTGAGATCAAATTGATCTTCTTTGACTTGACATATTTCTTGATGAAAAGTTTAACTTATTTTTCCAATTGTCATTAGCCGTTTGGCAAAAATACATTATTTCATATTAGGTACTAAAGCTTTATAAAGCATTGTTTTACTTTAGTATTTTTATCAAGTTTAAGATAATTATCTTGGTTTTCAAAAACTTGTTTTCTTTGGTTTGAAATCACCAAAAGAAATAACATGCCAAAGATCTTGATCAATTGATTTCGCATAGTTTTCAAAATTACTTTTTCATTCAAGTAAGTTTTCTTTTTCAAATAGTGGTGGGTTTTGAATAGGTTGCCCTTCTTTGAGATTTTCAAAATCCATGGATCGATCCAAGTTTTAAAATACATTCTATTTTAAAGATCTTGAGTAACGTAGCTCCTGATGCCAATTGTGGAAAACTAGAAGGGGGGTTGAATAGTTTACCGCTTTTTAATTCCTTTTTAACTTGAATATCTTTAAACACTTTTACGATTGCTTAAAGATATAAACACAATGTTATATATTTGATTCTTTGAAAAGCTTTCCATGTGAATAACAATTCTAACTTTACTAGTTTCATACTTTGAAAAGCTTTGCATGTGATGATCCTAACTTTGCTTGTTTAGTTCTTTGAAAAGCTTTACTTTTGTTTGAAGATATAAACACATCTTTACTTGTTTAGTTCTTTGAAAAGCTTTATATGTAACTAGCTATTCTAAATAAAGAACAACATGTAATAAGCAAAGACAAAGAAAGAAACGATCAAACCACAACACGATTGTTTGTCGTGGTTCGGCTACAATGACTCTTTTTCCTTGCCCTACATCCACGCCCCGAGTTTCCAACTCGAGAGTTATAACCACTAATCAACAAGCTCCTTTCACCGGCGGAGAAAACCTTTACAACGTCGCTTACACTTTTACCGACACTAAGCTAGATGTCGAGTTCTTTTACACGGGTACAACCACTCCCATCGTCGCTTACACTTTTACCGACACTAAGCTAGATGTCAAGTTCTTTACCAAGGGTACAACCACTCCCGTTAGTTCTTTTACAAGGGTACAACAACTCCCGACACACTACGTATTTTGAGGCCTGAAATACTAACCACTTACTTCTATATATATGACACACATGAAGTATAAACTACCAAAGCTTATACATGACCAAGCTACCAAGACTTGCAACTTTAGAGTTGAAGCTTGTAACTTCTTGAATGATCTTGTGAAGTCCCTTGCTACATAAGAGAATCACACAAATCAAAAGGTTACTGAGTTAGTTGAGAGAGTATGTGAAAAATATATCCTAAAGGGGTGACACAAAACAAACAAATGGTTTTGTATTTATAACAAACCATTCTGCAGGTCTGGCGGATCAGACGGAACCCTCAGATGGGTTCCGCCCGTGTACCCCCAGGGTACCGTCAGGGCTGCAGTTGGTTTTTGCAATAAATCTCCCAAACCAAACAAGGTCACATCACATGAATACTAGTCAAACACAAACCTTGCAAGCAAACATATATTTAGTCAAACACACTTTCTTACCATAAATGTATATTGACAAAGCTTGCCCTAAATGTGATGTGACACTTTCTCATTATGTCAACATGCATTGCACCAAACATGGAATACTTCTAAAATGTGTAAGAACTTCATGGATAGTCAAACACATAAACAAACAATGTCACATCTACTAAATACTAGTCAACATGCATTGCACCAAACATGGAATACTTCCAAAGTGTGTAAGAACTTCATGGATAGTCAAACACATAAACTTACCATAAATGCACATTGATGAGATGTGACACTTTCTTATTAAAGAAATACTTTCTTATTAAAGAAATAAAAACAATGTTAAGTTTAAAAAGAAATGTAAATACTAGTTATACAAGACTTAAACTAAAATGATGTTTTACTACAATCTAAAGTTTGTACTTTGTCATTAACAAAACTTAGCAAAGATCGTAAAATATAAATAACGTTTTTAGGCGATATTTGTATTAACACGCCCATCTGACAAAAAAACTTTTCAGGATCATGAAATTTCAGAAATAAAATTTTAATCTATTTGTTCCATCATTCCTAATCCTAGACGCAAGTGGTTAAATTGTTCACTCTTAAGGGGCTTAGTAAGTATATCGGCAATGATATCTTCCGAGGCTACCTTTTCTATTGTTATGTTTCCCTTTTGTACGTTATCCCTAAGAAAGTGATGACATATTTCTATATGTTTAGTCCTAGAGTGTTGAACCGGATTCTCACTTAAGACTATGGCTCCTTTATTATCACACATTATAGGAATGTTTTCTAACCTAACACCATAGTCTACGAGAGCTTGTTTCATCCATAGTGCTTGTTGACATGCATTTCCAGCGCTTACATATTCAGCTTCGATGGTCGAAATGGCAAGAGCGGTTTGCTTCTTGGAAAACCAAGACGTTAGGCAACATCCCATGAACGTGCAAATACCACTAGTGCTTTTTCGATCCATGTAGTCTCCCGCATGATCCGAATCCGCGTAGACAATGGTTTCTATGCCGGATCCCTTAGGATACCATAATCCTAAGTGTATAGTGCCTTTAATGTATCGGAAGATACGCTTAACCGCTTCTAGGTGAGAGGTTTTGGGATCCTCTTGAAAGCGGACACAAAGGCAAACACTAAACATGATATCGAGTCTACTTGCCGTTAAGTATAGTAAACTACCTATCCTTCCTCTATACTTAGTGTTATCTACGGACTCACCTTCTTCATCTCTTGTGAGTTTGACTTTCGTAGACATAGGTGTCTTAAGGGGTTTTGAGTCTTCTAGGCCAAATTTCTTAAGAATTTCCTTAATATATTTTGATTGGTTAAAAATTATTCCATCTTTTAGTTGTTTTATTTGTAATCATATGAAGAAGTTTAGTTCACCCATCATGCTCATCTCAAACTCATCATGCATGATTTTGGCAAATTCATCACATGTATCCTGACAAGTTGATCCAAATACAATGTCATCGACATATATTTGAACAATGATGATATTTGGGTCACTTCTTTTAGTGAAGAGAGTGTTATCTACCATTCCCATGGAATAATTATGCTCAACTAGGCAAGCTTTCAGTCTATCATACCAAGCCCTTGGAGCTTGCTTAAGACCATATAAAGCTTTCTTTAGTTTGTAAACATAATCAGGTTTTGCGAAGTCAATGAATCCCGGGGGTTGTGCCACATAAACCTCCTTATTGATAAAACCGTTAAGGAATGCACTCTTCACATCCATTTGGTATAACTTAAAGTCTAGGGCGCAGGCATAAGCTAAAAGGATTCTAATGGATTCTAATCTAGCTACAGGGGCATAGGTTTCGTCATAATCAATTCATTCTTGTTGATTATAACCTTGGGCGACTAGCCTAGCTTTATTCCTAGTTACTATTCCATTTTCATCTAATTTATTTCTAAATACCCACTTAGTTCCTATTATGGTCACATTCATAGGATTTGAGACTAGTTCCCAAACATCATTTGTTTTGAATTGATTTAATTCTTCTTGCATAGCCATAATCCAACTTTCATCCTTTAAGGCTTAATTTATATTCTTAGGCTCTATTGTTGACACAAAACAAAGGAAGTTATTTTTATCTTGAGCTTGTAATCTAAGTGTTCTTTGATTTAGGTGACCTATAATGTTATCTAATGTATGTGACTTTGATTACTTAACATTTACAATTACATTTTCTTCTAAAGTTTCTACTTCAAGATCATTACCTAAGGGTTTAGTTTTACAAACCTCAATAACTTCTTCTTCTATAACATCATCATCTTCTAAGGGTAATGTTTTAGATAGTGGAGGAGTTTCATCAAAGGTTACATTTAGGGACTCTTCTACTTTCATGGTATGTTTATTAAGAATTATATATGCTCTACTATTTTGTGAATATCCTAGAAAAACTCCTTCGTAAGCCTTAGGGTCGAACTTAGTGAGATAGTCTTTTGTGTTAAGGATGAAGCATTTACTTCCGAATACTCTAAAGTATCCTATATTAGGTTTTCAACCTCTTAATAACTTATATGGAGTTTTTCCTAAGATTCGTCTAATGGAAACTCTATTAAGTATATATGTTGATGTATCTACGGCGTGACACCAAAATTTTTGTGGGATATATTGTTCATTTAACATTGTTCTGCTCATTTCTTGTAGAGACCTATTTTTTCTTTCTACTACCCCATTTGATTGCGGAATACGTGGAGCGGAAAAGTTGCGAGATATTCCATTTTCATCACAAAATTTTCCGAACTGTACTTCGTTATCAAATTCCCTACCATGGTCCGTCCTAATTGAGACTATAGAACATCCTAACTTATTTTGTATCATTTTGCTAAATATCTCGAATTTTTCAAAGGCTTCAGTTTTATCACTTAAGAACCTAGTCCACGTGTATCGTGAATAATCATCTACTATAACTAAGGTGTAACGATTGCCACCGTAGCTCCGCACAGCGAATGGACCAAAAAGGTCCATGTGAAGTAATTCTAAGCATCTAGTAGTAGATAACATATTTTTAGCTTTGTGACTAGCATGTGCTTGTTTTCTAATTTTACAAGCATCACAAAAGTGTTGATCATATCTTAGGCTAGGCAAGTTTCTAACAGTTCCTTAGAGGCTAAAGATTGTATTTGTTGCATGTTTGCGTGACCTAATCTCCTATGGCACAAAGTGGAGTTTTCATCTATAGTAGCTAGGCATATTCTATCTTCAGGTTTGTCTCCTAATTTCATAACATATATACCTCTTTTCCTAATTCCTCTACCTATAACTTTCTTATCCTTAATTATTTCACTATCTTTGTCGGTAAAGGTAAACTTACACTTATTATCACATATTTGGCATATACTAAGCAATTTATAAGTTAGATTATCTACATGCTCGACATTTTCAATAGTTAGAGATTCTTGAGAGATCGTACCTTTGCCTATGATTTTTCCACGACGATCACTACCAAAAACAACGTTACCTCCATTATATGCCTTATATGTAGAAAATAGCTTGCGATTTCCCGTCATGTGTCTTGAGCATCTACTATCCTTTATCCATTCATCGGGCTCCAAATCTACTCCTAGACATATTTCATTAGGTGCTTGAGCTACGAAACATTTGTGCATCATTGTTTCGTCTTCGTCACCAGATTTTCTTCTTCGGGTGTTTTCCTTTTGTCTTGTGCTTTTAGTCGCTTCTTAATAATGTTCTTGAATTCTTTAACGACCTTTGCATATTATTCATCTTCACTTTCAGAACTATAATAATCATCATCATTATGTTCTTTATCGATCGTTGACTTTATACACCCTTCTTGTTTGCTCTTGATATGACTCATGGTGTTTTTGCCATCATTACCTACACATGCAAAATTTTAACTAGTAGCACTTGTACTCATTTCAACTAAATACTTATCTACTATACTTTCATTTTCAACTATTATATATATAAAATTTTCTTTGACTTGACATTTCTCTTGATGAAAATTTAAAAGACTTTTCCACATATCATTTGCCGTTTGACAAAAAAATATTCTTTCATATTCAATATTTGGTAAAGCTTTGTATATAATCATTTTAGCAATATCATTTTTATCAAGCACTACTTTAAAATAATTATCTTGTTTTTCAAAAGTGGTTTTTGTTGGTTGAAAATCACCAATTGGAATAACATGCCAAAGATCATAATCTATTAATTTCACATAACTTTCGAATCGATTTTTCCGTTCAAGAAAACTTTTATTTTCAAAATATGGTGGTTTAAATATCACGTTCCCTTTTAAATATTTTTCCGATTCCATAGATCGATTTCAAGTTTTAAAATACAATTTATTTTAAAAGTCTTGTTTAACCTGGCTCTGATGCCAATTGTGGAAAACTAGAAGGGAGGGGGGGGGGGGGTTGAATAGTTTTACGTCAATTTTTATTAAAAGAAAAACTTTGTTTGCAAAATCTTCGATTCTAGTTTTATGTGAGATCAATATATAACACTTATATATACTAATATCTACGAAATTAAACAACAACAATATAAGTAAGTAAGTAAAGAGATAGAGATGGAAAGATCGCACTACAAGACAAAGAATTTATAGTGGTTCAGCTACGAAGCACCTCTTCGCCCTACTCCACTCCCCGAGCACCTAACTCGAGAGTTTTCTTCACTATGTCAACAAGCTCCCTTATGGCGGAGAAAGCCTTACACAACTTTTGCTTACACCAATTAACGACACTAAGCTAGATGTCGAGTCCTAATAGTAGCTAGAACCAATCTCACACCACTACACACCTTCTTCACAACTTATGCACACCACTACTACTCAACTTCACTACTTCTTCTTCACAACACTACTTCTTCTTCTTCCCAACACTACTACTTCTATTCACAACTACTAACACACCTAGATCTATTTATTAAACAATTTCTACACCTTTACAAATACTTTACACAACAACTAATAATATTCACAAATCTACAATACTTCTTAATGAGATGTTGGAGGAGTATTCTTCTCTTGCACTTTGAATGAGGATGGATTGAATCACTTGAAACAAGAACTAATATGTTTATGATCAAAGGTTTTAGGAAGATAATTTGAGAAAATTTTGACAGAAAGTTTTAGTGCAAAAGGTGAGGAAAAATTACATATTTGAACCAGTATTTATAGGCAAAACTTTCTGACACAGGAGTGTGCCGGCCCCTTTAATTCATGGCCGGCCCCCTTAAAATTAAGGGGGCCGCCCACCTGTAACAGCCAGAGAGTTTTGTCTTTTCTGGAGAAAGTTTATTTGGTGAAAGTTAAACTGAATTTGGTTAAAATTTTGAATTCATTTATTTATTATGAAATAAACATTTTCTTCTAATTACCAAAAGTGTTTTTCTAAATATATAAAATGTTTATACCATATTATATAATTTGTAATTAGTAAATAAACCTTCTTTTGATCATAAAATGTATTAGACAACTGTTTATTCATACCTTAAGTGAATTAGTTGGATATAATGACATTTTGTCACTAAATACTTATTTACTTAATGATTTTACGTTTAATGATTTTACATTTTGTG
Source organism: Artemisia argyi (assembly GCA_030686995.1). NCBI lineage: Eukaryota > Viridiplantae > Streptophyta > Magnoliopsida > Asterales > Asteraceae > Artemisia > Artemisia argyi. Next base: position 37,552,138 of record CM060682.1, on the reverse strand, counting down.
ATCGTCAAAACATAAGGATATCGAAAAATATTAATAATGTTTTTACGCATTATTTATATCAACAATAACGATTGTGATGGAGATGGAAATTATAAAAATATTATTTTTATAAGCTACATGAAGTAATATTTGATTTCTAGAGATTATGAAAAATTATTTTTTTATAATATCTTATAAATTCTGTCTGTCAAACAAACATTTTTATTATTATTTTTTTTAAGATAAGCATAATCTCTTAATAACTTTGTGTGCCAAATATACTCTTAGAGCACTGGGTGTGGCAACAAGGTTTTGCCTCCCCATTCGGGCCCCACCATGCCACATCACCAAAACACCCCAACTTCAACAAACCACAACAAACCCCCCCTCACCAAACAACAAACCTCCACTTCCCCATTCGGGCCCCACCTCTTACACACTTATTTTTTTATTTATTTCTTTAAATAAATTAAATTATTTTCACAAATACTTAAAAATAACACAACACATTAATTTTATTTCATCAAATTAAAAAAAAAAAAAAAAAAAAAAAAAAAAAAAAAAAAACCAACTCAACTGTGTAACAAAAAAAAAACCCATTACTTTTCATCAAAATTTAATAAAACACTTTTATACCCCCATTCCTTTTGTTAAAAAAAAAAAAAAAAAAAAAAGGAAAAAAAAAAAAAAAAACCTGCTGCTTTCCTGCTGTGTCTTCTTCTCCAACCAAAACACACACAAACACACACTAAACTCACTTTCAACCAAAACACACACTAAACACAAGATATAAAACCAGTATATGAAACCCAAACAAAAAAGAAAGAAAAAAAAATGAAAGAACCTGCCACTGTCAGAGTTTCATCTTCACCGTGGCCACGACGAGTTTCCCAACGGCGAGCAACGACGAGCCACCTCCGGTGTGGCGGCGAGCAACGGCTCGCCGTTGGATCCGCCAGCTCGGACGGCGAACCCCCATTCGTCGACCATACCCAGTGCTCTAACGGTAATGTGTATAAATGGGCGTGAAAAGTTAACCACATGTGTAAGAAACTAAGAATAAGGATTTGAAACACACAAACTTTGCAAATTTTTTTTTACAGATTTGACATGACACTTATTCTTTAATAACAAGTCATTGTGTGGAATTATTTTATTTTATTTTATTTTTAAATTTTTGTGTGGTTTTAGCATTTCTTCTTTTAGTAAATTAATATTCGCTCCATCCTAAATTATTTGTTAATTTTCATATTTCACAAACTTTAAGAAAAATTGGCCTATTACAATATTAACCAATAAAAATTAGTTCCCATTCGTTTAGAGACATTTTGATTGGTTGAAATTGAAAGTGGACATTAATTTGAGATAACAAAATAGCAAAGTGGACTTATATTTTAAAACGGAGAGAGTAATATATAAAACAAGGTTTTTAGAAAAGGTTAAAAGGTTTTTAATTAAAATTGAACATGTATTATACGGTTATATACTTGAATAGCTACACACATACATATGTTGTAACTTGTCCTTGCAATGTTAGCTCTATGGCGGAGACATGCACAAAAAACGTATGGTGATCACTCTCCCAGTACAATATTTCGATGATATAGTTGCTTGAGTTACACAAAATTTGTAGCTGAGAGAATTCAAAAAAACATATTTGTATGCACAAAATCATAGCATAACAGAGATTGAGATCATTGTTATGCATGTTTTGGAGACCAACACTTTTTGTTATATCAAACAGAGAAGTTCGGTTGTACTTGGCCGATGATTTTGCAACCATCTTGTCGTCAGTTTTGGTCGAAACACCAGTGATTTAGTTGACGATAAAAACATGTACTCCACAAGGGGCGCAAATGTGCTATCATAATGCTTATTCACATAATTTCATCAATGCTAATAAGGTTTTTAAAAGCTTTTGCAGCCCTTTGATGCTAAAAAGCTTATTAAAATCTAATTTGAAAAATATGATACATGTAAAGGTAGAATCAAGATCAAATGAGAAATTCTTAACATGAGAAATTGTTAAATAAACACGAGAAATGAATTTAGTCATGTTGATTTATAGTTTTGATGCGTAGAAATATCTTTTTTGTTGATTCAATACAAATGGGTGACTTACACTTGTCATTTTAGTATAGATTCACTTAAATTTGTAAGTTGATTCAATATCAATTGAGAAATTTTTAACACGAGAAATTGTGAAATAAACCCGAGAAATGAATTTAGTCACATTGATTTATACTTTTTATATATAGAAATATCTTTTTTATTGATTAAATACAAACGGGTGACTTACACTTGTCATTTTTGCATAAATTTACTGAAATTCATATATAAGCTGATTCAAAAATTATCATTTATATGATATTTGTATATAATATGAATCAAAGGCTACACTTTGAAAACTTTGAATCACCGATTTGTATCTAGTCAACTAGAAAGCATTTTTAGGGTAAAAAAATTAAAACATCAAACTTCGTTTTTGATGATTTCTCAATTTATAACCTGAACTAAACTTATAACCTTAAAAAATAAAAACAAATAATAATTAAAAAAAAAAAAAAAAAAAAAAAAAAAATCCTTACATCTTATCGGTGACTTTTCAAAATACGCTTGCATTGGTCACTCGATCGAGTTACTATAACAAATTAAAGTAGAGATCATTTACATATCAAAAAAATTTTAAAAGACAAATCTCAACAACTTATTTTTCTGCTAAAAAAAGAGAGAAATTAATTAATATTTAAAGTAAAAATTCAATTACGCAAATCTTTTAATAATTTAAATATCTTCTAAACCGTTGATCGTTAGACAAACAAATTATCCCATTACGACGAACATTTACTTATATTTATATAGACGGGCACGTCGATATACTTTTGACATTTATTTTTTTATTGTCTTTTTTCACGTTTTCTTTTCGGTATTGAAATTCACATGATATATCCCATGTGATTTAACACTAATTTCAAAATTCAAATACTAAGCATATGTACTTAAAATCTTAAATTAACATAAGTATTTGTCTAAAAAAAAAAAAAAAAAAAAAAAAAAAAAAAAAAAAAACTTTTCTCGTTTTTCGCAATGGCAACATACATTCACGATCTTCCAACCATATATCACACACTGTATTATATAGCATTTCGTTTATGAAACTTTTATAATCACATGTGGTAAAAATAACATGTGTTTGAGATCACGTGTGTTAAAAATCACATGTAATTTTATGTGTTTTTATCTAATTTTGATGAATTAACTGCATTAATCTACAATTTGAAATTTAGTGTGTTATATATGGTTGTAAGCTATGAATATCTAGTTTCCAAAGAACAATGAAACTTTTAAAATATGTAGAAAAAATATGTTTGGTTATTAAATGGTTAGATATTCAAATATCAAGTTAATGTTCAATCACATTTAATTTCTCTCCAATATATGAAAAAATAGAAGAAAGAAAAATTACAAAAAGAAAATATCAGTCTATTGAAAAATAATTAAATGCTTTAATTTATTTCATTTAACGAATAACGGTTTAAAAAATATTAATTTTTAGAGAAAAAAATGAAAGTGAGTTTGTTACCTAATATAAAAAATGAGTGAGTAAAATTGATCTTTTATTATGTAGGAAACTTTTGATATGTAAATAATCTTAATTCTAACAAATTTAAAAGATATTAATTCGTGTTTTTCTTCGCGATTCAAGCAAATTTGTAAATTAAATAATGTTTTTCATACCGTAAATAGGTAAAATTAAGTTCTCACTGATAATCTTGTATAATATATATTGTGTCAAATTTATTAGTTTTTTCTTAGGAACAATTTTATACTCTACTTCCTACAGGAGCATTACTATACTACATCCACAAAAGAACCATAAAGAAATATTAATAAAAATGAGGTGACATGTTTTGATTGGTGGTTTCCTGTTTTTATTTTTAAATTTTTTTTTTTAATAAATCAATTAAAACATGACACCTCATTTTTGTGAATATTTCTTTGTGATTCTTTTGTTGATGTAGGATAGCTCTCCCTGCAGTAGGTAATTATATGATGAAAAAACACCTAAAATTTATGAATAATTCATTTATCTACATTTTTAAATATGAAAATCTGACTCAATTCTTTATTTTTAGGCTAGGCACAATAATGACTACACGACCTTCATTTTACCTGTAATATCAGCTTTCTATCTTCAACGATCTACATGCAACTTTTTTGTCACAGTAAAACAATCGACATTACAAAAAACATACTTCACAAATATATATTTTTTTAATTAATTAACACACACTGAAAACATATACATTTCGGTTGCAGGCACGGCCCACGTAAAAAAAAAAAAAAAAAAAAAAAAAAAAAAAAGCCACAATAAAGCCGGTCGATCAGAACCGAATGGAGGAATATGTCGATCGACTTTTTTTCCTCACTGCGAGCAACCTAAAATTGGGTCATACTATAAAGACGGGGGACAAGGGTGGCAGGCCCTTTGTCTCCCCCTTTGTCCCTTCTTTTTTTCCAGCGCAGCCCAGTTTTTGTCAGTTTCTGTTTCGTATTTCTGACAGTTTTAACCGTTTACATATTAAACTTTATATTTTCTGTTCCGCATTTTCAGGTTTATAGCTTTTTAATATAAAAAAATAATAATAATAATAATAATAATAATAGGAGGTCATTATAAAGTTATAGGGGTTATTATAACCCATGCCCTAAAATTTAATGGAATACCAGATGTCAGTATGTTATTACTCCACATTATTTTTTTAATGTTGGAGGTCCACTCGCCGAATTGTCTTTCCTTCATTGCCAGGTTCATTATTGTTCTGTAAATTTCATCTGCTTCATTCAAAACAATTATTTTTGTCGTTACTTGTCGGCATTTCCAGCAATGCTAGTACTATTTTTATATTTTCATTTTGATGAAATTTTCATGTAAATAAACTACACGCTTGTCGCTTACCAACTATTCCTCATCAAATATGTTTTTCTTTACAAGATTCGTTGTTATTTTATCTTAATGATATGATATTCTAAGCTGAAATATGATATAATAATGGATGAGTTTTGTCGGTACATGTATTCAAGCCTGTTTTGTTTAGAGGATTTGTAATAACATATCCGTGCATGATTATTTTTTTGAATAATGGATATATATGAGATAAAAAAAAAAAAAAAAAGGTGCTTAGCAAAGAGGTAGGCCGAGACAATTAAGATATAACAAAGTTGAGTATAAAGAGTTGCAGGTTTTAAACCACTCTATCCCATGATATTAAAAAAACTGTAGACAAAGGTGAAGAGCGTTTACCAAATTTTATAACTGAAGTTATAGAACTGTCAATGGAGACAGTAAAAATTAACAGATGGCAATGCGTACCTAAGTCTAAAACCATCAATTTAATTAGGTTCAAACTCATTGGTGACAGTGTTAGTTCCAATAGAATAGAAGCTGTCCGGTTGTCGCGGCAGTACATTTCTTTTGCTCTTGTAGGCATTGATTCAGTTCTAATGCTATAGCAAGGCTGACTAGGAGGGTCTTTGATTCTCTTTTAGTCTAGTGGATTTATATTCGGAGAGTATGTAAACTATTCATGTTTGTGAGGAAAAAAAAAAAAAAAATTGTATCATTTGATATTAGTAAATATTACTCACATCAAATGATAAGTTTTGCTGGATTGGTATATTTGAAGTTAATATTTGAGGGTAAGACAAAACCTATTGATGGCTGTGTTCATTATTAGTACGGAGAAGTGTAATCAATATTACATGAAGTGCATGTAGACCCAAAAACCTTAAACTAATAAGCTCTAATTAGCAGAGCCACGGATCCGTGGGATGCCAAAACTTCAAGAGATAAAAGGCTGAGGTTATAGGATAATTTTCTTTTGAAAAGCAAAAATTATTAGAGAAAGGTCATAGCAAGATGCTAGAGCAAATAAAGATCATATAATTACAATTCTAAGGAACATGCTGTTTTGGATCATATAGATATGTTTTAACCAATTGAGATTAAATTCTTTACTCCTATGAGAGATCCGCAAGTGCGATAAAATCTTGACTTCATCCATGAAGTTGTTTCATGTCCATGAAATCAGTTGAGTAAGGTTGTTTGGGTAGTTATTGAATTGAATCCCCACCTACTGTTGATCATGGACCAAAGCTTTTATGCTACAAAGTAATTAACAATAACTGTTTGGCAGTCTCTATATTGTTGTCACAATTGGGACATTAGACTGAGTCACAATCAATTCCATTGTTTTCAAGGTTAAAGCGGGTAGGGAGACGGTTGCTGGTGATTCACCTTGAGTTGATGTTTACCTTAATAGGTATAAATTTGTTTCATCTCGCGAGGTCTTGGTTAGAATTTAGTAAAAAGCATCCAATGAGGCGTCGAAAGAAAGAGATAGAGTACAGATCTAAGGAACGTTCCTGTGAATAAGGTGAGTCAATTAGGGGTGAAATCACTGGTTAATTAATCGGATATATATACACTATTCTTTCCTTCGAATATGGAAAGTTAACATTTTCCTCTACAGGCTCATCATAGATGATCATGATTCATTTATTTGAAAATTCTAGCTTAACATAGATACATACTACTTGATATAGAACTTTAAGAGCTATATATATATGGAAAACCAAAGGGATTTTGCCCTAGAAGGCCTCAGGCAAAGATGTATTGGGTTCATCAAATCCTGTCATGAACAATTATGTGAGATGGATATGTTTGTGTAAGATTGTATATACGTATATAAATGCCTTTCTAAAAAAAGTAACATATAGAAAAATAAAGAAGCTAATGTATTGTTTCTATGACCAAAAACCTAATAATCGATGCGTGTCATGGATTTTAATTTGGCTCAAGTGGTTACGTTGGTGCGTGTCAAGTCATTCCATGGGAAATATGGTATTGACATATTCATCTTGGTAGATCACCACAAATAGTATTGGCATATCCGCTATTTGCATCTATCTTTTCAACATTAGTCGAAATTTCTATGAAGATTCTTTTTTTACTTCGTCCACAAAATTCAAAACGTGCATTTTAGACCCACCTAGCTAATCTAATGTAACCAACTTGTCGAATAGTCAATCAAGAGAATCACATATCTTTGAAGATGCTAATTACCCTTTATGTAGCTAATGCACTTTCTCAACCAAGAAAACCAGTTGCCCATGGCCCCCCTAAATTAAGACTTACCAACAAAAAAGACATGGTATATAGTCTATTCAGTCCAATCACACTTAATCAAAAGCTAAATGATCACGAGGGAAGGCGATAACACCATCGTATAGGTTTTATATTACACCAAGTGGCATAAAGCTAGGTGCTAACTACTATATATGTCCATGGATTTTGTTGTGTGTTTAGTGGTTTCGTACAAGACAGGCTGTTTTCTTTGATTTTTCTGCTTTCATTATATTTGGAATCTTGTTATGTGTCAATTCATATATATCAACTTGGTTCATATATGGTGTGGAAAATTGACCCACACTACCTTTATTATTATCATGCTAGGCCCCATCTAGCTAGGGCTTTTCTATGCATGAAACCAGATAACTACAACTACGTAAGTACGTATATTTTAGTTTGATTGATAAAGATCGATTTGAATGTGTAAAAGTTACTGCAACATCTTAAGTATGCGACCTCAATTAAATAATTTTTCGTACACTTGACTAGTCTTGTATATCTTAAAAACATTTTTAATTCCTTTCAATATTCTAACATATTTTTTAGTTACATAATGAAGTTGTCCTACTTTATCACTTTCGAACCCATGCTACTCATTAAGTAGCCACAAAATTTGAAGATAAATCATTCCGCAGATAGCTTTATTGCATAAATTGAAGCTTAAACAGCCTTAAAAAGCAAAAAAAATCATTGGGTAAAACTAGAGATATTCATCATGTTGTCCGGGTTATTTTGAAAATTATGAATTTGACTTTTAAAATCCAGGTTTCCGTAGAATTCAATCTAATATATATAATTTGAATTACAAATATATGTGTGCATTATTATGTGTATCTTTTGGGTTTGGTTATTTGTATAAATATTATATTTTGATTGGTTAATAGAATTTACAATCAAACTTTAAATAATTAAAAAGATGCTAATCTTAAATCTAATTTATGAATTTAAGTGTAAAATCCTCAATTTCAATAATTAATTTTTTTTATATATACTAGTTATAATTCTCGCGCACGTGCAGGTTTTTTAAAAAATTTTTGAATCATATATTTTTATTTATTAAAAAATAAATAATTTAATATTTGTTTTGTTTGATTTATGATGTTTAATTATAGTTTTTTTTTTATTATTAAAGATAATTATTTAAAAATTTTAATCCTATTATTAATTACATCTTATCTATATTTTTTGTATTTATCTTCTACTTGTGTTATAGATAAATATAAAATTTTATCTAATAAGAAAATAACATTTTTTTAAATAAGATTATTACTAAATAAGGTATAAATGCATTTTTTTGAAATAAAAATTCTCAATAGGGGTTTTATTGTATTATATAAAAGATTACCCAAACCCAATATACTTTGAACTTTTTTTTTTTTTTTTTTTTTTTTTTTTTTTAATAAACAACAAGTACTACTATCATCATCATCATTATAGTTATCATTATTGTTATCGTTATAATTATCATTAAATTGATCATAGTACTAAACATACAATTAACGTTTGCTTACATATTATTGAGTATATGCCGCAGGAGATTAAATATAATATATGTAAATTTAAAGTTAATGAACACAAAGTATGTTAAATTATCAAATTAAATAGTTCAAACAAAAAGATTATTAAACAATTTGATCCTATTTTCAAACCCGAGCAAATATAGATGAAATATTATTATTAGCTATAGTTATTGTCCGAACCTAATCCACGGGTACATGATCAGTCAAAAACTATAATGCGGATAACGATAAATTTATTAAATTGTAATACCCAAAATTTGTAGAAGCACGAGATTATAAGTATAAAAAATAAAAGCATGACTTATAAGTATGCATCAAACAAATTTAGTTAAAATATAATTATTAGTTGTACTTATAGTCTAAACTCCATGCGTGTAATGTAACATTTACAAAATATTAGACACCGCCAAATTTTTATATGCCCGTATATTAAATTAAAATTTTAAAATAAATTTGATTCATGTGTATAACTCGTACTTGCACCGGACTTATTACAACTTGTTACATAGTTACACTATTACTTTTTATGCAAAACTAAATGAAGGAGCTTGACTTGTGCTACTGCAAAATAGGCGCATTGATGGTAAAAACCAATGTTTTGAGACCTGGGTCGATCTAGTCAGGTTAACCGGTTCGATCAGTTTCGGAAAAAAAAAGGGGTCAAAACAACCCGGGTTTTTAAATCCGGGTTAACCGGTTAGACCCGCCAGATTTTGAGTGACCCGGGTCAACCCGGTTTTTGAAACCCGGCCGGGTTTCGTTTTTTCAATTTTTTTTTTAATAAAAACCCGAGTTGACCTGGTGGTCGAACCAGTTGACCCGGCGGTCGAAGTGGTTGACCCGGTCGAAAAAATAAAAAAATAATAAATTAAAAACCGAGTTGACCCGGCGGTCGAACCGGTTGAACCGGTTGACCCGGTGCCCAGTGACTCGACCGGGTCGATTTCGAACCCGGTTTTCACATCGGTAAAACCCACACAGAGTTTGCAACCAAGCTAGGGTTGTCCTTTTTTTTTAAACAGCAATTATTATTAACCAGGGGTGGTGCTAGTAGGGACTCGCCAGTGCTTCGCACCCCCGTTGAGCCTCCTAAGTATAAATCATGGTGTTGTTCTTATTTGCAACTTTTCTACCAGTAATCGAGTAGTAGCTAGTAATTCTAGGATTGTTACAACTTGCTAGATTTCTTACGTAATTATCACATGCACCAACACTTTAGTAGTGACCCAAATATTCTATTCACGTTAATGGTTGTAAATTACATAGGTTAGATAATGAAAACATTACTATATCAGCCATGACAACACACAGGTAGACATGGAATGGGGTCCAATTTGAAATATGTATAGACTTACTGTATTTGCGTATACAAATTTTTCGCCTGTCTATTTGATGTCTCGATCCATCAGCACAATTCAACATACTCCCACTTGCAAGCATGCATGCGTAGACTGATGCAAACAAAATAATTGAAACTTTTTTCGTTAGAGCATCTCCAATAATATATAAAGAAAGGTTCAACAAAGTTATTTAATAATTCCTCGTTTTTCCTCTTGTGACTTATATATGCGAGTCTTCAAGTTTTTGAGGTAATGATTTAAGAATCTGACCTCTCACACAAATTGTATTGTATAATAGCGATAATATAAGGATGGTTCACCCAACATTTAGGTTTTTCACATATAAGTCGCTCAACATTGTTTATCTTCGTTTACACCAATTTCGGTCAAACTTAATCTGAATAATTATCAAACGGCAAGAATGAACATATCACTAACATATTAAACTAATACGAAAAGAAAACTACTCGTGAAATTCCAGTTTTATCATTGTAATTACTTTTAGTAATATAGATTCACATTTAAATTAAAGGTATATAATCGTTATTTCACATTAACTTTTTCATTCGTATTGCATGGATAAGTTAGAGGTTGCTTATGTTTTGTAGTTCTCAGGCATAAATTTGATAACAAACATATACTTGGGTGGCCTATAACTTCATTTTAGTAAATAGGTAGTCTATATGTTAAAAATTAAAATTTTGGATGGCCTCCACATCTATCATCCATATAAGAGTGGTGGCAATGGACAGCGGCATGGACAGCGGCATGGCCATGCCGGCGGTGAACACCGCCGCCAGTCCACCGGCATGGCCAGCGGCATGGTCTCAGCGGCTATTATTGCCGTGGAAGCATGGTATTTTCGATGCAAAAATTCGACCGTTGCTTGGTATTTTCGATGGGCAAAAAACAATAAATGCATAAAAACAAAAATTAGATCCGTTGCTTTTGGAGGAGCGGGGTAAAAAAAAAAAAAAAAATTCCTATATAAACAAACACAAACACAGCTTAAAAACTCACACACAAACACAAAACTCACACAACACAAACATAAATTTTTCACAATGTCATCTTCTTCGTCCGAATCGTTAGTGAATATCTCTAACGAATTGTCCGAACTAGTGCCATCCGGTAGCACTCTAGAAACCTTATTAGCCGCGTACGATGCAATTGACGACACGGCAAGCTCTACCGAAACTCGGGAGTATATAGAACGTTTTCGTGAACAAGCTTTACAAACCCTTATGAATGACTATTTCGTCGAACGTCCAAAGTTTAACGACGAACGTTTTCGTGATCGGTTTCGTATGAATAAAAGCTTGTTTTTAAGAGTTGTTGCTGATGTTGAAGCGAATTTTGAATGGTTTCAAGAGGGGTTAGATGCGAGGGGGAAAAAAAGTTTCACGGCATTACAAAAATGCACATCGGCGATTAGGCAACTCTCAACGGGTGAACCTCCAGATAGATTTGATGACTATTTAAACATGGCGCGCCGAACGTCAGGTGATATATATATATTTTAAAGTTCTTGCTATTAATTTTTTTATAAACTTAGCGTTATATATATTTTATAAAGTTCTTGTTATTAATTTTTTATAGGAGAATGCCTTGATCATTTTTGCCAAGCGATTATTCAACTATATGGTCGAGAGTTCTTACGTAGGCCTACATCCCATGACGTTGCACGCTTATACGAGTTCCATGAAGATAAACATCACATTCCTGGAATGCTTGGTAGCATTGATTGTACCCATTTTCCATGGCGTAATTGTCCTAGACATTTGAAAGGTCAATATAAGCGAGGTGATCATCAATACCCAACTATTATGCTTGAAGCCGTCGCTTCTTACGATTTGTGGATTTGGCATTCGTTTTTTGGTCCTCCAGGTGCAAACAACGATATCAATGTTTTGAATCAGTCACCATTGTATCTTACGGAGCGAAACGGAACGGCCGCAAACAGTTCATTTCATGTAAATGGACGGTTTTACAAACGCGGTTATTATCTTACCGATGGAATCTATCCTACATGGTCAACGTTTGTTAAAGCATACAAGCATCCGGTTGAATTAAATGAAAAGAGATTCAAGAGGCTACAAGAGTCTGCAAGAAAAGATATCGAGCGAGCTTTTGGTCGTCTTAAAACTAAATGGAAGATTCTCGATCGTCCTCTCCGGGCAATGTCGGTTGAGAAGATTCGGCAAATCGTTTATACGTGTATCATATTTCACAATATGATTTTAAAAGACGATGGGATGGCAATATCACCGGTTCATATAATGGATCCGCCAGTCGCACCAATTTATGACGAGAATGTATTACCGGAGTTAATCGACGAACAAATGCATTACCGACTCCTATATGATCTTACGAACCACGTAGATGCTCAAAATTTAACATATCTCGATGATTAGTTATTTTATTTTTTTTAAGAATAATGTAATTTTTTTTTTTTTTTTTTTTTAAGTATTATGTAATTTTCTTTTAGTTATTAATGAAATATTTATGTTTTAATTAAATTGTTTAATTTATTAAAAAAAAAAAGTTGGGAGGTATGGAAAAGGCATGGTTGCCACTAAAAAGAGGTTGGGAGGTATGAAAAAAGTATGGATGAGGTGAAATGAGGTGGAATGATATTATTGGTGGATTTGGGAGGTATGGATAATTCTGAAGGCATGACTGCCACCACCCTAATATAATTTGAGCAATAATCTTTTATTTTTATTTTTTTTCATAAAAAAAAAAATATATTTTTAAGAATTTATTTTATTGACGCAAAAATATCAACTGAACTACTAGTATTATTTAAGCATCGTTTCCGAAATATTCTTATCAAATGATTTAACAATAACGACAAAAACATGATATCCAACTATCCAAGTACCACCTTTTTTTTTTTTTTTTTGAACAGTAAACCTTATTAGAAACGAGCTTTAGCAAGGAATTATTATTGAGATAATGAGAGTAACAAAAAGTTGGTACAAGCATTGATTGGATCAATTATCCACTTAATTCGTCCAAACTGGAGTCTGTTGTTTAGTCCTATACATAACCCAAGTGTGCGAAAGCGATTTAATACCGTCAACCAGTGTGTCTTTCCTTGGAGTTTCGTGTTGAAACAAGTGCTAGGACACAAATGTCATCCAAGTTGTGGTTTGTACAACCACATCAACTTAGGGTATGGTTTCGTTGAAGCTGGAGGATTCGAAGGATAAGCCCATGAAAGCTAATTTAACAGATATAGAGATGATTATATTCCTTCATCACAAACCGGGCATCTAATCGAATAATGATCAATTTCCAAGACAATCCAAATATATTGTAGTAGGAAGCTGAGTTTTGATAAAACACCAAGAGTGAAATGGTATGCATGAAATTCAGCCATTACAGTGTGGAATGGAGTGCATTATGCAAGATAGACTTTTCTTATGTGTAATAAAGGGTTAATAAAAATTTTCTAGGTCAAGATATCTCAGCAAAGGAGTGATGGAATAACAATAATAGAGGAACATTATAATCTTAAATTATCTGTTAAATAAGCAACTACTTAAGACTGGCAAGGAAAATAATCGTTTTAAATATAATAATAGTGTACTTAGCTTGTTCGATTGGGTCAATAATCACATGCCCGTTACATAACAATAGACTTTTAAATTTTCAAAGTAAACAAAGCCAAAGATTTATATAGTCTTACAATTTGTTCAGTCTCACACGTCTTGCTCGAAGTCGTTTCTGTAATTTACGCTAACATGTGTTACTATGTATTTTGGCATAAAATTTCAACCTTAATATCGATATATATATATATATATATATATATATATATATATATATATATATATATATTAAATCATCTCTATAGTTATGGACTTTTACAACGATCATTCGCTTCTATTTATAGAACATTTCTACTAGTTTAAGAGTACACATCTAATACAAACTAATAGAAATTGGGTTATAAATTTTTTTAGCATTAGATATTATAGACCCTCAACCCTAGCTAAAAGTTAGATACTCGGCAGTTAATACAGTTAACGCAAGCATTACATGTTATATACCCACATGTTTCACATGTATCACATAGATCTATTTGTGTCGACATTGAAGGAATGTGTTTGAGTAAAAAATATCTTTTAGTTTTTGCCCTTCAGAAAATATCATGTTATGCCTTACGTGATTATATCAAAACCGTAAACTTACGACTAAAACTTGTTCACGTCAACGTTTACGTAGCATGTCTTTTATAGTTGTCATTAACAAAACGCAGAGAAATCATTAATTATAAATAACGTTTTTACGCGATTATTTGTATTAACAAATTGGGTAAAAGATTTCACTATCAGGCAGCATGTCAAGGGTTCAAGACATGCCTTTGTTGTATTTATGTTTTTGGGTAAATTGCAAAAATGGTCCTTAACGTTTCACAAAATTGCAAAAACGGGACCGAGACAAAAAGTAGCGCAGAAAAGACACCAGCGTTCCACATTTTCGCAAAATCGCCACTGAGAGCCATTTTCCGTTAATTTTCCCGTTAAGTGCCACGTATTTGAGGGTAATATCGTCATTTCACTGTTCATACTTATCTCCCGCCAACTTTCGGCTCTGCGCTTGGTATCAATGTGATTAGACTTCAGTGGCTAATTTGCAAAGTTATTTTCAGCTTTCATATTAAATTGTCAACGCCTACACACACACACAAACAAGCAGAAAAACACACACACACACACACCCGTAATCAAACAATTATCATTCCCTTTTCCAGAAAAATGTCTCGCTGTCTTGATCTCGTGATTGCTTGCAACTCGTTTGTCATATCGGAAATGATGCTAACCCATTACCGGCGAGAGGGTGAGGAGGACATTCATCATGCACAAGAGTTGATGTGTAGGTGCCAAAGGCTGTCTAATAGGTTGGGTGTTAGGGGGGACCTAATTGCGGAGCTCCAACTCTTAAGGGGCTCGAGAACTGCAAGGGTCAATGTGAACAAGCTTAGGAGGATTCAGTCAGCTGATATGAGAAAGATGAGGGGGTTGATGAGGATGCTTAGGCAAACAAACGACAGCATTGTTTCAAAGATTGAGTTTGTTGTGAGGCAAAAGTACATGTGAAGGGGTTGGGTGCTGGATGCTGGGGGTGGGTTGTTTTGTTGTGTATGATGAATGTAGGTAGTAGGTGGTAGGTGGTCGGGCATGTTTGGTTTCTTTTGTTCATTTTGGTGCCCTTGTCGTAAGGTTGTAGGTGTAGATAGGGGTTGTGGTTTCCCCTATGTTATGGTTGTAAATGAATTGTTATGAATGGAAGGGGTCGTTTGATCCCAATTTTCTTGGTTTATACTTTATACTCTTCGATTCGTATCGTAAACAATGAATTCTAACTATAAGATACAAACATATAACACAAACACAAAAGAAACAAACACAAACAAGGAAACAAAGACAAACATATTATATAGCAGAAACACAAAACAGAGTATTGATAGTAGTCAATATTGACTAAAAATTTAACCCATTTGAAATATTGTTCAAGTTACATAATATTGGTCGGCATGTAAAAAAACAGATGAACCCATCACAATGCCGCCACACACCCTTTGGTGTATTCGAAAGGGAGGTAAAATAGTTCAAGTTACATTTGTCAAATTACATTAGTAAATACAACCAAATTAAAAGTGATATTGTTCTCTACACATTACATAATCTCAAAAGATTAAACCCATATGTCAATCTTCAAAAGCTTCTACTGGATAGGTGTGCAACTATACCTGCACAATCAAAATATGCAATGAAATGAGGTTACTATAATAGGCAATGCAATGTATCCACAAAAAATTTGCTAATAAATTCATTAGACTCACCTAGTCAAAATAAAACCACATTGTTTCTCATTGATCTTGGTGCCCTTAGAGCCAGCACGCAATTAGTGATTTTTACATCACTTCTTGGCCTCACAAGACCCGCACCCGTAGCTCCCACATTCACTGAACCACTTGCACCTGCTGTCTTCTTCATAGAACCACCATCTCTATCCGCAGACCTCTTCACACTCTTTTTTTGCTTCCTGAATTCAGGCTTTGAATCATCAACATCAACCACAACTCTATAAGGTTTTGAAGTGGTAGTCCTAAAAGGAGTTGAAGTAATAGAGCACCGCAAGCTAGCAACTTCTTCTACCCACCCAACAACCTCCCCACCATCACCCTCTGCATCAATATTGTTTAAATAGTAGGGAGATAACACCTGTTTTGTGTGAGCAACAAACAAATCTACAAAACCGGCACAACAACCTAGCTCAATCATTGTATGCACATCATTGTCTGTGTGAATCAGCTTCAAACCTTCTTCTAATGATTTACCAGGCACACAAAAGAACACAGCCCATTTTTCTCCCCTAATGCGTGAAAACATATCATCCAGACCTAGGAAAAAGATATGTCTATCACAGACAAAGCCACACATTGTATAAACATTCCCTTGTACATACCTTAATGGACCAAATTCAAAGACTCCATTATTGTGCATGCGGAACAGAACTTCACCCCCATAACCAAGTAAATCTGCCACAATTTTAAATTCAAACTGTCAAGACATACCAACACCTACGAAACTAATGGTATACATGCTAAAGTCAATGCAGAAGTAGTAAATGAAACAATTATGCAGGCTCAAGTGAAGCAGAGCAATGCAGTGTCGTATATCTCACCACATAGTTGTAGTTTAGGTAATAAGTTAATGTGGTGATATAGAAACCAATCTATTTTGTTCCTGATACACTCAAGATACACAATGTGAAGACTTACTTACAACCAATGTGAAGACTTACTTATAACCAATGTGAATACGCAGTACTTTCGTAATGCAAAACACTCTCTATAGCAGTATTTAGTAATGCCAAACACTCTCACTTATGATATTCTAACACCCTACTTAATGCAAATACTCTGTTTATCCTAAACCTAGGAAAGGGGATGCATATAAAAGTCTATCAAACATAGCATAGCATCCTACGTAAACAATTTTAAAATGGCACATAAATGAAGTATACCACATTAACATACCAAGATCCGTATGTTCTTCCTTCACCTTCCTCTTCTTGCCAGTCCCATTTGCCATTCCCCTCTTCATTTTTTCAGTAACTGTACTCGGATTAGAACTCCCCTCCTTCTTCTTCTTGCCAGCCTCCTTCTTCTTGCCAGTCCCAACAGGTCTTCCCCTCTTTCTTTTTCCTGTAACTGTACTCGGATTAGGACTCCTCTCCTTCTTTTTCTTGACACTCCCAACATGCCTTCCCCTCTTTCTTTTTTCTGTGACTGTAGTCGGAATAGGACTCCCCTCCGTCTTCTTCTTGCCACTCCCAATCGGCCTTCCCCTCTTCCTTTTTTCTGTGACTGTAGTCGGAATAGGACTCCCCTCCGTCTTCTTCTTGCCACTCCCAACCGGCCTTCCCCTCTTCCTTTTTTTCTCTGCAACTACTTCATTGGAGCAACCGCTAGCACCCACATTTGGTTTGTTGAAGGTTCTATTCCACATCCATTGAAGAATTTCTTCAATCATCTCCTTCCCTATGTTTGCATACGAACCATACTTGACAATAACTTTTTCACCAAATTCATCCAAAACAACTTCAAAGACTTCATCATTTAATAAAATCTTGCCCCACGATATTTCGGTTGATTCCTCCCCCCCCCCCCCCCCCCCCACCCAATCAACAAGCACTTTCCCTTTTCATTTTTATCATTATTCGCCATAGCTGGGTTTAGTTGTTGCGATTTGATATTTTTTTATGTTAGGGTTTGACGGTTGATTATCTACACAATCGTTGGTTGGTTTTGGGGATTTATTGCACCCTGAAAAAGCACACAGCTTTAAATGTACATAGTTTACGTTGTTTGCAAAAATAGTCCCCCGAAAGTTGGCGGGATATAAAAAAGACAGTGAAATGATGATACTACCCTCAAATACATGACACTTAACTGGAAAATTAACGGAAAAGGGCTCTCAGTGGCGATTTTGGGAAAATGTGGAACGTTGGTGTCTTTTTTGCGCTACTTTTTGTCTCGGTCCCGTTTTTGCAAATTCGTGGAACGTTAAGGACTATTTTTGCAATTTACCCTATGTTTTTTTTTTCAAAGAGTTTTGTTTTTCAAATTTTGACTATGACAACTTACTCCCCTAAGCTTTTACTTTTCCAAATGATTAAAATCGCTCAAATACTAATTAATAATGTGTTGTATTAAACATGTATTTAAAGTTTTTTTCTATGTTTTAGTTTATTATTCCACAGTACGTTAGTTACTTCCTTATTCTTGAAAGTAACATTTGGTTTTGTATTGTTTTATTTGGGTGGTTTTAAAAAAACTAATAAGATCTCATTTAAAAAAATTAATATGTTTCAAACATGTTTCTACGCGCACGCATTAAAAAAATCGTTAGACACATATACTTGAAGCCTGATGTTCCATCTGATTTAAGTTCACAATTATCGTAATAAGTTCTCATTAATTAGTGGCATTTGTTAGTTTAAGTTTGGTAATTTTGTATTGTTTTATTTGGGTGGTTTTACTAGTCTTACACGGTATGCCTTCTTGTTTAAATACGTTGTCGTACTTGTAGTATTCAGAAGTTCTCCTAGTTAAATACTTTGTCGTATTTGTCTTGTTGCACTAATTTGTATGTTCGTACGTCTTAGTCTATGAAATTTCAATATTTCATATTGACAAATTAGTATTTTCTTCAGAAAGAATATTGGTACATAATTGACCCTAAAATTCCAAATACCCTAACAAATATGAAATTATCCATATCTAAATCTTCCAGAATATGGTTTTGTCTAAGAAATTTCCACGGGTTTTATGTGTAAAAGTCAGAGGGAACCGAAAAATATATTATTCAGATCAAATAAACTGTAAATATTATAAGAGAATAAATAGTAACTAAACCTAAACAAAATCTAGCAACTAGATGGGCCAAACTCACAATGCTACAGCTGTAAATAATAAGAATTTGTCAAATAGAAAATAAATTAAAACTGAAAACTAAACATGCAACTTCGGAGTGTCCCAGAGCTCAAACTCAATGCTAGACCGAGTCTCAATCCGATGCAATCCAAACTGTAACAGGGCGACAACAGTCAAGTCTAATATAGACGAACCAAAAATCAGAGTAACATAATTACGGAAATGAACGTGAGTAGAACAGGCATACATAGCAGATTCAGATATATAGATGCAAATTCAGTCAGACATATGGACATTCAGACAGACAGATGCAGATTCAGGCAGACAGGTGCAAACAAAACCAAACCAGATGCAAAACCATCTATGAAACCAAAACAAGTTGTTGATGTCAAGATGTTACACATAACTACTTAAGACATAATCGGATTAGTTAAGACTATAATATCACTATCACCAACACCACCACCAATAATCCATTATAATCCAAACAAATATAACTGTGATTACCAAATACCGATAACGATACTAATACCAATGCCAAAGATCATCCAACATTTACTAACAGGATCAACATACGAGAGTTCCACACATCAAAAAACATATAGCAATTATTAGGATCCAACACGCTCACATATTGTCGCGAACAGTACCAAACTTGTATGTCAAACCTAAAAGCGAGCAAATGACTAAATCAAATAATACCAAACAAGTAGCCAATCTATTGCAATGGTAGTTCTTTGATTGTATTTAATTTCAGCATCCGACTAATGGATTTACTAATATCATATTTTCCCTTTTATACTTCGAAAATCCAATAAAAAACAGATAAGATGCAAACAGCAGGCGACAAGATCAAGCAAATCAAACTTTTTCCTTTTCAGCAAACAAACGAAAATCTTTTCTTTTGAGGTTAATACAAACTGACGAAAGGGACGTAGCGAACAAATTAATTCAAAACTGGAACAAATAAATATCGATGCAAACTAAGCCGAACCTTTTTTCCTACTTTTTCTTCTCCTTCATCTTCGACCTAGCTCGTGATATCATTAGAAATCAGAGGGATCTGAAAAATATATTATTAAGATTCAATAAACTATGGAGATTACGAGAATAAATAATGACTAAACCTAAACAAAACCTAGCAACTAGATGCACAAAATTTAACAGGTTTGCAGACCTTTATTATCTAACATTATGTATTTTGGTATTTGTAAAATAAGGTTGAAATAGGTGGCTATTTATGAAAAATAATAATAATAATAATAATAAATAAATAAAAGTTACAATAATATGGTTATCGGGAAAAGGATTAAACGAAATAGAAACTTGAAAATGTTTCAGATCTATTATTCATAAGAAATAAATATTGTAGGTTATCAAGATGCATCCATTTCGAATTAAACTTTTATATAAATATTGAGAAATATACTAATGATCTATAAATTTATGGACATGCTCGATTTTGATGTTAAACCTCCAAGGAAAAATATTATAGGTGATTACATTAAGCTATTTTCTCACCTATGGATTTCTCATAAGAATAGGAATATAAAACCATGTTGGTAAAATCGGACTACTGATCCAGTACGTTCTTGCTTGTTCTATGTTGTAACTAACTGTAAATTCCTTTTTTCTAACTTATTGTTAGAATTTTAGGTCAATAAAATCAGAAGAAAAGAAAAATTACCCTTCTGGGTGTCCTCTTGATAGAGTGAAAAAGTGACAAAATCAAAAAGTATAATTTTGGTGTACGCGAGTGAACATATTTAGTGGACTCTTTTTGTCCAATCAAACTTGCATATTTTGCTGTCTAGAATTCTTGCATTATTTCGTTTCTTCTTAACATTTTGCAAGAGCTCTATTATTGTAATGCGGTTAAAAAAAAATTATGTTTGACAGATAGTTATGCAAATTAAAAAAATCTACTATATAAGTTTTTTGTTTTTTTTTTTTTTTTTTTTTTTTTTTTTTTTTTTTTTTTTTTAACCCTTTTAAGAAAAGGGCAGTAAGTATTTAATTTACATGCATGAATCTAATTTACTTTGGTTGTTTTATCACACAAAGTTTAAAACATATATAAAGTTTTATCTTTCATTTTAACAATAGTGATCATTTGTTTTATATACATGTAGCATGAAAAAATTCATATTTTTAATTCTATTCATAATTTAATTCATGTGTTATTATCAATCATTTAAAAAGTTGTAAAAAATTTATTCATAGTAAGGATAAGTTTACAATATTAAAAGGTTTATAAATTAATAAATAATACCAATTATGCAAAGTTGTAGACTTAAATAAAGTTTTGTCATTGTAGATGCTGTTACAACGTATTATAGTGCAATAATCATTTCAAACGTTTAAATTATGAGTTTAGGGATTCTTGAGAACATTTTTTATAAGTTCAAGTGAATATTGCTTTTTTTTTTTTTTTCTAGTTCATGGTCACTTGTATCTGTTCACCTTTTCCATTTTCTTTTTACTGTTCAATTAGCGACTTTTCTTCATATGTGTATTCTTGTGTCGGCAACCACATATAGACTGCTAGCTTGTACGGACCTTGCTACTGTCCCTCTTTAATATTTAAATAACTTTATCCACTGTTTTTTGCATGAATTTGAAGTCATGATCCATTTTGGTTGTCGAATTACATGTTAAGAAGGATGTACTCTATCATTTAGTGCCATGTGTTAACCGGACCCTCCCTACTATGGGGTCCACCTACTTTAGTCAAAATGTACAAGTTTTAATGCAGATAGTACAGGCAGCGGCAGCACAGTTTTCCACAAACCCTCCCAATGAATGGGTGGGGGGGGGGGGGTCCGGTTAACTCATACCAATTTAGTAGAGCACACAATTTTATAAGTTTGTCCAACAACATATATCCGGGGAAGAAGCTATGATTTAGTAATAAGAGGGCCGAATTACTTTTCCCAAACTAACAAAGTCATATATCTTAAATATTAAATAACATATTATAGTGATCACACACGCCAACTGTTAAAAGTTACGTATAAATATTAATATGTAAATGACTAGTATCGAACCCGAGATCTCGGGATTGCATACAATACAAACGAGAGTCAAAGATTAATAAATATTAATTGTTAGTTATATTTATTAATAACACAAGTTCAAGGACTAATGATCGTTAGTTATTAAATGTATAAACTAACTATCGTTAAATAAGAAGGAAAAGAACTAGATTGTAAATTGGATAACAAGGAACTTCCGGAACACCCCCTTTGGCTTAGTGGCCGGTCGACAAGGGTGTGGGGAGACCCAAACCCACTCCAACTTCTGCTCCAAGTTTCCTCTAGTATATATACAAACCCAAGGGTCATTGTTTCTCACCTTTTGTGCACACACAATACCCTAAAGTTTTCTTTCTCCCTTCTTTTCTTCCTAGCCGATCGGCACAACAAACCCATAGGGTTTTTGGGTCAAAAATTTTATAAAGAAGTTTTCTTGTGTTTAATCTTGCAATTAATTTAATTCGGTATTATTTTGTGTGTACAAGAACGAGGTAACAACTCACTATAGTTGTTATCAAGGAATCGATCAATAAAACGGTAAGGGATTGATCATTGATTCATAAACCCTAATTAGGGTTCATCAATTAATTCAAGATTTGCATATTTGATTCTTGTTCGGGCTAGAATCACCACGGTACGTTCATATTTATGTTTTAGTTAATATTATGTGTTATACTTGATCCTAGCTTCCGCATATGTGTACTTTGATTGTTAAATTCTAACAGTGGCATCACGAGCCATGTATAACATGTAATTGATTACTAAAACGTAATAAAAATCGGATCTTTAATTGTTTTAGATACTTGTTTTGATCTAGGGTTTTTCGTTTTTAAATTTTTTTTTTATAAAATTTGAAACCCTAACCCTAATTTATGGGGGGGGGGTCGATTTTCCACTTAAAACCCTAATTAGGGTTTGTGGTTTATTTGATTAATTTGTAATCACTAGAAACCCTAGGTCTTTAACCGGTTATGTGAACGTATCTTGTGACCTATGTGCTAATTGTTAGGTTATAATCCGTGACGAAACATGCATGTTAGTCATGGATCTTGTTTTTTTTTTTTTTTTTTTTTTTTTAATTGTCACATGTTTTAGATAGATCTAAAATTGGGGAAGACTCTAATATATATATATATATATATATATATATATATATATATATATATATATATATATATATATATATATATATATATATATATATATATATATATTAAAATCAATTTATATGCTATGTGGTGTGTATATTAGCTTTGGCCTACGCAATTGATTCGTCAATGTATGTGGCTCTCTTTCACTAAGAGGAGAAGGCCTTAGTTGATTACATGCATATTTATACCTAAAATTGATTTTATTAGGATCTTTTCTAATAAGGATTGCATGTGGCTAATTGTTTCACTTTTATTATTATTAGTTGTTTGTTTTTCTTTGATTACTTATTTTATTGTTAATTGTTTGACATGATGTAAGCAATAAAATGGTGATTTTTCATAAAGAAAATAATACGGACTAATAATGGTGAAACCCTAAGTGATAAAGATTGAATCTTGCAGAGTCTTATGTGCCAACAACGGTTCGCTTCGCACGGTAATTCGCTCCAAGGCGAGACTAGCAAGATTCATACTTTATTACATATTTTGAGATTGAATCCATAAACTTTTGCTTGATTGATGTTTTGTACAAACATGCTTTTAAAAGTAACTCTTTCAAGACAAAATTCATAATCGTGATATGAAGGCTTAGAAAAGAGCCTTAGAGTATGCCTTGGTTATCACACTCTTGAATACGTCTTAAACGAATTTCTTTTAAAATCATGCTTGTAGAAAGTCATCTTAGGGTTTTTTTTGAAACCTCAAGTAAAACTTTGTGTATTAATTTCACGAATTGGTAATAAAAAGTTTTTCTGAAAACTTATGCTATAAAGATGAGTGCATGCATCTTTATACATATTTTGATTGACATATCAAAATTGAATACCCTTAAAATTTAAGTTACATGCCATCTATCTATAAGGAACACTTGGAATTTTAATTTAGTAAACGTGAGACCTACGCTAATTTATTATAACAAAATAAAATTCTATTAATGCGTGAGACCATAGATAGTAATTTTTACAGTTTCTAAGGTAGACGACTTAATTAAGTTGTGCGTGAGACCTAGAACTTAAGGCATGAGATGGGATGAAACATGCTTACAAGGCAAATTGTTGAATCAATTTGACATAAATCCCATAATGATCTAGGAATTGGAAATCTTGTTTGCCAATTATTGTTCGACAGATTACCATCTTTTATACTTTCACCACTAGCAGATCAACTGATGTGGTGGAATCTATGTAAAGTTGGATCCTAGATTTTCAAGAAAATTTTGGTGGTTATATGAATATAGCATATGGGTATTTTATTTTCTTGAAGATATTTATTATCAAAAATACTAATGTTTGAACTTTTATCTGTAGATATGGCTCAACCCGATAACCCAACTGTGATTTCTGCTTTCAAGAGTCATCTTGAAAGAGAAAAATTGACTGAAAAGAATTTCAATGATTGGCACCGTTCGCTCAGAATTGTCTTGTGGCGTCCGGAAAGCTAGATTACTTGACCGATGAATGCCCTGTTGAGCCTGCTGCTATTGAACCAGAAGCAGTTAAGGCGGCATGGAGGATGGAGCATGCTAAGTTTAATGAGGTTGCTTGTTTAATGCTCACTAGCATGAGTGCTCAGTTACAAAAGAAGTTTGAGTACTACTTTCCTAAAGACATGCTTGAAGAACTTCAAAAGTCTTATGAAAAGTCTCCTGCAGTTGAATTGTATGATGAACTTGACAAGCTACACAACTGGAAGCATGGTGATGGTAAACCAGTTGAAGATTATGTGAATGAGATGAAAGAATACTTTGATCAACTTCACAGAATTGGATTTGGTTACCCCGACAATGTGCAAGTGCACTTGATCAATGATGAGGCAAAAAATGAACCACTTTTAGGGGGTCATTTAAGCCCGGAATTGAATTTATTTGATCAAATATTACCCTAAATCGTTCCTTTTGTGATTTTAGGTACTTTGGGAGTGAAATCTGGAAAAGGAAGCAATTCGAACGTTTTTTGAGCATAAAAGTGAAGAAAACGCCAAAGACTTAATTTTCCATGCTGAGAACAGTACCTGACGGCGTCAAGAGGAATATCATGACGGCGTCAGGAGTAAAAGTGGTGACGACCCAGTGCAAACCTGACGGCGTCACAACAAGGGCGTCAAGAGTTAAATTTGTGACGGCCTGCATAAGGAGACTACATGACGGCGTCAGACCCAGATCTAGGCAATCCGAGGAACTATTTGACGGCGAGATGACGGCGTCAGACATTTGTTCTTGATGCCGTCGCCTACTAAACTCTATATATAGTTTTCTATTTTTCATTCATTAGGGAGGAACTTGTGTGGAGAAACCTAGGGCTGAACTGTGTAAACCCTAGGTCATATTTTACAGTACTTTCAAGGGTTCTCACCCCTTGAATCCTTTCATGTGCTATTAAGATAAGTCTTCTCTTTAATTCAATCAATATGTCTATGTGTTGGTTGATTATATCTTTTACTTGTCTTGATTTTAACATGCTAGGCTAGATTTATCTTGCATTTGCTTAGATATAATGAAACCTATATGTTAATTATGTGTTGATTACTTGTTTATGGTTGTATTAGATGAATGATTTCAATGTTAGGCTTAAGAAAACTGACAGATCTCCATTGTGTAACATGCTTGAACGTCTTAGGAAACATGAACCGATGTGTACTAGGTTTTATTGGTTGTATTTAATGCATGAGTAAATTCTAATGATCCCATGTTAGGAGCTTCTTAGCCGGCTCGACATAGGAGTGAAGTAGGCGCTCATAGGATTGAGGAAGTAAGTACGCCACCCCATGAATGGTATTAAGGAATACAATCCGTCATCCACGCAACTATAACAAGTAATTAACGTGTAAAAGATATCTAGGGAGTAGTGAAATCTAAGTAAACACAATTCTCCCACATATTGCTCACAACTTTAGTTTAATATAGTTTATTTTCATTTTTAGTATTTTATTTTGATTGCATCTTAGTATTGGGTTAGTTGACTAGCAACTAATTCTGCCAAACTCCTTCAAATCCGAGATTTTTAATTGTTTTCTAAAAAATACAAAAAAAAATACAAAAAGAATCATCCCTCATCTCTAGACCTAGTCTTTAGGTTTTCTAATCCTAGCGACACTATTCCTAGCTGAACGATCAATCCCCCGGTACTTGTCATTATACTATACTACATCGATCAGGTACACTGTCTGGTGGGGGTTGTAAGCTTCTCGAGATTCCTCGAGAGGTAAAGCCTAGTGCAAATCCCCACGTACCAAGTTTTTGGCGCCGTTGCCGGGGAATAGTTATTGTCTAGGTTAGAATATCTTTTTATTAGGTCTACTTGCTAGATTACTTTTTAGTAAGATTTTCTTTTTATTTTTAGGATCTCTTTAGTCTATCTCATTTCTTCGTGTTTTTGTTCGTAACTCTTCACCACCCGACATCATGGACGATGGGAACATCTTTGAACCCGTCATCCCACCACAACAAAACCCACCACTAGAACCTCTTAGGCCCCGAACCTTAGGAGAGTATTCCCGACCTAGCCACCAAGGCTATCGAAACACTATTGAGCTCACCAGAGCCAATGTGACCCCCTTGCGATCCGACACCATCCGGTTGGTGCAAAGCGGATGTGCATTACATGAACTTCGTTCCGAAAATCCAAATCAACATCTCAAGGACTTCCTTAAAATCGTAGATTCCATAGAACTAGATGTTGCAACTAGAGAGACAACCCGACTACGCCTATTCCAGTTCTCTCTACGTGATCAAGCTAGCCAATGGCTTGAACGTTTACCCGCGGGATCCATCACCTCATGGGATGATCTCACAACTCGTTTCCTTGCTCAATTTTTCCCACCAAGGAGAACTACCAAGCTTAGAAATGACATCTTGATGTTCCAACAACGTCAAAATGAAACTCTTTATGAAACATGGACTCGACTCAAGGACTTACTCCAAAAAGTCCCTCATCATGGCATAGATCTTTGGCTCCAAGTCCAAATCTTCTATGACCATATCGATCTCTCCACAAGGCGAGCCATTGACTAATCGGTCGGTGGTAAGCTACGTGATCTAAGTGCGGAACAGTCATGGGAACTCATAGAAAATCTTGCTCTCTATGACAACGAAAGTTGGAATGATCCCTGATCAATTCACGCTTTCGGGATAAATAATTTTAAAACTCTTCCTACTAACTTTGAAAAGTAGCAAGGAGGTTCGAAAGAAGTAATAAAATCATTTATTCCTGAAAACGCTCCGTTTTCCAAATTTTCCTTTATTCCACTTTCACTTCTATTTTTGTACTTTTTCTTACTTTATACTTGTGTCGGTTTGTTGAACTTTCATTATTTTGCAATAATTATTAGGGTCAACTAGTAGAAACACTTCTATTTAAGAAGTGACCATACGGATAAAAATCGTCATCCTCGATTTTTCACGAGTCCCCAAACTATGCGTACAAACGAGATCACAGCTTATCTACAAATTAGATGCTAACACTACTCATAACAGTTACTTGTGGAAACTTTTTACTCCCATATCCTAGGTTTTGTATCTCAATATTTTACTTTGTTGAGAAATGAATTGCTTCATATTTTCTCGTTTCAATATTTTTTAGTCCGATAGTGATACCTAAGTTAAAACAATAAGTAGTTATTCATTTTCTCTTAAGAACCACTGCAATAGAAATTCGGTCCACATCAAGGAATTTTGGTACATACAATATCAGAAATATAAGTTGCGGAGTACTACACGTGCACCTCATGTGATTGAGTACTAATAAAAAACATGCACCTCACGCGTCAACAACTTATTTATACATAAGCTCTTATTCATACAACTTTCAACTTTCACTTTTTTCATTTTTCACTTTTTTTATTTTTCACTTTTTTCATTACATCAATGGAAGCTTATCGGGTAGCTCCAAAACCACATAGATAATCAACTTTTGACTTTTGATTTTTTCACTTTTTGCTCTTATTTTTGATGTTCCTTGATATGTACCCAACTTTTAAAGCAAAAATTCTCTTAAGAAAACAAAGAACTAAATATTATTTAAACCGAAATACCACTAATTAACCTAGAACATTTATTATATATGGGTGACGTTTCTGATGGGAGTAAAAAGCCTCAAGTACCTCTCATGAGCTCTAAAGAGAACCACTACTCCACGTTTAGCATCTAACTTCTAAATAAACTCTATCATTTCTCGCTCTTCGCAATTTAAGATTCCAAGTAATGAAACCCGCGAATACTTAGCCGATAATCAGCCACGCATATATAAAGTCAGTTACGGAAACTTGCAAATTCTAGAAGAAGAATTCGCGTTTTCTAGCTCCTTATGTAAAAGACTAGCGAAAGCTTTTAAGCTGCGCATGTATAAAGTCAAGTACGGGAACTTGCAGATTCTTAAGAAAGAATTCGCATTTTATAGCTCCTTATGTACAAAACTAGCACAAGCTTATGTGATTATCATTGGTTAAGGGAACAAGCTAGGGCTCAACACGCCCGGTCAAGTCAAAATATTTATTCCTACTCTCGCCAGCAAGAAAGTCAACAAGGTGTCAAAACACTTATTCAAACTTTATTATATTTTTGCACAACTTTTTCAACTTTTTCTCATCTTTTTGTATTTTTTCATGACTTTTTCATCAAAATTTTTGAAATTTTCAATTTTTCCAATATTTTTTATTTTTGGTGGAAAAACGGAGTTGCAAGAGTGCACGACATTGTGAAAAATGCAAGGCCAAAATCGAATCAAAGATTCACCCTCCCCCAGACTAGAACGAAACATTGTCCTCAATGTTTTACGGGTTAAGGTAATCCTAACAAAATTCTAGGCCGTTTATTAATTATGCCAAAGAAAACGTTAGTCGATAAGATTCACGGATATAGGATTTCCAAGTAGCACCGATGAATGAAACTCGAGCGGAGAGAAGATAACGAGCACGAGAGTCATCATAAATCGCGGACCATCCTAACAAACATCACAAACAACCACGGAACACAAGAGTAGAAGAGGCACCCCCTCCTTACGTTATTCGTTAGAAAATAGAAAAATAAGAAGATGAAATTGGATAAGCATGGGTTGCCACCCACGAAGCGCTTGTTTTTTATTTTCGAGTCACATAAGCTTGACTCGATCCCCGAATTAATTCGTCCTTGGGGAAAAATTCGTGGAAAAATAATCTCACTCGGGCTTTTGTTCAAAATATTTGGAAAAACATAAGATGTAGTTGAAAGTTCCATCCCGAAGAGATAACCGATGGTATTTTAATGATGAAAACTTTGAAAAACGATACCAGGGTCAAAATTATAGTATATAATTATAAAAACCTCCTAACACCTCCTCACACCTCCTATAAAAACGACTATATAAAAATAGGAGGTGTGAGGAGGTGTGATGGTATTTATATTT
Source organism: Artemisia argyi (assembly GCA_030686995.1). Taxonomy (NCBI): domain Eukaryota; kingdom Viridiplantae; phylum Streptophyta; class Magnoliopsida; order Asterales; family Asteraceae; genus Artemisia; species Artemisia argyi. Next base: position 37,522,591 of record CM060682.1, on the reverse strand, counting down.
TTATAATTATAAAAATATAAAAACGACTATATAAAAATTTGATGTTTGGTCAAATTATAGTATATAATTATATTCCGAAGAAATACTCGTGAAAGTATTTCCCGGGTCGTTCTCCCAACGAAGGCTCGAATGGAATATCCGAATTATCGATTTGGGAATTGTGTAGTGTAAGTGAATAGTGAAAAAGTGATTGTGAAATCAAGATATGAAATAAAACGATGAAATATGCACAAGGTATGAGTTATATATGCACAAAAGTCAAAAACGTGAAAACGGAAACGCAAGCGTAATTATAAAACGTAACGTACGAAATAAAACGCGACTTTTATTCTAAAAATGATCCTACAAATGTGAAAATATTTTCTAAAAATCTTAAACTAATAAAAAGAATTTTAAGAAAAAGAAAAATATTTTTTTGACTTTTTGTAAATTTTCTATGAATTAATTTTGATTTTTGGAATTTAAAATGAATTAAAAATAAGAAAAATAGAAAATTTAAAGTGGAAAATTGAAAATTTAATTCTAAAAATTCTAAAATATTATAAAAGAATTTCTAAAAGTATTTTTATATTTTTTCAAAGATTTTTATGGATTTTTGTTATTTAAAATTGATTTAAAAATGATTTTTAATGAAGAAAAATTAAGAAAAATAGTAAAATAATTTGGAAAAATCTGGGAAAATTTCAGAAAATCAAAAATAATATGGAAATGTTGTAGAAAAATTTTGGATTAAAAATAATAAGCAGAAGTGCTTATTCAAGCCATATCAGCTTATGGCAAGTGCTTATTTATAAGCACTTGCCACAGAAACTTAACTAAACTCTCAACACAGCTGTAATATGCCAAATTAAGGACAATGATGCTCAGATATGAAAAGAGATAGGCACAGATGCACATGAACAAGCTATAAACAGTTAAGCTACAAGCAAATACAATAAGCAAATAAGCAACAGTAAAAGCTAGTGAACAAAGAACAATGTAATCTAAAAATAAACTCAAAGTAACACTAAAAATTCCAAAAACTACCAACTAAGAGCTCAATGAAACAGTTGCAGTCCTTAGAAACTATTACAGAAATCAGTCTCAAACACCTACTTATAGGCTCCAATAAGCTACACCTAAATAACACTAAGCTAGCAAATAAAGGGGGCAAATTACACTCTAGTATACTGAAAATCCAAAAACAGCAAAAACTATATCTAAAACATCTATATGCTACTCTTAAATATCCCTAATTCAGTAGCTATCAGCACCACAAAACTGACATCAGTTGACTTTTAGCTTCAATGAAATAATTGACTAATCTCAGATTCAATCTATCTAATCTAATTCTAAATGTATTATTAAACTAATTACTAAATTGAATTAACTAATTCAAACTAATATGTAACTAACTCTAAAATTTAACTAACAGATGTACACTATGCATTCAGTTACTAATTTTATGAAATCTAATTTGACTATATAGCTAATTATCTACTGTTTTACTGCAACTAAATTCCTATATAAACCCAATGTGAGCTGTCTAAACTGATTACAACTTCTGAATCACCATCAATCATAGTAAACCTATCTGATCCAAACACTCTTTATGAAACTGTTTAGCAAATTTTTGTTAAGCAACTATGAGTTTAATTCTATCAAACCATCACACAAGTTGATTATATGATTTAACATACTGAATTAAGCTCAAAAACTCATATCTCATTCACAAATTTACACAGATTCCTAATATGCAAATAATGGACAAATAGATCAAATAAGGTCCAAAACAACTAAGTATGATGCAATCTACTATTACAAGCAATTTAACAACTATTTAACCTGAAATTAACAACTAGTGAACAACTAAACACAGATCTTCACTATATATCTAAGATATGCAATTTTAAGAGAAATGAAAAAGAGAAAACTCACAAAGCTAATTTCCCTCAGCTCAAATTGAGGGAATTTACTATGCTTGCCTGTCTTTGGACAGGCACAACCTTATAATTCTGAATTGACCTGTCAAAATCTCCACAGAACACCTCTTCTCTTCTCTGAATTGACTTTCATTGACTTACAAGTTTTTGAACTATGAAACTATAAAAATTCTTCATGAAACTAAGTTGTGCTAAAATAGATGTAACAAACAAATATTTAGCTTATTTAAAAACTGAATTCTCAAAATCTATTTCTATATTTTTTATATTTTCTGATTTTGCATCAAAACTCATAAATGAAATTAAAGAACTGACTGAGATTTAAAAACTAGTATGAACTATTTAGTAAACTACAAATAGCTGAATAATAAAAGAGATAAGCTCAACTGATAAGCAATAAAACTAAATAGTAATCAAAGATATGCTAAATTGATTTAAACTAAAACTGAATTCATTGATTAAAATGGATTACAACTAAACTAATACATGAAATAATTTCGGCAGAGCTTCGCTAATCAAAGACTCCACCCTCATACAAGCTAAATGATACTCTATTTATAGGAGGTGTGAGGAGATGAGCTCACGGATTGCCAAGCTGGCAATCCGTGTGAGTTGTGTTTGTTAATAGCCTCTGAGAGCCCTTGATCTTCATCTAATCATTTCCCACTTCATGAGAGCCCTTGGATCATGAATTATGACGCATCTCTGCCCATAGTAGCCTGCCACGTACACCATTCGTGTGCGTGTTTGAGTTTCTGACACTTTGACACATCTGACAACCTTCTAGATGTATTTAATTTGACCAATCTACCCTTAATGATGGTTAATTTTAGAGCGGGGTAATTAGGGTTCTTTAATGAATAGTGTTTTTCTGGTATGGGGTAAAAAGGGGTGGAGGGAAAATGGTACGGGTAATTATTTTATTTGTTTGACCCTTGACCCGTTGACCAAGGGGTAGTGATGAACCGGGTATTGATTTGTGGGCTCGGGTATAAGTTTTGGTAGATTGGGCTTTGGGTTTGGTTTATAAGTGAATTGGACCAGGCTTGTATCTTTGTATTATTTTCAAATTTGGTGTAATAAAATTACAAGGACTAATAGTGTAAAATCTGAAATTCCAAGGCTGATTCTGTCATTTTCACAAAGTTAATCCAAGGGCTACTTATGACATTTGATGAAAGTTGAGGGTTGACTTTGACCAAATAAGCATATTCTTGACAAAAACTTGTATAGTCTTCCCCGACCTCGGCTTTTGACACTCATTCCACATCTCGTGCTCGGTTTCATTGTTTTCTCGTGATTTTTAACCATTTCTTTCATATCCGTACCTGCACATTCAAAAACACAAAAACAACGTATATTTGGCATAATTGGTTAGTTTTTGGTTTCATTAGTCCGGTTTTTGGTCAAATAATAGTGAGTGAATAAGCTCTCACCGAAATCCCCCCGACTAAAGTATTGCCGTGTCCTCACGCAATGTGATCAATTCACGCTTTCGGGATAAATAATTTTAAAACTCTTCCTACTAACTTTGAAAAGTAGCAAGGAGGTTCGAAAGAAGTAATAAAATCATTTATTCCCGAAAATGCTCCGTTTTCCAAATTTTCCTTTATTCCACTTTCACTTCTATTTTTGTACTTTTTCTTACTTTATACTTGTGACGGTTTATTGAACTTTCATTATTTTGCAATAGTTATTAGGGTCAATGAGTAGAAACACTTCTATTTAAGAAGTGATCATACGGATAAAAATCGTCATCCTTGATTTTCACGAGTCCCCAAATTAAGCGTACAAACGAGATCACAGCTTATCTACAAATTAGATGCTAACACTACTCATAACAGTTATTTGTGGAAACTTCTTACTCCCATATCCTAGGTTTTGTATCTTAATATTTTACTTTGTTGAGAAATGAATTGCTTCATATTTTCTCGTTTCAATATTTTTTAGTCCGATAGTGATACCTAAGTTAAAACAATAAGTAGTTATTCATTTTCTCTTAAGAACCACTGCAATAGAAATTCGGTCCACATCAAGGAATTTTGGTACATACAATATCAGAAATATAAGTTGCGGAGTACTACACGTGCACCTCGTGTGATTGAGTACTAATAAAAAACATGCACCTCACGCGCCAACAACTTATTTATACATAAGCTCTTATTCATACAACTTTCAACTTTCACTTTTTTCATTTTTCACTTTTTTTTATTTTTCACTTTTTTCATTACATCAATGGAAGCTTATCGGGTAGCTCCAAAACCACATAGATAATCAACTTTTGACTTTTTCAATTTTTGCTCTTATTTTTTATGTTCCTTGATATGTACCCAACTTTTAAAGCAAAAATTCTCTTAAGAAAACAAAGAACTAAATATTATTTAAACCGAAATACCACTAATTAACCTAGAACATTTATTATATATGGGTGACGTTTCTGATGGGAGTAAAAAGCCTCAAGTACCTCTCATGAGCTCTAAAGAGAACCACTACTCCACGTTTAGCATCTAACTTCTAAATAAACTCTATCATTTCTCGCTCTTCGCAATTTAAGATTCCAAGTAATGAAACCCGCGAATACTTAGCCGATAATCAGCCACGCATATATAAAGTCAGTTACGGAAACTTGCAAATTCTAGAAGAAGAATTCGCGTTTTCTAGCTCCTTATGTAAAAGACTAGCGAAAGCTTTTAAGCTGCGCATGTATAAAGTCAAGTACGGGAACTTGCAGATTCTTAAGAAAGAATTCGCATTTTATAGCTCCTTATGTACAAAACTAGCACAAGCTTATGTGATTATCATTGGTTAAGGGAACAAGCTAGGGCTCAACACGCCCGGTCAAGTCAAAATATTTATTCCTACTCTCGCCAGCAAGAAAGTCAACAAGGTGTCAAAACACTTATTCAAACTTTATTATATTTTTGCACAACTTTTTCAACTTTTTCTCATCTTTTTGTATTTTTCCATGACTTTTTCATCAAAATTTTTGAAATTTTTAATTTTTTCAATATTTTTTATTTTTGGTGGAAAAACGGAGTTGCAAGAGTGCACGACATTGTGAAAAATGCAAGGTCAAAATCGAATCGAAGATTCACCCTCCCCCAGACTAGAACGAAACATTGTCCTCAATGTTTTATGGGTTAAGGTAATCCTAACAAAATTCTAGGCTATTTATTAATTATGCCAAAGAAAACGTTAGTCGATAAGATTCACGGATATAGGATTTCCAAGTAGCACCGATGAATGAAACTCGAGCGGAGAGAAGATAACGAGCACGAGAGTCATCATAAATCGCGGACAATCCTAACAAACGTCACAAACAACCACGGAACACAAGAGTAGAAGAGGCACCCCCTCCTCACGTTATTCGTTAGAAAATAGAAAAATAAGAAGATGAAATTGGATAAGCATGGGTTGCCACCCACGAAGCGCTTGTTTTTTATTTCCGAGTCACATAAGCTTGACTTGATCCCCGAATTAATTCGTCCTTGGGGAAAAATTTGTGGAAAAATAATCTCACTCAGGCTTTTGTTCAAAATATTTGGAAAAACATAAGATGTAGTTGAAAGTTCCATCCCGAAGAGATAACCGATGGTATTTTAATGATGAAAACTTTGAAAAACGATACCAGGGTCAAAAACAACATCCTCACTCCCCACTGAGTGACGGATAAGAGAAACCACACCAAATGTTACGAACGGCAAGAAGGTCATGATAACAGTCTTGAAAAACTCATCATCATCAAAAGAAAATTTTATAATTGTGAAATTATGAATTTTATCATTCAAGCTTGTTTTAAAAACTTTTCCGGGTAGGAGGGATGGTATAAAATCTTCATTAAAACTCTTATTTTTAAACACACCACCCGGATCATGATCAACTTCAAGATCAAAACTGAAACTTTCATATTCCGGTTTAGAAAACTTTTCAATTTCATATTCAGATTCATCAAAACGAAATGACTCAAACTCGGGAAGAGAGATAAAAGCATGAGAAGTGGTACTGCCACGACTCGTCTCTTCCGAGTGATCAAAATGAAAAGCTTCAAATGTCGGATCAGAAAAATCAGGACGATAAGTGGGATTGCCACTCATCTCCTCAGTCGTAACAAAGGTAAAACTCTCAAAGTCTGGTAAAAATTCCTCGAGCTCGGGCTCCAGAGGATCGTCAATTATAAGCTCAATCTTCGTCTTAACTTTATCCGGAGGGATTGACGGTTCATCGTTCAACAAATTGTTAAAAAAAATAATACCCCCCTCCGAATCAAAGTAAAATTCGTTAGTCTCAGAACACAGAATCATTTTAATTGCAAGAAATTCATCGAACTCTTCCCAAAAAGAATCAAATTCCTTAGTCGGAGGAAATGATGGGGAAGAGTCAAAGATGAAAGTTTTCACAAACTCATCAAAAGAATAATCACAAATATCAACACTTTTGACGGAGTACTTCTTCAATTTCGAAGCATCGGCTTTAAAAATCATAATATCATCATCATGTCGTAAAGTTAGAGTATCCTCAAAATGATCAACTAGGGCTTTAGCGGTTCGTAAAAACGGTCGCCCTAGTATTAGAGGAACTCTCGGATCAGCTTCAAAATTGACAACAACAAAATCTGCCGGATAAGTACACGAATTCACACGAACAAAAACGTCCTCATCAATTCCAACTGGATGAGTTATCGATCGATTAGCAAGCTCTAAATTCATTCTCGTCGGTTTAAGAGCCCCCATTCCAAGTTGTTCATAGATTGATAATGGCATGAGGTTAATACTCGCACCTGAATCGGCCAGGGCATTACAAACTTCTTGATCTTTCAATGAACATGGAATGAGAAATTTTCCCGAGTCACCAAGCTTTTTGGGAAGCTTCTTGAGAAGAATCGCGGAACATTGAGCATTTGTTGGGAATAAAATGCACAGAGTAAAGAGTCTGCCAGAAGAGCCTGCTAGTGATAGTTAAGCATGCCTCCTCATTTCTGCTGATGATGAACATATACTAACAGTACCTTCTGGGTAAGAAGGTACTGCTAGTTAAAGAAGGTCCTGCCAGTTTTCACGACAAGTTGCTATATTTTAATTAGAGATATTTACTTGTATTATTAGTCTTTGTACAAAGTTATACGTTTAGTAGAAGTAGTACAGAAGACTCAGTAGATATAATGGAGTGTTTTACCTTGAGAGGTGTAATATTAGGATAAGATAAGCCTCTATTATATTAGATTAAGCAACTTGACCACTTGTAATAAGGGCTCCTTATGCTATAAAAGGAACCCTTAAGACAACATATCAAACACATCTCTTTCCTTACAGCTTGCATAGCTTTCCCATGCATAACTTCCATCCTTAACCTTTTCACGTATCAAAGATTCAAGGTTACACTTGTAATCCTGGTGATAGTTTAGATCACCCGTATTATTTCATCAATAATATTGAATCGTTTTGTGTTATTCTTGTTGTGCTCATTCTCTTTTACTTACTCACCACCTTTGTTCCTTTAGTGTGTTTTAGTAGATTCCGCATGCTAGATCACATCCATTCATAAATATCCCAAACACATTACTAAGATTAACATCCCAAGTGTTTGAACGAATCCCTTCCCACAAGTGGTATCAGAGCAAGGCTGATATTTACGACATAAAAGAACAAAGCAAAAATGGATGTTGAGCACATTCAAACCAATGTGGCTGCAAAACTTCCATTACTCAAACATAATGAGTTTGAAATGTAGAGACTGAGGGTTGAACAATACTTCCAAGTGCAAGACTATGCACTTTGGGAGATTATTGAAGAAGGAAACTCATTTAAGCCAGCAACCACCACCTCCACAGTAAATGATGCACTTGTCACAACTGTGCAAGTAAACCTAATAACCGCTGAAGAAAGAAATCAAAAGAGAAATGATCTTAAAGCCAGGAGTATGCTTCTCATGTCTATTCCAAATGACCAGCTTCTAGTCTTTAACAAATACAAGTGTGCTAAAACCCTTTTTCAAGCTATTGTGGCTAGATTTGGTGGTAATGATGCCACCAAGAAAACCCAGAAAACACTTTTAAAGCAACAGTTTGAAAACTTTTCAGCCACACCAAATGAGTCTTTGGACAGCATGTTCAATAGACTACAAAAGCTTTCTAGTCAGTTAGCCATTCATGAAGTGATTATATCTCAAGAAGACTTAAACTCCAAATTTCTTAGAAGCCTACCCTCTGAATGGGCCATGCATGTCATTGTCTGGAAAAACAAACCAGATATTGATTCCATGAGTCTCAATGATCTTTACAGCAACTTTAAAATAGTAAAGCATGAACTAAAGAAGTCTACTAGCTCAAGCTCAGGAAATATGGCATTTATGTCATCTCATGGTCCTTCCAAGAAAGTTGATGAAGAAGATGGTAGAGAAGAAGGTACTGCCAACACAAATTTTGGTATTGCCAGTACTTCCAGCAGTACCAAAACCATTTTAGATAAAACAGTTGATTGTGCTTTTCTAACATCACAACACAATGGTTCCACATTGACCTTTGAAGATCTTCAAGAGATCAGTGATGATGATCTTAAAGAAATGGACATAAAATGGCAGCTTTCACTTCTTAGCATGAGGGCTAAGAAATATTTGTTGAGGACTGGAAAGAAGATTGTCATTAATGGCAATGAACCTGCTGGGTATGACAAGTCTAAAGTGGAGTGCTACAATTGCCACATGAAGGGTCACTACTCAAGAGAATGTAGAAGACCAAAGAAGCAGGGTGATAAGGGAAGAGGTTTTGAGAACAAGAACAGGGGAAACAATGAAAACAAGAGCAAAGAAGTGGACATCACTTAAACAAAAGCTATGGTAGCTGTTGATGGGCTGGGTTTTGATTGGAGCTTCATGGGTGAAGAAGAGTCATCCTCAAATGAAATGGCTTTAATGGCTCTCTCCAATCCTGAGGTACAAATTACTAAATGTTCTGCTACTTGTGAAGTTTTTAAAGAACTAGAAATCTTAAGAAAACTTTATGATGAACTGAAAGAAGAACAAAGAAAAACCTATCAAGATCTAGTTAATCATAAGTGTGGTATGTCCAAACTTGAGAAACAGATAATTCACTTTAGAGAAAATGAACTCACCTTTTCTGACACAAAAGCTATTCTTAATAGAGACATATTTCTTAAAGATGCTGAAATAAACCTGTTAAGAACTGAGTTTGCTAAAGTGAAACAAGCAAAAGATAATATTCAACTAACTGTTACAACATTAGAAAATGCTTCTGCATGTACTAAAAGTATAGTTGAAAATCAAATGAACAAGAGAATCAAATCTGGGATTGGATACAACACATGTCCACCTACTTACAGAGGTATTCCTTGTCCCCCAGGTTTAGATCTTGCTGAATCAGGTTTACACGAACTCACAAATAAACCACTAGAAAAAGTAAAACCTGTAGAAAATAGTGAACCTTTTGAGAGTACAAGTGATACTTCACTCTCCAAAGAAAAGGTGCTCACTGATAAGAGCTCAGATGTCACATCTATTGAAGGTTGTACATCTGATGACAGTGGAAAAGAGACAGTTTCTAAGAAAGGAAACAAAGTAGGGCCAAGCAGTCCTAAAAGTGTAGAAAGTATCACAAAGACTAAAGTTGTTCTAAAAACTGTTGAATATTGTGCTAAATGTAATAGCAAACCTAGAGGTAGTCAGAGAAATTGGAACAATCTTAAGTCACATCAACTTGGTGATAACTTTGTTTTGTACAATAAGGCATGCTATTACTGTGGTAGTTTTAATCATACTCATGCTTATTGTAACAATTGGGTTTCTAGGAGTACATCAAGATCTAAAACAAGTAAAACAAACCCCAGAAAAGGTGCTGTGAAATCTAACACACCAAAAGTTAAACATACTGTTAGAACAAATGAGCCTGTTTACCCAAAATTCACTACTAAGGGTGCAAGAAATACTTTCAAACATGCACCAAAAGTTGTGAAAAGTCACATTGAAAGAAATTTTGTGGATAAAACTCATGACTGGAGACCAAAACCAAAAGGTCCTGCTAGACCAAACGGTAGACCAATTGGTACTGCCAAATTTGGTACTGTTAGACCAAAAACCACAAAATGTGTCAAAAATGAAAATGCTGTTAAGTCCTCAGCATGTTGGATTTGGAGACCACTCCAACCAAATGGTGCATCAACAGTCCTAAAAAGGTTTGATTACATTGATGCACGAGGCAAACCCAAGTCAGTCATGGCTTGGGTACCCCAAGGAAACTAATATGTGTATACATGTGCAGGAACATTCAAATGATATTGCAGATCAAGGATATGTAGATAGTGGATGTTCAAGGCACATGACAGGCAACATGTCTTACCTCACAGACTTCAAATCATTTGATGGAGGATATGTTACCTTTGGGGGAGGAATCAAAGGAAAGATTACTGGTAAAGGTACAATTAAAACCAGTAAATTAGATTTTAAAAATGTGTACTTTGTGAAAGAACTACAGTTTAATCTCTTAAGTGTCTCACAAATGTGTGACACAAAGAACAAAGTTCTTTTTACTAACACTGAATGCATTGTACTTTCTCCTGATTTTAAAATTCCTGATGAAAGTCAGATTCTTCTTAAAATCCGTAGAAAGAACAATATGTACATTGTTGATTTAAAGAACATTGTTCCTAAAGAGAGTTTAACCTGTCTAGTAGCAAAAGCCTCATTGGATGAATCTATGCTTTGGCATAGAAGACTTGGTCATGTAAACTTTAAAACAATCAATACAATTGCAAAATATGATTTGGTTAGAGGTTTACCCAAAAAGATTTTTCAAAATGACCAAACCTGTGTTGATTGTCTAAAAGGCAAACAACATAGAGCTTCTTGTAAGCCCAAGACCCATAACTCAATTTCTCAAGCTTTATACATGCTTCATATGGACCTTTTTGGTCCTACTTCTGTGAATAGCTTGAATGGTAAAAGATATTGTCTTGTTGTTACTGATGATTACAGCAGATTCTCTTGGGTTTTCTTTTTAAAAACTAAGGATGAAACAAGTGAGATCCTTAAGTCCTACATTACAAGGATAGAAAACCAAATTGATAAGAAAGTAAAAGTAATTAGATGTGACAATGGGACAGAATTTAAGAATAGAGTTATGGATGACTTTTGCAAAGAAAAAGGAACAAAAAGAGAATATAGTGTAGCTAGAACCCCACAGCAAAATGGAGTAGCAGAAAGAAAAAATAGAACACTTATTGAGGCTGCTAGAACAATGCTAGTAGATTCTAAGTTGCCTATTTCATTTTGGGCTGAAGCAGTAGGTACTGCTTGTTATGTACAGAATAGGGTTCTTGTGATTAAACCTCATAGAAAGACTCCTTATGAACTTTTTTTTGGTAGAACACCATCTCTAAGTTTTATGAGACCTTTTGGATGTCATGTCACTATTCTCAATACCAAAGATCATCTAGAAATGTTTGAAGGAAAAGCTGATGAAGGCTACATGATAGGGTATTCTTTGCAAAGTAAGGCCTATAGGGTGTACAATAAATGCACTAGGCTAGTGGAAGAAAACCTGCACATAGAGTTTCAAGAGAAACTACCAAATGTTGCAGGCATTGGACCAGATTGGTGTTTTGACATTGATAAGCTTTCAGAATCTATGAATTATGTGCCTGTCACAGGTACAAATACTAATGATAATGCAGGTCATGAAGACAATGTTGAAACATCTGAGGATCAAGATTACATCTTGATGCCAATTTGGACAGGATTGGATTCATCTTCAAGTCATGGAGGGCCTTCAAATACTACAAATGAAGGTGTTGAAGATGATCATGGAACTCAAGATCAAGGGAATCAAGAAAATTCTGAAAATGGAAATGGTACTGTCAATTCACAAGATGGTACTGCCAGTTCAACAGATGGTACTGCCAGTTCACAAATTGGTCCTGCTGAACCATTAAATGTTCTATCAGATGATTCCTTACCAGAAGATATAGGGATTGGAAACCTTCCAATTTCCTATGATGTTCCTACAACACACAACCCAAGAATTCTCAAAGATCACTCCATTGAAAATGTGATTGGCAGCATTGATTCTGGTGTTAAAACAAGAACTCAAGTCTTATCTTCAGACAAAGATGGGTTTGTCCTAGCTGTGTATGAAGAAAAGAACCATGAAGTTGCCCACATATGTCTGTTTTCATGCTTTCTCTCTCAAGTAGAACCCAAAAACATTACAAAAGCCTTAGATGACTCAAGCTGGGTTGAAGCAATGCAAGAAGAGCTACTTCAATTCAAACTGCAGAAGGTTTGGGTACTGGTTGATTTGCCCAAAGGTTACAGGGCAATTGGAACCAAATGGGTCTTCAGAAATAAGAAAGATGAAAGGGGAATAGTGATAAAAAACAAAGCCAGATTGGTGGCCCAAGGGTATACTCAAGAAGAAGGAGTGGACTATGAAGAAGTTTTTGCTCTAGTTGGAAGAATTGAAGCAATTAGGCTATTCTTGGCCTATGCTTCTTTCATAGGCTTCACTGTCTACCAAATGGATGTCAAAAGTGCCTTTTTATATGGTACTATTGAAGAAGAGGTGTATGTTTCACAACCTCCAGGCTTCATTGACGCAGAATATCCAGACAAGGTGTACAAGGTTACCAAAGCTCTTTATGGTCTACACCAAGCTCCCAGGGCATGGTATGAAACATTGGCTTTTTATTTATTGGAAAATGGATTTCAAAGAGGCAAGATTGATCCAACTTTGTTCATCAAAAGAACCAAGAAAGATATCTTGCTGGTGCAGATTTATGTTGATGACATTATCTTTGGATCCACAAATCAGGAACTGTGTGTAGAGTTTGAAAAACTTATGCATAGTAAGTTTGAAATGAGTTCCATGGGGGAACTTACTTTCTTTCTGGGTCTCCAAGTGAAACAATCAAAAGAAGGCATATTTATCAGCTAAGATAAGTATGTAGCAGAGATCCTAAGGAAATTTGGGTTTGCAGATTCAAAGGTTGCAAGTACTCCAATGGATCCAGAAAAGGGGTTACTCAAAGATGCTGAAGGTGAAGATGTTGATGTACACAACTACAGATCAATGATTGGGTCCCTAATGTACCTTACATCATCAAGACCAGATATCATGTTCTCAGTATGTGTATGTGCAAGGTTTCAAGTCAATCCAAAAGTTTCTCATCTCACAGCAGTCAAAAGAATCTTCAGATACCTCAAGGGCCAGCCAAAGTTGGGTCTATGGTATCCAAGGGAATCATCTTTTGATTTGGTAGCTTATTCAGATAGTGACTATGCTGGTGCAACCCTAGACAGAAAATCCACAACTGGTGGATGTCAATTTCTTGGCTGCAGACTCATATCATGGCAATGCAAGAAGCAAACAATGGTGGCAAATTCTACAACTGAAGCAGAATATGTTGGAAGTGCAAGTTGTTGTGGACAAGTTCTTTGGATCCAGAATCAATTACTTGACTATGGGTACAATTTTCTTAACACCATTATTTACATTGACAACAGCAGTACTATTTGTATCATTAAAAATCTAGTTCAACATTCAAAAACAAAACACATTGAAATCAGACACCATTTCATAAGAGATTGCAATGAGAAAGGATTAACCCAAGTTGTCAAAATTGATTCTGAAAATAATTTTGCAGACCTTCTCACCAAAGCTTTTGATTTAGGTAGGTTTAAATACCTGGTAGCAGGTATTGGTATGATAAATCTTTGAAAAACATGTGTTTTGTATATAAATAAACAAGTTCTGGCTTCTAAACTTGGTACTGCTAGTTAGTCATAAGGTACTGTCAGTACATAATTAGTACTGTTAGTTCAAAGTTTGCTCTGTTTTTGCTCATCTTGATGTTTAAATGTTAACAATGCTATAAAACAAGTGCCTTGCACTCTGTTTCTCTTGGTTTACAACTAACCATTTCAGGTTACTCAAGCTTGCTAACACGATCAGGATATGGAAATGTTATTCAGTTCACCAAGTTTTTCAAAAACTTTAAGAACTGACTAGTCCAAAGCAAACGGCTCTTGGTAAAGACTTCTCAAATCCGTTGATAGCTGATAGTTTGCTAAAAACTATAAGGTAATCAGTTCACCAAGTTTCAAAATCTTAAACGAACTGACTAGTCCAAAGCAAACGGCTCTTGGTAAAGACTTATCAAATCCGTTGATAGCTGATAGTTTGCTAAAAACTATAAGGGATATTTTCTAAAATTTCAAAGGGACTGCCAAGTTTTATTTCAAAACAAGGTACTGGTAGTTCAAATTTTAGTACTGGTAAAGTAAAATGGTACTGCTACATAGCCGTTGAGTCTGTCAGGTTAAAATATAGCCGTTGTCTTTAAAGGGTATTTTTGTGAATTAATCATGTTTTCCTCGAATTAAGGATATAGTTATTATAATAAAAGATCTTTTTGACCGCCTCTTCAATTACTTATCCATATCTTTTATAGTCGGTCAAAAGTCATTTTTCTCATAATCAATCCTTATCACAATTCACACTTACCTTTCATCTTCTACCAGTACAACAATAAAATCCCACCATCAAAATCAAAATTTTCATCATGGCTCGCCTAAGTTTTGTCAAACGCCACAACCAATTAGCTTTTCTGGAAAAGTCTGATGACAATGAAACTTTCCATCAAGCAATTGATTTTCTAAACAATTCTTATGTCAGGTTTGCTTTACTCGTGAATCCCACTATTTTTGAATCTCAAATTTCACAATTTTGGAGAACTGCTAAACTTAACACTCTTGAGGATGGGATTCAGGAATTAATGGTCAAAGTGGATGGATGGTAGAACATTGACTTTTACCGAATCATCCATTAGAAGACACCTTCGTTTGGATGATTCAGATGGCATCAGTCAACTACCTGATACTAAAATATTTGAAAATTTGACAAAAATGGGGTATAATGTAACTTCTACAAAGCTTACATTTCTTAAAAAGCATTTTACCCCTCAATGGAGATTTTTGATTCACACCATCCTTCATTGTTTAAACCAAAAGAAAACCTCATGGGAGCAATTTAGTGGGAACTTGGCTGCAGCTCTCATTTGCCTGGTAACAAACAAGAAATTCAACTTTTCAAAATATATTTTTGAAGGAATGGTTAAAAATGTGGACAGTGAAACAAAGTTTTTGATGTACCCAAGGTTCATTCAGTGCCTCATCAACAAATCCAAACATTTGTTACTTCCCCCAAACAAACCTTTTAAAACGCCCAAACTTACACACAAGGTGTTTTCAAACATGAAAATTGGTTTTCAAAGAGAAGAAGTACCACTTTTTGAGGAAATGTTACCACAACATTCTGAAGAACCATCAACATCATCTGATCATTCATTACCACATCCATCGCCAGTACCATCCCACTCAGCAACAGTACCATCAGTCACACCACCATCATCAGTACCATTACCATCTCGTCAACAAACACAAACACCATCTGCAATATCTCCATCATTATCACATCATAACTCACCACCACAATCTCCTCCACAACAAAGTGTCGATGCTCAGACTATCAAGGAATTAAAGGAGCAAGTGCAGCACTTGCAAACTTCACTTGAAAGTCAAAACAAACATTTTACAGAGATCAACACCAAGTTAATTAAGAGGGTTGAGAAATTAGAGTTGAAGGTGAAATTGTTGAAGGGTAAAGGGACATCTCAGTTGGTTGTTTCTAGTTCCTCAAGTTCAGATGCAGAGGGATTGGGTCTCTCTTCCAAAAGGGGGGGATGGGTAGTTCTAAAAATGAAGATGAGTTTCAATTTCAGTTTCATGAAGGAGCTCCAGTGATTGATGAAGAGCCTGCTATTCAAGAAAAAGAATCTGTTAGCTTGAAAGATATTGCTGAAGCAATGCAAGATACTGCTGAAGCAGAGCAAGATACTGCTGAAGCAAAGCTAGAGCCTGCTGGGATTCAGAGGTTATTAGCTATGAATTTAAAAGGTTCTGATCAATTGTCCTACAAAAGAAAGAGAGGAGCACAGCCTCAGGGGAGGTTTCTTGTTTCTGATGAACAATCAGCTGCTCCAAGTCCAGTATCATCACCAAAAGACAAGGGCAAGAAAATCTTAGTTGAAGATGAACCAAAGCCTAAAAAGATGAAGCAGAAAGAGCAAGCACAGTTGGCTGTAGATGAAAAATTGTCCAAACAACTTCATGAAGAAGAAGTCATAAGGGCTGAGGAAGAATCAAGAATGCTGCAAGAAAAGTTTGATGCTCAGTTACAGTACATCATTTCCATTGATCCAATTGTAAGAGGTGAAGCTTACACTCTGGTATGTGATGAATCCCTTAGCTCAGATGAAATGACAATCAAGCTCAATGATTTCATCACCAAGAAATACAATCAAGAGGCATTAGATGATGTCTATCAGCAGATTCAGAAAAATCAGAAGAAAGGATTTAAAATGCCACATTCTGAAGCAGATCAGAAGAAGTTCTTCAAGATTTATCTGAAAAGAGAAGTGAACATGAAAGAACATCAACTCAAAAGTAAATCTTTTGATGAATTGAAGCTGCTATACTTAGAGGCTTACAGAAGAAACAAAACCAGTTTTCTCATGGATACTCAAAAGACTTTCAAAGGAAGAAAAGATGATCAGAAGGAACAAAAAGAGAAAGCAGAATTGCCTCCTGAAATGGTTGACCATGGTCCACAAATTGTTTTTGCTGAACCCTTACATGCAAGGCATCCAGTTATAGATTGAGAAATCTACAATGATAAGTTTGGCAAAGCATGGAAGATAACAAGAGTTGGAAACAAGGTTGAGATTTTCAAGAACTTTGAAAATCTACTCAGAGCATGTAGCAGAATGGATTTAGATGAATTGTGGGTATTAGTTCAAAAGAAGCTGAAATCCAAGTATAAGCCAGATGCAAAGGAGCAAGAGCTATGGGTTGAATTCAGCAGATTGTATGATCCAAATCCTACTGATACTCATTGGAAATTTCCTTATTATGATTTATCTGTTACATGGGAATACTTCAGCATGAGTCATGTTCATCATCTTTCCACTCAGAGTGGAATAGAGATCTTTATGCTAGGTGAGAAGGAGTATCCTTTAAGCTTTGAAGTATTATCAGTCTTGATCTCCAATAAGCTTTTGTGTGAAGAGGAAACTGATGCAGTCAAAAGATTGAAGGAGAGCATACTTGATCAGTATGAAAACCTAAGGAGAAAGAAATAAGGTTTTTGGAAGAGTTCCCTCAAATCCTCAAGGTATGAATTTTATTCACAAAGAAACTTGGTTATTGTAAAAAGGAATAACAAGTTTAGGGGAGGATTGTTGGGAATAAAATGCACAGAGTAAAGAGTCTGCCAGAAGAGCCTGCTAGTGATAGTTAAGCCTGCCTCATCATTTCTGCTGATGTTGAAGATATACTAACAGTACCTTCTGGGTAAGAAGGTACTGCTAGTTAAAGAAGGTCCTGCCAGTTTTCACGACAAGTTGCTATATTTTAATTATAGATATTTACTTGTATTATTAGTCTTTGTACAAAGTTATACGTTTAGTAGAAGTAGTACAGAAGACTCAGTAGATATAATGGAGTGTTTTACCTTGAGAGGTGTAATATTAGGATAAGATAAGCCTCTATTATATTATATTAAACAACTTGACCACTTGTAATAAGGGCTCCCTATGCTATAAAAGGAACCCTTAAGACAACATATCAAACACATCTCTTTCCTTACAGCTTGCATAGCTTTCCCATGCATAACTTCCATCCTTAACCTTTTCACGTATCAAAGATTCAAGGTTACACTTGTAATCCTGGTGATAGTTTAGATCACCCGTATTATTTCATCAATAATATTGAATCGTTTTGTGTTATTCTTGTTGTGCTCATTCTCTTTTACTTACTCACCACCTTTGTTCCTTTAGTGTGTTTTAGTAGATTCCGCATGCTAGATCACATCCATTCATAAATATCCCAAACACATTACTAAGATTAACATCCCAAGTGTTTGAACGAATCCCTTCCCACAACATTTATCGGCGTTTCGGCTAATTCAAGTAATTTCTCTTTATTACTTATGAGGTTTTTGAACGTGGAAGCAAATTTTGGCATGTGAGAGCATCCATAAAACTTATATCAAAGTGCAATTTTTGAAAAATGTCCAGAAATTTTTCCATTTGTTTTTTAGACTTTGCACGGAGCTCTTCATCGTTAAAACGTGATGGATATGGCAATTTAGACTTGTATTTCAAATTATTCTCAAAAACGAATTTTTCTTTATCTTTTGACTTTTGGACAACCGGAGGTTGGACGTTTTCGGGACCTCCATTATTAATAGGAGGAACCGGGTCCTTTGTCGCCTCGGTCTCACAGTCCACTACCTTAGGCGGAGACGAAGAAGAAGAGGTAGTCAGAGCTGTGGGTCCATCATATTGAGCACCACTGCGAGTCGTGATCGCCTTAACTTAACCCCTCGGGTTTGCGATCGTGTTGCTTAGCAAAGAAGTAGTACCCGAACCCGAGGGTTGATCATTTAAACGTTTGTTATTATCACTGATTTGATTAACAAACAACCGTGTTGACTCTTCATATTTTGCCATAAAAGATTGTTGGTTTTGAATCAATTGCTTAATCAAATCTTCCGTGGGCAACGGATTTTGAATAACACCTTGATTTTGATTATTGTTGAAATTCTGCCCACGGTTTTGATAATTAGCATGATTTTGATTTCCATGATTAGCGTTCTGAAAATTCCCAGGGTTTCCGAAGCTTTGTTGCTTTTGAAAATTGTTCCCTTGAGGCGGGCCTTGATTGTAATTACCTTGAAAACCCCGGTTTTGATTAAACCCTTGATTATGATTTTGAAAACCGTTATTAGCTCGACTCTGATTTTGAATTCCTTGATTATTACGATTCTTCACATTATGATTCTGGTTGACTTGATTGACTTGGTTTTGTTGTTCGAGAACGGGTGGTCCAAGAAAATGAGGTGAACGGTAGCTGAGGAGATTACGGTCTCCTTGAGGTTGTGGGTAACCGTTGCTACCCGCGTTTGCAGCATACGCGTTCTCATGAGAAAAGGCACCGGTGGCCGTACATTCATAATACAAATGTGGACCACCACAAGTCTCACAACCGTGACTAACCACATTGACTTGATGGTTTGGTTTTTCAATAGACATTGCATCAACTTTCTTTGTTAAATCCACAATCATATTTACCAATTCATCATTATTTTTACCATTATTAGACACTTGAGGTTTATTCCTTGACATTCTCACACGAGCTTTATTCTCAATTATCATGAAAGCATCATTCGTGTTCCTAGCCAACAAGTTACCACCCGCAGCAGAGTTGAGTGAGTCTTGGTCAGCATGACATAACCCATTATAAAACGTATCAATCTGCTGAAGGTCGGTGAACCCATGGTTCGGACATTTTTCCTTCAAATCTTTGAACCGGTCCCAAGCTTCACTAAACGTTTCATCAAAAGCTTGTTGAAACCGAAAGATTTGAGGACGTAGGTTAAAAGTTTTAGAAGGAGGATAGAAATAATTCACAAACTTGGAAGCGAGATCATTCCAAGTGTGAATCGAATTAGGCGGTTCCTTTTCCAGCCAAGTCCGGGCTGCTCCTTTTAAGGAGAAAGGAAATAACTTCAATTTCACCACATCGTGAGGAACTTCGTTCATTCTAATAGTCTCAACGATGTCGGTGAAATTTCTGATGTGAGCATAGGGGTCTTCGTGATCGAACCCGTGAAAGGATATACCCGTGATCAAATTGAGTAATCCGTGATTTATCTCAAAATTGGCATTGATGTCCGGAATCACAATAGCTCTCCTCACACTATTGAATGATGATTGGAGTTGTTCTTCCATCGGACGTGGATCAAATGCCGGTTGTTGTCCCATCGGCGGGATAACATTGTGCTGCGGACCACCCATCGGCGGGGGTCCGTTGTGTTCGTTTTGGTTCATCTCCTCGTCGTCAAGGAAATGAACCCGACTCGTATGTCGTAAAACCCGCTCGGGGTTAGAGAACGGAGACGTAAGACTCTCAAAAGAAGAACGGGTGTGCATACACCACGAGCAAAATCAAAAAGAAAATGAAAAAGAAAAGAGAAAAGAAAATCTTTTTGTTTTTTATATTTTTCACAAACACTTTTTATTTCTTTTGTTTTTCTTTTCTTAAAACGTAACGTTAATCGAAAACCGTTTCTTTCAAAACCACGCGCGACGGGACGGGAGAGAAGAATGGATCTCTCTTCAGCTAGCAATTTAATGTCTTAGTTATCCGTATTTCCTGCTTATTCGGTTGTAGTAATTGAAATAGCCCGATAAACAGCTAAATTACGTTTTCGTTATATTGTGAGACTTTTTTTGGTTTACGACGCCCTTCCTTTCGGTCGAGTCGAGGCTGTAAATTTTATAATTATTTTTTGGTATTTTGTAAACACTTTAGGAAAAGTGTTTAGAATTTTTCAATTTTTATAGAGATATATATACAAAGTAGAGGAAGGCTTAACAAAACACGATTTTTCAAAAAGATATTCAAAAATTCACTTCGGCCTTCCCCGGCAGCGGCGCCAAAAATTTGATGTTTGGTCAAATTATAGTATATAATTATATTCCGAAGAAATACTTGTGAAAGTATTTCCCGGGTCGTTCTCCCAACGAAGGCTCGAATGGAATATCCGAATTATCGATTTGGGAATCGTGTAGTGTAAGTGAATAGTGAAAAAGTGATTGTGAAATCAAGATATGAAATAAAATGATGAAATATGCACAAGGTATGAGTTATATATGCACAAAAGTCAAAAACGTGAAAACGGAAACGCAAACGTAATTATAAAACGTAACGTACGAAATAAAACGCGACTTTTATTCTAAAAATGATCCTACAAATGTGAAAATATTTTCTAAAAATCTTAAACTAATAAAAAGAATTTTAAGAAAAAGAAAAATATTTTTTTGATTTTTTATAAATTTTCTATGAATTAATTTTGATTTTTGGAATTTAAAATGAATTAAAAATAAGAAAAATTGAAAATCTAAGTGGAAAATTGAAAATTTAATTCTAAAAATTCTAAAATATTATAAAAGAATTTCTAACAATATTTTTGTATTTTTTCAAAGCTTTTTCTGATTTTTATGGATTTTTGTTATTTAAAATTGATTTAAAAATGATTTTTAATGAAGAAAAATTAAGAAAAAGAGTAAAATAATTTGGAAAAATCTGTAAAAATTCCAGAAAATCAAAAATAATATGGAAATGTTGCAAAAAAATTTTGGATTAAAAATAGTAAGCAGAAGTGCTTATTCAAGCCAAATCAGCTTATGGCAAGTGCTTATTTATAAGCACTTGCTACAGAAACTTAACTAAACTTTCAACACAGCTGTAATATGCCAAATTAAGGACAATGATGCTCAGAAATGAAAAGAGATAAGCACAGATGCACATGAACAAGCTATAAACAGTTAAGCTACAAGCAAATACAATAAGCAAATAAGCAACAGTAAAAAGCTAGTGAACAAAGAACAATGTAATCTAAAAATAAACTCAAAGTAACACTAAAAATTCCAAAAACTACCAACTAAGAGCTCAATGAAACAGTTGCAGTCCTTAGAAACTATTACAGAAATCAGTCTCAAACACCTACTTATAGGCTTCAATAAGCTACACCTAAATAGCACTAAGCTAGCAAATAAAGGGGGCAAATTACACTCTAGTATACTGAAAATCCAAAAACAGCAAAAACTATATCTAAAACATCTATATGCTACTCTTAAATCTCCCTAATTCAGTAGCTATCAGCACCACAAAACTGACATCAGTTGACTTTTAGCTTCAATGAAATAATTGACTAATCTCAGATTCAATCTATCTAATCTAATTCTAAATGCATTATTAAACTAATTACTAAATTGAATTAACTAATTCAAACTAATATGCAACTAACTCTAAAATTTAACTAACAGATGTACCCTTTGCATTCAGTTACTAATTTTATGAAATCTAATTTGACTATATAGCTAATTATCTACTGTTTTACTGCAACTAAATTCCTGTATAAACCCAATGTGAGCTGTCTAAAATGATTACAACTTCTGAATCACCATCAATCACAGTAAACCTATCTGATCCAAACACTCTTTATGAAATTGTTTAGCAAATTTTTGTTAAGCAACTATGAGTTTAATTCTATCAAACCATCACACAAGTTGATTATATGATTTAACATACTGAATTAAGCTCAAAAACTCAGATCTCATTCACAAATTTACACAGATTCCTAATATGCAAATAATGGACAAATAGATCAAATATGGTCCAAAACAACTAAGTATGATGCAATCTACTATTACAAGCAATTTAACAACTATTTAAACTGAAATTAACAACTACTACCTCCGTCCCATATTAAGTGTCCATTTTCATAGTGCACGAAGTTTTAGGAGATTCCACTAACTAAATTCTCCACCAATCAAATATTACTCATACCCACTAAACTCTCATCTTATTGGTTGAAAGGTACAAGTGGACACTTAATTTAGGACATCCAAAGATTCCATTGTGGACACTTAATATGGGACGGAGGGAGTAGTAAACAACTAAACACAGATCTTCACTATATATCTAAGATATGCAATTTTAAGAGAAATGAAAAAGAGAAAACTCACAAAGCTAACTTCCCTCAGCTCAAATTGAGGGAATTCACTATGCTTGCCTGTCTTTGGATAGGCACAACCTTCTAATTCTGAATTGACCTGTCAAAATCTCCACAGAACACCTCTTCTCTTCTCTGAATTGACTTTCATTGACTTACAAGTTTTTGAACTATGAAACTATAACAACTCTTCATGAAACTAAGTTGTGCTAAAATAGATGTAACAAACAAATATTTAGCTTATTTAAAAACTGAATTCTCAAAATCTATTTCTATATTTTTTATATTTTCTGATTTTGCATCAAAACTCATAAATGAAATTAAAAAACTGACTGAGATTTAAAAACTTGTATGAACTATTTAGTAAACTACAAATAGCTGAATAATAAAAGAGATAAGCTCAACTGATAAGCAATAAAACTAAATAGTAATCAAAGATAAGCTAAGTTGATTTAAACTAAAACTGAATACATTGATTAAAATGGATTACAACTAAACTAATACATGAAATAATTTTGGCAGAGCTTCGCTAATCAAAGACTCCACCCTCATACAAGCTAAATGATACTCTATTTATAGGAGGTGTGAGGAGGTGAGCTCTGCCAAATTTTCATTAGATTGTATTAATTTAGCTTTGATGTAATTTTTTTTATATCAATGAAATTAGCTTTTTAGCTTTAATCAATTTAGCTTGTTACTATTTCTGCTTAATGGTATTTTTATATTTTTGTCCCCGGCAGCGGCGCCATTTTGATATAGTCGTTTTTAGTATAGGTTTATATTTCCGAAGAAATACCGGTGAAAGTATTTCCCGGGTCGTTTTCCCAACGAAGGTAGAATGGAGTCGTGAATTATCGAATCGCGAAATCGAGTCGTGAAAAGTGGTAAAGTGAAAAATATGATTCTGTAATCCAAATAATGAAAAGTAATAGTAAACTAAGCAGGATGTACAAGCTATATATGCACAAATGTTAAAATCGTAAAAACGGAAATGCAAACGTAAATTTTAAAACGTAACGTACGAAATAAAACGCGACTTTTATTCTAAAAATGATCCTACAAATGTGAAACAAATTTCTAAAAATCTTAAACTATTAAAAAGAATTTTAAGAAAAAGAAAAATATTTTTTTTAACTTTTTATATATTTTCTAAGAATTATTTTCAATTTGATGATTTAAAAAGTAAAGGAAAATGTGAAAAATAATGAGAAAATTATAAAATCTAATCTTAAAAATCTAAAATATTATAAAAGAATTATCTAAAATATTTTTGTATTTTTAAAAGCTTTTTCTGATTTTTTTATTGATTTTTGTTTATTAAAAAGTATTAAAAATTGATTGAAAACTAAGAAAAATTAAGAAAAATAGCAAAACAACTCAGAAAAATATGAAAAATTACCAGAAAATCTAAAATATTGATATGAACTTGAGGAAAAATTTTGAATTACAAATAAGCTGCAGAAGTTCTTATTCAAGCCAAATCAGCTTATGGCAAGTGCTTATTTATAAGCACTTGCCACAGAAACTTAACTAAACTCTCAACACAGTTGTAATATGCCAAATTAAGGACAATGATGCTCAGAAATGAAAAGAGATAAGCACAGATGCACATGAACAAGCTATAAACAGTTAAGCTACAAGCAAATACAATAAGCAAATAAGCAACAGTAATCTAAAAATAAACTCAAAGTAACACTAAAAATTCCAAAAACTACCAACTAAGAGCTCAATGAAACAGTTGCAGTCCTTAGAAACTATTACAGAAATCAGTCTCAAACACCTACTTATAGGCTCCAATAAGCTACACCTAAATAACACTAAGCTAGCAAATAAAGGGGGCAAATTACACTCTAGTATACTGAAAATCCAAAAACAGCAAAAACTATATCTAAAACATCTATATGCTACTCTTAAATCTCCCTAATTCAGTAGCTATCAGCACCACAAAACTGACATCAGTTGACTTTTAGCTTCAATGAAATAATTGACTAATCTCAGATTCAATCTATCTAATCTAATTCTAAATGTATTATTAAACTAATTACTAAATTGAATTAACTAATTCAAACTAATATGCAACTAACTCTAAAATTTAACTAACAGATGTACACTATGCATTCAGTTACTAATTTTATGAAATCTAATTTGACTATATAGCTAATTATCTACTGTTTTACTGCAACTAAATTCCTATATAAACCCAATGTGAGCTGTCTAAACTGATTACAACTTCTGAATCACCATCAATCACAGTAAACCTATCTGATCCAAACACTCTTTGTGAAACTGTTTAGCAAATTTTTGTTAAGCAACTATGAGTTTAATTCTATCAAACCATCACACAAGTTGATTATACGATTTAACATACTGAATTAAGCTCAAAAACTCAGATCTCATTCACAAATTTACACAGATTCCTAATATGCAAATAATGGACAAATAGATCAAATAAGGTCCAAAACAACTAAGTATGATGCAATCTATTATTACAAACAATTTAACAACTATTTAAACTGAAATTAACAACTAGTAAACAACTAAACACAGATCTTAACTATATATCTATGATATTCAATTTTAAGAGAAATGAAAAAGGGAAAACTCACAAAGCTAATTTCCCTCAGCTCAAATTGAGGGAATTCACTATGCTTGCCTGTCTTTGGACAGGCACAACCTTCTAATTCAGAATTGACCTATCAAAATCTCCACATAACACCTCTTCTCTTCTCTGAATTGACTTTCATTGACTTACAAGTTTTTGAACTATGAAACTATAACAACTCTTCATGAAACTAAGTTGTGCTAAAATAGATGTAACAAACAAATATTTAGCTTATTTAAAAACTGAATTCTCAAAATCTATTTCTATATTTTTTATATTTTCTGATTTTGCATCAAAACTCATAAATGAAATTAAAAAACTGACTGAGATTTAAAAACTAGTATGAACTATTTAGTAAACTACAAATAGCTGAATAATAAAAGAGATAAGCTCAACTGATAAGCAATAAAACTAAATAGTAATCAAAGATAAGCTAAATTGATTTAAACTAAAACTGAATTAATTAATTAAATTGGATTACAACTAAACTAATACATGAAATAATTTCGGCAGAGCTTTGCTAATCAAAGACTCCACCCTCATACAAGCTAAATGATACTCTATTTATAGGAGGTGTGAGGAGGTGAGCTCACGGATTGCCAAGCTGGCAATCCGTGTGAGTTGTGTTTGTTGATAGCCTCTGAGAGCCCTTGATCTTCATCTAATCATTTCCCACTTCATGAGAGCCCTTGGATCATGAATTATGACGCGTCTCTGCCTATAGTAGCCTGCCACGTACACCATTCGTGTGCTTGTTTGAGTTTCTGACACTCTGACACATCTGACAACCTTCTAGATGTATTTAATTTGACCAATCTACCCTTAATGATGGTTAATTTTGGTGCGGGGTAATTAGGGTTCTTCAATGAATAGTGTTTTTCTGGGTATGGGGTAAAAAAGGGTGGAGGGAAAATGGTACGGGTAATTATTTTATTTGTTTGACCCTGGACCCGTTGACCAAGGGGTAGTGCTGAACCGGGTATTGATTTGTGTGCTCGGGTATAAGTTTTGGTATATTGGGCTTTGGGTTTGGTTTATAAGTGAATTGGACCAGGCTTGTATCTTTGTATTATTTTCAAATTTGGTGTAATAAAATTACAAGGACTAATAGTGTAGAATCTGAAATTCCAAGGCTGATTCTGTCATTTTCACAAAGTTAATCCAAGGGCTACTTATGACATTTGATGAAAGTTGAGGGTTGACTTTGACCAAATAAGCATATTCTTGACAAAAACTTGTAAAGTCTTCCCCGACCTCGGCTTTTGACACTCATTCCACATCTCGTGCTCGGTTTCGTTGTTTTCTCGTGATTTTTAACCATTTCTTTCGTATCCGTACCTGCACATTCAAAAACACAAAAACAACGTATATTTGGCATAATTGGTTAGTTTTTTGTTTCATTAGTCCGGTTTTTGGTCAAATAATAGTGAGTGAATAAGCACTCACCAATCCCCGTGATTTGAACAAAACGGTCAAGGCAATATCTCTGCCTTCGAACAACTCTAGCACTCCCGACCATAGGATCATGGAACTTGAAGGTCGAGTCAAGTCTCTTATGAAATCTTACGAAGCTCAAAAGCCTTCAAGCCAAGTAAGCAGAATCGCTTCTGCATGTAAATTGTGTAATGGCCCTCACGAAACTCATAACTGCATGGAGCTTCCAAAATGCGCTTATAACGAATTCACATCGTCACACGTTGGTCGAGGCCCTCGAAAATCTGACGAGGCCTATGAGGCATGGAAGGATAAACCTAATTTCAGAGGGTACCAAACGCGGAGTGTATCCTTCAATGACTCCCCCCACTCAAATGGTCCGAGCATTTTCCATCACAGAGCACTCCTAGGCAAAGCTGTGAAGATGCGTTGCGAAAATTCATTCTATCTCAAGAATTGCATCTCTCTATGCTCGAGACTAAATTTAGACAACAGCAAGCCGATATGAATAACAAGATTCGTAATCTGTTAACTACTTTCAAAGAGCACGCTGTTAATCAACCAATTCACGCTGATGAGGTCAAATTTGTTACCATCATGAATCCGCCAACCTCTCCTGTGAAAATAAAAAGTCCTAGTAAGCTATTTAAACATCTATCACCAAAAGCGAAAGACCGTGCCAATCCACTAGGACCGATCCACTTCGTAAATACTATCACCATGATATCTGCTTCTACACCTAACCTGAACCAACAACCAACTGGAAATATGGGTCATACAGCTAAAGATGAAACCTCAAGGTTGGACCACGAATTGGCCAAAAACCCTACCAACTCATTCGAGCAGTCTGCGACGCAAGAATCTAGCAAATCGGATGAGGGGAAAGAGAGATCGGAAGTGCATACGAGAAATCCAGCCATTTTGGGTAAATCTATTATAGAGGAACCCGAGGAAAAAATGGAGGAGATTACTAGTGGGAACAGTGATAGGACTGAGGAAAGCAACTCTAAAGTTTTCAAGATATCCTGCACTATTAAGAAAAAGCTTTTAACCGATAGTCTTATAGATCCTAGCCTCCCCGTCAACATAATCCCCCTTTCTCTATACCACGAAGCCTTCCCTGAACTCATGGTGTATGAGAGAGTCAATAACGCAAGGGTAATAAAAGATTTATCAATCATGATTGGAGAACTTGTTTACAACACTGACCTCACTGTAGTCGATGACATAGACCCTTTCATCAATCAAACATTAACCAACCTTGTTCTAGGGAAACCATTTATCAATGAATCGGGAGTAATCCTTGATGAGAAGGATGGTAGTGCATTGTTCACCAATGGTGTCAAGAAGGTAATTTTTTGTAAGGGTAATGAGGAGGTGTACGAGTACCGTCCTTCCCTTGAGGGGAATATATATGGATCAAGGGCTATAGGACCGGGGAAAATAAGGAGGCGTGATCCGAATAATCTCAAAATTCCCTGCATGATCAGTCATAAGTATTTCGACAACGTCTACATTAACGTATTCCTACCTAAGAATTTCATGTCCCTATTCCACTATAATAACATATGTAGATGGGGAATGATTTATAAGGGCGAGAAAGTGGTTGGTAGGGATCATGAAATCCAGGTGTTCGTAGAAAATATGGCATTCACTATGGAATTTACGATCGTGGACAACATCGAAGACTATGTCAACCCGAGGTTATCACAAGTTGTTTTTGGAGCACCCTTTTGTAAAATCACTAATTTAATAGTTGATGACCGGAACGGAATCATGACCTTCGCTAATGGAATTAGGAGGGTTTCATACCAAACACCGTACAAGAGAAAAGATCTCAAGGAAATTGATTGTGACGGGCTTGATAGGCTAAGTTCCCAACTTATTTTGTGTGATGAAGATGTGCGGAGAGGATGTAAGAACACTTCCGATCTATCATGTGGGTTCTTTAAAGATGTTAGTAAACTTGGTTCTAAGTATCGAAAAGATGTCTTTGAGTTCGAAGACCCGAAATATTTGCACTATGAAAGCGATACTGTTATAGGAGACGACCCAGAGAATGAAACCAACGATTAGGTCACGTAGTAACCCATGACCTTGAGTCTAGCTACAAGACTCGTAAATAAAGAAAAGCTCTTCTTGGGAGGCAACCCATGATTGTGTGTGATTTTTACTTTGTTTGTTTGTTATTTGCTTCCGTATGCATGCTTTATTTTTATTGTTGGTAGATCATGTTTCAAAACTAAAAAGTGGAAATAATTTACTTTGTTGTTTGGCCTAGTCTTAACTTCACCCAAATGTATTTTTGCAAAAGATAAGTGTAAGGGGAAACCCCAAATATGTTTTTAAGAAACAAAACCGATCATGATTCTCCACAATATTAAGTGAACATGTATATTCGTATTTGTTAGAGTCAAATGCTTGTATCGAGTCATAATGATGTTTTGCAGGATTTACCAGGAAGTAGGACCAAGTTTTTCCAGAAATTTTCCGGAAACTTAACATAAGGATTTCTGCAGGTCACTTATGACGGCGTCATGAGTTTACTCTTGACGGCATCACGTGTAAAAATCTGGAAATTTTACCAGTTTTGTTTTTCTAACGGAGTCTTAAAGTTTTTGTTGAATTATTAGTTTTATAATCTCCAGGAAATCTGCATACATCATTCCACAAGCATTATATCTTATTTTGTTTTCTAGGATTTATTAGTATATGTAGATTGCCGCCGATTTTATGCGAGGTTGCCTTGTCTGTTTTCTCAGGATTTACAGGTTATGTTTGACAAGAAGATGATTTATTTTTCTGGAAGGGAAGCTTTGATTGTTCATTTTCTTGGAGGAAGATCTAACCTAGCCACCTTCCTATCCATACCGAACGAATCAGGGGAGTATTTGATTTCATTCGTTTTACTTATTTCACTTTTACATTCTTTACTTGAACATTGGGGACAATGTTCATCCAAAGTGTAAGGGGAGGGTAAAATGATGATACCTTACAGATACACTTTCGTTTGAGTTTGTTTGTTTGATAGTAGATGTGTAATAAAACTATGAGAAATACTCGCCAAATTTAAATTTTTTTACAATATTTAGGAGTGAAACTTTAGCCATAGCAAGCGTCTCACGGATAGGAGATTGGATGACTAGCACAAAACCGTACTATTCAGAAAAAATTTTCACCCAAATATGTGAGGTTCGCCTTTAGATTTGGTAGGAAAAACATTTACTATTAGTGCTTATGAGTGTACCGGTAGCATTTAGATTCTAGAACTTGCGTTAGTGATGCATCCTGAGACCGCTAGTGAGACTACATTCGTGTAGTAGGATTTACTACATGATAAGAGGCATTAGGATCACCCTTGTGTTAAACCCGTATCATAATTACTTGACCATTTAAGTCATATTACTTGGCTAGTTAAGTCAACTAATTTTTCCCACACCATTAGCGTTGTACTCATTTTTAGTACACAAAACCTCTAGTACACCCCTCCGAGCCTATCTTTTCGTTTCTAACTTTAAGCATTTTACTTAAAGGAAGAATTTGTTACACCACTTAAATGTACAACCAAATCGCCTTAGCCTTCCGTATATGCACTCATTTTTAGTGCATTATTGTTATTTGTTAAACCCTAAGTTAACTATCTAATTGATTACATGGTTGCTAAGTCGAGTCATATCCTTGTACATATTGTTTTGGGACGATTGAGACTCATGGGTAAAATACTTATTTATGGAGTAATGGGGAAGAACATCATATTATTACCCCCGTGTGTGCGTTAATCTTAAAAGTACTCCAAGTGCTTTGATTTTCTTAATTCGAGTCATTAGATTAGTTTATTGTAAATTATGTAAAAATTCAAGTGTAAGGGGAATATACATCCCCTATGATGTATTATTTTGGATGGTAGGGTAAGAGTGTATACAAAAAAAAAAAAAAAAAAAAAAAAAAAATAGAAAAAAAAAGAAAAATAATAAGAAAAAAAAGAAAAAAAAAAGAAAAAGAAAAGAAAAAAAAAACATACGGACTACCATCCCTTTTTATTCTATGTTCATTTTATGTTTCTTGTTATTTTTCATTTATTAGCTTAAGTCGGGTCTAGTCTTGGCTTAGCAACGCCATATTGTACATGTAATTAACCAAGATTGTTAACTCGCCACCAGTAAAGACTGCCTATATCCAACAAAACCGTGTATTCCATATCCCTACACCTAACGTTACAATCCTTTAAAAGACCTCTTTGATAGTTTATCCTAGGTGCTTACACCATGTGGTGGAGGTTTGATCCTTTCCCAAGCCTATGGTAATCTATTTTGCTATGACAGGTAGTGAGAGATATTTTCCGTTTCCATATTGTGATATTACTTTATTACACCCGAGAGATGTGAGTATCTAAACACTATTTGTGGGGTGCTAGTATATGACCTTCGTGCTTGTCTTTGGTCTTTAGTGGAACGATTATTTATTATAATTACTTTTATGTTAGTGTTAAATGACCCCTAACTTGTATTTTGATTAGAATAAAAGCGCATTTGCTTGAGGACAAGCAAATCTCAAGTGTAATGGTATATGATGAGGCGAAAAATGAACCACTTTTAGGGGGTCATTTAAGCCCGGAATTGAATTTATTTGATCAAATATTACCCTAAATCGTTCCTTTTGTGATTTTAGGTACTTTGGGAGTGAAATCTGGAAAAGGAAGCAATTCGGATGTTTTTGGAGCATAAAAGTGAAGAAAACGCCATAGACTTAATTTTCCATGCTGAGAACAGTACCTGATGGCGTCAAGAGGAATATCATGACGGCGTCAGGAGTAAAAGTGGTGATGACCCAGTGCAAACCTGACGGCGTCACAACAAGGGCGTCAAGAGTTAAATTTGTGACGACCTGCATAAGGAGACTACATGACGGCGTCAGACCCAGATCTAGGCAGTCCGAGGAACTATTTGGCGGCGAGATGACGGCGTCAGACATTTGTTTTTGACGCCGTCACCTACTAAACTATATATATAGTTTTCTATTTTTCATTCATTAGGGAGGAACTTGTGTGGAGAAACCTAGGGCCGAACTTTGTAAACCCTAGGTCATATTTTACAGTACTTTCAAGGGTTTTCACCCCTTGAATCCTTTCATGTGCTATTAAGATAAGTCTTCTCTTTAATTCAATCAATATGTCTATGTGTTGGTTGATTATATCTTTTACTTGTCTTGATTTTAACATGCTAGGCTAGATTTATCTTGCGTTTGCTTAGATCTAATGAAACCTAGATGTTAATTATATGGTGATTACTTGTTTATGGTTGTATTGGATGAATGATTTCAATGTTAGGCTTAAGAAAACTGGCAGATCTCCATTGTGTAAGAAAACTGGCAGATCTCCATTGTGTAACATGCTTGAACGTCTTAGGAAACATGAACCGATATGTAATAGGTTTTATTGGTTGTATTTAATGCATGAGTAAATTCTAATGATCCCATGTTAGGAGCTTCTTAGCCGGATCGACATAGGAGTGAAATAGGCGCTCATAGGATTGGGGAAGTAAGTACGCCACCCCATGAATGGTATTAAGGAATGCAATCCGTCATCCACGTAACTATAACAAGTAATTAATGTGTAAAAGATATCTAGGGAGTAGTGAAATCTAAGTAAACACAATTCTCCCACATATTGCTCACAACTTTAGTTTAATATAATTTATTTTCATTTTTAGTATTTTATTTTGATTGCATCTTAGTATTGGGTTAGTTGACTAGCAACTAATTCCGCCAAACTCCTTCAAACCCGAGATTTTTAATTGCTTTCTAAAAAATATAAAAAAAAAATACAAAATGAATCATCCCTCATCTCTAGACCTAGTCTTTAGGTTTTCTAATCCTAGCGACACTATTCCTAGCTGAACGATCAATCCCCCGGTACTTGTCATTATACTATACTACATCGATCAGGTACACTACCTGGTGGGGGTTGTAAGCTTCTCGAGATTCCTCGAGAGGTAAAGCCTAGTGCAAATTCCCACGCATCAATCAACAGGTCCCTTAACAAGGACTTTGCTGGTTTTGTGCAGAATTTCAACATGCGCTGCTCGGGGAAGACAGTCTCACAATTACTCGCATTGCTTGTTGATTATGAGAAGAGTCTACCAGCCAAGGTCAAGGCCCCTACCCCGCAACTGTTGGTGATTCATGGGGGAGAATCCAGAAGAAATCGCATGTGAACAAAGGCAAAGGGAAATGTGATAAAGGCAAGCAGGTCATGGCCTATCAACCTCAACCCAAGATGCCCAAGGTGAAGCAGCATCAGCCTAAGTAGAACAAGGTGAATCTGCCAAACAAGAAGGATCAGGCTTGTTACCATTGTCATGAAAAGAGCCACTGGAAGCGCAATTGTCCTCTCTACATTCATGACTTGCGACTCAAGAAGCAGGGTAATGAAGCTGGTAATCCCAGTTCATCAGGTGCATTCTTTATGATTGAATTATTCACCCTTACTCCTAAATTGAATTCATGGGTATATGATACGGGATGTGGCATTCATATTTGCAATACCTTGCAGGGGTTTAGAGTTGAGAGAAAGCTGGCCTATGGACAACAATTCCTGCACGTGGGTAACGGAGCACATGCAGCAGTTGAAGTTATAGGAGTTTTTAATTTAGTGTTGCCTTCGGGCTTAGTACTATCTTTAAATAATTTTCATTATGCATCGTCAATTGTTAGAGGTGTAATTTCATTTTCAGGTTTGTTAAACCTTGGTTTTGATCATACTGTTTCTAGCAATGGAATTTCATTTTCTTTAAATGGTGTTTTTTATTTTAATGCTATTGCTGTGAATGGTGTGTTTGAAATTGATATGAATGATAATGATAATGCTTTTGTTAAAAATAATTCAATGTATAGCATCAATAATAAGAGAATCAAGAAAGGTCTGGATTCGTCTTATCTTTGGCATTGTCGACTTGCTCACATTGGCAAGGCTCGCATGAAAAGGCTGCAACATGATGGGCTTTTAGATAAGATCAATGATGAATCATTTGATAAGTGCGAATCTTTTATTGCTGGGAAGATGACAAAGAAACCCTTTAAAAATATGATTGAAAGGGCTAATGATCTACTTGGTATTATTCACACAGATGTGTGTGGACCACTTAGACATGTGTCAAGGAGAGGTGCTAGTTACTTCTTAACATTTACGGATGATTACAGCCGTTATGGTTATGTTTATTTACTTAAACATAAACATGAGGTGTTTGAAATATTCAAAGTGTTTAAAGCAGAAGTAGAATTGCAACTTGGAAAGAAGATTAAAGCTCTTCGATCCGATAGAGGTGGTGAATACCTGAGTCAGGAGTTCATAGATTACTTAGCAAAGGAGAGAATTGTCCAGCACCTTACTTCTCCATATACTCCACAACAAAATGGTGTATCTGAGAGGAGGAATCGTACATTGTAAGATATGATACGATCTATGTTTAATCTAACAACTCTTCCTTATTCATTTGGGATTATGCTTTAGAATCTGCGGTTCGCATTCTTAATATGGTTCCGACAAAGAAGGTGGATAAGACACCATATGAGTTATGGACTGGAAAAGCTCCTAACTTGTCTTATCTTAAGGTCTGGGGTTGTGAGGCGTATGTTAAACGTGACTCAGCAGACAAACTCCATCAAAGATCTGTGAAGTGCATCTTCGTAGGATACCCTAAGGAAACTATGGGTTACTACTTTTATTACCCACCTGACAACAAAGTTTTTGTTGCAAGGTATGGAGACTTCTTGGAAAAGGAGCTCATATCTCAAGAATTCAGTGGGAGAGTATATGATCTGGAAGACGATCATGAAGATGTAGCACCTTCTGAAAACACTAGCCAACTTCCTGTGGAACCTGAAAGTTTAGGTCCTCCACCTGAAGTTGAAGTGGTTCCCATTCGTAGGTCAAGTAGACCTGTGAAAGCTCCTACACGTCTATGTCTTAATGTAGAGTGTGAGGAAAACTTGATAGGGGATCTTGATGAACCTATAAGTTATAAAGCTGCCATGAATAGTCCTAAAAAGGAAAAATGGCAGGTTGCTATGAATGGGGAAATGCAATCCATGAAAGACAATGAAGTCTGGGAAGAAGTAGACCTACCTCCGGGTGCCAAGTTAGTTGGGAGTAAATGGCTCCACAAGAAAAAGACTGATATGAATGGCATTGTACACACCTATAAGGCCCGTTTGGTAGCTAAAGGCTATACTCAAATGTTTGGTGTTGACTATGAGGAGACCTTTTCTCCTGTAGTTGACATTAGGGCTATTAGGATTCTTGTAGCCATAGCCGCTTACTATGACTATGAGATTTGGCAAATGGATGTCAAAACCGCCTTCTTAAATGGTCGCCTAGATGAAGACATCTATATGGCGCAGCCTGAGGGGTTTGTGAATCCAGAATTCCCAAATCAAGTATGCAAACTTCAAAGATCCATTTATGGATTGAAGCAAGCATCACGACAATGGAATAAGAGATTTGACAGTGAGATTAAAAAGTATGGATTCACTCAAAATCTTGATGAGCCATGTGTATATCACAAAGCTAGTGGGAGTAATGTAATTTTCCTTATTTTATATGTTGATGACATATTAATCATGGGAAACGACATTCTAAGTTTTCAAAAGGTTAAGGCATATCTTGGAAGTTTTTTTTTTATGAAAGATTTAGGGGAAGCTGCATTTATTCTGGGAATCAAGATATATAGAGATAGATCTCAGCGATTAATTGGATTAAGCCAAAGTGCTTACATTGATAAAATATTGAAGAGATTCAATATGCAAAATTCCAAGAAGGGATATTTGCCGATGAAAGAACAACATGGCTTGAGCGAGAAAGTTTGTGCTTCAACACCTGCAGATGTGCAACGCATGAAGAGAGTCCCTTATGCTTCGGCTGTGGGATCTATTATGTATGCGGTGAAAAGCACAAGGCCTGATGTGGCATTCGCTCAGAATTTAACCAGTCGATATTAGCAGAATCCGGGAGAAAAACACTGGACTGCTGTTAAGAATATTCTTAAGTGCCTTAGGGCTACTAAAGAGATGTTCTTAGTTTATGGGGGTACTCCATCTGCAGAACTTGATGTTACAGGTTACTGCGATGCTTCTTGGAAAGGTGATAAGGATGATACGAAGTCTCAGACTGGTTATGTCTTTGTCATTAATGGAGGAGTTGTGGATTGGAGGAGCAGAAAGCAGAGTTTACTAGCCATGTCTACTACAGAAAATGAGTATATAGCTACTTCAGAAGCTGCAATGGAAGCTGTTTGGATTAGGAAGTTTCTTTCAAGGCTTGGGGTTATGCCTTCGATTCGACGGTCTAGAAAAATGTATTGCGACAATTCAGCTGCAATTACATTTGCCAATGAATTTGGAATCATGAAAGGCACCAGACATTTCCCGATTAAGCATCACTATGTTCGAGAACAAGTCGAAATAGGTGAAATCAAAATGCTCAAAGTTCACATAGATGAAAACTTAACATATCAGTTTACGAAGCCTTTACCTGGCACCAAGCTGTACAAGCATGCTGAAGGAATAGGACTTAAATTAGCTGAAAGTTTCATGCCCATTTGTGATTAGTATTTGGATAAGGGATGTAATGTACAATTATTATTTTAATGAAATAAAATATTGGTTATGCTTATTTATTCATTGTCTTAATAATATATCCTATATTTGCATGTTTAAATCCATGAATAAATTATTATTCTAAATTGTCCGTTGTCAATTAATGATATGGGAATATCATTAAATTAAGACAAATTTGAGTATTGGTTTAGGATATACTTGAAAGTATATTGATGCGTAGTCATACCAATTTCACATGATATTCAATGAATTGAGTATTGGACTTATCCCAACAATATGATTTAAGTTTTAATGTGAGAATCATATTTAAAGTTATCCTCAGACTTGAGATACCAGATAAGTGTCATGGATGTAGTGCATTTTTGTGAAGCAATCTACCGCT
This sequence comes from Artemisia argyi, assembly GCA_030686995.1. Lineage (NCBI taxonomy): Eukaryota > Viridiplantae > Streptophyta > Magnoliopsida > Asterales > Asteraceae > Artemisia > Artemisia argyi. The sequence goes on along the minus strand of CM060682.1, from coordinate 37,485,995 downwards.
CACCGTAATAGGGAGTCATAAGGATTGTTTTCAGAAGTGTTGCAAAGTTCATGGGTTATTCTTGTTGTCAAGAGAGAATTTGTTCCTTCTGATTTGTTCAGAAGTTTAATACTGTTGGGCCCCTCGTAGGGTTGACAAAATATTTGCGTGGCCACGCCCAAAGTCTATCTGGAATACGTTCAGATATTTTAGTAATTTTGTTCAATCATAAAGAGATGAGAAAAAGAATATTATTAAAGAATCTCACATCTTTATTAAATGTAGTATTAGAAACAAAAGGATAATTATAATGATGAATCATTAAAGGTTTTTCCAGGAAACCTAGCTCGAGTCGTGCTGGGGGCATTGGAGTGTTGCAAGACTCCAACCAATGTCATTTTACTATTAATAGATATACGAGTGGGAGTTGTTAAAAGTTACGTATAAATATTAATATGTAAATGACGAGTATCGAACCCGAGACCTCGGGATTGCACACAATATAAACGAGAGTCAAAGATTAATAAATATTAATTGTTAGTTATATTTATTAATAACACAAGTTCAAGGACTAATGATCGTTAGTTATTAAATGTATGGACTAACTATCGTTAAATAAGAAGAAAAAGGACTATATTGTAAATTGGATAACAAGGAACTTCCGGAACACCCCCTTGGGCTTAGTGGCCGGTCGACAAGGGTATGGGGAGACCCAAACCCACTCCAACTTCTGCTCCAAGTTTCCTCTAGTATATATACAAACCCAAGGGTCATTGTTTCTCACCTTTTGTGCACACACAATACCCTAAAGTTTTCTTTCTCCCTTCTTTTCTTCCTAGCCGATCGGCACAACAAACCCATAGGTTTTTTGGATCGAAAATTTTATAAAGAAATTTTCTTGTGTTTAATCTTGCAATTAATTTGATTCGGTATTAGTTTGTGTGTACAAGAATGAGGTAACAACTCACTATAGTTATTATCAAGGAATCGATCAATAAAACGGTAAGGGATTGATCATTGATTCATAAACCCTAATTAGGGTTCATCAATTAATTCAAGATTTGCATATTTGATTCTTGTTCGGGCTAGAATCATCACGGTACGTTCATATTTATGTTTTAGTTAATATTATGTGTTATACTTGAACCTAGCTTCCGCATACGTGTACTTTGATTGTTAAATTCTAACACCAACAACTCTAGGTTATAAACATAACCTCCTGAAAAGGGAGGACTTTACATGATTTGAGTTTGTGTGGTGGGGGTTCAAATCCCGTGGATTAGTCGACTACAACGGTCGGAAATCATGGTTACCAAAAAAAAAAATGATAAGAAAAACACATGACAACTAATAGAAAAATGATTAGACAAAAATCTTGTGTATGAAACAATGTCAAACTTCTATTAATTTTTTTGCCGTTTAAAGGTTGGTTGTCATTTACTTATATAGTTAGGCCATGGGCTTAAGTTTTATTACTCCAGATTAGGGCTGAGCATCGGGTCGGAACCGACCCGAACCGAAAAAACCGAAAACCGAAATACATGAAAAACCGGAACCGAAACCGAACCGACGGGCCGTCGGTTCGGTTCGGTTTTTGTCGGTTCGGTTCGGGTTTGTCGGTCCATGTGTATTTTGGCATGTTTTTGTCGGTTTTGGGCCGAACCGACCCGACCCGAAACCGAAATTCAAGAAAAACCGGAACCAAAACCGAACCGACGGGCCGTCGGTCCGGTTCGGTTTTTGTCGGATCGGTCGGTTTCGTCGGTCCGGTTCGGTTTTGAACCTGCGATGCTCAGCCCTACTCCAGATTAATAACAAAACAATGAGCCGGCATGTTGGAGGGGTTGAGCACCCTCTAGCGCCCTCTCTGTCTCCGCCCCTATATATACCCAGAACCAACAAGTCCATGCCTAACAGTCTGAATCAATTGTTGACCCAGACGAATGCAAAACGATGTATTTTGGAATGACATAAACATGTTTACAAAATATTCACCCAAGCACCAAGATACGAGTATTGTTTCCAGTGAATATATTGTGTCTAGTTCCATTGATTTTGGTCATGTGGTACTTTTTTTTTTTTTTTTTTTTTTTTTTTTTTCCTTTTGGTTATTCTCTCTGTCGGGGTGCATATTTTAAGTTTGTTTTGCATTCTGCGTATATAATGTGTCTAAAGTATATCCCCTTTGATAAAGAAGACAAGACATTTCTCATATTTCAATTCATGGAAAAATTTGTTAGAAATCTTCTTTTGTTGAAATCGTCTTTCAATAATTGTGTTGATTATGTGTAGACATGCTTCATTTTGCATGATCCACATGCTTCAAATAAGGTCTTTGGATGAAAAGCCACATGGCACTTTAAAAGCCTGATGTTAAACAGAAATATATCATTTTGTAAGATATAATTTAAGCCAGCTATCTAAAAACTGTTCTCTCTTTATCATTCAAAATCATCAGTTAAATCATCGTAGCAAATTTGTTATAAGTCATTCTTTTTAACCGACTCATTGCGAATTCATTAAACCTTTAATCCGACATTGTAAAAGATAATCAGATCCTTTACGTTAACATTATTATTATCACAACTCTCGATCTCTTTCAACATCAATGAGCACATTGTCATTACTTTTTTAATTGCCATCCATATTCTGTTTACATATTTTGATTAGGGTAATTTAAAATTTCAATATCAACGAGCGGGGAAGCCCGCGCGTTGCTGCGGGAGTGCTGTGTCGATGAATCAAATGCACTACATACATATTCACCCAACAACTACATCATAATTGAAATACATACATAATTTACTACTTTTGTTAATATTAAAATGTAGTTACAAAAACTCCGCAACTTTGTTTGTAACGTTTACGCGTCACATATTCATAACATACAAACTGAAATTTACAAATATGTTTTCCGAAACGACACATATGAGTTTTCGTAGCTTGTCTGTTTTGTTAACCCGCGCGTTGCTGTGGGATTTAATGAAACAAAATATAAACAAAGGCATAATTGTACCAGGACAAATTTAGTTAAAAAAATGTAGCATCAATATATGTTATAGTTTGAAGTTTAGAGTTATAATTATTACGCTGATGGAATTACAAACGAAATGTGAAATTTACTTTTCATGCTTCCATTCTTCGATTAACTCGGCTTGCTTCTTCTTTAAAAGAGCTAACTTTGTCCTGGAGCTTCATCTGTATTAGTAATGACTGGGTTTTGAAGTGTTTTCCTTTTTCAGTTTAGCAACTGCTTCAGCTACCACATTAATAACTGCAATTGGCACAATTATAGGCAGACAATGATATTTGATGTTAAGAGCATATGTTCTGTACATTCTTCTACATAGCATAATTTGTGCAGAGCATTTACTCACAGTTATAAACTTCTTAAAGACAAACTATAGCTTGAGAGAGCACGGCTAACCCAATGTAGGACATAAAAAAAGTGTGCATACGCTGTTTGGGATTACTAATTTTCTCAGTGTTTTATAAAAAAAAAAAAAAAAAAAAAAAAAAAAAAAAACGAACAAAAGTTAGGGTGCTAACCTGCCGTAGCCTGTTCAATTTAACAAAAAGGTCAGATCCCAGTTCTTTTCAACCAAAGCTCTTTAGGAGGTGGTATGCATTGGTTAGTACGGATTTCTGCAAAAGAAGACAAAAGGCATAGTTTCAAACGTGTACAAAATAACCAACAATAACGTAGACAAAATATTATATGGAAGCCGCACAAAATATGGTGCTACAAATTCGGAATATGAACTCATTAACAGTAGAGTGTATAATCTTTAGCACTATAACATTAAAAATATAACTACGTGGGTCAGAGGTTGTGGTGCGTATCTCGCATAGAGTTGTATTTGACTTGATATTTTGTGCAATCTGCAAAAAGAAAAGTACCATCATATTTTGGACATATTGTTTTTTCGGAAAACGAATACTGTGTAGCTAACTCATAGCAAGAAAACAGCCTATATATATCGGCACAATTTAAGATTTTTTAATAAAAAGAGGCAGAACTCAGTACATATATAGACATTGCGCAAATAGAAACTCTTATATTATATTTGTCAAGTGTGAAACCTAAAAATCCTAAGTCAATTGAATTATACAATAAAAGATAACAATGTAAGGGGGATTTACCGCTACTTTGTGAACCCGTTATGGCAACCATGAACTAAGCTACAACATCTCCCAAAATGAACACGGTGACTCAAAAAGCTTATGGAAGAACTCAACCCATGTCTCCTTTTCTTCTAAGCGCCTATGCAGCAAGTTCTTTTTAAAAAAACTATCAACATCAGGAAAACCTGCACAGAACACTATCATGTATTGAAGGGTTAGTTATATGGAAAATAATAAAGGGAAGCTTTTAGATTCCGAACCCTTACCTTGAATACTCTTCAAGAAAGTGAGTGTCCCCAAATGCTTCATCACCTCCTGAACACACCTACTAAAGACGCTATAACCATAAAAATCCAACGTCGCTTCATATCTTTAGCATTGATGTCGCTTTATATCTTTAGCATTGATGTCAACGTATTTACATGATTACCTATATACCATATAAGCAAGTAAAGTCAATTTAGCAAATATGTCAATTAGTAGTACCTTTAATAAAGACCGACACAATAAATTTTTGAACCACATTACATAGCAAGTAGAACTTGAAGCATCAGTCAGTTTATCTAACTTGAGCACAACCTTAAAAAGTAACTAATAACATATAACAATAAATCGACACGACAATTACAATTAACACTACACTTGTTTAATACCATTATACTTCTTTTAAGCACATAAGACAGCCATCGCTATGATAGCTCTTTTAAGCATATAAGTAAAGCCTAATTTCACTTAATTCATCCAATTCAAACACAATCTGAAATGTCGTCATTTTCTATATCCTGTTATGATCGGCCTTGGACAACCCATCCTTTGATGTCAACCAAACTCCTAAATAAGATCCTAATATATAAAAATGAAAATCCTACGACAGAAAATGAAAGTTAATAAAGATTGATACTTACAAATTAAAACGCGACACATGCAATTTTATAATTTTCTTTGGCGTTTGATTAGTTCCCCTTCGAATGTAATTTACTTCCCCAATAATCACCTAAAAAAACAAAATTCTGCACGAAATTATCAAAAGGCCAAAGGCCAAAGTGCAGAACCTGGCCTTCCTCTGCGTCTATATTTCAGCGAGCATATCCTTCTCTTGAAAAAAAATTCAGCCGTTAACCTTTTTTCCCCTAACCAAACACAAATATAACATTAAAACATATATAAAGATTAAAATCCGGACTAACAGCTGAGATTAACAAACAGCATTTTTATCACAGAATCAAACACACAAAGTGTAACTTAACCGAACAACCATAAACACAATCTTTAAAATATGAAGACATGAGCCATAAATACGTGAGTCTGATGATTTTGTGGTCCTTCTCTAGCAAGTCTCCTTGCCGACCCAAAAAATATTTTTTTCTTCTAAATACTACCCATTTCTTTATGACTTAAAGGTCCAATGCTTTATAGCATCTGAAATATAATCACAAAAAATATAACCAACAATCAGTTTCTAATAATGAAATGATCTAATGCAGTGTATAACACCATTGTGATTAACGCAAAGAAACCATTGTGCTACTTGGTATGACCCTTTTATTTTTCCCAAAATAGACACGATCACATAAACAAAACACATCCTAAACATTTCGACTGCAAGATCAGTCACAGGTCACAAATTCGCTACACAACCTGTATGTTTGGATGGATGTAAGTTAGAACTTACTCTGGGTGAAACTTGGAACGCCATTGAATTAGTTGTTTTCTACTTCTATCGATCCATAGCATCCTAGGAAACGGCTGCAAGTCACAAAATAAAACAATATCATTACACATATTTAAGTGCGTATTTACTTTTTTCTACGCTAAAACAACACTTTCAAAATACCAAACAGTAAGTACATGAAACCCTGCCATCCTTTTTCAATATCACCCTCTTGTGAACTTGTGATACACCTTTATCTAAAAAATGATAGACCTTGTACACTCAAACCCTGTGAAGACACAATCAACACGTATATAATAGTTTTAAAATCCGTCACATTTAATAGTTGTATATTAGACTACTGTAAACATAAATACAATAATGAAATGCTTCAGCTGAGAAAAATAAACACGGAAATGTGAATGTTAAACATAATGAGGATACTTACGTTTAACATATTTATTAAAATCGCACACTGAAAGCCTGCGAAGAACTTTTTAGCTTATGTTTTAGTTGAAGTTTGTGTAGTTACCAACTTTATAATGTGTATATAAAAACCCTATGATTTCATTAATAAGTAACAGGTTCGTTTTGCTTACCTCAGTAACCCTAAATCAACTAAAACACTCAAATTCTTGCTAATTTGTCCCACCTAAAATTATGATCAAAACACCATAAACTGTTTGTCGAACCAAACCCGGTTTAAAGAACCAAAATCCTATGAATACCCACTTATACTAAACACAAATTAACCACAAAACTGTTAAAATGATATAGAATTACATACCTTTGTCTTGATCATTTATATGGATATGTCCTGCTCCCCGGATCCATCTCAGTTGAAACCCATGTTGCTGCAACAAAATACAATCTTCATGATCAATCCCCAATTCGAAAGACACCCAAATCCAAATATCCACAACCAACGATTTCAACCATACTTTACAGCAAAAATAATAATAATAATAATAATAATAATAATAATAATAATAATAATAATAATAATAATAATAATAATAATAATAATAATAATAATAATAATAATGCAGCAAACCTTTAACAACAAAATTTTAAAATACACCATACCTGTAACCTCGTGCTGACTTTCTGAAGTGCCTGACATTTCAACAAACACATGGGTGACAGCTTGAAGTGGCTACAAAAATCCTCAAACATAACCAATCAACAAAAAAGATTAAATTTTTGTTACCAATTTGGCGGTTCAATAATCGAACAAAAAAAAATAGAAGACACGTTTTTTTGGTATTGGTGTTAGTAAAGTTACAAAATTCATTTGGGACTTCATACCTGGGATTACAAAACTCGTGTAGATCTACATCTTGAATTTGTAATTTTTTTTTTATTAATTTTTTTTGTGATTCTCCCATTGTTTGTTTGATTATGTTTGTGTTCTTCCGGTTTTGGTTTTGTTTTGTGGATATGTAAATCAGGGAAGTGAAGTTTTAATGGGTTTTGTGGAGAAGAGTTTGGTGTGTGTTTTGAGTAATGGAAGAAGGTTCCAGCGATGTGGAGATGGGGGAAAATATCAGGGGAAAAACGGAACGGGAATAGTGAAAAAAAAATGAACAGTGGTTCAAACAGTTGTCTTACGGGGCAACAACCAATTGGAAGACGCTTTGTGTATAACGGGAATTTTGGGTTTTAGTATATAGGTATAATATCCATATTTTTATCATCAACAGTAACTTCACGAACTTGTTCCTTGTCAAAATATGAGTCAAGAGCCTCCTTGATAACTTTAATACATAGTATTATATAACACAAATATCAATATCCATATTTTTATCATTAATTTATAATTTCAATATCAATATCCATATTTTTATTGATATAATTTTTATCAAGTATTATATAACACAAACTAAAATAATTAATATCAAAATTGCAAAATAACCATCAAGAATGTTTCTACCTTTGATAAACGCTGATTGCTTGGGGCTGATGCAAGTGCCAATAACCGAACTGAGTCTGTTAGCTAGAAGCTTACCAATGATTTTATATTGGTACCCAATAAGGCTAATAGGACGAAAATCATTAACGAACCTAGCCTTTGAGACTTTCGGAATCAAAGTAATGAACGAAGAGTTGCAACCCTTTGGAATAGAACCAGTATGAAAGAATTCCTGGACAAAACGAACCATGTCTTCTTTAAGAAGATCCCACAAAGTCGTGATGAATTTGAATGAGAATCTATCAAGCCCTGGGGCAGGGTCCCCACCACAATCCCAAATAGCCCGTTTAATTTCTTCAAGAGAGAATTGGAGCACTAAGTATTCATTTTGGGAAGAACACATCTTATTATGCATATATGCAAAGTGTTTTGAGACACCTGACTTTCCTCCAGGGTATACTCCAAATTCCTCTCTTAAACAACAGGGCTCTATATCATGTAATAAATTAGTGGACGGCGCCTCTAAACAAAGCTCTGGTTTTTCTTTGCTTGAACGTTTAGAGGAAGCAATCAAGGTAAGGACGGCTTTGGGTCTTAACATGGATGGTTGTGAACAAACTCTTGCTTTTTTAATAGCAGATAATGGAGAGATGTTAGTGAATAAATGAATGCTTTATCTTTAAATATTCAAGGTTTTTGGGAACCTTAAAAAAGGAGTTGGGTTCGTGATCTTTGTAATAGGTACATGGTTAATTTTCTTGCTTTACAAGAGACCAAAGTGTTTCATATTGACTTATGGGCTTTACGTCAGGTTTGGGGCAATTCGCAATTCGACTTTGCCTCTACTTCTGCTAGAGGCATGTCGGGTGGTATTTTATGTATTTGGAACAGCCTTGTGTTTCAAAAATCCATTATTTCTTGTAACGAAAATTACGTGATTGTTGAAGGTCTTTGGGTTCCTGATGATGTTCGCTTAATGTGGATGATTGTTTATGCCCCTCAAAGTCTATCTAATAAGATTTCTTTATGGTCTTCTTTGTTGAATATTATCAGTAACTGGGAGGGGAATTTGGTCGTGATGGGTGACTTTAATGAAGTCCGAGATGCTAGTGAAAGATTTGGTTCAGTTGTTAATGAGAGGCACACAAACATCTTTAATGAATTCATTATCAACTCAACTCTTATCGATATTTCTTTAAGAGGCTTCAAGTTCACTTGGACAGACAAGTGGGGCTCTAAGATGAGTAAGCTCGACCGTTTTTTGATTTCTGAAAGTTTCTGTGATGTTTTTCCTCATGTTACAGGTGTTGTGTTGGAGAAAGGCATTCCTGATCATCGTTCGATTTTGCTTAAAGATTTCAAGGTGGACTTTGGTCCTACCCCATTTTGGTTTTTTCACTCATGGTTGGAGATGGATGGCTTTCAAGACTTGGTGGTACATACTTGGAAGCATGATGGTATCGTTGAGTCTAGTGGATTCATCTCTTTCAAGAAGAAACTTCAGAATCTCAAGCGAGACATTCGTGATTGGGTTGCTTCTAAAAGAGCTGATGATACTAGGCTTAAAAGAGAACATCAATCGAAGTTAACTCTTATTGATTCTAAGATTGATCAAGGTTGTGCTAGTGAGGAGGACTTCTTTATTCGTAGAGAGTCGACGAGAATTTTGAATGATCTTCAGTCTTTAGAAAACAAAGACTTAGCTCAAAAAGCTAAAATCAAGTGGGCCATTGAAGGAGACGAGAATACTAGCTTTTTTCATGGCACGCTAAAGAAAAAACGGAGACAACTTGCTATTAAAGGTATTCTTAAGGATGGTGATTGGATAGAGGACCCCATTATGGTAAAATACGAATTCTATGAGCATTTTCGCAAGCGGTTTCAACTATCTACTGAGACCACCCCCTCGTTTAACGTTGATATGCATAATAAGATTTCTTCTTCCCAAAGTGAATACTTAGAGCTCCAATTCTCTCTTGAAGAAATTAAACTGGCTGTTTGGGATTGTGGTGGGGATCGTGCCCCAGGGCCTAATGGATTCTCATTCAAATTCATCACGACTTTCTGGGATCTTCTTAAAGAAGACGTGGTTCGTTTTGTCCAGGAATTCTTTCATACTGGTTCTATTCCAAAGGGTTGCAACTCTTCGTTCATTACTTTGATTCCGAAAGTCTCAAATGCTAGGTTCGTTAATGATTTTCGTCCTATTAGCCTTATTCGGTGCCAATATAAAATCATTGGTAAGCTTCTAGCTAACAGACTCAGTTCGGTTATTGGCACTTGCATCAGCTGTCACACCCCCAAAATACCTGAATGGCAGCGGAATTGAATGCCTGAGGGTGTAACGGTCATAGCACCACAAACAAGGATATATTGAACGACCTAAAGTGTCGTTTAGAAAATACATCGTTTGATTCATTCAAAATATTCAGAGTTATAAAACATAGGTCCCAAAAGTTGGAAAAGGTTTAAGGAAATAATTTAGTACAATCAAACGATAGTTCATAAGTGCATGAAATCCAAAAAGAGACGCGTCATCCTTGATACACAAAATGACTCCATGCATGCCATGAGAATATGCCTTAGTTACCTGAGAAATACATTGCGAAAAACGGTCAACATAAAGTTGGTGAATAATCATAGGTTTATAAGTAAATCGTATGTACAAAAACCACAAGTATATAGTAAAGTGACAAATTGTCAAAAAGCTACATTGTCTCTTAAGCTCATGACCCCGAAGCTAGACGTACTAAAATTGGCCCCAAAGGAGTGGTTACCAGTCACTCAATAATTTAGACATGAAATGCATTCGTTTTCCTTATGGAGCAACCCAAACACGAATGGAGGCGTCACCCTCGATAGATCTATCCACTCACTCTCGCTTGGCAATATAATTAACGGTCCATGATAATAAAGGGGACTTGAAGTGGTAGTACTAGCAACTTAAGCAATGTACGGAATTTAATACTTGGGTATGTACAAAAATAATTGTGCAATGTATTCTCCCCCGTGGGATTTAAAATCAAATAAGTACTAAAAACGGGGCTATGAGAACTCACCTCGAAATGATGGTACAAAGATGGTACAATGATGTAAAAGTAGTCGGGACAATGAGGCGCGAACACTAGCCGCAACCTAAATGAATAATCGCGATCTAATTTAGATCAAGCCGTAATGTAATGAATGCACATGCACATGATACCTATACCACTCGTAATTTAGAAATACTAGTTATCGTCATAGTAAAATAGTTTCCATACTTAGGAAAAATAAGTCCAAATATAGAAGTATATAACTTGTCGTACTATCTTGTATGAAAATGTTAGGGTTAAATTTCTTGTATCGCAAACCTTAAAATAACGTCATTAAGTCGTATAAATATTCTCTTGGGTCATACGTATTCATTTGTTAAGAATATAGTCCTTAGTAACATTTCTAGAAAATATACCATTTAGTGCGTAAGTTATTATTTTTATTTGTGACCAAATATATATATATAGTTTTGACGATGTTAAAACGGGTATAACTTGGTCGTTTTAAGCTCATTTTCCTCGTTCTTTATATCCACGGATTCGTTTTTGTATATACTAATATATTTTCGATAACTCGGCTTCACTAGGTTACGTTTAACACCTCTTTTTGTACGTCGAAATCTGCCAAATAGCATGCAGTTTTTAATAAAATAGTTTTCGTCGTTAAATTTGCAAAAATCATATCTCCTTCGTTATAAGCTCGTTTTAATCCATTCTTTCGCCTAAAGTTTCGTTTTTGAAAGTATTTTATAAATCTTTGGTCAAAAATTAACCATCAACCACTGATTTTCCTAGGAAATAAAAATAGGGACAGTAGGTATTTCTATTGTTTCAAAAATCGTTTCTAGGGTTCTAATCTAGTTCCATCTTCATTCAAACCACTTTCAATCACCACAAAACTAGTCTAAACCTACCATACACCTTCTTAGGGTGTCATGGGTTCCTAAACATCATAACCAAGTAGATCTAACAAGGATCTAACCAAAAATCACTTTCTAGGGCTTGAAAGTTAAATATATACAAAATGGAGTGGTATAAGCCAATATATGCATGAGTTCTTGTAAGAAAAATATATAAACATAGTAATAACTTGTAAAAAATTATGAAATGAGTTTTGTAAACTTACTTGGAAGATTAATGAAGTTTGGATGGTGAAAACCTAACAATCCTTGAGTTTTTATCTCAAAACCCTAACAAGGACAACTATAAGAACAAGGTTATACTTAGATCTTTGAAAAATGATGTTTTCTTGCTTCTTGATTACCCTAGGCCGAGCACCCTTTGAGAGAAAAAGAGAAGAAAAGTTTTTCTTGGCTAGTTGCAAATGAGATAAAAGATCTAATTTTTAGTATATGTATTATTTGTATTATTATTATAATAGAGTTAGTATAAACTTTAATGAGGTTGGAGTGAGTTAGTAGACATTGTAAGAGATTGGCAGGGGGGGGGGGATGAATGTGTACCTGGTACCGGGTTAACTAAAAATAAATTTTATTTGTAGTTTTAAGGTGTACCTGGTACCGGGTTAACTAAAAATAAATTTTAACGGAGTTAACCGGGATAAAATAAAGTTATAAAAATTACAAAAATATGTTGGGTACAAATATTAAGTGTTTAGATAATTATTGTTTAATTTATATAAAAACCGTCGAAATTAAATTAGACGTACGATACGAAATAAATAAATTTCCAAAATACCGGGTAAATTAATATTATAATTTTTATATTATAAAAATGAGTATAAAAATATATTGGAATCATAGTTGGGAGTGTCGGACGTGTTAGTCACATTTATAGTTCGCGTATTAGTGTTTATTTAAAATAAACATACGTAATTCGTTAATTATATTAAAAATATAATTTGAATACCCTACGAGTGAAATAGTATGCAAGTGCCCTAATGATGATATGCAGACTATTTCTAGTCCGTAAGAAATGTCCCTGATAATAATGCATGAATTCGCTCCTGAACCAATACGGTTACGTGAATTTGAATACTCGTAAACTAAATTTACGATGACATGAGTAATGCACGTGAATAGTGGTTTTCTCTCGGAAATGAATAGTGTCAAGTGAATAGTAAAATTTCTGAATGTGTCTCGGAATATCAAATTGACCTCAAAAATGATGAATAGTAAACGATGAATAGTGATCGATGAATAGTAATTTGTGAATAGTAGAATGTCGAAGTTTGGAAAAATGACCTGAAATTGTGGGTTGTGACATCAGCCCCGAGCAATCAGTGTTTATCAAAGGTAGAAACATTCTTGATGGTCCTCTTATCCTTAATGAAGTTATGGCTTGGCATCGCAAACGTAAGAAAAAACTCATGGTAATTAAAGTTGATTTCGAAAAAGCTTTTGACTCCTTGAGGTGGGATTACTTGGACTTGATCACGGAAAATCTTGGCTTCGGGGGAAAGTGGCGTTCATGGATTTTTGGTTGCCTTCATAATGCTCGTTCTTCCGTGCTTCTCAACGGGTATCCGACTTTTGAATTGACATTCGTAGGGGATTACGGAAAGGAGATCCTTTATCTCCTTTCCTTTTCATCTTAGCTATGGAAGGTTTGCACATGCTTACGTGCAAGGCTGAGGATTCGGGGATCTTTAAAGGTGCTTCGTTTGGTCATGATAATATGCGTATTTCCCATCTAATCTATGCAGATGATGTTATATTCGTTGGAGAATGGTCTTGGTTGAATGCTCACAATCTTCTTTGCATCCTTATATGTTTCTTTCTTATTTCTGGCTTGAAAATTAACGTTAATAAAAGTAATCTTCTAGGCGTTTGTGTTCCTGATGATTTCGTTTCAGATTTGGCTCACTCCATTGGTTGTAGGGCTGCTAGTTTTCCAATGAATTATCTTGGCATTCCAGTAGGTTGCAATATGGCTAGGTGTGCCAATTGGAATGCTATTATCCAAAGATTGTCTTCCAAGCTCTCTCTTTGGAAAGCTCGCTTGTTATCGGTTGGTGGTAGGCTTTCTTTAATAAAATCAGTGTTGGGGCATCTTCCAACATATTATATGTCAATTTATCCTATGCCTTCATCCATCATAAAGAAGTTGGAGTCCATGCGCAACTGTTTCTTTTTAGGAGGGGACTTGGATTAAAGGAAAATGACTTTGGTGCGATGGAATAAATGTCTAGCTAGCAAAGACCATGGAGGTCTCGGCATTCGAAGTATTCTTGGTCTCAATATTGGCCTTCTGTTCAAATGGATATGGAGGTTTCTTTGTGGTCCTTCGGATCTTTGGGTGAGGGTTATAAAATGCATTCATGGTTCTAATGGAGGAATCAATGCTAACCCGAGTATCTGCTCTAGCTTTAGTACTTGGGGTGGTATTCTATCCTCTATTAATCGCTTCAAACAAAAAGGTATCGACCTGCTCTCTTACTGTACGCGCAAAGTTGGTGATGGTTCTTCAACGAGGTTCTGGGAAGATGTGTGGTGTGCTGATCAGGCCCTCAAAGCCCTTTTTCCCTCGCATTTATCTGCTCGACACGGATAGGCTATGTCTCGTTCAAAACCGTGTTCCCTTCCAAGCCTTGAGCTCTGCTCTTAGAAGACTTCCTCGAGGTGGTACGGAAATGGTTCAATTCATTGACTTACAAGCTAAGGTCGAAAATATAGTGCTTTCGGATCAAGGTGATACTTGGCATTGGGCTTTAAACTCTTCCAGTTTTTCTGTTGCGTCTCTTCGATCTTTAATCGACTCCATAACTTTAGACGTATCTCCTAATGGTACTCGCTGGATTCGTAGCATCCTGATTAAAGTCAACATTTTTTTATGGAGACTGATGCTTAACAAGCTCCCGTCAAGAGTTAATCTTGATAGAAGAGGTATTGATGTTGGTTTAATGCTCGAATGGTGCTGCTTTAATGCTCGAATGGTAACTGTTGTTATAGGAAAACTCGATCAACGGCAAATGGTTAGCCCAACCATTTCCAAAATCAATCACACATGCTCTAAGCATGTCTTCAAGTGTCTGAATAGTTCTCTCGCTCTGACCATCGGTCTGAGGGTGGTAAGCAGTGCTCATGTCTAACTTGGATCCAAAAGAATCTTGTAATGACCGCCAAAAGTTTGAAGTAAAACGACTATCTCTGTCGGAAATGATGGAAACTGGTGCACCGTGTCTTGAGACTATTTCCTTGACATAAAGTCTAGTAAGTTGTTCCATGGAATAAGTCTCTCTAATGGGTATGAAATGAGCTTATTTGGTAAGACGATCAACAATTACCCAAATAGCATCGTAACCTCCTGACGTCTTAGTAAGTTTAGTGACAAAGTCCATTGTAATACGTTCCCACTTCCATTGTGGAATCTCTGGTTGTTGAAGTAGTCCTGACGGTTTCTGGTACTCGGCTTTCACTTTAGCACAAGTAAGGCATTTGCTGACATAAGTAGCAATTTCCGCTTTCATGTTCGGCCACCAATAAAGCTTTTTGAGATCCTGATACATCTTATCAGAACCTGGATGAATAGAGTACTTCGACTTGTGTGATTCATGCATAATCAATTCTCGCACTCCTCCATAGAGTGGTATCCAACTTCGGTCGTTGAAGCATAACACTCCATCTGATCTCTTTACAAAGCCATTTTCGCTTTCTGGCATACCATAAAGTTTCTCATGTGGTCGATTTTCTTCTTTGAGAGCCTCAATCTGGGCTTCTAAAATTTTTGATGGTAATGGCGAAATGATAGTCATTCCCAATGACCTAACTCTCAAAGGTTTGAGCCGTTCTTTTCGGCTGAGTGCATCTGCTACAACATTTGCTTTTCCTGGGTGATATCGGATTTCACAATCGTAATCACTCAACAATTCTAGCCAACGACGTTGTCTCATATTAAGTTCCTTCTGATCGAGTATATGCTGTAAGCTCTTGTGGTCGGTAAAAATTACACACTTGGTACCATAAAGGTAGTGTCTCCAAATCTTGAGTGCAAAAACTACCGCACCCAACTCCAAGTCGTGCGTAGTGTAATTCTTCTCGTGTATCTTAAGCTATCTAGATGCATAAGCTATCACCTTCTCGTTTTGCATTAGCACAGCTCCAAGTCCTTGATGCGAAGCATCGCAATATACCACAAAGTTCTCAATACCTTCAGGTAGTGACAAAATCGGTGCGCTACAAAGCTTTTGTTTCAATAACTGAAATGCGGACTCTTGTTTCTCTCCCCACTCGTACTTCTCATTCTTTTGTGTCAGCTTTGTCAACGACTTCGCTATCTTAGAAAACCCTTCGATAAACCTTCTGTAATATCCGGCAAGTCCTAGGAATTGACGGATTTCTGTAGGAGACTTGGGCGTAGCCCAATCCTTAACTGCCTTGATCTTTGCTGGGTCGACTTGTAATCCTTGGCTATCAATAACATGGCCAAGAAATTGAACTCTTCGTATCCAAAAATCACACTTTGAAAACTTGGCATACAATTGCTCCTTCTTGAGTAGTTCCAGGATTGTTCTGAGGTGTTCTTCGTGATCTTCCTTACTCTTGGAATAAATCAAGATATCGTCAATGAATACGATCACAAACTTATCAAGGTACGGTTTGCACACCCTATTCATGAGATCCATAAATACCGCAGGTGCGTTGGTTAATCCGAAAGGCATCACTTGAAACTCATAATGACCATAGCGTGTTCTAAATGCCGTCTTCGGGATATCCTCTTCCCGAACTCTAAGTTGATGATAACCGGATCTTAAATCAATCTTGGAATAAAAACTAGAACCTTGTAACTGGTCGAACAAGTCGTCGATTCTGGGGAGTGGATAACGGTTCTTAACCGTTAACTTGTTCAGCTCACGATAGTCGATGCACATTCTGAAAGTTCCATCCTTCTTTTTCACAAACAAAACCGGCGCTCCCCAAGGCGAGGAACTCGGTCTAATGAATCCTTTGTCCAAAAGTTCTTGTAGTTGATTCGACAATTCTTGCATCTCCGAAGGTGCAAGTCTATACGGTGCTCGCGCAATTGGTGCGGCTCCTGGCACTAATTCGATTTGAAACTCGACTTGGCGTGTAGGCGGAAGTCCTGGCAATTCTTCTAGAAAAACTTCTGGAAATTCCTTAACAATTGGCACATCTTCAAGTCGTTTCTCATCTGACTTCTTCTCCGTGATGTGAGCCAAGAATGCATAACAACCCTTCTTTATGTACTTCTCGGTTTTAATGCACGATATAATACTGAGTCTAGTTCCACTTCGCTCTCCACGAACAACCAAAGTTTCACCGTTATAAGGAAGGTGAACAACTTTCTCCTCACAAATAATTCTCGCTCGATGCCGAGATAACCAATCCATACCGACAACAACGTCGAAACTTCCAAGTTCTACGGGCATAAGGTCTATATTGAATGGATGGTTTAGAAAATTTATAGTGCAACCACGAACAATGGTGTTGGTGTTAACTAAAGACCCATCGGCTAATTCAACGATATAGGAAATGTCTAATGGGGTTGGTTCTATGTTAAGTAAAGGTGCAAATGCAATAGAAACGAAACTTCTATCCGCTCCTGAATCAAATAAAATGGATGCATAACGATTATTAACGAGGAACGTACCCACAACAACATTCGGGTCTTCTTTGACATCTTCTCCTCCCATAACATAAGCTCTTCCTCGAGCCCTTCCATCTTGATTTCCAGTTCCTTGATTCTTCTTCTGTGGGCACTCACCCCTAAAGTGTCCAATTTCTCCACAGCCAAAACATGTTACTGGTGGCCTCTGATTGTCACCCAAGGTTGGAAATTTGCAATCTTTGATGTGGTGACCAATCTTCTTGCAGTTACCACATGTATTTGGGCAACGTCCTGGGTTATGATGTTTCTGACACCTTTCACACTTGGGTAAATTACCCTCATATCCTTTCCTTTCAGTCGGTCCTGCAGCATAGGCCCTTGCCACTTCTTGCCTCTTAGGTGGTGGCTGAATAGCATTTCCACCTTGGTTGTAGTCAAACCTTCTCTTGTTGTTGTTGTTATTGTTTGGATTGTTGATTCGGTTATTGGGATAGTTGCGGTTTCGATTGTTGTTATAGTTGTTGTTGTTTCGAGTGTTGTTGTAGTTGGTGTTGTTTGAACGGTTATTGTTGTTGACAGCAGCTTTTTCCTTTTACCACTTGGACCATGAGTTTCTGAGTTATACGAATAGCCTCTTCCATTGATTGAGGATCAAAAGAAATCACATCCTCTCGAACACTTTCAGGTAATCCACCAACAAAGTTTTCCATCTTTTTCTCATCGTCAGGAACCATAGTTGGACATAGTGCAGCCAACTCCTGAAACCTTCTGAAGTAGGTCTCGATGTCATCACCTTTAGTCACAAGCCCATAGAATTCTGCTTCCAATTTCTGTATCTCAGTACGAGGGCAAAACTTCTTAGACATCAGTTTCTTGAATTCCTCCTAAGTGATCCATACCAATCGGCTGAGCATACGAATTCCACCAAGACATAGCTTCATCAAGAAGCATACCTGTAGCAAATTTTACCTTGCTGACGTCCGGGCATCCGCACATGAGGAATACATTCTCAGTCTTTTCAAACCAGCGGATCAAAGCAACCGCTCCTTCAGTGCCCTTAAACTTGATAGGATCACTAATCTTGAAATCTTTCCATGTACATTCACGCCTAATAGCGGTTGGTTCAACTGCCCCTGTATTAGAAGCAGTCTCAGCAGCCCTAGCAGCAACCTCAGCTCTCTCAATCTCTAGAGCTTCTGCAATACTATCCCTGACCAACTTGCGGATAGCGGCTTGAGTCATAGCGGGTGTTTCTGGTGCAGTCTTACTCTTCCTTGGTGCCATACTTCTGATAAATCACAACACATGAATATAATACATGAAAATTTCGGCCTACATGGACCGATATAATATATAGCACAACATTTCCAACATAGTAGAGTCGCACTTGATATATTTGTTTGTACAACAACCAAAAGACTACAAGTTCTTGAACTATGTCCCACACCTCGAGACTAGGAAAATAATAAAAGCTAATATAATACCAGTCTATGTCTAAGCTCCTCTAGGTGCTCTAGATGGTCCAGGCTCTCCCCTCAAGCGGCGAATCTCACGATCCATCGCAACCACGATCTCCTCAAGATGCTGAACTCGTAACTGAAAAGAAGCATCTCTGCGCTCCAATACAACTAACCTCTCTCGAATCAATGCCAACTGGTCTACCTGCTCCCACTGAGTCTCCTGTGTCGCCTGAGCTCTATCTCGAATCTCAGGTAACTCATCCCTAAGTAGATCAATCTGCTCCTGGTGCCTCAACTGTCGTGCCTCGAGTCCATGGTACGACACATCAATACCAACCCTGCCCTGAATCAAATCCTCAACCTGCTCCTCGACAGCCTCAAGTCGAGTAGTGATAATCTCATCAACCCTATAACCCAGCCTATCAACTTGCTCCTGCTGAGCACCTAACTGATCCTCTAGTGTAGCAGCTGTAGGCCCCCTAGCCGCAGCCGCTCTCGAACTCTCACATATGTGGTATACTGGTGGTGGTGGAAGGTCAGCAGTCTCGGTAGTAGGTGAATCTGGGGTGGTAAACCTTGCACGCTTCCTGAGCGGCAAGAGTGAGGTAGATATAGTAGTAGTAGTGGGTATGGCTGGTGGTGGTGGTGTAGGCACAGTAGGACTAGGGAGAGTCCTAAAAGTAGATGTAGCATAACGAACACTCTTCCTAGCAACCTGGATAGTCTTACCCCTAGGAAACATAAGTCTCGGTTCTGAATGAATAGTAGTAGTAGGAGATGGTATGTCAGTGGGTACATGGGTGACATCAAGTGGTACAGTAGGATGGACATGAGGAGTAGGAGCCGTCTCCTCCTCCTCGAAAGGCTCAGTGTCATCATCTGATGCCAAAAGTGGCAACTCAGGTGCAGGAGAAACAAATGGTGAAACAGCAGTAGAGGACATAGAGCCCTCATCATCAGAGTCTGATATAGAGTAAAGTATGACAGTGTTTGGATTCGAAGACATGTCTCTGTGATAATCAAGGTGAAATAAAAATAAATAACTCGTACAATGGCATCACCTAAAAATAAGTAAATATGCACTTATGATGAAATGATGATATGCTATGATGGTGTGGTTATAGTCTAGGGTCCATGATGCATCCTAGTTCGCTATAACCTTAGCTCTGGTACCAATCTGTCACACCCCCAAAATACCTGAATGGCAGCGGAATTGAATGCCTGAGGGTGTAACGGTCATAGCACCACAAACAAGGATATATTGAACGACCTAAAGTGTCATTTAGAAAATACATCGTTTGATTCATTCAAAATATTCAGAGTTATAAAACATAGGTCCCAAAAGTTGGAAAAGGTTTAAGGAAATAATTTAGTACAATCAAACGATAGTTCATAAGTGCATGAAATCCAAAAAGAGACGCGTCATCCTTGATACACAAAATGACTCCATGCATGCCATGAGAATATGCCTTAGTTACCTGAGAAATACATTGCGAAAAACGGTCAACATAAATTTGGTGAATAATCATAGGTTTATAAGTAAATCGTATGTACAAAAACCACAAGTATATAGTAAAGTGACAAATTGTCAAAAAGCTACATTGTCTCTTAAGCTCATGACCCCGAAGCTAGACGTACTAAAATTGGCCCCAAAGGAGTGGTTACCAGTCACTCAATAATTTAGACATGAAATGCATTCGTTTTCCTTATGGAGCAACCCAAACACGAATGGAGGCGTCACCCTCGATAGATCTATCCACTCACTCTCGCTTGGCAATATAATTAACGGTCCATGATAATAAAGGGGACTTGAAGTGGTAGTACTAGCAACTTAAGCAATGTACGGAATTTAATACTTGGGTATGTACAAAAATAATTGTGCAATGTATTCTCCCCCGTGGGATTTAAAATCAAATAAGTACTAAAAACGGGGCTATGAGAACTCACCTCGAAATGATGATACAAAGATGGTACAATGATGTAAAAGTAGTCGGGACAATGAGGCGCGAACACTAGCCGCAACCTAAATGAATAATCGCGATCTAATTTAGATCAAGCCGTAATGTAATGAATGCACATGCACATGATACCTATACCACTCGTAATTTAGAAATACTAGTTATCGTCATAGTAAAATAGTTTTCATACTTAGGAAAAATAAGTCCAAATATAGAAGTATATAACTTGTCGTACTATCTTGTATGAAAATGTTAGGGTTAAATTTCTTGTATCGCAAACCTTAAAATAACGTCGTTAAGTCGTATAAATATTCTCTTGGGTCATACGTATTCATTTGTTAAGAATATAGTCCTTAGTAACATTTCTAGAAAATATACCATTTAGCGCGTAAGTTATTATTTTTATTTGTGACCAAATATATATATATATAGTTTTGACGATGTTAAAACGGGTATAACTTGGTCGTTTTAAGCTCATTTTCCTCGTTCTTTATATCCACGGATTCGTTTTTGTATATACTAATATATTTTCGATAACTCGGCTTCACTAGGTTACGTTTAACACCTCTTTTTGTACGTCGAAATCTGCAAAACAGCATGCAGTTTTTAATAAAATAGTTTTCGTCGTTAAATTTGCAAAAATCATATCTCCTTCGTTATAAGCTCGTTTTAATCCATTCTTTCGCCTAAAGTTTCGTTTTTGAAAGTATTTTCTAAATCTTTGGTCAAAAATTAACCATCAACCACTGATTTTCCCAGGAAATAAAAATAGGGACAGTAGGTATTTCTATTGTTTCAAAAATCGTTTCTAGGGTTCTAATCTAGTTCCATCTTCATTCAAACCACTTTCAATCACCACAAAACTAGTCTAAACCTACCATACACCTTCTTAGGGTGTCATGGGTTCCTAAACATCATAACCAAGTAGATCTAACAAGGATCTAACCAAAAATCACTTTCTAGGGCTTGAAAGTTAAATATATACAAAATGGAGTGGTATAAGCCAATATATGCATGAGTTCTTGTAAGAAAAATATATAAACATAGTAATAACTTGTAAAAAATTATGAAATGAGTTTTGTAAACTTACTTGGAAGATTAATGAAGTTTGGATGGTGAAAACCTAACAATCCTTGAGTTTTTATCTCAAAACCCTAACAAGGACAACTATAAGAACAAGATTATACTTAGATCTTTGAAAAATGATGTTTTCTTGCTTCTTGATTACCCTAGGCCGAGCACCCTTTGAGAGAAAAAGAGAAGAAAAGTTTTTCTTGGCTAGTTGCAAATGAGATAAAAGATCTAATTTTTAGTATATGTATTATTTGTATTATTATTATAATAGAGTTAGTATAAACTTTAATGAGGTTGGAGTGAGTTAGTAGACATTGTAAGAGATTGGCAAGGGGGGGGGGGGGGGCAAATCAAGGGGGGGGGATGAATGTGTAAGACTTAGTGTATATTATGTATAATATTATGTTTTATTTGTAGTTTTAAGGTGTACCAGGTACCGGGTTAACTAAAAATAAATTTTAACGGAGTTAACCAGGATAAAATAAAGTTATAAAAATTACAAAAATATGTTGGGTACAAATATTAAGTGTTTAGATAATTATTGTTTAATTTATATAAAAACCGTCGAAATTAAATTAGACGTACGATACGAAATAAATAAATTCCCAAAATACCGGGTAAATTAATATTATAATTTTTATATTATAAAAATGAGTATAAAAATATATTGGAATCATAGTTGGGAGTGTCGGACGTGTTAGTCACATTTATAGTTCGCGTATTAGTGTTTATTTAAAATAAACATACGTAATTCGTTAATTATATTAAAAATATAATTTGAATACCCTACGAGTGGAATAGTATGCAAGTGCCCTAATGATGATATGCAGACTATTTCTAGTCCGTAAGAAATGTCCCTGATAATAATGCATGAATTCGCTTCTGAACCAATACGGTTACGCGAATTTGAATACTCGTAAACTAAATTTACGATGACATGAGTAATGCACGTGAATAGTGGTTTTCTCTCGGAAATGAATAGTGTCAAGTGAATAGTAAAATTTCTGAATGTGTCTCGGAATGTCAAATTGACCTAAAAAACGATGAATAGTAAGACGATGAATAGTGATCGATGAATAGTAATTTGTGAATAGTAGAATGTCGAAGTTTGGAAAAATGACCTGAAATTGTGGGTTGTGACATCAGCCCCGAGCAATCAGTGTTTATCAAAGGTAGAAACATTCTTGATGGTCCTCTTATCCTTAATGAAGTTATGGCCTGGCATCGCAAACGTAAGAAAAAACTCATGGTAATTAAAGTTGATTTCGAAAAAGCTTTTGACTCCTTGAGGTGGGATTACTTGGACTTGATCATGGAAAATCTTGGCTTCGGGGGAAAGTGGCGTTCATGGATTTTTGGTTGCCTTCATAATGCTCGTTCTTCCGTGCTTCTCAACGGGTCTCCGACTTTTGAATTGACATTCGTAGGGGATTACGGAAAGGAGATCCTTTATCTCCTTTCCTTTTCATCTTAGCTATGGAAGGTTTGCACATGCTTATTCGGGGATCTTTAAAGGTGCTTCGTTTGGTCATGATAATATGCGTATTTCCCATCTAATATATGCAGATGATGTTATATTCGTTGGAGAATGGTCTTTGTTGAATGCTCACAATCTTCTTTGCATCCTTATATGTTTCTTTCTTATTTCTGGCTTGAAAATTAACGTTAATAAAAGTAATCTTCTAGGCGTTTGTGTTCCTGATGATTTCGTTTCAGATTTGGCTCACTCCATTGGTTGTAGGGCTGCTAGTTTTCCAATGAATTATCTTGGCATTCCAGTAGGTTGCAATATGGCTAGGTGTGCCAATTGGAATGCTATTATCCAAAGATTTTCTTCCAAGCTCTCTCTTTGGAAAGCTCGCTTGTTATCGGTTGGTGGTAGGCTTTCTTTAATAAAATCAGTGTTGGGGCATCTTCCAACATATTATATGTCGATTTATCCTATGCCTTCATCCATCATAAAGAAGTTGGAGTCCATGCGCAACTGTTTCTTTTTAGGAGGGGACTTGGATTAAAGGAAAATGACTTTGGTGCGATGGAATAAATGTCTAGCTAGCAAAGACCATGGAGGTCTCGGTATTGGAAGTATTCTTGGTCTCATTATTGGCCTTCTGTTCAAATGGATATGGAGGTTTCTTCGTTGTCCTTCGGATCTTTGGGTGAGGGTTATAAAATGCATTCATAGTTCTAATGGAGGAATCAATGCTAACCCGAGTATCTGCTCTAGCTTTAGTACTTGGGGTGGTATTCTATCCTCTATTAATCGCTTCAAACAAAAAGGTATCGACCTGCTCTATTACTATACGCGCAAAGTTGGTGATGGTTCTTCAACGAGGTTCTGGGAAGATATGTGGTGTGCTGATCAGGCCCTCAAAGCCCTTTTTCCCTCGCATTTATCTGCTCGACACGGATAGGCTATGTCTCGTTCAAAACTGTGTTCCCTTCCAAGCCTTGAGCTCTGCTCTTAGAAGACTTCCTCGAGGTGGTACGGAAATGGTTCAATTCATTGACTTACAAGCTAAGGTCGAAAATATAGTGCTTTCGAATCAAGGTGATACTTGGCATTGGGCTTTAAACTCTTCCAGTTTTTCTGTTGCGTCTCTTCGATCTTTAATCGACTCCATAACTTTAGACGTATCTCCTAATGGTACTCGCTGGATTCGTAGCATCCTGATTAAAGTCAACATTTTTTTTATGGAGACTGATGCTTAACAAGCTCCCGTCAAGAGTTAATCTTGATAGAAGAGGTATTGATGTTGGTTCGACCTTATGTCCTATTTGTCAGTTAGACGTTGAAACGATCAATCACATCTTCTTTTCTTGTGATATGGCTTGGGCTTATGGGCTAAGTTGGCTAGGTGGTGGCACCTTGACATCCCCATGTGTGCCAATATTTCAGAATGGTACGAGTGGATTGGCTCTTTGCATATGCCGAATAGGGTTAAATCTTCTCTTGAAGGCGTTGGAGGGTCGCTTATGTGGTCTATTTGGAATTATAGAAATCGGTTGATCTTCTCTAACTCTCCTCCTATGAAGGCGTTGCTTTGGGACAATATTGTTTCTCAATCGTTTTTGTGGATTTCTTCTAGAAATCCGAAGTTTTGTATTTCTTGGGTTGATTGGCTTAGTTATCTTATAGACTCTGTAACTCCTATGTAATGTTTGTTACTAGCTTTCGCTAGTTTTCTTATAAAATTCCGCCGTTCAAAAAATAATACATCAAAGATCAATACAGGATAATAATTATATGACGGAGGTAGTAATAAATACCCTCATCTAAATCACGTGTATTATCTGTTGCTGCTTTTAGTAAAGACCAAGGGGATTCCAGATAAGCATCATGGTCATGAACTTGGTCAGCAGCCAGTCCAAGAAGCATGTATATGGCTAGCTCAAAGGGGAATGTACCAATGAGGTCATGAGGCAATGACCAAACATATCACTTGGTTTCATTTTCATGTGAACCCATCAACTTGGTCCCCTCACACTCCTTTACGTGCATACATATTACACAGTATTCATGTCACCCCATGATATCTATGCTGGTATGTAAGTGAATAAGTGATGATGGATTTATATAAATCTGCTGGATGTACTAATTGAGCATAGAATTTTTTGGAATTATTATATTGATGTGTGTGTTGGTTTTGGATGCCTCAACAAGTTGTAAAAATAGGATGGATCGATGAAAACAAAATGCAGAGAGAGAAAGAAAAGGATTTAAATAATGAGTTCCTACTATTGAAAAGGATTAAGTCCAAAAGATCGCAACAAACATATGCTACAATCAAAGTGGAAAACGTTGAACCGTGATTGTACTAAGTTCAACGCTTTTTACAAAAAGGCGCAACGCGAGATAAAGAGTGGGGAAAATGAGGTGGATGTCATAACACGTGCTCACCAACTCTATCGTCAAGAAAACCCGTTGTTCGCCAATGAAGACGCTTGGACGGTGTTGCGCAAACATCGAAAATGGGACGCACCGGAAGCGATTGATTTAACCGGCGACGTCCCAAGCCAAACAAACGAGTCTTTGTTTGGTCATGACGAAGAACCACGACCCATTGGCAAAAAAAGGGCCGCCAAGAAACAAAAATCTGAGGCCACGACAAGCACCGGAGCCACGGCTAGTACCGGTGGGTCCATTTCTTCGTTAGCTTTTGCGGATATGCTGCGCGCCGAGTTAAGGTCGAAACGTGAAGAAGCGAGTAAGGCGTATCAGGCGACAGCCGAAAATCAAGCCGCACAACAAAGAATGAAAGAGCTAGAATTTTTGTTGCTCGACACCACCGGCAAAGATCCACATTGGGTGGCATTCGTTAATGCAGAAAAGGATCGAATCGCCATGAAACTTGGGTTGCCTCCGCGTCAATTATGAATAATTATGTGATGTAGTGTTTTATTGATTTCGTTTTTTTTTAGTATCGTTATTTTTTTTTAATTTCGTAATGTAATGTAATGTTGTGTTTTAATTGATGTTATGTTTTAAATAAATGAAGTGTTTGTTAAAATTTGGGGTTGAAATTGAAAATATTTGAGGTGGAGGTGAGTTATAGGTGAGTTACCTTACCGGGGTGGAAAGTCAAGAGTTAAGGTTAAAAAGGAAAAGCTGACGTGACGCTGAGGTGGCAGTGTGTTAAGACTTAACACACCACCACCTTACCGCGTGCTCTTAAGAAGCTGTATATGGTTGTACTACTAATAGTGTCATACTCGTACATTGGAGGCCTTCAAATTGACTTCATACACCTCAACTATATGCGTGCTTTATATAAAGTTACTATTGTACATACTCTTTGTCAACTGCAAGTTATTGCACACAACCGGTGTACATAAATTACCCAAGTTGTGAAAAGTTTTTACATGACGAATTACTACGTTAAAATCTTTAATAATGACAAGTGTTAATTAAGTGTTGTTCCTATTTAGTTGGCTACATATATTAACTAATGTTAACTAACCAACTTCCATGCTTAGTGTTGGTGATTTTAGTGTCATCAAACATTTTATTTAATTGGTAATTTACCCGAGACCAAATAGATTTCAAGTTAAGTTATAATAAAAGTTTGGAGGTGCGGAGTGCACGCTTTTATAAACTAATTAACTTGATTTCGTATACGAAAAATGAAAAATGTTGTGAACATAAGTACAGCTATGAAAAAACATTGGGGATTCGATTATGATAGTGATAAAGTCGAGCATATTGATAATGACATGGCTCGATAGATGGCTAACCCGAATCGTGCTGGTAGAGGAGCTAATGATGTAAGTCTCCTTGAGTATGAATACTACTATGATGGTTATGACGGTTACGAGTATGATGGTAATGACCTAATTAAAGAACAACTTTCTTTTTGTGACGCGTGGGATATCCGTATCCATGGTAGAGTTACAAAGTAGTTCTTGTTTTGTTGTTGCCGTTTTTTTGGTAGATTCATAAGATTAGCCTGTCTCTCTTATGATAGTTTTGGTTTGAAGCACGATAGGTGTATTTGTTTGCCTGTAACGGGTTGTGATGTGGGACTCACCCTCATCCTATGTTCTTAAAAGTTTTTTATGAGTAATATATTTTATCAGGGAAACTCTTTACCAACTCCCCCTAAAATAAATAAATAAATATAATTTATTAATAGACTTACCTACACTAAGTTCTTTCCAAAGGGCTAATTCTGATTTAAAATCTCAATGTTTGCATGATGAAAAGTCAGGGAAGTGATTTTAGCTTGTTTAGTTCTAACAACTCATCCTTATAAGTGTTCATTTCTAAAGCAAGATTCCTATATTTTGAAAAAAGGTTCATTCTTTGCACTTCTACAAACTTAAGTCTAATCAATAAAGTTTTGTCTATCTTCATTATCATCCACTTGTAGATGAGTGTGTACCTTTTTTATGGTGATCTCCACTTATTCTCCATGTTTGGCATGTTCTTTCCTAATTAACAAACACCTTTTCTTCATCAGCCAAGGTAATGAGTACCTTGACTGTCACCATTTCCTCAAGACGTTTAGTGAGATAAGGTTTCATTCCAACAAGATAAAATGGTATTTTCTTTTTTCATCTTCTAAATCTTGCAACTTCTAGTTTAAGAGCATTAAAAACGAAACTACCTCATTTTGGATCAACTAGTTATGGTACTTCGCTAGACATGTTAGGAGTTAGATTTTAAAAACTTTTGAACGGTTTTTATGAAAAAGGTTTTAGAAATCAAACCGCTATGATACCAATTGTTGTTTCCATTTAGTTGGTTACAAATATTAACTAATGTTACCTAACCAATTTCCATGCTTAGCAAAGTAAATATAAAACGTTTAATAAAAGTAAACAGTCCGATAAAGATTTAGACAAATATTTTTCAACGTTTAAATTCTTATTGGAAATGAATCAAATAATTTACTAAGATTGTTTTTGAATAACTATCTAAATTAAATGACAATTGTTTGGTGATCTCCTCACTAACTTAAACATAAACCAAAGTTAATTTTTAATTAAAAACTACGCTAACCACCGAATACACTCAGGGACATAGTTCTATGGAGGAGTGAATGTTTTTTTTAATGTTTTCACATTAATTGCAAGAGATAATATTTACTCATTTACAACATTTTATTATACATGCGAAGATCGAGGTGGATACCAAGAGGGTAATTAGGACGTGTCGAGCATTTAACTGTCTAGTACACTTACATTAAATACTTCTATTTTTGAAGTGTGTTCAATCCCACTTTAAGGAATAATGTTGACAATTATTTGCCCCTTTTTATGAACTCTTGTACTTTCTTTTACTTTTTACGATAAATGCTTTTTCCCTTATCTTCTTAAGAAAGTTCTCACCTAAACTTTCATATACTTAGATATTTTTCTTAAATATCAAAGTTCATAATGCTTTTAGCTGTTGATTATATTAGGGGAGTCAGTGAGTTATTGTCATTACTCACTGATTCTATCGTCTTCTTTCATGTTCAGGACTTCATTTACCAAATTCCGCCCTGAAAGTGGTGAGATTTTCTTAGTCTTTGATAAACTCTGAAGATAGACTTTCTTAGTTTCTGGTAAACTCAAAAAGTGACTCCTTGAATATTCATTTAGTCAGTGATTTTTAATTTATACTTAAGTTATTTTAGATTCAAATCTTAGTTAAAGATTATTAAGCTTAGAATTGACCCAACATTTAGTCTATATAAAAAACAAAAAACTAAAACTAAAACTAAAGAATATATAGTATACGTACCTTCCTAGTTCTTACCTAAATATATTTGGTTTCTTCTCTATGTGTACATGTTATACACACAAATATACAATATCAACTAGGATTTATTATATGACAACATGAAATTAAATTAATATCAACATATACCCACATGAAGATTTGATATTTTCTCTTCCTATATAACACAACCCTTGTCTATTACCCGTTTCATAACCTTTTTATTTCTCTCTCTAGGAATAAAAACCCAACCATATTTACATTTCATTTCTCTCTCTAGAAAATGTATACAAGCTGCACAAATGATAAAACCACAACCAGTGAAACCATCTCCACCATTCCCCCAACAGTTACCACCCCACCGACAGGCGAAACAAGCCTACGCCGGCTCGGAAGTGGAGCCAACGTAGTTCTTGACCTAGAAAGTGGGGTGGAAGTCGAAGCGGAAGCTCAGTCAAAAAAGCTTCAGTCTTCAAGATTCAAAGGTGTCGTCCCACAACCAAACGGCCGTTGGGGAGCTCAGATTTATGAGAAACACCAAAGGGTATGCGTTAATTTTATCTCAACTATTATTACATCTTATTTAGATCTTGAATAAGCTAATGATCATATATATAAAATGCATAAACCAACATTTAGTTGGAAGTGTACGTTCCACCTAAGATGTAATTCATATTTATTTGCAAAAAACCAACAAAAAATAATAAACCGTGTATATGGAGCCAAATTAACTCTTTATAATTCAACTATATATTCAGCTAGTGTTTCTAGGGACGGAACCATGACCGGGTGCATAAATTTTTTGAACAAATCTATAGGGTCCCGAGCACCCGCGAGAACCCCTGGTTTCGTCCCTGAGTGTTTCTTCCTTATTGAATGTAGATAATTTGAAGGATAGCAATTTAAATCTTATTTAGTTTCTTTTCCTTGAATCACAACAGACAAATATAGTTAAAAACATAATCTAACTTGTGTATCTTTTATAGGTATGGTTAGGTACCTTCAACGAGGAAGAAGAGGCTGCAAAGGCGTACGATATCGCAGTACAAAGGTTTCGTGGTCGAGATGCTGTCACAAACTTTCCGCAAATGGACACCAACAATAAAGAAGCCAAAAGGGAAGCAAGTTTCTTAAGCAAACATTCAAAATCCGAAATCGTCGATATGTTAAGAAAACACACGTACAATGACGAGCTAGAACAAAGCAAAAGAAGTTGCACCTTAAACAAAACATCTCCACAAACCGGTTCCAATAAGTTTTCGCGTTCGGGTTCCATGATACCACGTGAACATCTCTTCCAGAAAATCGTTACACCTAGTGACGTTGGAAAATTAAACCGGCTTGTGATACCTAAACAACATGCGGAAAAGCACTTCCCAGTTCAAAAAGGAAGCACTTCTAAAGGTGTACTATTACATTTCGAAGACAGTAATTCGACAATATGGCGATTTCGTTACTCGTATTGGAATAGTAGTCAAAGTTATGTTTTAACTAAAGGCTGGAGCCGGTTTGTCAAAGAGAAAAACTTAAAAGCCGGTGATAGCGTTAACTTTTATAGTTCAACGGGACCAGATAAGCAATTGTACATAGATTCGAAGCCTAAAATCGGGTCATCGGGTGTTGCAAACTCGCAACCAATCGAACCGGTTCAGATGTTACGGTTATTTGGTGTTAACATTTCGAGTGTGAGTAGTTGTAATGGTAAGAGAAGTAACACAGAGATGGATGTATTAGGTTTTCAGAATTGTAAGAAACAAAGAGTTATTGATGTTTTGTAACGTGTTGTTACTCTTTATGGATGGTTATTGAGATATCGTTTAGTACTTATTGTGTTTTGACTTTTGAGAATTGGGATGATAAATGTGCAAGTTGCAAAAGATTAAAGTTAGGATATCAATTTTAGAGCACGAAGTGATGGCGTAGACATGACCAAAAAAGACCCGGTCATTAGGAATACGTAGGTGTAACGAGATAGTAACATGATATATTGCGAGGCAATCATACTTTTCACTATTTCATTTTCTAGATACCGAACATATCTTTTTTTCTTATACGGTTATTTATCTTTCAAATGCCGCCTTCTTGATGTACTTTATGACATTTTTATCATTCAAATTATTAAAACTCCTATTAGATGAGAGGGACATAAATTTCATAAAATGCTCCAAAAAACCCGAATTTGAAAGATTAATACGGAAAAAATTTTGTTCGATATGAAGAAAAAGAAA
This sequence comes from Artemisia argyi, assembly GCA_030686995.1. Lineage (NCBI taxonomy): Eukaryota > Viridiplantae > Streptophyta > Magnoliopsida > Asterales > Asteraceae > Artemisia > Artemisia argyi. The sequence goes on along the minus strand of CM060682.1, from coordinate 37,454,844 downwards.
AGTGGAGTAATAATGACAAGTATAATACCATAAAACATTATCCCTATATTATATATCATGTTATCTATATACATATATACGAAAACTGGATACGCAAAAAAGATTACTGATATTTTTGTGTATGTATAAGATAAGAAAAAGCTTCGGTCTTCAAGATTCAAAGGTGTCGTCCCACAACCAAACGGCCGTTGGGGAGCTCAGATTTATGAGAAACACCAAAGGGTATGCGTTAATTTTATCTCAACTATTATTACATCTTATTTAGATCTTGAATACGCTAATGATCATATAGACAAAATGAGTTAACCAACATTTAGTTAAAAGTGTACGTTCCACCTAAGATGTAATTCATACTTATTTGCAAAAAACCAACAAAAAATAATAAACCGTGTATATGGAGCCAAATTAACTCTTTATAATTCAACTGCTTGTGTTTCTAGGTACGGAACCATGACCAAACATGATCGGGGTTCACAAATTTTTTGAAACCTAAATTAGAAACATATTTCGATGGACCGGTTGCATTTAAGATTCATTTTGAAAATTTGATGTTTTCAAAAATTAACACTACATCGAAAAAATCAATAGGTCCCGGGCACCCGCGATAACCCCTGGTTTCGTCCATGAGTGTTTCTTCCTTATTCTACTTGAATGTAGATAATTTGAAGGATCGCAATTTAAATATACTTATTTAATTTCTTTTCCTTGAATCACATAGACAAATATAGTTAAAAACATAATCTAACTTGTGTATCTTTTATAGGTATAGTTAGGCACCTTCAACGAGGAAGTAGAGACTGCAAAGGCGTACGATATCGCGGTACAAAGGTTTCGTGGTCGAGATGCTGTCACAAACTTTCCGCAAATGGACACCAACAATAAATAAGCCAAAAGGGAAGCAAGTTTCTTAAGCAAACATTCAAAATCCGAAATCGTCGATATGCTAAGAAAACACACGTACAATGACGAGCTAGAACAAAGCAAAAGAAGTTGCACCTTAAACAAAACATCTGCACAAACCGGTTCCAATAAGTTTGTGGAAAACTAGAAGGGGGTTGAATAGTTTTACGTCTTTTTAATTTGTTATAAAAGATTGTTTAAAGTTTTCTTTGTTTTCAAAAATATAGATTCGATGCTATATGAAATCAAGTCATGCACAATATGAACAACACTAAATATGTACGATAAATCAATAATAATGTAAGTAAAGAAATAGATGAGAGTTGAAAAGTTCGAACCGCGAGACAAGAGATTTATAGTGGTTCGACTACAAGGTCACCTTCCTTGCCCTACTCCACTCCCCGAGCACCTAACTCGAGAGTTTTCTTCACTATGTCAACAAGCTCCCTTATGGCGGAGAAAACCTTACACACCACAACTTCGTCGCAACTTATTCACACCTTCTACACAACTATTTCACACCTATTCACTACTTAATCACACCACTTCTTCACACCTATCTTCTACACACCAATCTTCTTTACAACTATCTTCTACACATCAATCTTCTTCCTAACTTTTCTTCTTCACAACTAACTACTAACCAATCACACTATATATATATCTAACTAAACTATCTTATAACAAATATTCACAACTAATCACACAATGAGATAAATACAATGATGATGTTCTAACAACTTAGATGTGAAGATCACAACAAGTTGTAATACTTCTTGTCTTGAGGGATAGAAGTATTCTTCTCTTGCACTTAATAGGATGATGTTTGGATCATTTTGAAACAAAGATTTAACAATGTATGATCAAAGGATTAAGAGATTGGAAATGGAGATCTAGAACAGAAAGTTTAGGAGTGCAAAAGGGGAGAAAATTTCCAGATTTAAGGTGGTATTTATAGGCAACAGATTCTGACAAAGGAGCGTGGCCGGTCCCCTTAAATCAAGGCCGGCCCCCTTAAAATTAAGAGGACCGCCCTTTATAATTAAGGGGGCCGCCCAGCTGTAACGGCCAGATTTTTTGTTTTTTAGTGGGGAAAGTTTATTTGGTGAAAAACTAACTGATTTTGGTTAAAAATTTGAATTCATATATTTAGTATGAATAAAACATTTTTCTTTATTACCAAAAGTGTTTTTCAAAAATATATAATATGTTTATATAATTAAATAAACTTTGTAATACTTAATTAAGTTTTCCTTTGATCATAAATTGCACTAAACACTTTGTTTATTCATACCTTACGTGATTTGGAGGTAAAGAGAATGTTAATCACTAAATACTTGTTTATGTCACAAGTTTTTGTTCTATGAGTTTATATTTTGTAATAATCAAAACATAGAGATATTGATAATATGTTAATAATGTTTTTAAGCATTATTTATGTCAACAATCTTCCCCTTTTTGATTATTACAAAACCTTAAACTCAATAGATCTAAAACTTGTTTTTAGACAAGTATTATAGAGTTTACATTTCTCTTCTCCCCCTTTTTGTAAAATCAAAAAGGTTAAGCCGAGTAAGCTTCGTGAAAGAAGTTTAAACGGGTAGAATGCTCCCCCTTGATGTATGCTCCCCCTCATTTGAGAGCACCAAGGGAACGAGCTATGAAAATCTTGGCTACAAAAATATTTGAAGAGAACAAGACACATATACATGCAAAATAACAATCATGCAAATAAAAATAGATTCATTCAAGCATCATAGAAATGATTAGCATTACAACATTCAATATGCTTGAAGCATATTGATTACAATAAAACAAAAGTAAAGACATAGTCATATATTGCCTAAGAGAGCACTTGGACTTGCTTGCAACCCATGGTTGATTGTTTTATTTTGCTTGAAGGGGAACATAAGCATAAGGCTTAGTTGTTAGATGGAGAGGGATATGGAGTGGGGTATGGAGCGGAAGAGGTGGATCTTACGATGTTGTATCGTGTTAATGGTGGTATTGGATGAGGACGAGTGAGGAGATATTCAATCCAAGAAATATCTTCACTCAAGTAAAGAATTTGTTTTTGAAGGAAGATGCAACAAGGGCAATAGTGAGTGTGGTTTGTAACTTGATCCAAGTTGAGAGAGTGGGGTAGGCAATTGTTGTAGGGTGATGATGGAAGTTGCCCTTTGTTGCGTTGTGCAAGATGCATGGCATTGGGATCACTAAGATCATGGATTTGGGATATTTCATCACGGAACTTTTGCTTTTCCGTGGCAATGCGGAGAGAGTCATTGTGTTGATATGGATAAATTGGGTTTGTGTAGTTGGAATTGTAGTTGGATGGTTGATCAAACTTGTATGGATCATTATAAGTGGTTGGAGGATGAGATGAGTGGTTTGGCATGAAGGAAGATGTTTGGCCAATGTTGTATGGTTTGTACAGAGGATCAAATGAATGTCCTTGTGAATTTGGTGTAAAGTTTGGGAAGTAAGTGGTTGGAGGTGTTGAGTGATTTCCAACTTCATTGGTTATGATGGATTTGTTTCGAGGGTTTTTTATTTGCCAAACGGGTTTTTCCGTCATCCTTGCAAGCCTTGAGGCTTTTGGTTTTGGTTTGTTTGGAGAAGTCATGAAGGGATGAATGGAGAGTGTGGAAGATTGGGGATATTTATAGTGTAAGATTTGTGTGTTTATGGATGGATGAAGTTTGTTTGGGAGATTAGGACAAAATATGTTGGTGAAAAATGGGAAATGTAGGTGGAAATCGGCTAAAAAGTAGAAAAGATTCTGTAAATCGGTCCAGCAGATGGCCGGTCCCCTTAATTAGGGGGCGGTCCCCTTAAAATTAAGGGGGCCGCCTTACATAATTAAGGGGGCCGCCCATCTGATGGTTCCCAGATTGCCAGAAAAGGGTTTTTGGCAGAAAATTTGCAGAAAGGTTGTGTTTTTGGATTTGGATTGAAGCAAGTTCAATTCCTTTAGGCAATATAGCATCTAATCTAATCAAGATATAACATGTATGCAAAAACACTTAAGCAAAAGAGCAAATAAGCAACACATAATAAACTAAAAGAGACAAATAAAGGCAAGAGCACTTAAACTTCCTAAGGCAACTATCTTAGATCAAAGGCAAAGGCAACTAGTGAGTCAAAAATCTAGTGATGAAACAAGATGACAATGTTATGAGTGATTTTGTCCTAGTGTGTGCCTATATGCAACAAATGTGGAGTTGTGATTATTTCGACTCCTAAATGCAAGAAAAAATAAATTCTTAAGAAACAATCCAAAGTCTCCTTGATTCGATTTTTGCTCGATCATGAATGTCAAAGATATATATTAGATTATATACATTGACAATTTATGTGAGATTTTATGCATGATAAAAAAAATGTTTTTAACATTAGTCAACAATGCAAGGAAAATGATGTTCATGTAATTCCTAGATGTGAGAATAATTTTTAAAAGAAATTTGATTGGGTTTTACAAAAGAGTATATGCAAAGAAAATAACACTTCCCAATCTTTAATTTTGTGCGAAATAGATTCCTAAACTCAGAAATGGAGAAGTGGAAGAAAAGTAAATCTTATGCGAAAAAAATATTGTCTAGATGCAATAAAATTTAGTCAACTTGTTCAATCATTCCTAATCCTAAACGCAAGTGATTGAATAATTCACGCTTAGAGGGTTTAGTAAATATATCCGCAATGTTAGCTTCCGATGCAACTTTTTCTATAGATATGTTCCCTTTTTGTACATTATCCCTAAGAAAGTGGTGGCGTATTTCTATATGTTTAGTCCTAGAGTGTTGCACCGGATTTTTACTTAAATCTATCGCACCTATGTTATCGCACATAATGGGAACGTTTTCTAACCTAATGCCATAGTCTATAAGAGCTTGTTTCATCCATAGTGCTTGTTGACATGCCTTTCCAGCACTTATATATTCGGCTTCGGTGGTAGAAATAGCAAGAGCGGTTTGCTTCTTCGAAAACCAAGATGTTAGACAACATCCCATAAACGTGCAAATACTGCTAGTGCTTTTTCTATCTACGTAGTCTCCCGTATGATCCGAATCCGCATAGACGATGGTTTCTATGCCGGATCCTTTAGGATACCATAATCCTAAGTGTATAGTACCTTTAATGTATCGGAAGATACGCTTAACCGCTTCTAGGTGAGAGGTTTTGGTATCCTCTTGAAAACGGGCACAAAGGCAGACACTAAACATGATATCAGGTCTACTTGCCGTCAAGTATAGTAAACTACCTATCATTCCTCTATGCTTGGTGTTATCTACGGACTCACGTTCATCATCCTTTGTGAGTTTTACTTCCGTAGACATGGGAGTTTTCATGGGTTTTGAGTCTTTTAAGCCAAATTTTTTAAGCATTTCCTTAATGTATTTAGATTGGTTAAAGAATATTCCATCTTCTAATTGTTTTATTTGTAATCCTAGGAAGAAGTTAAGTTCACCCATCATACTCATCTCTAACTCATCATGCATGATCTTGGCAAATTCATCACACATGTTTTGACAAGTCGATCCAAATATAATGTCATCAACATGTATTTGAACAATGATGAGATTTTGGTCTTTCCTTTTAGTAAAAAGAGTGTTATCTACCATTCCCATGGAATAATCATGTTTAATAAGGAAAGCTTTTAATCGATCATACCAAGCTTTGGGAGCTTGTTTGAGTCCATACAAAGCTTTCTTTAACTTATAAACATAATCAGGTTTTGCGAAGTCAATGAATCCTGGAGGTTGTGCCACATATACCTCCTCATTGATAAAACCGTTAAGGAATGCACTTTTCACGTCCATTTGGAATAACTTAAAATCTAGGGCGCATGCATAGGCAAGTAGTATCATAATAGATTCTAGTCTAGCTACGGGGGCATAAGTTTCGTCATAATCAATTCCTTCTTGTTGATTATAACCTTGGGCAACTAACCTAGCTTTATTCCTAGTAGCTACTCCATTTTCATCTAATTTATTCCTATATACCCATTTAGTTCCTATGATGGTCATATTCATTGGATTTGGGACTAATTCTCAAACATCATTTGCCTTAAATTGATTTAATTTTCTTGCATAGCTATAACCCAACTTTCATCTTTTAAAGCCTCATTAATATTCTTAGGTTCTATTGCTGAGAGGAAACGAAAGAAATTATTTTTATCTTGAGCTTGTGACCTAAAGGTTCTTTGGTTAAGATGTCCCATTATATTATCTAGTGGATGTGATCTAGATTCTTTAACATTTACAATTTCGTTATTTCCTAAGTTAATGTCTTCATTATCATTTCCTATTGGTTTTGTTTTACTAACCTCAATAGCTTCTTCTTCTACTAAGTCATCATCTTCTAAAGGTAAAGTTTTAGGAGGTGGTGGTGTTTCATCAAATGTTACATTTAGTGATTCTTCTACTTTCATGGAGTGTTTGTTAAGTATTATATATGCTTTACTATTTTGTGAGTATCCTATAAATATTCCTTCATATGATTTTGGATCAAATTTAGTGAGGTAATCCTTAGTGTTTAGAATATAGCATTTACTTCCAAATACCCTAAACTAGCTTAAGTTTGGTTTTCTACCTCTTAGTAACTCATAAGGAGTTTTTCCTAGAATTCTCCTAATTGATACCCTATTAATAATATATGTTGATGTATCTACGGCGTGACACCAAAATTTTTGTGGGATGGACTTTTCATTTAACATTGTTCTAATCATTTCTTGTAGTGACCGATTTTTTCTTTCTACTACGCTATTTGATTGAGGAGTACGAGGAGCGGAGAAATTGTGAGATATTCCATTTAAATCACAGTATTTTCCGAATTGTACTTCATTGTCAAATTCCCTACCATGGTCCGTCCTAATGGCTACTATTGTGTATCCTAATTTATTTTGAATCATTTTACTAAATATTTCGAATTTTTCAAAGGCTTGGGTCTTGTCACTTAAAAACCTAATCCACGTGTATCGTGAGTAGTCATCTACTATTACTAAGGTATATTTGTTTTTTCTATAGCTCCGCACAGCGGATGGACCAAAAAGATCCATATGTAATAGTTCTAGGCACCTAGTAGTGGATACTATATTCTTAGCTTTGTGACTAGCATGAACTTGTTTTCCAATTTTACATGCATCACAAAAATGTTTGTCATATTTTAGATTAGGCAAATTTCTAACTAGTTCCTTAGAGGCCAAAGATTGTATTTGTTGCATGTTAGCATATCCTAATCTCCTATGCCACAATGTGGAGTTCTCGTCTAGTGTCGTTAGGCATATCCTATCCTCAGGTTTGTTTCCTAGTTTCATAACATATATGTCTCCTTTCCTAATTCCTCTACCTATAATTTTCCATTCTTAACTATTTCGCTATCATCTTCGGTAAAGGTAACTCTACATTTATTATCGCATATTTGTCATATACTAAGCACGTTATATGTTCAATTATCTACATGCTCTACATTTTCAATAGTAAGTGAGTCTTGAGAAATCGTACCTTTGCCAATGATTTTTCCACGTAAGTCACTACCGAAAATAACGTTACCTCCATTGTATGCCTTGTATGTAGAAAATAGCTTGCGGTTCCCCATCATGTGCCTCGAACATCCGCTATCCTTGATCCATTCGTCAGGCTCCAAGTCAATTCCTAAACATATTTCGTCGGTTCCTTTTGCTATAAAACACTTTTCATCTCTTGGTTTTTCCACTTCTTCTTTGTCACTATCACTCCATGTTCCACTAACAAAGGCGCCTTGATTTTCATAACCCGGCGGTTTTAGACATTCGCCAATGAGATGATTTGGACTTTCACATCTAAAGCACTTTCTTTTCCCGTAGTTATTACTTCTATTTCTTTGGAACGGTTTTCTTTCGTCTCATGGTGATCTAGTGAATCTTCCTCGTCTCTTGAAGAATTTCTTGAATTCTCTTACGGCCATTGCATATTCTTCGTCTTCACTCTCGTCACTTGAATAATCATCATCACTAGGTTCCTTTTTGGCTTTTAGAGCAATGGATTTGGTTTGTTCTTTCTTGACTTTGACCGTTTCCGAATCTCTTCTTATAATTTCTTCATGGACCTTCAAGTTGCCAATAAGTTCACCTAGTGATAACGTCATCAAGTTCTTTGATTCTTCAATTGCAGTGACCTTAGCTCGCCATTTCGGATGCAATGCCCTAAGAAATTTCCTAACACAATTTTTACTAGAAAGTGTCTCATCAAGTGCTTTTAAACTTGTGATAATAGTGTTAAATTTAGCAATCTTCTTCCTATCTTCTACACACCAATCTTCTTCACAACTATCTTCTACACACCAATCTTCTTCCTAACTTTTTTTCTTCACAACTAACTACTAACCAATCACACACACTATATATATATATATATATATATATATATATATATATATATATATATATATATATATATATATATATATATATATATATATATATATAACTAAATTATCTTCTAACAAATATTCACAACTAATCACACAATGAGATAAATACAATGATGATGTTCTAACAACTTAGATGTGGAGATCACAACAAGTTGTAATACTTCTTGTCTTGAGGGATAAAAATATTCTTCTCTTGCACTTGATAGGATGATGTTTGGATCACTTTGAAACAAAGATTTAAGAATATATGATCAAAGGATTAAGAGATTGGAAATGAAGATCTAGAACAGAAAGTTTAGGAGTGCAAAAGGTGAGAAAAATTCCAGATTTAAGGTGGTATTTATAGGCAACAGATTCTGACAAAGAAGCGTGGCCGGTCCCCTTAAATCAAGGCCGCCCCCCTTAAAATTAAGGGGACCGCCCTTTATAATTAAGGGGGCCGCCCAGCTGTAACGGCCAGATTTTTTGTTTTTTAGCGGGGAAAGTTTATTTGGTGAAAAAGTAACTGATTTTGGTTAAAAATTTGAATTCATATATTTAGTATGAATAAAACATTTTTCTTTATTACCAAAAGTGTTTTTCAAAATATATAATTGTTTATATAATTAAATAAACTTTGTAATACTTAATTAAGTTTTCCTTTGATCATAAATTGCACTAAACACTTTGTTTATTCATACCTTACGTGATTTGGAGGTAAAGAGAATGTTAATTACTAAATACTTCTTTATGTCCCAAGTTTTTGTTATATGAGTTTATATTTTGTAATAATCAAAACATAGAGATATTGATAATATGTTAATAATGTTTTTAAGCATTATTTATGTCAACAAAGTTTTCGCGTTCGGGTTCCATCATACCACGTGAATATCTCTTCCAAAAAATCGTTACACCTATTGACGTTGGAAAATTAAACCGTCTAGTGATACCAAAACAACATGCGGAAAAGCACTTCCCAGTTCAAAAAGGAAGCACTTCTAAAGGTGTACTATTGCATTTCGAAGACAGTAATTCGACAATATGGCGATTTCGTTACTCGTATTGGAATAGTAGTCAAAGTTATGTTTTAACTAAAGGTTGGAGCCGGTATGTTAAAGAGAAAAACTTAAAAGCCGGTGATAGTGTTAACTTTTATAGTTCAACGGGACCAGATAAGCAACTGTACATAGATTCGAAGCCTAAAATCGGGTCATCGGGTGTTACAAACTCGCAACCAATCGAACCGGTTCAGATGTTACGGTTATTTGGTGTTAAAATTTCGAGTGTGAGTAGTTGTAATGGTAAGAGAAGTAACACAGAGATGGATGTATTAGGTTTTCAGAATTGTAAGAAACAAAGAGTTATTGATGTTTTGTAACGTTTTGTTACTCTTTAGGGATGGTTATTGAGAATTGTAAGAAACAAAGAGATATCGTTTATACGGTTATTTATCTTTTAAATTTCGCCTTCTTGATGTACTTTGTGACATTTTTATCCTTCAAATTATTAAAGCTCCTATTAGATGAGAGGGGAAAAAATGTCATAAAATACTCTAAAAATGCCGAATTTGAAAGATTAATACGGAAAAAATTTTGTTTGATATCAAAAAAAAAAAAAAAAATGACAAGTATAATACCATAAAACATTATCCCTATATTATATATCATGTATCTATATACATATATACGAAAACAGGATACGCAAAAATATTACGGATATTTTTGTGTATGTATAAGATAAGAAAATAAACATGCATACTCATGACTCATGACTATCTATTGATAAAATTTATTTGTAAAACATGTAGTCATAAAATTAACAGTACTCAATTTTCTTTCCATAAAAAGTAAATATAATTTCTGCTGTCAAATTTGTACCAACGTGTCTTCCAATTAAGTACATGCCTGTTTTAGTATAATTCATGTTCAACCATTAGTTTTCTAGCTTTTTCCTATTTCGGCAAAAAAAGTAATTTGGACACTTGGCCATTGAATGACATTAACATATATAACGGTAAAATATGCGTGTATGGTACAATACCACGTTATTATTAACTGATGAACTATTCTTCACTAATTTATAGATTATTATATACAGACAAGTAGCCTAAAACTTTTTTTTTTTTGAAGGATAAATTTCATTAAACCACAAAACCACAGACATTACATCAGACGGTCCTCAAAGCAAGGACCTCCGGGACGAACGACATTACATCAAGTCTAAAGGATATTTACACCATCTATTCCAATCAATAACTCTTAGTCTTGATCTGTGACGAATCCAAAAAAACGACGACAACTTAATATTTTCCACCACTTCAATCGCTCTCCGGGACTTGTTGTTGAAGACTCTAGCATTCCTTTCATTCCATATAGACCACATAGCTGTATAAATGATACCTCGAAGGACCTGGATCTCTTTTTTATTCTTTGTCTCATTATCAGCCAACATCAAAAGGTCGCTAATGTCAAACGCGAACACCGGACTTAGACTACACCATGCTCCCACTCTAGACCATATTTCGGATGTAAACAAGCATCCTGTGAACAAATGCATTGACGTTTCCTGATCAGCATCACAAAGAGGACACAAATCTTTTTCTAGTTGAATCCCACGTTTAACCAATTCCACCCTTGTAGGTAACCTATTTAGATCCGCCCGCCAAACCATAATTTTGCACTTAAGAGGCGTCCATCCAGTCCATTTCAGCTTCGAAACATTGGCTGGCATCTGTCTATCGGCTATCATCTTCTTTGCTTTATGCACCGTGAATTTACCGTCTTTGCCGCCTTCCCACTTCCAGCAATCATCTCCATTCTCCCACTTATGATCATAAATGGCCGATAACAAGACAAAAAGTTCACTAACTTCCTCATAAGTAGACGGGTTCCTGCGCCACTCCCAAGCTAAAGTTTTTACACCATCAATGAACTGAACTCGACTAGCAACCGTGGCCCATTTATGTTTTTCCAATCTGAATAAATTTGGAACCATTTATTCTGTTCTTAACCTTTGTGGAACCATTTATTCTGTTCTTAACCTTGATGTCGATTTCCCGGTGGCTTGCATGTTACAGTAATAATTTTTAAGTGCATCATGTATATGTTTCATTAAATGATGAAGAAGGCTAGTTTGGTTTATCGGTTGTTATGGTCAAGAACTCAATTAATTATTATCAACTAGTTTTAATTACTACAATAATGGATCTCTAAAGAAGATATTTTGGTGCATCCATTAGGGTTGCATAGTACTAGTAGTAATGTTCTTTCGCTTTGGTAAATAGACGTGTGCAGTAAGTTTCTGATCGTACATTAATTATTATGTTTCACATACATCAATTATTGTATCTAAAACAGACTACTTTATGTTTTTACGGTTCATATACGGAGTACTAGTTATATGTGCTAATATAAGGTTTATCAATACAATCTAACCAAGATTTTCAAGATCAGGATCCTACCCAGGATCGTTTTTGTCTTTACAAGATCGTGAACGTAAGTTTGGATCGGGATCTTAAGATCCTACTATAATGTCATTTTCTTAATAGTTTTGTAATATTATACAAATTTATAAATTATTATATATCATAAACACAAAATTATATGAATGTTCTATCGAATAGTTGTCCTAAATTATGATTATGATATGTTTAATAAGATTAACATGTTATTTTTTAAATTCTACAAAAAAATAATCTATAAATTTGCAGTTTTTTAGTTTGTTATCCGAGAAAAGTAGGATCGGATCGGATTAGATCTTAAGATCCTATGGTCAAGATCGAGATCCTATAAGATCTTAAGCTTCCAAAGATCCTATGTAAGATCTGGATCATTTTTGTTTTGTAGTATCGTAAAATCGTAAGATCTTAAAATCAGGATCGGGATCGAGATCCTGACAACCATGAATCTAACTATTAAAATTAATTTTCAAGACATGAGAATCCAAAGATTATGGGTTATAATACATACTCGGAATTAGATGCTCAAGATTCATGATTGAGTACGACACATTCATGTACTGATGATGATGGGCATACATGTCTTTACTGGTAGTTGTACTATACATGTCTTTACTGATATTTACCCTCATGGTAGATTTTATTGCACGTTTCTTTAGTTTGAATATTTGGCAAAAGAGATGATATATACACCTAATTATGGACATAAAAATATGTGTTATGATCATGATGGGTTGTAAAATAAATGAGTCCCTATCTGCAGTTATCAGGATGATGTCACGTGTTTTTAGTTCTACAATTAGGTCCAAAATTATGTCCATGTATCATTTCTCTCGGCAAAATCACTCAATTTATACAGAAAAAAGTTTACAAACATATACGGATAAATCACTTAATTTATATATACAAAGTAGCTAATTTTTTTTTTCTTGTATTTAGTTGAGTAACTATTGTCTTTTTAACAGAAAAAAATTTGCAAAAATATACGGAAAAATCACTTAATATATACAAAGTAGCTATTTTTTTTCTTGTATTTAGTTGAGTAACTATTGTATTTTTAACTAAGAGACGATCTATTTATAAGTTAATTGGGATCCTCTCAAGTTAGAGTCAAATATTATCGATCATATTGGTTTTAGTATAAAAGAAATGAACAAGTAGGCCTTTGTTAAAAAAAATTATTGTATGAAGTTAACGTATGACTTAGGACATCCATATATGGTGATTTCAAGAAATGGTTTAAAACATATGAAAATGTTTATAATTTGTTTTAACCACAGTGAGTCGATGTTTCATGTTCATATGAAATGAAAATGTTTGAAATTTTGAACCTTTTTCATAATTTAATGCGTGTGTAATTGTTAAGCATTTTATAAACTTGAAAAGGTTTATATATAATGCATTAATGCTACAAGGTTTATAAAATCAAAAGCTTTATAAATTAATGATTTAATAAATATTTAGACATTTTAAAAGGTCCACAATTGTAGATGCATAAACATAATTTATCATATTAAACTTAATTGAGAGAGTTTTAATCAATGTTTTGAAACCCCGGTTGACCCGGCCGGGTCAACCGGTTGGACCGGTACCCGGTCAAAAAACGGGTCAAAATAACCCGGGTTTCTAAAACCGGGTCAACCGGTTAGACCCGCCGGGTTTTGAGTGACCCGGGTCAACCCGGGTTTTGAAACCCGGCCGGGTTTGGATTTTTTTTTTTCTTTTTTTTTTTGACTTTTTTTTTCCATTGTTTAGGTGCTATTTTTGTTTGATATGACTTTCTTATGTTGTATATTCACTCATATTTGTGATTAGTTTCAACTTATTAAATTGAATTCGGGTTTTGATATCCAAAGCGCTTAGCATGATTAGGAGTTTAGGACCCCTGTGTTTGAACCGTAAGGTTCTTTGCTCTTTTTTCACTGCAGAGTAGTGTTTGTAGTTTAGACATTAAACTTTGGACAATAGAAAATAGATTTTTGGAAATGTGCATAAAACCGGGTCATACCGGGTTGACCCGGCGGTCGAACGGGTGACCCGGTGACTCGGCCGGGTCGATCCCAAACCCGGGTTTCAAAACATTGGTTTTAATCCATTAGATTGATGTTGTTCCATTAGATTGATATTGTTAGTTGACCTTCAAAGTCTTCCATGATAGTAGCAGTAACTAATTTTCAAATCTTGAATAGTCTTTCCAAGCAATGTACATGGAATCATTTCTAAAGCAATGGGCCAATTAATTAATTCCTTCAAGATCTAAACCCGATGCCAATATTGTATTCTAGGTCAATATCCATCACATTTTAAATAGCTCTTGTAATTGAGATAATTCCATAATTTATTAGACACTACGAAGCGGTCAACCCTAGTCAAACAACCCTAGTCAAATAATGCTCGTTCTTCCGTGCTTCTCAACGGGTCTCCGACTTTTGAATTGACATTCGTAGGGGATTACGGAAAGGAGATCCTTTATCTCCTTTCCTTTTCATCTTAGCTATGGAAGGTTTGCACATGCTTACGTGCAAGGCTGAGGATTCGGGGATCTTTAAAGGTGCTTCGTTTGGTCATGATAATATGCGTATTTCCCATCTAATCTATGCAGATGATGTTATATTCGTTGGAGAATGGTCTTGGTTGAATGCTCACAATCTTCTTTGCATCCTTATATGTTTCTTTCTTATTTCTGGCTTGAAAATTAACGTTAATAAAAGTAATCTTCTATGCGTTTGTGTTCCTGATGATTTCGTTTCAGATTTGGCTCACTCCATTGGTTGTAGGGCTGCTAGTTTTCCAATGAATTATCTTGGCATTCCAGTAGGTTGCAATATGGCTAGGTGTGCCAATTGGAATGCTATTATCCAAAGATTTTCTTCCAAGCTCTCTCTTTGGAAAGCTCGCTTGTTATCGGTTGGTGGTAGGCTTTCTTTAATAAAATCAGTGTTGGGGCATCTTCCAACATATTATATGTCGATTTATCCTATGCCTTCATCCATCATAAAGAAGTTGGAGTCCATGCGCAACTGTTTCTTTTTTGGAGGGGACTTGGATTAAAGGAAAATGACTTTGGTGCGATGGAATAAATGTCTAGCTAGCAAAGACCATGGAGGTCTCGGCATTCAAAGTATTCTTGGTCTCAATATTGGCCTTCTGTTCAAATGGATATGGAGGTTTCTTCGTTGTCCTTCGGATCTTTGGGTGAGGGTTATAAAATGCATTCATGGTTCTAATGGAGGAATCAATGCTAACCCGAGTATCTGCTCTAGCTTTAGTACTTGGGGTGGTATTCTATCCTCTATTAATCGCTTCAAACAAAAAGGTATCGACCTGCTCTCTTACTGTACGCGCAAAGTTGGTGATGGTTCTTCAACGAGGTTCTGGGAAGATGTGTGGTGTGCTGATCAGGCCCTCAAAGCCCTTTTTCCCTCGCATTTATCTGCTCGACACGGATAGGCTATGTCTCGTTCAAAACCGTGTTCCCTTCCAAGCCTTGAGCTCTGCTCTTAGAAGACTTCCTCGAGGTGGTACGGAAATGGTTCAATTCATTGACTTACAAGCTAAGGTCGAAAATATAGTGCTTTCGGATCAAGGTGATACTTGGCATTGGGCTTTAAACTCTTCCAGTTTTTCTGTTGCGTCTCTTCGATCTTTAATCGACTCCATAACTTTAGACGTATCTCCTAATGGTACTCGCTGGATTCGTAGCATCCTGATTAAAGTCAACATTTTTTATGGAGACTGATGCTTAACAAGCTCCCGTCAAGAGTTAATCTTGATAGAAGAGGTATTGATGTTGGTTCGACCTTATGTCCTATTTGTCAGTTAAACGTTGAAACGATCAATCACATCTTCTTTTCTTGTGATATGGCTTGGGCTTATGGGCTAAGTTGGCTAGGTGATGGCACCTTGACATCCCCATGTGTGCCAATATTTCAGAATGGTACGAGTGGATTGGCTCTTTGCATATGCCGAATAGGGTTAAATCTTCTCTTGAAGGCGTTGGAGGGTCGCTTATGTGGTCTATTTGGAATTATAGAAATCGGTTGATCTTCTCTAACTCTCCTCCTATGAAGGCGTTGCTTTGGGACAATATTGTTTCTCAATCGTTTTTGTGGATTTCTTCTAGAAATCCGAAGTTTTGTATTTCTTGGGTTGATTGGCTTAGTTATCCTATAGACTCTATAACTCCTATGTAATGTTTGTTACTAGCTTTCGCTAGTTTTCTTATAAAATTCCGCCGTTCAAAAAATAATACATCAAAAATCAATACAGGATAATAATTATATGACGGAGGTAGTAATAAATACCCTCATCTAAATCACGTGTATTATCTGTTGCTGCTTTTAGTAAAGACCAAGGGGATTCCAGATAAGCATCATGGTCATGAACTTGGTCAGCAGCCAGTCCAAGAAGCATGTATATGGCTAGCTCAAAGGGGAATGTACCAATGAGGTCATGAGGCAATGACCAAACATATCACTTGGTTTCATTTTCATGTGAACCCATCAACTTGGTCCCCTCACACTCCTTTACGTGCATACATATTACACAGTATTCATGTCACCCCATGATATCTATGCTGGTATGTAAGTGAATAAGTGATGATGGATTTATATAAATCTGCTGGATGTACTAATTGAGTATAGAATTTTTTGGAATTATTATATTGATGTGTGTGTTGGTTTTGGATGCCTCAACAAGTTGTAAAAATAGGATGGATCGATGAAAACAAAATGCAGAGAGAGAAAGAAAAGGATTTAAATAATGAGTTCCTACTATTGGAAATGCTATAAATGATCGATAATTATTGGTATGCCTCTTGGCTGGCTCTCAAAAAGTACACATGTTTTATACCTCTTACACTCGTTTTAAATAATGAGTTCCTACTATTGGAAATGCTATATATAACCTTCCCCAATCGCCAATGGTAGTATCTTAGAAAATATTTCTATGCTAATATAAATCATAATAAAGCCTATTTACATACGAAGTATTGTATTTAAGGAAAATCATAAAACATCACATCATGAAATTGTAAGTCCAATATAACACAAAGTAAACAATTATACAGTTTCACCAAATATTTTAGTTGAAAAGGCATCAATAACCTTATGTTCCAATATTTGTTGTGAATATACATGAGAAAACGATATATAACCTAACGAGTTAATTTAATATCATAAAAGCTATACATAACCAATAGACTAGAGTTCTTAAGAAGTTTATCAAGTCGACTATAAACACGTGAATTTGATGTGAATTAATTATAATTTTTTTAACCGGCATAAATTTTATTAAAACTAAGAAGAAGCTAGGATAAAATATTTACAACAAGATAGTACAAGCAATAATTGGGTCTTGAAATCCATTCGAACCAATTAGGCCGAAATGTTTGGGACCTATGAATGATCCAAGAGAAAGATATACTCTTAGAGCCTTCGGTAAGGTAACACACTTTGGTGTGTTAAGCCTTAACTCACCAACTTAACACACTGTGTTACCTTACCACCACTGAAAGTCAAGAGGTGTGTTAACTCGTTTGGGCAAGCGGTTAACGCACGTTAACATTGTATAAAAAAAATTACAATCAAGCCCAACGGCTAGTTTAAAAAAAAAAAAAAAAAAAAAAAAAAAAAAAAAAAAAAACTTTCATTTCCACCCCCTATATTATTTGACCGTTTGTAAACGGCTAGTAGTGTAAAAAAAAATAATAAATAAAAATAAATTTCAAACCCATTTTATTACAACTATAAATACCCCTTCACCCCACAATATTTTTTCACACTTTCACAACTATTTTCATCTACAATACTCTTCTATTAGCGCAAAAAAAAAGAATGTCGGGTGGCAACAACAACTCGTTTACGAATCTTCTCGGTGGTGGGTGGAATCACCCATACGCGGGTTCTTCATCAAATCCAAACGACGGTTCGGCACCACCGATGTGGGGTAACCCACAAGATTCCCAATATTGGACCGAAAGTCAACAAAGCGACTTAAATTACAATTTCCAAAATCTTCAATTCTCCCAAAACTCACACATTCCCAAACGGAAACATATGAAGTTCCAGAAACACCAACCTCTCCTCAAAAACCAAAAAGCCGTGGAAAACGTAAGGCAAAAAAATCCAAAGACCCCGTTGAAGACGAGGATGCAGGTGCTGGAAAAAAGGGGGTGGAACGTTGGACGCCAAATGAGGAAAAGTTGCTTGCCGAGTGTTGGATTGTGTGTTCAGAGGATTCGCTGTTGGGGATTTCACAAACCAAGGAAACGTTATGGCAACGTATAAGAGGCGAGTTCAATAGATTAAGTCCAAAAGATCGCAACAAACATATGCTACAATCAAAGTGGAAAACGTTGAACCGTGATTGTACTAAGTTCAACGCTTTTTACAAAAAGGCGCAACGCGAGATAAAGAGTGGGGAAAATGAGGTGGATGTTATAACACGTGCTCACCAACTCTATCGTCAAGAAAACCCGTTGTTCGCCAATGAAGACGCTTGGACGGTGTTGCGCAAACATCGAAAATGGGACGCACCGGAAGCGATTGATTTAACCGACGACGTCCCAAGCCAAACAAACGAGTCTTTGTTTGGTCATGACGAAGAACCACGGCCCATTGGCAAAAAAAGGGCCGCCAAGAAACAAAAATCCGAGGCCACGACAAGCACCGGAGCCACGGCTAGTACCGGTGGGTCCATTTCTTCGTTAGCTTTTGCGGATATGTTGCGCGCCGAGTTAAGGTCGAAACGTGAAGAGGCGAGTAAGGCGTATCAGGCGACAGCCGAAAATCAAGCCGCACAACAAAGGATGAAAGAGCTAGAATTTTTGATGCTCGACACCACCGGCAAAGATCCACATTGGGTGGCATTCGTTAATGCAGAAAAGGATCGAATCGCCATGAAACTTGGGTTGCCTCCGCGTCAATTATGAATAATTATGTGATGTAGTGTTTTATTGATTTCGTTTATTTTTTTAGTATCGTTATTTATTTTTTTTTTATTTCGTAATGTAATGTAATGTTGTGTTTTAATTAATGTTATGTTTTAAATAAATGAAGTGTTTGTTAAAATTTGGGGTTGAAATTGAAAATATTTGAGGTGGAGGTGAGTTATAGGTGAGTTACCTTACCGGGGTGGAAAGTCAAGTGTTAAGGTTAAAAAGAAAAAGCTGACGTGACGCTGAGATAGCAGTGTGTTAAGACTTAACACACCACCACCTTACCGCGTGCTCTTAAGAAGCTGTATATGGTTGTACTACTAATAGTGTCATACTCGTACATTGGAGGCCTTCAAATTGACTTCATACACCTCAACTATATGCGTGCTTTATATAAAGTTACTATTGTACATACTCTTTGTCAACTGCAAGTTATTGCACACAACCGGTGTACATAAATTACCCAAGTTGTGAAAAGTTTTTACATGACGAATTACTACGTTAAAATCTTTAATAATGACAAGTGTTAATTAAGTGTTGTTCCTATTTAGTTGGCTACATATATTAACTAATGTTAACTAACCAACTTCCATGCTTAGTGTTGGTGATTTTAGTGTCATCAAACATTTTATTTAATTGGTAATTTACCCGAGACCAAATAGATTTCAAGTTAAGTTATAATAAAAGTTTGGAGGTGCGGAGTGCACGCTTGTATAAACTAATTAACTTGATTTCGTATACGAAAAATGAAAAATGTTGTGAACATAAGTACAACTATGAAAAAACATTGGGGATTCGATTATGATAGTGATAAAGTCGAGCATATTGATAATGACATGGCTCGATAGATGGCTAACCCGAATCGTGCTGGTAGAGGAGCTAATGATGTAAGTCTCCTTGAGTATGAATACTACTATGATGGTTATGACGGTTACGAGTATGATGGTAATGACCTAATTAAAGAACAACTTTCTTTTTGTGACGCGTGGGATATCCGTATCCATGGTAGAGTTACAAAGTAGTTCTTGTTTTGTTGTTGCCGTTTTTTTGGTAGATTCATAAGATTAGCCTGTCTCTCTTATGATAGTTTTGGTTTGAAGCACGATAGGTGTATTTGTTTGCCTGTAACGGGTTGTGATGTGGGACTCACCCTCATCCTATGTTCTTAAAAGTTTTTTATGAGTAATATATTTTATCAGGGAAACTCTTTACCAACTCCCCCTAAAATAAATAAATAAATATAATTTATTAATAGACTTACCTACACTAAGTTCTTTCCAAAGGGCTAATTCTGATTTAAAATCTCAATGTTTGCATGATGAAAAGTCAGGGAAGTGATTTTAGCTTGTTTAGTTCTAACAACTCATCCTTATAAGTGTTCATTTCTAAAGCAAGATTCCTATATTTTGAAAAAAGGTTCATTCTTTGCACTTCTACAAACTTAAGTCTAATCAATAAAGTTTTGTCTATCTTCATTATCATCCACTTGTAGATGAGTGTGTACCTTTTTTATGGTGATCTCCACTTATTCTCCATGTTTGGCATGTTCTTTCCTAATTAACAAACACCTTTTCTTCATCAGCCAAGGTAATGAGTACCTTGACTGTCACCATTTCCTCAAGACGTTTAGTGAGATAAGGTTTCATTCCAACAAGATAAAATGGTATTTTCTTTTTTCATCTTCTAAATCTTGCAACTTCTAGTTTAAGAGCATTAAAAACGAAACTACCTCATTTTGGATCAACTAGTTATGGTACTTCGCTAGACATGTTAGGAGTTAGATTTTAAAAACTTTTGAACGGTTTTTATGAAAAAGGTTTTAGAAATCAAACCGCTATGATACCAATTGTTGTTTCCATTTAGTTGGTTACAAATATTAACTAATGTTACCTAACCAATTTCCATGCTTAGCAAAGTAAATATAAAACGTTTAATAAAAGTAAACAGTCCGATAAAGATTTAGACAAATATTTTTCAACGTTTAAATTCTTATTGGAAATGAATCAAATAATTTACTAAGATTGTTTTTGAATAACTATCTAAATTAAATGACAATTGTTTGGTGATCTCCTCACTAACTTAAACATAAACCAAAGTTAATTTTTAATTAAAAACTACGCTAACCACCGAATACACTCAGGGACATAGTTCTATGGAGGAGTGAATGTTTTTTTTAATGTTTTCACATTAATTGCAAGAGATAATATTTACTCATTTACAACATTTTATTATACATGCGAAGATCGAGGTGGATACCAAGAGGGTAATTAGGACGTGTCGAGCATTTAACTGTCTAGTACACTTACATTAAATACTTCTATTTTTGAAGTGTGTTCAATCCCACTTTAAGGAATAATGTTGACAATTATTTGCCCCTTTTTATGAACTCTTGTACTTTCTTTTACTTTTTACGATAAATGCTTTTTCCCTTATCTTCTTAAGAAAGTTCTCACCTAAACTTTCATATACTTAGATATTTTTCTTAAATATCAAAGTTCATAATGCTTTTAGCTGTTGATTATATTAGGGGAGTCAGTGAGTTATTGTCATTACTCACTGATTCTATCGTCTTCTTTCATGTTCAGGACTTCATTTACCAAATTCCGCCCTGAAAGTGGTGAGATTTTCTTAGTCTTTGATAAACTCTGAAGATAGACTTTCTTAGTTTCTGGTAAACTCAAAAAGTGACTCCTTGAATATTCATTTAGTCAGTGATTTTTAATTTATACTTAAGTTATTTTAGATTCAAATCTTAGTTAAAGATTATTAAGCTTAGAATTGACCCAACATTTAGTCTATATAAAAAACAAAAAACTAAAACTAAAACTAAAGAATATATAGTATACGTACCTTCCTAGTTCTTACCTAAATATATTTGGTTTCTTCTCTATGTGTACATGTTATACACACAAATATACAATATCAACTAGGATTTATTATATGACAACATGAAATTAAATTAATATCAACATATACCCACATGAAGATTTGATATTTTCTCTTCCTATATAACACAACCCTTGTCTATTACCCGTTTCATAACCTTTTTATTTCTCTCTCTAGGAATAAAAACCCAACCATATTTACATTTCATTTCTCTCTCTAGAAAATGTATACAAGCTGCACAAATGATAAAACCACAACCAGTGAAACCATCTCCACCATTCCCCCAACAGTTACCACCCCACCGACAGGCGAAACAAGCCTACGCCGGCTCGGAAGTGGAGCCAACGTAGTTCTTGACCTAGAAAGTGGGGTGGAAGTCGAAGCGGAAGCTCAGTCAAAAAAGCTTCAGTCTTCAAGATTCAAAGGTGTCGTCCCACAACCAAACGGCCGTTGGGGAGCTCAGATTTATGAGAAACACCAAAGGGTATGCGTTAATTTTATCTCAACTATTATTACATCTTATTTAGATCTTGAATAAGCTAATGATCATATATATAAAATGCATAAACCAACATTTAGTTGGAAGTGTACGTTCCACCTAAGATGTAATTCATATTTATTTGCAAAAAACCAACAAAAAATAATAAACCGTGTATATGGAGCCAAATTAACTCTTTATAATTCAACTATATATTCAGCTAGTGTTTCTAGGGACGGAACCATGACCGGGTGCATAAATTTTTTGAACAAATCTATAGGGTCCCGAGCACCCGCGAGAACCCCTGGTTTCGTCCCTGAGTGTTTCTTCCTTATTGAATGTAGATAATTTGAAGGATAGCAATTTAAATCTTATTTAGTTTCTTTTCCTTGAATCACAACAGACAAATATAGTTAAAAACATAATCTAACTTGTGTATCTTTTATAGGTATGGTTAGGTACCTTCAACGAGGAAGAAGAGGCTGCAAAGGCGTACGATATCGCAGTACAAAGGTTTCGTGGTCGAGATGCTGTCACAAACTTTCCGCAAATGGACACCAACAATAAAGAAGCCAAAAGGGAAGCAAGTTTCTTAAGCAAACATTCAAAATCCGAAATCGTCGATATGTTAAGAAAACACACGTACAATGACGAGCTAGAACAAAGCAAAAGAAGTTGCACCTTAAACAAAACATCTCCACAAACCGGTTCCAATAAGTTTTCGCGTTCGGGTTCCATGATACCACGTGAACATCTCTTCCAGAAAATCGTTACACCTAGTGACGTTGGAAAATTAAACCGGCTTGTGATACCTAAACAACATGCGGAAAAGCACTTCCCAGTTCAAAAAGGAAGCACTTCTAAAGGTGTACTATTACATTTCGAAGACAGTAATTCGACAATATGGCGATTTCGTTACTCGTATTGGAATAGTAGTCAAAGTTATGTTTTAACTAAAGGCTGGAGCCGGTTTGTCAAAGAGAAAAACTTAAAAGCCGGTGATAGCGTTAACTTTTATAGTTCAACGGGACCAGATAAGCAATTGTACATAGATTCGAAGCCTAAAATCGGGTCATCGGGTGTTGCAAACTCGCAACCAATCGAACCGGTTCAGATGTTACGGTTATTTGGTGTTAACATTTCGAGTGTGAGTAGTTGTAATGGTAAGAGAAGTAACACAGAGATGGATGTATTAGGTTTTCAGAATTGTAAGAAACAAAGAGTTATTGATGTTTTGTAACGTGTTGTTACTCTTTATGGATGGTTATTGAGATATCGTTTAGTACTTATTGTGTTTTGACTTTTGAGAATTGGGATGATAAATGTGCAAGTTGCAAAAGATTAAAGTTAGGATATCAATTTTAGAGCACGAAGTGATGGCGTAGACATGACCAAAAAAGACCCGGTCATTAGGAATACGTAGGTGTAACGAGATAGTAACATGATATATTGCGAGGCAATCATACTTTTCACTATTTCATTTTCTAGATACCGAACATATCTTTTTTTCTTATACGGTTATTTATCTTTCAAATGCCGCCTTCTTGATGTACTTTATGACATTTTTATCATTCAAATTATTAAAACTCCTATTAGATGAGAGAGACATAAATTTCATAAAATGCTCCAAAAAACCCGAATTTGAAAGATTAATACGGAAAAAATTTTGTTCGATATGAAGAAAAAGAAAAGTGGAGTAATAATGACAAGTATAATACCATAAAACATTATCCCTATATTATATATCATGTTATCTATATACATATATACGAAAACTGGATACGCAAAAAAGATTACTGATATTTTTGTGTATGTATAAGATAAGAAAAAGCTTCGGTCTTCAAGATTCAAAGGTGTCGTCCCACAACCAAACGGCCGTTGGGGAGCTCAGATTTATGAGAAACACCAAAGGGTATGCGTTAATTTTATCTCAACTATTATTACATCTTATTTAGATCTTGAATACGCTAATGATCATATAGACAAAATGAGTTAACCAACATTTAGTTAAAAGTGTACGTTCCACCTAAGATGTAATTCATACTTATTTGCAAAAAACCAACAAAAAATAATAAACCGTGTATATGGAGCCAAATTAACTCTTTATAATTCAACTGCTTGTGTTTCTAGGTACGGAACCATGACCAAACATGATCGGGGTTCACAAATTTTTTGAAACCTAAATTAGAAACATATTTCGATGGACCGGTTGCATTTAAGATTCATTTTGAAAATTTGATGTTTTCAAAAATTAACACTACATCGAAAAAATCAATAGGTCCCGGGCACCCGCGATAACCCCTGGTTTCGTCCATGAGTGTTTCTTCCTTATTCTACTTGAATGTAGATAATTTGAAGGATCGCAATTTAAATATACTTATTTAATTTCTTTTCCTTGAATCACATAGACAAATATAGTTAAAAACATAATCTAACTTGTGTATCTTTTATAGGTATAGTTAGGCACCTTCAACGAGGAAGAAGAGGCTGCAAAGGCGTACGATATCGCGGTACAAAGGTTTCGTGGTCGAGATGCTGTCACAAACTTTCCGCAAATGGACACCAACAATAAATAAGCCAAAAGGGAAGCAAGTTTCTTAAGCAAACATTCAAAATCCGAAATCATCGATATGCTAAGAAAACACACGTACAATGACGAGCTAGAACAAAGCAAAAGAAGTTGCACCTTAAACAAAACATCTGCACAAACCGGTTCCAATAAGTTTGTGGAAAACTAGAAGGGGGTTGAATAGTTTTACGTCTTTTTAATTTGTTATAAAAGATTGTTTGAAAGTTTTCTTTGTTTTCAAAAATATAGATTCGATGCTATATGAAATCAAGTCATGCACAATATGAACAACACTAAATATGTACGATAAATCAATAATAATGTAAGTAAAGAAATAGATGAGAGTTGGAAAGTTCGAACCGCGAGACAAGAGATTTATAGTGGTTCGACTACAAGGTCACCTTCCTTGCCCTACTCCACTCCCCGAGCACCTAACTCGAGAGTTTTCTTCACTATGTCAACAAGCTCCCTTATGGCGGAGAAAACCTTACACACCACAACTTCGTCGCAACTTATTCACACCTTCTACACAACTATTTCACACCTATTCACTACTTAATCACACCACTTCTTCACACCTATCTTCTACACACCAATCTTCTTTACAACTATCTTCTACACATCAATCTTCTTCCTAACTTTTCTTCTTCACAACTAACTACTAACCAATCACACTATATATATATATATCTAACTAAACTATCTTATAACAAATATTCACAACTAATCACACAATGAGATAAATACAATGATGATGTTCTAACAACTTAGATGTGAAGATCACAACAAGTTGTAATACTTCTTGTCTTGAGGGATAGAAGTATTCTTCTCTTGCACTTAATAGGATGATGTTTGGATCATTTTGAAACAAAGATTTAACAATGTATGATCAAAGGATTAAGAGATTGGAAATGGAGATCTAGAACAGAAAATTTAGGAGTGCAAAAGGTGAGAAAAATTCCAGATTTAAGGTGGTATTTATAGGCAACAGATTCTGACAAAGGAGCGTGGCCGGTCCCCTTAAATCAAGGCCGGCCCCCTTAAAATTAAGGGGACCGCCCTTTATAATTAAGGGGGCCGCCCAGCTGTAACGGCCAGATTTTTTGTTTTTTAGTGGGGAAAGTTTATTTGGTGAAAAACTAACTGATTTTAGTTAAAAATTTGAATTCATATATTTAGTATGAATAAAACATTTTTCTTTATTACCAAAAGTGTTTTTCAAAAATATATAATATGTTTATATAATTAAATAAACTTTGTAATACTTAATTAAGTTTTCCTTTGATCATAAATTGCACTAAACACTTTGTTTATTCATACCTTACATGATTTGGAGGTAAAGAGAATGTTAATCACTAAATACTTGTTTATGTCACAAGTTTTTGTTCTATGAGTTTATATTTTGTAATAATCAAAACATAGAGATATTGATAATATGTTAATAATGTTTTTAAGCATTATTTATGTCAACAATCTTCCCCTTTTTGATTATTACAAAAGCTTAAACTCAATAGATCTAAAACTTGTTTTTAGACAAGTATTATAGAGTTTACATTTCTCTTCTTCCCCTTTTTGTAAAATCAAAAAGGTTAAGCCGAGTAAGCTTTGTGAAAGAAGTTTAAACGGGTAGAATGCTCCCCCTTGATGTATGCTCCCCCTCATTTGAGAGCACCAAGGGAACGATCTATGGAAATCTTGGCTACAAAAATATTTGAAGAGAACAAGACACATATACATGCAAAATAACAATCATGCAAATAAAAATAGATTCATTCAAGCATCATAGAAATGATTAGCATTACAACATTCAATATGCTTGAAGCATATTGATTACAATAAAACAAAAGAAAAGACATAGTCCTATATTGCCTAAGAGAGCACTTGGACTTGCTTGCAACCCATGGTTGATTGTTTTATTTTGCTTGAAGGGGAACATAAGCATAAGGCTTAGTTGTTAGATGGAGAAGGATATGGAGTGGGGTATGGAGCGGAAGAGGTGGATCTTACGATGTTGTATCGTGTTAATGGTGGTATTGGATGAGGACGAGTGAGGAGATATTCAATCCAAGAAATATCTTCACTCAAGTAAAGAATTTGTTTTTGAAGGAAGATGCAACAAGGGCAATAGTGAGTGTGGTTTGTAACTTGATCCAAGTTGAGAGAGTGGGGTAGGCAATTGTTGTAGGGTGATGATGGAAGTTGCCCTTTGTTGCGTTGTGCAAGATGCATGGCATTGGGATCACTAAGATCATGGATTTGGGATATTTCATCACGGAACTTTTGCTTTTCCGTGGCAATGCGGAGAGAGTCATTGTGTTGATATGGATAAATTGGGTTTGTGTAGTTGGAATTGTAGTTGGATGGTTGATCAAACTTGTATGGATCATTATAAGTGGTTGGAGGATGAGATGAGTGGTTTGGCATGAAGGAAGATGTTTGGCCAATGTTGTATGGTTTGTACAGAGGATCAAATGAATGTCCTTGTGAATTTGGTGTAAAGTTTGGGAAGTAAGTGGTTGGAGGTGTTGAGTGATTTCCAACTTCATTGGTTATGATGGATTTGTTTCGAGGGTTTTTTCTTTGCCAAACGGGTTTTTCCGTCATCCTTGCAAGCCTTGAGGCTTTTGGTTTTGGTTTGTTTGGAGAAGTCATGAAGGGATGAATGGAGAGTGTGGAAGATTGGGGATATTTATAGTGTAAGATTTGTGTGTTTATGGATGGATGAAGTTTGTTTGGGAGATTAGGACAAAATATGTTGGTGAAAAATGGGAAATGTAGGTGGAAATCGGCTAAAAAGTAGAAAAGATTCTGTAAATCGGTCCAGCAGATGGCCGGTCCCCTTAATTAGGGGGCGGTCCCCTTAAAATTAAGGGGGCCGCCTTACATAATTAAGGGGGCCGCCCATCTGATGGTTCCCAGATTGCCAGAAAAGGGTTTTTGGCAGAAAATTTGCAGAAAGGTTGTGTTTTTGGATTTGAATTGAAGCAAGTTCAATTCCTTTAGGCAATATAGCATCTAATCTAATCAAGATATAACATGTATGCAAAAACACTTAAGCAAAAGAGCAAATAAGCAACACATAATAAGCTAAAAGAGACAAATAAAGGCAAGAGCACTTAAACTTCCTAAGGCAACTATCTTAGATCAAAGGCAAAGGTAACTAGTGAGTCAAAAATCTAGTGATGAAACAAGATGACAATGTTATGAGTGATTTTGTCCTAGTGTGTGCCTATATGCAACAAATGTGGAGTTGTGATTATTTCGACTCCTAAATGCAAGAAAAAATAAATTCTTAAGAAACAATCCAAAGTCTCCTTGATTCGATTTTTGCTCGATCATGAATGTCAAAGATATATATTAGATTATATACATTGACAATTTATGTGAGATTTTATGCATGATAAAAAAAATGTTTTTAACATTAGTCAACAATGCAAGGAAAATGATGTTCATGTAATTCCTAGATGTGAAAATAATTTTTAAAAGAAATTTGATTGGGTTTTACAAAAGAGTATATGCAAAGAAAATAATACTTCCCAATCTTTAATTTTGTGCGAAATAGATTCCTAAACTCAGAAATGGAGAAGTGGAAGAAAAGTAAATCTTATGCGAAAAAAATATTGTCTAGATGCAATAAAATTTAGTCAACTTGTTCCATCATTTCTAATCCTAAACGCAAGTGATTGAATAATTCACGCTTAAAGGGTTTAGTAAATATATCCGCAATGTTATCTTCCGATGCAACTTTTTCTATAGATATGTTCCCTTTTTGTACATTAACCCTAAGAAAGTGGTGGCGTATTTCTATATGTTTAGTCCTAGAGTGTTGCACCGGATTTTTACTTAAATCTATCGCACCTATGTTATCGCACATAATGGGAACGTTTTCTAACCTAATGCCATAGTCTATAAGAGCTTGTTTCATCCATAGTGCTTGTTGACATGCCTTTCCAGCGCTTACATATTCGGCTTCGGTGGTAGAAATAGCAAGAGCGGTTTGCTTCTTCGAAAACCAAGATGTTAGACAACATCCCATAAACGTGCAAATACTGCTAGTGCTTTTTCTATCTACGTAGTCTCCCGTATGATCCGAATCCGCATAGACGATGGTTTCTATGCCGGATCCTTTAGGATACCATAATCCTAAGTGTATAGTACCTTTAATGTATCGGAAGATACGCTTAACCGCTTCTAGGTGAGAGGTTTTGGGATCCTCTTGAAAACGGGCACAAAGGCAGACACTAAACATGATATCGGGTCTACTTGCCGTCAAGTATAGTAAACTACCTATCATTCCTCTATGCTTGGTGTTATCTACGGACTCACCTTCATCATCCTTTGTGAGTTTTACTTCCGTCGACATGGGAGTTTTCATGGGTTTTGAGTCTTCTAAGCCAAATTTTTTAAGCATTTCCTTAATGTACTTAGATTGGTTAAAGAATATTCCATCTTCTAATTGTTTTATTTGTAATCCTAGGAAGAAGTTAAGTTCACCCATCATACTCATCTCTAACTCATCATGCATGATCTTGGCAAATTCATCACACATGTTTTGACAAGTCGATCCAAATATAATGTCATCAACATGTATTTGAACAATGATGAGATTTTGGTATTTCCTTTTAGTGAAAAGAGTGTTATCTACCATTCCCATGGAATAATCATGTTTAATAAGGAAAGCTTTTAATCGATCATACCAAGCTTTGGGAGCTTGTTTGAGTCCATACAAAGCTTTCTTTAAATATATATCTAACTAAACTATCTTCTAACAAATATTCACAACTAATCACACAATGAGATAAATACAATGATGATGTTCTAACAACTTAGATGTGGAGATCACAACAAGTTGTAATACTTCTTGTCTTGAGGGATAAAAATATTCTTCTCTTGCACTTGATAGGATGATGTTTGGATCACTTTGAAACAAAGATTTAAGAATGTATGATCAAAGGATTAAGAGATTAGAAATGAAGATCTGGAACAGAAAGTTTAGGAGTGCAAAAGGTGAGAAAAATTCTAGATTTAAGGTGGTATTTATAGGCAACAGATTCTGACAAAGGAGCGTGGCCGGTCCCCTTAAATCAAGGCCGGCCCCCTTAAAATTAAGGGGACCGCCCTTTATAATTAAGGGGGCCGCCCAGCTGTAACGGCCAGATTTTTTGTTTTTTAGTGAGGAAAGTTTATTTGGTGAAAAAGTAACTGATTTTGGTTAAAAATTTGAATTCATATATTTAGTATGAATAAAACATTTTTCTTTATTACCAAAAGTGTTTTTCAAAAATATATAATATGTTTATATAATTAAATAAACTTTGTAATACTTAATTAAGTTTTCCTTTGATTATAAATTGTACTAAACACTTTGTTTATTCATACCTTACGTGATTTGGAGGTAAATAGAATGGTAATTACTAAATACTTGTTTATGTCCCAAGTTTTTGTTCTATGAGTTTATATTTTGTAATAATCAAAACATAGATATATTGATAATATGTTAATAATGTTTTTAAGCATTATTTATGTCAACAAAGTTTTCGCGTTCGGGTTCCATCATACCACGTGAACATCTCTTCCAAAAAATCGTTACACCTAGTGACGTTGGAAAATTAAACCGTCTAGTGATACCAAAACAACATGCGGAAAAGCACTTCCCAACAACATGCGGAAAAGCACTTCCCAGTTCAAAAAAGAAGCACTTCTAAAGGTGTACTATTGCATTTCGAAGACAGTAATTCGACAATATGGCGATTTCGTTACTCGTATTGGAATAGTAGTCAAAGTTATGTTTTAACTAAAGGTTGGAGCCGGTTTGTTAAAGAGAAAAACTTAAAAGCCGGTGATAGTGTTAACTTTTATAGTTCAACGGGACCAGATAAGCAACTGTACATAGATTCGAAGCCTAAAATCGGGTCATCGGGTGTTACAAACTCGCAACCAATCGAACCGGTTCAGATGTTACGGTTATTTGGTGTTAAAATTTCGAGTGTGAGTAGTTGTAATGGTAAGAGAAGTAACACAGAGATGGATGTATTAGGTTTTCAGAATTGTAAGAAACAAAGAGTTATTGATGTTTTGTAACGTTTTGTTACTCTTTAGGGATGGTTATTGAGAATTGTAAGAAACAAAGAGATATCATTTATACGGTTATTTATCTTTTAAATTTCGCCTTCTTGATGTACTTTGTGACATTTTTATCCTTCAAATTATTAAAGCTCCTATTAGATGAGAGGGGAAAAAATGTCATAAAATACTCTAAAAATGCCGAATTTGAAAGATTAATACGGAAAAAATTTTGTTTGATATCAAAAAAAAAAAAAATGACAAGTATAATACCATAAAACATTATCCCTATATTATATATCATGTATCTATATACATATATACGAAAACAGGATACGCAAAAATATTACGGATATTTTTGTGTATGTATAAGATAAGAAAATAAACATGCATACTCATGACTCATGAGTATCTATTGATAAAATTTATTTGTAAAACATGTAGTCATAAAATTAACAGTACTTAATTTTCTTTCCATAAAAAGTAAATATAATTTCTGCTGTCAAATTTGTACCAACGTATCTTCCAATTAAGTACATGCCTGTTTTAGTATAATTCATGTTCAACCATTAGTTTTCTAGCTTTTTCCTATTTCGGCAAAAAAAGTAATTTGGACACTTGGCCATTGAATGACATTAACATATATAACGGTAAAATATGCGTGTATGGTACAATACCACATTATTATTAACTGATGAACTATTCTTCACTAATTTATAGATTATTATATACAGATAAGTAGCCTAAAACTAATGTTGTGGAACCATTTATTCTGTTCTCAACCTTGATGTCGATTTCCCGGTGGCTTGCATGTTACAGTAATAATTTTTAAGTGCATCATGTATATGTTTCATTAAATGATGAAGAAGGCTAGTTTGGTTTATCGGTTGTTATGGTCAAGAACTCAATTAATTATTATCAACTAGTTTTAATTACTACAATAATGGATCTCTAAAGAAGATATATTGGTGCATGCATTAGGGTTGCATAGACCAATGGGCTTGTGGTCCATTGGGCATGTCTTATTCAGTTAAGCGTGTCTAGTAGAGAGTAGTACCGGTTTGGGTGACCAAACCGGGAAGTCCTCCCTTGTGGACCACTGCCATGTCGGTACGATTTCAAAGTCCTTCAATGAAGGTTTCAACCCACTAGGGTTCGAATCTGGAGAAGGCAGGGTTTACTTCAATTTAATTGGCGTGCCTTCAGGTGGCTTAAGTTAAAAGTTTTCCCCCTATCTGGTTTCAAATTGGACTTGGATTTTCTCAATGAAAGTCAATTTTCAAAAAAAAAATTAGGGTTGCATAGTACTAGTAGTAATGTTCTTTCGCTTTGGTAAATAGACGTGTGCAGTAAGTTTCTGATCGTACATTAATTATTATGTTTCACAAACATCAATTATTGTATCTAAAACAGACTACTTTATGTTTTTACGGTTCATATACGGAGTACTAGTTATATGTGCTGATATAAGGTTTATCAATACAATCTAACCAAGATTTTCAAGATAGGGATCCTACCCAGGATCGTTTTTGTCTTTACAAGATCGTGAACGTAAGTTCGGATCGGGATCTTAAGATCCTACTATAATGTCATTTTCTTAATAGTTTTGTAATATTATACAAATTTACAAATTATTATATATCATAAACACAAAATTATATGAATGTTCCATCGAATAGTTGTCCTAAATTATGATTATGATATGTTTAATAAGATTAACATGTTGTTTTTTAAATTCTACAAAAAAATAATCTATAAATTTGCAGTTTTTTAGTTTGTTATCCGAGAAAAGTAGGATCGGATCGGATTAGATCTTAAGATCCTATGGTCAAGATCGAGATCCTATAAGATCTTAAGCTTTCAAAGATCCTATGTAAGATCCGGATCATTTTTGCTTTGCAGTATCGTAAAATCGTAAGATCTTAAGATCAGGATCGGGATGGGGATCCTGACAACCATGAATCTAACTATTAAAATTAATTTTCAAGACATGAGAATCCAAAGATTATGGGTTATAATACATACTTGGAATTAGATGCTCAAGATTCATGATTGAGTACGACACATTCATGTACTGATGATGATGGGCATACATGTCTTTACTGGTGGTTGTACTATACATGTCTTTACTGATATTTACCCTCATGGTAGATTTTATTGCACGTTTCTTTAGTTTGAATATTTGGCAAAAGAGAAATGATATATACACCTAATTATGGACATAAAAATATGTGTTATGATCATGATGGGTTGTAAAATAAATGAGTCCTTATCTGCAGCTATCAGGATGATGTCACGTGTTTTTAGTTCTACAATTAGGTCCAAAATTATGTCCATGTATCATTTCTCTCGGCAAAATCACTCAATTTATACAGAAAAAAGTTTACAAACATATACGGATAAATCACTTAATTTATATATACAAAGTAGCTAAATTTTTTTTTTCTTGTATTTAGTTGAGTAACTATTGTCTTTTTAACAGAAAAAAATTTGCAAAAATATATGGAAAAATCACTTAATATATACAAAGTAGCTATTTTTTTTCTTGTATTTAGTTGAGTAACTATTGTATTTTTAACTAAGAGACGATCTATTTATAAGTTAATTGGGATCCTCTCAAGTTAGAGTCAAATATTATCGATCATATTGGTTTTAGTATAAAAGAAATGAACAAGTAGGCCTTTGTTAAAAAAAATTATTGTATGAAGTTAACGTATGACTTAGGACATCCATATATGGTGATTTCAAGAAATGGTTTAAAACATATGAAAATGTTTATAATTTGTTTTAACCACAGTGAGTCGATGTTTCATGTTCATATGAAATGAAAATGTTTGAAATTTTGAACCTTTTTCATAATTTAATGCGTGTGTAATTATTAAGCATTTTATAAACTTGAAAAGGTTTATATATAATGCATTAATGCTACAAGGTTTATAAAATCAAAAGCTTTATAAATTAATGATTTAATAAATATTTAGACATTTTAAAAGGTCCACAATTGTAGATGCATAAACATAATTTATCATATTAAACTTAATTGAGAGAGTTTTAATCAATGTTTTGAAACCCGGGTTGACCCGGCCGGGTCAACCGGTTGGACCGGTACCCGGTCAAAAAACGGGTCAGAATAACCCGGGTTTCTAAAACCGGGTCAACCGGTTAGACCCGCCGGGTTTTGAGTGACCCGGGTCAACCCAGGTTTTGAAACCCGGCCGGGTTTGGATTTTTTTTTGACTTTTTTTTTTGACTTTTTTTTTCCCATTGTTTAGGTGCTATTTTTGTTTGATATGACTTTCTTATGTTGTATATTCACTCATATTTGTGATTAGTTTCAACTTATTAAATTGAATTCGGGTTTTGATATCCAAAGCGCTTAGCATGATTAGGAGTTTAGGACCCCTGTGTTTGAACCGTAAGGTTCTTTGCTCTTTTTTCACTGCAGAGTAGTGTTTGTAGTTTAGACATTAAACTTTGGACAATAGAAAATGGATTTTTGGAAATGTGCATAAAACCGGGTCTAACCGGGTTGACCCGGCGGTCGAACCGGTGACCCGGTGACTCGGCCGGGTCGATCCCAAACCCGGGTTTCAAAACATTGGTTTTAATCCATTAGATTGATGTTGTTCCATTAGATTGATATTGTTAGTTGACCTTCAAAGTCTTCCATGATAGTAGCAGGTTTTAATCCATTAGATTGATGTTGTTCCATTAGATTGATATTGTTAGTTGACCTTCAAAGTCTTCCATGATAGTAGCAGTAACTAATTTTCAAATCTTGAATAGTCTTTCAAAGCAATGTACATGGAATCATTTCTAAAGCAATGGGCCAATTAATTAATTCCTTCAAGATCTAAACCCGATGCCAATATTGTATTCTAGGTCAATATCCATCACATTTTAAATAGCTCTTGTAATTGAGATAATTCCATAATTTATTAGACACTACGAAGCGGTCAACCCTAGTCAAACAATTTCTTCCTTCTAGCCTACAACTTTACTTTTAGATGGTAAAACTTAAGAAATGAACAATTTGTTGCATTGCTGAAATTTTTAAACCTGTTAAAAATATTGTATACGTCGTTTAAAGTTTACTACAGACTATATCAGCATACAGGTTAACACACACCTTTATTTCTATCTAAATAGATGTTGATAACATATTATCATATCTATCGCCAACATAATTTATATACTCCGTAACATGCAATTTCGTTTCAGACAGTGTCAGTGATTATGTAACGATGTACTTTTTCTGCCTTAGTTACATCGGATTATATTAGAGACTATGATTTGTGAAGAAGAAAATTAAATTGAATATTTTTTCAGCGAATGAAAATTCTCCTGAAAATGAGTTTTGATCAAATAAAAAATATAACTAATATAAGGAAGCACAATCACAAATGTTAGACACATCTACAAAATAAATTTATTTTCTCATTATTTCTTTTTCCTTATTTGAATTATGTGACTAAAATTTGTTCTCAATATTCACATTTCGATAATCCCTTCCTTTTGAAGAAAATGGACGAAATGTAAAATGTGTCACTCCATATACCACAACTTTATAAAAACCATGTCTTTCTAAACACTCGCTAGCAATTTCTCGCTATGAACTAATAATTGACACATCACCTATAAATCAACGTAATTGAAGTAGATAGTCGAAAATCAGTTTAGGCTCGACCCTCGTTCAGGCTTATACTAACATGTGTAATTGTGTATGTTGCAGTTAGATTAACAAAAGAGGACGTACACTGCTTAATGAGAAAAACTTGTATCCAACTAATTCATATCACATATCCGTTGGAAGAGTTAAAAGTGTCTTCAGATCTAACAGCATCTCCGAAAGCACGTGTGGAAAGGGTCGTCTTTGGTGTGGCCTTAGTGGGTATCACTATGGACGTCGACAGACGAAGGGAGCACTTTAGCAAGCATATCAAATCACAATAAAATAATCAGTCAACGGCTGAGAAGGAAACATGATGTGGCGACTATATATAATACCGTAAGCAATAGTCAAGACATTACAGCACATGGTCTGATAGTAGATCGTTTTAACTTCTACGTACAATTTAGAGACTATTGTAGATATACCTAATACCTACGAGGCTACGACACTTGATGCATGCAACTAGTTACAAATAATCATTTTAAAACCAAGTTTCATCGTTTTAGATATTACTGTTACCTCAATACATGTATTTTAGTTATTTAAACAGCTGTTGCAGACGTGGGGAGTACTTAAATGCCACATGCATTATCAAGCAATCATATATTTAGTAGTAGTAAAGTAATCAACCAATCTACAAGTAGAAATGTCCGTGCTTATCTAAATTTGACCAAACTAAAGTCAATATTTGACCCATTCAAAACATTGTCTTCAACGCTTTTTCATCACATTTTTCTCCTTAAACCCCGAAAGCTAGCAACTAGCCAAGTAGCCAACTTATATTTTCTCATTTAATATTAACCAAATAGCTAGATTAAATTATTAGAATTATCACGGTTTGTAATTTTGAGATGGTTGATGTAATTTATAGGATCGTTGAGTTTAATATAATCATGTTGGATCTTTGTAATATCTAAACTAGTTATAAGTCTCGTGCATGAACGGGGTTACTACAAAAATCAAATTTATTTTAAAATTTTAGTTCACTATTTGGACATAAAAGAATTTACTCGTAAAAATTGTGATATAAATACAACTAATAAATATGCATGAGTTTTTCATTATGTATTAATATTTATTAATATTTTGTAAACAAATTTATTTGATGAAAACTTTAACTTTGTTCAACTGACATAAGTGTTGAGGTTGAAGTTAATGTTGTTGTTTATATATATATATAATATATATTAAATACTAGCAGGGTACCCGCACGATGTGGCGACGGGTACCCTGTGATTATATTTTTTGGCAATGTGATGTTTTGCGACCACTCTTTTTTCTAACAATTAATTTACAAATAACAATTAATATGATAATAGTATAATTACAAGTAGCTAAAAGGTTTTTTAGTTTTATTTGTGTTTTAAATAATTGTATTTGTAAATTGTGCTTAGGTAGTTGTATATATCCACACGAACCCAAATAATCTCAGCAGACATTTATAAACCAACGATTCAGTGCATATCCAAAAAACTTAAGCTAACTTTCCGATAGCCATTACCAATTTACCAGCCAAAATCTATAACAGAAATTGGATAAGCCCACATTGGCCCATTTAACCAAAACTCATATGTTGTACAAATAACACTAACTCTAAAGTTAGAATATAAGTAGCACTTTTACCTCTTTTTTTTTTCTTTTTTTTTTCATCATTCATTCATTCTCTACCATACGCAGCCACATAAACTTTTCATTTCACCTCAATCTTATCTCAAATGAATCTCACAATATTCCTTCAATTATTTTCAATGAAATTTTGTTGCGTTTCCTGTAAACAAATCTCATCATTTTGTTTCTTTCATTTCATAGGAATAACACAACCAAATGCAAATCATACACTCGAATCACAATAGCTCCAATTTGAAGCATAAACTAATCGTTCAAAAGTGAAAAAAAGAATGGGATAACACCACAAAAAAAAAAGGAAAAACGCGACCCCTGGTACCCTCCTCGGGTCATCGCATTGCGTTTTTCGGGACCATTTTGGCTGGTCATGACGGCTCAGCGCTTGAAAACGCGAGGGACGGTACCATCTTGGTGCCGCCTCGTTACGTTTTAGGAGGAAACGCCTCTCAAAACGCATGGTATCATCCCCTCTAAGAGCATAAGGTACCGTTGGTGTCGTCCCGCTGGTGTTATAAGAAAAGTACTGACACATAAGCACTTTTTCTCATAACACCAGAATTCTCCATAACACCAATCTTATTTTATTTTTCATTGATTTAAATAAAACAAAAAATTTAACTAAAATTAAAAATTAATTAATAAAAAATACATTAAAAAGTACAAACCAAGTTTATAATTAAATTCCGATTAACCAAATTTTTTATGACTATAACAGCTCAATTATTAAAAGTTAAAATAAACAAAATTAGCTCTTTCTATTTGGTCCATAGTCTATATATACAACAATCGAATAATCAGCCCAACCACTAGTAATGAAACTTTTAGGCCCAAGTTACCCAAGTTATAACCCTAAACCAAAATGATATAAAAATATCTCTAACAAACGCAGTCACACATGTTAAAAAAAAAAAAAAAAAAAAAAAAAAAAAAAAAAAAAAAAAAAAAAAACTCAGTCACACCACTCATCTCTTTCAATATACCAAGCAACCACTAAACCCCTGGACCTGACAATTGAAAAAAGTAAAAACATGTATCCTCTCTAAATGTCAACAAGCTCAGCCGCCAAAACACCATCTTTCTTTCTTGAAACACGAAACGTAACCAACATCTTTTTCCTTTGATATTAAAAAGAAAAGAAAAAAAGAAAAAAAATAAAAAGAAAAACGCGAGCCACGGTGTGCTGGTGGCGACGTCCGGTTGCGTTCCTGGATAATAGTTATAGTGGAAGCAAAAGATTTCAATACGGAATTATATGAGGTCGAATTAAATATGGATGGATTTTAATGAAAGGTTGTACATTATGTTTAAATGGTTGTAATTTTGGGTGTAGAAGTGTTTTTAAAAGCATTAATGTAGAATTCATATGATTTTGGTCTGAATTTCATTCCATGCTATTTTTTGTTGTACACCATGCTTTGATTGTTGTAATTATGAAAATTGGTTGCTTTTAAGTGTTGTAAATCATGCATCATTTTTGTAAATCTGAAAATTTTGAAGAGAGAGTGCTTCCTCAATTATATGTAGTATAGATATCAAATCTTAATCATAACTCAAATCTTACTCCAAACCTTTTAACAAAACAAACAAAGTCTTAATACAAATCTAAATCAAAATTCAAATTTAAATCCTAATCCAAAACTCATTTACAAACCAAACAGACCCTTAATATGTTGTCAAGCATTTAATGGCAAAAATACAACTTCTATTTAATGTTCCTATTTTTCTTAGATCAGTTGTAAACAATGTTGACAACTGCTCAGAAATTCTTTCCTAATTTTGTATTTGTGTGACTTTTCGGCCATTTACTTTTGTCCATTTTTGCCTTTGAAAAGTCACTTCTAAAAGACTTAGATATTTGATATTTCATAGTATCTTTTAATGTTTGTGGAGAAGAGAACGGTTGTGGATAGTATATATGAGTAAATGCATGTTTCCTTTTCATCCTGAATGCCCTTTTTTTTGTTTTTTTTCCTATTTGGATACAGATCCTAATTACATAAACCAAGTTATTCGAAGAAAGGATTATATGAACAAATGCATGTTTCCTTTTCATCTTGAATGAAAATATTTGACAAAAAAATGACTTATTTACCCTTCTTCCTAAAATCAATATGTATCCCAATCTCATATGTTACTTTTTTTTTTGGGTAAAAGGTCAAAAGACCCGGTAAATATATTACTCCAAAAAACATTTAAGTACAACGGATATGAGTGAATCCCATATCTCATCCCGTTACATAGGCGAAAAGCTTACATAACAAGATACTTCCTATTTTCTAGACAAGAAAACAAAACCACTACCACATCATATAGAAAGACTCAAACAAAAATATAAACTACTTCCTACGACCTTGGAGATTAAAGCCATAAATGGCATTAAGAGCATCCAATTCCCCTGGAAGATCATAAATTTGCTTCGAGTAATCATCATAGTCATCAAACTCATCTTCACGCTCATGACCACCACCAAAAAGATTTGCAGATTCGTCGAACGTGTTAAGAACCTCCTCCTCGTCACTATCAGAAACCACAACATTACCCACCTTGGAAAATGGGTTAGCCCTCTTAGTGACAGAGGTAGACGGAACAGGATGACCCTCATCATCCACAAGAGTACCTTTTCCATCGATAAGAAGGTTTTCAAACTTACTAATTTTCTCAACTAAAGGAGTAGAACCAACTTCCTTAGTTCCCATTGAATCACTCACAAGCGGTTCTTGTGATGTAGCACCAGTCTTAACCGACTCATCCACATTAACTTCCATTGAACTGCCAGTATCCACATCCATGCAGGTGTCATAAGTAGGAATACCAAACGTATCCGTAGCATCCATATTAAGCGCATCAAATTGGTTAGATGTAGAGATCGTAGTTCCACTCGTACTAGCCACATCAGAAGTCTTCTTCTTACCATCATTAACTTTCTTGGGCACAGTAGGAGTCTTCTTTGGTTGATATTCAAAATGCTTACCCACAACAGGTTTAGTAAAACCTCCGCGACCCGTATTCGAGACAGCTTGCTTACCCTTCTTCCTATTGTTAACAGTCTTAAAACCATCATTAACATTCTTAGAAGGTTGAGCAGTCGGTATCACACCCTTAGGACAATCCACCAAAACATGTCCAAACACCCTGCATTTATCACATCGAGGCGGTTTCCACTCATATTCCACACGGATCTTCTCAATAGTCGTACCCGAACCGTCAAGTAAAGGAATCTCAACAGTAAGGCTGTCCCTAAGAACCTCATCCGACTTCACTTCAATCATACATCTAGCAAAACTACTCCTACCCCAAGATTCTTTGCACATCTGACTAGTAAAGGCATCCAATCTCTTGGGAGTCCCAATCAAAGTAGCAAGCAAACTAAGACCATCATCAGAAAACATCGCTAAAGGAACATCATGAAATTTAACCCACACCGGAATATGGGTTAAATCCTCTTTCAACAAATTGGTATTCAAAGTCCAAGGTTTAAGAATAAAAGGAACATTACGGATCAACCATGGACCATTATCAAGCACATCATCAACACCTTTCTTCGAAGTAAACTTGAAGAAGAAGAACCCCTTAGCGTTCATCATTACCTTTTGTAACCCATACTTAGCCCACGCATTGCGAACAAAATAATCCACAACAGGAAAAGCAAGACGATGACCAAGAAAATATCCATAGAGTGTATGCTCAAACCTCATGTTCACCTCTTCCACTACTTTCATTGGGACTGAAAGGTCAACATTATCCTTCTTATAGCTGCATTCTAATCTCCGAAAATTAGACACATTCTTATGAGATTCGTTAGAAGCAACACCCGCATAAGAAACCGACTTCACTCCATTACCACTAGTAGAGTCAACCTTGGGTGCATTAGGAGGAGGCCGACTATCACTCGAATTTTTCAACTCAGAAGATGAAGCCATATTGGCAATATCACTGTCAATTTTAGACATAGCTTCATCAAACTTCTTATTCGCATTAGCAATTAATAGCTCCACATTAGGTTGTATTGAACTATGAGAGGACTGCTCCAAATCATCCAAAACAACCTTATCGTTACCCTTGTTCACATTAACATCCACCACATCAACAACAACCATTGGAACACTAGCATCCTTCTTATCAAGCTTAGGACTCAAAAAACCCCTCTCCATCACCCACCACCACGTACACAACGCAACAAATAATCAACCAGCAGCAATCATGCAATACGAAAAAATAAAAGAAAACCCTAATCTTAGCGATTAGGGTTTAAAGCAATAGAAACCAAATCACTAACCTCCCACCATATGAAGATCGATTAGTAAAAGATTAGAGTTATAAGATATTGATCGATCCAATAATAAACCAAATCAGACCCAATCGAAACCCTAAAAAACCCAAAGTAATGATCCAATCAATCGATTGAAGATTGAATGGTGTGATAAGAACGATTAGGGGTTGTAAACGAGAGCCTAAGGATCGAGCAGAATCAATAGGATCGAATTAGGGTTGTTTGGGAGTCGAGAATCGCCAAGATCGCCAAAGGGGATCGATTTAGGGTTTTTTGCCAAGACTATCGTTGTGGTTAGTCTTGGTCCCAATCTCATATGTTACTTGTCAAGTCAAGAATCAAAATATCAAATCAAGAATCAAAAGTAAACTTTAAACATAACAAAACACAGCACATATTTTTTCTATAACCATTAGACTCAACAGATCTAACTAAAGGAAAACAAAGATAACTTCAATAATTGCAAACTTCCAAAAAAATTAAGATCTGTAGCGGAGGGATCGAAGATAATATGGAGATGACGACGTAGTGGAGGAGAAAACCCAGTGAGGCGGCGGAATGGTGGTTAAGGTGTTTGAGGGGCTGGTGAAAGAGACGGTAAAAGTTTGAATAGTTGTTTAAGTTGTTGATGATGGGTGATCCAAGTGTTGGGAGAAAAAGGTTGATGTGATGGAGGATTTAAGGATCTGAGTTTGTGAAATGGGTTGGAGAGATGAAGGATATTTTATGTCTTTGGTGTGGTATTTTGTATCCTGGCTAGGAATGAGGGTGCTTTTTACACCCTTTCACATTAAGAAATATCTTCTATACTAAGTTAAAAAGAAACGAACTAAAAAAATGTGTGGAAAAAAAGATTGTTACTAAAAAGTGGTCGAAGATTTACCTCATTTGTCATAAATAGTATTTCTATATATCTATTTTCGTTTGTAACAAAAACAATATTTAATTTTAAATTTCAATCGATCTTTTTCTAGCCTTGCTAGTTGCTTTTTATAAATTGCCATTGGAAAAAAATAATAATAATAAAAAAAAAAAAAAAAAAAAAAAAAATCCTTTTAATTTGTGCTTCATGGTACCATTATTTTTTTAAAATGCATGCAATTCAACAATTGATACGTTCTAACAAAATATTTGATTGGATTACAAATATTTGGTTAATGGTTAATATGACTTAAATTGTGCATAATGGTACTATTATTTTTTAAAATGCGTGCAACTTCAATAGTCCATATGTTCTACCAAAATATTTGATTGGATGCATTTTAACTCGGTTTGCGTCGACTTGTAATAGGAAAATTATTAAGAGAAAGTCCACCTACCACACCCTTCGGCCTTAAATAAAATACACCGAAGCCTCTTAATTTTTAATCATATAAAGTTGACCTAGTGGCTATCACATTCAATTCTAGTGACATTTTTAGAAAGTCTTCTTAAATTCACAATTTAAAGTAAACCCTAGATGTACATTCTTGTTTCTCTTCTTGTATCATGCAGCGTAACAAAACTAGGAATTTGATAAGCCACATTATCAAATTGTCTAACAGATTAGGTTTTAATGAAGCCAGTAGTTCTTTCACTGCTACACAAAAGCTGGCAACTTTTTATCCATCCTCCAACACGTGCTGGCAGTTATTTAAGTTTACCAAGGGGTTGAGTTATAATCATGGTAGCTAGTTTTTTAGTTTAACGGGGTCTACCCCCTAGGGTAGTACTTTTTTGTTTTTACTTTTTCAGTTTTGTCGGGTTTTTTTTTTTTTTTTTTAAATGTTGTGTGCTGTGTTTAAAAAAATGTATTATATATGTATAATATTTTGTATATTTGTGTTTAATAATGTTTTGTATAATTATTTTGTTTGTATAATAGCACGTTAAATATTACCACGTTAAATAATTGCAACAACAACTGTTATTATTAAATTAAACGACAACGTTATACATATTATTTAAAAACAACAACATCTACGACATATGAAGATTATTCATCTCATTTAAAAGATCATGGAGCCGGGCACTTGACTGACAAGCGTGATCCTCAGGATTCTTTGCCATTTCTAACTCCATTTCCAGCACCTTTATTCTTGCCTTCAACAACTTGTTCTCATTTTTTGTAGCAACGCAGTTTGAGCAATGCGTTGAAGAAGAGGGTTGATTAAAGTGCTCTGCTTCAAATTCATCTTTCCACGCGAAGTATCGACACCCATAGTCTTTTGTACCTGGCTGTTACATGTTAAGAAAATAATAAGAAATGTATTTTTAGCAAACAAACTATTTACATAACTAAGCAAACGTATGATTATTTACCACTGAAAGAGGACATGCATAAAATAGT
The DNA here is from genome assembly GCA_030686995.1 of Artemisia argyi. Taxonomy (NCBI): domain Eukaryota; kingdom Viridiplantae; phylum Streptophyta; class Magnoliopsida; order Asterales; family Asteraceae; genus Artemisia; species Artemisia argyi. The sequence continues at coordinate 37,411,268 of CM060682.1, read as the reverse complement.
CACCCACGACTACCATCTTGCCATGATTTTCGTTCTACAATAAATCCTCTATTACATCGGCACCAGAAAGGATTTCTTTGGCTCATCTGACCAAAGAATTTGCAAAATAATTTACATCGGCAATCAATAATATTATTACTAATTTAAACAAAGTAATAATAACTGGTGCAAAAGCAGACTTTTAAGTTTCAAGCAATTAACATTTAAACGATGTTGAATAATCATTTACAATATTTTCAAACAATTTACATTTAAATAAATGAATAATCATTTACAACATTTACAAACAATTTACATTTAAATAAATGAATAATCATTTACAACATTTACAAAATACATCGATGGTTATATATTGCATCACATTCGTTTGCAACTGGCTGTTTGAACCACCTCCATTGTGGGTGGTAATGTGGTAGATCTGAATCTCTGTCTATATTGAGACAAATGTAATGAGCACCACTGTTCTCCCCCACACGCGCAATCACAATGGGGTCAATTCCAACTGATAAGTTTGGAGCAAAAAATAGGGGTTAACATGTGAACCAACCATGACGGTCTATATATACAAGAGGTCGGTGAATAGTTGAAGCGATGACGAGACCGTTATGTGGCATCGTCATCCAGTAATCTTCAGGCGCTGGTCCATTAAACCAGTTTAATGTATCACGAAGGTGGTAAAAGTCTTCTTGCCCCCACATACTCACGTAAGTTACACTATGTCTTTGTAACTCTTGCATTAACATGTATCTAGCATCGGCCCACCTATTTTGGTCTTGCACAATCCAATGGGCAATGCACCGAAACCCACAATTTCCGTCACCTAGCACATTATTTATACTTATTACCTGTGGACGGAAAATCTCTGGAATGCGCTCAATAAAATCCTCGCTATCCTTATCTCCAACGTAAAATCTGTGTCTTATTTTTTGACCTGTGTATGAACTATGTCTTGTAGGCTCTTTGGCGCGTTTCGGGACTTTCGTGGATCTTGAATTTGTGCTTCTTCGGTGATTCATGGTTGGCACATCATTCAAGTCATTCAAGTCCGGGACTTCATTCAAGTCCGGAACTTCATTCAAGTCCGGGACTTGTGTAGCCTTGCCCTTTTTGTCCTTTGCGCTCGGACGTCCACGGGTATTTTTTTGAATAGCTGGTTCACGTGTGTCAGCAGATTCAGGTTGGAATATATCTTTTAACTTCGTTAACATATTCTTCTTGACAAACGATGTTGATTTGCTAAAAATATTCTTGAATTGTGGATGCCATCGTTAAACGAAGTATTGTCATCATCATCATCATCATCACCACTACCATGTTCGTTGGAAGAGCCATCTTTATTCGGGGGCCTATTGATAACAGGCCACGGAACAGATAGGGTTCTCCAAAAAATATCAACTCGTTCCAGTGGAATGGGGACTCCTGAATTCAATTAAAGTGACTTGTATAAATTACTCATATTAATGTGGAAAACAACTTGATAGTTATAATTTTAATATACTTACCATGAATAACATAGATTTGCATCTCGTGAAAGCATGGTAGTCCGTATATTGCCCGATTCTTATGGCTACATTCTTATGCGGTGATCGACAGGTGGAGTTTTTTGTGCATGAGGTTCAAAGCATGTTTAGAAACTTTATACGTTAATTCGTGAAATAGTGGTACATCACACTTAATTAGTTTCTCGTTCATGCTTCTATTGAAAGTCTCTTTTATCGCATCTTCTTGCGTAATGAGAATCTTATCGACCGACCTCAACAACCTGTCTAATTTGGACTGTGTGCCGTCCAAATATAATTTCAACAACGCGTGGTGAGCCTCGGCTCTGCACGTTGTTGTCTGGCCGTAGAATTTATATCGGTCGGTAATATACGAGACAAACATGGGTGCGTAATCTTGCACCCAGTTATGCAGATACAAAGCGACATCTGAAAAAAATAATGAATTAATAAAAGGTCATTCGAGTGCATATTTATTAAATAATTAAAAACAATCAATTAATAATTAAGTACCCTGATGGTTGACCAATAGCTCTTGTAGGCGTCGATAACGTCGCTCGAACGATTCGAAGGTCGGAGCTTTAACCATCCAATCCCATCGATTTTTAACGGACTCATAGTCAATACCCCCATCCGTGAATTTATTTTTGCAAAACTTAAGTATGTTTTGCTGTATATGCCATCGACAGAGTAATTGGTGAGCGTCAGGAAATTCTGCTCTTATTGCCCCAACTAACGCTAAATCTCTGTCAGTGACGATAACACGTGGGTAATATCTTTCGCCAATCACTTGCTTCACACGTTGCAATACCCATCTAAAATTATGCCCTTGTTCACTGGATAAAAAGCTATATGCCATTGAAAATGTTTTGTTTGTTGAAGTTAGTCCAACAATTTCCAACAACGGCAATTTAAACACCGTGGTATTGTACGTGGAGTCCATCAGCATGACTTCAGGGAATGTACACCATATAGCATACGACGTGGGGTGCACAAAAAATAGCTCCTCAAGCTCGTTGGTATGCTCATTTACCCTCGGGTACCATGTATACCCTGATTCTTGCAAATGCGAGTAAAAAACTTGAATTGGAGTTCTATCACCTACTCTGACTCTCCGGAACTTATCTTGTGTGTTATATATAGTTCTAACGCTAGACACGTTATCCGGATTACGACCCTTTATTGTCGAAAGTATATTAAGTGGTCGTACGTTATAATCTGTCAATTCTCTGACTAAACCCAACTCATCATCCTTTAATCGCATTGCATATGGCACACCATGCAACGACTCTAGCATATCATGATTATGCGTATCATCCTTCACCCTCAATAACCAATAATTTTTTGTTCGATGATATTTCGCATTTAATCTGAATGGACAACCAGTTTTACGTGTTTTGGTTTTCCGTCTGCCACTAACTTGAGGTACATACGTCCCACCCTTTGTACATCTGTAATTGATTTCGTTCATATGACCATCTTCTGATTTGGTTCTATCTTTAACAATTACAAAACCGAGCTCACGAGCTATATTTTGCGCCCACTCAGTTACTTCCTCGTGAGAACCGAAAACCTGAAAATACATAACATTTTTTACTAATACCTTTGTTTTAGTTTTTATTACAACTTTTACATTTTTATAACTACTTTTTTACAACTTTTACATTTTTACATTTTTATAACTTACATTTTTACTTTTTTTATAACATTTTTATAACTTTTTTTTACATTTAAAATTTTTAAAATTTATAACTTACATTTATAACATTTTTACATTTTTATAATTTTTTTTTAAATTTTTAAAATTTTTATTTTACATTTATAACATTTTTACATTTTTATAACTTTTTTTATAACATTTTTTTTACATTTTTTACATTTAACATTTATACCTTTTATACCTTTTGCATTAAAAAATAATAATAATAAAAACATAAAAACGCGTTTGTGGGGGACCCACGCATGCGTTTTACGTGTACACCTCACCCTCACCCCTCACACATACTCACACCCACTCACGTTTGTGTGTGTGTTATTCTCTCTCCCTCTCTTTTCTCTCTCTCTCTTTTCTCTCTCTAATTTCTGGGTTAGATTGTTAGATCTTTGAGGGTTTTTGTTAAATTAAACTTATAATTTGTGATATTTATTGTGATTATGTGTTTATTTTATGTTTAATTAGGCAGATCTAAACAATCAATTAAAAAACGCCTAATTTTTTTATTTAGGGTTTGGGAGAAATTCATCTGTTTCTGGGTGATTTTGTGATGTTTATTGTGATTATGTGTTTATTTCATGTTTAATTAGCCAGATTTATTTGATTATTAAAAAACGCCCAATTTTTTTTTAGGGTTTGGGAAAATTTATCTGTTTCTGGGTGATTTTGGGATGTTTATTGTGATTATGTGTTTATTTCATGTTTAATTAGCCAGATTTATTTGATTATTAAAAAACGCCCAATTTTTTTTAGGGTTTGGGAAAAATTCATCTGTTTCTGGGTGATTTTGTGATGTTTATTGTGATTATGTGTTTATTTCATGTTTAATTAGCCAGATTTATTTGATTATTAAAAAATGCCCAATTTTTTTTTTAGGGTTTGGGAAAAATTCATCTGTTTCTGGGTGATTTTGTGATGTTTATTGTGATTATTTGTTTACTTCATGTTTAATTAGCCAGATTTATTTGATTATTAAAAAACGCCTAATTTTTTTTAGGGTTTGGGAAAAAATTCATCTGTTTTTGGGTGATTTTGTGATGTTTATTGTGATTATGTGTTTATTTCATGTTTAATTTGCCAGATCTATTTGATTATTAAAAAACGCCTAATTTTTTTATTTAGGGTTTGGGAGAAATTCATCTGTTTCTGGGTGATTTTGTGATGTTTATTGTGATTATGTGTTTATTTCATGTTTAATTAGCCAGATCTATTTGAAGGATTTGGTTCTTGAAACTGCTTTAGCAGTTGTGATTATGTGAAATTGCCGGAGTTGTATGGGTGCAAACGGGTAGGTTAACACCTTGATCTGCCACCTTTGAGTGGTATGAAAACCTGCTCTGGCCTACCCCAGTCCACAGGCTCTGTGTGGTTTCTTGGCAAACTGCTTATGTGCTTATGATAAAAAAAAAAAAGTGCTTATGTGCTTATTGCACACAAGCAAATCATTTGCACACAGGCTCAGATTAGACCCCGTTATTATATACTTTACGGGTTGGGTTATATTCACTGTGGCTAGTTTTTTAGTTTAATGGGGTGATGAAAGTGCTTATGAATCTGAAAATAACAAACTACTTATATGCTTGATAAGCAGTTTGTTATTTAAAAAAAAAAAAAAAAAAAAAAAAAAAAAAAAAAAAAAAAACCGAGATAAGGCAATGATGATTTAAATAAAACATGATTTTGGCGTGGCATTTCCGACTGGACGGCAAAATAAAACTTAATTTTGCAACTTTGATGTTGCAGCCATATATGAGTTAACTTGCTTATGTGAAACAGCTTATAATCTAAGCTTAATGTTATCTCTTATTAATGTGTAAAATGGTGATTACCTGTTGTGAGTAAAATGGTGATTGAGACATATCTGCACTTGTTTCTTTGTGGTTTCTTACTTGCGGCTTTCACTTGCAGCTTGTGTTTCACTTGGCTTGTGTTATAACCCAACCCTATCTGTAACTTGTTCTAAAAAACTAGCCACCGTGTTTATAACACAACCTTATCTGTAACTTGTTGTAACTTGTGGAATCTTCACTTGTTGTAACTTGCTTAGTTTGTGAATCTGCTTGTGGTAACTTGGGGTAGTACTTTTGCTTTGTTTGTGGTGATGGTTACTTTGTGAATATGCCTTGTGGTGGTGATGGTTACTTTGTGATTCTGCCTTGTGGTGAGGCTCAATATATAATTTGGTTATTTCACTACCTACCTCCCCTTGTGACTTCCTGCAGTTTGGGAATCTTACTTTTGCTTTTGTTACTTGGCTTGTGAGGAATATGTGGTCTTCCTGCAGTTTGGTATTGTCACTTCCTGCAGTTTGGGAATCTTACTATTGCTTTTGGTACTTGGCTTATGAACATTGTGTATGTGTTGTGCATTCTGTGCACTTGGTTGCAATCTGGTATTATGCATTCTACTTGTGTGCAATCTACACTTGGACAAGAAAGGTGATGACGAATGGTTTTTAAAACCGAATGGCATGGCAAAGTGATATTTTTATCACTTTGCAACCTTCATTATCCGAGCCTAAAACTTTTTTATAACTTGTGCAAATGGTTTTCTAAATTGGCGATGATGATTACGTGTTAATCTGAGCCTTTGTGCAATCTGCTTGTGTGCTAAATGCAAGTGTGCAATCTGCTTGTTGCTTATAATTTGTGTGCTTATGCACTTGGACAAAACTGGTTGTGTGCTTATGCACTTGGACAAAAACTGGTTGTGTGCTTATGCGCTTGGACCAAAACTGCTTGTGTACTAATTTCGGCGATGATGATTGTTAATCTGAGTCTGTGTGCAATCTGCTTGTGTGCTAAATGCAAGTGTGCAATCTGCTTTTGTGCTTATGCACTTGGACCAAAACTGCTTGTGTGCTTATGCACTTGGGACCAAATTGCTTGTGTGCTTATGCACTTGGACAAAATTTAACAAAAAAAAAAAAAAAAAATACATAAAGTGATATCAAAAGAAAAACAGCAAACAGACAAAAAAAAAAAAAAAAAAAAAAAAAAAGATACCATGAACAGCACCCTACTAGTGTAGACAGAGTTTGGCAGAAGGGGTAGACCCCGTTAGTTTAGGGCAACCCTTTACCAAGAGTATTTGCAAGCGGAATGACTTATTGACACAAAAGGTTGAGAGACATAAATCAAAAGCATGGGCGGTTTTGGGCCGGCGCACCATCAACAACCGAGTCGGACCCAACCTACTAAGGGGCACTAAATTTTTTATACTCATTATATGTATTTGATTATGGTTTATGGATATTATAATATATGGACATTTTTTTTTCGTGCCAGGCCTAATTTTTTTTTGACGTTCTCAGCACCGCCCCTGAATAAAAGAACAAAGTTTTGAAATTGATTTAAAACGTAAAGAATATAATTGTCAGTTTATAACTACAAAAAAATTCAAAGTTATAATAAATACTTTTATTATAAGGCGTGCATGTTTTGTATCTAGTGGGCAATAATTTTGAGCAAATGAAGTGATAAATTAACTACTAAACCATTAAATTTTTTATTTATCAAAAGACTTGTGTCTTAATAATACAGTATTTCATATTCTGAGAAGTTTTTTAATTAAATTGTTGTGTGTTTAAATTTTGTTTAGGTCATGTAAGATAGATTTGTGATGTATATATACTATAAAATAAGTAGTTGTCTTCAAAACAATATATTCGAGTAAATTGCAGAAATGGTCCTTGTGGTTTGCTCAGATTGCATGTTTAGTCCCTAGTCTTTCGAAATTGGAGGTGGCCTCCCTGTGAGGAGTTTTTGGTTCCGTTTTGATCCCTAGCCAGAGACTAAATGTTTAATTCTAAGCAAACCACAAGGACCATTCTGCAATGGCCAGTGACCAAAATGGGACCAAAACGGAACCAAAAACTCCCTACAAGGAGGCCGCCTGCAATTTCAAAAGACTAAAGACTAAACATGCAATCTGAGCGAACCATAGGGACCTTTTCTGCAATTTACTCAATATATTCAATAACTACTAAACCCATTAAACTTTTTATTTTATTATAAGACTTATGTCTCAATGATATCTCATATTGTAAGAAGCTCTTTAATTAAATTGTTGTGCGTTCAAATCCTAGTTATGTCATGTAAGATATTTGTGATGTATACGTAAAATAATTATTAGTTGTCCTTCAAAAAACATATTCAGTAACTAAAAAATCGATATTTCGCACCTATACCAAATATTATTATTTATTATTACATCCAAACATTCAAAGCCCATACAAAACTTATGAACTCAACCCATGGATAATCTTGTTAAAGCCCACGTATACATAACCTTCATATTATTAAAACAATTGAAAAAAATTACTCTATCCCCTTTTTGGCTTTACAATTTCAAGAAGCTGCAAATGGCTTCAATTGCTGCTTCTTGTTTTCATGGTGAAAATAATAGTATATATGCTTCATCATCTTCTCTTTTCACAATGAATACATGTTGGTGATTTTAGTGTCATCGATGACCATTTAGGTAATGACGATTTACTAGAGGCTAATGAAATTTCATATTCGGTTTGGATACGAGTTAGGGAAGTGTGGAGTGCACACTCGTTGAGCTAATATGTTTTTGACCATGACAAAATGCAAGGGTCTAGGGGCAGCGCCCCTTGCGGGGTCAAGGGGCAGAGCCTCTTGCGAGGTCCCGCTGCCAAGTAAGTTATCCGTTTTCCCCTCTTATTTTCCCAACAATTGTGACTGCTGAAAGAACAGTTATGAAAGTTGGTTTCAACCAACTTCAACTGCATAACTATCATCTAGAATATGTTTTGATAAATAGATCTATTAGCCTCATTGAGACATACGAAAAAACACATATACAATTCTTCTCTTGTTCCTGCTTTGTGATCTAGTGCCTAGATACAAAGTGTTTCTCTTCTAGAATTATTCCGATAGAGATTTCGTGCAACTCAGGCATATATAGGGTTGAAATACTTTATACGGAAAGTGAACTCAACACGATTCTAGTAAGATATCTAGGATCATCACATGCCCTACACTATTTTCTAACAATACACTCACTTTTCCAACATATTGTAAGTGTTTAGTTGTGTGTTTTTAGTGTTATATAATCTTTGAACTAGTTATATACTTAATATGTTTGTGGGGGTTTTTGTTTTATGAATATTGTACCAAGTTACCAACCTTTCGTCATTTGCTGTGGAACCTTTTTTTTTTTTTTTTTTTAATTCTTCTTGTGATGAAGGATACATTACATATACTGTCGATTTTAGTGTTACATAATCTTTAAAAAAATAATCCTACATCAACAAGTTTATGAGTGTTTCATATTTTATATTTAGTATAGATATAGATAAACTAAGAAATATACAAACATTATAAAAGACATCATGTTTTTATTTATTTTATTTTGTTTTATGTTTCACATGATTATTTAACATGTTCCAATATTATTATTTGAGTCGTGTTTTAGTCAATTTGTTTATTTTACCCGGGATTTTTGTATTTTTTGAAACGATAAACAAAAGCCATGGACAACCTATTAAGCAAGTGAATTTGAATGTACGCTATGTTTTCGTACATGCACAATTATATGTTGTCGTGTCGTGTGTAGAGCAAAAAATACTTGACAAATGTTATTTGCTACGAAGACGTAACCTCACGAATATTACAACAAAGGTTGTTTACAAAGAAGTGTTACAAAATCTATGATCTAGTTAATGAATTTTATCCAACATTATAATATATGAACTATAATTTTTGATCGATCTAATTTTATTAAACGGTTTTAAAATTAAAATTACACATGTTCAATGTGTTGGAATAGCCTCACGTCGACATACACTAAAAAGGACTACTCAACTTATTTCATGTTCATTAACACATCTTTGTCTTTCCACAACAAATCAAAATGGACAAGATTGTAAATTACAATTTATTTTCAATTAACTTTATGATCTTTTTTAGTTACTTGACAATCTGTGGGATTATCCTTGTGTTTCATCCACGAACAATTTTTCTTTTGTACCTGACATACTCAGTTGTTTTGTTCTTTCATCTTATTGCCTAAGAGCTTGCGGTAACGTGCCTTTGGCTACCGAGTTAACAGTTAATGTACCACCTTAACGCAGTGCGTTAACTTACCGCATACGAAAGGCAAGAGGTGTGTTAACGTGCATGGGCAAGAGCTTAACGTGCGTTAATACCATGGTTTTATATATATATATATATATATATATATATATATATATATATATATATATATATATATATATATATATATATATATATATATATATATATATATATATATATATAACAGCCATACAACGGCTATTTTCTTTTAGGGATTCAAATAAAAAAATCATTTTCACCCCCTATATTTTGTTACCGTTTGTAACGGATATAAAGCTTAAAAAAAAAAAAAAAAAAAAAAAAAAAAAAAAAAAAAAAAACCCACAATTTTTCAAACTCATTTTCTTACCACTATAAATACCCACCTCACACATATTTTATTTTCACACTTACACAATTCAAACTCAACATATATATATCCTTACTATTAAAAAAAAATAATAAAAATAAAAAATCAACCAAAACTTTCATTTTCACAATGGATCCGAATGAAAATAATGAAAAAAAAAGGAGTTTCTCCGATATTGATGATGAATTTGGCATGGAGTTTATGATATCCGCGTTCGAATGTCACCAACGTTTGGAACAACAAGCAGCAGTAGAATTAGCTCGACAATGCATCGCGCGTACACGTGTCCATCGTGACTTCGAGGTTGCCGAGGAACGTTTGCGTCGCGACTACTGATACACTATATAGTATATATAGATATATCTCCGAGGATTGCACGGGTAAATATGAATCCCCGGGTTGTTTATTCGAGTTCGTTGGATCGGTGTCGTGAATCGTGAAGTGAATGTGGGGGGTTTATGGGGAATCCTAACTAAACTACAAACAAACAAGTAAAAATGCACAAATAAGTAAACACGTAAGCCTAACACGTAATTAAAACTAAAAACGTAACTAAAACGTAAAATAAACGTAGACGCGCGAAATAAAAAATGAATTTAAAGCTAGACTACTCCTACGGGTATGAAAATGATTTTCCTAAGTTTTAAATGATAAAAGAAAATTTTGGGAAAAAGAAAAATATTTTTTTGACTTTTTATTTAATTATTATTAATTAAAAACTATTTTTGCTAAAAAAAATAAAGTGAGAAAAATGAAAATTTAATTTTGAAAAATCTAAAATAACCTAAAACTATTTTTAAAATTGAAAATATATTTTTTTGGCTTTTTATGTAATTATTATGAATTAAAAAACTATTTTTAAATATTTAATATATATTAAAAATGCAAGAAAATATGAAAATAACCTACAAAAATGAAATTTTAATTTTGAAAATTCTAAAATAACTAAAAACTAATTTTAAAATAGAAAGCTATTTTTTTTTCTGAATTTAAATTGCTTTAAAAATGCTAATAAATTAAAATTAAATAGGAAAAGTACTAAATAAGCTGGGAAAAATCTGAAAAAATTATGGAAAATCTAAAATAATGTTTTGAACCTATGAAAAATAAGATTACCTAAGTTGGGAACCCTAATAAGCTATAAAGCCAAATAAGCAGTTGAAATAAGCTCTTATTTATAAGTTGTCTACACCAAATAAGTACTAAAGGTTCACATACAGTCCCAACAACTTTTCTAAGCACAATGCAACTTAATACACTCAAATAAGCACTTAAATAAAGCAGATGAGAGCTGAGCAGTTTAACTAAGTACTTATTGATAAGCAGTTTTTGACAAATAAGCACCAGAGCCACAAGATCAATGAAACATGCATTAATAACCTTATATAAACTAATAATGACCACTAATCACAGAGTATGAACTAGAAAAGACTTATGCAGGTTACACTAATATGACAGAACTTTAGGTTTGAACCCACCCACTTGCAGCTTATCTATAAGTCACCAAATAAGCTAATGAGTAGAACCTAAGGGGGCAAAAGTTAGCTAGTACTACAGAGATTCTATAAATGTAAAAAGCCCTAATTCCTAGACCCTAATTGAACCCTACTTGGACCCTAGATCAGATGCTATTAGGACAAGCAAACTAGCAGGTTTTGACTTTTTAACTGCTCTTCACTTTTGACTACAATGAAATTCCAGTGCTACAAACTGACCCTAAATGTTGTAATAACCTAATTGGTGAGTTGTTTTATCTAAATGTAACCTAGTTCTAATACTATGCAATAATACAGGCCCTTATGCTAACTGTATGGAGAGTGAAAAGTGGATTTTGACTATTAGCTTAATGATCTAAGGAATTTATGACTACTATATCCTATTTGCACCTACTGTGACTTAACTAAACTAAATAGACTACCAGAAACCTACTAGAACACAAGTAATGTCCCTAATCCAAACACCACTTAACTATGCAATTTAACTAAGTTATGCAGATTTATGCTTCTAATCTCTAAACTACTGATCCAACTCAGTAGCTTGACTGAATTTAAGGCTAATTGAACACTACAATTTGGCTACTGATAACAAGAAAACAGAAATGCAGCTTTGACTTAACTAAGGCAGTGAATATGCAAATTTGAATGAGACAGGTAAAAGTTAGACACTAACACATAAAACAGTAACAACAAGCTATTCTAAACAGGAACAAGCTATAAGAAATGGTAACTAAGCTATAGTAAAGAGAGATAGAGAAAATGCAAAGAAAGTAAAAAGAAAACTTACTTTATATTTTGACTAAATGGACTTATGCTCAGGATTGAGATTAGGCTCACACAAAGCTATTGAAGAGCTTTTATGAACTTATCAGCAGGTGATTGAGCTTAATGGAAGTTTATGTACCCTTAGTAATCACTATATATTTATTTATGATTTTTTTTTCTTTTTTAATATAAAAGCAGTAGCAGAAATTAAATTTACAAAAGCTTAAATAAACTAAAATAAGCTTACAGAAACAAAAACTAAGAACTTAAGACAAAAAAGAGCTTAAAGAGAAATTGCTTGAAATTAGAAAACAACAAGATTAAAGTAAATAACTAATTTGTCTTTTTATTAATTAAGAACAGATTACAATAAGAAAGCAGTAAAATATTACATAAAAATAGACCTAAATTGAGACTCTAATTTATGACCTCTATACTACACGATTACAACCATGAGGGAAAGTTCTATTTATAGGCCAATAAGTCGGTGGAAAGCTTCTATTGAAGCTCCCAGAAGCATCTTCATCCTGAATCCTCTAGAAATATTTTGATTCTATCCATTCTCATATTTGGATCCCTTCCAGGTTCTTCTGTCCAATCAGGCACCCTCATTTGTCCACGTGTAAGAGTTGTGACGTGTTTACTGACACGTTGTCAGAACCTTCTAGGCAATACGAGGTTCATTCATGGAGCTTAACCAGGGTTGGGTGAGTTAGGATAGAGGGTGAACAGTAGTTAGGTTAATTTGGGAGGGAAATGGTTTGGGGATTGACCCTGGTTATTATTATTGTTGACCGGGTCGGGTATAAGGGTATCATGGATAGAAACCGGGTAGTGGTGGTGGGCTTTTATGAGTTTGGGCTTAGATGGGTGGTAGTGTGGATTGGGTTTAGGATTTGGTAGTAGATTAGGAGTAAATTGGGTTTGGTTGGATTTAATAGTTAACTAGGGACTCTCTTTGTAAATTTCTGAATTCCAAGGGTGACTTCTGCCATTTTATAAACTTTCTTCAAGGGTCTTTTCTTGTTCATATTAAATTCTTGGAGGGCTTCTCATGTCATTTCTTCAAAATATTTTCCCAGGGACTAAATTTGACAACTTTTGAACTTGAGGGACCATTTATGTAAATTTGATCAAACTTTAGCACAGGGTCTCTTATGTTATTTCTTGAATCTTCAAGTACTAATTTTGACTTCTTGGGCTTTCCTGGTTCCGGCCTTTGACTATTTCCACGTCTCGTGCTCGTTTTTCCAGTTTTGGCTCGGTTTTCGTCCTTTCCTAACATTATCTTACCTGCATGTACAAAAGCACAAAAACATGTATTTTTGGCAATTATTTGTCAGTTTTTGGTCTTTTTGGGTCTTATTTTTGTAACACCCCAACCCGAAAAGGGCTAAAGTGTAACATTATGGGGTCAAATCAGAACATAAGCAAGCGGAATATATTAGTAATACAAGGTTCACAAAACAGTTCTAATGAAAAGATAAAGGACTAATTCTAAACATTACAACTTCCAAACTAATTACAACCTAAGAACCAAAGGAAATCGCTAAGTCCATGAGAAGCTATCAACAGTGTAGTCCACTAAGAGCTCCTAAGCACTCTTCACCCAACCCAGCTTCATTCTAAAACTTGCCGCAGGAAAAGAAATGCGGTTGAGCTTAAAAAGCCCAGTGAACAGATATAAACAAACAAAGGCTAATAACAAAAGGGAAACGAAAGTGAATCCAAAATGAATCCAAGCAACCTGTTGACACGAATATCAAAGAATATGGAACATATGATAAAATCAACAGAACACGATCAAAGGGAATACGTATAAGGAATATCAAATGAATCAAAGGAAAATGAAACGAATCATAAGTGTAAGCAAATGAACTAAGGAAAGCATAAGTCAAAAACAATAAAGAAGTTAGAATAACAAGGATCACATATATAGTAGAAGTAACAAAAATGCTCAACAATCAAATATCAAATTGTACATAGAGTAGCTAGCTCGATGTACCAAATGTTGAATGGAGTGTATTGCACACACATACCCATTCACCAAATTCAAAACAAAACAAAGTACCTAGGATGCATCCATACGCTCCCTGCAAAAACAAATATATATGCACAAAGCTCTAGGCTAAGTAAACATACACAATAATAAATATAGGCCTGAATAGCTAGCTTAAAGGGAACGATGTGGACTAAAACCCACCTCCACAGATAGTGTCAATACCACTGGTGCATCAGTGGCAAGGCCATGGACTCCCCATGACTGGCTACAAATTAATCAAATAATGGGCAACAAATAGAGCATAAGAATGCTATAAGAATAAGAACTATAACATGCAACAAATATCAAGCAAATAATAACAGAAATGGATCGATCGAATATGGATCATACAAAGGGATCATAGCAATGGTTCAAGTCAAACATCCAAATCAAAGATTCATATCATGAGGTTCAAATCAATTATTCATAATAACAAAAGGGCTCATAGCAAAGGTTCAAAATTTGAAGTTAAATAATTAAAGATGTTAAAGAAAATCATGAGAAATTTTAGAAAATAAAACAGATTAGGGACTTTTGAAAATTATTTAAAACTTTTTTATCGTAAAAGTATTACTTTAAAAACAAATTTCATAAAAGTCATTAAAATCTTCATATAAAACTGGCATCGTATCATAATTACATAAATCATTCCAAAAATAGTTTCTCTCAAAAGGCATCAAGTTATATTTTTAAAAGGGTCTTCATACGAAATCATATCATCAAATGAACCAAGGATATCAAGCGTATAAAGATCAAAAATCATAATAGTCGTAATGGAACGGATCATGAGTCATAAGAAACCTTACTGAAAGGTTAGAATATCTGTACCTTAACCGCAAGTGCAAACACATCATAAAGATCGGAAATTACTCCTTCTTCGGCGAATCTACACGAATTAATGATCGGCTTATTATTAATAACCTATTTTAAATCAGATTACTCGTTTTAGTCGGCTTTCCATTTTTAGTAACTCGCCATGTATAGTAGCTTTCCAAAAATAGTAACTTTCAATTTTTAGTAAGTTTCTCAATATAAGTAAGTTTTATAATTTAGGGTTACAAATGGCAATTAATTAAACTTAAAGATTTACTATGATTTAATATCATAGTTTAGGGTTTAACACTACAACTTATTATAGTTTAGAGTTTACATGTCAACATAGCAAGTTTAGGGTCTAAATTTTAATTCATTTTTTTATTAGTAGTCTTCTTAAATGCGTATTCCATGTACATGCATGCATTACTCACAATTCTCCAAACCAAAATGTAGCGTATTTAGTATGTTTCAAATTCTTATTGAACCCGGACAAAGTAACGTAGTCGAACCACGAAACCATACCGAGACCAAACTAACAAAACCCATTCTCGGTGTACATTTAGAAAGACAAAACGAGTTCACAACATCCCAAGTTTAACCAAACCGACACCATGGCTTCAGTTCATATTATCCATTTCGAAATCATTTTTTTGACATCCATTATCCAACGGATATCACACTCGAATGTAAATGACTTTCCATTTAAAACCCTTTGAACCAACACATTTATTACGAGATACCCATATTAAAACATGAAATCTTAACTATCAAAATCCCATGCATGCGTATGTTTATATCTTTTATAGTTTCAAGTTTAACATGTTTACCACTTTCGTATGATTTGATCTTATAGTATGCATGATTGGTTATCAATATTTTAAATAAAATTTCCTACCTGCTGTGTTACTCTTGTAGAATAAATATTTCAAACATTTCGAAAACCGACTCATCGATACTTAAAGATGGTCATATTACATGAACCTCGATAACAGTTAAGTGACATATTTGCCGGTTTGAATAATTTATGTACGGCAATATCGAGCTTAAGTATTCATTCGAGCATGAGTTTTGAGGGTTTACCTTCTAACCAAATGAGGGCCGAACGAGACCGAATTCGAACGAGTACAACACCAATCTGGTATAATCCCTATGACCACACGAGACTTAAACCCAAAAGCGAAATCGACCGCCATCAGACAACTAACCGAATCGACCCATTAGACTTCCAAAACTCAAACAAACAGAAACCTTTAAGTGAACATGAACCAATCGATATAAACTGAGAAAGGCTCCAGGTTCGATCGTATGTAGCCCAACCGAACCCGAACCCGAATTGAGCAATACCAACGTAAATCTTTTTGTGCAGCCACATCTATGATTTAATATGGAACTTGTTTAGTGATTTTGTGAGATTATGAAAAGAGTAAATGTGGCTGATGATATAGAAGCGTATCTCAAATTAACTTTTCGAAAAACAAGGATTTGAGGGAGTGTGTAGATGGCTAAGCTAAGTCAAAAGCGTGTTTGTGTTTTCTAAGTTTTGTTCATGTGTGAGAGTATACCATTAAAAGAAAAGAAAAAAAAAAGAGTGAGGGGATTTTATCAAAATGGAAGGTCGTATAAATGGGGATGCGATTGGGTAAATAGGGACACAATTTATGGTGATTAGCCGAATTAGGAGAGTGGTTACCGAAAATTTGGTGGTGATTAAAGAGATTTATTTGACAAAATACTTACCATGTTTTACAAAACCAAAACCATGCGTGTACAAATAAATAATTATCATTCGGTCATATGTGTCTTATATAACGTGTGACATATTTTTAGATGTTAAATTGTATAGACTTTAAGTTATCATAAGTTATATAAATTTTAGTAATGTGTATATTGTTCAAATATTAAAGATTTAAATACTTTTGTTATGATCGTAATTAATGTTTTAGATTATTAAACGCCTTTTCAAAAGTTTAAAATTTAGAGGGGTATTTTGGGTATTTCACATGTTTCAAATGTTCGGGTTTTACAACTCTTCTCCTCTAAAAAAACTTTCGTCCTCGAAAATTGAAGTCGCAAAAATTAGACGAAGACATAACAAATTACAAAAGGACGACATAATTAATCTTACGCTCAGAGAAGTCCTTCAAACAAAATCTTCACAAACAGAAAATTTCTCATGACTCGGTCTGGAATAAATAGGATAGCCCCGGGCTTTCCATATAAAACAATTCTAATCCAACGAATACAAAATAAACATGAAACAGATGATAGTCGAAATCTCACAAGAGATACAGGAACATCAGATGAATATGGACTAAATACAGAAGTGATACTGGGGGTAGAAAGTTTCACGAATCAAATCGGGTTCTGAACATACTAAGGAACTTGCAAAAAGGAGTTAGAGAACCATATATCAAATTTTCAGACATACCAAAAGTCTCCTAAAGAGGTTGGTTTCCTATTCGTACAGACGATTAACTAAGCACAAATCGAAATATCGAATCGTATCAAAAAGTATACTGGGATAGGAAAGGATAACAGCACGGACAAGAATGATTCTAAGGACTAATGTAACCCGAACCAAATCTTCCTTAATGCCAATATGCCTAACTCTTCCGAACGGAAACATCATATGGAACACACAATTTCCTGTCCAAAATTTCAAACTTCCTCTTCTACAAGGTCAGCAAATCCATCAGTCATTATAACCAGCTCCAAACATTTAATGAGCAACTTCTGGACTTAATTCAACCCGAAGGTGTTCTACATCTCCGTTCGTACTCTATCTGAAAGGACAACTTGTCACTTGCCTGCCATCGATCTTAATGAGCAACCACAATCAGACCACACACTTGTCAACTTCCTGCTCAACACTTCTTCTAAGTCCGAGTAGTTGTTCTGCTTATCCATCAGCCAGTAGGTGAGAGCATTACTATACTTGAGTTTGGCCCCTCAGACCTTCAGTAGTTCTCCTTGGGACGGTGAAGCAAAAACGCAAATCTCTGACATGATCACTACAAGTGTGCTAAGTAACTGAAGAATCTTCTGCCGAAGGTTTTATGCCAAACTTTCTAACTTAATACACCTTCTAAGAGGTAAAATGAACTGACTAACTCAAACGATCTACCATAACTCGAATTATGTCATTCTTCTTAAGTGTACATAGAGATTTCGTTTCAAGGTTCATGAAAATTCAAATCCTGCTTTAGGCCCCTAATAGATCTTAGTACAACTAAGAGGGATAGAGAAGGTAGAACTGTGCCTCAATCATAACGATTTCTTTCCAGCCTCCTAAAACCTTGTCATAGTCTGTTATCTTGCTCCTGAGCTTCCTAATACCTGTAATTGGATTCCATCTTCATGTAATATATGTCTTCAATTCATGAGAGCAAACATCACTGCCGCCAAGTCCAAGTTACGCATTGAACAATTCTCCTCAAACGATTCTAGTTGTCTTGATGCATAAGCAATAACTTCTCCGTGTTGCATAAGGCATAGCCAAGTCTCTTCGCCAAACGTCTCAAAATTGATACTCAACTGAAAGTATGGAAGCTAATTTCTATTTCAGCTTTTCCAAAACTCAATTCTCATCCAAGCTAAGTTTTTCTTCCTTATCCCTAAAATTCATCAACGGTAACGCAAGTCGTGAACATCTTCCAACCAATGTCATGCTTCCCGAATATACGAATGATCTTCATATTTCCAACATAATATGAAAATGATTCTCATGTTTCCTCTTCATCTCTGAATGTACTAAGATGTCATACTATGAAAACTTGTCTAAGTACTCACGAAAGATACGATTCATCATGTCCATAAAATAGTCAAAGCATCAGCTAATACTATTAGCGTCCCTAACAGTCATAAGGATTGCTACGAATACGAAAGGCAATTACAGAAATAACTTCAAGCCATAACTCCATCTAAAGAAAACTCCGCGTACTAAGGCAAATCAAATACATCGTCGATTAGAGGTAGGGGATGATGGTTCCTAAAAGAAATACGATTCAGCTTCCAGTAGTCAATACAAGTCTCCTGCTCTTATCCTTCTTCATTGCGAAAGAAACTGAAACACTCCAAAGAGATACACTAAGACAAACAAGCTATTCCAAAGCTTTTGGTTGTTGCTCCTCCAGTTCTCTCAATTTGACTGGTGCTGTTTAATACGGAGTTTCAAAATTAGGCAAAACGTCGCTCTATACGGATAGGGTCCTATCTCATCAAACTTTACTGTTCTCAGGCACTTCTCAAAGACATCCTATGATCCCCATAAGTTCAAGTTATATGATGTAATTATTATCACGTTGGCCAGGCGTCATAATACTTGCATCATATAAACATGCCTTTATGGAAATCATATTCAACCTCGAGTCGTGACTAAACAATCTCTCAGTCTAGGTCAAAGCAAATTCACAATCTGGTGTAAATCTTGGTGGTTCATTCAGAGATTATATCAGAAAATCTCAGATCGCAAAATGACTCTCAAGGTGAGATTCATCCCACGGGAACAAGAATAGATGCTAGGAAAAATTTACAACCGCGAAAACAACTTACAAGTTTCAAGGTTATCAAGGATAACAAAAATTTAACAATCAGAATTCATGATAGAAGTAAATCAGAGTGGTTCAAAATGTCAAAGGAGAGACGTAGTATGACAGTAGTTAGCATCTTGATGCTCAGTCAACCAATCCATACCGGAATAATATCGAATTTAACATTCCAAGGAAGGACAGATCAGCATAGCAAACCTTATCATTCAAAAGTGAGGGAGACATTCCTATACTCGTGATTAATTACCACAAGATTTCTCATAGGAATTGAAATGAATAGGGCAATATCTAATAGTGTAGGGAGACTTGGATAAGCTTACCAAAAGTAAGAGAAATCACAGAATGTGTCAAACACATCATGGTCATACGAATTCCTAGAATGCTCGAAGAGGAATCTAAATAGTTAACAAATGAATAAGAGGTTGAAATCAAATGGGAATGGAGTTTATGAAATGTCAAACATTACTACAGAATTCTCAACGCATTCTAAACTTACTTAGTCGCTAATCTCATGTTGTGCAGAATCATAAGGTTCAAACCTCCGGAAGGATAAATCTAAAATGGACTTAACTAAAAGCAAAGCATGAATCAGAGTGATGCGGAAGCAACGATACTTAAACAAATGCCCTATAGTCTACCCAAGCCTCACCAGTCATAACTTAAGTTTCAGACTGGAAATCCTACAGCAACTTTTCAAAGGTTGTTTCATAACTCCTATGGTACAAAACTTAAAGGCCTAATACACACAGGTCATAGCCTAAGCTCTACGGGTTTTCAATCCGCCGATCAAACCTGTCTCTGATACCATAATTGTAACACCCCAACCCGAAAAGGGCTAAAGTGTAACATTATGGGGTCAAATCAGAACATAAGCAAGCGGAATATATTAGTAATACAAGGTTCACAAAACATTTCTAATGAAAAGATAAAGGACTAATTCTAAACATTACAACTTCCAAACTAATTACAACCTAAGAACCAAAGGAAATCGCTAAGTCCATGAGAAGCTATCAACAGTGTAGTCCACTAAGAGCTCCTAAGCACTCTTCACCCAACCCAGCTTCATTCTAAAACCTGCCGCAGGAAAAGAAATGCGGCTGAGCTTAAAAAGCCCAGTGAACAGATATAAACAAACAAAGGCTAATAACAAAAGGGAAACGAAAGTGAATCCAAAATGAATCCAAGCAACCTGTTGACACGAATATCAAAGAATATGGAACATATGATAAAATCAACAGAACACGATCAAAGGGAATACGTATAAGGAATATCAAATGAATCAAAGGAAAATGAAACGAATCATAAGTGTAAGCAAATGAACTAAGGAAAGCATAAGTCAAAAACAATAAAGAAGTTAGAATAACAAGGATCACATATATAGTAGAAGTAACAAAAATGCCCAACAATCAAATATCAAATTGTACATAGAGTAGCTAGCTCGATGTACCAAATGTTGAATGGAGTGTATTGCACACACATACCCATTCACCAAATTCAAAACAAAACAAAGTACCTAGGATGCATCCATACGCTCCCTGCAAAAACAAATATATATGCACAAAGCTCTAGGCTAAGTAAACATATACAATAATAAATATAGGCCTGAATAGCTAGCTTAAAGGGAACGCTGTGGACTAAAACCCACCTCCACAGATAGTGTCAATACCACTGGTGCATCAGTGGCAAGGCCATGGACTCCCCATGACTGGCTACAAATTAATCAAATAATGGGCAACAAATAGAGCATAGGAATGCTATAAGAATAAGAACTATAACATGCAACAAATATCAAGCAAATAATAACAGAAATGGATCGATCGAATATGGATCATACAAAGGGATCATAGCAATGGTTCAAGTCAAACATCCAAATCAAAGATTCATATCATGAGGTTCAAATCAATTATTCATAATAACAAAAGGGTTCATAGCAAAGGTTCAAAATTTGAAGTTAAATAATTAAAGATGTTAAAGAAAATCATGAGAAATTTTAGAAAATAAAACAGATTAGGGACTTTTGAAAATTATTTAAAACCTTTTTATCGTAAAAGTATTACTTTAAAAACACATTTCATAAAAGTCATTAAAATCTTCATATAAAACTGGCATCGTATCATAATTACATAAATCATTCCAAAAATAGTTTCTCTCAAAAGGCATCAAGTTATATTTTTAAAAGGGTCTTCATACGAAATCATACCATCAAATGAACCAAGGATATCAAGCGTATAA
Source organism: Artemisia argyi (assembly GCA_030686995.1). Lineage (NCBI taxonomy): Eukaryota > Viridiplantae > Streptophyta > Magnoliopsida > Asterales > Asteraceae > Artemisia > Artemisia argyi. Next base: position 37,389,705 of record CM060682.1, on the reverse strand, counting down.
AAATCAAAAATCATAATAGTCGTAATGGAACGGATCATGAGTCATAAGAAACCTTACTGAAAGGTTAGAATATCTGTACCTTAACCGCAAGTGCAAACACATCATAAAGATCGGAAATTACTCCTTCTTCGGCGAATCTACACGAATTAATGATCGGCTTATTATTAATAACCTATTTTAAATCAGATTACTCATTTTAGTCGGCTTTTCATTTTTAGTAACTCGCCATGTATAGTAGCTTTCCAAAAATAGTAACTTTCAATTTTTAGTAAGTTTCTCGATATAAGTAAGTTTTATAATTTAGGGTTACAAATGGCAATTAATTAAACTTAAAGATTTACTGTGATTTAATATCATAGTTTGGGGTTTAACACTACAACTTATTATAGTTTAGAGTTTACATGTCAACATAGCAAGTTTAGGGTCTAAATTTTAATTCATTTTTTTATTAGTAGTCTTCTTAAATGCGTATTCCATGTACATGCATGCATTACTCACAATTCTCCAAACCAAAATGTAGCGTATTTAGTATGTTTCAAATTCTTATTGAACCCAGACAACGTAACGTAGTCGAACCACGAAACCATACCGAGACCAAACTAACAAAACCCATTCTCGGTGTACATTTAGAAAGACAAAACGAGTTCACAACATCCCAAGTTTAACCAAACCGACACCATGGCTTCAGTTCATATTATCCATTTCGAAATCATTTTTTTGACATCCATTAACCAACCGATATCACACTCGAATGTAAATGACTTTCCATTTAAAACCCTTTGAACCAACACATATATTACGAGATACCCATATTAAAACATGAAATCTTAACTATCAAAATCCCATGCATGCGTATGTTTATATCTTTTATAGTTTCAAGTTTAACATGTTTACCACTTTCGTATGATTTGATCTTATAGTATGCATGATTGGTTATCAATATTTTAAATAAAATTTCCTACCTGCTGTGTTACTCTTGTAGAATAAATATTTCAAACATTTCGAAAACCGACTCATCGATACTTAAAGATGGTCATATTACATGAACCTCGATAACAGTTAAGTGACATATTTGCCGGTTTGAATAATTTATGTACGGCAATATCGAGCTTAAGTATTCATTCGAGCATGAGTTTTGAGGGTTTACCTTCTAACCAAATGAGGGCCGAACGAGACCGAAATCGAACGAGTACAACACCAATCTGGTATAATCCCTATGACCACACGAGACTTAAACCCAAAAGCGAAATCGACCGCCATCAGACAACTAACCGAATCGACCCATTAGACTTCCAAAACTCAAACAAACAGAAACCTTTAAGTGAACATGAACCAATCGATATAAACTGAGAAAGGCTCCAGGTTCGATCGTATGTAGCCCAACCGAACCCGAACCCGAATTGAGCAATACCAACGTAAATCTTTTTGTGCAGCCACATCTATGATTTAATATGGAACTTGTTTAGTGATTTTGTGAGATTATGAAAAGAGTAAATGTGGCTGATGATATAGAAGCGTATCTCAAATTAACTTTTCGAAAAACAAGGATTTGAGGGAGTGTGTAGATGGCTAAGCTAAGTCAAAAGCGTGTTTGTGTTTTCTAAGTTTTGTTCATGTGTGAGAGTATACCATTAAAAGAAAAGAAAAAAAAAGAGTGAGGGGATTTTATCAAAATGGAAGGTCGTATAAATGGGGATGCGATTGGGTAAATAGGGACACAATTTATGGTGATTAGCCGAATTAGGAGAGTGGTTACCGAAAATTTGGTGGTGATTAAAGAGATTTATTTGACAAAATACTTACCATGTTTTACAAAACCAAAACCATGCGTGTACAAATAAATAATTATCATTCGGTCATATGTGTCTTATATAACGTGTGACATATTTTTAGATGTTAAATTGTATAGACTTTAAGTTATCATAAGTTATATAAATTTTAGTAATGTGTATATTGTTCAAATATTAAAGATTTAAATACTTTTGTTATGATCGTAATTAATGTTTTAGATTATTAAACGCCTTTTCAAAAGTTTAAAATTTAGAGGGGTATTTTGGGTATTTCACATGTTTCAAATGTTCGGGTTTTACAACTTTGGTCAATAAAGGGTGTGTGAATTCACTCACACCAACTACTTTTACCAACGGTGTAAGTATACGGACCGTCAATTTCGAAGAAAGTTTCGTATGAGCCGAAAACTATTTCTAGAAATAGTAGAAGGTATTCAATCTTACTATTCCGATCCACTTACAGATCATTTTAAATTCATGAACAAAGGACCCGATGCTACCGGTCAACAAAGTATTAATACACTTATGATGTGTACAGCTGCCATACACCAATTGGCATACGGCAACGCGCCCGATGCGTTTGATGAGTATTTGCAAATAGGTGAGCGTACTGGACGTGAATGTCTTGATAATTTTAACAAGTGCGTTATAGACTTGTTTTTGCGGGAGTTTCTAAGGAAACCGACATGGTCCGACGTTCAGACTATTTATCAGAAACATGAGCATGAACATGGTTTTCCGGGCATGCTTGGTAGCATTGATTGCATGCACTGGGAGTGGAAAAATTGTCCGGTTGCGTGGCAAGGGCAATATGGTGGCGGTTTTAAAAAATACCCAACCATAATGCTTGAAGCTATTGCTTCGCAAGATTTATGGATTTGACATGCATTTTTTGGGATGGCGGGGGTGAATAACGATATTAATGTTTTAGATAACTCTCCGTTATTCGACGACATTCTTGCTAATGAAGCCCCAAGAGCACCGTATATGATAAATGGACCTCGGTATGAATGGGGTTATTACTTAGCTGACAGAATTTACCTATGGTGGTCAACTTTCGTCAAGTCCTACTCGGCTACCACTGACGACAACCATGCTTATTTTAAAAGGAAGCAAGAAAGTGCACGAAAGGATGTCGAACGTGCTTTTGGGGTGCTTCAAGGACGTTGGGGTATACTATGACAACCGACACGTGCACTGGAAGTTGTCAAGTTACAAAGAATAATGTATACTTGATTGAGCCTAAGCCATCAGATAATATTGACCAAGTGATTTGGCCAACAAAGTCAAAATGCCTAGAGTCAATGCTCCGTGGATAGTATAGTTTTTCCTCGGGTCGTTATGTCCCGACGAGATTGCAATGGTGCTTGAAAACGTTTATGGGAATGAGTGGCACTGAGGACAGTAACCAAAGATGATTTGGAATTGATTATACTACTGATTGCTTGGTATTTGAACAATTGAAACAGTATTAACAATTAACAGAAACACATATATGATTACACGTACACAAATTGCTAATCAGAAATGATTACAGACAGAAGAAAAGGTGAGTTTAAACAATTTACAACTACAAGGGGTGCAAATGAAAAGTTTACAAACTTGATTTTTAAAAGAAAATTAAATTAAAAAGAAAATTATTTTTTTGATTATTTTATTGTTCAATATTAATTATTTAAACAAAAACTATTTAACTATTTAATTAAAACTAATTAACTTAAAAACTTTATAATACAAATTTTAACTAGAAAATTGCAAAATTAATTTCTAAAATTCTAAAATGACTTAAAATTAATTTAAAAACAAAAAATATATATTTTTGTCTTTTTTGTGGATTTTTTATTAATTAAATACTAATTATATTAATTAAACTATTTAAAATAACTTAAATTACTAATAATACTACAAATGACTTAGAAAATTATAGAAAAATTTACAAATCTAATTAACCATCTCAGGAATCCTAAAAAATTATAAAAAGTTTATAAAAATTATATTTAGACTATTTTACTAATTATTTACTTGTTTATTAATTAAAATCTAATTTAACTAAATTAATTAAGAAAATTAGAAAATGAATAGTAGAAATTAAGAAACTATTTTCTAAAAATACTTAATGATTTATAAAACCTAGGAAAAATATGAAAATGTACTGTTATTAATTAAAAATTAATAAAGCTATTTAATTACTAATATTACTTAATTATTAATTAAAATAATATTAATTCTAATAATTACTAAATTAAAAGAGAAAAATCTAGAAAAATTACTGAAAATACTTTAAGATGAAAGAAAATTAAGAAAAATATAAAAATGATGAAGTGCTTAATAATAAGCTGAAAAAAAAAATTAAAAAGAGAAGTTGTGTGCACCCCCAAGTGCTTAACAGTGTGTATATTAGCTTATTAGGACTTGTGGAGTTTTGAAAAAGCTATCAAATGGACAAATAAGCCAAAACAGATGGATAACAACTTGAAATAAGCAAGTGGAATCAAAATAAGCACACGAATAAGTACAAAAATCAGGGTTTCAATCAGATGGATAACTACAGAAAACCACTTGTGAAAAGCTCAGGGTCTCAATCTAAGTACAAAAATCAAAACAAATCCTCCAATTTTTGGTTTTTCTGATACAAGTGAATTTTTTGACTTTTGACAAAACACTAAGGTTTGACTTTTATGAACTTTAATCTTGATTTACTTACTAATTATGATATATTAGGCTATAATAAGACTAAATTAAGCTACAACAACTACTTATGGAATAATTTGATGGGATTTGAACTAAAAACCCTTGACATATAACAAATGAGACTAGATCAAAAGGTATTTTGACTTTTTTACAAATGGTCACTGGTTTCTATGGTATTTCTGACTCAATATGAACTAGGTGAGCATGTTTCAAGCATAAGTGATCAACCAAAACATTTTTAACACAGTGAAACAATAAGATCCAAACACCCCTTTAAGGTACTGTTTTGTTGATTTATCTCTCAAAATGAGCTTTAAGACCAAGAGGTCACTACCAACTGACTTACTATGTTGTATTAAGCTGCAATAAGCATAAAAAACACAGGTATACTCCACAATTACCAAAGATCATTAAATAGAACAATAATCACAGTCAACCTGAGATTTGATTACTAAATGTTTATATGAACTAGTACACTATTTTAAGCTACAATGTGACTAAATAACACCTAATAAGCACAAACAAACAAAATAAGCAGTAAAATAAGCTATGCTACAGTAAATATTAATTTAACTAAAAATAAGAAAATTTGAAACTTACAAAGGATATTTGCTCAAAACAAGATCAAATATGCTCGAGGAGCTACTCTACAAGCTCCTAGCTTATTAGAGATAAGCTAGGTACAATCCATCTGCCAATTCCATTACTTGGAACTTCCTAGAGCTTCCACAGTCAAATACAAAGGTTCCCTGCTTTGTTTTTTTGTATTTTCATTCCTTTTTTATGTTTTTCTTATATATTTAAGAGCTTAAGTGAGCTTATGGAATATGTTTAATAACTAGACAGCTTAAACCATATTTTACCTTATACTTGGATTTTTATAATGAACTGAAATAAGAACAGAGCTTGAAATAAAAACTTGAAAACTTATATTAATTTAAGAAAATAGATTACAATCTAGAGTTTGACTAGAATTTGAAAGTTACAACTAATTTTACAACGATTTAGAGAAGCTAAAAACTACACCGCTTCTCCTTTGCCTCTTCTTCCTTTTATACTTGAGTTCTGAGCTCCTTGGGTCCCATTAAGCCTTTCCCAGCTTCAATCTTGATCCTTGGATCATTACAATCAATCCTAGCCGTTTAAATTATTTTTGGCGCCAAAGGATGAAAGTGCAATTTGCTCTGATAACTTGAAAGGGGGTGGGGGTGCATTTATTGTGGTTGTCTTGTTAGGTATTAATGGTGGAGTGGGCGGTGTGAGGTGATGGGCAAGTGGAGGGGGTTTTGCAAGGTGGTTTTGGAGAGGAGGGGTGGTTTTGTGGGTGAGGGAGGTGGTTTTGACCACGTTTGACCGAGGGTCAAACATTTGACCCCGTATTACTAATAAGGGTGAGGTTTGGGCCTGTGGGAGTGGGCTTGGGGAAGGTGTGGGCTGGGTGGTGTTTGTATGTTAGATTGGATTTTGGAGTGTAATAATAATAAGGGTCCGGTTGGTTTGTTTATTATCACAAGGACCAATTATGTAATTTTTGGATTTTTTAAGGGCTGAACTTGTGACTTTCCCATAGTTCTCAAAGGGGTGAATCTTGCCAAATGTGAATAGTACAAGGTCTTATGTTGACTTTTCCACTTTTTGAACTTCTAGGGACCATTTCTGCTAACTGTGAAACTTCAGGGACCAATCATGTAATTTTTCCAAACTTTCCATCCAAGAACCACTTTTTCCACAGAATATTAGTACAAGGACAAAAATTTATTTTCTCAAAGTTCTTACATCCCTGGGACCATATTTGTCAATTTTGCAATGTTGAGGGACTAAACTTGTAATTTTGTGAAACTTTACACCAAAGGATTTTATATGTTTATTTGTGATTCAAAAGGACCTTTGGTGACTTTTTCATGTTTTTGAATAACTAGGGACTAGATTTAACAAGTTTTGAAAGTTGAGGGACTTTGCCAATTATGCAAACTTTGTTCATTTTTTCATTTGTTTTTTTTATTATTTTGCATCTGAAACATATAAAACACATTCCTGGGATATTTTCAGTATTTTGATGCATATTTGAGTGTTTTTGGATGTTTTGGCAGCAGATTAGGTAAAAATGATGAGTATTTACACACTCATCAATCCCCCACACTAAAATATTGCAAGTCCCTAGCAATCTTTTGTGAAAACTTAATGGATTTGATGTCTATTTACCAAAAGCCATTACTTCTGGAGTAGCCAAATGTTTTGGTTCAAGTAAGAACTATGGTACACTGATAACCATATGATTTTTAGCAAATCATAAGCTGTAAACAGATTTGATTTGTCTTTACCAAAAGCCATTTGCTTCTGGACTAGCCAACTCTTCACGATTAAGGATATGGTAAGTTGGATCCCATACAATTTTTGGCAAATTGTCAGCTGACTCCTCCTAAACTAACCAGTCAACCGGGTGCGTTCAATAGGTCAACCCAGGAGAAAGTGCAAGATAACCGGTGAAGAATAGGGTTTCCCCGGGTCGTTATGTCCCGACGAGGTGTGATGGTTATCAAACGGATCTGTGATCGGGTGAATTAGGACAAGAAAGGGTTTTGTGTTGATTTGAACTAAGGAATCTACAAGGAAATAGCTTAAGCAAGCTATATGAACAAGATTGGAAATTTGGAAGAACCAGAAACGTTTAAAACCTAAAACGCGTACGTTTAATTTAAATTTACGTAAACGTACAAAATAAAACGTGAAAACTGAAATCTGAAAACCCCAGGGGGTGACAATGACTTTTTTACAAACCTAAGGGTAAAAGAAAATTTTTAGAAAATTAAAATAAATTTTTACACTATTTAATTATTTAATATTAATTAAATACTAATTATTAATACTTAAATAACTTAAATACAATATAATATTATTTAAGTACTAGAAAAATGAAAATAAAATTTATAAAATTATAAAATAACTAAAAATAAGTTTTAAAACTAAAAATATGTATTTTTGTCTTTTTGTGATTTTTCTATTAATTAATTACTAATTAAATATTAATTACCTAATTAAACCATTTTAAATTATACAAAATAGCAAATGAACAGTAAAAATTCTAAAAAAAATTCCTAAAATTATATTATATTATATAAAAGCTAGGAAAAATATAAAAACTAGGTCTAACTTAATAAAAACTAATTATGCTATTTAAAACTTAATTATTAATTAATTACTAATAAAACTAATATTAAATTTAATAAATACCAAATGATAAAATAATATCTGAGAAAATTATTAAAATTACTTTAACATAAAAGGAAATTAATAAAAATATAAAAATACCAAGTACTTAATAAAAATCTAAAAATAAAAATTTAAATTTAAATTATATTAAATAGAAACTATCACTTATTATTAAATTGGTTTTTCTTGATTTTTTTTAGAAATCTATTTTACACCTAAAAACAAGAAACTTTTGTAAAAACAACTTTTTTATAAATCAAAATTAAGCACTTTGAATGCTTTATGGCTCAACAGTTGACTTATGTTGACCAAGAGAGAAAATAAGCTCAAATGAGCTTAAGTGGGACCCACTATGGTGAATTCTGGTTTAACTGAGTTAAGTGAACATATATAAGCTATAAAAAGCAAGTGGGGACCATTGGATAAGCCAATAAGCTGAATAAGTTACTCCAAAAACCAAACAGGCACTTAGAAAAGGGAAAAGTTTGTGGGGTGATTCCAAGTGGGTCCCAGAAGGTTTGAGGTCAAACTTATGGTCAAAACATGAAGCCTGCCAGGAGTGGGGTTAAAGGGACCAAAAATGGGGTAGTGGGTCCCACTATGGTGGCCAGAAACCACCACCCAAGTGGTGGTGTTGGGTGGTCTGTCTGTGCAGCAGGGGATACACCTCCCCTGCAAGTGAGTTTGATCCACTGTGGGGCCCAGCAGAAAAATTGAAAAAATCAAAGATCAATGGGGTTCAATAGATGAGGTGGTAGACTATCAACCCAAGAAGTTTCAGAGTCTAAATCAACACACAAAAATCAAATCAATTCTTGCAACTTTTGTAAAAATCTGAAACAATACAATTTGACTTTTTGAAATAAATTACCTAGTTAACTTTTATGAACTTTGGGTGATCATAATTGATGAAATGTGTTATGTTAATCTTAAACAAACCTAAATGAGGCATCCTAAACACATTCTAAGCTAGATTGAAGCTTATGTTTCCCCCTAGTCCTAACAGTTAACTGATTATGGGGGTGAGGGGTGAATTTTGACTTTTGCCTTGTTGGTAACTAATGTGATGATTAACCTGAGCCCAAATGAACCTACATAACTTAAAGAGACCCAATGTTATACCAATAATCAACAGGAACAACACGGAAATGCTAGAACCAAACACCCCTATAAAATCTGAATTGAAGATTTAATGAAACAAATGAAACAACTAACCTATGAAACTTATTCTAAACATTGTACTAACCTAAGATTAGCATAAATAAACAGTTACCAACAGTTAAAAACAATTATAACTACAGATTACTAATTATGAGCACTTATATAAAAAGAAAATGAAATGGAACTTACAACAGCCATGTGCTCAAAACCAAAGATGAAACACTCACTTTTTACCTATTGTCTCCCTGAGACTTCTACACCATGAAAATCAAAAAATCAACCCTGCCTCTTTGCTTATCCCACCTTCTTCACTGTTATTTTTTTTTTTTTTTTTTTATTTTTTTTTTTTCATTTTCCACCATTTTACTTGAATTTTTGAGTATTTTTTTATTTAAAACTAAAAACTAACTAGACCACTAATGAAAGCTTGTAAAAGCTATTCAATAACTTATATGAATCTACAGAATCATTAAACAACACTTTTAACAACTTCCAAGCAATATTGAGATTTTCATAACAAAATTACATGAACTGATTTAGACTAGGGAAAACAAGATTGAAGATTAAAACAAGTTAAATTATACTTAAATGTAAATTACAACCTTTTACACTAAAACTCACAATTGGAAATTACAATTACACTAAGTTGCCATGAATTCTAATCTAATTAACTACCTACATGACTTCTGTCCCTTCCCTGCTTCCTTTTATTGACCTTTTGAGCCTTAGGAGTGATATTCTGACAATCCCACTTCATTTTCAACCATCGGATGACTTGTAGTGATCCAGGCCCTTGAATTCTCTTTTGGCGGGAAAAAAAGGTCAAATTGGCAGTTGTGGTTGCTTGTGAGATTTTGTGGAATTAATTGGGTTTAGAGGTATTGGTGAGGTGGAGGAGACAAGGTGTGGGTTTGCTGAGGTGGAGGAGGGGGGAGGTGAAGTGTTGGGTGAATTTTACAGGCTGCAAGTAGTGAGGGAGGTGGAGGTCAAAGTTTGACTTTGGTTGTTTGACTGGGAGGTGATTAATAAAACGGGCGAAGTATATTTTGGGTGGTGGTGGGCTTTTGTTTAGTTTGGGCCTGGGGTGTTCATGGATCAGGCTTATATTGGATTTGGATTTGTTTTGGTTAAGTAATAAAAAGGATCCATGTATTTTGGTAATTATCACAAGGACCAATGGTGTAAATTCTGAAAACACAAAGGACTGAAAATGTAATTTTCCAAAAGTATTCATAAGGTCCTATAATGCCAAACTCCATTTATATAAGGAACTGAATTGATAATTTTCCATTTTAAAATACCCGGGGACCTTTTATGTCAATTTCCAAAATCCAGGGACTAAACTTGCAATTTCACCAAACTTACAATCCATGGAGTAAACTTGCCAATATAAGTAACCACAAGACCAAAATTGTTTTTTCTTTCAAAAATTTCCCACCAGGGACCAAATCTGCCAAAATCTGAAAGTACAGGGACTGTACTTGTAATTTTCCAAAACTTTTGAGATTTTTCACCAAAGGACAAAATATGACAACTTATGATTTCAAAAGGACCTTTGGTGATAATTTTCCATATTTTGAATGACCAGGGACTAGTTTTGACATTTTATGAAAGTTAGGGGACTGATACTGCCAATTTTGCAAACTTTATACGTTTTTCATCTGTTTTTACTCTTTTTGCATCTAAAACATATAAAACACAATTTTGAAATATTTTCAGTATTATGATGCATTTCTGAGTGTTTTTGTATATTTTGCAGTTCAGATTTGACTAAAAATGATGAGTGTTTGAGCACTCATCATCAGCCATCAACGGTTTTGAGTTATCTTTACCAAGAGCCGTTTGCTCCTGGATTAGCAAGTCCTTATGTGATTTAGACATGGTGGACTGATTACCATTTGTTGTGTTTAGCGCGAAGCACTTCCACTAAATTTTTTTTTGATAAAACGGGGGTATTATGGTACTTATAAGGTAAAAATGTGATCAAATTCGCCAGAATTATCCCTCCCCCACACTAGAACTGAATATTGCCCTCAATATTCAAAGTACCGGTCATTATGCCGATATTTTGAAAAACTTGGGTTTGAAATTTTGAAACTTGGGCAAGTGTGGGAATAACATTTTTTTTTTTTTTTTTTTTTTTTTTTTTTTTTTTTTTTTTTTTGAGATTACTTTATATACAACAGCATGGGGGACTCCCCCACACTAGTTTGGTAGAAAAGAGAAAGAAGTCAGAGATATGGGTGAAAACCCATGTTTTGCTAATTTTTGTTCACCGAGTCACTAGCTTGACTCGATCCCCGAATTCATTTGTCCATGGGGAAAGTTTGGAGATCCGGGACAACCATGGATGGTATGTCCTCTCCAAAATAGTGTTTCAAACGATGACCATTCACTTTGAAGTTAGGACCGTCGGGTTGAGATAACTCAACAGTCCCGTATGGGTATACTTTAGCAACAGTGAATGGTCCAGTCCATCGGGTTTTTAATTTTCCCGAGAAAATCTTTAACCTTGAATTGAAAAGAAGGACTCTGTCACCGACGTTGAAAACGCGGTTCTTAATCTTTGAGTCATGGATCTTCTTTGTCTTTTCTTTGTAGATCAAAGAGTTCTCGTAGGCTTGATCACGAAGTTCCGTTAATTCATTGAGTTGAACTTTACGGTGATCACCGCTTTATGAAGGTCGTAGTTTGCATGTTTCAAGGCCCAATAGGCTTTGTGCTCGAGCTTGATCGGTAAATGACACGCCTTCCCGTATACAAGCTTGTAAGGAGTACACCCTATGGGTGTTTTGTAAGCTGTACGGAAGGCCCAAAGTGCATCATCTAGTTTGTCCGACCAGGAGGCACGGTTTTATACCACGGTTTGAAACTTCCACTTGCCCACTTGTTTGTGGGTGATACGCGGTAAAAAGACGGTGAGTGACACCGTACTTAAGCATGACTTTTGCGAATTGATCATTACAAAAGCGGGTACAGAGATCACTAATGATGGCACGGGGAGTTCCAAAACGAGCAAAGAGGGATTTCAAGAATTTCTCAACAACTCGGGCATCGTTGGTGGGTAAGGCTTTTGCCTCAACCCATTTTGACAAATAGTCAACAGCCACGAGGATGTACTTGTTTCCACGAGAAGATGGAAATGGCCCCATAAAATCAATGCCCCAGACGTCAAAGATTTCACAAACTAGAATGACATTTTGTGCATGTCGTTCTTTTGTGAAATATTTCCGTGACGCTGACAAGCATCACAAGTATTGACTAAGTCGTGGGCATCCTTATAAATTGTGGGCCAATAGAAACCGGAGTCAAACACCTTTTTAGCGGTGTAGTTAGGACTATGGTGGCCCCCGGTAGGTCCAACATGGCAAGCCTTGAGAATATCAGTGGCTTCCTGTCCGTAAACACATCGCCTAATGACTTGATCGGCACAGATTTTGAACAAATAGGGGTCGTCCCAGAAGTAATGTTTAACGTCTTTAAAGAATTTGTTTTTCTGTTGGGACGACATCCCCTTCACAATGAAGTTACCCGCATGGTAGTTTGCAAAGTCGGCAAACCATGGGGTAGAAGAGTCACCACGAAAAGAAACCACATTGAGTGTCTCGAGAGGAAATGTTTTATTTATTTCCTGTTTCTCGGACACATCCTGGTGAGGGTTTTCTAATCGTGAGAGATGATCAGCAGCCAGGTTCTCGGCTCCTTTTTTATCATGAATAATGATATCAAATTCTTGCAGGAGGAGAACCCAACGGAGTAGTCTCAGATTTGCATTTTGTTTTGCAAAGAGGTACTTCAAAGCCGAGTGATCCGTATACACTATTCATTTGGTCAGTATCAAATATGGCCAGAATTTTTAAAAGGCATACACCACGGCTAATAGTTCTTTTTCAGTGGTGGTGTAATGACTCTGAGCCTCGGTCATAGTTTTGCTTGCATAGTGTATAGGCTGAAAGTATTTTGCTTTTCGTTGCCCCACGACCACACCTATGGCAAAATCACTAGCATCGCACATAAGCTTAAAAGGTAGGTCCCAATCGGGGGCAACAAGAATCAGTGCCTCAGTAAGCTTTTTCTTCAAGGTTTCAAAAGCTTCGATGCACTCAGGTGAGAAGATAAAAGGAGCATCCTTCTTGAGGAGATGGGTCATAGGCCGGGCGATTTTGGAGAAATCTTGAATAAACCTACGATAGAAGCCGACATGACCCAAAAAGATCCTAATACCTTTGACGGTAGTGGGATGAGGTAATTTAGCTATGACATCAATTTTGGCTTTGTCAACCTCAATCCCGTTTTTTGAAATTTTATGGCCGAGGACAATGCCCTCTTTAACCATAAAATGGCTCTTCTCCCAGTTGAGACTCAAGTTCGTGTCTTCACAACGTTTTAGCATCTTTTCCAAGTGGGAGAGACAAGACTGGAATGAATCCCCGATGACTGAAAAGTCATCCATAAATACCTCCATGGTTTTCCCGATCATGTCGGAAAATATTGACATCATGCACCTTTGGAACGTGCCAGGTGCATTACATAAGCCGAAAGGCATACGTCTGTTGGCAAAAGTTCCAGAAGGGTATGTGAAGGTAGTTTTCTCTTGATCCTGTGGATCAATGGGGATTTAGAAATAACCTGAGAAACCATCAAGGAAACAGTAGTATTCGTTCCCCGCTAGTCTTTCGAGCATTTGGTCCATAAAAGGCAGAGGAAAATGGTCTTTGCTGGTGGCTTCGTTTAATTTGTGATAGTCAATACATACTCGCCAACCCGTGACTAAACGAGTTGGAATCAACTCGTTTTCCTCGTTTGTGACAACGGTTATTCCACCCTTTTTTGGAACGCAATGAATTGGGCTAACCCAAGGACTGTCAGATATAGGGTAAATCAAACCGGCATCAAGAAGTTTTAGAACTTCTTGTTTAATAACTTCGTGGATTTTAGGATTTACCCTCCTCTGACATTGAACTGCTGACCTAAAGTCATCCTCCATCAAGATTTTATGTGTACAAAAGTCCGGGTTAATACCCTTAATTTCGGAGAGTTTCTAAGCAATTGCTTGCTTGTGTGACTTAAGAGCCTTTATGAGTGCAGTTTTCACCTCATCTTTCAAGTCTTTAGCAATAATGACGGGTAATTTATCATCACCCTCCAAAAATGCATACTCTAGATGAGGAGGCAAGTCCTTGAGCTCGACGTCAGGAAATTCTTCAGATTTTTCAATAGACTTAATTTCCGCTTTATGAAGTTCTTTTGGAGATGGAGAGGGTGAAGGATCGTCATTTAATAATCTTTCAAGAAGAAGAATGTCCCCCTCGGAATCAAGATAGTTTTCATCAATCTCATTTGAAATTGAGCTATCTTGAGCAAGAAAAGCCTTGACCTCTTCCAAAAGGAAGTCACTCCCCTTAAACGAAGTGAGAGAAGGGGAAGAGTCGGATATGATAGGCTAAAAAAAAAGAGTGGTACTGCCACTTGGTGAGAAACCGAGAACCTCTTGAGAATACTCCTCTGAAGCAACATCGATGATGTCAATTCGGTTTACCATTTCAGAGTCATAGTTGGAGGAGTATCTTGAAGTTTGATCAAGGTTGAATGTGATGGCTTCATTACCTACACGCAAAGTGATTTCTTCTTCGAAAACATTGATTAGAGCACGACCCGTTCTTAAGAATCCCCTCCCGAGAATGAGAGGAACTCTTGAGTCAGCATCGAAATCAACAATTACGAAATCTGCAGGAAAATGGAACTTTCCTACTTTGACGAAGATATCCACGGCAATGCCGAGGGGACGAGAGTCTGCAAGCTCAAGAGTCATGCAGGTAGGAGTGAGCTCAGGAAGAGAGAGTTTCTTCCAGACTGAGTGAGGCATTAGATTGATGCTTGCACCAAGATCGGCCAAGGCAAAGCATTCAACCATCCCCGGAAAAATGCAAGGAATGAGAAATTTCCCGGGATCTCCAAGCTTTTCGGGAAGCTTTTTCAAGAGTACTACTGAGCAGTGCTCATTTAGTGGAGTTTTAGCCATCTCACAGAGTTTTTCCTTGTTACTTATCAAACTTTTGATTGTTGATGCAAATTTAGGCATCAGAAGAAGGGCATCCGCGAAGCTGATATCGAAATGTAATTCTTGGAAATTTTGGTAGAATTTTTCCATCTGATGATTAGCTTTTTCGCGGGTCTTTTGATCATTCAAACGTGAAGGATATGGAATCGAAGGCTTGGGATTGTTTCTTGGAATTTCATCAGGACTTTCTGGAGGATCAAATACAACTTTTGACTTGGGAGTCAAGACCGGGACAACTTGAGGGTGGACGTTGTTGGTACCTCCATTATTAGTAGGAAGTACCGTGTCCGTGGTAACCTCAGGTTCACGTTCCACTACCTTGGTAGGAGGAGAAGAAGAGGTAGATGGATTCGTGGGTCCATTGTATGATACTCCACTTCGGGTAGTGATCGCCTTAATATCGCCCCTCGGGTTAGCGATCGTGTTGCTCGGTAGTGTACCTGAGCCCGAGGGTCGATCATTTAAAGACTTTTGAAGTTCAGAGATCTTGCTGACCAATAACCGATTCGTTTCCTCTTGTGCTTTCATGAATTGTTTTAACATTTCATCGGAGGAAGACTAGGGTTGAACAACACTTTGATTTTGGTTAGGAAAATTTTGAACACGGTTGTTTTGAAAATTTCCTTGGTTTTGGTTGTTGTTACCCTGAAAATTGTTTCTTTGATTGAAATTACCCTGATTGTAATTCCCTTGACCTTGGTTTCTGATACATGGGAATCGCACCAGGCTTTACCTCTCAAGGGATCTTGAGAAGCTTACAACCCCCACCAGGCAGTGTACCTGATCGTTGTAGTATAGTATAGTGACAAGTACCGGGGGATTGATCGTTCAGCTAGGAATAGTGTCGCTAGGATTAGAAAAACCTAAATACTAGTTCTATAGATGATGGATGATTATTTTTGTATTTTTATATTTTTTAGAAAGCAAGTAAATATCTCGAGTTTGAAGGATTTGGGCGGAATTAGTTGCTAGTCAACTAACCCAATACTAAAGATGCAATCAAAATAAAATACTAGAAATGAAAATAAACTAAATTAACTAAGGTTATGTGCAATAAGTGGAGAAATTGTGTTTACTTAGATTTCACTACTCCCTAGATATCTTTTACACGTTAATTACTTGTTATAATTGCGTGGATGACGGATTGTATTCCTTAATACCATTCATGGGGTGACGCACTTAATTCCCCAATCCTATGAGTGCCTACTTCACTCATATGTCGAGCCGGCTAAGAAGCTCCTAACATGGGATCATTAGAATTTACTCATGCATTAAATACAACCAATAAAACCTAGTGCACGTCAGTTCATGTTTCCTAAGACGTTCAAGCATGTTACCATTTGGAGATCTGCCAGTTTTCTTAAGCCTAACATCGAAATCATTCATCCAATACAACCATAAACAAGTAATCAACACATAATCAACATCTAGGTTTCATTAGATCTAAGCAAACACAAGATAGATCTAGCCTTGCATGATGGAATTAAGACAAGAACAAGATATAGACAACCAACACATAGACATATTGATTGAATTAAAAGAATACTTATCTCAATTACACATGAAAGGGTTCAAGGGCTGAAAATCCTTGAAAAACCTGTAAAATTCGTAATAGGTTCGGCCCTAGGGTTTCTCCAAAACTTCTCTCCCTTCTTTATGAATGAAAATTAGAAAACTATATATAGGAAATTGAGGCTGACGGCGTCAAGACCAAATAGGTGACGTCGTCATCTCGCCGCCAAAATACTTCTCGGACTGCCTTAATCTTCATCTGACGCCGTCATGTGTTATGGTCTTCCAGGCCGTCACGTCTTTTATTCTTGACGCTCTACTTGTGACGCCTTCACGTTTGTACTGGACCGTCATGCAATTTACTCTTGACGCCGTCAGTATGTTGCTCTTGACGCCGTCACCTACTGTTCTCAGCAAGGAAAATTAAGACTTTGGCGTTTTCTTCATTTTTATGCTCCAAAAACGTCCAAAATGCTTTCTTTTCCAGAATTCTCTCCCAAAGTACCTAAAATCACAAAAGGAACGATTTAGGGCAATATTTGATCAAATAAATTCAATTCCGGGCTTAAATGACCCCCTAAAAGTGGTTCATTTTTCGCCTCATCATATACCCTTACACTTGAGATTTGCTTGTCCTCAAGCAAATGCGCTTTTATTCTAATCAAAATACAAGTTAGGGGTCATTTAACACTAATATAAAAGTAATTACAACAAATAATCATTCCACTAAAGACCAATAGGCAAGCACGGAGGTCATACACTAGCACCTCACAAATAGTGTTTAGATACTCACATCTCTCGGGTGTAATAAAGTATAAATTACAATATGGAAAAGGGATGGTAGTCCGTATGTTTTTTCTCTTTTTCTTTTTCTATTTTTTTTTCTTGATTTTTTCGATTTTTTTTTTTTTTTTTTTTTTTTTTTTTTTTTTTTTTTTGCATACACTCTTACCCTACCATCCAAAATAATACATCATAGGGAATGGACATTTCCCTTACACTTGAATCTTTACATACTTTACAATAAACTAAACTAATGACTCGAATTAAGAAAATCAAAACACTTGGAGTACTTTTAAGATTAACGTACATACGGGGGTAATAATAGGATGTTCTTCCCCATTACTCCATAAAATAAGTACTTTACCCATGAGTCCCAATCGTCCCAAAACAATATGTACAAGGATATGACTCGACTTAGCAACCATGTAATCAATTAGATAGTTAACTTATGGTTTAATCAAATAACAATAATATGCACTAAAGATGAGCGCATACACGGAAGGCTAAAGCGATTTGGTTGTACATTTAAGTGGGGTGTAACAAATTCTTCCTTTAAGTAAAATGCTTAAAGTTAGAAATGAAAAGATAGGCTCGGAAGGGTGTACTAGGGGTTTCGTGTACTAAAAATGAGTACAACGCTAAGGGTGTGGAAAAATTAGTTGACTTAACTAGCCAAGTAATATGACTTAAATGGTCAAGTAATTATGATACGGGTTTAACACAAGAGTGATCCTAATGCCTCTTATCATGTAGTAAATCATACTACACGAATGTAGTCTCACTAGCGGTCTCGGGATGCATCACTAACGCAAGTTCTAGAATCTAAATGCTACCGGTACACTCATAAGCACTAATAGTAAATGCTTTTCCTATCAAATCTAAAGGCGAACCTCACATATTTGGGTGGAAAATTTTTCTGAATATACGGTTTTGTGCTAGTCATACAATCTCCTATCCAAGAGACGCTTGTTATGGCTAAAGTTTCACTCCTAAATGTTGTAAAAAAATTTAAATTTGGCGCTAAAATTGCACTAACAAGTATTTCTCATAGTTTTATTACACGTCTACCATTAAACAAAACAAACTCAAGCGAAAGTGTACATGTAAGGTATCATCATTTTACCCTCCCCTTACACTTAAGATGAACATTGTCCCCAATGTTCAAGTAAAGAATGTAAAAGTGAAATAAGTAAAAAGAATGAAATCAAATACTCCCCTGATTCGCTCGGTATGGATAATAAGGTGGCCAGGTTAAATCTTCCTCCAAGAAAATGAACAATCAAAGCTTCCCTTCCAGAATATAAATCATCTTCTTGTCATACATAACCTATAAATCCTGAGAAAACAAACAAGGCAACCTCGCGTAAAATCGGCGGCAATCTATATAAGTTACTAAATCCTAGAAAATAAAATAAGATATAATGCTTGTGGAATGAAGTTTGCAGATTTCCTGGAGATTATAAAACTTAATGATTCACAAAAACTTTAAAACTCCGTTAGAAAAACAAAACCGGTAAAATTTCTAGATTTTTACACGTGACGCCGTCAAGAGTAATCTCGTGACGCCGTCAGAAGTGACCTGCAGAAATTCTTATGTTAAGTTTCCGGAAAATTTCTGGAAAAACTTGGTCCTACTTCCTGGAAAATCCTGCAAAACTTCATTATGACTCGATACAAGCATTTGACTCTAACAAATACGAATATACATGTTCACTTAATATTGTGGAGAATGATGATCGGTTTGTTTCTTAAAAACATATTTGGGTTTCCCCTTACACTTATCTTTTGCAAAAATACTTTTGGGTGGAGTTAAGACTAAGCCAAAACAACAAAGTAAAGTATTTCCACTTTTTAGTTTAGAAACATGACCTACCAACAATAAAAATAAAGCATGCATACGGAAGCAAATAACAAACAAACAAAAATAAAATCACACAAAGCATGGGTTGCCTCCCAAGAAGCGCTTGTTTTTGTTGCGAGTCACGAGCCTGACTCTACCCTTATTTAACGGAAATAGGGGAAGTTTTCCCTACACTTAGGATTAAGTGCGGGTGGAAGTAGCGATACACACCCTTAGGGTGGAAGTATGCCACGTGAGAAAAGAGTGGTGGATGAATTATATTCTCAAAGGGGTGTGCTCCTATCATCATAACCTTACCTAGTTCACTTTGGTCAATGGGTGAGTTGAAGCTTTCTCCTAAAAAGGGATCATCATCTATCAACTTTGAGAGACTCCTAGTTGGGAATCCATCTTGACCTAATAAACCTGGTTTAAACCCATAATGTTTCTTATGATCAATCATGAATGGGTGATGTAAGTATTTAAGGTCATGGTTCACTCCTATATTGGCTTCCATTCCACATGGTTTAGATTCTACTACCTTCATCGTAAAACTACCCGTACTATATGGTTTGATGGGTGGATCGGGACCTATTTCAATTCCTAAATTTTCATCCAAGGATGGAAGATTAGGCAACGGTTTTGGTTGAGGCTCCGGCTCATCAAAACTAGGAACTTCCCTAGAACTAAGAGTAAGGTTATCATTATAAGTATTCAAACCTATATCCTCTATTTGTGTTTGGTTCAAGGGCTCTACCTCTATTGGGGTTCCTATAGTCACTTCTACTTCTTCCGGGTAAGTCACGGGTGGTGTGTATGCCTCAAATGATGGTAGGACTTGTGGGGTACTTAGTGGGCTTGGGTTTTCTACTATCTCTTCCATCACATCAATATCACCTATGTGTTCATCTTGTATTGTGGTAGTGCCTAACCATGACATGCAACTAGGTGGCTCGACTCTAATCTTTTTATCCCCAAGCAAACTTTTCGATTGAGCCTTCCATATTGAAAATAGGTCTACACTTACGTTTTTTGGGTCCCATGTTCCACTTCTGTATTGGGCGTGAATCTCAAAGTTTTCCCACGCGTCTTTAACATCCTATTCCCAAAACTCCCCATCTGTTACATAGTCAAGCCTCTTTTGGGTTTCGTAATCGATACGAGTGTAAAATAATTGAAGTAGAGGCAATAAATCAAGACCATGGTGAAAGACTTTTTGTAGTAGGTATTTGAAACGAGTCCATGCAACGGGAAAAGATTCATCATGACGTTGTCGAAACATCAAGATGTCATATTCAAGTGGAAAGGGTAGATTTTGTAATGGATTTGGTCGATTGGATGAAAAACTTGGCAGATTCGTGTTCTCCATAGTCGTGAATAGAAGAGTATATGGAAATGTTTTTACGAACAAAGACACAAAGAAAAAGATAGACTAAAGAAAACCTAGAAATAAAAATAAAATCTTACTAGAACGGAATCTAGCAAGTAGACCTAATAAAAAGAGATTCTAACCTAGACAATAACTATTCCCCGGCAACGACGCCAAAAACTTGATACGTGAGAATCGCACCAGGCATTACCTCTCAAGGGATCTTGGGAAGCTTACAACCCCCACCAGGCAGTGTACCTGATCGTTGTAGTATAGTATAGTGACAAGTACCGGGGGATTGATCGTTCAGCTAGGAATAGTGTCGCTAGGATTAGAAAAACCTAAATACTAGTTCTATAGATGATGGATGATTATTTTTGTATTTTTATATTTTTTAGAAAGCAAGTAAATATCTCGGGTTTGAAGGATTTGGGCGGAATTAGTTGCTAGTCAACTAACCCAATACTAAAGATGCAATCAAAATAAAATACTAGAAATGAAAATAAACTAAATTTACTAAGGTTGTGAGCAATAAGTGGAAAAATTGTGTTTACTTAGATTTCACTACTCCCTAGATATCTTTTACACGTTAATTACTTGTTATAGTTGCGTGGATGACGGATTGTATTCCTTAATACCATTCATGGGGTGGCGCACTTAATTCCCCAATCCTATGAGTGCCTACTTCACTCCTATGTCGAGCCGGCTAAGAAGCTCCTAACATGGGATCATTAGAATTTACTCATGCATTAAATACAACCAATAAAACCTAGTGCACGTCAGTTCATGTTTCCTAAGACGTTCAAGCATGTTACCATTTGGAGATCTGCCAGTTTTCTCAAGCCTAACATCGAAATCATTCATCCAATACAACCATAAACAAGTAATCAACACATAATCAACATCTAGGTTTCATTAGATCTAAGCAAACACAAGATAGATCTAGCCTAGTATGATGGAATTAAGACAAGAACAAGATATAGACAACCAACACATAGACATATTGATTGAATTAAAAGAATACTTATCTCAATTACACATGAAAGGGTTCAAGGGCTGAAAACCCTTGAAAAACCTGTAAAATTCGTAATAGGTTCGGCCCTAGGGTTTCTCCAAAACTTCTCTCTCTTCTTTATGAATGAAAATTAGAAAACTATATATAGGAAATTGAGGCTGACAGCGTCAAGACCAAATAGGTGACGCCGTCATCTCGCCGCCAAAATACTTCGCGGACTGCCTTAATCTTCATCTGACGCCGTCATGTGTTATGGTCTTCCAGGCCGTCATGTCTTTTATTCTTGACGCTCTACTTGTGACGCCTTCACGTTTGTACTGGACCGTCATGCAATTTACTCTTGACGCCGTCAGGTTGTTTCTCTTGACGCCGTCACCTACTGTTCTCAGCAAGGAAAATTAAGATTTTGGCGTTTTCTTCACTTTTATGCTCCAAAAATGTCCAAAATGCTTTTTTTCCAGAATTCTCTCCCAAAGTACCTAAAATCACAAAAGGAACGATTTAGGGCAATATTTGATCAAATAAATTCAATTTCGGGCTTAAATGACCCCCTAAAAGTGGTTCATTTTTCGCCTCATCAGTTTCTTTGAAAATTTCCTTGAAAACCTTGATTTTGATTGCCATTTTGAAAATTATTTTGATTAAAATGACATTGATTTTGGTTCTGGTTTTGGAAATTCGGGTTTTGACCTTGGTTAAAATCTCCTCGATTCTAATTTAGATTCGAGTTACGGTTTTGATTTTGATTGAAACCGGGTGGCCCGAGAAAATTGTTGGAACATTAGCTTAAGAGATTACGGTCTCCTTGTGGTTGGTAAGAATTACCCCCCATACTGTAGGAACCTTGAGCAGCATAAACGTTCTTGATTCGCTCAGAACCGTCTACTTAAATTAGTCAACCTCTTGTGAAAGGTCAACAACTAAAGTCAAACAGTCTAGAAACCAATTCAAGTTAATCCAAGGAGTTTAGTGTCCCCGGGTCGTTATGTCCCTTGGAAGTGCGATATCCTGAGTTAGAACGGATCTGTGATCGGGAATTATTGAACAGGAAAGGGTATGTGATTGGTGATTACCCTAGGATAAAATAAAATAGCTTAAATAAGCTATATAAACAAAACCTTGAAATAACAAAACTTACAAACGTAAAAGAAATTAAAAACGTATGCAACTGCGTACAGAGAAAAAGGTGAGTTTTAAAGAAAAATAAACTATAAGGGTTAAAAATGAAAATTCTATAAACTTAAACTAAAAAGAAAATTAATTTAGAAAGAAAACTACTTTTTATATTATAATATTATTTATTATTAATTATATTATTAATAACTAATTAACTTTTTAATTAAAAACTAATTTAAATCAAACTAAAAATGATAAATACTACAACTTAAACTAAAAATTTGCAAAAATAATTTATAAATTTAAATTAGAACTTGAAGAAAGTATAAAAAATAAAAATAAATGTTTTTGTCTTTTTATAAGCTTTTTATTAATTAAAAACTATTTATATTTACTATACTAATTAATCTATTTTAAATTACAAACAATACTAAAATGACTTATAAAATTATGAAAAAATTACTAAAACTATATTATAACTTATAAAAGCTATAAAAAATATAAAATCTAGGTGATGCTATATAAAAACTAATTATGCTATTTATAACTTACTTATTAATTAATTACTAATAAAACTATTATTAATTATAATAAATACTAAATTACAAAATAAAAATCTAAGAAAATTATTAAAAATACTTTAATATATAAGATATTTAATAAAAATATAAAATAGCAGAAGTGCTTATAAATAAGCTAAAAAGAAAATTAAATAGATAGTTTCTATTAAATAGAAGCTATCACTATAATTAAATTTGGTTTTTTTTTTTTTTTTAGTTTTTTCTTTTACAAAACTACTTAAGTACTTAAAATAATAAACTTTTACAAAAACAAATAATTTAGAAATCAAAAATAAGCACTAAGAGTGCTTATTACCAAAACAGTTGACCAAAGTTTGACTTATAATCAAATAAGCTCAAATGAGCTAATGTGGGGTCCACCTTAGTAAATTCTGGTTCCTATGAGTGAGATGAACTTTATTGAACAAGATTTGATAATAAAAGCTCACTGGATAAGCTGAAAAGCCACAATAAGCTGTGTGCTTATTTGGTTCTGGGTCAGAATTGGGACAACCTTTGGGTCCAAATAAAGGTGGGGTCCAGTGGTCTAAGGGTCAAACAAAGGGTCAATAATTGAACCCTAGTAGGAGGAGGGTTGAGGGGAATCAAAAACAATGGAATTGGACCACTGAGTCAGTCACAATGAACCACCAAAGGGTGGTGGTGAGACTGAGTAGTTGTTGCACAGGATAGGGTAAAACTTAGATGAATACAAGCTTCAAAAAACTTTAAGCTGAGCACAAAAGCAAAATAAAGGTATAAACAAATTAACTTGATAAAATTAAAGCCAAAGAAAAGAAAAAAATAAAGAAAATAAGCTGGAAAAAGGAAATAAGCACTTAACTAATGCTACAAAACCACACAGACCTTGCAGCCTAAAGTATGACCTGATCTAGCTTATCAAATAAGCTGGATAAGGCTTGTGATGATTTGAGACAGCAAGTATGGTTGGTGAGGTGTCCAAAAAGCTAAAGCTTGGCCTGTGGGACCCACGGGTTAGCTTTTTATGAGCTTGTGAAATAAGCTGTGTATACTGAGTGTGATGATCACTCAGTATAAGCTTGTCAGTTGGGACAACCTAGATGCTTGATGCAGCCCTAGTAAATGATGTGAGAAATGGAAAATAAGCACTGAGTGAGTGAGAGTGGTTGCTTGTCTTTCCAAAAAGCCAAGGATCACTCAGTGGGGCCCATTAGATAAGCTTGTGAGAGCTTATGAAGATGGACAGATGCAAGACACCCCTGGGTACAGGGGAGGTTATAGAAAAGTAGCACAAAAGAAGCAACAATTAAGCACTATAAATAAGCAGATAAAAAATAATAAAAAATACAAACAAGTAGATTAGCAACTATATTTTAATAATCTAAAAGGACTAAGCAAGAAACTAACTAACAAACCCTACACAAAATTCTATTTTTATTCAAAAAACTGCAGGGTATGCAATTTTGACTTTTTAGATTGAACTAGAACTTTGACTTTTATGAAACTCAGATCCAATTTGTTGCTTGAATCTGTTATATTAAGCTAAAAGACAACTAATTTAGGCAAGAACACAAACTTATAAGTTGATTTTATGAGATCTAAGACTCAACTGTCACCACAGTTAACTGTGGTGATGACTTTGGTTGTGATTTTGACTTCTGAGTTTGTGGACACTGAAAAGGGACTTGACTTGGTATATTTAGACCTTAAGTGAGCTGAGTAAACAATCAATAACAACTGAGATCAACCACAATAGCTTATACAGCTCAATCCAAACACCCCTTTAACAGAATTACTAAAGAGAATATCAAACAAAAATTTAAATAGAATCTATCCTACTGAATTGCAAAAACATATATCTCAATAATATGCTAAATTACACAAATAAACAACAATAACAACAAAAATTATCAAAGATTACTAAGATTACACTACTTGACTGATTTTAAGAAAACTTAACAACTTTGGAAAACAATTAACAACCTATCAATTTTAGACTATAACAATATCAAACAACATATAATAAGCAAGAAACAACAAATATTACAGCTATTAAGATAGTAAACAGTAATATGCTATAAATTGAGAAATTGCTTACAAGAGTGTAAACTGAGACCTTAAGAACAAGAACCAAGGACAACCTATCAGCTTACCACTAAGCTTCTAAACCCAAGGTAATCCAATATTCACCTTGCTCCAATCTTCTTTCTTTATTTAACTGATTTTTTTTTTATTTCTTTTCTATTTTCTTTGTTTCTTTTTGTGATTTTTATTTTTTATGTATTACAACTGATTTAAGGTTTCTAAAAAGCCTTAGGCTTTTGTCAGGAGCCTAAGTGATTAATGAAGGTCCTATACTCAGCTATAACAAACAAGTAATGAAATTGACAATTTAAGTAAATGACAATAATTTAAAAGACAAGTAAATAAAGGTTAAGAAACTACTGACTGTAAATAAGGTTTAAATTACAATGTGTCAAAGAGTAACTTAAGCCTTGAAAGCTTTTAAGAGACAAGAAATAAAAGATAAACAGTAAAGTGATCACAAAAGCTAATTCTATGATGTCTTCTTCACTTCTGCTTCATTCTTTCTTTATAGTGACTCATATGTATCTCCCCACCTTTCTTGAACTTTCCCACATCAATTTGAGACCCTTGGATGAGTCAAAGCCATTTTGGCCGTTTGATCATTTTGGCGGGAAATGTGGACTAGGTTGCTTGCAGCCTCAATAAACCAATTAA
This sequence comes from Artemisia argyi, assembly GCA_030686995.1. Taxonomy (NCBI): domain Eukaryota; kingdom Viridiplantae; phylum Streptophyta; class Magnoliopsida; order Asterales; family Asteraceae; genus Artemisia; species Artemisia argyi. Next base: position 37,363,873 of record CM060682.1, on the reverse strand, counting down.
GGATTTTTGGTTGTTTGTGTGAGGTGTATGATAACTTTTAGGAGATATTTGAGAGGTTGAGGTGATAAGGAAGAAAACAGAGGCATGGTTTGGGTTTGGAGGGAAATTTGAGTGTGGAGTGCATTTATTGGTGATGGGATTTGGCAGGGGTGGTGGAAGGGAGTTGGTGGTGAGGTGGAGAGACAGGTGTGAGTTTGTGTGGAGGCCAAGGTAGTAGTGAAACCACCTGGTATGGTGACTAGGGTGGTTTGGGAGAAGATGAATAGTGCCTGGTGTTTGACTGTGGGTTGACCCCGCGTTTTTATTATAAAGGGGGTTTGGGCTGAGTGGTGGACTGGGCCAGAAATAATAGAGGGTGGGCTTGGTTTGTTTGGTTTGGGGTTTAATAAATAAAAAGGTCCGTTTGGTATAAAGTAAACACAAGGACCAACTTTGTAAAATTTCTGAAAATGAGGGACCCGTTGTGTAAACTTTGCAAAGTTGTTAAAAGGACATGCTTTCCAATTGTGAATAACCCAAGGACCATATTTGCAATTTTCCACATTTCAAATGCCCAGGGACCTTTTCTGTAATTTCCCAAACTCCAGGGACCATTCTTGTAATTTTCTGATACTTGAAGGGTTTAACCTGTAAATATTAAACAGTTAACACAAAGGACCAATTTTGTCATTTATAAATAGTATAAGGTTTATTTTGAATATTTTATTATTTTTAAACCTTAGGGACTAATTTTGACACTTTTCCAAAGTTGAGGGACCATAGTTGTAATTTTGTGATTTTTACTTCAAAAGACTTTTCCTAACAACTTATGAATCCCAAGGACCTTTTATGATATTTTTACAAGTTTTAATTTACCAGGGACTAGTTTTGCCAATTTATGAAAGTTCAGGGACTGAAACTGTAATTTATGTAAACTTTGTTGTTTTTCATCAGTTTTCATCCCTTTTGCACTTGAAACACTTAAAAACACAATTTCATGATATTTCATGTATTATAAAGCATATCTGTATGTTTTCAGATGTTTTCGTAGCTTAAATGTAACAGAAATGATGAGTATTTTAGACACTCATCAATCCCCCACACTAAACTATTGCTAGTCCCTAGCAATATTTTATGAAGTTTTAATGGATTTGAAAGATTCTTTACCAAAAGCCATTACTTCTGGAATAGCCAGGTGTAAGAACTGTGGCACACCTGATAACCGTGTGATTTTGAGCAAACCACCAGCTGTCAACGGATTTGATTCGTCTTTACCAAAAGCCGTTTGCTTCTGGACTAGCCAACTCTTGATGGAATAGTCAACATCTTGGTGAGCTGATTACCAATTATGGTTTTTCCACTGCCTTTACCACAAGCCATAATCTTGCGGGCTAGCCAACTCATTAGCTTTTTAGGATAATGGGGAGTTGAGGAACCATACAATTTTGGGCAAATTGCAAGCCATAAACGGATTTGAGATGTCTTTACCAAGAGCCGTTTGCTCCTGGACTAGCCAATCCTGTTGTGGGTTAGACATGGAGGATTGATACCATTTATTTGCGTTCTAAGTGAGAAAAAATTTTAAAATTTTTGGCTAAATTGGGGTTCCTGATGGAACATGTGTTTGAATTCGTGAGAATCCCCCCCACACTTAGAATTGAATATTGCCCTCAATATTCAAAGTACCGGATGTTAAACCGAACTTAGAACGTAAAAGGGAAAATACTCTTAGCCTTTATTTAAAGTGTATATACATACAAATATTTTTTAGATAAAACTTCTTAAATAGAAGTTATCACTATATGTACTTTTTTTTTTTTTTTTTTTTTTTTTTTTTTTTTTATTATTTTTATTTTTTTGACTTTAAATATATACAACATGTAGGGCATCTCCCCCACACTAGGGTGTTACACACGGGTGACAAGCCCATGTTTTTGCTAATGTTTTTGATTTCCGAGTCACTAGCCGGACTCGACCCCTAATTAGATTCGTTGCTCTCGAACTGTCAGGTTTATCACGTAAGCTAACCGCTTGTGAACGGTTAACTGTAATAAAGATCTCCTGAACAGACCGGGAAAAAAAACAATTTAAAAATCTTTGGGGAAGTAAGTGGATGAGACCATCTCCATCGGACTTTCATTTCAAAATGTTTGTATAAACACTGAAGTACATGAAAGTTCCACACCAAGAGAGATATATCTGGCATTTAAACCAATGTTATATGGAAAATCCCAGGGTCAAAAGTAACATCCTCACTCCTGGTTGAGTGAAGGGAAGGAGAAATCACCGGATAGGTGAAGGGTAGTAGGGAGATCAAAATAGCAATAATCACAAGAACTTCCTCCTCAATAATTTGAAATTTAAGTGAAGAAGGCAAGGTCTTATGCTTGATCTCAGGAATTTTATCAGTTTCTTCAACTGATTTGAATTCCTCTTTATGAAGTGGTTTGGGTGGGAGGGTGGGAAAATTTTCTGGGTATAAAAGTTGTTCAAGAAGAAGACTGACATCTTCCTCCTGATCACTCTCGGCATCATCAATACCTGGTATATATGTGTCTAAATCGAGATAAACATCGATTTCATCCAGAATAGAATCAGTACTCTCATTATGAAGTTCTTCTAGTGGAGGAGGGGGAATTGGAACATTATACATTAATTCCTCAAGGAGAAGAATATCTCCCTCCTCATCACTCTCAGTATCATCATCATCCCAAATGGGATCACTTTCCTCAACCCGAGTGAGAGAAGTTGAAGAGTCTAGCGGAGGAGTGGGAATTGGATCATTATTTAACAATTCTTCAAGGAGAAGAATATCTCCCTCCTCATCACTCTCAGTCTCATCTTCATCCCAAATGGGACTACTTTCCTCATCAAGAGTAAGAGAAGTTGAAGATTCGGCTAAGATAGTAGTAGAAGATGGAGTGGGATTACCACTCACAGAATTATGAAAATAATCAAGATTTTCTTGAGAATACTCCTTTGAAGAAAAATCAATGACATCGATTCGGTTAACCGATTCAGAGTTAAAGTTTGAGGAGTACCTCGAATTTTGATCTTGATTAAAGGTAACAGCTTCCTTACCAACACGTAAGGTGATCTCATGCTCTAAAACATCAATAAGAGCATGGCCGGTTCTAAGGAATCCTCTACCAAGAATGAGAGGAACTTTTTGATCGGCATCAAAGTCAACGACCACAAAATCTGCTGGAAAATGGAACCTCCCTACTTTCACAAATACGTCCTCAGCAATACCGAGGGGCATAGATATGGTACGATCTGCAAGCTCGAGAGTCATGCAGGTAGGGGAGAGTTCAGGAAGAGAAAGTTTCTTCCACACTGAATAAGGCATTAGATTGATGCTAGCACCGAGATCGGCCAAGGCATAGCATTCAATCATTCCTGGGAATACACAAGGTATTAGGAATTTCCCAGGATCTCCAAGCTTTACCGGAAGCTTTTTTAAGATAACTGCCGAGCAATTTTCGCTTACTGGAGTTTTTTGCCATCTCAAACAGCTTTTCCTTGTTGTTTAGCAGTTGTTTGATAGTCGCTGCAAACTTAGGCATTAGAATGAGGGAATCCGCGAAACTAATGTCAAAATGTAATTCTTTAAAGATTTGAAAGAATTTATCTATTTGTTGACTATTCTTTTCACGGGTCCTGTCCTCATTCATACGTGATGGGTACGGAAGATAAGGTTTGGATTTAGGGACGGTATCCTCAGGAGTTTCTACAGATTCAAAGACAATTCCTGGTTTGGATTTCTTTTTAGGGAGGGTCGGAGGAGAGACATGTGCTGTACTTTGTGAACTTGGAATTTGCACTTTGTCTGTTGTATCCTCCGCCTCTTTTTCCACATCATACAATGGAGGAGGGATAGGCACTGAGGGTCCATCATAAGCAGCACCACTACGAGTGGTGATAGCTTTGATGACATCGGAATCCTCCTCCTCATCATCACTGTCGTCTAATACACTCCTACGGGAAGAATTAAGCATATGAGAATAAGTCATAGCTGCCCTTTGGTCATAAAGATTGTTTGACAAACTTTTAACCGTGAATCGTGAAAGAGTAGGATCTATTCTTGACGATGTAGGAGTGATAGGGGGTGTAGAGTTTGGGACAACCGTGGTTTGGACGTAATGAGCACTTCCATTATTAGAAGGAAGTACCGGGTCCTTAGTCACCTTGGTTTCTCGTTCTCTTTCCTTCTCCGGAGAAGGAATAGAAATCGAAGGTCCATCATGAGCTTTACCACTATGAGTGGTAATAGCTTTAAGTTCACCCTTTGGATTTGGAACAGTGTTACCTGGGAGAGTTCCCGAGGTAGATGGTGGATTTAGTTGTTTTACTAAACCAGCAAACATGTCCTTAATATCGTTTCTCAGCTCATTGTTGTTCTTAGCAATTGAAGAATTAAATTCATTCTTCAAATTGGAGATTTGGTTTTGCATTGCCCTCATGTTAGCATCATTAACCTTGATGTGGTTAGCGAGCTCATTGGAGGGAGATTCTTGATAAGGTACCATTTGATGAGCAGGAGCTGAATACCCTGGATTAGAATTTCCTTTTTGGACTGGGTATTGAAAAGGAACCATTTGATTGCTTGGGGCATGATATTGATTCTGTGGGTTTTGCCCTCTTTGCTGGTTAGGAATGAACCTATTAGCATTGTTTGGTTGGTATAATCCAGGCTGTCCTCCCTGGTTGTTAGCACGGTAGTTTGTATCCACTTGAGGACGGAATGGAATTCCTCCTTGATTGGAACTGCCTGCTATAGCATTGACTTCAATTGCATTGCCAGCGGTGTGGGTACAATTGTAGTATGGATGAGGACCTCCACAAGTAACACAAACTTCTACCTTTTTAACTTCAGCAGTGTGAGAAGTTTGCGGAGCGGACTCTTTCTTGGAAACTAAAGCTTGAATAGCCTTCGTGAGTTCAGCAATCTGAGAATCAGTGCTAGAAGACACGGGAGATGATGTAGAAGGACCAGCACTAGCATGAGAATTATAAGTTCTATCTCGTGTAGTACGGACCTTAGACATGTTTTCAATGAGAGCAATGGCTTCCTTTGTGGATTTGCTCAGAAAATTACCTCCAGCTGAGGCGTTTAGAGAATTTTGATCAGATGGGGTTAATCCATTGTAGAAAGTGTCCATTTGCATTAATTCGGTGAAACCGTGATGTGGACATCTGCGGAGCAATTCTTTGAAACGATCCCATGCCTCTCCGAATGGTTCATCAAACCTTTGAGAGAACTTCATGATCTCGTTCTTAAGATATGTGGTTTTGGAAGGAGGAAAGAATTCATTAATGAATTTATGAACCAAATCTCCCCATGTTTCAATCGATTTAGGTGGCTGTTTATCAAGCCAAATCCTGGCATTGCCTTCGATGGAAAATGGGAAGAGAAGAAGTTTGATTGATTCCTCAGGGACATTTTTACATTTGATGGTACCAATGATTTGGTTAAACCATCTAATGTGATCATGGGGATTGTCCCTATCAAAACCATAGAATTGCTTCTGGGTGGCCAGATTAATCAACCCAGTTTTGAGCTCAAAATTCTCAGCCACGATGGCTGGAACAACAATAGCATCTCCGTAACCCTCGGTGGGTGCTTGGAGAAGCTCATTCATCGGACGATCTTCTGTCATTATGACAGGGGGTTTAGGATCAGTACGTATCTCGGGTACGACTGATGGAGCAGAACGTCTACGATTTCTTCGAGGTATGGCTACAAGCTCACGAAGAGGATTTGATGACCTTGAAGAACGAGTGCGCATGCACTAAGACGCGTCTAAGGATCCTTGAAGAAAAGGAAATTCAGATAAGGGTGAGAAGAGTATTTTTTTTAGGTTTTTTATGTTATATATATATAGAAAGAAAAAGAAAATATTTTTGGTGTTTTATATGTTTATGGAAGATGGAAATACGATATTATATAAGATATATGTACTATGGATAGGTATTCAACAAATCTGATACTTCAGAATCGTTCAACGCAGCGCACTCCCCGGCAGCGGCGCCAAATTTTGATTCGCTCAGAACCGTCTACTTAAATTAGTCAACCTCTTGTGAAAGGTCAACAACTAAAGTCAAACAGTCTAGAAACCAATTCAAGTTAATCCAAGGAGTTTAGTGTCCCCGGGTCGTTATGTCCCTTGGAAGTGCGATATCCTGAGTTAGAACGGATCTGTGATCGGGAATTATTGAACAGGAAAGGGTATGTGATTGGTGATTACCCTAGGATAAAATAAAATAGCTTAAATAAGCTATATAAACAAAACCTTGAAATAACAAAACTTACAAACGTAAAAGAAATTAAAAACGTATGCAACTGCGTACAGAGAAAAATGTGAGTTTTAAAGAAAAATAAACTATAAGGGTTAAAAATGAAAATTCTATAAACTTAAACTAAAAAGAAAATTAATTTAGAAAGAAAACTATTTTTTATATTATAATATTATTTATTATTAATTATATTATTAATAACTAATTAACTTTTTAATTAAAAACTAATTTAAATCAAACTAAAAATGATAAATACTACAACTTAAACTAAAAATTTGCAAAAATAATTTATAAATTTAAATTAGAACTTGAAGAAAGTATAAAAAATAAAAATAAATGTTTTTGTCTTTTTATAAGCTTTTTATTAATTAAAAACTATTTATATTTACTATACTAATTAATCTATTTTAAATTACAAACAATACTAAAATGACTTATAAAATTATGAAAAAATTACTAAAACTATATTATAACTTATAAAAGCTATAAAAAATATAAAATCTAGGTGATGCTATATAAAAACTAATTATGCTATTTATAACTTACTTATTAATTAATTACTAATAAAACTATTATTAATTATAATAAATACTAAATTACAAAATAAAAATCTAAGAAAATTATTAAAAATACTTTAATATATAAGATATTTAATAAAAATATAAAATAGCAGAAGTGCTTATAAATAAGCTAAAAAGAAAATTAAATAGATAGTTTCTATTAAATAGAAGCTATCACTATAATTAAATTTGGTTTTTTTTTTTTTTTAGTTTTTTCTTTTACAAAACTACTTAAGTACTTAAAATAATAAACTTTTACAAAAACAAATAATTTAGAAATCAAAAATAAGCACTAAGAGTGCTTATTACCAAAACAGTTGACCAAAGTTTGACTTATAATCAAATAAGCTCAAATGAGCTAATGTGGGGTCCACCTTAGTAAATTCTGGTTCCTATGAGTGAGATGAACTTTATTGAACAAGATTTGATAATAAAAGCTCACTGGATAAGCTGAAAAGCCACAATAAGCTGTGTGCTTATTTGGTTCTGGGTCAGAATTGGGACAACCTTTGGGTCCAAATAAAGGTGGGGTCCAGTGGTCTAAGGGTCAAACAAAGGGTCAATAATTGAACCCTAGTAGGAGGAGGGTTGAGAGGAATCAAAAACAATGGAATTGGACCACTGAGTCAGTCACAATGAACCACCAAAGGGTGGTGGTGAGACTGAGTAGCTGTTGCACAGGATAGGGTAAAACTTAGATGAATACAAGCTTCAAAAAACTTTAAGCTGAGCACAAAAGCAAAATAAAGGTATAAACAAATTAACTTGATAAAATTAAAGCCAAAGAAAAGAAAAAAATAAAGAAAATAAGCTGGAAAAAGGAAATAAGCACTTAACTAATGCTACAAAACCACACAGACCTTGCAGCCTAAAGTATGACCTGATCTAGCTTATCAAATAAGCTGGATAAGGCTTGTGATGATTTGAGACAGCAAGTATGGTTGGTGAGGTGTCCAAAAAGCTAAAGCTTGGCCTGTGGGACCCACGGGTTAGCTTTTTATGAGCTTGTGAAATAAGCTGTGTATACTGAGTGTGATGATCACTCAGTATAAGCTTGTCAGTTGGGACAACCTAGATGCTTGATGCAGCCCTAGTAAATGATGTGAGAAATGGAAAATAAGCACTGAGTGAGTGAGAGTGGTTGCTTGTCTTTCCAAAAAGCCAAGGATCACTCAGTGGGGCCCATTAGATAAGCTTGTGAGAGCTTATGAAGATGGACAGATGCAAGACACCCCCTGGGTACAGGGGAGGTTATAGAAAAGTAGCACAAAAGAAGCAACAATTAAGCACTATAAATAAGCAGATAAAAAATAATAAAAAATACAAACAAGTAGATTAGCAACTATATTTTAATAATCTAAAAGGACTAAGCAAGAAACTAACTAACAAACCCTACACAAAATTCTATTTTTATTCAAAAAACTGCAGGGTATGCAATTTTGACTTTTTAGATTGAACTAGAACTTTGACTTTTATGAAACTCAGATCCAATTTGTTGCTTGAATCTGTTATATTAAGCTTAAAAGACAACTAATTTAGGCAAGAACACAAACTTATAAGTTGATTTTATGAGATCTAAGACTCAACTGTCACCACAGTTAACTGTGGTGATGACTTTGGTTGTGATTTTGACTTCTGAGTTTGTGGACACTGAAAAGGGACTTGACTTGGTATATTTAGACCTTAAGTGAGCTGAGTAAACAATCAATAACAACTGAGATCAACCACAATAGCTTATACAGCTCAATCCAAACACCCCTTTAACAGAATTACTAAAGAGAATATCAAACAAAAATTTAAATAGAATCTATCCTACTGAATTGCAAAAACATATATCTCAATAATATGCTAAATTACACAAATAAACAACAATAACAACAAAAATTATCAAAGATTACTAAGATTACACTACTTGACTGATTTTAAGAAAACTTAACAACTTTGGAAAACAATTAACAACCTATCAATTTTAGACTATAACAATATCAAACAACATATAATAAGCAAGAAACAACAAATATTACAGCTATTAAGATAGTAAACAGTAATATGCTATAAATTGAGAAATTGCTTACAAGAGTGTAAACTGAGACCTTAAGAACAAGAACCAAGGACAACCTATCAGCTTACCACTAAGCTTCTAAACCCAAGGTAATCCAATATTCACCTTGCTCCAATCTTCTTTCTTTATTTAACTGATTTTTTTTTTTATTTCTTTTCTATTTTCTTTGTTTCTTTTTGTGATTTTTATTTTTTATGTATTACAACTGATTTAAGGTTTCTAAAAAGCCTTAGGCTTTTGTCAGGAGCCTAAGTGATTAATGAAGGTCCTATACTCAGCTATAACAAACAAGTAATGAAATTGACAATTTAAGTAAATGACAATAATTTAAAAGACAAGTAAATAAAGGTTAAGAAACTACTGACTGTAAATAAGGTTTAAATTACAATGTGTCAAAGAGTAACTTAAGCCTTGAAAGCTTTTAAGAGACAAGAAATAAAAGATAAACAGTAAAGTGATCACAAAAGCTAATTCTATGATGTCTTCTTCACTTCTGCTTCATTCTTTCTTTATAGTGACTCATATGTATCTCCCCACCTTTCTTGAACTTTCCCACATCAATTTGAGACCCTTGGATGAGTCAAAGCCATTTTGGCCGTTTGATCATTTTGGCGGGAAATGTGGACTAGGTTGCTTGCAGCCTCAATAAACCAATTAAGGATTTTTGGTTGTTTGTGTGAGGTGTATGATAACTTTTAGGAGATATTTGAGAGGTTGAGGTGATAAGGAAGAAAACAGAGGCATGGTTTGGGTTTGGAGGGAAATTTGAGTGTGGAGTGCATTTATTGGTGATGGGATTTGGCAGGGGTGGTGGAAGGGAGTTGGTGGTGAGGTGGAGAGACAGGTGTGAGTTTGTGTGGAGGCCAAGGTAGTAGTGAAACCACCTGGTATGGTGACTAGGGTGGTTTGGGAGAAGATGAATAGTGCCTGGTGTTTGACTGTGGGTTGACCCCGCGTTTTTATTATAAAGGGGGTTTGGGCTGAGTGGTGGACTGGGCCAGAAATAATAGAGGGTGGGCTTGGTTTGTTTGGTTTGGGGTTTAATAAATAAAAAGGTCCGTTTGGTATAAAGTAAACACAAGGACCAACTTTGTAAAATTTCTGAAAATGAGGGACCCGTTGTGTAAACTTTGCAAAGTTGTTAAAAGGACATGCTTTCCAATTGTGAATAACCCAAGGACCATATTTGCAATTTTCCACATTTCAAATGCCCAGGGACCTTTTCTGTAATTTCCCAAACTCCAGGGACCATTCTTGTAATTTTCTGATACTTGAAGGGTTTAACCTGTAAATATTAAACAGTTAACACAAAGGACCAATTTTGTCATTTATAAATAGTATAAGGTTTATTTTGAATATTTTATTATTTTTAAACCTTAGGGACTAATTTTGACACTTTTCCAAAGTTGAGGGACCATAGTTGTAATTTTGTGATTTTTACTTCAAAAGACTTTTCCTAACAACTTATGAATCCCAAGGACCTTTTATGATATTTTTACAAGTTTTAATTTACCAGGGACTAGTTTTGCCAATTTATGAAAGTTCAGGGACTGAAACTGTAATTTATGTAAACTTTGTTGTTTTTCATCAGTTTTCATCCCTTTTGCACTTGAAACACTTAAAAACACAATTTCATGATATTTCATGTATTATAAAGCATATCTGTATGTTTTCAGATGTTTTCGTAGCTTAAATGTAACAGAAATGATGAGTATTTTAGACACTCATCAGTTCTCTTGAGGATAACAGCAGTAGCTAGACACTCAGAATACAGATGTGGACCTCCACAAGTCTCACAACTTCGGGTTACGGCTTTCACTTGTTGATTTTGGAGGGTTTGGTTCATCCTCAACATAGCCGAAGCAAAGTCGTCCATCTTTTTAGTGAGAACCGCGATATCAGGAGATGATGATAAAGGAATGATTGATTTACATGACTCATCCCTCTCTGCAGAGGAATCCCAAAAGTTATGGTGGGCAGTCATGTTCTCAATTAGATCATAGCACTCTTCGGGACGTCTTTTCATGAAGGTCCCACCAGCAGCAGCATTGAGAATATCTCGGTGCCTCAATGTTAGACCATTATAGAAGGTATCTATGATGGTAACTTGTAACATATTGTGGTTAGGGCACCGATCAATTGCGAGCTTATAACGTTCCCAAGCCTCGAATAGAGACTCATCGGGCGCTGCCAGAAGTTACTGATATCATTACGTAACTTGGTAACCATAGAAGGTGGAAAATATTTGGCTAAAAACTTGGTTACCATTTCTTCAAAGGTGTGAATCGAATTTTTGGGGAGTCGGTCAAACCAAGCAGTGGCATGATGGGTGAGAGAATAGGGGAAGAGATACAGACGGAGGGCATCATCGGTGACACCGTGTTGTTTCATGCTTTGGGTGACGGTAAGGTATTAGTCAAGATGCTTGTTAGCATCGTCACCCGGTAATTCGTGAAATTGACACGATTTCTGGACTTGTTGGATCATGTGGTGCTTGAGGCCAAAGTTCGTAGCCTCAATGGTGAGTGGTGCAATAGGTTTGCCCCTCCCTTGCATGGTAGGTTGACACAACTCCTCCATCGTTCGGAGATCGGGAGCTGTGTCATCCTTGGGAGGGTCAGGTGGTGGTGGTGGCCCGTCGTCCATTTCTGTTTTTGGTTCTTCAATAACAGTACGTAGCTCGGGTACGTTTTTCTGATTTTTATGCTTTGTTTTTGAACGAGTGCGCATGCACTAAAAACAATTTTTCAAAACAAGATCGAGGCAAAACAACAGGGAACTTAAACCAATAATCACAAGTGAATGACTTCTTTGAAAAAGGTACACCACTCACAGGGATATAATGTAAAGTTTTAATCTTATGTTTGGGAACTTGTTATGTCTACACCCCCAGTTGGTAGGTGTTCTGCCTTGGTTTGCGGTGGTAAGATTTTATGTAATTATTATTAACAGAAAAATTGTTTTTGGCTTTTTGGGCGCGTGTTCAGAAAACTTTGGGAAATATTTTTGGTATCGATTCGTTAACCGAAATCATTTTCTTTAAAATTACTCGCAGGGTGGCGGGAGAGAAGAATAGATCTTTCTTCAGTTCACAATTTAATGTCAGAACTTCCGTATTCCACCTGTGTAGGTTGTAATCTTAAAGAAACCGAAGTAATTTAACTTCACGATTGTTTTGTTGTTTTTGATTTTTTTTGGTGTTGTTAACACTTTAGGAAAAGTGTGAATGAACTTTTTGATATGATTGAGATTTTTTTATTCTTTGATTATTTTTTTTTATTTTTTATTTTTTTTATACAAAAGTGGTGAAATTTGTACAGGGAGGGTTTTGAAAACCACTAAACCTAAAACGTTTTTAAAACACGCAACAACCTCCCCGGCAACGGCGCCAAATTTTGATTGAGCCTAAACCGTCAGATAATATTGACCAAGTGATTTGGTCAACAAAGTCAAACTGCCTAGAGCCAATGCTTTGTGGATAGTATAGTTTTTCCCCGGGTCGTTATGTCTCGACGAGATTGCAATGGTGCTTGAAAAGGTTTATGGGAATGAGTGGCACTGAGGACAGTAACCAAAGATGATTTGGAATTGATTATACTACTGATTGCTTGGTATTTGAACAATTGAAACAATATTAACAATTAACAGAAACACAGATATGATTACACGTACACAAATTGCTAATCAGAAATGATTACAGACAGAAGAAAATGTGAGTTTTAAACAATTTACAACTACATGGGATGCAAATGAAAATTTTACAAACTTGATTATTAAAAGAAAATTAAATTAAAAAGAAAATTATTATTTTTGATTATTTTATTATTCAATATTAATTAGTTAAACAAAAACTATTTAACTATTTAATTAAAACTAATTAACTTAAAAACTTTATAATACAAATTTTAACTAGAAAATTGCAAAATTAATTTCTAAAATTCTAAAATGACTTAAAATTAATTTAAAAACTAAAAATATATATTTTTGTCTTTATGTGGATTTTTTATTAATTAAATACTAATTATGTTAATTAAACTATTTAAACTAATTTAAATTACTAATAATACTACAAATGACTTAGAAAATTATAGAAAAATTTAGAAATCTAATTAACCATCTCTGGAATCCTAAAAAAATTATAAAAAGTTTATAAAAATTATGTTTAGACTATTTTACTAATTATTTACTTGTTTATTAATTAAATTCTAATTTAACTAAATTAATTAAGAAAATTAGAAAATGAACAGTAGAAATTAAGAAACTATTTTCTAAACATACTTAATGATTTATAAAACCTAGGAAAAATATTAAAAGGTACTGTTATTAATTAAAAATTAATAAAGCTATTTAATTACTAATATTACTTAATTATTAAATAAATTAATATTAATTCTAATAATTACTAAATTAAAAGAGAAAAATCTAGAAAAATTACTGAAAATACTTTAAGATGAAAGAAAATTAAGAAAAATATAAAAATGATGAAGTGCTAATTAATAAGCTGAAAAGAAAAATTAAAAAGATAAATCCTATTAAATAGAAGCTATCACTATTTTTAAAGTTGGTTTTTGTTGGTTTTTCTTTTTGAGACCTAATTACCTACTGAAAACAAACAACTTTTATGAAGTACTTTGTGGTATGGCTTATTAATAAGCTGCGTGCACCCCCAAGTGCTTAACAGTGAGTATATTAGCTTATTAGGACTTGTGGAGTTTTGAAAAAGCTATCAAATGGACAAATAAGCGAAAACAGATGGATAACAACTTGAAATAAGCAAGTGGAATCAAAATAAGCACATGAATAAGCTGTTGAAAGCCAAATAAGCACTTAACAAATACAAGGCCAAAACAGGCCTAACACATGGACTTTTGGACCTCTGTGGGGTCCACAAAAGTCAAGGGGAGTCCAAACTAAGCTTTGGCCTTCAAAGGTGAACTGGTCAACTTCAAAATAAGCCAATAATCTGGGCTTATGGCTTATTATTGAGGTCTTGGTGAGCCTTGGAACTTGGGGTCAAACACTGAGTGAGTCAGTGTTGGTTCTGAGAACATGTCAAAATGATGGTCAAATAAGCTATCCTAAAATAAGCTGAAGTCCAAATTAAGCCTGGTTATGGAAACTAGAGCTAATAAGCTCTTCAAAAAGCCAAGGACAAGGTGTGGGGTCCACTGGGTCAGTCACAAAGGAACTTGGAATTTTGGCCAATATCCTGTGCACAGGGCATGCACTTGCCCTGCAGCCTCAATTAAGCAAATGTACAAGCTCAAATAAAAATCACAAAATTAAGCTGGTGATGGGATCTTGTAGATTAGGTGACAGACAACCACTTGTGAAAAGCTCAGGGTCTCAATCTAAGTATAAAAATCAAAACAAATCCTCAAATTTTTTGTTTTTCTGATACAAGTGAATTTTTTTGACTTTTGACAAAACACTAAGGTTTGACTTTTATGAACTTTAATCTTGATTTACTTACTGATTATGATATATTAGGCTATAACAAGACTAAATTAAGCTACAACAACTACTTGTGGAATGATTTGTTGGGATTTGAACTAAAAACCCTTGACAGATAACAAATGAGACTAAATCAAAAGGTATTTTGACTTTTTTACAAATGGTCACTGGTTTTTATGGTATTTCTGACTCAATATGAACTAGGTGAGCATGTTTCAAGCATAAGTGATCAACCAAAACCTTTTTAACACAGTGAACCAATATGATCCAAACACCCCTTTAAGGTACTGTTTTGTTGATTTATCTCTCAAAATGAGCTTTAAGACCAAGAGGTCACTACGAGCTGACTTACTATGTTGTATTAAGCTGCAATAAGCATAAAAAACACAGGTATACTCCTCAATTACCAAAGATCACTAAATAGAACAATAATCACAGTCAACATGAGATTTGATTACTAAATGTTTAATATGAACTAGTACACTATTTTAAGCTACAATGTGACTAAATAACACCTAATAAGCACAAACAAACCAAATAAGCAGTAAAATAAGCTATGCTACAGTAAATATTAATTTAACTAAAAATAAGAAAATCTAAAACTTACAAAGGATCTTTGCTCAAAACAAGATCAAATATGCTCGAGGAGCTACTCTACAAGCTCCTAGCTTACCAGAGATAAGCTAGGTACAATCCATCTGCGAATTCCATTACTTGGCACTTCCTAGAGCTTCCACAGTCAAATGCAAAGGTTCCCTGCTTTTTTTTTTTTTTTTTTTTTTTTTTTTTTTTTTTGTATTTTCTTTCCTTTTTCATGTTTTTGTTATATATTTAAGAGCTTAAGTGAGCTTATGGAATATGTTTAATAACTAGACAGCTTAAACCATATTTTACCTTATACTTGGATTTTTATAATGAACTGAAATAAGAACAGAGCTTGAAATAAAAACTTGAAAACTTATATTAATTTAAGAAAACAGATTACAATCTAGAGTTTGACTAGAATTTGAAAGTTAATACTAATTTTACAATGATTTAGATAAGCTAAAAACTACACCGCTTCTCCTTTGCCTCTTCTTCCTTTTATACTTGAGTTCTGAGCTCCTTGGGTCCCATTAAGCCTTTCCCAGCTTCAATCTTGATCCTCGGATCATTACAATCAATCCTAGCCGTTTAAATTATTTTTGGCGCCAAAGGATGAAAGTGCAATTTGCTCTGATAACTTGAAAGGGGGTGGGGGTGCATTTATTGTGGTTGTCTTGTTAGGTATTAATGGTGGAGTGGGCGGTGTGAGGTGATGGGCAAGTGGAGGGGGTTTTGCAGGGTGGTTTTGGATAGGAAGGGTGGTTTGTGGGTGAGGGAGGTGGTTTTGACCACGTTTGACCGAGGGTCAAACATTTGACCCCGTATTAATAATTAGGGTGAGGTTTGGGCCTGTGGGAGTGGGCTTGGGGAAGGTGTGGGCTAGGTGGGATTGGATTTTGGAGTGTAATAATAATAAGGGTCTGGTTGGTTTGTTTATTATCACAAGGACCAATTATGTAATTTTTGGATTTTTCAAGGTCTGAACTTGTGACTTTCCCATAGTTCTCAAAGGGGTGAATCTTGCCAAATGTGAATAGTACAAGGTCTTATGTTGACTTTTCCACTTTTTGAACTTCTAGGGACCATTTCTGCCAACCGTGAGACTTCAGGGACCAATCATGTAATTTTACCAAACTTTCCATGCAAGAACCACTTTTGCCATAGAAGATTAGTACAAGGACAAAAATTTATTTTCTCAAAGTTTTTACATCCCAGGGACTATTTTTGTCAATTTTGCAAAGTTGAGGGACTAAACTTGTAATTTTGTGAAACTTTAAACCAAAGGATTTTATATGTTTATTTGTGATTCAAAATGACCTTTGGTGATTTTTCATGTTTTTGAATAACCAGGGACTAGATTTGACAAGTTTTAAAAGTTGAGGGACTGAAACTGCCAATTATGCAAACTTTGTTCATTTTTTCATTTGTTTTTGATTATTTTGCATCTGAAACATATAAAACATATTCCTGGGATATTTTCAGTATTTTGATGCATATTTGAGTATTTTTGGATGTTTTGGCAGCTCAGATTAGGTAAAAATGATGAGTATTTACACACTCATCAATACTTGCATAATTTTGCATAACATGATCTTA
Source organism: Artemisia argyi (assembly GCA_030686995.1). Classification (NCBI taxonomy): domain Eukaryota; kingdom Viridiplantae; phylum Streptophyta; class Magnoliopsida; order Asterales; family Asteraceae; genus Artemisia; species Artemisia argyi. Next base: position 37,347,340 of record CM060682.1, on the reverse strand, counting down.
AAAGATCAAAAGTTTGCACTACGTGAGTATCCGGAAATGTGGGTGGATCCGATACCATGGTTTAGCCGAGAGAGGTGGATCGACAGATGTGATTCCCTGCGTCGCATACATAGAGAACTACACGACGTTGATATGCATAATCAACTCCGACAAGACCTTATGGATCATGTTTGGGGAAGACGTCTTCCACGTCAAAATGAAGAAAAAGATTCCGACGACGATGAATAAATGTTTGTAATATTTATGTTTTTAAATTTCATATGTTTCGTAATGTATTATTTATGTTTTAATTTCGTATTGTAATATGTTTAAGAATTTATGTTATGTTTTAAATAAATGAAGTGTTTGTTAAAAATTGGGGTTGAAATTAAAAATTTTTGGGGTGGAGGTGAGTTATAGGTGAGTTATGCTACCGGGGTGGAAAGTCAAGAGTTAAGGTTAAAAGGAAAAAGCTGATGTGGCGCTGACGTGGCAGTGAGTTAAGTTTTAACTCACAGGTACCTTACCGCATGCTCTAAGAGCACACGGTGTAGTAACTCAAAAGGTGAGTTATGCATTAACTTTTGATGCATTAAGGCCGAGTTACCACACCGTCCAAGTGAGTTAAGGCCTAGCGTTAATGGCTGAGTTATGGTGGTAACGCTGAGTTATGGCTTAACTCAAGGCCTGCGTTAAGGATTAGTTACCACACAGTGGCTGAGTTATGTTATGACTCGAGGTTTTCTTGGTTGAGTTATGATAAAAGTGAGGCCTTTAATGTTGTGTTATGGTTGAGTTATGATAAGGGGTGTTTTTTTTGTGTTAAGGTTAAAATTTTAAAGCTGATGTGGCGCTGAGTTAAGGCTTAACTCTGAGTCATTGCACCCATTGCTCTAACATACTGATAAAGTCTTTTCGTAGTATATAATATTTCGAAGAAATACTCGTGAAAGTATTTCCCGGGTCGTTCTCCCAATGAAGGTTGAATGGAGTCGTGAATAATCGAATCGCGAAATCGTGTCGTGAAAAGTGGTAAAATGAAAAATATGATTTTGGAATTCAAATAATGATAAGAAATAATGAAATAAAAAGAATGTACAATCTATATATGTACAAATGTTAAAAACGTAAAAACGGAAATGCAACCGCAAAATTTAAAACGTAACGTTTAATAAAAAATGATCCTACAAACTTGAAAATATTTTCTAAACTAATAAAAAGAATTTTAAGAAAAAGAAAAATATTTTTTTGAGTTTTTATTTATTTTCTAGAATTTATTTTCTATTTATTGAATTAAAAATAAAGAAAAATAGAAAAACAAATTAGAAAAATGAAAATTTAATTTTAAAAATTCTAAAATATTATAAAAGAATTTCTAAAAATATTTTTGTATTTTTCAAAGTTTTTTCTGATTTTTATGGAGTTTTGGTAATTAAAAATGATATTAAAAGTGAAGAAATATTAAGAAAAATATCAAATCAACTCAGAAAATTATGAAAATTTTACAGAAAATCTAGAATATTATGGAGAACTTGTAGAAAAAAATTTAGAAGAAAAAGATGTGCGAAAGCGCTTATTTAGAGCTAATCAGCTTATGGCAAGTGCTTATTAATAAGCACTTGCCACAAAACTTTACTAAACTGAAAACACAGAAGTGATATACTCTAATAAGCTCAAAAGTAACAATCTCATATCAAAATTCAAACTCAGAAAAACTAGAATCATGCAATAAGCAGTTCCTTATAAGCATCCAAATAAGCATTTACCAAAACAGAATAATCAAGAAGTGAAAGAACAATGCAATAAACTAAAACAATATCTCAGTAACTCAGAAACAGAAATTAAACTAAGCTACAAGCCATAAACCACTACTACATGTCCAACAGCCATGGGAGCAAACAAACAGGTCAACATGACTCAATAAATTAAGTAAAAATCTTAGATAAACTCAGAACCAGTAAGACTACTTAACAAATTTCAATAACACCAAAGCTCAACCTAATCTAACCTATGAGTAAGCAAGCGATAAGCTAGCAAATGGCAGTTATGGACTCAAGGTTGCTGAAGCAGTACAGAATTAGTAGCTGGTCTAAAGTGAATTAGCAGGCTTAAATCAAGCAAACCAATTAAGCTTGAAAAAGGAAAAACAATCATATAAATGAAAATCATGTACTAACAACTATCTAAGGTAGCAAAGTTCAAACTAAAACAAACTCTCACCTAGCTAATTATAAGCTAGAAAAGCTGCAAGTAAACAGGTCCTAAGGGACTAATTAGCAGCCACGAACTAAACTAGCGTACAAGCACCAAATAGCAAAATAAGCTCAAGTATATATCTACTGAACAATGAACTACTAGCGACCTAAAATTCAGACAATGAGGACTAGTGTGAGCTGATACAGCAGCTGATGCAAGGTGAGTTAGGGACAGATGTGAAAGAGCAGGGCAAAACAGTCAAAATTGGCTACTAGGAGATTAATGTAAGCTAACTAAACGATCTTTAATAAGAAAATGAAACATTGATTCTAAAAGCTAAAACTTAAGGCTAACTAAAGGTCCAAAAATCACGCAATAAGCTATATTAGGTAAGCGGATAAAAGCTTAAGAAATGGGTTGAATAGGACAGATGACTGATGCAGTCCTAATCAGGCACCTAGGGACTAGTTTAAAGCTACCTAAATGCTGCTAAATAATAAGCAAAAGTCAAAATGAGCACAAACAAGTAAGCTAAAGCTAGGACCCTACTCATTAAACTAATTTGAAGGAAAGAAGAGCTGATATGCACTTAGAAAACAGAAATGGGAATTTAGGTTTAATTTGGCTCTTCACTAATAACCTACTACTTTTATGACTTATATGATCTATATATGCCAAAGGTATATTAACTAAGCTAATTTATCCACCAGTAAACACATCAGTCATAGATTTAAACTCTGATCCAAACGCCCCTAACTGTCTAACTGTTTTTAGTTTTTCAATTATTAAGACCTATTCAAACTCAACTACTGATGCAGTAAGTTAATTTTAACTATATGAGGTGTATGCAAGCTAACGTGAACAGAAAAATAAGCACTAAACTAAGCTGATATAGATGATGATAACAAGACTAAAAAAATGCAGCAATCAACAACTACGAGTTAAAGTAAATGACAGCAGGATAATAAACAACAAATAATCTAAACTAGACCAACAAAGCAAGAATAACTTCAAATAAGCAAACTACTAAACAGGAAATAAGCTAATGCTAAGAATTGAGATTTAAATGAAACTTACAATAACTTCCCCAGCTGAACAGGGGATTCATTTGAATACAGCCTATCTTTAATAAGCTTATAAACCACTTCTGAAACCCATAGTCACCATTGAATTACCCATATTCTTCACTATTCCCCACCTTTGACTTTCATTGACCAGCAACCAATTAACCAATATATGCAGTAATTCAATTGTAAAACTCTCAACAAGCTATGATGAAATTTGAATGAACTAATGGAACAGAAATGAAAGCTTGAAAACAGGTTTAGTATATTAAATTGCTTGAAAGATAAATGACAAGTATTGAAAACTTGAATACTTAAACTGAATTTTATTAAAACTAAAAAAATTATTACAGTTTATAAAATCACAATAAGCATAACTAAAATCTAACTACAAACTACCACTAATCCTACTCCTATTCCTATTATCTAACCTACTGACTAACTAACAGCCCAAATCGTTTGAGTCATCCTTCTATATATAGCTGAGTGAGGAGCATCTTCTGAAGGTTCTGTAAGTGGAATCTTCTTACGAATATGCTCCTTGGATCCCTTATGCGCCCTTGAACCAATCACAGCTCAGTATTCCTTGTGGTGACGCGTTCAGACCAATCCACAACTTACACGTGGCCATCCCTTGCTGTTAAACTCTGACAGGGTGTCAGGATTGGATAGAATTGACCAAATAGCCCTTAATACGAGGTTAATTGTGGTGGGAGTGGGTAATTTTAGAGAAGGGTATTTAGGGTTCATAGGGAAACTGGGTAATTTGGGGGAAAAGGGGCGGGGTTAGTTATTTATTTTTATTTGACTGTGGGATGGAAGGTTTGACCGGGTAAATAAAAAGGGGTGGATCCGGGTTGGGTAAGGTTATACATGTGGTGGGCTTGTGGTTTAAGAGTTGGGCTTTTGAAATTAACATTGGACCAGGCTTCAGTACATTGGATTTCAGATTTAGTTAAAATGAAAATCAAGGACCAATATTGTATTTTATGAAACTATGAGGACTGATTTTGTCATTTTCTCAAAGTATATTTCCAAGGGTTGAACTTGACAAACTTTGATTCTTCAAGGGTAAATTCTGACAATCTGAGCATAAAAGTGAAAAATGCTTTTCCGGCTCCGACTTTTTACGCTCTTTCCATTCCCGTGCTCGTGTTATCAGGTTTTTCTTGATTTTGTCCATATCTACAATATCCGTACCTGCACATTCAAAAACACAAAAACAACATATATTTGGCATAATTAGTTAGTTTTTGGTCTTTTGAGTCCGGTTTTGGTCTTATAAAAGTGAGTGAATAAGCACTCACCAAAATCCCCCCGACTAAGGTATTGCCGTGTCCTCACGCAATGTAATCAATTCACGCTTTTGGGATAAATAATTTCAAAACTCTTTTTACTAACTTTGAAAAGTAGCAAGGAGGTTCGAAAGAAGTAATAAAATCATTTATTCCCGAAAACGCTCCGTTATCCAAAATTTTTCCTTTATTCCACTTTATTCTATTTTTGTACTTTTCATACTTCATACTTGTGACGGTTTATTGAACTTTCATTATTTTGCAATAATTATTAGGGTCAACGAGTAGAAACACTTCTCATAGAAAAGTGACCATACGGATAAAAATCGTCATCCTTGATTTTTCACGAGTCCCCAAACTAAGCGTACAACGAGATCACAGCTTATCTACAAATTAGATACTAACACTACTCATAACAGTTACTTGTGGAAACTCCTTACTCCCATTTCCTAGGTTTTGTATCTCAATATTTTATTTTGTTGAGAAATGAATTGCTTCATTTTTTCTCGTTTCACTATTTTTAGTCCGATAGTGATACCTATGTTAAAACGATAAGTAGTTATTCATTTTCTCTTAAGAACCACTGCAATATAAATTCGGTCCACATCAAGGAATTTTGGGTACATATAATATCAGAAATATAAGTTGCGGAGTACTACACGTGCACCTCATGTAATTGATTACTAATCAAACACATGCACCTCACGCGCCAACAACTTATTTATACATAAGCTCTTATTCATACAACTTTCAACTTTCACTTTTTTCATTTTTAATTTTTTTCATTCTTCACATATTTTTCATACTTTTCACTTTTTCTTTCTTTGACTTGTTTCTCAACATCAATGGAAGCTTATCGGGTAGCTCCAAAACCACATAGATAATCAACTTTTGACTTTTGATTTTTTCGCTTTTGCTCTTATTTTTGATGTTCCTTGATATGTACCCAACTTCTAAAGCAAAAATTCTCTTAAGAAAATAAATAACTAAATATTATTCAAACCGAAACATCACTAATTAACCTAGAACATCTATTTTATATGGGTGACGTATCTGATGGGAGTAAAAAGCCACAAGTACCTCTTATGAGCTCTAAAGAGAACCACTACTCCACATTTAGCATCTAACTTCTAAATAAACTCTATCATTTCTCGCTCTTCGCAATTTAAGATTCCAAATAATGAAACCCGCGAATACTTAGCCGATAATCAGCCATGCATATATAAAGTCAGTTACGGAAACTTGCAAATTCTAAAAGAAGAATTCGCGTTTTCTAGCTCCTTATGTAAAAGACTAGCGAAAGCTTTTAAGCTGCGCATGTATAAAGTCAAGTACGGGAACTTGCAGATTCTTAAGAAAGAATTCGCATTTTATAGCTCCTTGTGTACAAAACTAGCACAAGCTTATGTGATTATCATTGGTTAAGTGAACAAGCTAGGGCTCAACACGCCCGGTCAAGTCAAAATATTTATTTCTACTCTCGCCAACAAGAAAGTCAACAAGGTGTCAAAGCACTTATTCAAACTTTACTATATTTTTGCACAACTTTTTCAACTTTTTCTCATCTTTTTGTACTTTTTCATTGATTTTTCTTCAAAATTTTTGAAATTTTCAATTTTTTCAATTTTTTCATTTTTGAGGAAAAACGGAGTTGCGAGAGTTCACGACAAAGTGCAAGGCAAAAATCGGATCGAAAGATCACCCCCAGACTAAAACGAAACATTGTCCTCAATGTTTTAAAGGTAAGGGTTCTCCTACATAAATCTAAGGCCGTTTATTAATTATGCCAAAAGATAAATGTTAGTCGATAAGATTAGGATATTTGATAAGCAACGAATGATGAAACTCGAGTTGAGACAAAACAACAAGCACGAGATTCTTCATTATTCGGGCAAATTCTGGACATTCACAACAACAAGCACACAAAACACAAGATTGGAAGAGGTAGTCCTCCTCACGTCACGTTAGAAAGAAAATAGAAATTTAAGAAGATGATATGATAAGCATGGGGTGCCTCCCACGAAGCGCTTGTTTTTGTTCACCGAGTCACATAAGCTTGACTCGATCCCCGAATTAATTCGTCCTTGGGGAGAGCAGATGGAACGGACACCAGGCACAAACGGAGATGCCGGGGTCAAAGACGGTATCCTCACTCCCAGTGGAGTGGAAAAGTGAAGAAATGATGGGGTAAAGATAGAAAGGGTGAAACACACGGATGGTAAAAGCATAAACATTATCAGAATCATGGGTGGGTAAAATATCAAGCACGGGATCATCAAGATCATAAGTCTCGTCCACCACTCCAATAATAACTTCATTTACATCGAGCTCAAAATCTTCATCGGGTGGTTTCGCGGGTGGACAAGAAGAAAGCAAATCGGAAAAAATATTTCTTTGAACGTCATTCTCGTCACTCTCAATACCCGGTGGTATCGAGTCATCCGCAGCAGGAAATAGATCGACATCCTCTAAAATAGGGTCACGTGACGGATTATCGGAAATAAGCACATAATCAATATCAAAATCAAAACGCTCATAATCCGGAAGAGAGATATCAGCATGAATAGTGGGATTGCCACTACTCGTCTCTTCAAATCGAAAAATTTCAAGCTCGGGTAAGAAATCACTCTCCACAACGGGGATAGGAGAAAAAGTCGGTGGATCATTCAATGCTTCAATTCGAGAGATAAGAAGATTAACATTCAACAATGTTTCACGTAAAGCTTCATCTTGTATTTCCGTATCAATATCTTCTTCATTCTCTCCTTCTAAGCTTACGAGCTCAGAAGATTCTTCATCAATATATTCAATTTCTCCACAAGATATAGAATCGTCATCGTCAGAATCGGAGAATATTTCAACACAGTTTTCATCAAACAGTATATCATTTGTATCAACATGATTATCAAGACGATTATTTTCAACATCGTTAGAAATCTCCTCGGACTCACTTGGGATTGGGACGAGGTTCTCAACACTAGACTTATTGAATTCGTCCGATTCCGTTGCCGGAATAGTGTTAAGATGCTCGTCCCCCATTGTTAGAGAGTCTTCGGGTTCTACGGAAGGAGAGATAGATTCAATTTGAGGGTTAAGAACGATTGTAATCGTGGAATCATCATCATCGTACATGCAACACTCACAAAATTGGGCTTTTCTTTCTTCGGCAAGAAGTTCTTTCAACGATTTCTCATGAGGCGCGGGAGTAGATGTAATACGACTAGCCACCATTTCTTTTAACATCTCAATAATGGATTTAATTTCAAAAATTTGATTAGTAAATTCAGAAGTTTGTGGGGGTTGGTTAAAACCATAAGAATCGTAACTTGAATTAGGCTCATAAAAATTTTCAGACGATCCCCCACAATATTCAAAATTCGATGTATTTTGAAACGAATTATCATTGAAAAACGGTACTTGCTCATAAGAGTTTTGATAAAGAGGATTAAAATCATTTTGAGGAAAATTATCAAAACTCGTATCACAAGCATAAGACGTGTTAGCACTCGGGGCATAGCACATACAGTTCATGTATCCACATTCGTTACAAAAACGTCGCCCACACGACATTCCTTCTTTGGAAGGGTTTCCACAAATATAACAATTAAACGAAAGTGGTAGTGGTGTATAGTAATCGGGTATGTTTGACGGATTGTTGAACGAATTTTGATCATACGTGTGAGAATTACAATTCAAACAAACGCCATCACGAATATTATCACCACATTGGTCGCACGTACACCACACACAATCCTCCGAAAAACGGTTCTCCACAATTAGAACAAATCGGATCCATAAGAACTAAACATAAGAGGGTTTGAGAAGAAGAATCAAATGATAGGAGGATAAGAAGATTATTTTTGTTTTTGATTTTTCAAATTTTTATATTTTTTAGAGAAAATATATACAAGATAGTGGAAAACTTAACACAACACGATTTTTCAAGACGAATATTCAAAACTCACGTCCACCTTCCCCGGCAGCGGCGCCATTTTGATAAAGTCTTTTCGTAGTATATAATTAATCCGAAGAAATACTCGTGAAAGTATTTCCCGGGTCGTTCTCCCAACGAAGGTTGAATGGAGTCGTGAATAATCGAATCGCGAAATCGTGTCGTGAAAAGTGGTAAAATGAAAAATATGATTTTGGAATTCAAATAATGATAAGAAATAATGAAATAAGAAGAATGTACAATCTATATATGTACAAATGTTAAAAACGTAAAAACGGAAATGCAACCGCAAAATTTAAAACGTAACGTTTAATGAAAAATGATCCTACAAACATGAAAATATTTTCTAAAAATCTTAAACTAATAAAAACAATTTTAAGAAAAAGAAAAATATTTTTTTGAGTTTTTATTTATTTTCTAGAATTTATTTTCTATTTATTGAATTAAAAATGAATTAAAAATAAAGAAAAATAGAAAAACAAATTGGAAAAATGAAAATTTAATTTTAAAAATTCTAAAATATTATAAAAGAATTTTTAAAAATATTTTTGTATTTTTCAAAGCTTTTTCTGATTTTTATGGAGTTTTGGTAATTAAAAATGATATTAAAAGTGAAGAAATATTAAGAAAAATATCAAATCAACTCAGAAAATTATGAAAAATTTACAGAAAATCTAGAATACTAAGGAGAACTTGCAGAAAAAATTTTAAAAGAAAAAGATGTGCAAAAGTGCTTATTTAGAGCTAATCAGCTTATGGCAAGTGCTTATTAATAAGCACTTGCCACAAAACTTTACTAAACTGAAAACACAGAAGTGATATACTCTAATAAGCTCAAAAGTAACAATCTCAGATCAAAATTCAAACTCAGAAAAACTAGAATCATGCAATAAGCAGTTCCTTATAAGCATCCAAATAAGCATTTACCAAAACAGAATAATGCAGAAGTGAAAGAACAATGCAATAAACTAAAACAATATCTCAGTAACTCAGAAACAGAAATTAAACTAAGCTACAAGCCATAAACCACTACTACATGTCCAACAGCCATGGGAGCAAACAAACAGTTCAACATGACTCAATAAAATAAGTAAAAATCTTAGATAAACTCAGAACCAGTAAGACTACTTAACAAATTTCAATAGCACCAAAGCTCAACCTAATCTAACCTATGAGTAAGCAAGTGATAAGCTAGCAAATGGCAGTTATGGACTCAAGGTTGCTGAAGCAGTACAGAATTAGTAGCTGGTCTAAAGTGAATTAGCAGGCTTAAATCAAGCAAACCAATTAAGCTTGAAAAATGAAAAACAATCATATAAATGAAAATCATGTACTAACAACTATCTAAGGTAGCAAAGTTCAAACTAAAACAAACTCTCACCTAGCTAATTATAAGCTAGAAAAGCTGCAAGTAAACAGGTCCTAAGGGACTAATTAGCAGCCACGAACTAAACTAGCGTACAAGCACCAAATAGCAAAATAAGCTCAAGTATATATCTACTGAACTATGAACAACTAGCGACCTAAAATTCAGACAATGAGGACTAGTGTGAGCTGATACAGCAGCTGATGCAAGGTGAGTTAGGGACAGATGTGAAAGAGCAGGGCAAAACAATCAAAATTGGCTACTAGGAGATTAATGTAAGCTAACTGAACGATCTTTAATAAGCAAATGAAACATTGATTCTAAAAGCTAAAACTTAAGGCTAACTAAAGGTCCAAAAATCACGCAATAAGCTATATTAGGTAAGCGGATAAAAGCTTAAGAAATGGGTTGAATAGGACAGATGACTGATGCAGTCCTAATCAGGCACCTAGGGACTAGTTTAAAGCTACCTAAATGCTGCTAAATAATAAGCAAAAGTAAAAATGAGCACAAACAAGTAAGCTAAAGCTAGGACCCTACTCATTAAACTAATTTGAAGGAAAGAAGAGCTGATATGCACTTAGAAAACAGAAATGGGAATTTAGGTTTAATTTGGCTCTTCACTAATAACCTACTACTTTTATGACTTATCTGATCTATATATGCCAAAGGTATATTAACTAAGCTAATTTATCCACCAGTAAACACATCAGTCATAGATTTAAACTCTGATCCAAACGCCCCTAAATGTCTAACTGTTTTTAGTTTTTCAATTATTAAGACCTATTCAAACTCAACAACTGATGCAGTAAGTTAATATTAACTATATGAGGTGTATGCAAGCTAACGTGAACAGAAAAATAAGCACTAAACTAAGCTGATAGAGATGATGATAACAAGACTAAAAAAAATGCAGCAATCAACAACTATGAGTTAAAGTAAATGACAGCAGGATAATAAACAACAAATAATCTAAACTAGACCAACAAAGCAAGAATAACTTCAAATAAGCAAACTACTAAACAGGAAATAAGCTAATGCTAAGAATTGAGATTTAAATGAAACTTACAATAACTTCCCCAGCTGAACAGGGGATTCATTTGAATACAACCTATCTTTAATAAGCTTATAAACTACTTCTGAAACCCATAGTCACCATTGAATTACCCATATTCTTCACTAATCCCCACCTTTGACTTTCATTGACCAGCAACCAATTAAACAATATATGCAGTAATTCAATTGTAAAACTCTCAACAAGCTATGATGAAATTTGAATGAACTAATGGAACAGAAATGAAAGCTTGAAAACAGGTTTAGTATATTAAATTGCTTGAAAGATAAATGACAAGTATTGAAAACTTGAATACTTAAACTGAATTTTATTAAAACTAAAAAAATTATTACAGTTTAGAAAATCACAATAAGCATAACTAAAATCTAACTACAAACTACCACTAATCCTACTCCTATTCCTATTATCTAACCTACAGACTAACTAACAACCCAAATCGTTTGAGTTATCCTTCTATATATAGCTGAGTGAGGAGCGTCTTCTGAAGGTTCTGGAAGTGGAATCTTCTTACGAATATGCTCCTTGGATCCCTTATGACGCCCTTGAACCAATCACAGCTCAGTATTCCTTGTGGTGACGCGTTCAGACCAATCCACAGCTTACACGTGGCCATCCCTTGCTGTTAAACTCTGACAGGGTGTCAGGATTGGATAGAATTGACCAAATAGCCCTTAATACGAGGTTAATTGTGGTGGGAGTGGGTAATTTTAGAGAAGGGTATTTAGGGTTCATAGGGAAACTGGGTAATTTGGGGGAAAAGGGGCGGGGTTAGTTATTTATTTTTATTTGACCGTGGGATGGAAGGTTTGACCAGGTAAATAAAAAGGGGTGGATCCGGGTTGGGTAAGGTTATAAATGTGGTGGGCTTGTGGTTTAAGAGTTGGGCTTTTGAAATTAACATTGGACCATGCTTTAGTACATTGGATTTCAGATTTAGTTAAAATGAAAATCAAGGACCAATATTGTATTTTATGAAACTATGAGGACTGATTTTGTCATTTTCTCAAAGTATATTTCCAAGGGTTGAACTTGACAAACTTTGATTCTTCAAGGGTAAATTCTGACAATCTGAGCATAAAAGTGAAAAATGCTTTTCCGGCTCCGGCTTTTTACGCACTTTCCATTCCCGTGCTTGTGTTATCAGGTTTTGCTTGATTTTGTCCATATCTACAATATCCGTACCTGCACTTTCAAAAACACAAAAACAACATATATTTGGCATAATTAGTTAGTTTTTGGTCTTTTGAGTCCGGTTTTGGTGTTATAAAAGTGAGTGAATAAGCACTCACGACATACACATTATTTTGTTATGATTCTCTAAAATACCCGTGAATTTTACGGGTCCTTTAGCTAGTTCTCTTATATAGCCAAGATACAATTATATAGCCAAGATACAATGATGTCACATGATGTTTTTAAAGTGTTGTCAAGCATTTAATGGAGAAGTATAACTTCTATATAATGCTTCTATTTTGGAAGTGTTAAAACTTTGTTTTGTAAACAATGTTGACAACTGCTGACACCTTTATACCTAATATTGTATTTGTGTGACTTTTCGGCAATGTATTTTTGTCTCTTTTTGCCTTTGAAAAGTCACGCCTAAATGACTTAGATATTTGATACTTCATAGTATCTTTTGGTGTTTGTTAGAGGAGAGAACGGTTATGGATAGTAGATATGAGTAACATTAGGGTGTGTTTGATTAATACTGAATCAAATAGTTCGGCACTTATTATGTAAAAATTAATCGGTAAGTGTGTTTGGTAGTTTAAAAAGTAACACTGACCGATTAATTATGTAATGAGTGATTTTGCGTGATGAAGTGTACAAAATGATTCAGTGGCTCTACATTTACCTAAAGTATCCCTAAGGCTCAACCACTCTCTTAATACTTTTATTAAATTTAATAATTATATTTACCTAAAGTGTTAGATTGATATACTCTGATCAAACTACTTTGTAGCTTGTAAAGGTTTAATAATATTAAGTAAACTCAACACTATTAATATCGAAACACTGTTTGACCTTGTAAAGTATGCGGAATCTACTAACACAAAGCTTAAGAAGAACTTTTATATTAAACCAAACTTGAACCTGCTTTGTTACATAGATTCACTAACAATCCCTAACTATTATCGACTTTGTAAACCTCTAAGACTCTTAGAACTTCGACTAAAAACATATATCGACTAATACCTCTTAAGGCTCTTTATATAGATAACCTTAAGTCGGTTTACATCATCTACTTGAACGACAAGTAATTATCCCTAACTAATTCTAGAATATTCATACAATATTACATAATAATCCTTTAATCAATATTGCAATTAAGTCCTTATACTCTTCGAAGTACTTTGAATAATCTTCAATAAACAACAGTTCTTTAACTTTAATCTTCAAGCAGCACTTTGACTTTAATCTTCAAGCAGCAGTACTTTGACATACAGAAGTACCTTGATCTTTTATATCCCAACAATCCTCCCCTAACTTGAACTCCACTTGCTTGATTTCAAGTTTCTTTGTTATCTTTGATCTTCAAAATCTTTAATCATTCAGAAAGATTGTTTCTTTATCTCTTTATCTCTTATCTGTCTTGTGTCAAAGTACTCTTTATCATCATCAATAGATATCTTCTTTGCGATAAACCTCCACAGCTACTCATCAACTTTTTGGTACAATAGTCATCAAATCTTTTAAAGTTTCATACTATTCTCATCACTTCCAGGTGTGTAAACTCCTATGAGAGGTGAATCATTGAAAATTAATGGATTTTGATGTCTCTTTACCAAAGCCATTAACTCTGGAGTAGCCAATGTTTAGGTTAGAACAACCATGGTACATTGATAACCATATGATTTTTAGCAAATCATCAGCTATCAACGGATTTGAGTAGTCTTTACCAAGAGCCGTTTGCTTTTGGACTAGTTAGTTCTTTGATCTCAACCATGGTGAACTAATTACCATAAATGGATTTTTCCACAGCCTTTATCATAAGCCATTTTCTTGTGAGCTAGCCAACTCTTCATTTTTACAGATATGGTGAGTTGAAAACCATACAATTTTTAGTAAATTGTCAACTAAAAACGGATTTGATTATCACATCAGAGCCGTACCCTCATGATGAGTCAAACTCTTTCTTGTCTGTTAAACATGGTGAGTTGATTACCATTTGTTGTGCAATATAAATACTAACACCATGTGTTTCTTTTCAAATCCTTTTATTGACTTTACATTTAACCATCAAAAGCTTTTTTTATTTTATTTTATTTTAAAGAACTTATACTGGTTTAATGCAGCAAACAGTACTTTGATAAAGTACTGTTTGTCTTTTGTAGTACTTTGAAAAGATACTTATTATACAAAACAAATCATACCAGTATTTTGCAATATCATTCTTCAGACTTAGTCCATCTGATAAATAGCTTGATCACATCCAAAGCTACATCAGATTCATCTTCAAGTTCCATTCCATGATCCAGCATTCTGAGCATAATTTCTTTAATCAATGGATATCTTCTCTCAGCAAGCATGTGAATCATGGTACCATCTTCCATCTCAAGTGAATGAACTCCTGATGACTCAAAGAATCTCCGTCTTGTGATTTCCCAATTCTCTTGATCATTCCACAGAGGATCAACACTTGTTTCTTCTGTTTCCCAGATGGTAATTAAATCTCCAAGCAAGATTAATCCCACTCCTAATGCTTCAATCTCTTCATAGTATGTCTACACTTGCATATATAAGTCATATAGATCTTCTCTGGTAATAAAATGCAGAACATCCCATAGCATATTGAATACTGTGAAGCTTTCATATTCTCTGTTGAACATAAGATAGTTCCCTTCTTTTGATTCAACCACAGAGAATGAGATTATCTTTGATTTCTTTCCAGAGTCTTTTGTCTTCTTATTCTCAAAATCTACTACTCTAAAATAGTTTCTCAGCTCATCAATTGTATCTTCATGTATCATCTTCAGTCTTTTTGACAATTGATCTTCTTGAACCGCTTTCTTTCTCTTCAATTTTCTTTGCTCAGCTTGTTCCTTCCTTATTTCTTCTAGCTTCTTCTCTTTATCAACATCCATAGGTACAAAATTTTCTACCTCTTTCCTGATAGACTCTTGTACTTGTTCCCATAGAGCTTTCACTTCTGGATACCTCAATCTTTGTAAATTCTTGTATCCTCTTCCTTTCAAGAAACTAATCATCCAGTTTCTTTCTTGAGCTATTGTCATTGGCTTCTTTGTAATTGGCTTACTTAACTCTGCCAAATACTCTGCATCATACTCAGCATGTTGTTTTCTAGCAACCTCTGCATCCTCTGCAATCTTTATTTCTCTAAGCTGTGCAAGAGTAAATTTCTTCTTCTTCTTAATATTCTTCTGTTTCATGATCCCTTTTGCTTTGTCTTTAGGATCAAGTTCTTCAGATTTAGAAGTACTTTCAGAAACTTGTGCAGGCTCAGCAATATGTATACCTCCTGAAGGTCTATTCAAATTGATCATAATCTGAGCAATTGTTTCATCATCACTTGCAGTATACACCTTAGCTTCTTCTTGCTGCATGGGATTGGAAGGACCAGCTTCATCTTCAAAATTCTTTGTTAATCCAGCTGTAGAATTTCCAATTTCATCAATATTCATAGCAGTAGTACCTTGTTCAGCAGCACCTTGCAGATCAGTACTTTCAGCAACAGTACTTTGAACACCAGTACTTTGAGTTTGAGTGCTTTGAATATTTTGTGCATCAGCATCTTGCCCAACAACTTCTTGCTCAACAATATTCACATCTTCTTCAATGTTTTTCTCTGGCACAAAAGTCTTTGGATCTTCTGGATATTATCAAAGGTGAGCATCTTCTGAATATTGAATCTCAGCATCATCTCTATCCAAATTATCATCTTGATTCCTCCCCAATTTGATAGATGATGACCTCTTATGCTTCTTCTTGGATTTAGAAGTCTTCTTGGAAGATTTAGACTTTTGATTCTGAGACTGTTTCTTTTCCTTCACATAATGCCTAAAATTTTGAACAAGAGGCCAGACAAACTTCTTTAACCTTCTGAACTTCTTCCTCAAGTTCTTAATTTCTGCAGCTTGATCATTCATAGTTTTCTTCATCCTTTCCAGTTCTCTAGTCAAAGCATAGTTATTTAAAGAACCTCCAACTCCCTCATCTCCTCCAGGTGTTTGAAGCCCACCTGTGGGAGTATAATCATTGGGAGAAGGTATTGGAGTATGTTCTGAAGCAGTACCTTTTGAACAAGTACTGTGTGGAGAAGTACCTTCAGCAGAAACAGGTTTTTCCAAAGAAGCTGATACTGAGGGAGTTTGATCACTTAAATCATCATGCTGAGGTGAAACAATAGGTGGTGTAGGTGTATGTACTGATGCAGAATGCTCAGAAGGATCAGGTTGATCAGCAGCATCAGAATTAGCAGAACCACTATTGTCAATATCATCCCCAACAGCCTGTGCTACCTCTAACATGTAAGCATTGAGAGGTGTATTTTCACCAGAAAAATTAACTCCCTTGTGAGACATAAAGGTAAACACCTTAGGTGGCATCCTAACAGTGGGTACATAATCCTGAGGTTTGTGTATCCCATCTAGTGGATTCTCTAAGATAAGCTGAATGAATCTAGGATACATCAGAAAAGGTGATCCAGCCTTAATATGTGTGAGCATACCCTCAAGGATCATGTAAGAAAAGTTGAAGGGTTGATTGATAATAAGGCCAACAAATGCAAAAGCTATAGCATGACCAAATTGATCCCAAGCAGTACTCTTTGGACTTAAGCAATGAAGTAAAACATGTATAAGAAACTTCCAATGAGGACTTACCATTGCTTTCTAAAAAGTGAGCATGTCCAAAGGTCCTTCATACCCAATGTCTCTTAATGCATTCCAAATCTCTTGTTTAGCAAACAAAACAGAGCCTCCTTCATCTTCAAACAACAGAGCCTCCCTGATTGTTGCTTCTGTGACACGAATAGCTCTCCCAACAACTGTAGCATGAATAACATCCTCTCCATCTTCAACCTCAGACCTTGCCATAGCCCAAAACTCCTGTATCCAAGGTCCAATAATCTCGGGGTTGACTAAGAGTGAGTAACAGGTGGTGGTTCCGGTGAGAAAATCAATAATACCATGAAAATCAATGTTTCTTTGCGTTTTCTCAAGATTGGCAATCATGTTGTGTTTGTTGTGGGTTGGTCGGTGTGCCATTGTGATACGAATGTGAGAAAAGAGTGGTAATCGTTGGTGGGTTTGATGAATGATTACGGATGTATAAATAAGAAAAAGATATGGGTTAAAAGGGATATTATACAAAAAATCACGGTGAATTTAATATTTTACCGTTATTTTTGGAAGTGATATTCCCCATATCTTTCGAAAGTTTGTTATCCGCAAATCTGACCGTTGGAGCCGTATTCTGACACGTCAGCGTACCCTGTATATCACCAAGCAGTACTTTCCATAGAATATGGAGCAGTACTTTCAGTTATAAATCCAAACAGTATGTTGACCAAAGTACTTCCCAAGCAAAATATCTTGATAGTTGACTGTTTGACCAAAATATCTTTGAAAGTCAATCCGAAGTAATTACTATCTCCCTAAATTAATTCCCAAAGCTACCAAGGCAAGTAGAATTCAATGAACTTCATTTAATACCCTTATACCTTTACTTGCCTATAAAAGCAACTTTTCCACCAACATACTTCATTCATCTCTTCTTTCATCACCATAATACAGAAACCCTAGTGATAACAATGAGCCACTTTCCATTGGTGTATATCTCCTCTGACTCAGATGGCTCTACAGACTCAGAAATAAGCTACTATTCTGATTCAGACTTTGAGGATCCAGGATGGATGGATTACTTTCCTCCTCATGTATCATCCTCATCAATGAGTGTAGCAAACTCTACCATAACTGATGCAGCAAGCACTACCAACCCAAAGCCCAAGAAGAAAAAGTCTGTCCCTGGTTCATCTCTGGCGAATGAGCTTCCACAGGCTTTGACTCAAGCCCTGGAATCAGCAATACAGAACATGAAGTGGCCTGCTCCAAGAAAAGAGAAACCACCCAAGCAAGTGCTTGGCCTGGCTTGCCCAAGGAAGCAAGCTTCTTTTGATGACAAAAGAAAGACTGCTCAAAAGGGAAAGCAGAGCTATGTGGGCAAGGGAAAAAGGCCTATGGAGTAGGGTGTGTGGAGCTTGGTAATAGGTCTTGTTGTGGTAGTTGTCAGTGTGTCTTGTCAGTGTCTGTGTTTCAACTTTGTTTGTGTCATGGTGGTCTGTATCTTGTGGAACTCTTTGATGTAACTCTTTCTTGAATAATGAATAAAGTACTCTTCTTTAGAATGATACATGTAGCCTCCCCTCAAATAATGACTAACTACTAATGCCTCCCCTAAAAAATAGCTTAATTATTAATCATGCCAATACTCACAACTAAAAAAGTGAATCTTGAAACATCAAAGCCCTTTGTGAGTAGGTCTGCTACATTATCATCAGTATGGACTTTAACCACATTGATAAGCCTATGCTCATAGCAATCTCTTATAAAATGATGCCTAATCTGAATGTGCTTTGTCTTGGAATGATAAACTGGATTCTTCACAATACAGATAGTACTCTCATTATCAATGTTGATAGGAGTATTCTTGAAATTGAATCCATAATCCAAAAGCTGATTTTGCAACCAAAGTACTTGTGCATAACAACTTGCAACAGCTACATACTCTACTTCTGTGGAAGATGTTGCTGCAATTGTTTGCTTTTTGCATTGCCATGAGACTAATCTACTTCCAAGGTACTGACACCCTCCAGTTGTGGATCTTATGTCATAGTTATCTCCAGCATAATTACTATCTGAAAAGGCTTGTAGATGAAAGGGTGAATCCCTAGGATACCATAATCCTAGCTTAGGTTTTTGCCTAAGGTACCTAAAAATCCTTTTGACTGCATTCAAGTGTGATACCTTGGGATGAACTTGATGTCTTGCACATAAACACATAGCAAAAGTAATATCAGGCCTAGATGCAGTTAAATACATGAGACATCCTATCATAGACCTGTATAATGTGACATCAACAGCTTCTCCTTTTTCATCTTTTCCCAAACGTTTGTTAGTATCCACAAGTGTAGATGTTGGCTTGACAGTTGTGAAATTGAATCTCTTAAGAATATCTGCAACATACGTGTCTTGACTAATGAAGATTCCACTGCTTGATTGTTGCACTCGAAGTCCTAAGAAGAATGTTAATTCTCCCATTGAACTCATCTGAAATTCTTTTTTCATAAGATCTTCAAATTCCTTCACCATAGATTGCTTAGTAGCACCAAAAATAATACCATCTACATAAACTTGGACAAGCATGATATCCTTCTTATCTCTCTTGATGAACAAAGTCTTGTCAATAGCTCCTCTCCTATAACCATGCTGTAATAGAAAATTTGAGAGTCTTTCATACCATGCTCTTGGAGCTTGATGGAGGCCATACAGAGCCTTGATAACCTTGTAGACTTTGTTTGGGTGTGCAGGATCTTCAAAACCAGGAGGCTGTTTGACATAAACTTCTTCTGTGATAGTGCCATATAGAAAAGCACTTTAAACATCCATTTGGTATACAGGAAATCCCATATAAGATGCAAAAGCCAAAAATAGCCTTATGGCTTCAAGCCTTGCCACAGGAGCAAAGACTTCATCATAGTCTACTCCTTCTTCCTGTCTATATCCTTGAGCCACTAACCTTGCCTTATTCTTAATAACATTCCCTCTTTCATCCCTTTTTACCCTGAAGACCCATTTTGTTCCAATTAGTCTCTTACCATCAGGTAGATCACATAATACCCATACTTCATGAAGTTTAAACTGTAAGAGTTCTTCTTGCATAGCTTCAACCCAACTCTCCTTGGTTAATGCTTGTTTTATATTCTTAGGTTCCTCTTGAGACAGAAAACAAGCAAATAAACACAATTTCTGATCCTTGTGATTCACCCTGTTTTGTTTGTAAATAAAACTAAGTAAAGAAGTATGTTGTTGAGACATATTCTTAGCTTTAGTTCTTGTGAGCACTCCTGAAGCTGAGGGTCCAATTATGTTGTTAACAGGATGATTTTTGTGAATTCTTAGAGTAGGAGTTGGTGAAACTTCAAGATTATCTTCCAAATTAGTTAAATCAGGATCTTCATTAGAATATGAGAAAATGCCTTCTTGATCCAATTCATCATCAGTGTCTTCTAAGGCAATCTTGTTTGGATCATTCAAATCGTCAGTATCTTCTAAGTCAGGCATGTTAGGATCATTCACAGCATCAATATTGATCCAATTTGAAGTATCTAAAGGTTGAAAAGTACTTTAAAATGGATCAATAGTACTTTGGGGTAAAGTACTGTCAGTGCCTTTAGCCTTCTTCTTTTCTGCTTCATAAGCTCTCCTTTGATCATCTTCATAAGACTTAGCCATTGTTTCTTGAAAAATCATCCTACTAAGTTCATCTTGAATAGCTTGGTCTTCATCAGATACTGTGGTCTTTGGTGGAGCAGTACTTTGAGGATCAACAGTACTGTGAGGTTCAACATTACTTTGAGGCTCAGAAGTACTTTTCTTCTCATCATTGACTTTATCATTAGACTCATCTTCAGATCTTAAATTAACATCATGAACAATGTACTGTGCTTCTTCTTCAATGGGAGCAACTTGATTTTCTTCCCTAACAGGTACATAATTCATAGATGAAGACATTAAATCAAGATCAAACATTCAATCAGGACCTTTCCCTTTAGAATTTTCTTGCTCTTCTATAAAATCAACATGAAGACATTGTTGCACTTTCTTTGTAGCCCTGTTCTATACTCTGAATCCTTTGCTATTGGTACAATATCCCAATAAATATCCTTCATCAGATTTCCCATCAAATTTGCCCAAATTATCAGTAGTGTTCAAAATAGTCAGGGGACATCCAAAAGGTTTCATAAACTTGATGCTGGGTTTCTTTCCCATGAGTAACTCATAAGGTGTCTTCATTTGAGGTTTTGTCACTGATACTCTGTTCAACACATAACAAGCAGCACTTACAGCCTCAGCCCAGAATGGAACAGGTAATTGGGAGTCTGCAAGCATTGTCCTTGCTGCTTCTATTAGAGTTCTATTCTTTCTTTCTGCAACTCCATTTTGCTGAGGAGTTCTGGCAATACTGAACTCTCTTTTGATTCCTTTCTTGGCACAAAAATCATCCATTAGCTGATTCTTGAACTTAGTCCCATTATCACATCTAATTCCTCTAACCTTGAGTCTTAACCGATTTTCAAGTGCTATTATAAGATCATGAATAGCATCCAAAGTTTCATCCTTGAAGCATAAGAAAAGACCCAACTAAATCTGCTACAGTCATCTGTCACAACCAAACAGTACTTCTTCTTGTTCAAACTAACAACTGAAACAGGTCCAAACAGATCCATGTGCAGCAATTCCAAGGGCTCTCTAATGGTTTTCTCTTCAATCTTCTTACAGGAAGCCTTGTACTGTTTACCCTTTTTGCAAGCAAGACACGAGTGATCATTCTTGAATGTTTTAGAAGGTAAACCTCTAACTAAGTTTCCTTTGACCAGCTTATTGATGTTCTTGAAATTTACATGCCCCAATCTTCTCTGCCATTGATGTGCTTCCTCTATTGTTGCTCTTGCAATCAAGCATGTTGCTTTTTCAGCAGAATTGATGTTCTTTAAGTATATGCTATACACATCATTAGTTCTTGGTGCTCTCAGCATCACCAAGTTTCTATCTTCTAACTTAAAATCAGGAGAAAGTATAAGACATTCTGTGTCAAAGAATAACACAGGATACTTCTTATCACAAATCTGAGAGACTGACAAAAGATTGAATTTAAGCTCCTTCACATATCTAACATTCTCAAAATCAATGTTTCCTGCCTTGATAGTTCCTTTGCCAGTGATTCTTCCTCCATCAGGATCATTCCCAAATGCAACTTTTCCTCTAAAATAAGCTTTAAAATCTAACAAGAGCTCTTTTTCTCCTGTCATACTTCCAGAGCAACCACTATCAACAATAAGATGATCTTTAAGCTCCTCTTCTGGGTTGCCCTGCATTCACATGAGAAAGGTTAGTTACTTTTAGGAACCCAAGCCATTACTGACTTGTGTTCCCTTTGTGGAGTGACATACTCAAAAATTTTGAGTATGTAATCACCACTGTCTTTGAAAACATGATCAAGAATTAAGGTTTTTGTTTCCAAAACTTTTGGTTCATTCTTATCAATTTTCCCTTTTTCACCCTTAGCTTCTGAAAGTACTGGTTCTTCCCCAACAGTACTTTCTTTCTTAACCCATTTAGTTGTAACTTTTGGAGTTGGGTTCTGTGTTCTAGCATCTTTTCTTGTGTTGTAAGGCCTTCTAGGTTTGTAGTACTTGAATCTCCTAGGTCTTACACTTGAGTTTCTGCTAGCAACACCTTGGTTAGGGAACTTTCTATCAGTACTTTGAGAAGGTACTGTGGGTTTGGAGAATGATCTTTTCTGATGAGGGTACCTATAGTCTTTTGAGAAATTACTACGGTTAACCCTATTTATGTAATTCCAAACTGGTTTGTTATCTCTTGGCCTATTCTCCCTTTGACTTGGATGTGTAATTCTGGTATTTGGATATTTGCTTAAGTATTCTGAGTGATAATCACAGTCCTTAATCAAATAATGAGGACTATAACATACATAACAGACTTTTAGACCAATATCCTCAAATCCCTTTCCAAAAGGTTTTCTAAAATTAGCAGTATTTTGAAAATATTTTCTTGGAGGTACTGCTGAGTGATCAACAGTACTTTGAAAAGTGATTGAAGGTACTGCTTGTTTTGAAAACTTTTTCTCATCAACCCTAGGTACTTCAACAGATTTTTCTAAAGTTTCAGGATTTGATTGACCTTTAAGCTTTTTCCTAAACTCAAGGTTATCTACCCCATAACAAGAGACATCTTTCCTAGGTGGTTGAAAACTACCTGGAGGATTAGGAACTGCATTGTATCCCTTGTCATTCTTATATTCAGGAGGTGTTGGACTAGGGGTTTCCTCATCACTAGAAGTGTTTTCATCCAAACTTATGAATTCTTCAGCACTAGTTGAGGTATCTACTGTAAGATTTATTTCCTTACTCTTAAATGGAATATCTTCTGTGCTATTATCATAACCTAGGCCAGTTTTAATGTTTGATGTTCTTTGCTTTTCAACAAATTGAACATGTGACAGACCTGATTCATTCCAGACAGCAAGTTTTTCTAACAACTTATCTCTCTCAGCAGTAACTTTCTCTAGTTCAAACACCTTACATCCTAGTTTCCATTCACTCAACTTTACTTGGTACTCTTGTTGCTTATATGTTTCAGCCCATGCTACTTCATTGTTTTCATGTGTAATTATTTTGGCCTCCATTGACTCTAAGGTCAACTGGTAGCCAGTTATCTCAGACCTAGCCCTCTGAAATTTATCTCTTTCAGCTACATATTCACTAAGTAGCTTTTGATACATATCATTACACTTAGAGCATACCTCAGAGATAGTGGATGGACTTGATGAAGTAGCTACCATAGCAAGCTGAACAGGATCTTCTTCAAACTCCATGCTCCAATCAAAGCTTCCTAGACCATCTCTTGACTCCAAAGCAGCATATCCAGGCTCTTCATCAAAAGCTGTGCTCCAGTCTTCCAATGCAACCATTGAGCAAGTTACAGGTTCATCATCAAACTCATTGGACCAATCAATCTCTAACAAATTCTCTTGAGCAACCAAAGCTTTTGGTTTTGGTTCAGTAATAAGAACCTCTTTTCTTTCAGTCATGGGTTGTTAAATCATTTTGTTTGCTTGATACTTTGCAAATTTGCATTCCCTTGCAAAGTGACCAGTCCTTTGACAATTGAAGCATTCAATTTTGGACTTATCAAATGTTATTCCCTGCTTAGCTGTGAAATTAATACCTCTTCCTGTCTTATTCACAAACTTCTTGATCCTTGCAGTGATCATGGCAACTTGCCATATGATATCAATTTCTTCCAAAGCATCATCATCTATTTGCAAGACATCCTCTTGATAGGTTACAGGTAGAGATGCTTGTTGAGCAAAGAATGAACATAGAACATCATCTGAGGTGGGGGTGTTTGATGGTGATGAAGTGGTAGTGACCATAGTTGTACATGGAACCTGAGTTTCAGTCACAGTACTTTGGACAGGATAAGCAGTACCTTTATTGGAAGTACTGCTTCTGTTTTTAGAAGATACAAAAGCAATGTTTTGGGGTTTTTGATGTATGCCTGAACCTGTAGTACCAATCATCTCATGCTCATACACCTTCAGATTGTTATAGAGATCATTAAAGTCCATTGTGTCCAAACCTGATTGTCCTCTGATCATAGTAGCAACTACATGCCATGCTGATGGCAAACTTCTCAAGAACTTCAAGTTAGCGTCTTCAACTGATGCCTCAGCTCCATATAGTTCTAGCATACTCAAAAGATTTTGGAATCTTTCATAAGCATAATCAAGACCTTCTCTTTCAGCAACAATGAAATTTTCAAATTGTTGCTTCAACAAGTTCCTGTGCATCTTTTTGGAAGCATCATTACCTCCAAACTTTTTCTTAATTGCAGCCCATAGTTGTTTTGCATCATTGGCATCATGAAACTTCAATAAGTGCCCATCAGGAATGGCAGATAGCAGTATGTTGAGAGCCTTATCTTGATTTCTTTTGGTAGCAGCTGGTATGGTTAGCTTAGGTGGTGTTGGTTGTCCAGGGATCTCCACTGGTTCTTCAATTTACATATTACCATTGACAATCACATCCCATAGTGCATGGTCTGTGATGGCAATGTACTGCCGCATCTTCATGGCCCATAAGTCATATTCTCCCTTCTTGACAATAGGAATTCTAACAGCAGTGATTGATGGAGCAGGTGCAGCTTCTATCGACATCTTGAAGGGTTTGTAGTAGAATTGGTTTAAAGGTTCTTCTTCTTAATCAGAGTTTCCAACACAAGCTCTGATACCACTTGTTGGATCGATATACTCTGATCAAACTACTTTGTAGCTTGTAAAGGTTTAATAATATTAAGTAAACTCAACACTATTAATATTGAAACACTGTTTGACCTTGTAAAGTGTGCAGAATCTACTAACACAAAGCTTAAGAATAACTTTTATATTAAACCAAACTTGAACCTGCTTTGTTACACAGATTCACTAACAATCCCTAACTATTATCGACTTTGTAAACCTCTAAGACTCTTAGAACTTCGACTAAAAACATATATCGACTAATACCTCTTAAGGCTCTTTATATATATAACCTTAAGTCGGTTTACATCATCTACTTGAACGACAAGTAATTATCCCTAACTAATTCTAGAATATTCATACAATATTACATAATAATCCTTTAATCAATATTGCAATTAAGTCCTTATACTCTTCGAAGTACTTTTAATAATCTTCAATAAACAGCAGTACTTTAACTTTAATCTTCAAGCAGCACTTTGACTTTAATCTTCAAGCAGCAGTACTTTGACATACAGAAGTACCTTGATATTTTATATCCCAACATAAAGTATCCTTAATGCTCAACTACTCTCTTAGTACTTTTATTAAATTTAATAGTCCACTGTGAGTGATGAAATTTGATATCACACCGTACTAACATAATTGTTTATATGTTTGGTAAACATATACCGAGTATACAATTTTATGATTATTAAATTATAATTGTATGATTTTTTTGTGATGATATTATTATTTATAATCTATATTTGGTGCTTTTTTTTACCTACAAATTTTACATTACAAGTTCAATAAATAAACATTATTTATCAATAACATATTTCATTTAATATTAAATCAGATTTGAGGTTAAAATGGTAATTTTCTTTTATTCAGAGACGCTACAAAAAATATTTATCTAACAGTTTTTAATTCAGAATCATTTTCATTCAGTGCTTTAGAATTGTTTAACATTTTTTATTCATTCAGTACTAAATAATGCAGTTTTATCAAACAGCCCCTTAGTCTAGCGGTATACGTGAGTATGTTTATTAGTTAGTGTATTGCGAGCTCAAATCTCATTTGAAGATATACATCATCTTTACTGATTACAAAATGTGAATATTTCTTAAATTTTTAAAAACTTAAAACTTAATGCAACTTAAACTGAGTTTTAAATACCACTAAATTCAAACAAACATGGTTAATAAGAGAAGAACTTTGGTCTATTATATATGACATTTATACTTAAATATTGACTGTGTATTTGAAGTATAACAATCCTCTTAAAAGGTTGGTGTATCACACGAGTAAAAAGAATCACATAATTTTCTACAAGTTCATCAATTAAATGACAACTTTCTATTGCATGTTTATCAAGTTTTAAATTTTTAAATATTCTTTAATTCTTAAACTTTTAGCGTTTTTTGGTTTTAACTTATAAACTTGTTTCTCGACTACATATTAAACCCATAAGTTTTTCATCAAGGATCAAACAAGGATCACGATTTTGCAATATAATTATTTGCCGCTATAAATCGTCACTTTGCGCGAATATTTGTCTAGTTTGTCATAAATAGTATTTTTATATATCTATTTTTGGTTGTCACCAAAACAAATGTTTTTACTTTTAAATTTTAATAGATCGGTTCCGATCTAAACTAATTTCCAAATTAATTAGATGGGGTGTTTTAGTGAACCCGATCTATTTATGGCAACCTTTTATCCATCCTCTTTTATCGATCCTCTTACGCGTGCTAGTAGTTGTTTAAGTTAACCATACTACTCTTAAAGAAAATTAGTTTTTATAAAACAAATGAAAGTATTAAATAATTGTTAAAGAATATAATTTTCAGTTTGTTACTATAAAAAAATCAAACTTATAATACAGTAATATTTTTATCAAAAGGCTTGTATCTTAATAATATCTTATATTGAAAGAAGCTATTTAATCAAATGGTTATGCATTAAATTTTTCTTATAACATTTGAGATAGATTTGCAATGTATATATTGTAAGATAATCAGTTGTGTTTCACAAAAAAATAATAGCTAAAAAATGGATATTTCACACCTATATCAAACATTATTATTATTACATCCAAATATCGGGAAATTGGTCGAGATAGATGACAGTGCCTTTTTCCCCTCTTCCTTACCGGGAGGGCAATATTCTCTTATGGCCTTCACCTCCTACCCGACCCGAAAATAGAGAATCCAGCCCCCTTCTGATCCATTCTTTTCTACAAGCAAGGAGGAACCAGAGCTAAGCCCCATCCTATTCGAGGCCGGGTGGCCTTACCCCACAAGCACCCAAGTACCCAACCTTCTTTTTGCTCTTCCTTTGGGTTGCCCAAGCCCATACAAAACATATGAACTCACCCCATGGATTGTGTTGTTAAAGCCCACATATATATAACCTTCATATTCTCAAATAAATGAAAAAAATTACTTTATCCCCTTTTTTGGCTTTACAATTCCAAGAAGCTGCAAATGGCTTCAATGGCTGCTTCTTGTTTTCATGGTGATAATAATTGTATATATGCTTCTTCATCTTCTCTTTTCACAAGGAATACACTCACTTTCCCCACATATTTTTCTGGTAAGTGTTTATTTGTGTGTTTTTAGTTATATGTTTGTGGGGTTGTTTTTTTCAATGGATATTGTACCAACCCTTTGTCGTTTGCTGTCGACGTGTTTTAGTTCTTGTGGAGATTAAGGATACATTACATATGTGGGGGGTTTTTGTTTAATGAATATTGTACCAAGCTTTTGTCGTTTGCTGTCGATGTGTTTTAGTTCTTGTGGAGATTAAGGATACATTACATATGTTGTATGTTTAGTGTAGTTAGATAGTGTTTTTGGTAGCCTTACGTTTGAAATGACCCTTAAAAGATTAGATAATGAAACCGGTTTTGTTGCGGCTTGTTATCAGGGGCGGAGCCAAAAAGTTATTGCTGATGGGGCAAACTTTGATAAATTTTAGAAACTACACTGCAAATCGGTTGTTGGGGGATTTTAAAAAATTTACACTACAATTTTTTTCGATAGACGTGCCCACCCTGCCTCCCTGCCTCCCTGCTGTCTCTGCCACTGCTTGTTATATTGATTTTCCTAGAATTAATATTTCGTTAGACGAAAACACTTGAAACTGATTTTCTGTAATAGGGAAATGCAATAACCAGATTGTTACTTTCAGAATGCAACATTGGACATTCCCTGTATAATGTGCTCATATAGTAGACTCGTGTTTTTGTGACATGTATGAGAGTATCTTCTCATGGTATAATAAACAAACCAAACCTGCGAGAAATGTATTCATAACTTTCGTGTGTGTGTGTGAACTTGTAATTAAGAATTATCCTGCGTTTTTCGGTAAGTTTGATTGGTTGATTAATTTCAACTGTTGCAATGTGACAATGTCAATATGATCTAGTTATTGGAAGTTGGAACACAATATGGAACTAATATAGATATCACGCCTTCCTTTTACGATGTCTTAGGAATTTTGCATCGTTTTCGTTTGTCATTACTTACTCAATACTTAAATACAGGCTGTTGTTTTCGATTTGGGTTAACAAGATTGTGTTTTTGTAAAAGGGCATTTCAAATGTTGATAGACTGACGTTTTCTAAGCCAAGGAAAATTTCTTAATCTTCATGGGATGGTGGGAGTACTAAATGTTCTTTGATGTTATTGCCTACTAAATATGGCTCCCTCAGTAATCAATTTATTGGTGAATTATCTGTTTTGATTATATTTTTATATGTGTTTTACTAATCCAGGAAACAGTTTCAATGGTAGAAAGCAATTCGTGGTTTTTGCAAAGAGATTATCAGGATTAGAAGAGGCTATGAGAATACGAAGGTAGAAAATACACTTCACATATATGAAATATCTATTTATGTATTTCAAATAAAAAATTCTTGATATATGAATTTTTAAATATATAGGGAACGTGAACAAAACACTTCAACAACAGTTAGACGTAGATTACCCTTAAGGCGTCTAAAGGTATCACCACGTCTTCCTGTGCCTGATCACATACTGAAGCCTCCTTATGTAAGCTCAAAATTGTTACCAGAAATTGCAAGTGAGTTTCAAATTCATGATGAAGAAGGAATTGCTCGTATGAGGGCTGCTTGTGAGCTTGCTGCTCGGGTTTTGGAACATGCCGGAACTTTAGTGAGAGTAAGAAATTCTTCTGCTTAGATTATACCTTACAGAGATGACTAGTTGTTTGACTTGCTGTTTTCTAACTTTTTCTGAATTTAAGTCGTGTTTGCCATTCTAATGGGATTGTGTGGTATATCATTTATGATTTGTTTTTTTTATTTTATTTTTTATATTAAACTTCTAATACTTACATATGCAGTTTATTAAATAATTTTGAATAACTGAACCAAGTATACAGTTGTAATAAAACGGCCTGTAATAAGTAGTGTTTCGATCTGCTTCTGACTACTGCTGTTTGAAGCTCTAACTTCTAATAATAAGATGTTTGGTGTTCATTAAAAGTCTGAATGTTTTAAGTAGATGATGGCTAAATTGACCCGAAAAGATATTTTTTATTCAATAAAGGAGACTTTTGTGAAATGAGAGTACAAGTCTCTCAAATTAAGGTTAATGGGTAAATAGGTTAAAAATATAAAATAACTTACGTCTTTAGACAATCAAATTCTTTGCACCTGAAAGATAGTCGGTTTTAATTTTTAAAACAAAAGTCCAAACACGCCTAAATCCTAGTGTTTATTTAGAAAAATAGTATTTGACATGTATACATGCTCAATTATCCCTTGTTTATGAGAAATAAACACATCCATATTAATAAACATTTTGTAATCATATCACTGTATCAGCCATCCGTGACAACAAATGAAATTGACAAAGCAGTGCACCAAATGATTATAGATGCTGGTGCATACCCTTCACCTCTTGGCTATGGAGGGTTCCCAAAAAGTGTGTGCACGTCAGTCAACGAATGTATGTGTCATGGAATACCTGATTCTCGTCAACTTCAGGTTCTTTGCTACCATTAGCCTCAGTTTTGTATGTAAGATAATAAAGTCTAGAAGTGTGTTTCCTTAACGGTATTTTACTCCTTTGCAGGATGGAGATATAATAAATATTGATGTCACTGTGTACTTAAATGTAAGATTCAAGTTGCCAACTAATATCATGTTCTTAAAAAAAGAAAAGAAAATACTAACTAAACATTGTCATTTGTGTGATGAATCGCTGTTTCAATTAGGGTTATCATGGTGATACATCAAAGACATTTTTGTGTGGAAATGTTGATGAAGCTACAAAACGTCTTGTCAAGGTATACCTTCGTATCCTTTTGTTAAACTTCCCATTTATAATTTCTTTTCACCAGTCTAATTTGGCTTATTGGTACTTGAAAAGGATAAGGTTTCATCCATTATATATCCTTTTCCTCTATTCTCATTCTCCATTGCGTCAATCTTCTCATATTAAGGGGTTGTTTGGCATTCAGTTTGAAGTTAAGTATGTGTGTCACCTTGTTACGATCCCACATCGGCCAAGTATGGGATTAGTTGTTGGTTTATAAGTCTAGGTGTCCCCTCCTCCTTTAAGCTAGCTTTTTGGAGTGAGTTCTACACCTAGCTTATGGCTTGATGCGGGCCTAGTATGGGATGGGTTCGTATCACACCTCTGCTGTAGTTAATAAGACGGGTTGCAGAAGATAGTGTTTTGATCTGCTTCCAATGTTTGAATTTGTTTCAGATACATTGTTCGTTGGACTGTTTGAAACATTTTGATTATTTAAGAATTGACATATAAATGATCCCTGAACATTCAGATAAGAAAAATCAGTTTGCTTGTGGCTGCTCCTAAAATGATTATATGACCTCTAAATAATTAGAATCAGTTTCCACTATATCTAAACACTAACAAATGATCTTTTACGGCCTGAAAACATAATATTCAGATATTTGATCTTAGAATGCATTGCCAAACACCCTCCCAAGTGGGAAGTACTGTTACATTGTCATTTCTTTGACCTTATACTTAGGACCATTTAATACAAATAGGAGATCGTCAAAACAACTAGAGCCAATGATCTGAATTCTTTATAACTTATTTGTTCTATGGAAGGATCAATCTTGCTGTTATACACATACGTAATCATGAATTTCATTGCTCTACGATCTACCCAGAAAATTTTCACCAGTAATTGCTTCTATGGCAGGTTACTGAAGAGTGTTTGGAAAGAGGTATTGCTGTTTGCAAAGACGGAGCACTTTTTAGAAAAATTGGGAAGAGGATTAGGTACTTAATTCTTTCCAGCTAATTGAAAGTTTAGTACTTTAATCTCTTGAATGTTACACGTATTTATTTTAGATTCGGAGTTGATATGGATGGTTGATGTCAGATTAAAACTATTGAGACATACACGAAACTATTAAGAGAGTGCCAAAGTGACGAATCATATGGTGCAAAAGAGAGTCATTTTATTTAATTAAAATGGCAGAATGCGTTAATTTGGAATCTGTAATAATCCGTTGTCATCTGGAATCTGTAACTATACTTTTAATGGGAATAGAAGTTCCATGACAATTAATAATTTTTCCTACCTGTATGAGTTAATATTAAGATTTAAGAGACTCTAATAGTCTATTACATGTGGTTGTTTTGAATATTAACTTATCATTTGTAATCGTTCAGTGAACATGCGGAAAAATTTGGCTATGGTGTCGTGGAGCGTTTTGTAGGGCATGGTGTGGGGACCGTATTTCATTCAGAACCCCTTATATTTCATCACCGTATGTTTTAGATTCCTTGGTTCCTAGAAAATAAACTCAACTGTATATATATATTTTTTTTCTCATGTACTTCTCTAATTACGTATATTTGTTATTTACAGGCAATGAGAAACCGGGTAGCATGGTTGCCGGGCAAACATTCACCATCGGTGAGTTCTAGAATTCCTTATGCTTCTAAGCATAAAATTATTAGCTAAAAGACTGATTATTTTTTCAGTTGGTTCACATGTAATATGTTGTTATTTTGTGCAGAACCAATCCTTACACTTGGAACGACTGAGTGTGTAACATGGGAAGATAATTGGACCACCTTAACGAAGGATGGCAGCCCTGCTGTTCAGTTTGAACACACCATTTTGATCACCAAAACTGGTGCAGAAATCTTAACCAAGTGTTGAACCTTCAACCATGGGCTCTGTTGGAGTATGATAATTTGATGTAAAATTCGCCAAAGTACACTTTAGCAGTTTTGGTCCTTCAGATTAAATACTAGTACTAGATTATTATGTTGTATAGAATTGCAAATGCATCAGTCCTGAAATACAATTTATATTTGATATGGTTTCAATGAAGTTTTGCATATACATTTTTACGCATTCTACATCAATACATCAATATGATACAAACATGTAGCTGCGTTTAAAATGTTTATTCAATATAGTTATAACGAGTATGTATAACCATGCGCGCTACGGCAGGGTTTTATCTTAAACAATCTTAATAGATCATGCAAAAATAAAGCCAAGTTTGATAAAATGGCAAGCTTAATAAAAAGATAGTAACATTAAAAAATTTGGCCATGGGATCTTTGCAGTTAATAGCGTCGATTAAATGGAAGCAGCAGAGAAAGCTTGCAAGTTTTGAATTCTCAACATGGGTTTTGAGAGACTTTTACTTTTGCAGAAATTTATTAATGTATATAGTTTTTTTTTAGGGTATATTGGTTATTTTGTTATTTTCACCGTCTTTTCCTTGCTACTTAAAAATACAAACTCAATAACACAAATTACAATAGCCACTTTCTTTCACAAACTAATCCCTTAATTTGCCCATCCCATCCCTTTCCATTCTTTAGAATTTAGACTCGAGAACATAGTGGGGAGTTAAAAAACAGGAACAACAAAAAGTAAGCTCATCAAAATCTGATTTAAATAAAAGCTTCGGGTATTTAAGCTGCCCCGCATCTCGCTCATCGAATACAAGCCCAAAGAATGTTCCTTTAGGTGCGATGAACGGAACTGATGTCTCATCAATCCAAAGTTCTACAGTAATTTACTACCTTCATCGAGTTTCATGTTGCTTGTAATGGACACAACACGAGCCAATTTCTGAATTTAGAAAATCACTAAGCCAATTTCGAGTTCTCGCGACGGGAACCTATAACGACGACGGTCCACTAAACAACGAGAAAAAAATTAATCCCACATGGGGCGACCTAGTGGTTTGGATTTGATCTCCTAAGTGGGTAATTCTCTCGAGGTCCTAGGTTCAAACCTTGAAGAGAAAATTAATCCCCATGTGGCTACGGAGGTTCACCTGCGATGACTCCGGGCTATCTAAAAGGGTAGTCGCCCTGGATTAGTCTCCTTGGTCCTGTCTTTGACCAAAACTTTCAGCGAATAGGCGGAGTAAATTCTTGGCCCCCCTCTTTAACCATAACCTTTAGCGACTAATACTCGAAGAATGAGTGTTCTAGAGTCGTTTGGTTAGGTTCTGTATGTATAAACTTCCCGGTCTAGATGAGAAACAACTAACTCCCACCATCGGATATATGAAAGTATAAAAGCGTGTGTATAGCGATGATCATGCAAAAACATGCATGGCAATAACCCAAGTCACGCAAAACAATGGCTACAATTCGACACAAGCTAGCAAAATATATAACGAAAAGGCTTACTGATTCTCGAAAATTAATCATCCACCATACAAAGAAAAGAAAAGTAGATTATGACTAGCAAGTACTATAAAATATATAATCAATCAGCATACCAAATTTTTTTAGCGGAGCCCAGTACAAAAGATAGTCGCCCTTACTCATGATTGGGACATGGCCTACCACGGCCTCCATGTAGCTACGCCACTTCTGGAGGACATAGCCTGGTTTTCTACAAAGAGGGCATTGATTTTTCCGTGTCAGCCATTCCTTGATGCAACTCCTGTGATAATAATGTTTACAATTAAGCCTACTTAAACCCTCATTGAATTTGAAATCCTTTAGACATATGGCGCAAGCTTCTTCACCTTCCTTCTTACTATACCAAGTGCTATTGGTTAGCCAGTATTCTAAATCATTGGATATGATCTTACTCTTGCTGGCGATCAACATCTTCAGTGCATGGTCAAGTGATTCTTCTTTAGTTATGTAGCAACGGGGGTTTAGATACCAATAGGGAGACCTATAGGGATAGAGCATATCATAAGGAGAAGATCGAAAAATATACTCATTATGTGCTACTTCTGGCAATCCATTGTAGATTCGGTAAGCGGAAAGGTCAAATCCGTTAACAATAGCTACTTGGTGGTTATGAACATACCACATTAATGGATATAGGAGAGGATTGAAGTGTCGCCTCAACTCAACGTATTTCTCAGGATCATCGATTTTCCCAAGGTTACATGTATAAAAAAACGAACAGGCATGTGATTTTTACCAGCAATAGGCTTGACATTTTCAACATTAGGGAGGTAGACAAGCTGGTGAGGTGGGTCGGGAAAGGGGTATCCATTATAAGCAGGCATGTTCGCAAAAAGAAACCGAAACCTTTTTTGTCATTCGTCGTCTATGAAGATTCAATATTGTTGTATGCATAGGGATTTGTATAGTAAGTGTAATACGTATATGTTTCGGATAACCCATTAATGTATTCCTATCATCTTTTTTACCTAATAAAATAAAACCTCTAGTGGAGACTTTTTCATTTCAAAAAAATCAAATCATACTTATTTAGGTAATATTTTTTTCAATTTTAATTTTTAAAAAAGTTTATAATATTTGAAAAACCTATAATATTTCTATATTTGTGTAATTATTGTTTAAAATTCGTTTTTATACATAAAAATTAAAATTGGTCAAAAATACACAAGGACTTGATTGTTGTTTTTTGATATTTCATGGCTGAAGTGTAAATATTTTATTAAAACCGGAGTATCCATTAGTATCCATTAGGTTTGCCACACATAAGAAAAACACACTAAACAAGAACCACCCATAAGAAGATCAAGAACAATCCATAAGAACAACAAGATCAATCGGATGCTACAACAATCATAACAACAATTAGATGCTAATAACAACAACAACAACAATCTTCTGCTGCAGATCCGATGCTACACCTTTAAAAACAATCGACCTAAAACCTATTATCAACATCAATCGATGCTACAGGTTTAAGAAATCTGATGGTAATAAGTACAATAACAACAATCCGATGAAGAAACCAAACACTATTATACAGAGAGAAACCAAACACTCTCCACAATTATTTTCTCTTATCCCAACCCTATGCGATTCATCGATCTAACATGCTCTCAATATATCATCGACATCTACAGAAAACTATGCGATTCATCGATCTAATTCAATATGTCTCTAAATATGTTTAGGTTTGTCAAAATTAAGGTACACAGTTTTTGGTTATTGTTTCAAACATGTTAATTGGTATCTTTTTCTTAATTTCTGATTTGATATATGAATAGTATGATTGAGTTTAAGGTATATCAATCATGGAGTTATTGATTTATGTCTCAATTTAAAGTTTTTTTGTAATTATGTTGTAGTTTTGTGATTTTGTGCTCTAATTGATGATTGGTATCTCGGTTTGATAATTCTGGAAGCTTGACGAGTCTACTTGATAAATTCATATCTTGAGCTTCACAAGGAGTGAAAATTCAAACTAATTCTGGATGGTGATATTTATATGAAAATCTTCTTTTTTATATGAGCTTCATGATACAAATTAGTTTGAATGTTAACGTGATTAAAACCTATGTAAAAAGTGACAAACTAAAATTTGGATATCAAGTGTAGGCTGATGTCAACACTGTCAATTCAATCTTAGAGGTAGTTATTGAAAAATTTCATATCGCAAGTTTTACAGGGAGTTACATAACGAATCTTTTTATAATACTTAGAATGCAGTCTGATAGAGTTAATAAGTTGACAGGTCAAAACATGTCAAGGGTAATTACACGCATATGGACCATCTTAAATGTGTTTATACTTTATAGGTTTTCAAAAGTAGTTGAATATCTCATACTAAGACCTAAGGTGAGTTTTTTTCTCATGTTTTGTAAAATATGAATGCACGAATAGTGCAAGTGTTACGCATTGGATTGAGTTTTCATGTAGACAATGATGGTGTGTAAAGGACCAGTTACGGGTCTTGGACCGTATTCGTGGGTTCGATGTAGTCATTCGAATCCATGATATGGAATCCATTGAATCAAAGTTATGTAAATTAGGGTGTTTGGAACTGCTTATTGCTTTTTTAGGGTGTTTGAGATTGCTTATTTAAACTTCTTATCATTTTAATTTACTTTTTAGTAATTATGATGGGTTATGCTTATTAATAAATGTTTATTGGCGATTATTAGTTGTTCATATATGATTCAATGATTATTTGATCCAAATGGGTATTTATAATTGCTTAATGCAATTTTTAGGGTGTCTGAGTCTGTCTAAGGTCGTGGATAACCAATCGTAGTATTAGATTAAGAGTCTTATCAATCAAATATTTTCCATTCAAACCTCTTTAGAGCAGTGTGTGTGTGAGTTATTTTTTAAAAGAGATAAACATTGTTGAACACGCTATCAATTCCCTCTAATTAGTGTACTCAGGGGCTTGCTAATATCTCGATATATAATCTTCCTTGATGATAAACTTTAGCTTTTTAATTAGCATAGGACAGGTTTAAAGTCTCTAATATTGTCCGCTACATTAATTAATGTCACATTATTAAGGTCTAAGTTTTAGTTTTTAATCGATATATAATAATTGATGCATGTAAAAATTATGTATTTTAGGCTTGGAGTTATCAAGGAACATCTGAGAATAACATTGGCGAATTTTCACAATGAACCATACGCATATACACACAAACACGTCTCGTGTTTGGTCATAACTACTGTTGATCGTCTTTGGTTGTAGATTCACCCATGATTTTGAACCTCTGGTATACCCCTTTTCAAACTGATGTATCCTATGATGTCCTGTTTAGATAAGATCATGTTGTCATAATTTAACATGATTTGGTTCAGTTTTACAATCTTTGCAACAAGCGGAACTATTAGTTTAAACTGCCCATTTTTGCTGATTTTCTTGCAAGGTTGGAGACTTTGGCCTAGCAAGGTGGCAGCCTGATGGAGATACAGAAGAAGAAAGAAATGCAATTGGAACATTTGGGTGATTTTTTAGTTAGTTGGTCTTTTCTACCATCTACGTGACATGGTGAATACGAATATTATCTTTTTATATGTTTCATTGGTTTCTTCAACAATGTTTGGGTTTTGCTAAAGAGGGTTTGGCTGTTGTGAAACAAGGATTATTGGCTGGAAGGATTCCTGGCTTATCTGAACCTAATAAAGAAGGTTGGTCTCTTTCTGTCTATGTTTTTTACATATCTTATTATCATTTGAGGTTGGATAAGCTTATGAGATTATGAGATAGCAAATAGTTACAATAAAGTAGCTAATGAGAAGTAGTATATACATTTGTTCATGGTACTTAAAGATGTACTGGTACTTATGATAATCTGATTATATAAGGATTGAATAATAAGTTGAAACTAACTCAAAAATTTGAAACAACTTACTGCACAGTGCTCAAATGAGTTGATATATATATATATATATATATATATATATATATATATATATATATATATATATATATATATATATATATATATATATATATATATATATATATATCTTGAAAATAGCTTATTAAGGTGATAAGCAGTAGCATAAGCTATTTGTCTCCATCGAAACACTTAAAAGTGTTTATTAGTTTCATCAAAACTATGGAATGAATCAATCATCCACTTTGGTATAAAAGCAGATAAGTTATCTAAATAAGCAATCCCATACACCCCTTCACTACAAACTTTTAAATCAAGCATTAAACACCCACTCTGATTATGATTTTCTAGATCAACATAATCGAATTTGGATAGTAAAAAAGTTGCAGGAATAATGACATTTGAGAATTGACACATATGTAACATCACTGACTTAGTTAATGAACAGATTCCTAGATATACCTATTTTGGCCTATTTGCCCAAAACAGACCAACCTTGTATAGTTGTATTAATATTTCTGATGAGTCAAACTTGTAAGATAAAAGAAACAAAAAAGTTGACACTTATTTTAGACATCAGTATCTATATCTAATTTTAGAGGAATCGATAAACATTTTAATAAGAAAATCCCAAACACCCTCTTACCACAGGAGCTAGCTGATCTTGGAGGAACAAAAAAGAAACAAAGGTTGATCAGAGATTTAGCAATGCAAGTGAAAGCCTAATTTCTGTCGTTGTTACACCTGTTCTAAGATTTGTAGACTCAGTATAATTAGCATTCAACAAAACTAAAGTTTTAAGATTCTTGTCCTTCGACTAAATATGTGACTACATTTTGTTATATTTAGATTTCGAGGACGATGCCAAGATAGAAAAAATGGGCCTCCAGAAAAGGTGATCAACGCATTCAGGCCAGAGGTAATCGGACAAAACGTAGAAGGTAAAGTGATGAATAGTGAAGTGGAGTTAAAGAACATTCAGGACGAAATTGGTAATATACAAATTACTATATAGCTATATTTTCTTTTAAGATATCAAAAGTTTCTTTACATTAAATTGTTTAATATTTGTTTTTCTGATGTAGGTGGTAATGACAATAAAATGCAAAGGAAAATTCTTAGGTGGTGTTTACACAGGCGTCAATACGATACATATAGTTATAGCGAGCAAAATGGTATATGTCAAAGCATTCTTTAATTTAATCTTATTTTCAACAGTGGGCTCTTGGATCACTTACTATATGTATTTCTTAGATGGAAGAATACAATGGCTAATATGACGATCAGGTCTCCATTTGATGGCTAAGGTCAACATTTACATGTTTATGAGGTGCTACAAGTAACACATTCTATCTTTTCAATTTGCATTCAAGTTACTGAGAAGATATTGACCCTTTGTTATACGTTGTATATGCACTTACAGGCTAAGATGGTTAATGGAAATAAAGACAACACTTCTTTTGAAGACTCGCTGTAAGTTACTAAGTTGAACCATATGATATTTCTCCATTTATGAAAGTTTAGAATGATATTTTTATGACAGAATTAAATAAATGAATTACAATGGCAAAGAAAGATTGGTGAGCAGTTAAGGAAATGTAGTACTATCATATATAAGGCTTTGAATTAGCCAAATGACTAACATTATAACACAAGTATACAAATATTAAATTCTCAGGTTGATTATGGAGGCTGTTTTGTAATTCAAAAACAACACAGCTCAATTCCAGACCAAAGATAAACTGCATTGCCTATTGGAGACGACGACACTCATTCCAAACACCCTTTGACATCAGCAACCAAACCTTCCCTTACAAAACACCCTATAATAGCAACATCCAAAACACCCTCTAATAGCAGCAAAACACCCTTAGAGAGCATCAACTAACTGCCCTCGACAACAACTGAAACACCCTTTGACAACAATCAAACACCCCCTTACATCAGCCATCCAACAACTTGATAGCAGCAAATGTCCCCTTACACCAACATCCAAACACCTCGTGACAGCAACCAAAGAACATCTTGATAGCAGCATCGAAACACAACTAACTCTTAATCCAAA
The DNA here is from genome assembly GCA_030686995.1 of Artemisia argyi. Classification (NCBI taxonomy): domain Eukaryota; kingdom Viridiplantae; phylum Streptophyta; class Magnoliopsida; order Asterales; family Asteraceae; genus Artemisia; species Artemisia argyi. The sequence continues at coordinate 37,307,722 of CM060682.1, read as the reverse complement.
TAGAATTTGAATTCATATATGGCTCCATGAATCGTAAAATGCAATCTTATTACCAAATCTCATTTTTTTTCCTTTTCGGTTTTGAACGAATTGAACACGTATACCGGTGCTAAACTTACAACTTTATTCCAGTAACACATTAATTTTAGATAAAAATTATTTAGAAGTTTCATAAATAGAGATATACTTGATGCAACTTTAGGTTAAGAAAACTATATGAGTGCCGGCCTAAGCATTCCTAAAAGCAAGCAGAAATTGTCACTTTTGGTCATGTAACATTATCTTACAACCAAAGGATAATATAGAAGGGATGAATTAATTTGGCTCACTATAAACAAGTTATTTGGATGGAGGGTTTCTAATAACTAAAACCTTATGGACATGATCTGTCTGAGTTAGCAATGGCCAAATACAAAGTACCAAAGTTGATGAAATCCCCAATAGATGTTTTCGGGAGTATTTAGGGATGATTTTATGTTGTAAATTTTCTTGAATCTGAAATATAACCAAGATTAACTCTTAGTTGTTGTGAGGCCTAAAGTGTTTCTACTCAGCAAACATTCTCCACCGTGACTTGACGTATGAAACTTACTCATTAAAGACTTTTGTGACCTGTAAATATGTGATTCTGCGCTCGCAGAAAACAAAAATGGTAAACATCAGTTGATTTTCGGCTCACACGAACCAGAAGTGGTAAAACCTATGCACAAAGTGTCTCAACCAAATGAACTATCAAACGATATAACTGTATTTTAAATGTGAATTAGGTTTTAAATTTAAAAACACTGTTAAATTGTTTCAACAAACAAAAATTAAGTTATTTGTTTTTTGATTAATAAAAATAGATTATTGAAAATCTTAGAAAAAACCCCGCGCGTGCGCGGGCATTATAACTAGTAACAAAATATAATTTTTACCTCTAAAGCAGGTTATTGAACAAATTTCCTTTTAATATATAAAAAAAGTTTATATAAATTATACTGTAATTTTTTTAATGGGTTCCATATATACCCAAATTAAATAATAAAATGCCATATTTATCCAACTAAATTTTATAATGTCAAATATATCCAAGCAAAACATCAAATTCGTCATATTTACCCATTTGAATTATAAAACCAATTTAAAATAAATGAAATAACTAAATTCCCATTATACCCTTTAACAACTCACATTTATGCTTGTCATCCATCTTCTCCTCCACTCTTATACCTTAAACTTTAATCAACTGAACCACTAAATGTTTGTCACATATTATTTTAGCCGAATACAACCTTACATACGTATTAATATAATACCCTCGCTTGGATTAAAACAGTGTCATAAGCTTTTTTAGTGTTACGTGATGACATCTATCCCACTTAATTTCAAACATGCAGGGTATTCTTGTAGTTTATAAAAGGGATGAAGAAAAATTAATATATGCAAATTTAGAATCAATTACATACAAAAGATACTTTTTGTGCTGCTGTCTTTTGCATATTATATGAATAGAAATGTGAAAGACACAAAAAATTCAATCAACCCGCATGCTCCTTGCGTATTAACTTTCTTTTTTTTAGATAACCATTCGAACTTTAGCACAAACGGTTGTCATTTATTCAAAAATCATATCAAACAAAGCAGTAACAAATAGTTTAGAACATTTACAAAATAAAAGTCTAAAACACCAAGCAATCTTCATACTATTGTTGAAGGGTATAATGGGAACTTAATGATGTAGATTCATTTTTAATTGATTTTATAGATAAATGAGTATATATGACAAATTTGGTGTTTTAATTGGGTATATATGACATTATAAAAATTAGTTGGGTAAATATGTCATTTTATTGTTTAAATTGGGGATATATGGAATTAACTCTTTTTTAATCGATTGCGTTTTTTATATGATTTTTAGTTAAATTCACATGTTCTCTTTTATCAAAATTAAAACTTTTATCAAAACTAAAAGATGATCTTACTTATATTGGAATTAACGAGTGGGAGAGCCCGCGCGTTGCTGCGAGAATGCCGTATACATAAATTAAATTTCCCAATTTCTCAAATGCTGCAACTATCGTGAACACCTTCCAGCCTGTCGAGAATCATATTAAATTCCGAAGCTAGAGAAGAACTTTTATGTATGTTTTTTGGTATTGCATCAGGAAAGAAGCCTTTCGCTGCAATGACTTTTTTTTTTCTTTTTTTTTTTTTTTTTTAAGTTTCTTATGGTTATCAAGCAATCTGCTAACAAAATGTATAATTCTTATTAGACTTTTACTCAAAAAAATAGACTGCTAGTGATGAAAGCATAATTTATTTTGTTCGGTTCGTTCGGTTTTGGTAAACTCGGTTCGATTATAAGTTCGATTCGGTTTTTTTTGTTCGGTTTCGATTTTTGATTTATTTGGTTATGACCCAAACAAGGCACACCCCTGCTTTTAGGAACAATATTTTAGCCCACATTTTCAAGAATAAATGATTGGCTTGTCACTCCTTGGGCTTGGAGAAGAAGACTTCGCTCCCTGATCTTCAAAATCTTTTAACCAATCTCTACCTCTCAATGGATCAAGAGACATGAGAATTCACCCAAGACCCAACAAGAATTTTCTCGGTTAAGTCTATGCATAAGACCATATCCAACACATTGGTTGATCCTACTTCTCAACAAACGTCACCATAAATATTTATCAATTTTCTTTTTTGCTTGTTTATAATCATGGGCCTTGTATTGGGTTCCAACATTATCAATAACTAGTAATGTTACCAGTTTGATGTTTATTGATTTGGTGTTCATCATGATGGTGTCATCCATTGTCATATTTATTTTGTTGGACAATAATCTGCTTTTGATCTTGTTGTCTAATATCATGTCATATCGGATGTGTTGGATGTTAATTTTGATTAGATAGTTTTTTCTGTAAGATATATAACTTAAAAAGTCAAAATAGTATCACATAAATGAAATACATGTTTTAACCTCAGTATTTTAACCAAACAACATCAAATGCAAAAAGATACCCATCGCATTCTTTTGCATTATCATTACTATTCCTTTTCTCATTCTTTAATTTCAACCAAGCGCCCTGTTGGATCGTATATATTGGTTGATTTAGTAGATCGGGAGGTCGGGGATTATGAAAGTAAATAATTGCCATATTTAGAGAGAGAGTTTAGAGAGAGAAAGGAAAACTTGTGTGTTTATTGATAATGAAAATGAAGTTACACAACTAAGCATCACCCCCTAGTGAAGTCTAGGAGGGCTTATATAGGGCAACATACACACCACTTTACATTAATGATGGTTTCAGTACCTATGCATGTGCCTTACATCATAACAAATGTAAATTCCGTAAATATCGTTCCATTTACGTGTTAAGAGCACTCCCAACAATCTTCCCCCAATGGGACGATATAAGGGATTACTTACAAAATTTCCTACAAGTACAAATATAAATAAAGAAAGGTCTTCATAGGCTCTTCAAATGTTGAGGATCTGCAGTTGACGCTCTTTGTCTTCATCTTGTACCTCAGCTTGAGAACTTTTTCTTCACTTGTAGGCAAATGATGTAATATGCATGAACTGGATTAATTCCCCCCCCCCCCCCCCCCCCCCACAATTCATGTTGCATGTCTTTAGCAACTTCTTCGTACACTTCTTTTTGGCGAAGTTTCTGAATCAGCTTCCCCCCAAATTGACAACCGTCTTTAACAGATTCGAAGCTTTGATGCAGTTAACTTTTGAAGTTTTAAGTATGTCGCGAAACTTGTAGACAACACAATAAACCACACCAAGCAAATCTGACTAGTCACTTAATAACAATTATGCTCAATGCGGAAACTTCGTTTGGGGGTAACATGCAAGAAATCAACAAGATCTTCTCGCATATGTAGATGCTTCACACCAAACAAACAACGAAAGACGAGATAATACTTCTTCCCCCTGATTGTTTCGTTCTACTGGAATAATAATCACCTGTGAATTTACGAATACTCGATAATATGACCATGTGTGAGGCATCATAATGCAGTTAATAAAACATCATATGGAGGTAACTTCACACAAAACAACCCGTGAAAGTTGAGACGATAACACCAAAGTAAGACGTTTGAACCACTGACCGTCTCATTTCTTCCCGCTGATTACAGAAACTCATGGAGGAAAAGGGTTTTTAAAAAGAAGTTAAAGAAAGTCAAAGAACATCCACTCTATCTTCCCCCACGATGTCTTCGCGGAATCGGAAGCATACACACTATGTTTACGATGGAAACGGAGGCAGCGTAACCCTGCATGTCCAATTAGTCGATTATATGTGAAGTACCATAAATAACCCGTGAGAATCAACTGCTGATAACATCTCTACTCTTTGTTACTCCTCTCAGCTAACTCTTTACCGACCCCATTATCATTCTGACGGATTTTTGTAGTGACTACTGATGGAGAAAACCCAATATGACAAACTTGAGACTGAAGTAAAATAACCCGAACTTGTGGCTTAAACTTGCACTATTGTCTGACTAAGAACCAATACTGAAATTTTCAATAAAGGTAGGAAATCATATACCCATCCAATCATCCTTAATTGTATATGAACATCTCTTGACTTATCCACAGCTTTTTGTGGCACTTGAGCACTACAACGTAACTCCTTTAAAGTGATAGCTATAATCTATGAGTACAACAACGTAACTCCTTACATCAGGTATAACTAGACAACTCAAGTCTCTGTCATTTGTATGGATAAAAGCTCGAACAAGGATCTCGAAGAATCATGCATCCATCCAACCCCGATATCTTCAGATACTAAGTACACGTACCCATGAAATCTGACTTCAACCTCAAATAAATAATAATGAATCAACGTCGTAGTCACATCTTGTGGTTAAATGCCCAAAGCTAGCCTTTTGACGGTTTAATGTGAACTTTGATAATGGTTAATTCCTGGTCTTGTCAAAAACACATAACCCCATAAATAATTCACTTTGTCATAACGAACCTCAAACGTAACCATTAAGTACGATTATACCAAAAATTAACATTATCACATTTAATCTCATGAACCCAATAAATTATGCTAACTTTAGGATATGTACGGGTCAACTCAATATTTGGTTAACATTGAAGTCCAATAATAATTTATGACTTAATGTAACACAACCTAATACCATTAACTTAACAACAACCCAATATAAAGTTGTGTAATCGTTTAAAATCCAATAAGCAAATCCATAACACAATTCAAGCAAGCTTATACCTGGTTCAAGGCACATATCCAATACAACACAAAACAACCCAGGCCCAAAGAAATGATACAACCCGATCCACACAATACTTAATAAATGGTTGAGTTATAACTTAGACAAACATTACATTTGACCTAAACCTAAATCATTTCACTCAAACCATCCGCCCCCTTTTTCTTTCTCGTGAATATCGAAGCCACCAACACAGCAATAACACTTTCAAACAAATCTACTCCCATTCACAATCTTAACATCCACGTTTCTTTATTTCTTTTGCTTAGAAAGGCGAACAACAAAAATGACGACGCTCCTTGATTTCTTTCTTCGAAAAAGGCTTCAAGATCATGTAACAAGATCCCAGGTAGGTATATGTGATATTCGTTTCATGTTCAAACCGAAAGAAAGATTGGATGAAACTTAGGTTTTGTTCATTCTTATTAATTTTTAGATATTAATAAAGAAGGTTATGTGATAAGGATTTATTTGATGCGTTTTTAAGGGGTCATTAAAGCCCTAAGTCGTGAATTTATGATCAACTATTGTCTTAAATAATTTCTTTTCTCATTTTAACTACTTGGGACGTGATTTCTAGAATATGGAGCATTTTGGACCATTTTGGAAATTTTTAAGCCCAAGAATGAAGAAAACAAGAAATTCAAGAAAAAGTTAGGATTTACACCTAACGGCGTCAGGCTTTGGATGCTGACGCCATCACTTGAAGATAAAATTGATGGAATTTAACATGTGATGCCCCAAAAATAATTTGAAGGTTTGCACCTGACGACGTCAGGTGAAGTGAAGCCGTCTGGCTTTAGCTTACAACGAGACGGCCCAGAAGGCTTACAACGGGACGACGTCAGGATGTTGTTTGGGCGATATGAAACCCTAAAAATCAGTGTTCTGACGGCATCAGGACTTATAACCTAACGCTGTCAGCTTGTAATCTCTATATATAGTTTAGGCTTTTTCATTCATTAAGTGTGCAACTTTTGAGACAAACCCTAGGGCCGAATTTTCTGAGATTTCGAGGGTTCTCAAACCCTCTTTTCTCTCATGTTTCATTGAAGATAAGTAAACTTTTAATCATTCAATATCTCTATGTGTTGTTTGATTATCTTTTATGCTTTTCTTCCTTTTAACATGCTAGCTTAAGTAATTTAGTGTTTGCTTAGATCTAATGAAACCTAGTTATTAATTATTGGTGAGTTGTTTATTGTTTGGTTGATTGGCGTTAGACTTAAGAAAATTGGCTAACCTCCTTGGTGTAACAAGCTTGAACGTCTTAAGAAACATAATCAGATGTGCACTACGGTTTTATTGGTTGTATTTAATGCATGAGTAGATGTTGATGATTCTATGATAGGGTACAAAACGTGTTGTCATAAGAGGAGATAGATATTCATAAAGTTGGGGAAGGACACGACTGGTATTAAGGAATACAACCCTTCAACTAAACAATTGTGACATTGAAGAAAACAACAAGAGATAAATAAGGAGTAATGAAATATAAGTAAACACGTTTGTCACATATAAGAAGTTCACCACATTTAATTTTCTTGTTATTTTTATTTTATTGTTTTTCTGGTTATAAAATTTGTAGTTTGGGTTATTTGATTAGCAACTAATTCCGCCCTCTCTTCCAAAATCCGAGATTTTTACCGCTTTCATTAAATATAAAATTCAAAAATAATCATCCCTCACCTTTATACCTAGTTGACCTACACTTCAATCCTAATGACACTATTCCCCTAGAGAACGATCAATCCCCCGGACGTACCATATACTACACTACAACGATCAGGTATACCTCCTGGAGGATTGCAAAATCTCTCAAGATCTCTTGAGAGGTAAAACCTTTTGCAAGGTTGCAATCCATGCATCAAGTTTTTGGCGCTGCTTCCGGGGAATAGTTATTGTTTAGGTTGATTTTTATTTCATTTAGGTCTACTCACTATATTCCTATCTAGCGAGATTTTTATTTTCTTTTTTGTAGTTTTTCTTTAGTCTATCTTTTTCTTCGTGTCTTTGTTTGTAATCCATATCATCCGCCATCATGGAGGATGGTAATATCTTAGAACCCATCATCCCACAACAACAAAACAACCAAAACCCACCCGAACTACCTAGAGCAAGTACCTTAGGAGACTACTCTCGACCTAGCCACCAAGGCTATCAAAACACCATTGAGCTCAACCAAGGAGCCAATGTATCTCCCTTGCGATCCGACACCATTCGGTTGGTGCAAAGCGCATGTGCATTTCATGGACTTCGTGTTTATAAGATCCAAACCAACATCTCAAGGATTTCCTGAAAATCGTTGATTCCATAGACCTTGATGTTGCCACTCTAGAGACAACACGATTGCGTCTCTTCTAATTCTCTCTACGTAACCAAGCTAGTCAATGGTTTGAGCGCTTACCCACGGGATCCATCACCTCTTGGGATGATCTCACCTCTCATTTCCTTGCTTAATTTTTCCCACCGGGGAGAACTACCAAGTTAAGGAATGACATCTTGATGTTCCAACAACATCAGGGTGAAACTCTTTATGAAACATGGACTCATTTCAAGGACTTACTCCAAAAAGTCCCTCATCATGGTATCGATCTTTGGCTCCAAGTCCAAATCTTTTATGATCATGTCAATCTCTCCACAAGGCAAACTATTGACCAAGTGGCCAATGGTAATCTACGTGACAAGAATGCGGAAGAATCATGGGACATCATAGAAGATCTTGCTCTCTATGACAATGAATGTTGGAACGGCCCCTGTGATTTGAACAAAATGGTCAAGGCAATATCTTTGCCTTCAAAAAATCCAAGCATTCCCGACCGTAGGATCATGGAACTTGAATACCAAGTCAAGTTTCTCATGAAATCCTACGATGCTCCTAAACCTTCAAGCCAAGTGAACAAAATCACTTCTTCATGTGAGTATTGTAGTGGTCCGCACGACACTCGTGATTGCATGGAACTCCCCGAACAAGCTTTTGCGGACTATGCATCCTCGCGTACCGATGGAGCGGGAGAAAAGTGGTACACTTTCAAACCTGAGTCAAACGCTTATAGTGATTAATACAACCCCTCTTGAAAAATCACCCAAACTTTAGGTGGAAGCAAAACCAAAACCCGTCTCAAAACAATTCTTCCAATCCACCTAATCAATTCCAATCAAACGGTTCAACCTCGAACTATCCTTTCAACAATAATCCTTTCAACAACTACAATTCTTCCAATAATCTTGAAGGGTTAATGTCCAATTTTATGGCATCTCAAGAAGCTCGTATAGCCAAGTTTGAAGCCGATTTCAACCAACAAGAAAACGTGATGAGCAGTAAAATTGACAATTTGATAAAGGCTCTAAGTAACCAAGGAATGACCCCGTCAAACAAAGTCATAAGAAACTCTAGTGGGGGAAGTGAGGTTAAAGACCCTTCATCATCTAAACACGTACACTTTGTCAATGTCATCACCATTAAGCCACCAAATATGAGTGTTGATGAGGAAGATAATGACGATGTTGTAGAGGACAATGGTGATCCTAAGGAGAGGATAGAAAGGGAGAATGAAAAGGAAGTAGAGGAGATAGGTAAAAATTACTTTAACGAGTTTCCAACAAATGATGAATTTGCCTATCATAAATACTTATTGCACGACACTCGGTCATTCTTCGTAAGAAGAGTCCCTATCATAGCACATGAAAATCCTCGAAACATCAACATCACTTGTAACATAGGACACCTTCATGTATGGAAAGCCTATACCGACCTTCATTCCCCTATCAACATAATGTCTAGGATATACTATAATTGGATAATGAAAAAGCAACTCTTACCTAGGCAAGATCCCAAAAACCCTATTAGGAGGAGTAATTTCATTGGGAGAGTTAGGGGGATGCATGTATTTGTAGGAAACTTCACCTATGTCACGGATTTCGTAGTTGTAGAAGACATTAGCTCCGCTGTATACCCTTGTCTATCCAATGCTGTGTTAGGAAAACCATTCATAGAAGTTTCTAGAATGAGTTATGACCCATCATTAGGGATAGTTAAGTTCAAAGATGAGACCGATGAAATTTCCTACCAAATGCCATATAAGATAGAACAATCCCGGCTCATGCCAAACCTAGAAAAGGAAATTAAGCAATCGGAATATTATAGGAATATTGAGGATAGGAGGAGAGGTGTTGACTATGTGATGAAAAATATACTTGGTTTCAACAAGGAATGTTTGCAACTAGGTCCGCAGTATAAAACCAAGATAGAAGATGACCAAGAGAACGTGATGGAGGATGGAGTCACGTAATAGGGTGTGACTTTGAGTGTAGCTACAAGACTCGTAAATAAATAAAATCGCTTCTTAGGAGGTAACCCAAGCTTTTTCATTGTTTGTTTGTTTTTATTTGATTACGTATGTATGCTTTATCTTTTTGTTCATTGTACGTGTTTCAAATAAATTATGAAAATGCTTTATTTTGTCTTTAACCTCATCTTAATTATATGTAAAGGTATTTTGCAAAAAGATAAGTGTACGGAAGATCATATTTGTTTCCAAGAACGAATTGAACATGAACGATAAAATTAGAGATTAGCATACATATTAGTATTTGTTAGAGTCAAATACTTGTATCGAGTCACAATGGATGTTTTACAGGATTATAGGTATTAAAACTTAGATTTTTCCAGAAATTTTCCAAAAACAAAATATAAAGAATTCTATCAGATCACTTCTGACGGTGTTACGGGTTATAACCTGATGGCGTCAGGTGTTGTTTTTGAAAAATTTTCCAGGTTTTGGTTTCCTGCTGGAATTGTATAGTTTCATTAAATCTTTAATTTTTAAACTCTAGGAATTTGCAAACATTTATTTTGCAAGCTTTATATCTTTAATCGTTTTCTAGGATTTACTTTTATATAGAATTTACCGCCGATTTTATGCGAGGTTTTGTGTTTGTTTTCTTTGTTGTTTAATAGGTTATACCGGACAAGAAGATGATTATATTTCAGGAGTGAAGTTTTACATGTTCATTTTGTTGGAGGAGGATTTAACCATGTTACCACTGTCGTTCATACCGAGCAAATAAGGGGAGTATTAGTTTCTTTCATTTTCATTTATCTTTACTTTTATATTTTTTTTATTTTGAATATTGGGGACAATGTTTGATTTAAGTGTAAGGAGGGTAAATTGAGATACCTTTGAAACTATAACTTCATTTGATTTTGGTTTTTTTTTAATAGTAGATGTGTAATAAAACTAAGAGAAATACTTGTTAGGGTAATTTTGGCACCAAATTTAGTTTTTTTTTGCAACATATAGGAGTAAAACTTTAGTCTTAATAAGCATCTCATGGATAGCAATTGTATGACTAGCACAAAAAACCGTACCACTCAAAAATTTTCACCCAAATATGTGAGGTTCACCTTTAGATCTTTACGAAAAAGCATTCATTGTTGGTGCTTGTGAGTGTACCAATAGTATTTAGATTCTAGAACTTGCGTTAGTGATGCATCCCGAGACCGCTAGTTAGACTACATTCGTGTAGTTAGGATTTGCTATATGATAAGAGGCATTAGGATAACTGTGGAAAACTAGAAGGGGGGGTTGAATAGTTTTACGTCCTTTTTAATTTATATTCAAAATCTTTTGTAACTTATAAAAACTTTCGATTCGATCTTATGTGAATTCAAGTATCAACAACTACAAGCAAGACTAATCTAATAATGAAAGTATTGAAATAGAATGGATAAAGATAGAGTTAGAAAGATCAAACTACAACACACGGATTTATAGTGGTTCGGCTACAAGGACACCTTCCTTGCCCTACTTCACTCCCCGAGTACCACACTCGAGAGTTTTCTTCACTATGTCAACAAACTCCTTATGGCGGAGAAACCTTACACACCTTGGCTTACACCTATTAACGACACTAAGCTAAATGTCGAGTTCTAATCGTATCTAGAACGAATCTCACAACTTCTTCAAGACTTCACTCCTTCTTCACACCTTCACAACTTCTTCGAGATAGCTTCACACCTTTTCTTCTTGTCTACTTCACACCTTCTTCTATGCACAACTAAGTCACAACAACTACACTACTTTACAATACACCTAGTATCTACAATCAACAAATTTACACAACACTTTACAAGTATCTAGCACTACTATAAGATGAAACTAGCTAATCACAACACTACTACAATTTAATGGATGTAGAGGAGTGTTCTTCTTTTAGCACTTGAGTGGATGAAGCTTTGGATCACTTAGAAACAAAGGCTTATGAATTATATGATCAAAGGATTTTTTAGATAGAAAAGGAGATTAGATCAGAAGGTTTTGAGTGCAAAAAGGTGAGAAATTTTGTGGAATGAACCAGTATTTAAAGGGGAACAAAATACTGTTCTGGAGCGTGGCCGGTCCCCTTAATGATTAGGGGGCCGCCTTATTAATTAAGGGGGCCGCCCCCTTCAGAACGTTGGTTTATTTTGTCCTCTTTTGGGGAAGGTTTTTCTGGATAAAATTTTCCATTTTTGGTTAGAAATTTGAAATCATATATTAATAATGATTTAAGCATATTCTTTTAATTCCAAAAATAATTATGTAAAAGATATAAAATATTTAAGACATTTTATAAGAGTTATAGTGATTAGAAAGATTTCCTTTGATTATGTAATGCATAAGTCACTTAGTTTATGCATACCTTAAGTGATATAAGTTGTAGAAGTAAATATTTGTTACTAAATACTTGTTTACGTCATAATCTTGACTTAAGTTAGTTTACATTTTGTGATTATCAAAACATAAAGAAATATTAATAACGTTTTTAAAATTATTTATATCAACAATAACCCATGTTTTAAACCTGTATCATAATTACATTGACTTCATTGGTCAAGTAATTCTCCCACACCTTTGTGATGAACTCATTTTTAGTACACGATACCCCTAGTACACCCCTTAGAGCCTATCTTTTTTGTTTCTAACTTTAAACATCTTACTTAAAGGAAGAATTTGTTTACAATCAGCCCCAAAATGTACACCCAAATCGCGTTAGCCTTCTTTGTATGCACTCATATTTAGTGCATTACTGTTACATGTTTAAACCCTTAGTTAATTGTCTAATTGATTACATGGTTGCTAAGTCGAGTCATATCTTGTACATATTGTTTTGGGACGAGTGGGACTCATGGGTAAAGTACTAGTGTTATGGAGTAATGGGTAAGAACATCATTTATTACTCCCTATGATGTATTATTTTGGATGCAAGAGTAAAAGTATATATATATATATATATATATATATATATATATATATATATATATATATATATATATATATATATATATATATATATATATATATATATATATGTGTGTGTGTGTGTTAAAATAAAAAGTCCCTTATAATAATAAGTGTAGGAAGAATTGTGAGGGCGATATGTGTCACCCCCATGCCACATCATATGACACATGTCACCCCACCCCCGCCCAAACACCCCCCTCCCCCCCCCACCCCCCACCCCCGCAAAAAAAAATCCCGCCAAAAAAATCTTTTTTGGGGCAAAATTTTTTTTTCCCGCCAAATTTTTTAGTGCATCACAGTTATAAAGTTAGTGCATCACAATTATAAAAGTTACTGCATCACTGTTTTAAATTTTAGTGCATTAAGGTTATAAGTTACTGCAGCATAGTTGATGCACTAAACTATTAACTATGATGCAGTAACTTATAATAAAGATGCACCGACACTTAAAAAAGAATCGTATTTTAATTGTGATGCAGTTATATACATATATGATGCAGAAAACTTATGATAATGCAATTTCTTATAACTATAATGCAGTAACTTTATAACCATAATGCAGTAACATTAAAACCATGAATGCAGTAACCGTGATGCAGTAAAATCATAATTGTGATGCAGTAAACGTGATGCATTAACTTTATAACCGTGATGCAGTAAATTTATAACAGTGATGCAGTAAAAATTTTTGGCGGGATTTTTTTTTTTTTTTTTTTTTTTTTTTTTTTTTTTTTTTTTTGCCCAAAAAAAATTTTTTTTTGGCGGGAAATTTTTAACAAAAGAGACCTTTAAGTCCTAAACGGGCAACAATCAACTCTGTCTCAAATATGATTCCAACACCGTTGTCTTAGTCACCCTTTAGAGAGAATATCGAAACCTTTCAGAATTATGCTCCACCTTATTCACCTCCTCAAAACCTCAGCCCGGAATTCGAAGCTCGAATGAGAGAGTACATGGCAACCCATTCTAAGCGGCTTGCTAAATTCGAGGAAGCTGTTTATAAACAAAAGGAGGAGATGCAAGAGAAAATGAAGGAGATGATGAGTCTAGTGGAGGAATACGCAAACCAAAAGACCCCTGAAATGATGTTACTAAGAAAAGAAAGAGCTACCCCCACTACCCGATTTGTTAATTCTATCACAATTATCCATGAGGATAATGAGGAAAAGGAAACCCCTGGTGAACAAACCATTGAGGAACTGCCAAAATCTCAATCACTAAGTTACTACCTAAAACATGATATAAACGAGAACACCATAACAAATTGGATAAAGGGTGACGGGCGTAACCAATCCTCCAAACAGGTTTCAAAGAAGGAGAAAGACGGGGAAGATGAGTATGATACATTACCTGGGGGACTGATATTCGAGAAACTACTTATAAAAAAGTGGCTACTAAGCAGATGGCTTGTGGGAACTTTGAGATACCAGCCAACATTGAGAATTTGCAATATCTGGATGCTTTCGCCGATCAAGGATCGGAAGTAAATCTTATGCCCCTAACCATTTATACCCAACTAACCACAGAAATGCCTGCCACCACCCGTATTAGGCTATCCTTCGCTGGTCACTCGTATGTATACCCTTTGGGAATTGTAGAGGATGTACTAGTTAATGTTGCAGGGTTCATATATCCCGTTGATTTCATGATCATCGATGATAAAGGAGGTGGATGCATGCCAATAATCCTTGGAGCACCATTCCTCACCACCGCGAGAGCTGTCATTAGGTATGAAAAAGGGGAAATTGAACTTAAGTCAGGAAAAAGAAAGATTAGCTTTCCTATGATCCCACGATGTGTGCAAGAAAGCTTGATGAAAAGAAAGCTCAAAAACAACATTGACACATCGCCTAATCATGTTCAAGAAAAAAATCCTTGCATGGGAAACAAGAATCAAAAGCTACAAAGAAACTAAGCCTGAGAGAGGCAAAAGCTGTAATAAAGTTCATGTCAAGTTTGAATGTAGTCAACCAACGGAGAATCATGTACCATTTGCAGAAGGAGACTTGGTACTCTTGAGGAATTCAGAGATAAAAGTACCTCCCGACGAGCCTAGTCCCTGGTGGTATGGACCATTCACAATTGAAAGCATACGCCAAGATGGGATAGCTACCTTGAGCAGTAAAGGAGGAGGGGAGGTGACTGCGAGTGTAGATCAATTGAAACACCACCACCACGATAGTGAGGATCATAATTATATGGGAAACGTCATCTTGAGAGATGAGGTCACGTAATTGCCCATTACCTTGAGTCTAGCTACAAGACTCGCAAATAAAGAAAAGCGCTTATTGGGAGGCAACCCATGTTTTGTGTGATTTTTATTTGTTTGATTGTTATTTGTTTCCGTATGCATGCTTTATTTTTATTGTTGGTAGATCATGTTTCAAACTAAATTGTGAAAATGCTTTATTTTGTCGTTTAACCTCATCTTAACTTCATATAAAGGTATTTTGCAAAATCTAAGTGTAAGGGGAAACCCCAAATTTGTTTCTAAGAACGAAATTGATCATGATTCGCCACAATATTATATGAACATGTGTATTAGTATTTGTTAGAGTCAAATACTTGTATCGAGTCATAATGATGTTTTGCGGGATTTTCCAGGAAGTAGGACATAAGTTTTTCCAGAAATTTTCTGGAAACTTAACATAAAGATTTCTGCAGGTCACTTCTGACGGCGTCAAGAGTTAACTCCTGACGGCGTCACGTGTAAAATTCTGGAAATTTTGCGAGTTTTGTTTTTCTAACGGAGTCTTGAAGTTTTTGTTAATTCTTTAGTTTTATAAACTCCAGAAAATCTGCAAACATTCATTCCACAAGCACTATATTTTAAATTACTTTCTAGGACTTGTTAGTATATATAGATTGCCGCTGATTTTATGCGAGGTTGCCTTGTTTGTTTTCTCAGGTTTAACAGGTTATATATGACAAGAAGATGATTTATATTTCTGGAAGGGAAGCTTTGAATGTTCATTTTCTTGGAGGAAGATCTAACCTTGTTAATACATGATTGGCTCCAAACGGTCAACCTAAATTGACCAGGGAATGGTCAACAAGGTCAAACTGCCTAGAGTCAATGCTCCATGGAAGTATAGTGTTTCCCCGGGTTGTTATGTCTCGACGAGGTGTGATGGTTAACAAACGGCTTCGTGATCGGGTGAATTTGGACAAGAAAAGGGTTTGTGTGTGATTAAGCTAGGGAATCTACAAGGAAATAGCTTAAATAAGCTATATGAACAAGACTGGGAAGTTGGAAAAACCCGAAACGTTTAAAATCTAAAAACGCGTACGTTCACGTTTTAAATAACGTAAACGTACGAAATAAAAAGTGAAAACTAAAATCTGAAAACCCACAGGGGGTGAAAATGACACTTTTACAAACTTAAAAGAAAAAGAAAATTTAAAATGAAAATGAAATTATTATAATGATTATTTTAATATTTAAATACTATTTAATTAATTAAAACTATTTAAAAAGTAAATTAAACCTAATTTAAATACACTAAAAATAATAAATACTACAAATTAAACTAAAAATTTGCAAAAATAATTTCTAAAACTTAAAATGAACTTGAAGAAAGTAAAAAAATTAAAAATAAATATTTTTGTCTTTTTATGGATTTTCTAGTAATTAAAAACTAATTATATATTAATTACCTAATTAAACTATTTTAAATTATGAAAAATAGAAAATGAAAAGTACCAATTCTAGAAAAATTTATAAACTTATATTATATTATATAAAAGCTAGGAAAAATATAAAAACTAGGTCTTACTTAATAAAAACTAATTATGCTATTTAATACTTAATATTAATTAATTACTAATAAAAATAATATTAAATCTAATAAATACTAAATGACAAAATAAAAATCTGAGAAAATTATTATAAATACTTTAATATAAGAGGAATTTAAGAAAAATATAAAAAAGCTAAGTACTTAACAAAATTTTAAAAATGAAAATTGAAATTAAATTACATTAAATAGAAACTATCACTTAAAATTAAATTGATTTTTCTTGATTTTTTTTGAAAACTAATTTACACCTAAAAACAACAAACTTTTGTAAAAATTTTTTTTGTATAGACTGAAAATAAGCACTATGGAAGGCAATAAGCCAAACAGTTGACTTTTGTTGACCAACAAGGAAAATAAGCTAAAATGGGCTTGTGTGGGACCCACTATGGGTGATTCAGATCCAAATAAGTTATATGAACTTGTTTGAGCAGGAACAAGCACTTGCGATCCACAGAATAAGTCATTAAGCTCAAAATAAGCACTTGCTTATTTGGTACTTAACTGAAAATGGGACAGGGTTTGAGGTGTGGTTCCAGGTGGGTCCCAGAGTGTTTGAGGTCAAACCATTGGTCAATATTTGAAGTGTAGTAGGAGGGGGGTGGAAAGGATCAAGGTGGAGGCTGTGGGGCCCACTGAGGTGGTCAAAAACCACTACCAAATGGTGGTGTTGGACTGAATCAGCAGCTGCACAGGGCAGTCCCTCCCCTGCAGGTGACTTTGGGCAAAGGTGGGGCCCAGGGAAAAAATCACAAAAATATGGAAAAGGTGAGACCTCAAATTTGAGCTGATAGACAACAAGTAAAGACAAGTTTCAAGCCATGAATCAATCCAAAAAAATCATAGAAATTCCTACAATATTTGGAAAAGTCTGAGATGAGCAAAGTTTGACTTTTTGATTAAACCTAATATTTGACTTTTATGGAGTTCTAATCTATCCTACTGACAGAGAATGATGTTATATGGTAATATGAAACTAAATTATGCAACTACAACCAAATATGAACTTGTATGAATGATTTGGGGGTGTCAAGTACTAACAGTTAACTGCTTATGGTGTGAGAACTTGGATTTTGACTATTTGTCATTTGATACCTGAGTTTTATGATTGAAACAAGTTCGAATGACCTAAACTAAGTTGTCTAAACCTATTTTATCCACAAACAACAACTTGATCATAGTGAACAGGGCAATGCCAAACACCCCTTAGGGGGACTGTTTTACTAGGTTATGCAATTGGAAACCTTCAATAATCAATCCAATGATCACACAAGTATTCTAACCTCAATTAAAGCGTAACTGAGCAACAAGAACCAACTATGAGCATCAAATACACAGGACTGCAGTTTTGACTAAGTGGGGGTAGTAGAATTACAAACTACACTTAGAATATGCAAAGGCCAATAAAAAGCATTCCAACTACCATAATAAGCATTATTTATCACAAATAAGCAAAGAACTATTATTAATAAGCTGCTGTAGAAAAAATGCAAAGATTAAAATAGTAATCTTACTTGAAACTAGGGGACCAAAGGAAAGTGCTATATGAGTTAATGAGATAAACTATAAGAGAGTTTACTGAGCTTATCTAAGATATGATTGAGGCAATACAAACCAAGTTCAACAGCTTTCAACACTTAACAACACTTTACAATTTTTAAATTAAAAACACAAATATGAAACTTAAAACTGCAACTTTTTAAATTAAAGGATGGAATGAGTTTTTGATACACTGAGAATAGTAAATACATAGCTCTTAAACTAAGAATTACAATAAAAACAGACAATTTAAGCTAATTTGATTTTAACTAAGCTACTCTAATTTTTCTACCCTAACTACTGCTTCCATCCTCTCTTTTTTCTTTATTTTTATACATCCTCAGATGCTTCTCTCTCTTTCCCATCAGTTTCCAGCCGTTGGATGGCTAGAATTCATCTTGACCTTTGAATCACATATTTGGCGCCAAAGTCCCAACTGGCAGGTGGGGATTGCTTGTGAGAGTTTCATGGGAATTAAATGGGTTTTGGAGGTAGTGTTATTAGGAGGGGGGGACAAGATATGGGAGTGGTGATGTGGAGGAGGGGGGTTGGCAGGTTGAGTGTTTCAGGGTTTAGCAGACATGTGGGGGTGAAGGTGGTCAAAGGTGGGGTTTGACCGGATTTTAAATATCTAAGGGACGGGGTGTATTTTATTTGGGAATGGGCTGGTTTTTCTTTCAAAAATATCCCACCAGGGACCAAATTTGCCAATGTTTGAAACTCCAGGGACCAAAACTGTAAATTCTCAAAACTTTTCAGTTTTTTCACCAAAGGACAAAATATGACAACTTATGATTTCAAAAGGACCTTTGGTGATAATTTTACATATTTTGAATATCCAGGGACTAGTTTTGACATTTTATAAAAGTTGGGGGACTGAAACTGCCAATTTTGCAAACTTTATACGTTGTTCATCTGTTTTTGCTCATTTTGCATCTAAAACATATAAAACACAATTTTGAAATATTTTTAGTATTTTGATGCATACTTGAGTGTTTTTAAATGTTTTTGCAGTTCAGATTGACCAAAAATTATGAGTATTCACACACTCATCAATCCCCCACACTAAAATATTGTTAGTCCCTAGCAATAACTGTTTTGAAAACTTGATGGATTTTAAACTCTTTACCAAAAGCCATCACTTCTGGAGTAGCCAGATGTAAGAACTGTGGTCCACCTGATAACCGTGTGATTTTGAGCAAACCACCAGTTGTCAACGGATTTGATTAGTCTTTACCAAAAGCCGTTTGCTGCTGGACTAGCCAACTCTTGATGGAATAGTCAACATCTTGGTGAGCTGATTACCAATTATGGATTTTTCACTGCCTTTACCACAAGTCATAATCTTGCGGGCTAGCAAACTCATTTGCTTTATGGGATATGGCGAGTTGAGGTACCATACAATTTTGGGCAAATTGCAAGCCATAAACGGATTTGATATATCTTTACCAAGAGCCGCTTGCTCCTGGATTAGCCAATCCCTTTGTCGGTTAGACATGGCGGACTGATCACCACAAAAATTTTGAAGCACCAGTGAATTTTTTTTAAAAATTTTTTGAAATTTTGGCCAAAACGGGGGTATTAGATAGTAAAATGTGATAAAATTCGCTAGAATAGCGAAATACCCCCCCCCCCCCCACACTTAGGATGAATATTGTCCTCAATATTCAAAGTCCCGGCTATTATGCCGACTCTTTGAATGTAAAAGGGCAACATTACAAGCTAAGCGTGGAAAATACCATTTTGTATTTTCACTTCATAAGTAATCACAGTGGGGTAACTCCCCCACACTTAGGGTGAAAACCCTATAAGCATGCTACTATTTTTGTTTACCGAGTCGCTAGCTTGACTCGACCCCGAATTCATTTGTCCTTGGGGAAGCATAATGTGGAAGAAACAATCTCAATCGGACTTTCATTCAAGATGTTTGGACAAACATTTGAAGCACGTGAAAGTTCCACACCGATGAGATAAGTAGACCCAGGCTTAAAATAGTATAAACTATAAGCGGTGATGTCGAGGTCAAAGATAATGTCTTCATTCCCGAAGGAATGAAGAACAGGAGAAGTCACCCGATAGGTGAAGAAAGGAAGAAAGATCTTGATGACAATCAAGATTGATTCATCATTATCATAAAGAGAATTCATGATTGGTGTATCATGAATCTCATCAGTATAGCTCGTATGATCTAGACATATTATGGGTGGGAGGGTTGGGATTTTGATATCAATCAAATTCTCAAGGTTGAGAATATGTCCCTCCAGAAAGCAAAGATCAACTTTGTCTAGATCAAAGTAAAAGTTATCATACTCTGATGGAGATATGATATGAGTGAGTTCACCGGAGAACTCCTCAAAGGTGAATGAATCATATTCGGGGAGAGAAATTTGAGAATGAGAAGTTGTACTGCCACTAATCTTCTCTCCCATATGATCAAAGGTAAAGGCTTCAAACTCCGGAATAGGATCATCGGAGA
Source organism: Artemisia argyi (assembly GCA_030686995.1). Lineage (NCBI taxonomy): Eukaryota > Viridiplantae > Streptophyta > Magnoliopsida > Asterales > Asteraceae > Artemisia > Artemisia argyi. The sequence goes on along the minus strand of CM060682.1, from coordinate 37,287,386 downwards.
AAATGTCACTATCCTTTATGGTGATAGGAGATGAAATAGGTTTCATATTGAAAGCCTTGATTTTAGAAATGAGGTGATCGACATTCAATAATGTTGCACGAAGTGCTTCATCCTTGATTTCAGTGTCAGTCTTATCATTCTCTTCTTCTAAGCTGACTAGCTCAGAAGGTAATTCTTCCATGTAAATGATGTCTCCACAAGATAACGAATTGTCATCAGTAGAATCGGAGAACATCTCATCATGATTAGATGGGAAGAATAGAGGAGGAGGGATATCACACATATGATCAGAAGTTCCCTGTGACTCTCTCGGGATTGGGACAAGGATCTCAACACTAGACTTTATTAATTCGTCCGATTCCTTATTAGGAACAGTGCTAAGATGCTCATCCCCCATGATCAGAGAGTGAGTGTGAACTTCGGGTGTGATAACAGACTGAGGGAGTTGAGAAGGACTAGCAGTTATGGATTCTTCAAGTTCCATTTGATCAACGGCTAGTGACTTCGTCACATTATTTTCTCCCTGATTCACCATGGAAGGAATCACAACTGATGAATCTGATGAATTTTTTTGAATAATAACAATGTTATCTTCATCGTCATCACTGTCATCATCGTCATCATATAGAGCAGCATAGCGAAGATTGGCACGTATTTTAGCTGCTCTTTGCTCAGCAAGTAATTCTTCCATGCTCATTTCGTTTCTAGCATCTCGTTCTTCAGCAAGTAATTTTGCCATTGATTTCTCACGATAATCTTGAAACGATGTAGTAGACAACTCCTCCTTATATTCTTTAAGTTTCTCAAGAACCTCATGACAAAGGTCTTGCGGGTATTGAGGAGTTGCTTGGGTAATTTGGTATTGTGGAGGTGGGTCTTGAAACGAATAGTCGTAATTGTTACAAGGAAATGGATTCCCTGTTTGACAATCAGAGCTAGTGTGTGGACCTCCACAATACTCACAACAGTAAAACTGATGTGGCTGTGAGTCGTATGTGCTTGAGTCATAATTGTTATCAGGAAAGTGCTCATAGACAAGCGTGTTGCCTGATAGACAATCAGAACTGTAGTGTGAACCACCACAGTACTCACAACAGTAAAACTGTTGAGTCTGGCTTGGTGTATCTTGATACGAAGCATCATTGAAATTTGGGTAATATGATTCTTGCTCGTATGAATGTGATGGGTAATTGGAAAAATTTGAAGAGTCGTTGAATGAGTTCTGATTAGGATCATAAGCAAACGAATTACTCGACCCACAAAACAAACAACTCCCGTTTTGAATATCATTACCACATTGTACACATGTACACCAACGACATGGCAAACCAAATAGTGGCTCACCACAACCGACACAAGGAACAAAATCTGGAGGTGGGACAAGTGGTGTGCTCTTAGAGCTAGGAATTTCCACCACTTCCGTTATGGTCTCGGGTTTTTGTTTTTGATAAACGTGAAGATTGGGTAAGTCGTGCTTTTCAGTTACAGCTCTAAGCTCTTGGTTTTTGTTTATAACCGTATATCGTGAAAGGTTAGGATCAATTCTTGACGATTTAGGAGCAATTGTGAGCTTAGATTTTTGGACAACCGAAGGTTGGACGTATTTAGCACTTTCATTGTCAGAGAAAAGTACCGGGTCCTTTGTCACCTTGGTTTCTCGTTCCATTTCCCTCACCGAAGAGGGAATAGGGATCGATGGTCCATCATGATCAACACGACATCTCGGTATTTTTGACAAGGCCATAAGTTTTTCAACATTGATCTTAAAGGCCCTTGATTCAAAGAAATCGTCATAGAGAGATGCCATTTAGAATTATACATGAGAGGGGTATAAGAAAGTAGAATCAAATGGATAGAGGGTAAGGAAAAATATTTTTGGGTTTTTATGAAAAAAGTATGAACACGGATGGATAATATACAAAGGAATGGATTCCAAAATCACTAATCAGCAAACCGTTTTTAGAAAACGCGCACAACCTCCCCGGCAGCGGCGCCAAAATTTGATTGGCTCCAAATGATCAACCTAAACTGACCAGGGAATGGTCAACAAGGTCAAACTACCTAGAGTCAATGCTCCATGGAAGTATAGTGTGTCCCCGGGTCGTTATGTCCCGACGAGGTGTGATGGTTAACAAACGGCTTCGTGATCGGGTGAATTTGGACAGGAAAAGGGTTTGTGTGTGATTAAGCTGGGGAATCTACAAGAAAATAGCTTAAATAAGCTATATGAATAAGAATGGGAAGTTGGAAAAACCAGAAACGTTTAAAATCTAAAAACGCGTACGTTCACGTTTTAAATAACGTAAACGTACAAAATAAAAAGTGAAAACTGAAATCTGAAAACCCACAGGGGGTGAAAATGACACTTTTACAAAATTAAAATAAAAAGAAAATTTAAAATGAAAATGAAATTATTAAAATGATTATTTTAATATTTAAATACTATTTAATTAATTAAAACTATTTAAAAAGTAAATTAAACCTAATTTAAATACACTAAAAATAATAAATACTGCAAATTAAACTAAAAATTTGCAAAAATAATTTCTAAAACTTAAAATGAACTTGAAGAAAGTATAAAAATTAAAAATAAATATTTTTGTCTTTTTATGGATTTTCTAGTAATTAAAAACTAATTATATATTAATTACCTAATTAAACTATTTTAAATTATGAAAAATAGAAAATGAAAAGTAAAAATTCTAGAAAAATTTATAAACTTATATTATATTATGTAAAAGCTAGGAAAAATATAAAAACTAGGTCTTACATAATAAAAACTAATTATGCTATTTAATACTTAATATTAATTAATTACTAATAAAACTAATATTAAATCTAATAAATACTAAATGACAAAATAAAAATCTGAGAAAATTACTATAAATGATTTAATATAAGAGAAATTTAAGAAAAATATAAAAAAAGCTAAGTACTTAACAAAAATTTAAAAATGAAAATTGAAATTAAATTACATTAAATAGAAACTATCACTTAAAATTAAATTGATTTTTCTTAATTTTTCTTTTTGAAAACTAATTTACACCTAAAAACAACAAACTTTTGTAAAAACAACTTTTTTATAGATTGAAAATAAGCATTATGGAAGGCAATAAGCCAAACAGTTGACTTTTGTTGACCAACAAGGAAAATAAGCTAAAATGGGCTTGTGTGGGACCCACTATGGGTGATTCAGATCAAAATAAGTTATATGAACTTGTTTGAGCAGGAATAAGCACTTGGGATCCACAGAATAAGTCAATAAGCTCAAAATAAGCACTTGCTTATTTGGTACTTAACTGAAAATGGGACAGGGTTTGAGGTGTGGTTCCAGGTGGGTCCTAGAGTGTTTGAGGTCAAACCATTGGTCAATGTTTGAAGTGTGGTAGGAGAGGGGTGGAAAGGATCAAGGTGGAGGTTGTGGGGCCCACTGAGGTGGTCAGAAACCACCACCAAATGGTGGTGTTGGACTGAATCAGCAGCTGCACAGGGCAGTCCCTCCCCTGCAGGTGACTTTAGGCAAAGGTGGGGCCCAGGGAAAAATCACAAAAATATGGCAAAGGTGAGACCTCAAATTTGAGCTGATAGACAACAAGTAAAGACAAGTTTCAAGCCATGAATCAATCCACAAAAATCATAGAAATTCCTACAATATTTGGAAAAGTCTGTGATGAGCAAAGTTTGACTTTTTGATTAAACCTAAGATTTGACTTTTATGGAGTTCTAATCTATCCTACTGATAGAGAATGATGTTATATGGTAATATGAAACTAAATTATGCAACTACAACCAAATATGAACTTGTATGAATGCTTATGGTGTGAGAACTTGGATTTTGACTATTTGTCACTTGATACCTGAGTTTTATGATTGAAACAAGTTCTAATGACCTAAACTAAGTTGTCGAAACCTATTTTATCCACAAACAAGAACTTGATCATAGTGAACAGGGCAATGCCAAACACCCCTTAGGGGGACTGTTTTACTAGGTTATGCAATTGGAAACCTTCAATAATCAATCCAATGATCACACAAGTATTCTAACCTCAATTAAAGCCTAACTGAGCAACAAGAACCAACAATGAGCATCAAATACACAGGACTGCAGTTTTGACTAAGCGGGGGTAGTGGAATTACAAACTACACTTAGAATATACAAAGGCCAATAAAAAGCATTCCAACTACTATAATAAGCATTATTTATCACAAATAAGCAAAGAACTATTATTAATAAGCTGCTGTAGAAAAAATGCAAAAATTAAAATAGTAAGCTTACTTGAAACTAGGGGACCAAAGGAAAGTGCTATATGAGTTAATGAGATAAACTCAGATAAACTATAAGAGAGTTTACTGAGCTTATCCAAGATATGATTGAGCCAATACAAACCAAGTTCAACAGCTTTGATGCGTGGGAATCGCAACAGGCTTTACCTCTCGAGGGATCTCGAGAAGCTTACAACCCCCACCAGGCAGTGTACCTGATCGTTGTAGTATAGTATAGTGACAAGTACCGGGGGATTGATCGTTCAGCTTAGGAATAGTGTCGCTAGGATTAGAAAGCCTAATTACTAGTTCTAAAGGTGAGGGATGATTATTTTTGTATTTTTATATTTTTTAGAAAGCAATTAAAATCTCGGGGTTTTAGAAGAGTGGGCGGAATTAGTTGCTGTTCACTAACCCAAAACTAAGATGCAATCAAAATAAAATACTAAAAATGAAAATAAACTAATTATACTAAGGTTGTGAGCAGTAATTGGAGAAAATGTGTTTACTTAGATTTCACTACTCCCTAGATATCTTTTACACGTTAATTACTTGTTATAATTGTATGGATGACGGATCGTATTCCTTAATACCATTCATGGGGTGGCATACATAACTTCCCAATTCTATGAGCTCTTATCTCCTCCTACACCATGCCCAGCACAACTATAGGGATTGTAAACAGTGGCTCATGCATTAAATACAACCAATAAAGACCTAGTACGCCTCGGTTCATGTTTCTTAAGACGTTCAAGCATGTTACCATTTGGAGATCTGCCAGTTTTCTTAAGCCTAACATATAAATCATTCATCCAAGACAAGAATAAACAAGTAATCAACACATAATCAATATCTAGGTTTCATTAGATCTAAGCAAACACAAAAGAGATCTAGCCTAGCATAATGGAATTGAGACAAGAACAAGATATAGACAACCAACACATAGACATATTGATTGAATTAGAATAACACTTATCTCAATTACAATGCAAGGTATCAAGGGTTTGGAACCCTTGAAAAACCTGTAAAAGTTGCACCAAAATCGTCTTTAGGGTTTCTCCAAAACTTCTCTCTTAAATGTGAAAAACTAGAAAACTATATATAGGAAAATAGGGATGACGGCGTCAAGAACAAAGGTGTGACGCCGTCATCTCGCCGCCAAATACTTCCTCGGACGGCCTTGATCTACTTCTGACGCCGTCAAGGCCTAGGCCGTCACACAAATTACTCTTGACGCCCTGTGTGTGACGCCGTCATCAACTACGGATTTTAATTCTTGAGGTTTGACGCCGTCATGAATTTACTCTTGACGCCTTCATGTATTGTTCCCAGCATGGAAAATTGAGACTTTGCCGTTTTCTTCACTTTTATGCTCCAAAAACTTCCAAAATGGCTTCTTTTCCAGAATTCACTCTCCAAGTACCTAAAATCACAAAAGGAACGATTTAGGGCAATATTTGATCAAATAAATTCGGATTCGGGCTTAAATGACCCCCTAAAAATGGATCATTTTTCGCCTCATCATATACTCTTACACTTGAGATTTGCTTGTCCTCAAGCAAATGCGATTTTATTCTACTCAAAATACAAGTTAGGGGTCATTTAACACTAATATAAAAGTAATTACAACAAATAATCGTTCCACTAAAGACCAATAGACAAGCACGGAGGTCATACACAAGCACCTCACAAATAGTGTTTAGATACTCACATCTCTCGGGTGTAATAAAGTAATATAACATTATGGAAATGGAAGATATCTCTCACTACCTGTCATAGCAAAATAGATCACCATAGGCTTGGGAAAGGATCAAACCTCCACCACATGGCGTAAGCACCTAGGATAAACTATCAAAGAGGTCTTTTAAAGGGTTGTAATGTTAGGTATAGGGATATGAATTACACGGTTTTGTTGGATAAAGGAAGTTTTACTGGTGGCGAGTTAACAATCTTGGTTAATTACATGTACAATATGGCATTGCTAAGCCAAGACTAGACTCGACTTAAGCTAATAAATGAAAAATAACTAAAAACATAAAATGAACAAAGAATAAAAAGGGATGGTAGTCCTTATGTTTTTTTCTCTTTTTCCTTTTTCTATTTTTTTTTTCTTTTTCTTGATTTTTTCGATTTTTTTTTTTTTTTTTTTTTTTTTTTTTTTTTTTTTTTTGACATACACTCTTACCCTACCATCCAAAATAATACATCATAGGGGATGAGAATTCCCCTTACACTTGAATCTTTACATACTTTACATTAAACTAATCTAATGACTCGAATTAAGAAAATCAAAACACTTGGAGCACTTTTAAGATTATCGTACATATGGGGGTAATAAGTGATGTTCTTCCCCATTACTCCATAAATAAGTACTTTACCCATGAGTCCCAATCGTCCCAAAACAATATGTACAAGGATATGACTCGACTTAGCAACCATGTAATCAATTAGATAGTTAACTTAGGGTTTAACAAATAACAATAATGCACTAAAAATGAGCACATACACGGAAGGCTAAGGCAATTTGGGTGTACATTTAAGTGGGGTGTAACAAATTCTTCCTTTAAGTATGATGCTTAAAGTTAGAAACGAAAAGATAGGCTCGGAGGGGTGTACTAGGAGTTTCGTGTACTAAAAATGAGTACAACGCTAAGGGTGTGGGAAAAATTAGTTGACTTAACTAGTCAAGTAATATGACTTAAATGGTCAAGTAATTATGATACGGGTTTAACACAAGGGTAATCCTAATGCCTCTTATCATGTAGTAAATCCTACTACACGAATGTAGTCTCACTAGCGGTCTCGGGATGCATCACTAACGCAAGTTCTAGAATCTAAATGCTACCAGTACACTCATAAGCACTAATAGTGAATGCTTTTCCTATCAAATCTAAAGGCGAACCTCACATATTTGGGTGGAAAATTTTTCTGAATATACGGTTATGTGCTAGTCATACAATCTCCTATCCATGAGACGCTTGCTATGGCTAAAGTTTCACTCCTAAATGTTGTAAAAAATTTTAAATTTGGCGCTAAAATTACACTAACAAGTATTTCTCATAGTTTTATTACACATCTACTATTAAACAAAACAAACTCAAGCGAAAGTGCATATGTAAGGTATCATCTTTTTACCCTCCCCTTACACTTAAGATGAACATTGTCCCCAATGTTCAAGTAAAGAATGTAAAAGTGAAAAAGTAAAGAGAATGAAATCAAATACTCCCCTGATTCGCTCGGTATGGATTATAGGTTGGCCAGGTTAGATCTTCCTCCAAGAAAATGAACAATCAAAGCTTCCCTTCCAGAATATAAATCATCTCCTTGTCGAACATAACATGTAAATCCTGACAAAAATAGACAAGACAACCTCGCATAAAATCGGCGGCATCCTATATAAGTTACTAAATCCTAGAAAACAAAGTAAGATATAATGCTTGTGGAATGAAGTTTGCAGATCTCCTGGAGATTATAAAACTTAATAATTCACAAAAACCATAAGACTCCGTTAGAAAAACAAAACCGGTAAAATTTCCAGATTTTTAACTCCTGACGCCGTCAAGAGTAAACTCATGACGCCGTCAGAATGGACCTGCAGAAATTCTTATGTTAAGTTTCTGGAAAATTTCTGGAAAAACTTGGTCCTACTTCCTGGAAAATCCTGCAAAACTTCATTATGACTCAATACAAGCATTTGACTCTAACAAATACGAATATACATGTTCATTTAATATTGTGGAGAATCATGATCGGTATGTTTCTTAAAAACATATTTGGGGTTTCCCCTTACACTTATCTTTTGCAAAAATACTTTTAGGTTGGAGTTAAGACTAGGCCAAACAACATAGTAAAGTATTTCCACTTTTTAATTGAGAAACATGATCTACCAAAAATAAAAATAAAACATGCATATGGAAGCAAATAACAATCAAACAAATAAAATCACACAAAACATGGGTTGCCTCCCAAGAAGCGCTTTTCTTTATTTACGAGTCTTGTAGCTAGACTCAAGGTCATGGGTTACGTTTTCCTATCCCGCAAAATGAATGCGGTCTCAAACATCTTAACCAGTCTCTTATCCTTCCTATACTCGGGGCCTAAAGCTAAACATTTCGAGTAATAGATCTCTTTCTTTTTGTAACCTCCAATGTCCCTCTCTTCCTCACTCTCAACCTTAATCACGGGGATGTTGTCAACATCGAGATCCTCAACCTCTCTAAACCTCTCTTCTTTATGGGGCATCCTATATCTAATGTTCTTCTCTTTAGTAGTGAATGTGATAATGCCCTCATCATGGTTGTAAGTCATTTTAGAGGTTTTGACAAAAGGTTCTCCTAAAACAATCTGACACAAAGATTGATCAATAATTCCCCTAACATCTTCTAAGATCATGAAGTCGCACCTATAAACAAAATCCCCAACGAAAACATGTAACCCTCTAACCCGCTCAACAAAATTACACATGCGATTAGGGTTGTAAGGGTCCCGCCTAGGTTTCAACTTTTTGTTCATGATCCAATTATAATAAAGCCTAGACATGATGTTCATTGGTGCCTTTAAATCGATATAGGTGTGTTCTCTAAACATATGACCAATCATGCATGGAACCTTAAGATTCATAAAATTATGTTTCCTGATCCATGGGTATTTTCGGTACTTTGCGGGGCAAGGGCATTTCAGAAGGAACTTATGGTACCTCAATTCCTCAAGGGTTGGCGTGGAGCTCCTAAATATTCTATCATCATCCCATGGCCCTTCTCCACAAGCGTTACTCCCTAGCTTGATTTCACATTCATTCATCTCATTGACCTTCATTATTTCATCATTTTCCGTTTTAAGTTGGTTATGTTGCAAAATAACTTCCTTAGGCAAGGTGAATCTAGTTAAGAAGTAGGAAGCAAGATCGTCCCAAGAGGAGACGGACCTTTCAGGGAGTTGGAATAACCATTGAAGAGCCCGACCATGTAAAGAGAATTGAAAGAGGGCTAAGAGCTCCCCTTCTTGATTATCAACACCTAATCCTATAGAAATGGTAATTTTTAGGTAGTTCTCAAGGTGTCGGGTCGGGTTCTCGAAAAAGTATCCATAGAATGCACACCCGACTTGCACCAATCGAATGGCGCCGGATTACAAACGGATGGACCTTATAGGTGGGTGGATTGGTTGTGGTAGGTTTTGTGGGTGGTTTTGTTGCGGTGGGTTGATGGGCTCAAGGATGTTACCACCTTCCATGATGTCGGATGGTAAAGAGTTACGAACAAAAGCACGAAGAAATAAGATAGACTAAAGAAGACCTAAAAATAAAAATAAAATCTTACTAGAAAGGAATCTAGCAAGTAGACCTAATAAAAAGAAATTCTAACCTAGACAATAACTATTCCCCGGCAACGGCGCCAAAAACTTGATGCGTGGGAATCGCAACAGGCTTTACCTCTCGAGGGATCTCGAGAAGCTTACAACCCCCACCAGGCAGTGTACCTGATCGTTGTAGTATAGTATAGTGACAAGTACCGGGGGATTGATCGTTCAGCTTAGGAATAGTGTCGCTAGGATTAGAAAGCCTAATTACTAGTTCTAAAGGTGAGGGATGATTATTTTTGTATTTTTATATTTTTTAGAAAGCAATTAAAATCTCGGGGTTTTGGAAGAGTGGGCGGAATTAGTTGCTATTCAACTAACCCAAAACTAAGATGCAATCAAAATAAAATACTAAAAATGAAAATAAACTAATTATACTAAGGTTGTGAGCAGTAATTGGAGAAAATGTGTTTACTTAGATTTCATTACTCCCTAGATATCTTTTACACGTTAATTACTTGTTATAATTGTATGGATGACGGATCGTATTCCTTAATACCATTCATGGGGTGGCATACATAACTCCCCAATTCTATGAGCTCTTATCTCCTCCTACACCATGCCTAGCACAACTATAGGGATTGTAAACAGTGGCTCATGCATTAAATACAACCAATAAAGACCTAGTACGCCTCGGTTCATGTTTCTTAAGACGTTCAAGCATGTTACCATTTGGAGATCTGCCAGTTTTCTTAAGCCTAACATATAAATCATTCATCCAAGACAAGAATAAACAAGTAATCAACACATAATCAATATCTAGGTTTCATTAGATCTAAGCAAACACAAAAGAGATCTAGCCTAGCATAATGGAATTGAGACAAGAACAAGATATAGACAACCAACACATAGACATATTGATTGTATTAGAAGAACACTTATCTCAATTACAATGCAAGGTATCAAGGGTTTGGAACCCTTGAAAAACCTGTAAAAGTTGCACCAAAATCGTCTTTAGGGTTTCTCCAAAACTTCTCTCTTAAATGTGAAAAACTAGAAAACTATATATAGGAAAATAGGGATGACGGCGTCAAGAACAAAGGTGTGACGCCGTCATCTCGCCGCCAAATACTTCCTCGGACGGCCTTGATCTACTTCTGACGCCGTCAAGGCCTAGGCCGTCACACAAATTACTCTTGACGCCCTGTGTGTGACGCCGTCATCAACTACGGATTATAATTCTTGAGGTTTGACGCCTTCATGAATTTACTCTTGACGCCTTCATGTACTGTTCCCAGCATGGAAAATTGAGACTTTGCCGTTTTCTTCACTTTTATGCTCCAAAAACGTCCAAAATGGCTTCTTTTCCAGAATTCACTCTCCAAGTACCTAAAATCACAAAAGGAACGATTTAGGGCAATATTTGATCAAATAAATTCGGATTCGGGCTTAAATGACCCCCTAAAAACGGATCATTTTTCGCCTCATCAAGCTTTCAACACTTTACAAATTTTAAATTAAAAACACAAATATGAAACTTAAAACTGCAACTTTTTAAATTAAAGGATGGAATGAGTTTTTGATACACTGAGAATAGTAAATACAAAGCTCTTAAACTAAGAATTACAATAAAAACAGACAATTTAAGCTAATTTGATTTTAACTAAGCTACTCTAATTTTTCTACCCTAACTACTGCTTCCATCCTCTCTTTTTTCTTTATTTTTATACATCCTCAGATGCTTCTCTCTCTTTCCCATCAGTTTCTAGCCGTTGGATGGCTAGAATTCATCTTGACCTTTGAATCACATATTTGGCGCCAAAGTCCCAAATGGCAGGTGGGGATTGCTTGTGAGAGTTTCATGGGAATTAAATGGGTTTTGGAGGTAGTGGTATTAGGAGGGGGGACAAGATATGGGAGTGGTGATGTGGAGGAGGGGGGTTGGCAGGTTGAGTGTTTCAGGGTTTAGCAGACATGTGGGGGTGAAGGTGGTCAATGGTGGGGTTTGACCGGATTTTAAATATCAAAGGGACGGGGTGTATTTTATTTGGGAATGGGCTGGTTTGTGTAATGGGCCAAGGGAAAGTGGTAGTGGGCTAGGGGATGTGGATTGGATTAGGTGGTGTTTGGTTTTGGTTTTGTTTATGTAGTTAAAGGTTAAGAAACCACAAGGACCATATATGTAAAATCTGAAAACTATAAGGACTGAAAATGCCATTTTTCTAAAATTAATACAAGGGTCATTTCCTGCCATATATGAATAGTCCAAGGGTTGTAAATGCTATTTTTCACTTTTGGTCCTTCAGGGACTAAAAATGACAAATATTGAAACTTGAAGGACCAAAATGTAATTTTCTCAAACTTTTTCATCCAAGGACTAAAAATGAACTTTTTTTAACTTCCCAAGGACCAAAAATGATTTTTCTTTCAAAAATATCCCACCAGGGACCAAATCTGCCAATGTTTGAAACTCCAGGGACCAAAACTGTAAATTCTCAAAACTTTTTAGTTTTTTCACCAAAGGACAAAATATGACAACTTATGATTTTAAAAGGACCTTTGGTGATAATTTTCCATATTTTGAATATCCAGGGACTAGTTTTGACATTTTATGAAAGTTGGGGGACTGAAACTGCCAATTTTGCAAGCTTTATACGTTTTTCATCTGTTTTTGCTCATTTTGCATCTAAAACATATAAAACACAATTTTGAAATATTTTTAGTATTTTGATGCATATTTTAGTGTTTTTAAATGTTTTTGCAGTTCAGATTGACAAAAAATGATGAGTATTCACACACTCATCAATACACTATCCACACCGAATGAATCAGGGGAGTATTTGTTTTCATTCTTTTACCTATTTTACTTTTACATTCTTTAATTGAACATTGTGGACAATGTTCATCCTAAGTATAAGGGGAGGGTAAATGATGATACCTTATAGGATTCAATTGCACTTGAGTTTGTTTGTTTGATGGTAGGTGTGTAATAAAACTAAGAGAAATACTTGTTAGTGTAATTTTAGCGCCAAATTAAAATTTTTTTACAACATTTAGGAGTGAAACTTTAGCCTTAGCAAGCGTCTCATGGATAAGAGTTGTATGACTAGCACGAAACCGTACCATTCATAAAAATTTTCCACCCAAATATGTGAGGTTCGCCTTTAGATTTGATATGAAAAGCCTTCATTATTAGTGCTTATGAGTGTACCGGTAGCATTTAGATTCTAGAACTTGCGTTAGTGATGCATCCCGAGACCGCTAGTGAGACTGCATTCGTGTAGTAGGATTTACTACATGATAAGAGGCATTAGGATCACCCTTGTGTTAAACCCGTATAATAATTTCTTGACCATTTAAGTCATATTACTTGGCTAGTAAAGTCAATTAATTTTTCTCACACCTTAGAGTTGTACTCATTTTTAGTACACGAAACCCCTAGTACACCCCTCCGAGCCTATCTTTTCGTTTCTAACTTTAAGCATCTTACTTAAAGGAAGAATTTGTTACAACCCACCCAAATGTGCAACCAAATCGCCTTAGCCTTCCGTGTATGCACTCATCTTTAGTGCATTATTGTTACTTGTTTAAACCCTCACTTAAATATCTAATTGATTACATGGTTGCTAAGTCGAGTCATATCTTGTACATATTGTTTTGGGACGATTGGGACTCATGGGTAAAGTACTTGTGTTATGGAGTAATGGGGAAGAACATCATATATTACCCCCATATGTGCGTTAATCTTAAAAAGTACTCCAAGTGTTTTGATTATCTTGATTCGAGTCATTAGAATAGTTTATTGTAAAGTATGTAAAATGTCAAGTGTAAGGGGAATGTACATTCCCTATGATGTATTACTTTGGATGGTAGGGTAAAAGTGAATGCGAAAAAAAAAAAAAAAAAAAAAAAAAAAAAAAAAAAAAATTGAAAAATTAAGAAAAAGAAAAAAATATATAGAAAAAGGAAAAGAAAAATAGAAACATCATACGGACTATCATCCCGTTTCATTCTATGTTTATTTTATGTTTTTGTTATTTTTGATTTATTAGCTTAAGTCGAGTCGAGTCTTGGCTTAGCAACGCCATATTGTACATGTAATTAACCAAGATGATTAACTCGCCTCCAGTAAATATTGCCTTTATCCAACAAAATCGTGTATTCCATATCCCTACACCTAACGTTATAACCCTTTAAAAGACCTCTTTGATAGTTTATCCTAGGTGCTTACGCCAAGTGGTTGAGGTTTGATCCTTTCCCAAGCCTATGGTAATCTATTTGTTATGACAGGTAGTGAGAGATATTTTCCATTTCCTTATTGTGATATATACTTTATTACACCCGAGAGATGTGAGTATCTAAACACTATTTGTGAGATGCTAGTGTATGACCTCCGTGCTTGGCTTTGGTCTTTATTGGAACGATTATTTGTTGTAATTATTTTTATATTAGTGTTAAATGACCCCTAACTTGTATTTTGATTAGAATAAAAGCGCATTTGCTTGAGGACAAGCAAATCTCAAGTGTAAGGGTATTTGATGAGGCGAAAAGTGAACCAATTTTAAGGGGTTATTTAAGCCCGAATCCGAGATTATTTGATCAAATATTGCCCTAAATCGTTCCTTTTGTCATTTTAGGTACTTTTGGAGATAAATCTGGAAAAGGAAGCATTTTGGACGTTTTTGGAGCATAAAAGTGAAGAAAACGGCAAAGTCTCAATTTTCCTTGCTGGAACAGCACCTGACGGCGTCAAGACTCTCCACATGACGGAGTCAAGAGTTACAAAAGAGGTGGAAACAGAAAGTACACGTGACGATCCAGAGAGTTTTTGTGCATAGGAGATGACGGCATCACCCAAGGCCGTCATGGCCAAACATTAGTGATGGCCCAGAGCATTTTTACACATGACGACGTCACCAATAGATCTAGGCAATACGATTTTATTATGGAGGCGAGTTGACGACGTCACAACCTAACACATGACGCCGTCACGCTATGTAATCTATATATAGTTTTCCAAATTTCATTCATTAATGTGCAACTTTGAGGGAAAAAACCCTAGTCCAAATTTTATCAGCTTTTCAAGGGTTTCAACCCCTTGAATCTTTCATGTTCAATTAAAGATAAGTACTCTTTCAAATCATTCAATATGTCTATGTGTTTTTTGATTATATCTTACGCTTGTCTTCTATTTAACATGCTAGGCTAGATTTCTCTTGTGTTTGCTTAGATTTAGTGAAACCTAGACGTTAATTATAGGTTGATTGTTTGTTTATAGTTGTTATGGATGATTGTATTCGATGTTAGGCTTAAGAAAACTGGCAGACTTCCATTGGTAACTTGTTGAACGTCATAAGAAACATGATCGGAGGTGTACTACGATTTTTGGTTGTATTTAATGCGTAGGAGAATTCTAATGATCCCATGTTAGGAGCTTCTAACGGCTCGAAATAGGAGTGAATTAGGATCCTATAGTGTTAGGGAATATTGTACACGGCCCTACGACTAGTATTAAGGAACATGACCCGTCATCCATGCAATTGTAACAAGCTATCAACCTGTAAAAGATATCTAGGGAGTAATGAAATCTAAGTAAACACAACTTTCCTCATTATTGTTTCCACCACACTAGTATAATTAGTTTAGTTTTCATTTCTGATATTTTATTTTGATTGCATCTTTAGATTAATTGGCTTAGTTGGCTAGCAACTAATTCCGCCCACTCTTTCAAAACCCGGGATTTTACTTGCTTTTATAAAAATATAAAAATACAAAAAGAATCATCCCTCACCTCTAGACCTAGTTTAGAAGGCTTTCTAATCCTAGCAACACTATTCCTGAGTTGAACGATCAATCCCCCGGTACTTGTCACTATACTATACTACAACGATCAGGTACACTGCCTGGTGGGGGTTGTAAGCTTCTCGAGATCCCTTGAGAGGTAAAACCTGTTGCGAGAGTGCGATCCCCACGTATCAGTTAGGGAAAAGGGTGGAAGAGGACGGTTTGCAAATGAGCATAGAAGAAAAAAATTGAGGCGTACAAAACTATGAGAAAAAAGGGGTAGGGTTAAAAGGATTAGGGAGGGATAAATACCGGATTTACCCTTTTAATTCTATTATTAATTTTCTTTTTTCTTTTTTGTGTTTTAAATTCATTGCCACTTGTCCTACTATTATTGGTTATCTAATAGATCTTATTTTTACAATTTTAGCATTGATCTTATTTGAACTCAAATATATATATATATATATATATATATATATATATATATATATATATATATATAAGAAAGAAAAGAGAAAAACATACGGGCTACCATCCATTTCTTTTATTTATGTTGAGTCAAATAGTGTCTTAAAAAATCCAAAAAGAGTTTGTAGTTAGTTTAAGTTGAGTCGAGTCTTGGCTTAGCAACGCCTCATTGTACATGTAATTGACCAACACAATTGACTTGCCACTAGTAAACTATCCCTTTATCCAACAAACCATATTTTCCATACCCTTACACCTAACGTTCTAACCCTTTAAAAGACCTCTTTGATAGTCTATCTTAGGTGCTTACAACAAAGTGGTGGAGGTTTGATCATTTCACAAGCCTATGGTAATCTATTTACTATGACAGGTAGTGAGTGATATTTTTCCATTTCCATTTGTAATATATAAACTTATAACACCCGAGAGATGAGAGTATCCAAACACTAAATGTGAGGTGCTATTGTACAATTTCAGTGTTTATTTTGACAAAGGTATAATGATTATTTGTTGTAATTACGTTTATATTAATGTTAAATGACCCCTAACTTGTAAATCAATTAGTATAAAAGCTCATTTGCTTGACGACAAGCAAATCACAAGTGTAGGGATATTTGATAAGGATTTATTTGATGCATTTTTAGGGGGTCATTTAAGCCATAAGTCATGAATTTATGATCAAATATTGCCTCAAATCGTTTCTTTTCTCATTTTAGGTAATTGGGACGTGATTTCTGGAATATGAAGCATTTTGGACCATTTTGGACATTTTTAGGCTCAAGAATGAAGAAAACAAGAAAGTTAAGAAAAAGTCAGGATTTACATGTCACACCTCGCCATGGCGGAAATGCAAGTGTAACTTCATGGATATCATCACAACACATGGTGTCTGTAGGATATTCATAATAATAACTAGTATGGTTTTGTGATTAGTAAGATTCAAAAAAGAAGTATAAGAAGAGATTTTAGAGAGAGAAAGTGAGTTGGGTGTTTCTAGAGAGAGAGAAAGAGATGAGAGAAAAATAAGAAGGTTAGATTGAGAATATGGAAAGCACCAACCCTCTCCACATGTGGAGAGGGGTATTTATAGTTACCTACAAAACCCCCACACCCGGGCTGTGGATCAGGTATACAGTGGGTAAAGACCCGTCCTTCTTCCACGGTGTTACTTAAACTAATACTAACTAACTAATATATAAACTAACTACGAGCTAACTTAATGCTATTACAATAATCAGGTGACCGAGACTTTTATAGGAATATTTGTATTCCTAACAATCTCCCCCTAAGCGAGGTCACCTTTGAAATTAAGCTCTTTGGTCTTTAAACATTCTTTCATCTCTGTAGCTCGTAGGATCTGATTCTTCACTTTACTTCACACTTTGTACTTCAAGCAACGAACTTGTGATTTGGATTCCTTTGTGATATGTGATCCTTGAGCTTCTTTGAGATCATCAGCCATAGTAAATCTCCAAGCTCATCCATAGCAGTATCGCCTTCATGTGATGTAATGACTTTAGGACCATCATGCTCACACCCTTCTGGATCAGGAGACTTTGCATTAGAGTTGTGGATCAGGAGACTTTTTCATCAGAGTTGCAGAAACGTTGTTGGTAGTCTCTCAACATTTGTTGTAGCAAGTCTCTTATCTTCAATGATAGTGTGGAGGATGTGTGAGCATGAGGTATGGATTGACCCGATTCAGCTGGAAATGGGGGCCATCAACGCCATCTTTATATGTGTCCCTGAAATAAAACAGTTAGCAATAAAGATAAAGAACGAATATGGCTTTGCCATTCATTCTGTGAGGACAGACTACCCTCCGGTTTTGTGAAAACCGACATGTGATCAGGTAGAGTCTCTTTTAAAGAAGACTCTCCTTGACAGGAATTTCCAGCTTGTAGTAATGAATTTTCCAAAGAATCCACTTTAGAATCTTCATACTTAGCATGTTCTCATACCGGAATGTCTCAAAGCAGATAGCACGATAGAGTGAATCGGTGAATGAATATTCACGGATTGATGAGAAATAGATTTATAGAAATCACTCGTGTGTCCTATGATAAACATTTTTGAGACACAACGAGAGTTTTGTATTTAGAATCACATTTCCATCAAAAATACTTTTGTTTGAAAGATATTGTACACGATCAATGTGCTCGAAAGATTAGTTGGTGAGCACATTGAGAGGTTTTAGCAAAAGTATCCGTCAATCCATATCCTGGAACAAGTTTGATTCAATTTTGAATCGCACCATCGTTGCTTTCCAGTTGTCACTTGATCATTGATCCAAGATGGATCTCACATGTCACCTACCAAGAGCTTGAGTGATGTTCGCTCTAGAAGGATTTCCATCTTCATTGTGAATATTTTCATATCACTCGGATGTTCTGGCAATACCACAAGGATAATGCGTAGGACTCTAAATATTTTATCTTATTTTCCACATTGTGTGAAACAATAAGCATATTTGGAATGTGTGCTATCGAGATTTATGGATGATCTCATGGCTCTAGACTCAATAGTGCATTTTGATCCGCTCCTGGAGACTGGGGAGGCGTCTCCTGTTTTAGGTATCAACATAGCTCGCAATGAGCGGTCGATACATGGCACAGGGTTCCCCGTGAGAATGAAACAAGCTATTTTAAGAGAACTTGAGTGGTTGGGAAGTTTAGTGCAGTGCGTCACTGGGTCCATGACGTCTTGTCTTCAATACCGGCGTTACCTTAGTAACCGCCAGTAGATTATGAATTGAACCCGGTTTCTGCCCTAAGGTTGAGTATTTGGAGGGCTATTTCTTTTCACCCTTTCTCATTTCATTTCTTTTTTATTCTTCAACCCCTTCAGTTCTTACCGAGACTTCACCACTAGAACCTTGTTGGGTTTGTTCCAGTCCTAGCTCTATCTCAGTCCGCACTCTTCCCTTTCTCACTTTACTCCTTTTTCATAATCATTCCTAAGGACTTCTAATCTATCTATGGATTGTCCCTGGGAAGATCCTTCCGGTTCTGGTGGATCATGGGAACTCATACCTAACCTTAACCAACCTTATAACTCCATGCATAAAGATAAATGGTCGGTCTTTGGTATAACTTCCACAAACGCCTTTTGCTCCCCCTCAATATGTGCATCGATATTCGAAAGTGTTTAGCACATATGCGGGAGCCTTTTATTGAGTCTTAAAGATCACATTTGATTATCAGATTTCATATTTAAATCACATTCTCTCCCCCGATCAAAAATTTCAAATCTTTCGAGATTTTTGATCTCAATTGATTTAAATAAGTTAGAAAGCTTTTGGGAGAGAAATGCGGCCAATTTTAATATTTTCTGATAAAAAGGAACCTTTTCCGCTCCCCCTTAATCTGTGAGGGAGGTCGTTATGTGTCAGATTTGAAGAGTTTGAACAAAAATTTGAAGTTTTAACGAAAAACTCTTTGAAAATTTACTCATTCTGACACATAACTATCACAAATCGTATTGTAGCTTTTGTTTTGTACAAAGTGTGGGGAGTTTTGTTGATACATAAAATTTTGAGAAATCACTCTCCCCCTCAATCAATGACGGATGTTAAAGCATAAATATTTTCATAAACTATTAACGTCATTGATTGAGTGAAAATTTTATCAAACTTTGGAGTTCAATTTGATTTTCATTCAAAATTTCATGGTACCACCAAGTTTTGCACAAACACTTTCCGGAAAAATCATAGAAGGGAAAGTATTTGGTGATAAAAAGAAGATTTCTCTACTTTATCAAGAAATAATGCACTGAAGCGTACATTAGATCGAGGGTGCATGAATATAAAGTAATTCACGCTCGGATGAACGGCACCCTTTACTAGGAACAACCGTCTTTTTGGCGACGTGTTTTCCTTATTTTGAAAACCAGGTTGCTATCTGAAGTAATAGCAAGCCATCATTTTGAAGTCTGGGTTGTAGCCTGAAATGACTACAAGCCATAATTTTAAGTCCGGGTTGCAGCCTGAAATGACTGCAAGCCATTTAGGCATGTTTTGAAAAACCTTTTGAACTTCTGTTCGAACTTCAGTTAAAGACCCGTGTCATTATTGAATGAAATTTCTAGGACCGTAAATGTTATCGATGCCAGAAGACATGCCTTAAAAAAAAACTATTTTTGGTATTTTCTAATTTTCTGATTTTTATGGGTTTTTGTTGGTTTTATATATCTATATACATTAGGTATAATATATGTACAAAGGATACAATTAAGTTTAAGAAGATGTTGACATGAATACCGAAATGAGGATTACGTTCAACTTGTTGTAGAAACGTGTAGTCAACATCTCTTAAACATTCACTACCAAAGCATTCGAGGCGTGAAAAATAATCGTCTGAACTTGTGCCTTCTCAGTGTGATGCTTTGGTAGCTTCCCCCCAAACCGACAATCATCTTCATGAGACCACTTCACTTCCCCCAGACAGTTGAAGTGATTTAAAAAGTCTCATTGAATGAAGCTCGAGAACCCCAAAGAAAACAATAACACCGAAGTAACAAGGTGAACCACGGATCATCTCTGCGGTAATCAATCCCGGAATGTATGATGAAGCCCGATCACATGACCCTGTTGTACGTCCCCGATGTTCACATTACTTTTGTGGTTTGGAGCAGTTGTCTAGTCAGGGGAATTAAGATATCAACATCTTCATTTCATCAAATGCTTTCCGGTTATCTTACACATACCAACTCAATCTATATTGTACGCATGTATCCAACACAAGAAGAAATGATGACACCAAAGTAACAGGTTGAAGCACTGATCATCTCTGTAGATATCTCCTCCGGAATATACAATTAAGCCCGATCACGTGAACCTGTTGCGCGTCCTTGATGTACACATATCTCTCCCCATGATGGTTGCGATCTTATCGGAATCAGCATAACAATGTGTACATGAAACCCGATCACATAGTTGGAATAATATACCAAACGCTGCGAGTTAAGACACTGAGTTTCTCTACAGTTATGACATATGTCTTCCCAGGATAACTTCAATTAAGAAGTATTATGTTCATCTCGTGTACTTGTTATGCATTCAGATGTATGTCTCCTTCCCCCTTGCTGGTTTTGATACATCAGAATCAGCAACAACTTTTACGCACATCTACTTGAAATATTGAGAAGAACAAAATAAGCTAAAATGTATCTAGTGAGAATCAACTGCTATAGAAATGCTCACTAATTGGGTTAATCCTCCCTCCTAATTAGTAAGCCCATAAGTGTACTTGCTCCCTCCCAAATTGACGATCTGTTTGAAATAACATTGATGCATGTTGAAGAAGTATCTCTCAATTCTGCCCAAAATGTCTTCAGTCTCTTATCATGTCATCCACAACGTAAAGTGGATCAAAGACTGATAATCTGTAGCTTCTTCACGGGTTTGTTTGGGGAACGACAATTCGACATTTTCAACTCACTTAGAATGTTTCCAGTTCTTTGATAAAAGCCCCGATGTACACATTTCTCCCTCCATGATGATGACGATCACTCGGAATCATCATAACTGTGTGTACATAAACATATCAACTGGAAGCAACATACAAATCCCTACCCCATGAGTAGATGTCGATAACAATTCTCTTCAACAATTCACTATGGATCAACCCCTAATAAACCTCATTTCACTTCCACTGGCTAATAGTAAATGACCACGTATGGAGAAAACCCGATATACCAAACTTGAAACTGAAGTAGAGTTCCCCGCTCTTGTGTCTTAAGCTTGCACTAATGTTGGAAGAACGGTGTAGAGAATTTATGCTTCAAGAAAATCTCTAAGTACTCACTACCCAACCAAAGCAGGAGACATTACCACCTCTTGCGATTATCCACAACGACAATGGCGTGTGACACTGAGTACTACAACGTAACCCCTTAAAGTGATAGTTAACCAGGTCTTCAACCATCCACCTCGACTGCTGGTAACTAGATAAACCAAGTCTTCAACTTAAATCTCAAGCACAAGCAAGTTATCGTTGAAAGTCATTCATCCATCCAAACCCGACTTCAAGATAAACTAAAATCACACCTTTGTGAAAGTCAACTTCAATCTCAAATACGTGATACCCAATCAACTCCGTAGTCACATTTAGTCATCGTTACTTAGTGGAACATTAGGTGTTGGAGGAAAGGAGAGTCATTTCATGCATCAATCAACATGTATTTTATTCACACTTCTCCCCGTCAAATATTGCATATGAGGATGCGATTTTTGATTAAACAAGTGAATAGAAATACATGTAGTTTATTCACACTTCTCCCCCTCAAAAATTTCATATGAGGTTGATCCACTGTTCACACTTTTTCCCCTCAAAAAATGCATTTGACGATGCCATTTTTGAACGAGTGGATAATAACAAATACAATCCGATGAAGGTAATCCACTTGAAGATTGAACAAGCGTGGAACAAATATGAAGTTTGTTGATGAGAATGGTCAGAAGCAAGAACATTTCACAACTTTAGAAGATAAAGCGCACTCAAGCGTATACTTTTCTTTTCTTAGATGAACGGGGCCTGAAGTGTTGTCAGCAGATGCCATAATGATGATAATAAGGACCGAGGCTTGAACTGAAGTGTTCAAACGTCATAGTCCTTGACGAACAAGGCCTGAACTGATGTGAACAGACATCATAGTCATTGAAGAACGAGGCCTGAACTGAAGTATTCAGACGTCATTATGCACATACATCAGCATCGACATTCTAGAAATCCTGAAGCTGGGGAAATGATTGCTTTAGGTCTCCAGACTTTGAGTTTTCTCATGTAGTAAATGGTTGATGTACCTGCAACTGAGTAAGGACTACCTGCACTAACATCACAAACTTGATTGCACATATATGGGTTAGTGACAACAGTATCCAAACCCTTGGGGTTTTCACGGTCAACCATGGCATTGCTATCGGTAAGCAGTTTTCCGGTAGGTGTCCACTTAAGTCCAATATTCTTAAAAATTCTACCAGTTGGAATCCACTTATGGCAAGGTCTAGGATTATTAAGCTTCTTATGCATAGTGGAAGGCTTATCGATATTCCTAGTCTCCAAAGATTTAGTAGTTTCTATCCACCTAGGAGAAGTTTTAGGTTTGTTTTGCTTCTTATGCAATGTGAATGACTTATTGTAGATCCTAGACTTAACAAGTTGAACCTTAGCATTGTTCCTCAATATCCTAGGAGGGATCATACAAGGTTGAGAACCTAAGATTCCATCCTTATGAAGTAGTGCCCTTTTCCTAGCCTTTTCTAGATCATAGTTCTTGTACAAGTCATTTATATCATAAGTGTTTTGAACCTTAATGTTAGGTTTCGACACTGTTTTTGAACTAATCCTAGAGGAGCTAGGAGTAGGAGTAACTACTTGTTGAGGCTTAGTAGAACTAGAAGCAATGATTTTAGGCAAATAATGTGTAGTAACTGGTTTTGACAAAACTTGTTCCGCATCAACTTGGGAGGCAAACCGTGTTTTTGAAAATTTTGGTCGTTCAGATCTAAACGCAGTCGGTTACCTAACAATGGAATGGTTTCTATTTGACTGAGAAACTAGTTTCCCCAAGATTGATGGTTTTGCAAACTTAGTGTTCACACTATTCCCTGTTGCTTTTCTTAGCTCGTTCTTTAATGCTGTTATTGTGAAACCCTTTTCCTGAACTTGAGCTTTGAGTTCATCAATTTTTGCAATCAAAGACGTTGTTTGCTCAACAGTTTTAGTATTCGTTTCTTTGATTGAATCACACAGTTCTTTGCAATGAATTTTCAAAGACTCATTATCATCACGTAATTTAGCCACATTATGTTCCAATTCAATAACATTGCAGTCATGTTTAGCTTTAACTTCATTACACATATCACATAACTCAGTAATACGTTTTTTCAGGTTGTTGATTGTCAAGTCCTTGGTTTCTAGCTGAGCTTTCAAATCATTAATCAAAAAGAATTCGCGGAAATCATGAAGTTCCGGATCTTTACATGGTTGGTTAGTTTGAAAACTTTATTCCTTTTGTTGCATTGCGATTTCAAGTGAAATACAATGTTTTTCAAGTTGTAAGAATCTCTTTGAAAGTTCATTAAACGTTTCTTTATCAACCATATCATTTGATTTAAAAGACTCAGCTGTAAACAAAGAACTTGACTCATCATCACGTTCAGCATCCTGATCAATTTCTCCCCCTTTATGATTCATATTTGTTAAATTAGAAATGGTATTGCTATCAGTCTTTTTCAACAAATATGTTTCATAACTGGGCATAACTTGATCAGTATGCAGTCGTTCATCAGAAAGCACATGATGATGTTCAGTTAGGGGTACCTCAGCACATGACACTTGCTCTTTTACTGGTTTTAATTCAGTGCCCATGTCTGGAGTATCTCTAGTCACTGAGTCGCAGGGTGTGTCAAGCTTATCAGTCTCTGATCCTTTGCATTCAGTGACAGCTGACCCAACATCCGATGCTTTACCCGAATCAACAATACCCTTACATGATTGCACCCGAGATGCCTTCACCTTGTCATCATATGCAGTTATATGCTGTGCCTTTTCGTTAATGAATCTTTTCACTTTATCCATAAGCTGGACAAGTGTGTTACTGAACGTGTCAACCTCAATTCCCGTGTGATCAGCAAAGCACTTTTTCGTCATCTCACTATAATGGTCATACTCCAGAGTGAATTTTGAATCAAAGAACACTTGGAGTTGTTTGTTGATCACACAAAGGGCAGCCATGGATCCCATTTTGGAAAATTCTCCTTGGTCAAGTTGTTGTTGTAGTTGATCTAAGTTAAGAATCATTGTGCATGTGAAAGTGTGAACATCTTGACCAAAGAGTGTTACAAATGCACGTTCGAATCCCATCTTAAATCCAGTTCCCTCTAAAAGTACCGAGAGATGTGAATGAAGTTGTCGAAAACATTCTATGCAGCTTTCCTTTGCATTGTGAAGCAATTGTAGTGGCTGTAGAAAGTCTTTCTCATGAGGGCTAGAACACGATGATTCCATTACAGTGTTGTCAGACTCAAACACGTTTACATGTTGTACAGGGTTGGAGATCTTATGATCATCGATCATGTCGTACAATTTGAGTATCTCAGATGTGGCAGAGTCAGAGGTAGCCTCCGTGATGTAAGCGTGCACGGATCTTACAATTCTGTGATTTAAACTGAGAAATAAATTCTTTCGCGGGATTTTACAAAATCAAGAATAAACCGTGAAAAACCGAAGAATAGATAAGGTTTTGTTGAAGTGAGTTTGAGTAGTGAAGTAGACAAGTCACACTGAATCTCAGACAAAGTATGTGTATCGAAATCAGAACAGAACTCCGTGGTTATTTCCAAGAACCCCGAAGATATCTCAGCTCAAAGTAATTATCAATCTCGGATTCTTGAAGTTCAAAAAAAATCGTGGACCAAAGATTGTATCCGAAATATCGAATCTTAAGTTTCGAGACTTACAAATATTGCACCAAATGCTTTCTACTCAATGAAGATGATATTCGGATATCAGCAATTAGTAATACCACTCAAAGAATTTCGGCCCAAGAATAAATAGCAGCACACCGTCTTCTTTGTTTGGACTATCCGGCCCAACACCAACTCAAGAAATAAAATATGGACCTTGGAGTTATGGCAGCCCAACGTTTTCAATAACCAGAAGCCCAAATCCACTAACTCACAAATTACCCTAAACCTAATCACCCACTATATAAACCCACTAATCCTAAGACACTTAACCCTAATCCAAAAAATAATTTGCAGTTACACTTTTTCCTTCTCACTACTCTTTTATCAACTGAACGCAGCCACCCCAAAACCCAAGCAAGTGATTCGTCCTTTAGATTTCTTGCTTCAAGGTATTGGTTTTGTTTGTTGTTGTTAAACCGAAAGGAAAAGGAGATGAAACAACTTTGTTTATATCTTTCTTTTCAATTTTCGTATAAAAAAAGGTTAATCTTCTCAAATCGATCTATGATGATTTTTGTTCTAAAACAAATGATCCTTACCGATCCGTGTACCAAGTAGAACCACTCAGAGATCTTGTATAAGTACGTGTATGCGTTCTTTTTCTTTAAGAGAGTTCACATATTAAAAAAAATGTAAGCTTGTCGTTAATTGGATCAGTGATGAAAGTCTCTCATGGGATTGTTCTATGAACGACTCATTGTTTCTTCAAAGAGATGGAATTGTTCAATGAACGACACATTGTTTCTTCAATGGGATCTTTCCCCCTTTTTCTTTTCAAGATGTTTGTTTTGTTTGAACCGAACGAGAAGGAGAATGATACTGCTTATGTTTTGATCTTTCTTTGGATGTTTTCGGATAATTATCAAGTTAGGATCAATGAAGTATATCTTAAGCGGTTATGTTTGAACGAATAAAAGATAAACTGAGATCTCGTTTCTATATCTTGTTTTTGTTATTCTTTTAATCTCATTGTTGAAAAAAAAACATGTGAGCACCAAACAGAGATATCTTAGTCTTGTATAAAAACAAAAAGATATCTTAGTCTTGTATAAAAACAAAACTTAGTTAAACGCTAACTAAGGTAACCTCAACAATGTGAGATAACCGCAAATATTTGGATCGAACAAACCGCGAATGTTTATGAGAACTAACCGCAGAACCCAGAAGATAAACGCAGGTAAGCAAAAGATGGGTTAACCGCAAAAATAGAGATTAATCGCAATATAGAAGTGGACAACAACTGTCACAATCACTTTTCTGTTTTTATCTTACTATGCTAATACTCCAAAAGTCAGTCCACTAGCATGACCCAGGGACACACCACGTTACAAATAAAGATAAGCAAAGTAGTTAAACGCAAAGAAGAACCAATTATAAAGAAAACTCGAAATTCACCACGTCATCCAATAAACATGAGAAACAACAAAACCAATCACCCCTACGACAGTCCGAATCACTAAAGCACCAACATATAGTGAATCAACCCACAAACAAAATCAAACTAAGGTGAAAATTATGAATACAATTCAAACCATAAGTGAGCACAAAACCATATAGAAATCCGAGTAAGCCAAGTCCTAAGATGAAACCATGGCTCTTGATACCAATTGTAGGATATTCATAATAATAACTAGTATGGTTTTGTGATTAGTAAGATTCAAGAAAGAAGTATAAGAAGAGATTTTAGAGAGAGAAAGTGAGTTGGGTGTTTCTATAGAGAGAAAGAGATGAGAGAAAAATAAGAAGGTTAGATTGAGAATATGGAAAGCACCAACCCTCTCCACATGTGGAGAGGGGTATTTATAGTTACCTACAAAACGCCCACACCCGGGCTGTGGATCAGGTATACAGTGGGTAAAGACCCGTCCTTCTTCCACGGTGTTACTTAAACTAATACTAACTAACTAATATATAAACTAACTACGAGCTAACTTAATGCTATTACAATAATCAGGTGACCGAGACTTTTATAGAAATATTTGTATTCCTAACATTGTCTATATAGAGAATTACTACATGCAAATAAATAGAGCAATGTATAGACACAAAGTGTCGTAACAATACCCCAAATAAATTAACCAAAACAATACTCCAAAAGTATCTTCTATTAAACATAAAGTACTAGTCGAAAACCATTAAAGTATCACAATGAAAATAAATAAAATATATAATTCAAACATAAAGATAATTCATTCTCAAATGCAACTAAGTCTTGTCTAGTCGCTCCCTTCTACCTTAGCCTTAGAAAGCTCACCTGAAAATGATGCTTAAAAACGTTAACATAATGTTGGTGAGATTCATAGGTTTAAGACACGCAATATCACTCAAGGAAACCAGTTCGCTGTGATTATAAAACATGGCATGGCAGTAAAACTAGTTATTATACAATCTAACATGCAATCTCAATCAATCAACCAATAAACGGGATGGAACGTGCCCATGATCCAAATTCAATATCAAGCCTCAATTGGGACGGAAAGTGCCCACGATCCAAGTTCACAATAATGGGTATTCATTACCCTCCGATCGGACCACATAGAATAATAGTGAGTAGGAATACAACTCTCCAATTGGATTGCTCATATGAACAATGGGAGCATAGCTACCCTCCAATTGAACCACAATGAATAATCACCATCATAATACCATAGCATGCATACACATATAATAACACTCACTAGACCATGCATTTAATAAAACACATAATCACAGTAACTTAAAAAGTATTTCAACACAAGCATCATTCCCATCCCGAGTTAAAAACAAAGTAAAAATGGGACTATGAACTCACCTCAGTCTTTTCAGCTTCCAAATTAATAATCACAAATCTAAACAACAAAATAAATACACGTTACACGCGACTAAGTTAAAAGCTATAGTCCATGTAACACACATACGATGGATGTCTAAAGGTCATATAAACCACTATGGTTCACCTAGACTCTATACCAAACACTACCAATCACTTACACTCACTAAATCCCTTGCACACACTTTTTCAAAATACGCAGAATTTTGGGGTACTTCTACCCACATGAAATCACGACAAAAATAGTTCCACAACTCACACCAAAAATTCACCATGGTCTCTTATGAGCATACAAGCTGCTCCAAGAAGGAAATGCTCTAAAAGCATACACAAGTACTCTTAATAAAATCAAACTTGAAGACTATCCAAATTCGGATCTGAACGCACACCAAAATGTTTTAACCTAAGAATCATATTTGTACAACTTATCTACGTCTCTCCTTCACGTGGAAGTCAAAGAGCATATAGAAGTTAATTATCACAGAAGGGCTAACCCTAATTCCACTATATAACCCATCTTGGACCTCAATACTTCTACCCTAAATCTGTCCCAGTTTAACAGCTTTGACACCTTTTCTTGCAGAAATCATTAGACTGACCTCTGGACCTCGAAATCAATCGTGGTCAGAATTTTTGGAAAGATATTTCTCTGAATTACAATCTAGACTCAAAATTCATGTAATAGCTCATCACCATCTATTAAATAACCTCGTATCTTTACAGCCTTATGAATCTGCCAAAACCCTAACTCATTAACTAACATGTTTTATGACCAAATCTTTTCACCAATCATTATAATATCACTAATTATTGATTTCAACATGTTTTATATAATTAATTTACAGAAACTCATAAACCCTAGATCCATCATAACTTGTATTACACGAATTATATTAATTAATTGAACATAAGGATCGAATATTATACCTTGACCTTTGATTTTTGCTTCAATAGACAAAACCCTAATTTTTTTTCTCTTCTTCCTTCCCCTTGGTCGACAGAAATTCACAAAAGAAAGGTGAGGGTGTTTTGGTTTTGTATTTATATCACACTAGGATTATTCTAGATATCTCTTTTAATTAGGAATTACAATTATACTAAAATTTGGTTTCCTTTCCCCCCATTATCCCTAATTCGGCCGCCCCCTATGTGTGTGTGTGTATATATATATATATATATATATATATATATATATATATATATATATATATATATATATATATATATATATATATATATATATATATATATATATATATATATATTTACTAATTTTAATTATTACACTTAAAATCATGTACTTTTGATATTTTATAAGAACCATAACGATACCTAACGTCTTACGCAATAAACCTTCGTTTTTACGACGACTCGGAAAATTATCAATTTCAAACAAAGTTTCCAAAACTAGAATTTCACACTCTTTATAAATATAACTCGTAAAACCAAACTCCACGTAACTTACTAACGCTCAAACACTTAATCGAAAACTTATTATGCAAAATCACAAAACACCAAAACTACACAGGTCAATTCCCACACCACCAAGGTGATCAAAATGAACTTATCCCAAAATCAATATTACTCAACTCACCACGATAAAACCACGCAAATGGATTCAGTGCTAAAACTCACCTATATCACACATATACCACACAAAGCATATAAATTACACCAAGTACAAGTTAAATAGGTCGAGAATATTAGTCAAACTAATCTGCTAAAATCACGGTTGTTACATTACACTTGACGGTGTCAGGCTTTGGATGCTGACACAGTCACTTGAAGATAAAACTAGTGGAATTTAACACGTGACGCCCCAGAAAGAATTTGAATGTTTGCACCTGACGGCGTCAGGTGCAATATAATTGAAGTGAAGCTGTCTGGCTTTAGCTTAAAACGAGACGGCCCAAAAGGCTTTCAACGGGACGACGTCAGGATGCTGTTTGGGTGATACGAAACCGTAAAAAGCGGCATTCTGACGGCGTCAGGATTTATAACCTGACGTCGTCAGCTTGTAATCTCTATATATAGTTTAGGCTTTTTCATTAATTAAGTGTGCAACTTTTGAGACAAACCCTAGGGCCGAATTTTCTGAGATTTCAAGGGTTCTCAAACCCTTTTTTCTCTCATGTTTCATTGAAGATAAGTAAATTCTTAGTCGTTCAATATGTCTATGTGTTGTTTGATTATCTTTTATGTTTTTCTTCCTTTTAACATGCTAGCTTAAGTAATTTAGTGTTTGCTTAGATCTAATAAAACCTAGTTATTGATTGTTGGTGAGTTGTTTATTGTTTGGTTGATTGGTTCGCGTTAGGCTTAAGAAAACTGGCTAACCTCCTTTGTGTAACAAGCTTGAACGTCTTAAGAAACATAATCTGATGTGCACTACGGTTTTATTGGTTGTATTTAATACATGAGTAGATTTTGATGATTCTATGATAGGGTACTAAACGTGTCGTCATAAGAGAAGATAGATATTCATAGAGTTGGGGAAGGACGTGCACGCCCCCACGACTGTATTAAGGAATACAACCCTTCAACTAAATAATTATGACATTGAACAAACCAACAAGAGATAACTAGAGAGTAATTAAATATAAGTAAACAAGTTTATCTCATATACGAAGTTCACCAGCTTTACTTTTCTTGTTATTTTTATTTTATTGTGTTTTTTATTTTAATTTGTAGTTTGGGTTAGTTGATTAGCAACTAATTCCGCCCTCTCTTCCAAAACCTGAGATTTTTACCGCTTTCAATAAATATAAAATACAAAAATAATCATCCCTCATCTTTAGACCTAGTTGAACTACACTTAAATTCTAACGACACTATTCCCCTAGAGAACGATCAATCCCCCAGACGTACCACATACTACACTACAACGATCAGGTACACTGCCTAGAGGATTGAAAAATCTCTCAAGATCCCTTGTGAGGTAAAACTTTTTACAAAGTTGCAATCCACACATCATTATGCCTTTAAATGGATCTATGATGTGTATTTGTTCAATCTTAAAAAATCTTTAAAAATTGTTTCTTGAATTGCTCAAAAAAATGAGTTGCTTGCTCGAAAAACTTCATCTCCTTACTCGGAGATCTTCACCCATTCCCAGAAAAACTAGACCAAAATTTCACCTTTTTTAATTATACCACTGATAACGAGACAAAAAGGTAAACATATCTAAATAAATGACAATATCGACCATTTAAAACTATTAATAACCAAAAGTATGTAACACAGTAAAAAACGTGTAATAACATATTTAAAATAGTATGTTTTTGACAAGATTGGACCACAAAAATCAACCAATGATAATAACTTGGCTCTGATAGACTGATACCACTTGTTATGTCACCATTTCATAACACATAACCCTAGAATCTTAGAGATAGAAAAGCGAGGTTAGAGAGAGAAAGTGGAAGGCTCCTAAGTGAAAGATAAATGAAGATTAATTAAGTAGAGAACCAACTCCCTTCTCATCAAGAGAAGAGGTATTTATAGTGTTTACATAGATATGGGGCGTTGCCCTAGTTACAAGTAATGGGCCGCTCATGAGCGGGCCTTGTAATAAACATACAAGCCTTATATTTAACAACCTATTACATAAACTATGACAAACACTTTAGATGTGTTCCCAACACGCCCCCTAGTCCCTAATCTAACAATCAAACAAATCATATGCAATAACATTATATTAAATTTACTAAAATAATTAATTAAACATCTTATAAACAACCCTTTTAAGTTTATTAAATGATAATTTAGCCCATAAACCAATCTAATGTATTCTCTAACATCCTCTTAAGTTTAGTAAAATACCAAATTAACTCTCAAATCAAATAAGTTTTATATTTTAATTCCCTTTATATCATTTTGCTTATTACTTTTAACATTATTTTTACTGAAAAAACATATTGCAATTATTATTGACACTCCAGATGTATTATGTTAGTAGTGTTACGATTTTTTTTTGAAATAAAAATAAAAAATGTATATATATTTTATATCAAACTTAATTACTTTTACACTTTTGATAATATTATTAGTAATTGTATCATTATCTTTAATATTTATTTATAGCACATATGTAGTTAATTATGTTTGTTTTTTCAATATATATTAGATAAATAAGAGCTTTATCTCGTAGCTAGAAATCGATGATTTTTTTTTTTTTTTTTTTTTTTTTTTTTTTTTTTTTTTGCAAAATTATGTGATTTATCAAGTTTCGGATATAATTAGCATGATGTTTTACGAAATATATTAAATTTATTTGAGTCAGAATATTACATCTAAAAAGTTCATTTTGGAGTCTTGCTATACGTTTATTTTTATTTTTATTTTGAATTGCAAATAACTATCTTACAATTTTTACATCACAAATATATCTCATATGTTTTAAGCGGGACTTGAACTAACAACCATTTAGTTGGAAAGTTTCTCATAGAACTTGTGATATTATTGAGACACAAACCCTTTGTTTCTAACCTACACTATTGTTACAAAATATTGTATATAATACATGAGGTATTAGCTTCAAATATGTAAAAAATAGTAAAATACCATTGTATTCTCAGTGTTAAAAACTTTATATAGATATATGTCTGTGTAATAAATGATTTGACATAGTGTCCATTAAGTGAGGAAAGCAGTATACATCAATGTTATCAAGATCCCGATCCTACTTAGGATCATTTTCGTCTTCACAAGATCGAGATCGTAAGATCCTATAAAATGTGATTTTTATAAAAGCAGTTTTAGTTTTATATAGTTTAATATACAATTTGACTAGAATAACAATTCTAAATGGATATGATTGAAAATTTAAAAGTTAAAACGTCATGCTAATTTATCGATAATGCAAATACGTGCAATTAGTTCATGTTTCAAATAGTTAGATGAACGATTTGGGTATAAAAGAAATACGAGACGAGTCGTATATGATAAAAGTTATTTAAACATCCTAGCCTAATGTCAAAAGCCCAAACTTCCAAAGCATTAGTCATCAATGATCAATCTATGATTTCAAACTATGCATTAATTTCATTTAGCTCTTCAAAATCGTAATGTGCTTCTTCTCTGAACTCTTCTTCGTCACCTACGATAATTGCAATTTACAACTATATTCTTTTACTTTAATTGTGATGTTGTGCTATGTATATGGGCAAAAATAGGTCAAGTGGGCCTATTTTTATGTTTAATAATAAAATTAACCTTTTTATTATGATCGGGAACGATAGCGATATTACGATCTCACCAGCTATCTTACGATCTTACTTCGAGCCTATGCTATCTTCGATCCTACTCCGATCTTACAAGGTTTTCTTATATAGGATCGTAAGATCGCATGATCTTACGATCGTGCTCGCAATCTTGATAACCATGGTATACATAACTTTAGTGGTGTGCCAGATTTTTTTTTCTCGAACGGCTATATTTAGAAACAACTAGCAAGAAGCTAGAATAACAAAATACATTTACATCATACAATAATTTATTGGATTACTAATCCAATTTAACCATTTAGGTTAAGAGATCCATGATGATGAGTTAACCAAGAATGTGATAACACCTTAATTTGTTCACCTAACATATCTTTCCTTGGAGGCTTCAAGTAAAAACAAATACGATTTCTGATTCCATATTACCCATGTTGTTGTTTGGATCACCAAGTCAAAACAGGGCCTAATATCACTATGAATTTGTGTCGTTTGAGCCCATAGAAGAAGATCAATGAGGTTCTTCGGGTACTCTCTCAAACCCCACCAAGTCGTGGTCATGGTCCATAAATGAGCTGTAATAGGACATTTAATTAAAAGATGGTGGTTGGTTCTAAGACGTCATCACAGATTGGATATCTTGTCGAGTGGAGATCCACCTCACGAATGTCTAGATTCCAACGAGTTGGAAGGCGGTTCAATAAAAGCCTCCAAAAGTGTTTATTTACCTTGATTGGAGCAATTTTATTCCAACTGATTATATTTGTTTGCCATGGGAGAAAAGATCCTTCAAGAATTGTTCTCATTGAGGGGATGAAAAAGAGTTTTGAGGTCTTTATGGTACAAACCCATGAATCAGTTCTGAATTATAGTCACGTAGCAAAGCTAAAAGCCCATCAAGCTGGACACACTGGTACAAAACGTTGTATTGGTCATGCCAGAAATGTGTGACAATATGCATATAGTCACACACGTTTTTTTTGTTGTGTGTCATCAAAGGTCCCGCCACCGTAGGTAGCATATGGTCACATTGTTGAGTGCGTAGCCTTTTTCATCGAAAAAGAGTGACTAAAACCCTGAATAAGTGTGACAAATTAGGCACAAGTTTTGTTGGATTAGTCAGTATGAGTGACCGTAAACACTTTATAGTCACACGAATGTTTTTTGAGAGTAACTATTGTTCATCCTTTGGCCACATAAATATATAATATATGTGACATTTGAGATGATTTATTCAAGTAAATGTGTATTATGTGCGACTATTTCCCGTCCTGTGGCCACATGAATATATAATAAATGTGACGTTTGTGATGATTTAGTCACACAACAGGTATTGTTTTTTTTAGTTAGTCACATACAATTCTTTTAAAAAAAGTGGCCAAAAGTGTGAATAAGTGTGACCATATGCTGTTTAAAGTGAAGAAATGTGTATTTTGTGTGACTATTTTTCATCCAATGGCCACTTGAATTTTATGTTTGTGTGGCCTTTTGTAATATTTAGTCACACAAAGCATCTTTGTTTTGGGTATTTAGTCACATACAATTAAGCATCAAGTGGCCAAAAATGTTAATAAGTGTGATCATATGTTGTTTAAAGTGAAGAAATGTATATTTTGTGTGACTATTGATCATCCAATGGCCACATTAATTTCATGTTTGTGTGGCCTTTTGTAATATTTAGTCACACAAAGCATATTTGTTTTGGGTATTTAGTCACATACAATTAAGCATCAAGTGGCCAAAAGTTTTAATAAGTGTGACCATATGCTATTTAAAATGAAGAAATGTGTATTTTGTGTGACTATTGATCATCCAATGGCCACATGAATTTTATGTTTGTGTGGCCTTTTGTAATATTTAGTCACACAACGAATTAAGCCAACAGTGACCAAAAGTGTGAATAAGTGTGACTCTATGCATCTTTTAGTCACATTTAAAAAATCAATATATATCAAAACAATTCAAATATATATCAAAACAAATTCAAATACAATAAAATTGGAATGTATATAACTGATCCAAATATAAAATTGGACATCCTTTTATACACCAAGGAGTCCTAGTCGGCTTACAATAGTTTCCTAAGTATCTATAATCTTTTCCATAAGCAACTAGCAACTTCGAGCGGTCTTAATCTCTGAGCAGTACCAACTTTCACTAGCAGTAGTAACTTTTGTACTAGCAGTAGTAAATACTTGGCACATTTTCTTTGAAGTTCATGAGCTGCACTAAATCTATCTAAGCAATATTAACACAAACATGATCAGCAGTAATTCAAACAACATCATGAAGACTTTTAATCCAAAACAATGAACATAATAATAAAATTTGCTGTTAAACTTACAAGTTTTTCTCCCATTGATCTAATCTCATCATCTGGATATAAAAACCTTGAAAATGTAGGCTACTGCATATCAACACATCAGGATGAGAGCAGAACTAGAACATGTCAAAGCTTAGAACATAACAAAACTAGATGAGAATACTGGAATAAAGTTCTTGATTAGATGTTATTGCCTTGTCTTTTGTCATAGAGACACTATTGCTCTGTCTTTTGTCAGGTGCATCTAATTTGTTAGGTGCCACTAGTTCAACTATCTGCTGTTTTGGTGGTTTTGAGTCGCTTGATGCGCCACTGGTTTAACTATCTGCACAAACATGATAGGAGAGTTACTACTAGTACCACGTTAGTACTGCTGGAGCAGATTTACTGCTGCTAGTATATATATATATATATATATATATATATATATATATATATATATATATATATATATATATATATATATATATATATATATATATATATATATATATATATATAACAGAATGTATATAAATGAAGCAAATATATATATACGATTGTATTTCAAATTGAATAAAACTCGAATGTATATAAATGAAGCAAATATATATACAATTGTAATGTCGTATATAATCAAATTCTTAACTATCATAAGTTAAAACTTGTTGACTCTTCGCCGCCTTAGCTTGCTTTTGCAAGGTTTCACTAGAGACCAAATGTTTTCGCTTCGTTGGTACTAATTTTAGTTCAGTATTTTGTTCACTAATATTTGGTATCGTAGTTGGTGGTGTAACCTGTAGAACCGGTTTGTCGTGGCTTAAGCGTTTTCGTATGTCCGATAGTTTTAACAGGTTCCTATATGTATATATAAAACACGGTACATTAGTCATGTATGTAAAACTAAAAAAATCAAAGGTAGATGTTTTATTACTTACCACTGTTTCCATTACTGGTACGTTTTCCAAAGTTTCAATGGCCATTGGAGTCGTCACCTACAATATAAACTAAAAAATACAATGGTGTTAGCATTAGAAAATGAAATTGTTAACAACATAAAAAATGGCTTACATCTGAATCTAATGGTAGTTTCTTTCTGCAAAAAAAATATGGGAAATGTAAGAAACCAAGGCACTAATAATGCTACATAATATAAGATCTGCCAAGCATGAAACAGTAAAAATATACATGGGTTAGCTTTGGTAACTGAGATGGAGCAAACCCACGCCTCAATTTAATTCCAGTCCCTCGAAAATGAAGTGTGTGATGAGGCGAAAAATGAACCACTTTTAGGGGGTCATTTAAGCCCAGAATTGACTTTATTTGATCAAATATTGCCCTAAATCGTTCCTTTTGTGATTTTAGGTACTTTGGGAGTGAAATTTGGAAAAGGAAGCAATTCGGACGTTTTTGGAGCATAAAAGTGAAGAAAACGCCAAAGTCTTAATTTTCCTTGCTGGGAACAGTAGGTGACGGCGTCAAGAAGGAATCCTTGACGGCGTCAAGAGCAAATTTCCATGACGATCCAGTACAGATTTGACGGCGTCAGGAAGTAGGGCGTCAAGAGTAAAATGCATGATGGCCTGGAAATGCATAATACATGACGGCGTCAAAAGTAGATCAAGGCAGTCCGAGAAGAGTTTTGGCGGCGAGGTGACGGCGTCACAAGTTTGGTCTTGACGCCGTCAGACCCCTTTTCCTATATATAGTTTTCTAATTTTCACATTAAAAAAGGAGAAGTTTTGGAGAAACCCTAAGTACGAACTTGGTGCGAATTTTACAGGTTTTTCAAGGGTTCTAAGCCCTTGATACCTTTCATGTGTAATTGAGATAAGTGTTCTTTTAATTCAATCAATATGTCTATGTGTTGGTTGTCTATATCTTGTTCTTGTCTTAATTCCATCATGCTAGGCTAGATCTAGCTTGTATTTGCTTGGATCTAATGAAACCTAGATGTTAATTATGTGTTGATTACTTGTTTATAATTGTATTGGATGAATGAATTTGATGTTAGACTTAAGAAAACTGGCAGATCTCCAATTGGTAACATGCTTGAACGTCTTAAGAAACATGAACCGATGTGCACTAGGTCTTTATTGGTTGTATTTAATGAATGAGCCACTGTTTATAATCCCTATGGTTGTGTTGGGCATGGTATAGGAGGAGATAAGAGCTCATAGTATTGAGGAGTTAAGTGCGCCACCCCATGAATGATATTAAGGAATACGATCCGTCATCCATGCAACTATAACAAGTAATTAACGTGTAAAAGATGTCTAGGGAGTAGTGAAATCTAAGTAAACACATTTTCTCCACTTATTGCTCACAACTTTAGTATAATTTAGTTTATTTTCATTTTTAGTATTTTATTTTGATTGCATCTTTAGTATTGGGTTAGTTGACTAGCAACTAATTCCGCCCAAATCATTCAAACCCGAGATTTTTAATTGCTTTATAAAAAATATAAAAATACAAAAAGAATCATCCCTCACCTTTAGAACTAGTATTTAGGTTTTCTAATCCTAGCGACACTATTCCTAGCTGAACGATCAATCCCCCGGTACTTGTCACTATACTATACTACAACGATCAGGTACACTGCCTGGTGGGGGTTGTAAGCTTCTCGAGATCCCTCGAGAGGTAAAGCCTGGTGCAATCCCTACGCATCAAGTTTTTGGCACCACAGCCCGGGGAATAGTTA
Source organism: Artemisia argyi (assembly GCA_030686995.1). Classification (NCBI taxonomy): domain Eukaryota; kingdom Viridiplantae; phylum Streptophyta; class Magnoliopsida; order Asterales; family Asteraceae; genus Artemisia; species Artemisia argyi. The sequence goes on along the minus strand of CM060682.1, from coordinate 37,249,070 downwards.
TTGTCTAGGTTAGAATCTCTTTTTATTAGGTCTACTTGCTAGATTCCTTTCTAGTAAGATTTTTATTTTTATTTTTAGGTTTTCTTTAGTCTATCTTATTTCTTTGTGTCTTTGTTCGTAACCGCCCGACATCATGGACAACGGGAACATCTTTGAACCCGTCATCCCACCACATCAAAACCCACCATTAGAACCCCTTAGGCCCCGAACCTTAGGAAAGTATTCCCGACCTAGCCACCAAGGCTACCGAAACACCATTGAGCTCACCGGAGCCAATGTGACCCCTTTGCGTTCCGACACCATCCGGTTGGTGCAAAGCGGATGTGCATTCCATGGACTTCGTTCCGAAGATCCAAACCAACATCTTAAGGACTTCCTCAAAATTGTAGATTCCATAGACCTAGGTGTTGAAACTAGAGAGACAACCCGATTACGCCTATTCCAATTCTCTCTACGGGATCAAGCTAGTCAATGGCTTGAGCGTTTACCCGCGGGATCCATCACCACATGGGATGATCTCACCACTCGTTTCCTTGCTCAATTTTTCCCACCGGGGAGAACTACTAAGCTTAGAAATGACATCTTGATGTTCCAACAATGTCAAAATGAAACCTTTTACGAAGCATGGACTTGATATAAAGATCTGCTCCGAAAAGTCCCTCATCATGGCATCAAACCATGGCTCCAGATTCAAATCTTTTACGATAAAATTGACTATCAAACAAGGAGAGCCATTGATTACGCAGCCAAGGGCAGGCTAAATAGACTTAGCATTGACGAGTGCTGGAAAGTTCTTGAGGGGTTGGCACAATACGAAGAAGAAGGATGGGAGGACCCGATGTTTCCAAGCAAGGGAAAACTTGACTACGCACACGCCACCCAAGAACAGTTATTAGGAAGCATCGAGAAGCAGGTAAAAGAATTAATGAGTATTGAGAAACCTACTGCTGAACCCATGTGGAATCCTAATTTACGTAGGAATGCGGTTATCAACCACGATTTTCCTGAACGTTCACGACATGAGGAATTCGAAGGGATAATGGTAACCTTCATGGATAATCAGGAAAAAAAATCCAGCACCTGGAAGCACGCATGGAAAGCACTCACAAAGCTTTTATGAATTTAGCAGACCAATTCATATTAAGGGTCAAAGAAAAGATCAAAGAAAATTCCGTACCTAAAGAAATTGAAAAAGTCTTCGAGGTCTCAACCCCTTTGACATTTGATCAAGAGGATAGCGAGAAATTTTCCTCAAGTGCTTCACCATTAACTACCTCCCGTTCTCGTGAGCATCCCCAGGAAGAGAAGCATTCGCAATTCCATAACATTTTTGTTGGATGCTTGCGAACCACACTCCCAAACCTATCCAAGAGACGTCCTTTTGGTTTTAAACCCGGTGTAAAGAGGTTGTACCTCAAAAACACCACAGATTTGAAACCCTCTATGGAACAACATATCCTTTTACACACCGGTGACCCGTGCGCAGGTTACAACTTAGCCAAAATGTCACCCAATCCCCTCTACAACCTCACCTCTTTCCGTGACTGTAATGAAACGTTCGACCCTGGTGGACCTCGTTAACGGAATAGCTACTCATGGTCTTACTAATGTTTAGCTATTCACACAAAGTGCAGGGACTAAATGTGGAATTACTCCATTCCTCACCTCACACGGACATCTAACGGCGTCAGCCAATTACCCTTGATGCCATCACCTCGATAGATCAACAATATTTACCTAAAACCAATTTCTTTCAACCCATACCCCACAAATCTCACCCAAATTGCTGCTACTACTCCGAATCTCCACCCTTCAATTCGACGTCTTCCGCAACCAATCTTCACTTGGTAAGTGATTTTTCTTCATCCTTTTTCGATCAATTGTCCTTAGGATCAATCAATTTGGAAAACCCCTTTCGCCCGAAACCCCATCATTGACAAATCGTAATGCCATCCATTTGGTGATTTGTAAACATGGGGTTACCCATTGATTATGTTACCCCACTCGAATCATGCATTAGTTGAGGGAAAGCCACTCATGCCACGGATTTTTTTGACCCCCCACCCATGTTTTCTGATTAAAGGAGCGTTTGGGTAATGGGTTAAGAGTTTGAAAATTGATTTTTCCCTCGCATTTGCATGATTCGGATTCTGCTCAGTCTGACGGCTTCAGGGCTGCTCCTGACGGCGTCAGATGTGTCTGACATCAAGAAAATCATTAGAATTCTCGTTCTAATCGTTTCCGTTCACTCTACCTTTTTCCAGGAAAATGAGCAAAAGATCTCGTCAACATCGGGGCAGTTCCTCTAGGTCCCAAAGAGTCAATTATGGAGAATTGGTCCATAGTTGGAGCGGGTTTGACAATGTTGGCGCCACCACCAAGTATGCGGAACTTTGTAACCACCATATTGATGCTGGGGCTGTGGTTGATTAGGAGTTTCTTAGGGCCCAAGGGTTGGAGGCTGTGTTTTTGGAGAGGATCCACACTGATGGGTTTGCGGGTCCTCAATGGGAGAGGTTGTTTAGGATTAGGGAGACGGTGTATAGCAAGTTGGTTAGGGAGTTCTTTGTGACCTTCCATTTTGATCAGGCTGAGGCTAGGACAAATATGGGGGGCACCACTATCTATTTTAGGTTAGGAGGGGAAGTGCGGTCATGTTCTGTCACTGAGTTTGGTTGGAGGATTAGGTTGTATACTAGGGAGGAGGCGGTTGATGGAACTTTTATGCAGAGGTTGTTGGGGAGACTCAGAGGAGTGAGATGAGGTGTATCACTTTTTGGCCAACCATAGGGGACGGGGTTTACACCTCGACTACTGGGGCAACATCCATTAGGGACCCCATAGTCAGGTTGGTCCACAGGTGCATCACATACAGCCTGTCAGGACGTCATGGCACCACTCACCGTGTCGCTGCTTCAGATCTTTTCTACCTGTACACCATCTTTTCAGCGGATGTCTACTGCAACATCCCATTTTGGGTGGCTAGTTATTTGAGGACCAGTGTGGGTGAGAGGGATATCGACAAGGTGTATGGGGGGGATGTTCGTGACCCGGTTGGCTCGTTCCTATGATCTTCTTACACCTCCGATTATGGGGTACTTGAGCGACTGTGGGGCTTGCAGGGTAGTGAGGGCTAAATCCCTTAGGCAGATGAGCATCGTGATGCTAGAGAGGAATGGGACCTATAACTGGTATGAGGCAGGGGGCCTGATGATGAGGAGGATTCTGATGATGAGGTAGGGCCCCAGCAGCATCAGCTCCAGGGTTATGAGGAGGGGACAGCTGACTACTACCGACACATGAGTCGGGGAGACTGGCAGGCACACCAGGGTGCTTGGATGGGTCAGGTGGACGCATGGCAGACCACCACTGACCAGCGCTTTGATTGGATGTATGATCACACCATCCGCCAGATGCAGCACCTCTCCACCCGAGATCAACTTGAGCCTCACCTGCAGATTGACCCATTCCCCGGCCGTGAGACTGACTACCCTCCCTACGGATGCACCGGACACCTCCCTCCCGGCTATTACTACCGTTTTGGTCCTCCTCCCCAGTGATTCCTCTTGATATCTGTTATTTCTTAACAATTTATTGATGGTTGTGTAATTTGAAACATTTGGTACTATAATAGCTTAGGATGCGGCCTCTGTTGGCCTTGAACAATTTTTTTTATGTTTATGTTTGTTTGAAATAATTGATGGTGCTCATGGTGACGTTCTTCATTTTGTGTGATTTTATTTTTATTTGTTTGTTATTTGCTTCCGTATGCATGCTTTATTTTTATTGTTGGTAGATTATGTTTCTAATCTAAATAGTGGAAATACTTTACTTTGTTGTTTTGGCCTAGTCTTAACTTCACCTAAAAGTATTTTTGCAAAAGATAAGTGTAAGGGGAAACCCCAAATATGTTTTTAAGAAACAAACCGATCATGATTCTACACAATATTAAATGAACATGTATATTCGTACTTGTTAGAGTCAAATGCTTGTATTGAGTCATAATGAAGTTTTGCAGGATTTTCCAGGAAGTAGGACCAAGTTTTTCCAGAAATTTTCCGGAAACTTAACATAAGAATTTCTGCAGGTCACTTCTGACGGCGTCAAGAGTTAACACTTGACGGCGTCAAGTGTAAAAATCTGGAAATTTTACCAGTTTTGTTTTTCTAACGGAGTCTTATGGTTTTTGTGAATTATTAAGTTTTATAATCTCCAGGAAATCTGCAAACTTTATTCCACAAGCATTATATCTTATCTTGTTTTCTAGGACTTATTAACTTATATAGGATGCCGCCGATTTTACGCGAGGTTGTTTTGTCTATTTTCTCAGGATTTACAGGTTATGTATGACAAGAAGATGATTTATATTCTGGAAGGGAAGCTTTGATTGTTCATTTTCTTGGAGGAAGATTTAACCTGGTCTCCTTATTATCCATACCGAGCGAATCAAGGGAGTATTTGATTTCATTCTTTTTACTTTTTCACTTTTACATTCTTTACTTGAACATTGGGGACAATGTTCATCTTAAGTGTAAGGGGAGGGTAAAAAGATGATACCTTACATATGCACTTTCGCTTGAGTTTGTTTTGTTTAATGGTAGATGTGTAATAAAACTATGAGAAATACTTGTTAGTTCAATTTTAGCGCCAAATTTAAATTTTTTTACAACATTTAGGAGTGAAACTTTAGCCATAGCAAGCATCTCATGGATAGGAGATTGTATGACTAGCACATAACCGTATATTCAGAAAAATTTTCCACCCAAATATGTGAGGTTCGCCTTTAGATTTGATAGGAAAAACATTTATTATTAGTGCTTATGAGTGTACCGGTAGCATTTAGATTCTAGAACTTGAGTTAGTGATGCATCCCAAGACCGCTAGTGAGACTACATTCGTGTGGTAGGATTTACTACATGATAAGAGGCATTAGGATCACCCTTGTGTTAAACCCGTATCATAATTACTTGACCATTTAAGTCATATTACTTATCTAGTTAAGTCAACTAATTTTTCCCACACCCTTAGCGTTGTACTCATTTTTAGTACACGAAACCCCTAGTACACCCCTCCGAGCCTATCTTTTCGTTTCTAACTTTAAGCATCTTACTTAAAGGAAGAATTTGTTACACCCCACTTAAATGTACACCCAAATCGCCTTAGCCTTCCGTGTATGCGCTCATTTTTAGTGCATTATTGTTATTTGTTAAACCCTAAGTTAACTATCTAATTGATTACATGGTTGCTAAGTCGAGTCATATCCTTGTACATATTGTTTTGGGACGATTGGGACTCATGGGTAAAGTACTTATTTATGGAGTAATGGGGAAGAACATCATTTATTACCCCCATATGTACGTTAATCTTAAAAGTGCTCCAAGTGTTTTGATTTTCTTAATTCGAGTCAATAGAATAGTTCATTGTAAAATATGTAAAAATTCAAGTGTAAGGGGAATGTTAAACCCCTATGATGTATTATTATGGATGGTAGGGTAAGAGTGTATGAAAAAAAAATCAAAAAATCAAAAAATCAAAAAATCAAGAAAAAGAAAAAAAAAAATAGAAAAAGAAAAAGAGAAAAAACATACGGACTACCATCCCTTTTCATTCTATGTTCATTTTATGTTTTTGTTATTTTTGTTATTAGTTTAAGTCGAGTCTAGTCTTGGCTTAGCAACGCCACATTGTACATGTAATTAACCAAGATTGTTAACTCGCCACCAGTAAAACTTCCTTTATCCAACAAAACCGTGTATTTCATATCCCTACACCTAACGTTACAACCCTTTAAAAGACCTCTTTGATAGTTTATCCTAGGTGCTTACGCCATGTGGTGGAGGTTTGATCCTTTCCCAAGCCTATGGTAATCTATTTTGCTATGACAGGTAGTGAGAGATATCTTCCGTTTCCATATTGTAATTTATACTTTATTACACCCGAGAGATGTGAGTATCTAAACACTATTTGTGAGGTGCTTGTGTATGACCTCCGTGCTTGTCTATTGGTCTTTAGTGGAACGATTATTTGTTGTAATTACTTTTATATTAGTGTTAAATGATCTCTAACTTGTATTTTGAGTAGAATAAAAGCGCATTTGCTTGAGGACAAGCAAATCTCAAGTGTAAGGGTATATGATGAGGCAAAAAATGAACCACTTTTAGGGGGTCATTTAAGCTCGGAATTGACTTTATTTGATCAAATATTGCCCTAAATCGTTCCTTTTGTGATTTTAGGTACTTTGGGAGTGAAATCTGGAAAAGGAAGCAATTCAGACGATTTTGGAGCATAAAAGTGAAGAGAACGCCAAAGTCTTAATTTTCCTTGCTGGGAACAGTAGGTGACGGCGTCAAGAAGGAATCCTTGACGGCGTCAAGAGCAAATTTCCATGACGATCCAGTACAGATTTGATGGCGTCACGAAGTAGGGCATCAAGAGTAAAATGCATGACGGCCTGGAAATGCATAATACATGACGGCGTCAAAAGTAGATCAAGGCAGTCCGAGAAGAGTTTTGGCGGCGAGGTGACGGCGTCACAAGTTTGGTCTTGACGCCGTCAGACCCCTTTTCCTATATATAGTTTTCTAATTTTCACATTAAAAAGGGAGAAGTTTTGGAGAAACCCTAAGTACGAACTTGGTGCGAATTTTACAGGTTTTTCAAGGGTTCTAAGCCCTTGATACCTTTCATGTGTAATTGAGATAAGTGTTCTTTTAATTCAATCAATATGTCTATGTGTTGGTTGTCTATATCTTGTTCTTGTCTTAATTCCATCATGCTAGGCTAGATCTAGCTTGTGTTTGCTTGGATCTAATGAAACCTAGATGTTAATTATGTGTTGATTACTTGTTTATAATTGTATTGGATGAATGAATTTGATGTTAGGCTTAAGAAAACTGGCAGATCTCCAATTGGTAACATGCTTGAACATCTTAAGAAACATGAACCGATGTGCACTAGGTCTTTATTGGTTGTATTTAATGCATGAGCCACTGTTTATAATCCCTATGGTTGTGCTGGGCATGGTATAGGAGGAGATAAGAGCTCATAGAATTGGGGAGTTAAGTGCGCCACCCCATGAATGATATTAAGGAATACGATCCGTCATCCATGCAACTATAACAAGTAATTAACGTGTAAAAGATGTCTAGGGAGTAGTGAAATCTAAGTAAACACATTTTCTCCACTTATTGCTCACAACTTTAGTATAATTTAGTTTATTTTCATTTTTAGTATTTTATTTTGATTGCATCTTTAGTATTGAGTTAGTTGACTAGCAACTAATTCCGCCCAAATCATTCAAACCCGAGATTTTTAATTGCTTTCTAAAAAATATAAAAATACAAAAAGAATCATCCCTCACCTTTAGAACTAGTATTTAGGTTTTCTAATCCTAGCGACACTATTCCTAGCTGAACGATCAATCCCCTGGTACTTGTCACTATACTATACTACAACGATCAGGTACACTGCCTGGTGGGGGTTGTAAACTTCTCGAGATCCCTCGAGAGGTAAAGCCTGGTGCAATCCCTACGCATCAGTGTGCCAGAAAATCCAGATAAGGAAATTTTTAGCCAGGCATCCCATGTATCATCCTCACCCGTAAAAATAGCATGTAGCCCCTGCAAGAAACAAGTAATGTGATTAATGCTAACATAAAAGACGACAAAATTAGATGCTCCAAATATAAGTTTAGCATCAAAAGCAAACATACGGGTTGCATATCAACTCGGGCAACAAATAATATACAATTGGTTGAAATGTTCTGCAATGCCAAACCTGGAACAAATAAATGTCAAACACATTACCAAGCATGCAAATCACTCAAATTTGGTACAAATGAAATAGTTTCACAAAAAGCGACCATATTTGAGTTAATTTCCTATATAACAGATGTTATGTTAATCTTTTGATAGATAACTTACACAACTGCGATTAGCAAACTCCAACTGTTTAGCAACATCCTCCCGGAGTGGAAACCAAGTAAGAATCCCTTTACAAGCAAAACAGTAGCCTCTTAGAACACGTCGATTGTCTCCAATCCAATAAACAGGAAAACTATGTCGTCTTAATAAGTCGGCCTGCAATGATTACCACCACACGTATGTATAATCAAAAAACATGTTTTAGGCTAGTTTTAATCCACGAAAATCAATATAAATCATTTTATATTCAATTACACATTAAAGAAAATATAAATTAAATATGTGTTTGAGCATACCCTTGAACAGAGTAGGATAGGTGAGATGAGGGTGATGGTGGCTTGACTGTGATGGTGGAGGATGTGGTGGTTATCTCGAACCAAACAACCGAAGCAAACAAACTCACCCATTGCCTCCCTTGTCTTGATGACGATGATGGCGTGGAGGAGCGATGGATGGTGGAACGACAGCGAGATACGGCGGTGAAGTGTGGCGGTGGTGTGTAAGTCGGGTCTAGAGAGAAGGAGAAGAGAAGAATAATAGAGAGAAGATATATCTGACTAGTGTTAGCGTTTTGATTTTGGGTGAAAAAGGGGTGGGATCTTGGGCCAGAGATTGAAATTTTGGGGAAAAAAGGGGCGGGATCTTGAGCCACAGATTGAAATTTTAGGGAATAAGGTGAGCTCCAAATGTTTAATGAGTTGAGCTCAACCTTATGTAAGTTGGATTCGAGTTATTGTTGAGTTCTCGATCTTGTAAGTGATATAAAATATGCTTTTTTTCTTTTTTTTTTCTTTTTTTTAATATGTAAGTGTACTAAGTGTAAATAGTTATTTATGAATGCATCAAGCATTTCGAGCTGAAGTCGAACCGAATTCAATTCTTAGGTTATATTTCAATTTTAATTTGTGTAAGAAAACTCATCTTTATAGATAAATCGAGCTTTTCGAGTCAAGCTCAAGCCGAGTTCAAACTTTCTCCGCTCAATCCTGGATAACATGATCGAGAGGGTGATGGTGGCTTGACTGTGATGGTGGAGGATGTGGTGGTTATCTCGAACCAAACAACCGAAGCAAACAAACTCACCCATTGCCTCCCTTGTCTTGATGACGGTGATGGCGTGGAAGAGCGATGGTTGGTGGAACGACGACGAGATACGGCGGTGAAGTGTGGCGGTGGTGTATGAGTATATTCTAGAGAGAAGGAGAAGAGATGAATAATAGAGAGAAGATATATCTGACTAGTGTTAGTGTTTTGATTTTGGGTGAAAAAAGGGCGGGATCTTGAGCCAGAGATTGAAATTTTAGGGAAAAAGGGGGTGGGATCTTGAGCCAGAGATTGAAATTTTGGGGAAAAAGTGAGCTCCAAATGTTTAATGAGTTTATCTCAACCTTATGTAAGTTGGATTCGAGTTATTGTTGAGTTCTCGAGCTTGTAAGTGATATAAAATATGCTTTTTTTTTCTTTTTCTTTTTTTTTTTTTTAATATGTAAGTGTACTAAGTGTAAATAGTTATTTATGAATGCATCAAGCTTTTCGAGCTGAAGTTGAACTGAATTCAATTCTTAGGTTATATTTTAATTTTAATTTGTGTAAGAAAATACATCTTTACAGATAAATCGAGCTTTTCGAGTCAAGCTCAAGCCGAGTTCAAACTTTCTCGATCCCGGATAACATAATCGAGAGGGTGATGGTGGCTTGCTTCTTAGTGTCTGTGACAAACGGTATACGCCTACCAAGCCGGTGTAACCCATGCATGACCAGTGATAATGGCTAATTCACATGGGTCATGGGTCATGTGCATTAGGTTATCACTGGTCACATTTATTAATATGGGTATTTGACATCATATGAGTCATATGCATTGGGTTATAGTTGCTTAGAGTGTCATGTTACGACACATCCATGACTGTTGACAATTGGTAATTAACATGGGTAATGGGTCGTGTGCATTGGATTGTAGTGGCTTATAGTACGTGTCATGTTATCGACCAATACATTACTGGTGATCGACAATGGGTAATTAACATGGGTAATGGGTCATGTGCATTAGGTTATAGTGGCTTATAGTGTCATGTTATCGACCAATACATTACTGGTGATCGACAATGGGTAATTAACATGGGTCATGGGTCATGTGCATTGGGTTGTAGTCGCTTATAGTATAATGGAAACCATGCATAACCGGTGATAATGGCTAATTCACATGGGCGACTTTTTAAATACAAAATACACTAAAGGGTGCGCTTGGTTCAAACTTGGAAAAGGGAAAGGGAAAGTGTAAGATAATGGTCGAGAAAGGGAAAGGTAAAGAAAATCAACCCCCCCCCCCCTCCCAATTTATTGGGTAATGATCCATTCCCCACAATTGGGTAATGGGTCATTGCATTATGCTTTACCAAGCATATTTTTTCATTACCTTTCCCATTCTTTAATTCACCCCCTATAACCCCCTACCCAGCAGGGGTGTTCAAAAAACTCGAGAAACTGACAAACCGCTCAATCCGAAACCGAAAAAAACCCCAAAACCGAAAAAAAACCGAAACCGGAAAACCGCTTATCACGGTTCGGTTTCGGTTTTTAATTTTAGATATCCGTGGTTTACCGAATGAACCGTATATAATATAAATAAATTACCCGCCCCGCGATGGATAGTTAAAATCTTCCAACTAACCGAACCGAACCGCCCCGTGAACACCCCTACCAAGCATGCCCTAAAATACAAATGTAGCTTTAATACTTATTAGTTTTAAAACTTTTACTACTTTTTACTTTTAGTTTTTATACTTTTAATACTTTTAATAGTTTTTAAACTTATAATATATAAAAGAGTATCAAACACACTTCACTTTTAAACTTATAATATATACAAAGAGTATCAAACACACTTCACTTTTAAACTTATAATATACAGTATACAAAGTTTATCAAATACGCTTCAAACACTTTCACATAATCTTCTCTTTCTCTCTCACAATTATAAAACTCACTCGGTTACAATTGACCAAGTAAACGGATCTAGGGTTTTGATCCTTTATTCTCAGTTTTGTGTTACATTTGTTAGAGACTTGTTACTTTATGTATTAGATTTATGTTGTGTTGTTTTTGCAAATAATTAGAGCAAAAGAGATATTAAGGTGTGTTTGGATTAGCTTATTTTGTTTGGTTATCGGCTTATTGAGATTTGGGAAAGTTAATAAGCTCACTGTTTGTTGCCTTATTAGCTTATCCACTTAAAATAACATAGGCTTATTGGCATCCCAAATCTCAAAAAGCTGATAAAACCATAAATTAATATAATCCAAATACCCCCTTAGAGCTATTTATTCTTAGGATTAGGTTGAATGTTTGTTATAAGAAGTATGTTGCATTTGTATTGATAGAATAAGGAAAACATGCTGTGTTGTTTTTGCGAATAATTAGAGCAAAAGAGATATTAAGGTTTGCTTGGATTAGCTTATTTTATCTTAGGCTTAGGTTGACTATTTGGTATAAGAATTATGTTGCATTTGTTTTGAGAGAATAAGGAAGAAAAGTAGGGATGTGTGTGCGAATATTTAGGCTAAAAGATCCAAGTATCAAAGATGGAAGAAGTATCAAACATGGATGAACAGACACCACTTTCAAGTATGAACATAAACTTGTTCTGGTGTTGTCCATCCATTGTTGATCCATCTTTGCTCTTTGTCAAAATATAGAAACAATTATCAAGTATAAGTTGTAAATAATAATTCGGGTTCAATGCTTGAGAAAGAATTTTCAAATTTTTATGCCTTAGAAACCTTAATATATATCTTTATATCGTGTTTTTTTATTGTTAGGGTTTATGGCTGTTTTTGGGAGTTGGCATTCCCTTAGGGCTATTTTATCTTAGGCTTAGGTTGACTATCTGGTATAAGAATTATGTTGCATTTGTTTTGAGAGAATAAGAAAGAAAAGTGGCGGATGTGGATGGGTGAACAGACACCACTTTCAAGTATGAACATAAACTTGTTTTGGTGTTGTTCATCCATTGTAATTCATCTTTGCTCTTTGTCAAAATATAGAAACAATTATCAAGTATAATTTGTAGGTTCGATGCTTAAATTTAGTGTCTTCGTATTCCAGCATGTTGGTAGTTTGTGTTGTTGTTGGCTAGGGTAGAAAGGATGGTAGTTCATTGCATTGTTAATATAAATTTAATATGATTTCATTCATGCACGATTAGCTCTCTAATGTCGTAGAATCTACATAAATAATATGTATGTTCTTCACATCTAAGGGAGCAATATAAATGATAGTAAGAATCTGTTTTCTAATAACTTAAAGCTCAATAATTAGGGCAGATATATCTAGCGTTGTAGATGGTTCCGTTGCTTAATTTGGAAAACGTCTACTACCGTTTGTGTGGTTGATCTTGATCAGAAGCTTTGGCTCTTTCAATAATGTACATTGATTAAAACTTTTGTCCCGACAATGAAGATACATTCTTGAAAGTGCCAAAGCAACATTAGATAGATCTGGCCTGATCATTGTGATGTCTTCAATGCGATGATGATATAGTGTGTATTATTCATGACAGGCCACACTCCTTCATTATCGCATTCAAGATGAGTTATGTTTGCATTCTATTCTTTTTTATGATCTAAATGAATCTGGAATTTCAACATACTGATGAGTGTGTAAATACTCATCATTTTTACCGTATTTTAACTGCCAAAACGCGTGAAAACATTAAAGAATACATCAAAATAATGAAAATATCCCAAAGATCGCGTTTTATATGTTTCAAATGCAAAATGATCAAAAACAAACGAAAAACAAATAAAATTTGCATAAATGGCAGTTTCAGTCCCCCAATTTTCAAAGTTTTACAAAACTAGTCCCTAAGCGTTTATTTCAAATGAAAACTCAACCCAAGTTTCTTAAAAGTCAAAAGATGTCAAAAATGATCTTTGGGTAAAACACTTTCAAAAATAAACAAGTTTAGTGAAAAGTTTGGAAAAATTACAAGTTGGTCCTTGCAGTTTGGAATTTGACAATTTTGGTCCCTGGATGTGCAAATTTGGAGATTATTCATTTAAGGCCCTTGGGAATTTAAGACTTGTCAAGTTTGATCCTTGGTGATAGTTTGGAAAAACGGCGGTTTAAGTCCTTCAAGAAAATCAGATTATACACTTTTGGTGCTTGGGCTTTATTAAACCAATCGGACCCTTTCTCTTTTAAATCCACTAATCCTAAAATCCAGCAAACCAAATCCACCTTTGGCCCAAAAACTCAGCCCAATACCCTACCAAAAACCTTATACGCTTAATAAAAATACGCCCACCCCCACTTTCTTCATCCCCTCCGTTTACCCAGAAAATATTATCATCTCTTCCCTTTTCCAGTTACACGCCAAGAAATCACTATCACTCCTCTCCCCAATACCTCAACCCCCCCCCCCCCCTCCTTCACATGATACCACCCCTTCACGGGTATCCCCTTGCCACGATAGCAATCCAAGTGCCAAAATCTTCATCCAACAGTTGAGATTAAAAGGTTGAGGACCAAGGTGGGATCGATGGCTGAGAGTAATCAAGAGAAGCAAAAAAGTGGTCCAAGCTGTCTTTCCTCTCACAAAAGAAAAACACTGGAAACAGACAATGAAAAAAAGAGAAGACCTTTTTATTTATTCTAAGTAGTATAAATAGAAGGATGTTGTAAGCCTCATGGCAGTTAGTCTTTTAAGTCATTAGTAAGTAGGTTTTAGTCAAGTCAAGTTAGGTTTTTAGTTTCACAATTTAAATTTTAAGCTTTTAATTAAATTTCACATGTATTTGGTACTCAGTTCTTAAGGTTTAATTTAAAATTCTCAGTTTCAGTTTTTCAATTTCTATTCTTTAAGTTCCAATTCATTACTTCAAGCATTTCCAATTCATACTCACAAGCTAAGTAATCGTTTGGTGAGTCGAGTTGAGTTTCAGATAATTTGTATTGAGCTTTCTTAAAAAAAAAAGAAAAAAAAAGTGAGAAATCCACTGTAGCATTGCTTATTTAATTTATTTATTTGATACTGCTTTTCAGGAATTGCTAGTTTCTTATTATGTGTTGTCAAGCTCAGTTAGTATCTCTTGTTCACCTTAATGGCTCAAAACCACATTTTCTTTGCAAAATGCTCAAACAGTCACCCACATAGGGGTGTTTGGCACAAGGGGTGTTGCTGGCCAAAAGTATTTTTTTGACCCATTTTCAATGTACAATAAGCTTTGTTTTACTAGTATAAGTTGTTTTAGAGTAAGTATTTACAATTCTCATTAGTTTTCAAGCTTCTTAAGTAGTTTTCGAAAAAAAAGTTTTATGTAACTGATTTTAAAACCATAGCATATGTGGAATCTGTTTCAGCCCTTTATAGTTTCATCTTTTGGCTTAATTTAGTCCATTTAGGTTAGTAATAGTTAGCAAGATCTGGTCCTTAGCTTTCCTTTAGTCAAAAAACATTTTTTTCACCCATTTGACCCACTTTTGAACCATTTTCACCACTAATTTGCTGTCAAAAAAAAGGTCCGAACAGCAGTTTGCTTTTTATTTTTAATTTCTTCGTTTTTAAGTCTTTTGCTCCGAAATTTGGTTTGTAGCTTATTTTCTTGTTTATCTACTTGCTAGTATTTTTAGTTTATTTTTAGGAATTTTTCTGAATTGCTTATTAGGTCCACTAAAGTAGCCCGTAGCTAATTTCTTTTAGCAGCCATAGTTAGGAATTGCTTGATTAATGCTTATAGAGTTATATAACTACTTATGTTCTGCTTCCCTTAGCTTATTTAGGTATCCCCTAGTTACCCTTAGCTTGTTTTCCCCTTAAGATAGCTTTAGTTAGCTTGTTTGTAGCTTTTAGGATTTCTAAATTTTCTTTTATATAACTTAGAGTAAACTGCTGTTAATTTGCCTTTTTATCTGCTTATGTAGTAAGTTTCACAGTAGGCCGCAGTTACAAAAAATGTTCCTTTCCATGTTTTCAGTTAGTTTGTTTAAAAAAATTTTGAAAAAAAAAAAATGTTTTGGTAAAAATTGGGGTTACAAATTCAAACTCCTGAACTCTTTGAAACATACAGACACCAAAAACTCCCTTGCCAACTGAACTAGTTGATTGTTGATGTAATATTTTGTTTAGTGTATTATTTATATAGTAGTGCATTCATAAGCTTGTTGTCTGTTTGGCTAGTTAAAGTGCTTATTTATAAGCACTTTGCACTTTTTAAAATTTTCTTAGTTTCCTAGTATAATTAAGTAGTCTATACAAAAATTTCAGAATTTTCCCACAAGTTTTAGTATTTTTTTTATTTAATTTAGTTTTAATTGTTTTTAAGTCATTATAAAAAAATATAAAAGTCAAAAAATATTTTTCTTTTTCAAAAATTTTCTTTTATTATTATTGTCGTAGAAAAATCATTTTTGCCCCCGTAGGATTAGCGTAACTTAAAATTTACGTTTTCTTTTGCGCACTCGCGTTTTCTTTAATTAAATTTCGGTTTTTTAAATTTAGATTATGTTTAGGGTTGCCTAGCTTCCTAATTTTCATTCCCGTAGGATTTTTTGTAGATTTTAAGTTTTATTGTCATTTCCTTGTTTAAATTCATGCCTTAGTTACGTTTATTTAATTTTTCGTACGTTATTTGCAATTTTCCGTAGTTCACAATACCAAATAATCTCTTTACCATTCCTTACAAGCATTTTAATCTCCTAATCTCACACAATATTGTCAATTCACACCTCGTTGGGACACGACCCGGGTAATCACTTACCCGGTATCACATATATATATTGTATTCACGAGTCTTTACAAGTCTTAAAGGTTGATCGGTAAACTCCACTCACGTCTACCTTGTATATTAATTTGATACGCGCAAAAACGCAAACATCAAAATGGCGCCGCTGCCGGGGAGGTTGTGTCGCGACAATATCATTTTGATTTCAACGATTAGTGACTTGTAGAACCTTCGTCAAGAAGTTATCGTTTTCAAAAAAAAAAGTATAAAACACAAAAATATTTTCCTTTTCTTTTGTATATATATCTATCATATAAAAAAAATACAAAAACATTTTCCGTTTTTCTTGTTAAATAAAAAAAATTAAGCATAAAATATACCGCCGAGAACCAAGGCAGAACACCTACCAACTGGGGGTGTGAACATTAATAAGTTCCCAAACAAAAGATTAAAACTTGCCATTGTATCCTTGTGAACTGGTGTACCATTTTCAAAGAAGCCATTTACATTGTGATTATTGGTTTAAGTTCACAATTGTCTTTTTGAGTTGGTCTCGTTTTAATTGATGTGTTTTTCGAAAAACCCAAAAATATTTTTCCTTACCCTCGATCCGTTTGATTCTACCTTCGTATACCCATCTCATGTATAATTCTTATGACGTCTCTCGGCTACACGTGTTTTCACTGTAAAAGCCCGATTGAGAATGGCTATCGTTGTTTCCGGTGTATTTGAAAGAAGTGTGGAAACAATTGTAGTAACAGTTTTTGCACCACGTGCAATTTGTTCATAACTCCAAATTCTCTCGATGATTCACCGAATTCTTCCAACTACCCATCACTGCCTGAGATACGTGCTATTAATGACAAATCATCAAGAATTGATCCTAACCTTTCAGGATTTACGGTTAAAGGTTTGTCAAGCAAACGTACAGAGCATAGAGCAGTGACTGAAAAGAATGACTTGCCCAATCTTCACGTTTATCAAAAACAAAAACCAGAGACCATAACGGAAGTGGTGGAAATTCCTAGCTCTCAGAGCACACCACTTGTCCAACCTCTAACTTTTATTCCTTGTGTCGGTTGTGGTGAGCCGCTTTTCGGGTTGCCATGTCGTTGGTGTACATGTGAACGGTGTGGTAATGATATTCAAAACGGAAGTTGTTTGTTTTGTGGTTCGAGTAATTCATTCGCTTACGATTCTAATCCGAGCTTTTGCAATGAGCCACAGAATTTCATTTCATATGAGCATAATCCGTATTATCAATATTGCAATGCCGTATCGTTTCAAAATGCACCAACTTCACAACAAAACGGTTGTGAATATTGTGTAGGTCCGCATTTTAGCACCGATTGTCAAACTATGAATCTTTTTCCTTGTGACAACAATTATCACGACCAACCTCCACAATGCCAAAATTTTGAAACACAACCTCAACCATTTCCTCAAGAACTTTTGCAAAATGTTTTAAATACTTTAAATGACCTTAAAGATTTGGTTAATAAAAACCTGCTCCGGAAGAACCTCGTCCGAAATCTTACAATGAAATACTAGCTGAAGAAGCAGAATAAGCAGCTAGAGTAAGATTTCGAATGCGTAAAACTATCATCTACGATGACGATGACGATGACGATAGTTATGATGAAGATACCCTTGATATTCGTCAAGGCTCATCAAATTCATCAGTTGAGGTTCCTTCCATGAAAGATCAGTCTGTTGTTGTCACACCCGAAGTTCACACTCACTCTCCAAACATGGGGGATGAGCACCTTAGCACTGTTCCTGATAAGGAATCGGACGAATTCATAAAGTCTAGTGTTGCGAACCTTGTCCCAATCCCAAGAGAGTCACAGGGAACTTTGGACCATATGTGTGATTTACTTTCCCCTCTTGAGTGTTCGAACGATCAATTTGAGACTTTCTCCGATTTTAGCGATGATTATACATCTTATGGAGACATCGAGTATGTTGAGGCATCAGTTCCACATTCTGATGCTGATCATCTTCTTGAGGAGTTCGCCGATGAACTCACTCACATCAATCCACTTCCAACGGGAAGTGACGATGATATCATTGACTTTGAAGCCGATCTAGGAGAAATTGAAAGTCTCCTATATCATGATCCGTCACTCACTTCTTATCCCAATAATCCAATTGAGAACATTAATCACCTTGTTCCCGAAACATTTAATACAACTCTCACCAATCCATTGTTTGAATTCGACTCTGAATTCACTTTGATTTCTGATAATCCACTCTTTGATATTCAGAATGAGGATTGTAATGAGTCCACAATGGAACATGAATTCACATATTCACATCTTGTGAATAATTCTCTTCATGAGGAGTTCTCCGGTGAACTCACTCATCATATCATGACTCCTCCGGAGTTTGATAGCCCGGGGGGAGATGCACTCAATCATGAGAATTTGCAAATTCCCACCCACCCTCCCGGGATGTGTTTGAGCTTAACCCTTGAAATCTAAATTCAGGCTAATGAGCCTGCTCTCGAGGAAGAATATCAAATCATGATTTTCATCATGGTTTTCTTCCTTTTCTTCACCTATAAGGTGACTTCTTCTCTCCCTCACTCCTTCGGGAATGAGGATACCATCTTTGATCCCAGCATTTTCAATTATCATTATCTTGAGCTGGATACTTATCTCATCGGTGTGGAACTTTCACGTGCTTCAAATGTTTGTCCAAACATCTTGAATGAAAGTCCGATTGAGATTGACTCTTCCACATCATGCTTCCCCAAGGACAAATGAATTCGGGGTCGAGTCAAGCTAGCGACTCGGTAAACAAAAACAGTAGCATGCTTATAGGGTTTTCACCCTAAGTGTGGGGGTGTTACCCCTGCAGTGGTTACAAATAAAGTGAAAAACAAAATTGTGTTTCCACATTTAGCTTGTAATGTTGCCCTTTTACGTTCAAAGAGTCGGCATAATAGCCGGGACTTTGAATATTGAGGAAAATATTCATCCTAAGTGTGTGTGTGTGGGGGGGGGGGGGGGGTATTTCGCTATTCTAGCGAATCTTATCACATTTTACTATCCTATACCCCCGTTTTTGACCAAAATTTAAAAAAAAAATTCACTAAAGTTCAAAATTTTTTTGTGGTTATCAGTCTGCCTTGTCTAAACGACTAAAGGATTGGCTAATCCAGGAGCAAACGGCTCTTGGTAAAGGTATATCAAATCCGTTGATGGCTTGCAATTTGCCAAAAATTGTATGGTTCCTCAACTCCCCATATCCTCAAAAGCAAATGAGTTGGCTAGCCCACAAGATTATGGTTTGTGGTAAAGGCCGTGGAAAATCCATAATTGGTAATCAGCTCACCAAGATGTTGACTATTCCATCAAGAGTTGGCTAGTCCAGAAGCAAACGGCTTTTGCTAAAGACAAATCAAATCCGTTGACAGCTGGTGGTTTGCTCAAAATCACACGGTTATCAGGTGTGCTACAGTTCTTACACCTGTCTACTCCAGAAGTGATGGCTTTTGGTAAAGAGATTTTCAAATCCATAAAGTTTTTCACAAAAGATTGCTAGGGACTAGCAATACTCAAGTGTGGGGGATTGATAAGTGTGTAAATACTCATTATTTTTACCGTATTTTAACTGCCAAAACGCGTGAAAACATTCAAGAATACATCAAAATAATGAAAATATCCCAAAGATCGCGTTTTATATGTTTCAAATGCAAAATGATAAAAAACAAACGAAAAACAAACAAAATTTGCATAAATGGCAGTTTCAGTCCCCCAATTTTCAAAGTTTTACAAAACTAGTCCCTAAGCGTTTATTTCAAATGAAAACTCAACCCAAGTTTCTTAAAAGTCAAAAGATGTCAAAAATGATCTTTGGGTAAAACACTTTCAAAAATAAACAAGTTTAGTGAAAAGTTTGGAAAAATTACAAGTTGGTCCTTGCAGTTTGGAATTTGACAATTTTGGTCCCTGGATGTGCAAATTTAGAGATTATTCATTTAAGGCCCTTGGGAATTTAAGACTTGTCAAGTTTGATCCTTGGTGATAGTTTGGAAAAATGGCGGTTTAAGTCCTATAAGAAAATCAGATTATACACTTTTGGTGCTTGGGCTTTATTAAACCAATCGGACCCTTTCTTTTTTAAATCCACTAATCCTAAAATCCAACAAACCAAATCCACCTTTGGCCCAAAAACTCAGCCCAATACCCTACCAAAACCTTATACGCTTAATAAAAATACGCCCACCCCAACTTTCTTCATCCCCTCCGTTTACCCAGAAAATATTCCCATCTCTTCCCTTTTCCAGTTACACGCCAAGAAATCACTATCACTCCTCTCCCCAATACCTCAAACCCCCCTCCTTCACATGATACCACCCCTTCACGGGTATCCCCTTGCCACGATAGCAATCCAAGTGCCAAAATCTTCATCCAACAGTTGAGATTAAAAGGTTGAGGACCAAGGTGGGATCGATGGCTGAGAGTAATCAAGAGAAGCAAAAAAGTGGTCCAAGCTGTCTTTCCTCTCACAAAAGAAAAATACTGGAAACAGACAATGAAAAAAAGAGAAGACCTTTTTATTTATTCTAAGTAGTATAAATAGAAGGATGTTGTAAGCCTCATGGCAGTTAGTTTTTTAAGTCATTAGTAAGTAGGTTTTAGTCAAGTCAAGTTAGGTTTTTAGTTTTACAATTTAAATTTTAAGCTTTTAATTAAATTTCACATGTATTTGGTACTCAGTTCTTAAGGTTTAATTTAAAATTCTCAGTTTCAGTTTTTCAATTTCTATTCTTTAAGTTCCAATTCATTACTTCAAGCATTTCCAATTCACACTCACAAGCTAAGTAATCGTTTGGTGAGTCGAGTTGAGTTTCAGATAATTTGTATCGAGCTTTCTTAAAAAAAAGAAAAAAAAAAGTGAGAAATCCACTGTAGCATTGCTTATTTAATTTGTTTATTTGATACTGCTTTTCAGGAATTGCTAGTTTCTTATTATGTGTTGTCAAGCTCAGTTAGTATCTCTTGTTCACCTTAATGGCTCAAAAACCACATTTTCTTTGCAAAATGCTCAAACAGTCACCCACATAGGGGTGTTTGGCACAAAGGGTGTTGCTGGCCAAAAGTATTTTTTTGACCCATTTTCAATGTACAATAAGCTTTGTTTTACTAATATAAGTTGTTTTAGAGTAATTATTTACAATTCTCATTAGTTTTCAAGCTTCTTAAGTAGTTTTCGAAAAAAAAGTTTTATGTAACTGATTTTAAAACCATAGCATATGTGGAATTTGTTTCAGCCCTTTATAGTTTCATCTTTTGGCTTAATTTAGTCCATTTAGGTTAGTAATAGTTAGCAAGATCTGGTCCTTAGCTTTACTTTAGTCAAAAATCATTTTTTTCACCCATTTGACCCACTTTTGAACCATTTTCACCACTAATTTGCTGCCAAAAAAAAGGTCCCAATAGCAGTTTGCTTTTTATTTTTAATTTCTTTGTTTTTAAGTCTTTTGCTCCAAAATTTGGTTTGTAGCTTATTTTGTTGTTTATCTACTTGCTAGTATTTTTAGTTTATTTTTAGGAATTTTTCTGAATTGCTTATTAGGTCCACTAAAGTAGCTCGTAGCTAGTTTCTTTTAGCAGCCATAGTTAGGAATTGCTTGATTAATGCTTATAGACTTATATAACTACTTATGTTCTGCTTCCCTTAACTTATTTAGGTATCCCCTAGTTACTCTTAGCTTGTTTTTCCCTTAAGATAGCTTTAGTTAGCTTATTTGTAGCTTTTAGGATTTCTAAACTTTCTTTTATATAACTTAGAGTAAACTGCTGTTAATTTGCCTTTTTATCTGCTTATGTAGTAAGTTTCACAGTAGGCCGCAGTTACAAAAAATGTTCCTTTCCATGTTTTCAGTTAGTTTGTTTAAAAAATTTTGAAAAAAAAAATGTTTTGGTAAAAATTGGGGTTACAGATTCGAACTCCTGACCTCTTTGAAACATACAGACACCAAAAACTCCCTTGCCAACTAACCTAGTTGATCGTTGATGTAATATTTTGTTTAGTGTATTATTTATATAGTAGTGCATTCATAAGCTTGTTGTCTGTTTGGCTAGTTAAAGTGCTTATTTATAAGCACTTTGCACTTTTAAAATTTTCTTAGTTTCCTAGTATAATTAAGTAGTCTATACAAAAATTTCAAAATTTTCCCACAAGTTTTAGTATTTTTTTTTATTTAATTTAGTTTTAATTGTTTTTAAGTCATTATAAAAAAATTTAAAAGTCAAAAAAATATTTTTCTTTTTCAAAAATTTTCTTTTATTATTATTGTCGCAGAAAAATCATTTTTACCCCCGTATGATTAGCGTAACTTAAAATTTACGTTTTCTTTTGCGCACTCGCGTTTTCTTTAATTAAATTTCGCGTTTTTAAATTTAGATTACGTTTAGGGTTGCCTAGCTTCCTAATTTTCATTCCCGTAGGATTTTTAGTAGATTTTAAGTTTTATTTTCATTTCCTTGTTTAAATTCAAGCCTTAGTTACGTTTATTTAATTTTTCGTACGTTATTTACAATTTTCCGTAGTTCACAATACCAAATAATCTCTCTACCATTCCTTACAAGCATTTTAATCTCCTAATCTCACACGATATTGTCAATTTACACCTCGTTGGGACACGACTCGGGTAATCACTTATCCAGTATCACATATATATATATTGTATTCACGAGTCTTTACAAGTCTTCCTGTTCCTCAAGGTTGATCGGTAAACTTCACTCACGTCTACCTTGTATATTAATTTGATACGCGCAAAAACGCAAACATCACATACCTTTCCATTCTGAGTGCCTAAACATTCCCTTTTGTTTTTTTAACAATCTAGCAATGCGGCTGGTGCAGTCCTTTGCTCAAAGGGAGTTGAAACGACAAAAGGAGATGTAGTGGGTACTCAGAAGGGTTACGTATGTTGGTTTATTGTATTCCATTCTTTTTTATGATCTAAAACCAGTCATCTACCAAGTAATGTTGCCATTGGAGTTCCAAGAACTATATTTTTCTCCTTGGTACTGCAAATACTATATTTTTCTCATGTTTGCACACATGAAAAAGTAATGTCATGACTGCACACTTTCATGCCTGCAAGAAGGGTAAGAAACACTATTTTTTTTCTTCACTGTCAATTCACTACTTTTGCAGTTTTAAAATACTAACCATGCATACCTTTTTCTCTATAAAAACCAAACACATCAACTAAGCTCCCACAACCCCATTCTACCTACTGAAACAATGAGTTACAAGAATAAAGGTTGTTTCAAACACACCCTGAATTGCAACAGTATCTTTTATTTCATTTACACTATTATTTTTGTTAATTTTAATATATTTTTTATTTTTTTTTTGCAGAAATCATTAACATTGACAGCAGTGACTCAAGTTCATTTCATATATCAAGCAATTCTGAAGGTCCTCCAAATACATAGGCAAGCTACTTTCCAAAGGGATATTCTGGATCAGGCACAAAAAAAGAAGATGATAGGAAGGTTAAAACTCCAAAAAAGACTGCCTAAGAGCTTTTTGATGAGAAGGTTCAGGTGCTAGGCCTGCCCAATGCTAAGACTTGTGAAGACAAGGGTATAAAACCATGGGAACCAAAAATACCCAAAGTTTGTTCAAATGGGAAGGGTAAAAAGAAAATGTATTAGTTGAGTTAGGAAGTAATTTGAATAAACATGTGTAATCATTTTTTACTACTTTATTTGACTTTATGAATAAACATATTGTCATTGCTCAATTTTCTCATTAATTGTTACAATATTTTGATTGTTGTGTTTATTAAGAAGAACTTGGGATATATTTTGTATTATGTTAATCAAAAGTTTCTGTTGCTAAGAAAACGTTACTGCAGCTGGGTTTGTACTGCTAGATATGAGAGTGCAGGGGTGGATTGGTAACATTTACACTTAAGGGTTTAAATCCCCAATCAAATCGATAACTTTTACATTATAGTTTTAAATGATTGTTACAAACATTTAAAACTACAATTTGTATTAAAACAGCGAGCAAATCTTTGTAAATTTTTTAAAAATAAAACAATCGTATCTAAATTCATTTTTCAACTAACTTAATCTATTTAGGTAATGATTAACATAATTAAAGTAGATTACAACAAATTCATTTATGTTACAAGGATAAATGTGTACATGGTAAATGGTCAAAGTTCAAATTTTAACCTTCCAAATTCCACAATTAATTTATGTTGAATTTCTAGGCCTATAAAACTTTTACCTTTTTACTGCATTTCATCATTCTCAAACAATTTCTAATTAACACATACTTTCTAATCTGCAAATGGATCAAGCAGGTTTGTGGTTTTTGTTTCTTACACATATTTACCAGTTTTATAAAATCTCTACAAACATCTGTATTTAGATATATGTAACATCATTTTCTTTGGTCCATTTTAATCGTTTTATTGCTTTATGTTTTACAGCGACATCATCTACACCACAACATCCTACAGTTTGGTATATCGCAAAAATGGACCAAATTGAGGAAGAAGAAGATGAAGGCTTGGGAGAAGAATGAAAAGAAGCAAAGGAAAAAGTACAAAGCAAACAAGTTCAAGGCTGCAATAAGAAGAAAGAAGAAAGCTAAACTTGAAGAAGATGAAACTGTCAGCCATGATGATCCTTTGGATCACATTGACTATAACAATCTTCATCTTGCTTATGATCAAGAGAAGGATCATAAGTTTAGCTTTTAGAATGTTTTGTTATTTCTATTGTTATGTTTATATATATATATATATATATATATATATATATATATATATATATATATATATATATATATATATATATATATATATATATATATATATATATATATATATATATATATATATATATATATAATGCAAGTAATGAAATGCATATGAATCATTTAATTTTTGTGGCATTTTATTTTTATCCCTAGCAGCATTAAGTTCTGAGTTACTAGCATTCACCCAAATTCCAATCCAAACCCGGAATTGCCCAAATTCACTTGGAGACTCTTTGACTTTTGCAAATGACAATCAAGTTTGACAATCTTTGTTTGACTTTTAACAAAGCATCATAACATAGTCAACAAAGCAACATAACATAATTAATTAACAAAAAGATAACTTGATCACATAGTAATTGATAACTTGATTAATAAAGAAACATAACATAAGTTTTCTTTGAACACAAAAATATTACACTTCAAAGAAACATAACATAATTTATAAAAAAAACATTCAAATTCAAAAGATACTTCTAAAGTCCTTTAACAAATGCGTGCTTGAAAGTCCAATTTAGTAATAAATTATTTTGGTGAGGGGATTTGGGGGTCTGGTTCCTCCATTTAATATATAGTGAGTTTGTTGCAAAAAAGGTCCCTAAAACGTCCCTCAACACTAAAGGTGCTAGCAGCGTAAACTATATACTACCAGCATTAACTGTGTACGTTAACATACCCAAACACCGATGTAAATAACAATTATACAGAAACATTAATGGTAACATAGTGGAATATACTAAATGATTAAAATATTAAAATAATATAATAATGATTAATATCATCTTACATCAGGTTAAATTCAATGAAAATTATACAAACTATTTTCAATGCCTTTGTAAATATGAACAATGTTTCCACGGATTTCTTTTATTTCTTGATTCCGAAGATCAACTTTGTTCTAATGCACCAGTGTGATATCTTGGTCTTTTTTGTTCTGTTCTTCCAACCGCGTGATTCGTTTGTTGTAAAGTTCAACCAACTGTCGTTCAATACCATATTGGCCTGCAGAATGGCATTTGTCCCAACACTCTTGGGTTAGGCCATGGATTTTATATTTTTCTGGCATTGGAGGAGGAGGAGAAGTATCCCTTTAACGTTTTGTTTTCTTTGAAGCAGGATTTGAATATGATGAAGCCATTGCGTTCCAAACAAAAATTAAATATGTAATGAAAAGATGAAAGAAGTTGGTTGTAATTCCTTTGTATTTATAGGCACACAAGAGTCGCAATGTCACAACGGTTTACAATTAAGTATTTAAGTGTCACAACAGTTCACAACGTTTCCCAAGACTCACAATGTCAACGTTTTAATATTTAGGGATTTTTTTGCAAAAAAGGTCCCTAAAACGTCCCAAACATTATCTTAATGCTATTGGGGTTTCTACAGTTGTAACCACCAACACTTCAATTAATCGGTTTCCATAACTCGGAAACAATCTTCATCTTGCTTAAGATCAAGTGAAGGATCATAAGTTTAGCTTTTAGATTGTTTTGTTATTTCTATATATTGTTATGTTTATCTTTTTTTATTTTTGTTTAATGCAAGTAATGAACTGAATATGAATCGTTTAATTTTTGTGGCATTTTATTATCTCAATGTATTGTATTATATGTTTTTGCAATACTCAGTTTCCACTAGGCAAACCGCATCCAATGCATCATTAGGAAGAGTGATATGCACAAATACGATGAATTAGCACTTCAAGAGGGCATGTGCTATGTTGTTAGCGATTTCTGTGTGACAAACACTATCTTTCATCTATTCATTAAGCATGATTTATGCCTAGCAACATTAATTTATTCCTAGCAGCATTAAGTTATGCCAAGCAGCATTAAGTTCTGAGTTACTAGTATTCACCGAAATTCCAATCCAAACAACTTTTTCTTTGCCTTTCCCGCAAAATGTTAGTCTAGAAACAAAGAAAACACAAGCCATAACATATGTATCGAATTGTGACTACACTTAAATAATGTGTGACAAAATATGACTCTATGATTTAAACACCTAAATAAATATTTCATGTGACCATATATAACATCTTGAATTTAGTCACACAAACACTCAATGTTATTAATATCAAGGTTAATGATAACTGAGTTCACATTTTGCTATAAATAATAGTTAATAAATATTTCACAATGTGACTATTTTGAATGTATTGGTCACATATAATGTGGCAATAAACATAATTTAGATACGCATTTGTGATATGGTGTGACTATTGTAAATCCTATAGTCACATGATCGTGCTTCAATTAAATGTGACTATACACATTAGGATTTGGCAAGCAAACACACACTAAACTTTAGACATACATATTAACTTACGTGACCATATATATCGAATTTTCGTTACACTTAATCATGTACATCTATGGTTTAGTGTGACCATATATGACATTTGGTCACACTGTTCAAGTGTGTGACATATATTTGTCACTTTTAAATGCATATCGTGACTAACGCTTCAAACTTACTTTTCAGTTGTCACACATTTCAAATTCATATGTGGCTAAATATTCAGCAAAGAATAGCAGTCACGTTTAAATAATGTGTGACAAAGTTGACTATATAATTTAGCCACATACACAATTACTTCATGTGACCATATATCTATTTTAGTCACACTCTTCAATTGTGTGACATATATTTGTCACATATATATATATATATATATATATATATATATATATATATATATATATATATATATATATATATATATATATATATATATTTAGCTAAGTTGTTCAATGATAATAATGCTCAGAAATCCTCTCAGGCTCAGAGCGGACAGCAAGACTAATATTCAAAACCCTCGCTCACCTGCGACCATTAGGTTAAAAGCCCAATGCTCTACCAACTGAGCTATACACCCCAAAAAAGATGTAGTAGTAAATAAGGATTGGTGCGGAAAATAAAAAAGGGTGGCCCCTCTTCATCATATTAAAGGGGCGCGGCTTTGTATGAGGCTCTCCGAACCGTGCGGGAAGGTTTCCCATCACACGGCTCATCAACTTGATCTCCCGGGGGAACCGTATGTCCGAACAATCCCAGGAAAATGAGGTGTACAGCCTCCACTTTTTTTCTCTTCATTCGAACTATGACTTTCGCCGTGTTGTAACAGAAACACGAATGATATACTATATTATATTTGAAAGGGGATCCAACGCCTCGCGAGATGGACTTTCTCATGTATACCAATTTTACTTCCTTCCCTTCTTCGGGGGCTTCCCCTAGTTTGTCAACTGCGTCCGAGGCGGAGAGTGCTCCGCCTGACTTTGACCAATTGTTTCAGAGAATTTGTGAGGAATACAGCATATATATATATATATATATATATATATATATATATATATATATATATATATATATATATATATATATATATATATATATATATATATATATATATAGTGTGATTAATGTTTAAAACTGATTTCTATCTGTCACACGTCCCGAATTAAAAGTGACTAAATAATCGAAAAATATTTACCAGTTACCCTCTCGTCACATAAATACACAAATGTGTGACATATATCTTCCGAAATGATCACACAAGTCGGATCGAGTGTGGTTGTTTATTTTATTCTCCTACATTTAGTGACGTAAATATATTACAGTGTGACAGTTCAAAATCGACCATGTGTGACGAAAGGCTATATCTGTACTAGTGACATATTCTTGGCCATTCCTAATAGGCCTACGCCAATTAAAAGAGTATGTTTGCACATATATCTCCAACCGAACAACACCATTTTTCTTCGAGCGCGTATAACCTTGGAAACAAGCTTATGAAATTACTATTGTCGAGCCAAGTATCATTCCAGAAACTAAATTGATAGCCATCCCCTACTTGTCTAACAAATATATCATCTATACTTGTATTAGTAGTAGCCAAATGTTTGTCTAAACCAATGATATTTTTCCATGGACTCCATGAAGCCGAGGATGTGGTAAAGAGACCGAGCCCGCCAAGATCACCATGGATTAATACAATGACATGTTTCCATAAGGGAATTAGGTTCCGTGTGAAGCCATCACCACCACTTAACCAACATTGCCAAGCTTGACGAGTAAAGGTTACCTATTCCAAGACCTCTACAACTAGTAGTTGAACAAACTTTATCTCAAGCAATCCAAGGAATTTTGTAAGAATCAATTGACCCAACTCAAAAGAAGTTCCTCGTTATTTTTTCAAGATTTTTGATCATTTTCTTAGGTGCTAAAAATAAGGAGAAGAAGTATGTACTCAATGCCCCAAGAACTCTCTTTAAAGAGTGAGCATACCCTCGAAAGAGAGATCTTTTGCCTTCCATAATGTGAGTCTTTTTTGCCTTCCAATTGCTAACTCTATTCATGTTGGCACCGATTGGAAGGCCAAGATAAAAGCATGGTAGTGTAGAAGGTTCGCAACTTAAGACCAAAGCAAAGTAGTGGGTTTCATTTTTTTAACACCTACACCAATGAGGTTACTTTTTGAAAAGTTAACTTTCAACCCAGGTTAAAGCATCTCAAAATACGACATAGGTTTTGTGCATTTTCATATTGTATATAAATATGCTAAAATCTATAAACAAGAATCTAATAAAATTAAAATTTAGAGCTTATCTAAGCAAACCTCAGGTTTGTCATTTTACTTTAATTTGGGCAAGAATAATAATGAAACCAAAGATTCCACCTGGATGTGGACGTGAGTGCGCTTTCAAAAAGGTAGGAATACGACTGTAATCTTGATAAATTTATACGATTTACGTAATTTACTCTTAAATGTGTATGTTAATGTCCCAATTTGTTTGTATATAACTTCTTCACTTTATGTGTGTATCTTAGAATGACCATTTTACTAACAACCTTTAATCAAACCTTATGGTAGTAGATACCGAAATAAAAAACCATCTTTATAAATTATCAATCTATGCTAATTGATCATGTGACTACGAAGACACAAATCTATATTCTTTTCTTCTATAACTCGTGATATATCGTTTCTAAATATGACCCTCACCACTTCCAAGTCGCATAAGGCATGTACAAATAAAGCGAAATGACTTGGTGGAACCTCTCTAACGCAAGTATAACTTTTTCCTTGATGATTTAATTAACCTTGCCGTTAAAGTCAAGATTAAAGCTCCTCATTACATCTTCTTTGACGCGGTAGTCCAAACTACCCTTTGGCACCTTTGGCATTACTGAAATGACTTCACTTTTTCTTCCTCAAGGCCAAAGACCGAGCTTCTCTTCATCGATGTTCAACTCTTTTTTTCAATCGGATGTACAAAATACATAAAAACTCTCTTCTAAATTGGATTGTGGCTTGATAATACACTTTCTAACTCCCTTTTAATTAATTCGTTCTTTATTTTCCTAGAGACTTGCTAGGCTTTTATAAAATTTTCTGTTTGAAACAAAATTATGCTAAAATAGCATAGCAGTTTTGGTTTGAAAAACAATACTCCAAAGTCGGGCAAGTTGATGTGAGAGGAACTAATGTCATGTTTGTAAAGATAATGATTGTACGTATTTTGATGCTGGCTATTTTATGCATGTATCTACACAAGTTGTAGTACGCCAGCTTGATTATACACGAGTAGCTAAAAACTGTGATAAGCTTGCAATTTATGGGATACCAACCTACTATTGATAACATGGTGTCTAATCAATAATCATATTGTGATATTTAATGGTCTTTTCAGGCCGGTCTTGACAAAATGAAAAAGAATATGCATGAAATGTAATAATTAACTTTTGTTTGTGTGATATTTGATGGATCCTTGGTTTGCACTATGTAGTGTAACATCTTCCATCATTGTATTGCTGGCATGTACATCTCATTCAACATCTCTTTTACATGTTAACTAAAAAGTGATTGTGTGTTTATGTGTATGTGTGTGAGAGAGAAAGAGCCATGCTTGTTTTACAACAGTAGTTCTTGATCATGTAGTTTTATTGTACAGATGCGTATCTCTGTGTTGGTGAGTACTTTATGAACCCTGTATGAATTGCTTAAACTTAACGTGCATGCCATATTCACAGACATACAAAAAAGTAACACTTGTGTTTATTAGCCCACAAAAATTAAAAGCATTTAATTTTGTCTGGTCCTATCAAGTTTGCAACAATTCCTGTGACATATGGTAATTAATGGTGGTTAATTGTGATTATTGCTTATTTAATGTAGGGGAATTGTATATTTATCGTTCAATAAACTTAAAATTACGTATCAAATGCTCAAAAATTGCTTATATATCCAACTTAAACAAATAATTGCATATATATATATATATACATACTTTCTAAACCTTCGTAATTGCATATGTAGCGTTTCTAACATTTAATAAGACCTCAAGATAATTATTCAACATAATTTAAACTCTAAGTTATGATAATTTAAATTTAGAAAATAGCAACAAAAACATTTATTTTTCAAGAGTACGATGTGCAGAGGTTTAAAACAAAATAGATGTTAAAAGTAATATATCAAGATGATATTTAACCTCACAAAAAAGTCAGATTATATCATCTATAGTACGAATAAATAAAATAAACTCGTCATAAATATCATAAGTGTTATATATTTATAACAAATAAACTTTGTTTACAATTAAAGCGTATATCACTCTTAGCAAGGTTATAAATAAAGAAAAAAGTAATTTAATGAAATATTATTCGTATAATTATAGATGGTATGTATTTTAGAGTTTTAAATTTATAGTTAATAATACGTCATTTGGATATATATGAAATATTTTCAGGTTTAGGAAAGATATATATGCAATTATAAGTTTAAGTTGGATATATATGCAATTTTTGAGATTTTGAAAAGATATATGCAATTATAAATTTAAGTTGAATATATGCAATGAGCTTTTAGATATAATATATATGCCATTCACCCAAATAGCTCATTTATATGGTATAATCCATTGCAAGTATTGCACACTTAGGGCATCCATAGTGGGGTGACATGACACATGCATAATAGCTAATTTATATGGTATAATCCATTGCAGGTATTGCCAACTTATCATACATTTAGTAAGTGTGTGTTTCTGATTAAGCGACTATTATACCATAGAGGTGAGTCATAACGATTTTGTTTCTTTGAAAACCCATTCATTGCATTATTTTTCATGTTTAAAATATAGGTATACATGCATGATGTGGTTATATATTAAACTATGTTAAGTTCAATGCATTATGGAAGTTTTGTATGAAAGTTAATATGTTGATGTGGAGATGTACTGAATCTTGTATTATACTATGCACTGAAGATGCTCTTGTAGGTTTATTTTATTTCTAATTAATCATGTTAAACAACTTTAAACTGTTTATTTAATGACAAAATAGATGTTAAGAGTAGGGATAAGCAATATTAAACACCCTCAATATTGTTATTTGATACAGTATATATCATGGATTGAATGGATTTCGAATCCCTCTTGTGCTTGTAACAATACATTGTAATCATTTTTTGCTTTAGCTTTTTGCTCAAGCTTTATGATGTAACAGTTGTTTTATCTAAAATACAAGTTTTGGATGAATGATGTACAATGTATTTAAAGCATGTTTGGGTAAATATGATATTATAATGTTTAACCTTGGTAAATATAGAATTGCCCCAAAAACAAAAATCATGGAGTGATTGGAGCTAGATCCCACCACTACAGTAAAAAAATAGGATAATTCCATATTTATCCAACTAAAAGATCAAAATTCCATAAGTTTTCAATGCACAAGCACAATGTCTTTAAAGCATGTGTTAGAAAAATATAGGATTTTGATGTTTTGGTTAGGTAAATATGGAATCAACCCTAAGATTATATTCACTACAACGTTCAAGGCCTTTGGAGATTACTTAGGTTGTCGCCAAAGGCCCAAAATTTCGTCACTAAAACTTTAGCGACGACATGTGGTAACCAAAGTGTCGTCGATGTAGGCCCATCGCCAAAGGTTTTGGCAACAAAAGTTAAAGGCCTTTAGCGATGAAAGCATCGACGATACATGATGTACTACTGTCTTTGTAATTAATTACATTTACAACTTAAACACATTTTTACTACAAAAATAACTTTTATAATTTATTAAACTATTAATTTTGTCAGTAAAGTAATTTTATATACTTTTTAAAATTAGTTTTAACACTACATTTAAACTTTCAATGATTTGGGGCTTTTAGCAACAACATGCGTCATCACTAAAACAATATCTCACTAGAAAAATCTAATTTAATTATTTTTAACTAATTTTTAATAAAAATGAATTACTTGTAAATATTATATTTAATTGATATATAATTTTAGCGACAATAAGTGTCGTTGGTAAAAGTTGTTGGCAAGCTAGATTGGTTTTGGCGGGCTAGATTAATTCATTTTTAACAAAACGTAAAAGATTTAATTTGAAAAATATTATTATTTAAAGTAGTGATTGACATGCCTAATTTTATGCCTAGAAAAATAATCGTACACTTGTCAAGATCAGTTATGAGTTTGATGAGAGAGAAAGTATGAAATACATGTGTCTAAGAATGAGCGGATTATACATAATATTAGGCATATGAGTTAGTCATTCACATCATTTCTCTATTAGTTAATTGATATGTAGTTGTAGGGACGACATCATATGTAGTTGTAGGGACGACAGATGTCGTCGCTAAATGTGTGGGTCCCACGGTAAAACTTATACCAAGATGCTTTGTTGAAAGTCAAAGTCAAAGATTGATTTTTTTACGTTTTGTGACAGCGTCGACATGCGTCATCGCTAAAAGGTGTCTGTCGCCGAAATCGGTATTTGTTGTAGTGATGGTTCTTAGCACACGCCTCTAGTAGTCACATGCAGCGGATGCATAGGTGAAAATTCATTAGACCTGCCATAGTGGTAGGGAATCACCATGCGGAGTTGTTGTTACAAGGGGTTTTTGTTCATGAATGAAGACCAAAAGAAATACAAAGTCGATGGTGCAGACCACCGATTGAAATGAAAGTGGATGAAGTGATCTCGACAAGGTGGTGAAACTTCGTTACCTTTACCACTACAACTAGTTGTAACATTATCAACTCTTGAAAGTCACTAATTAACATCACAAATGTTAGTTGTTTCGTACCAAAATGATCCCAAAAAGATGCATATAACAAGCCGGACTCAAATTTTGTCTCTAAACACCTAGTGTTCTGCGTGAAATGCAAAGACATGATATATGTTTCGCGCTCCAAGGAAATGGCTGAAACCATGACCTAAATATTAATGTTAGTCATCAAGACAATCTAGAAGTACTCTGTTTAAGAGTCGTATATATATGTATGAGTATTGTCATCAAATTAACTCCTAATGAAAATTTATGGGACGATTATATTGTAAAACTATATATAAACATATATTTGAATTGAAAATAATTGGAGGGTAAAATGATATTGGTACACTATTCTATGCAATGCAGTTTCTTTCTTTCTCACCTGTCTTTTGCCGAGTCCTTGTCTCCCCCATTTCTATACACGCCAAATCAATCACCTTCCAATTTTTTATATCCCTATTCCACGTGCACAGTACTTCAACCTAAATATTTCATTTATTCTTAGCACTATCATATTCATTTGCCTTATGCTTTGCTTCAAACCCTCTTTCTTAAGGTCTCTCATTCTTAAAAGAATGGCATTTACAACCACATGCTTTCGGTTGCACATGTGTATGTGCTACTATATTGCATTCCTAAATCTTTGACAAAACAAAAGATCTAACCTTCTTTGTCCCTTTCTCAAGAAAATCTCAAAACCTAATTCTTGTCTTTCTTTATCTCTAGCTCCATGCAAACTCATTCTAGTTTTACAAAGATGTCAACTACAAGTGAAAGTATGGGGTGTTTCGGACGTGATGAAGTCTATGAAGACTCTATATTACTCTCTCTTAGTCCACCAGGACGAGCACAAAACCACGACGCGTCAAAATACTTCAACCACGATCACGGTTATCATTTTAACATCCCATCTCCTAAACACTATTCTTGTCACCCAAACCCTAATAAGGATCTTAACCTTAACCTCAATCTTAACCTTAATCTTAGTCTAGATGCGAGTATTGCTAGTTGTGAGGATGGTGTAACGGTCGCTCTTCATATAGGTCAGCCAGAAACTGCATCTTTAGTAAGTGAAGGAGGAGCTAGCAGCTTCACTATGAGCACGGACACGAACATGAACACGAGTATAGCACCGGATCATTTGCAATATTGGATCCCTACACCAGCACAAATCATGGTTGGCCCTACACAATTTTCTTGCACTGTTTGTAACAAAACATTCAACCGCTACAACAACATGCAGGTTATTTTCTCCAGCTATGACTTAAAGGGAATATTTAATTTCGTTTTTGCAAATTAAACCAAATTCTGCCATTGTAGTCCTTCTACGTACTGTTATTTAATAGGCGCACATGACATTGTGACAAGACTATTGTGAGCGAGTCACACTATATTTGCATAGTTAACTTTCGGTAAATTTGTAGAGGAAAAAAAAGAGTATTGCCAAGAAATTTTTTCGTGTTTACTGAATGCCTCTAATTAAACAGTTATGTTTTTAAGATAATTTGCATGACTTTTACCTTTTTATACTTTAAAATAGCTTTTTTTTAGTGTGTCATGAAGTAAAATTAAATGGATCTTGTTTGCTTTCTATTTTCAAAAATTTCAACCACGTATACCTACCTTCAATGATGTATTTTGTCTCGTCGTCCATTATACAATTAAATGTAAGTCAAGGTATGCTCGCATATCTTGAGAAAAAAAGGACTTGATTTGCCTTTAATGAGAAACAAATAGACCTTTTGAATGTACGTGTTATTGTAGTAGCTATGCCCATAAACTATATGTTTAAGTGATGTACTTACAGTTATAATGCCTCTCAATCATCTTGTTCTATATATTAGTATAGTGATTGTATCATGCTTCTTGTAATTTTATGTGATTATGAAAAAAAACATTCATTTTATCTCTAAATTTTCTATTATAAATATGTTTTGAAGATGCATATGTGGGGGCATGGATCACAATATAGAAAAGGTCCAGAATCTTTAAGAGGCACAAAACCAGCATCCTCAATGCTGAGGTTACCTTGCTATTGTTGTGCGGAGGGTTGCAAGAACAACATCGACCACCCAAGATCGAAGCCACTCAAAGACTTCCGCACACTTCAAACACACTACAAAAGAAAGCATGGCGAGAAGCCCTATGGGTGCCGTAAATGTGGTAAGCCCTTTGCAGTAAGAGGCGATTGGAGGACTCACGAAAAGAATTGTGGGAAGTTATGGTATTGTATTTGTGGGTCTGATTTTAAGCATAAGAGGTCTCTAAAAGACCATATTCAAGCCTTCGGAAGTGGTCATGCACCTCATTACACTTCTGAAGATTTTCTAGAGATCGATGAGGATATCGAAAATCTTGATGAAGAAGACAAGAAAAGTAGTATTGTTGGTCATGATGATGATAGCTTTCTTATGAGTTAAAGTGAAGTGTGATTAGTGACCATATGTGTTCAAAAAAGTTTTTACACACAAATGTATTGGTCTATAATGTGATATCACTGAGAAATGCATGCTAGAACAATTGAGGAAATATTTTGTAAGGATTCATTTGTTTTCATCTTTGGCACGACTAGATTCTCACCACGACGCCTTGTCTTTTTCCTAGTCCCCACAATGTTTGCCCTGGATTCGTAGTCATTTGTTTGGATCCTAAACTTTTCTTCACAAAATAAAAGTACCCAAAGAGTACTTAAAAGAATAGTAGAATTTAAGCTACGAATATTTATGTGAACATTATGAGTATTTTTTTAAGGGCAAATAACATAAAAATGCATTGAACTTGACACCTTTTGTGAATGTGTGCAGTCAACTATTTTTTTTGTTATTGTGTGTACTTAACTTTCAATTTTCGATCATTGTGTGAATTTTGTAACTATTTTACCATGTAAAATGACCATTTTACCTTTCAAAATTTTTAAAAATTAAGGGTAAAATGGTCACAAAATACACACAATGATCAAAATTTCAAAATTCAGTACACACAATAAGAAAAAAAATAGTTGGCTACACACAATCACAAAAAGTGTCAAGTTCAATGCATTTTTTTATCATTTTCCCTTTTTTTAATGGAAAAAAGAAGGTTTACATTACATACGCCCTAGCTAGATAAGACGTTACTGTAGTAAAGTATACCGTTTATATCAAATATAAATTACAATAACAAGAAGAAAAAACACAAAGCAATTGAAGTAAAAGTGAGAATAACCTGAACATAAGTTGTGACCAGAAATCATAAAGGAATGAAGACCGGGTCTCGTGTTAAACACAATTCCCTTAAAACAATTCCATGTACAATTACCATGGTTGTTTCCTAAATACAATGGCCGGAGCAGTAGTACTACCAAAATTGAAAACTTGTTCAAAATATTATAGAATTAAAATGAGTGTGCTAGAGAGGAAAATGTTAAGTGTGAATTGTTGGTGTATCTTATAATGGTAGGGATTGCATTGAATTTATACAAACTCATGTTGTAACATATTGTGTAATATTGCAATCAAATATTTTAATGGCTCATTTTTTGCTCTTACAACCAGTCATAACAGCCATTCAAATGCCATATTTCAAACAAAAATCATAACTCACTTTTGACCATTTTTCCCTCAACCTCAACTACCCTTCTTCGAAACTCGATATCTTATTCACACTAACTCCGTTTTGACATATAATGACTCGTTACGAAGCACTCACAGAGAACTACATAACCATATAAGGCCCTAATCATATTAATTATATTCACTAATAATTATATATGTTAAAAGTTAGTGAAAACTCTTCAGATAGTGATAGTAGTGATGATGAAGTTGAAGATGCTTATGATGAGACTTCTCATTTTATGACGAGTGGAGGTTCGTATAATGCTAGTTAACATGAGAATGAAGATTTTGATCTATATGACCCGGATCAGCTCGCATTTTGTGACTTAATGTATATAAATCTTCATGGTCAGAGTAAACGTTAGTTTTATTCTTATGTCTTTATAGTGTGTGATTATAAGATTAGTTTGTCTTTCTTATGCTAGTTGAGGTCTTAAGCACTATATGGGCGGAGCCAGGATTTCAAGTTAAGAGGGGTCGAACGTAGTCGTAAGACGCTAACTTACAAAATATTTTATATATCCGGATATGCGAAATTTAGTTTCTAAAACTTTCAAAAGTTTTATAAAACTTACAAAAGATTTTATATATCCGGATATCAGAAATTTCGGAGAACAATTTTATATATCCGAATATCCAAATATCTATAATTTTTGAAAAACTTTTACATGAGTTCCAAAACTTACATTTCACAAAACCCAACTTTTTAATAAATTTTGGTCAAAATTTTGGATATCCAAATAAGAATATTTTTTGAACACCCACAACCTAAATCAAGAAATTATAAAAAGTAAGTTAAATATCTTATCAAAAATAATAAGATTACATAACGTGTATATAAAGATGAGATGCGTGAAAATATATGAAAGAATGAAAACTAACTTTACGAATTTATTGTACTGTTAGTTAAATAAACATCTGTAAGTCTAGTGTTTATGGTGTTGGTGTGTCATCAGAAGTGTTGGTTGGATTAGTTTGGTTCGAATCTTTGTAGTTTTGATACTTTGAATATATTGTCAAATTTGAATACATTTTAGCAATCAAACAACACGTTTCAAAAAAATAAATAAAGATAATACAAATTTGACAACAAACACTTATTAATAACCCGTGCGTGCACAAATATCCATTAAATTTGACTTACGTCAAAACCATGTATGTAGTGGGACTTATATCAACGCTTATCGAACATGTAAAGCAATGAATAATTAACTCAAGACTTATCTAACAAAAATCATACCAAAAACCCCTAGTTAAGTAGTGTATCATGACTTCGTAAATCCTATAATAAATTAACAATCCAATGCGGTAAATTGAAGGGGAAAAAATTGACAACACTTAACAAGTAACAAAGCAGTAAAGGAGTTAACCACTTGATAGTGACGAAGTGATCAACGATTCGATTAATACAAAACAGAAAATACCAACTGTGATTAATAATGAAAAATAAAGAACTAGATAATTCACACCTAATGCGATGATTATGCAATATATTTTTAAATTTTTTTGTTCGAATTTTTCATCGTAACTCATACACGTTATAATATTCTTTTATCTTAAAAATAGAAATTTGAGTTGCTGGCATATTGGGAGGGGCCGACCTTTATTCTTCTTCAAATAATGGGTTTTAAACCTATGTAATATTGTATCCACCGGGCTAGTTGGGAGGGGCCTAGCACCTGCTAGTCACCCCATCCCCTCCACCTCTGCCCACACCCGTTGTTATGCAATTGTTTTTTTAGTAACAATATTTAACGGAGTAACCCTTTTATTAAAAAAAAAAAAAAAAAAAAAAAAAAAAAAAAAAAAGTTAGTGAATACTTATTTTTTTCACTAAATTTTTCAACAGTTACTTAGATGTGTTGCCGCACACCTTTAGAAGGACTGAAATTTTCGTCTCGCTTTCCAAATCTGCCATAATTTAAGCTCGCAAATTGACTTCATCCTCATCAGTGGATAAGATGTCCTCACGTTTGTATAGCTGGTCTAATCAAACGTCCACTATATTTCAGAACCGTGATCCATATAGTGAAACCGGATGTTGCAGAAAGGGCAAAGCCAACCTGTAGTGAAACTAGTTGCCCCTTTTTTGATTATTCACACAATTCGGTATCCTATGGTTTCTCATCTCCAAAGCGGCTCTGCTCATTTTGATGGGGAATACCATTTCATTCCAATGCGTGGGCTAGCTATGCTCACTTTAAGGGGGACATTTGATAAGTCGTCAAGGTTTCTGACTTCTTGTCTTCTCTACCATATCTAATTATCGTTCATCTCCGATTCTGTCTCCAAACGATACGATTAAAGATAGCAATGCATTAATTTGTCAAATATCTAGGCTCAAGAGTACCCCGTACGACTTTTGAAGATATAAAATCTTTCATATTTCTTCTTTCAATAAAAAAAACAAGTAGATAATGTAGGATCAAAAAAAGTGTACATTGGCAGGGACACCTCAACCCTGTGTACTATAATGGTACCCATCAACCCTACCCAGCAAAGGTTTGATGCCCGTGAAATACCTCCACCCAATACCCAACCATGCTTGCGGAACGGAATCGAACTCGCGTCCTTTAGTTGGATCAAGACATCACATGGTTGGGCCCAGGCTTCTAAGGTAGCTGGTTGATATCATTAGAGCTTGAGGTCCCCATGTTAGGACTTCCCGATTGGTCACCCAACCCGGTACTACTCTCACCTAGGCTCGCTTAACTTAATAAGCTTCACCCAGTGGACCACAAAGCCCCATGATAAAATATTCAGAAACCTTGACGACTTATCGAATGTCCCCCTTAAAGTGAGCATAGCTATCCCACGCATTGGAAGGAAATGGTATTCCCCGTCAAAATGAACAGAGCCGCTTTGGAGATGAGAAACCATAGGATACCAAATTGTGTGAATAATCAAAAAAGGGGCAACTAGTTTCACTATAGGTTGGCTTTGCCCTTTCTGCAACATCCGGTTTCACTATATGGATCACGGTTCCGAAATATAGTGGACGTTTGATTAGACCAGCTATACAAACGTGAGGACATCTTATCCACTTATGAGGATGAAGTCAATTTGCGAGCTTAAATTATGGCAGATTTGGAAAGCGAGACGAAAATTTCAGTCCTTCTAAAGTTGTGCGGCAACACATCTAAGTAACTGTTGAAAATTTTAGTGAAAAAAATAAGAATTCACTAACTTTTTTTTTTTTTTTTTTTTTTTTTTTTTTTTAAATAAAAGTAAATAATGTACACCAAAACTTAATTTGTTTATATACTTTGAACTTCACTAACGTTTACATTTATTACAAGTATGTTCATTGTATACAGAAATGTACTTGCACAAGCCCACAACCCACAAGATGGGTGACCTGAATGGCACGAGAATGTTGACTTTCCAAAAGTACCTAATGACAGTTAATATCATATATCTAATCACAACTGATTAACCAGTTTTGGAAACATCTTTGTTTTGTCCTATTCGACTCGCGGTCAGAAGAGATTAAAAGCCTTTGTTGCAAGAGGGGTAGCTTGCATTGAATTCTTATCCAATAAAATCGAGGTTCTAATCTGTTAAACAGTTCTTCGTTTAGAGCGTGTGGTAAGTTGACTTAAGGTTAAAACTTAACTTAATGTCATGTCAGTACCACATCAGTTTTTATCTTTTAATTTTAATTTTTGACTTTTCACCCCGGTAGCATAACTCACTTTCACCTCAATTATTTTCAATTTCAACCTCAAATTTTAACAATACTTTATTTATTTAAAACATAACATTAATTCTTAAACATATTACTATACGAAATTAAAAGTAGAAATATTACATTATGAAACATATGAAATTTAAAAACATAAATATTACAAACATTTATTCTTCGTCCTCGGAACCTTTTTCTTCATTTTGACGTTGAAGACGTCTTCCCCAAACATGCTCCATAGGTCTTGTCGGAGTTGAGTATGCATATCTACGTCGTGTATTTCTCTATGTATGCGACGTTCCGGTGCGTATACTTACACCATTGATAAAAGTAGTCGCTACGTAAACATTTCTCGGCAACCACAAACTCTCGGTAGATGCTTGTATGCGGGATGCGTGTACGCGGGATGCGTTGTATAGTAGGCTGTTGCTGCTTCTTGTTGTTCCAATTGTTGATGATATTCTAACGCGGCTATCATAAATTTCATGTCCATTTCATCATCTATATCGGAGAAACTCCTTTCTTCTTGGTTATTTTCATTTGGATCCATTGTGAGTATGAAAGTTTTGGGTGATTTTTTTTTCTTATAGAAAGGAAGTATATAGGTTGAATTTGAGTTGTGTAAGTGTGAAAATAAAATATGTATGAGTTAAGTATTTATAGTGGTAAGAAAATAGGTTGATTTTTTTTTTTTTTTTTAATTAGAGCCGTTGCTAACGGTAATAAAACTATAGGGGTGTGAGTGAAATTTTTTTTTTGAATACACTAGCCGTTGCAGGGGCGGATATGTTTTTTTTTTTTTTTTTTTTTTTTTTTTTTGCCTGGCTTAACGCACGTTATGTGCTTGCCTCCCCAACTTAACGCACCTCTTGCCTTTGATACCCGGTAAGTTAACGCACCCCATTTTTATTGCCCAGTTAAGATATAACGCAGGGGAAGGGCAACTTACCCCTGCTCTTAAAGATGGATACCATGCCTAATTTGATCTTTCATCCCATAAAAGAAGAAACTATTTTAATTTTTATATTATCATTTTTTTTAAACGGCAATTTTTTATTATCTAACTACCTATCTCACGAATTTTATCTCACATGTCTCCAACGAGACTTGAACCCACAACCTCTAGGTTGATGAGTCACTCACATACCAATTTATCCTTATATTTTGCTCTGTCATGATTTATTTACATAACTACATTTATTTCTAAACAAAGAATAGTTAAACTCGATAAACAACACATAAATTGAGAAAGGTATCAATATAAACTAAAACATAATTATATTAATTTGAGTTTATTTGATACTTGTAGACATGTAAGTATGTAACACATTAACACGAGTTA
Organism: Artemisia argyi; assembly: GCA_030686995.1. Taxonomy (NCBI): domain Eukaryota; kingdom Viridiplantae; phylum Streptophyta; class Magnoliopsida; order Asterales; family Asteraceae; genus Artemisia; species Artemisia argyi. The sequence goes on along the minus strand of CM060682.1, from coordinate 37,206,935 downwards.
AAGGTTCATGATCTAAACAGGAAGGAAAAAAAAAAAAAAAAAAAAAAAAAAAAAAAAAATTTGCAAGCATTTGTAGTAATTAACAGCAGATATAAATTTACTTGTACTACTAACATCTCATAGTTTAAACCGTAGCTTCTTCTAAAGAATTAAAAGCCCCTTACTAGCTAGGTCATCTTTTACAAACTTTATTTTTTAAATACACTTATAAATCATAGGAAATAGAGAGTTTCGACTTTTCGCAAGAGCTCATGGTATGGTAACGCCGAAGCCGACGTTATGCCTAGGTGGCAGCATGTTGGCCGATGTTATCATACCAGGTAGGCGGCGTTATCGTCCAAGTTGATACAAGAAAGTATCTTGTAACGTGCAAAAAAAAAAAAAAATTACAAACTCCCCCCTTCAAACGGCTAGTGGTGCTTCAACTCACAAAAATAATAAATAAATACAATATAAATAAAAAAATTACGCAAAGTACCTCTAATTTTTAATTACAATAGCTAAAAAAATAATAACACACGACCAGTAGTTTAAAAAAATAAGAAAAATTAATTTTTTCAAAACCTTGTAAATACCCACTTTTACATTTTTATTTTTTACACACTTTCACAACTCAAACTCAAATTTATATACTTCCATTCTCACAAACAAAAATGTCGGGATATCCAAACGAGAGTTTTTTGAACTTACTTGGTATGGCGAATCCGAATGCGGGATCTTCTTCCCTAAACGCGTCTTCATCCTTCCCTAACTCACTCGGCATGACTCCTGAGGAACTTTTTCATCAACAACAAATGTTTCTTATGTGGCAAAACGCCAATTTCCAAATGTACAACAAAACCCACCACAATTCAAACAACAAACTCAACCACAAACCCAATCCTCACAATCACAATTCGACCCCGAAGCTACGTCTCCGTAAAAGCCTAAAAGTCGAGGTAAATGTATGGCAAAAAAATCAAAAAATAACCCGAACCATATTCCAAAAAAAATCCCCAAAAAAAATCCCGATGTGATGAGACTATATACGTTGGTTACCGGTAGAGGAAACGCTACTTGCCTTGTGTTACGTTGCCATTTCTGAGGATCCAAATGTTGGAGTTTCACAAACGAGCAACATATTTTTTGGTATCGGGTTATAATCGAGTTCAACCGGGAAAATTTCCAACCACGCAACAAGGATATGATAACAAGCAAGTGTACGTTGAGCGGAAATTGTCAAAAGTTCAACGCGGTTTTCACATGCTAAACATTAGGGAAAAAGTAGGGAAAATTATTATTATTATTATTATTATTATTATTATTATTATTATTATTATTATTATTATTATTATTATTATTTGATAAAAGGAAGAAATATCATTCAATATTAGATAAGATTACATCTTTAGTCACTCATATATTCGCACAACTTGGAACACTACCGTCTAACATAATCTCACTAGTACAACTCAACGCCAAAGAAGCTATGCTATGAGCTACCCTATTTCCCTCCCTTTTAACAAAAGACCACTTACAAACGTTGAAAGCCATTGAATGGGACAATATATAAGAAAAAAGACTCGTAATTCCTAGCAAGATGACTTTATTTTGAAGTGCCTAAACTAGACACAATGAGTTTGTCATGAATATAATGTTAGAGTACCCTCTATTAAGTGCATGACTCATAGCCCAACGAACCGCTTTTTTTTCCAGCTTCCACTGGAGAACTCACATACCATTCTAATCAAGCACCTAAAAATAAGACCTCGCCATTGTAGTCACGGGCTATAGAGCCCAAGCCCACCTTTCCAGACTCTTTTTGCCAAGCAGCATCACAATTAATTTTTATGTTTTGAGCGTTTGGCCTTAACTACACAACTGTATGAGTATTATGTACCTCATTGGTGCTGCTAATAATTCCTCTCTAATTCTCCTTCTGATGATCTGATAAAACAAATTTCGCTATTTCTTCCATGTTGCCCTCCCTACCATTCAATTGGCCATGAAAATATGTGTTTCTTCTCGTCCACAATCCCTACAATATCATCATAAATACCTCCCATTCGGATGGAAAATTATCAATAATTACCTGACAAAAATCATGAAATGTGACAGCTCCTTGTGTATCATAAAAACAACTGAGATTACAATAGTCCCATACCTCTTTTGCTTCCGAACATTTAAACATGACATGTGCTAAATTTTCTATTGTCTCACCACAATGATACAAGAAGATGTATGATTCAACCCACGAGACTGTAGGTTGTCAATAGTAGGTACAACATTATTCCAAACTCTCCATATAAATAATTTGACTTTATCAGGGAATTTCAATTTCCACACAACACACCAAAAGTCAATCGAGTCATCAGAGATAGCAATGCATACCATGTCTTCATCTTCTTCAAGTGCGAAGAAATAAGCATATTTGCATGAAAATCGGCCTCCTGGATTTTTATTCCAATAAAGAACATCATTCCTTGACTTACTTACAAAACAACAAGCAATCTTGCTTGCAATGTTATGAGGAAATAATGAATACAGAAGCTCATGATTCCAATCATCACCTTCAAGATTTAATAAATCACGAACCTGATCAACATCACAATTATTCGGTTTTTGACCCAGATTTGTGTGATCATCGACCCAAAAGTCAATCCATACATTCATACTATGACCATCACTGATATTCCATTTACACCCTTTACGAACAATATCTTTAACCAAAAGAAAACTATGCCAAATATAGCTTGGTCGGTATCCAATATTGGCATCAAAGAAGCTCGATCTTGAAAAATAACGTGCCTTAAGAGTTCTAGCTGCCAATGCTATTGGGGATGTGATTAAGCGCCAAACTTGCTTTGTGAGAAGTGATCTATTAAACAATCCCAAGTAACGGAATCCAAGGCCTCCTCGAAACTTTGATACACGCAACCTTTCCCACTTACACCATTTAATTGTGTTTCCTTAACCGAATCCCCAAGTGGGGAAAATGATTTGGATTTTATGAGACGAGCTAGATCAATGTATCGTGATGAGCATAAAGGTGTCTCGTTTGTTCAAGAGGAAGCGTGGGACATTTTGAAATCCCATGCAAAATGGGATGTGCCGGAACCGGTTGATTTAACCGGAGACGTCCCTGGGGAAAACCACACGGAGCCATTCAGTGATGATGCACGACCACATCCGGCCGACAAATAACGCCCCGACCAAAAAACAAAAATATGATACCACGATGAGTACAGGAGGAAGTAACTTGTTAAGCTAATTCGGAGAGTTTATGACATACGAGCTTCACCTTAAATGGGAAGCGGCCCAATCGGCGTACGATGTCGCTAAAGAGAAAGACCGTACGATAATGCGTTTGGTAGAGCTTAAATTTTAAGGTATTAACACAAAGGAGATGGATGAGGACATTACGTATTGGATCGAAATAGAAAAGCAGAAAATCAAAGAAAAATATAAATTGCAACGCCCTGAGTAGTTTTATTTTATTTCTATATTGTATTTTTATTTCGTAACTTTTTTTATGTAGTAGTTTTTTTCGCAATTTCTTTATGTCGTAACTTTTTTTTATTTTATTTTTTTTTTATTTTGTAGCATTTTTATTTTGTATTGTAATTTTTAACTTTATTAATGAACTATTAGGTTGTTTAATAAATGAAATAGTTAAGGAGTTAATTTGTAAATTGTAACTTTTTAAAAGGTGTGTCCAAAATGATAGTGTTATGAGGTGTTATGATAAGAGGTGATTTTTCGGGGTTAAATATTAAAATGTTGAAGTGATTTGGCACTGAGTAGGTGGGACTTTTTTGGTGTTACCAAGTTATGGTACTTTGGCCTCTAAGGATCGGGAAAGTTTCAAAAAGTAATTTTCATGTGTAAACTTATGCTTCCATGTATGAGTGTATTGTTGGTGGTTATGAGCCTGTTGATATAAATAATACGTAAAAACGTTATTAATGTTTCTCGATATCCCTATGTTTTGACGATCACAAAATGTAAACCCATTAAACGTAAAATCATTACGTAAATAAGTATTTAGTGACAAAATGTCATTATATCCAACTAATTCACTTAAGTTATGAATAAACAAGTGCCTAATATATTTTATGATCAAATGAATGTTTATTTACTAATTACAAATTATATAAAATGGTATAAACATTTTATATATTTAAGAAAAAAAATTTTGGTAATTAAAGGAAAATGTTTATTTCATAATAATTAAATGAATTCAAAATTTTAACCAAATTCAGTTAAATTTTCACCAAATAAACTTTCCCTAGAAAGGACAAAAAAATCTGTCCGTTACTGTGGGCGGCCCCCTTAATTTTAAGGGGGCCGGCACACAATTAAGGGGGCCGGCATACGCTCCTCTGTCAGAATTCTTTGCCTATAAATAATGGTTCAAATCTGAAATTTTTCCTCAACTTTTTGCACTAAAACTTTCTGTTCTAATTCTCTCAAAACACCTTTCTAAATCCATTGATCATAAACATATTAGTTTTGTTTCAAGTGATCTAATCCCTCATTAATCAAAAGTGCAAGAGAAGAATACTCCTTTCATCTCAAATCAAGAAGTATTGAAGATTAGTTGTGTAGCATGTATTTATTGTAAAGTTGTGTAGTGATTGTAATTGGTAGATCTAGGTGGGTTTGTAAATCTAGTATTGAAGAAGTTGTGGTGTGAAGTAGAAGTAGTGTGTAGTTGTGAAGTAGTGGTGTGTATAAGTTGTGAAGAAGGTGTGTAGTGGTGTGAGATTGGTTCTAGCTACTATTAGGACTCGACATCTAGCTTAGTGTCGTTAATTGGTGTAAGCGAAAGTTGTGTAAGGTTTCTCCGCCAAAAAGGGAGTTTGTTGGCATAGTGAAGAAAAACTCTCGAGTAGGTGACTCGAGGAGTGGAGTAGGGCGAAGAGGTGCTTCATTGCCGAACCACTATAAATACCGTGTGTTGTGGTTTGATCTCTCTATCTCTATCTTTTCTTTACTTTCATACTTACGTTATAATTGTGTAGTTAGCTAGATTAAATTGTTTGTGTTGTGCAAGTGTTAAAATTCACATAAATAAGAATCGAAGTTTTTATAAAACAAAGTTTTTAAAATTCAAATTGACGTAAAACTATTCAAACCCCCCCCCCCCCTTCTAGTTTTCCACAATTGGCATCAGAGCTACGTTAAACAAGATTTTTAAAATAAATTGTATTTTAAAACTTGAAACGATCAATGGAATCTGAAAAATATTTAGAAGGTCAATCTATGCAAAGACCACCACTATTTGAAAGTGATGGTTTTCTTTATTGAAAAAATCTATACGAAACTTATGTGAAATCAAAAGATCTAGATCTTTGGCATGTTATTACTAATGATGATTTTCCTCCTATACAAAATAATCCCGAAACCAAAAGGGATGAAATTCTACCTTTTGAAAAACAAAATGATGATTTGAAAAAGAAACTTGCTAAAAACAATGAAGCTAAAATGGTTATTTATAATGCGTTACCACGCAAAGAATATGAAAAAATGTTAATGTGTAAAACCGCAAAAGATATTTGGAATTCTTTACTAATCACTCACCAAGGTAATAGTCAAGTCAAAGATAATAAAATAGATCTTCTTGTACAACAATATGAACAATTTACGATTCCGGAAGAGGAATCAATTGATAATGTTTTTGCTAGATTTAACACAATCATCACAAGTTTAGAAGCACTTGATGAGAATTTTTCTTGCAAGAATTTTGTAAGAAAATTTCTTAGGGCTCTTCATCCGAAATGGCGTGCTAAAGTGACAGCTATTGAGGAGTCAAAGAATCTATCAACTCTACAACTTGACGAGCTAATTGGAAACTTGAAAGTGTATGAGGTGATAATAAAGAAAGATTCTGAAATGGTCAAAGGAAAAAGGGAGCAAACCAAGTCAATTGCATTGAAAGCAAAAAGGGAATCTAGTGACGAAGAATGCTCAACCTCCGAAAGTGAAGACGAAGAGTATGCCATGGTCGTAAGAGACTTCAAGAAATTCTTCAAAAGACGAGGAAGATACGTTAGACAACTGTTTGATGAAAGAAAAACATTCCAAAGAAACAAGGACGACAAAATTAGCAAGAATGAAAGAAAGTGCTTCAAGTGTGGAGATCCAAACCATTTTATTGGAGAATGTCCGAAATTGTCAAGAAGTTAAAACCACAAGTCCTTTGTAGGAGGAGCATGGAGTGATAGTGACAATGATGAAAAAGACACAACAGAAGTTGAAAAGTGTCTCATTGCAAGATCTTCCGATGAGGTACGTTCCGAAACCGAATACTATAGTGATGATAACTTATCGTTTGATGAAAAGATTTAGATAGCAAATATAGTAGATTATGCAAACTAGGACAAAAAGTCATAGCTAAAAATAAACAACTAAAAAATACTAACAAAAAATTAAAGGATGAAATACTTGAATTAAAAATGAAACTACAAAAACTAGAAAAAGGAAAAGAAAGTATTATAGAATGTAAAGAATGTCTAGTTGTTAAAAATGAGAATAAACAACTTAAGGAAGAAATTATTAGATTTGAAAATTTTGAAAATAGTAGTCAATCACTTAGTAAAATAATTAGCTCTCAAAGAATTGCCAAAGATAAAACCAGTGTAGGATACGACTCAACCGAGGCATCAACTAGTAAATCTAAAAATGTAAAGTTTGAAGGTGAAACTAGTGAACTAAAACCTCTAGAGTTAAAACCAAAGTATATAATTTTGAAAGATAGATTAGTACCTATTGCAAGTAATGAAGAAATTAAAAGCTTTCGTAAATCATCTTTAAAACCCGAAATAAAACCTTTTCAGCCAAAAATAAGAGCTAAAACTCCACCACCTAGAAGACCAAATAGTCCTCATCCTAGGTCTAAAACTCCTCAACCTAGAGTAAACCAAAATAGACGAAACTTTCACAATAATCATCAAATGTGGAACTTCAATCCCTGGGGAATGATTCCACCATACATGCACTCAAGTCAATGCATAACGTCTTTGGACCAAACAGCTTTGGTCAAATGAGACAATGAGGACCAACAAGATGAACTTGTCGTACCTTGGCAAGCTTGGTTTTCTATCTGCTTCCACATGATCATGCAATTTCTTGAAGACTTTGAAGATTTGCTTGTTTAAGACAAAAAGGTACACGTCTCTTTTAAATTTTCCATGTCAAGATTGCATGCTTAGTCTAGTATCTAGTTTATTGTTGTTATAGCTTAATTTGTAATTTCTCTTAGCCATTTTTCTTATATATATACATATACTTATTATCATATAGCATATACATATATATACGTATACATATTATTATACATACTATATGCTCTCATAACCTAGAAAACTCATTAGTTGATTTTCTAGAATTAGAAATTGTTCGTTTACGAACCTTTTCTTTTCCCCTCCTTTGGCCTTCTTGAACTTTATACTCATGTTGATGTAGAGAAATGAGTCGAAAAATATATGGATGAAACAAACTCCCGTCATCATTTGCATCCGTCTCCCTCTCTTTTTCTCGTCCTATAAACCCATATTATTTACATATATTTATATATACATTCATATATACCTTCCACATTTTCCATCGTCGACTTGGCGGCTTGATTAATTTTATCCAAAATTATCAAGAAAATTTTAATTGGTGAAATGTCAAATAAAAATGTCAAGTAATTCTCTTCGTGCGAACTCTCTCCAACGTATTTTTGATTAAAAATAAATCTAATATGTGTGTGTGTGTGTGTGTGTATATATATATATATATATATATATATATATATATATATATATATATATACTTATTTTTATTTTCAGAATCAAAACCGCGAAAAATCCAAATTTGACTGGGCGGCTCCCTTAAAATTAAGGAGACCGGCAGTGCAAAAAGGGGCGGCCCCCTTAATGATTAAAGGGACCGGCCATCTGACGAATTCTACCCGTTTTTCTTCCTTATTACACTTACCAAACACTCCATTTTTCACTCCCCACTTCCTCCCTACCCGCTGTGACGAATTTTAAACCCCAAAATCATCCAAAATCCATCCTCAAATCTTCATATCAAGGTCAATTAACAAAGGGCAAATACTTATAACACGATTAGCAACAAGTTTTGTAAGTTTTTCATAACACATTTCTTTTAATTTAATCTAATTTGGCCATAATCATAATTAAGCTTTTTCTTTCAAAATCTTCAATTTCAAGTTTCTTTCAAATTGATTCTAGGATTTCCATAACTAAATGCTTCCCTTAGGATTAGAATGTATAATTAACATTAGAAACTAATAATTACAAACCCTCTTGTCGAAAATTTTTGAAAAAGTTCATACACTCATTTTCAAATTTTGCTTATATACATTGTTGATTAATGCTACAAGAACTTGTTAAAACATATCACATTATGGTTTTATAACTTATTAATCACAAAAACAAATTTTTTGGTGAAGTAAAAATAATATTTTTGTTTGATAAGAGGGTGTTTGGATCATGCCCAAATAGTGTCGAAAATTATCCAATATTACCTCTATAATACATCGTCATGAATATAAGTATAAAACTAGCATTTTAGAGTTGTAAAGATATATAATTGATATATATATATTGACATTTTGGTAGTAAATTTTCTAGATAAGGAAGCGTTTGGTTTGACTAGAAAAATAATATTTTTGAGTCAAATTATAAACCATTCTTTTCGAAACAAATCATTTGCATAAGAAACTTGTTAGAAATAGCTAGTTATACAATATAATGTACATCTAGCAAATTTTCATGATATATTAAGATGTTTAAAGGGTGTTTGGATTATCCTATAACAACTTGATAAACATCGTAAAATATATCTAACACAAGTTAAAAATAAAAATAAGGAACATGGTAAACTACTTCTCAAGTTAAAGGTCTTTAGAGGCAAAGTACGTTTATGTTCCACATATGTTATAAAAATATAAACATCATATTTTAACGCCAACTTTATTTTAATTTTATTTTGTTGTTATTGTGTTTAGGTGAAAATGCCCAAAGTTATTACCGAAGATATTTCATTAACCAAAAACTATATTCCCAAAGTCTCTCAACTTCCCACCACCTCTCCTTCCGTTGCTCATTTCTATCGTCAAATTGAAGATAGAAATATTCATGAAGGTCGTGTCGTACATCCCACTTACTTTCAATCCGATTTCATCGATCGTATGTTCACAAATATCCATTTTGAATGTCTCTTCCAAATAAATGAACCCATTATTCCTCGCTTTATTCTCGACTTCTATAGCCAAGTCAAGGTCCAAACCGGTGATTTTGGTTCCATTTTCATCTCGTTCATGATCCAACATGAATTCATTACTCTAACTCTTTCACAATTCGGTCAAATCCTCCAAATTCCTTTCACCGGTCAATCCGTTTTCACAAACGAATGGGATCTTGGTGCCCTTCAACTCGTCCAGCTTTTGGTCCTTATTTCTCCGAAATTCCTTCTCCACTCAAAATTCGTCAAATGCTTGGGTTAACCCGTGAAACCACCTCTCGAAAAATCAAATCCAAAAATGTCGATATTACCGAAAACCAAATTCTACTCAAAGAATTAAGCCCCGACATGAAGCGTTGGGAAGAACTCATTCGTGAGAATGCGTTTGGTACCGGAGGCCACCATGACCATCTCCCGGCTAGCCTCGCTCATATGTTTTATTGTATTGTTTCCGAACAACATTACAATTTGGCTTATGTCTTTATCAAGTGCATTGAACGTGCAAGAGCTACTCCTAAAGCCAATCTTCCGTATGCAATGTTCCTCACACGTCTCTATCGTCATGTTATCGAACACTATCCTGATCTTGATGGTAGTATCTATGAGTCCATCTATCCGACCTTACATCCACTCGTTCTTAAACAAACCCTTAAACCTTGTAGTGATAAGGGTAAATCTCGTCGTCATAGTTTCCATGGCTCATCATCTCGTCGAGAGGATGCCGAAGAGGATGAATTTATTCATCGTGCTCCCTCTCCCGATACGTTTCTTGAAGACTTGGAAGAACTTGAAGAAGACAATCACCAAGTGCCATCTCCTTCCTCTCAAACTAACCAAGTACTATTTGAGCGACAAACCGATTTGCTCAATCAAAACCGAAGGATACGCGAGGAGATGCGAGGAAACTTCAAGTACATTGCTAAGACGATTGGAGGATTATTCAAGAAGAAGAAGTGATGGGGGTCTTATTATTTGCTTTGGATGATCATGTTTGTTGAACTATTAGTTTGTTGCTTTTGTTGAATAATTGTTTTTTGTGTGCTATATTTTCGATATATATTCGGAAATTAATATTTGTTGCTATATTTTTAGATACATTTGAACTATATTATTAGTTGACTTATTATTATTAGTTGCTCTACATGTATGCATGTTTTTATACTTGCTTTTAATCTATGCTTGCATGATTTGTGTATGCTTATATATATGTTTCTCTAATATACCAAAACTAAAATAAAATGTTCCAATAGAGCTTGCTGCAAACACAAAACCAAAATAAACCATTTTTAGAAAAAAAATTGAAATTTGGTCGTCTGGGATTTTACCAGATGGGCGGCCCCCTTAATTAACAAGGGCGACCCCTTTAATTTTAAGGGGGTCGGCCATGAATTAAGGGGACCGGCCACCTGGAATAGTTTTTACACTGTTTTCTTTTGCAACTTGTGACTCCTTTTGCTAGTCCCAGCTACCATATCCCTTAAAAACTAAACTAATTTTGGAATCTAACTATGCAATTTTAAATAAATACCATTTCTAAGCATGATTCCATGCTATATAACCCTTATACACCTTTCATCCACACTCCATCATCATCATATTCATCAACCTCAACCAATTCATCATGTCATCTCCAAAAACCACCTCCAACAAAGCCAAGAAACAAAAGCTTGTAATCATACCACCAAAACAACTTTTTATTGATCTCACAAATGAAGACAATACCACTCCATCACCGCCTCCTCAATGCTCATATCCTAGTGCTCCCAATGCACCTTCCAAAACACCATCAACTCATGGAACCTCCACCTCTTCCATACCATCATCATCATCATCCATCAATGACTACAACAACACTCACCTATCACCTCCACCAAGAATTCCACCACCACCACCTATTGAAAATGCAACCTTAGACATCACTCTTTCATTATCACCCATCACACCTCTTGATGCACAATTTTCACCATCACCACTCAATCCACCAAACTTCAATCCCATCCCATGGAGCTTGCTTGAAGCTCATGGCGATACTAGCCTTTGTTGCATCCATAACCGCACCATCATCTTTGGATTAAGAGATGAAATCCACTACATGTTTTCATACCTTGAAAGCTTGTTCCCTCAACCTCAACCAACAACATCCACACCTCCACTACCAACATCAACCACACCTCCACCTCCATCAACATCAAACACACCTCCATCAACTCCATCATCTCCACCTATAATATTTCTCCTCCCAAACTAAGCATGGCTCATGGTTGAAAAATAAAATTGTTTAAACCATTTTGATGGCAAGCTCTAGGAAAAACATTTCTATTAGAGTTTTGGTTGCTTGTAAGCCCTTAAGGCTTTAGTTTATTTGTTGTATTGTTCACGCATCTTGGATGCATGTTTTTTGTATTTTCATCAATTTATTAAAGTGTTTTCTTCCATGCTTATATTGCTCGTTTTATTTATATATATATACTTGTTGCATGCATATATATTGTATGTTCTAAATATTTTTGAAAGCATTTCATATCTCGACTTGTCTTGTAACCTTAAAACGAGGGGGAGTACACATCAAGGGGCAGCTCATCCGAGTTCGGGACAACCTTTTTGATGTTCATAAAAAGGGGGAGAAGTGATATAAACTCACTAAATACTTGCATATATAATAATTTTTGATTTAATGAGTTTAGATTTTGTAATCATCAAAAAGGAGGAGATTGTTGATATAAATAATGCGTAAAAATGTTATTAATGTTTCTCGATATCCCTATGTCTTGACGATCACAAAATGTAAACTCATTAAAAATAAAATCATTACGTAAATAAGTATTTAGTGACAAAATATCATTATATCCAACTAATTCATTTAAGGTATGAATAAACAAGTGCCTAATACATTTTATGATCAAAGGAAGGTTTATTTACTAATTACAAATTATATAAAATGGTATATAAACATTTTATATATTTAAGAAAAACATTTTGGTAATTAAAGAAAAATGTTTATTTCATAATAATTAAATAAATTCAAATTTTTAACCAAATTCAGTTAAATTTTCACCAAATAAACTTTCCCCAGAAAGAACAAAAAAATCTGACTGTTAATGTGGGCGGCCCCCTTAATTATAAGGGGCGCCCCCCTTAATTTTAAGGGGGCCGGCACACAATTAAGGGGCCGGCATACGCTCCTCTGTCAGAATTCTTTGCCTATAAATACTGGTTCAAATCTGAAATTTTTCCTCACCTTTTGCACTAAAACTTTCTGTTCTAATTCTCTCAAAACACCTTTCTAAATCCTTTGATCATAAACATATTAGTTTTGTTTCAAGTGATCTAATCCCTCATTAATCAAAAGTGCAAGAGAATAATACTCCTTTCATCTCAAATCAAGAAGTATTGAAGATTAGTTATGTAGCTTGTATTTATTGTAAAGTTGTGTAGTGATTGTAATTGGTAGATCTAGGTTGGTTTGTAAATCTAGTATTGAAAAAGTTGTGGTGTGAAGTAGAAGTAGTGTGTAGTTGTGAATTAGTGGTGTGTATAAGTTGTGAAGAAGGTGTGTAGTGGTGTGAGATTGGTTCTAGCTACTATTAAGACTCGACATCTAGCTTAGTGTCGTTAATTGGTGTAAGCGAAAGTTGTGTAAGGTTTCTCCGCCAAAAAGGGAGTTTGTTGACATAGTGAAGAAAAACTCTCGAGTAGGTGACTCGAGGAGTGGAGTAGGGCGAAGACGTGCTTCATAGCCGAACCACTATAAATACCGTGTGTTGTGGTTTGATCTCTCTATCTCTATCTTTTCTTTACTTTCATACTTACGTTATAATTGTGTAGTTAGTTAGATTAAATTGTTTGTGTTGTGCAAATGTTGAAATTCACATAAATAAGAATCGAAGTTTTTATAAAACAAAGTTTTTAAAATTCAAATTGACATAAAACTATTCAACCCCCCCCCCCCCCCCCGCCTCACTTATAGTTTTCCACAGAGCATAGAACAGGGTGAAGACAATCAATGACCTAACTACGTACCAAAGAATGGTTACCAGATATCACTTGGAATCATGTTATCACTTTCCAAAGTAAACTATTCGACCCTAATGCCTAGGTATTACGAATATCTACTTGGGATAAGACCAAATGTTTGTTTATTGAATTAGGCACAAATCAATAACCCTTGTCGTTTAAGTGTTATGTGTTTTTTGTGTATCTTTCATGCATGATTTGATTTCCTCTTAAATAGGAGAATACTCATAGCTAGTCAAATGGAATTATGAGAATTAATCGGTCCATTAATCTCCACATAATTGCCCCCATTATAGCCAAAAATAGTAGTTACATGACCAGTTAAACGTGGTCATAAGTGCAGATATAACTGTCATTTGAATAGGTCAAATCAGTTACCTTCTCATCAGCAAAATCTACTTAGCACTAGTAGCAGAATCACTCCTCAGCAGCAGAGTCATACTACTAGTAGTAGGATCCACTATCAGCAGAATCCTAATACTAGCAGCAGGATCCACTATCAGCAGAAACCAACACTAGCAGTAGAATCCTGCATAATCACTATTGAGTCAGGGTAATCAGGGACTTGATGGGTGTACACTCCGTACCTCCAAACCCATTTCCAAGTATGATTTGATTCCTCAAGTGCACTAAATTTTCCTACAATCCTCCCCAAATTTAGTTCACTTCCTTTGCATGAAAATAAAACATTAAACGAAAATATCCTAAGGATTGAATTTTCATCTTAGTACATTACACGTTAAAATATTCGAGAATCAGGTTGTTCTAAGAATTGAACCCTTCAACCCATTTGAATACCTGAAGAAAAAATATACATACATTTTCAAACTCTTAAACACTCTTGACACTATACAAGCCATGTGTCCACATCCAATTCATAAATGTTGTAAAAGCTAAAAGTCCATAGCTTCCTGAAGCGGCAAAACTTCAACATTCACATAGGTGGTCCCCCTTTATTCATGCTCCTCCCAAGCACTTTTTCAAAGAAACTTAACCATTAAGAAGTAATGACTTCTTCCTCCTTTTCAGCAGGTTCCAAGCATAAACCTTGGGATGTTTGTAAAACATGTGCTTCATCACACTGAATGTTCAGCTTCCCACATTGAACTCAGCTCCCAAGTTTCCTCAGGTAGGAGTTGGGTGTCTTAGCATTCAGTGACTAAGTTGAACTTTAAACCCATCCCTTTAGAAGACTTTAAAACCAAGTCTCTAGCCAAGCCCATCGTCAAGTGATCAGCTAAATGTTGTTGAGATCTAAGAAACTCTACAGATACCACCCTATTCATGATAAGCTCACGAATCATGCTATGCCTGACACCTAAGTGTCTAGACTTTCTATTGTACATCTGGCTATAAGCCTTTGCCAATGGAGCAACACTATCACAAAGGATAGAAATGGGTGCTATAGGTTTAGGCCACAATGGAATCTCAAGAAGCAAGTTTTTCAACCATTCAGCTTCTTTACCAGCAGCTGCTAAAGCCACAAATTCAGATTCCATTGTTAAACTGGTTATGCAAGTTTACTTCTTGGAAGACCAAGAAATCGCACCTCCACCACGTAAGAATACCCAGCCACTGGTAGACGAATTGTCTTCAGTGTTACTGATCCAACTTGCATTAGTTTATCCTTCCAACACTGAAGGATAACCAGTATATGAGAGACTATAATCCATAGTCCTCTTCAAATACTTCAGTACCCTCTGAATTGCTTGCCAGTGCTGAGCACTAGGATTACTAGTATATCTGCTCAGTTTACCCACTGCAAAGGCAATGTCAGGCCTTGTACAAGTCATGGCATACATCAGGCAGCCAATCACCCTAGAATACCCAAGTTGAGATACAGCTTTGCCAGTATTAGGCATAAGCTTCTCAGTTGTATCCATAGGAGTACTCACTGGAGTACAATCAAAGTAATTAAATTTCTTTAGTAACTTCTCAATATAATGAGAGAAATTGATATACCATTACTTTCATGTTTGATCCTTATACCAAGGATAACATTAGCCTCCCTCATGTCCTTCATGGAGAACCTTGATGACAAAAATTCCTTTGTCAGGTCAACCTGATTTTTGTCAGTGCCAAAGATCAGCATGTCATCAACATATAGACAGATGATGACTCCTTTACCAGATTCATCAAATTTGCTATATACACATTTGTCAGCCTGGTTAATAACATAACCTTTAGACAAAACCACTTCATCAAATTTTTGATGCCATTGCTTAGGTACCTGTTTCAATCCATATAAAGACTTAATCAGTTTACACACCTTGTTTTCATTGCCAGGCAAGATGAAGCCCTGAGGTTGGTTCATATAAACCTCCTCATCCAATTCACCATTCAAGAAAGCTGTCTTCACATCCATCTAATGAATAATCAGATTGTGAATTGATGCAAAAGCAATCAGCAATCTTATGGTACTGATACATGCCACAGGGGCATAAGTATCAAAGTAGTCTATCCCTGAATTTTGTCTAAAGCCCTGAATGACTAGTCTAGCCTTGAACTTTTCAATAGTTCCATCTACCTTCATTTTCTTTTTGAAAATCCATTTGCAACCAAGAGGTTGGCAACCTGGTGGTAGATCAACCAACACCCAAGTGTTGTTACCCATGATGGAGTCAATCTCATCATTTATTGCGTCTTTCCAGAAAGCAACATCCTGGGACTTCATTGCTTCTTCAAATGTTTTGGGATCATCCTCAACAACGAAGCAATAGGAATACTGGTCAGATAACTCATCCCTTGTACCTTCAATTAAGTATAATTAAAACTCATGTCCAAATGATTTTGGAGTCCTGACTCTTTTGCTCTTTCTGAGCTCAGGTTGTTGAACCATAACTTCATCATGGGCCTGAGATGATAATTCATCAGGGACCTCTGATACACCAATGTCATTAGTTCCATTTGGAATCCTTTGACTTGGTCTAGGGACTGATGAGAATCTATTCTCATCAAAGAGTGCATCCCTTGATTCAATTATTGAGTTAATTGAAACATATTCATTAGGTTCAATAACATAGAACCTGTATGCCTTGGAATACTCAGCATATCCAACAAAGATGCATTCAATGCCTCTTTCACCCAAAGTTTTCAACTTAGGATCAGGGAGTCTTACAACTGCCCTACAACCCCATACCCTGAGATAATTCAGGTTGGGTTTCTTTTTAGTCTAGAGCTCATAAGGGGTAATCTTGTTCCTTTTATTGGGAACCCTATTTAATAAATAGCAAGTTGTTAACATAGGTTCACCCAAGAACCCTTGACTCAGTCCTGAGTAGGACAACATGGAATTAACCATCTCCTTCAGTACCCTGTTCTTCCTTTTAGAGATACCATTTTGTTGAGGAGTATAGGGAGCAGTCGTTTCATGGATTATACCAACAGACTGAAAATACAGTGTATCCATGTACTCACCTCCCCTATCAGTCCTTAATCTTTTGATCAGAGACCCAAGTTGCATTTCAACTTCAGTTTTAAATACTTTGAATTTATCTAATGCTTCATCCTTGGTATGTAACAGATAAACATAACAGAACCTAGAAGCATCATCAATAAATGTCACAAAGTACTTCTTGTTCCCCAAAGAGGGAGTGGCATGCAAGTCACGCAGGTCACTGTGTATAAGCTCCAAGAGCTCAGTCTCACGTTTAACACCCTGAAAAGGTTTCTTAGTAATTTGGGTCAACATGCAGGTCTTACACTTTTCAGTGTCCAAGTCGAATGTTGGGATTAACCCATCCTTAGACATATCTTGTATCCTTAAAATGTACATGGCAAAGTCTAGCATGCCACATGGTAGAGTCATTTAGTTTAGAGGTTGACACAAAAGCTGAATTAACAATGTCAGTGACAATATTAAGCCTGAGCATTTGATTACACAAATAGCCAAAACCAATAAACACACCATGTTTAGACAATATAAATTTATCAGATTCAATAACTTGTTTATATCCATGATTATTCAAAACTGATGAGGCGAAAAATAAACTGTTTTTAGGGGGTCATTTAAGCCGGAATTGGAATTTATTTGATCAAATATTGCCCTAAATCATTCCTTTTGTGATTTTAGGTACTTTGGGAGTAAATTCTGGAAAAGGAAGCATTTTGAACGTTTTTGGAGCATAAAAGTGAAGAAAACGGTAAAGACTTAATTTTCCATGCTGGGAACAGTACCTGACGGCGTCAAGAAGGAATTTTTGACGGAGTCAAGAGCAAAATGCGTGACGACCCAGAGAAAATGTGACGGCGTCAGAAGTAGGGCGTCAAGAGTTATTTTGGGGGCAGCCTGAAGAAGGATTACACGTAACGGCGTCAAACCCAGATCTAGGCAGTCCGAGAACTTTATTGGCGGCGAGATGACGGTGTCACCTCAAAAAATCTATATATACTTTTCTATTTTTCATTCATTAAGAGAGGAACTTATGTGGAGAATACTAGGGTCGAACCTAATAAACCCTAGGTCGTTTGTAACAGTATTTTCAAGGGTTTTCACCCCTTGAAACCTTTCATGTTCAATTAAGATAAGTCCTCTTTCAATTCATTCAATATGTCTATGTGTTGTTTGAATATATCTTATGCTTGTCTTGATTATAACATGCTAGGCTAGATCTTTTGTGTGTTTGCTTGGATGTAATGAAACCTAGATGTTGATTATAGGTTGATTTCTTGTTTATAGTTGTAATGGATGAATGATTTCAATGTTAGGATTAAGAAAAATGGCAGATCTCCATTGTGTAACTTGCTTGAACGTCTTAAGAAACATGAACCGATGTGTACTAGGTTTTTATGATTGTATTTAATGCATGAGCGAATTCTAGTGATCACATGCTAGGAGCTTCTTAGCCGGCTCGACATAGGAGTGAAGTAAGAGCTTATAGGATTGGGGAAGTAAGTACGCCACCCCATGAATGGTATTAAGGAATACAATACGTCATCCACGCAACTGTAACAAGTAATTAACCTGTAAAAGATATCTAGGGAGTAGTGAAATCTAAGTAAACACCATTTTTCCACATATTGCTCACACCACTAGTTTAATTTAGTTTATTTTTATTTTTATTTTTAGTATTTTATTTTGATTGCACCTTTAGTTATTGGGTTAGTTGATTAGCTACTAATTCCGCCCACTCTTCCAAAACCCGAGATTTTACTTGCTTTTATAAGAATATAAAAATACAAAAAGAATCATCTCTCACCTCTAGACCTAGTTTTTAGGCTTTCTAATCCTAGCGACACTATTCCTGAGTTGAACGATCAATCCCCCGGTACTTGTCACTATACTATACTACAACAATCAGATACACTGCCTGGTGGGGGTTGTAAGCTTCTCGAGATCCCTCGAGAGGTAAAGCCTGGTGAAATTCCCACGCATCAAAAAAACTACTTGAAACCAAGTTTTTCCTTATATCAGGAACATGAATAACATTAAGCGAAGTTACAAACTTTCCAGAACTAAAACAAAGATCTACACAACCACGACCATGTACCAAGGCTGTTGACTCATTTCCCATGTGAAGAATAGAACCATCATTCAGTGACTCGTAAGTCTTGAACCATCTTCTATCTTTGCACACATGAACAGTTGCTCCAGAGTCAACCCACCACGCAACATCATCAGAGTTAGATTCAGATACATATGTAACATAATAAACCAGAAGAGATTCATTAAACATATTCTGACCTTTTAGTGAGTTGGCAGAACCACCACTCCCTGAACCACTAGTGCCTGAACCATTGGTTTTACCACCAACCTTAACACATTTGCAATCCCTTTTAATGTGACCAGATTTGCCACATTTCTAACAAGTAGGTGTTTCCTTCTTATTAGGATCAGCCCTTGTGTTATCCTGATGTTTACTTTTGCCTTTATTGTCATTGTACCTGGTGGAATTGTTATGTTCCACCATATTAACAACAGATGCACCAGTAGCATTGCTACTCTTTTGCTTGTCATTATCCTGTGCCATGAGGGATTCCTCAATACGCAGATGACTACCCTACTGAACAAGTGTCAGTTCTTCCTTCTTATGTTTCAAGGTATGCTTGAAATCTTTCCAAGAAGGAGGGAGTTTGTCAATGATACAAGAGACTGAAATAGCCTCATCCATGTTCATTTTGTGTTGTGTAAACCTTCCAAGTATTCCAAGAAGTTCATTGTATTGTTCCATAACTGGTCTTGAATCAGTCATTTTATAATTTGTGAAATTACTTACAAGAAACTTTTTACTTGAAGCATCCTCAGCCATATATTTGGCATCCAAGGAATCCCAAAGTTCTTTGGAAGATTCAACATTCTGATAAATGTCAAAGAGAGAATCATACAAACCATTGAGGATTAAATCTCTGCAAACGTAATCATCATTCTCCCATTTGCTTCAATTCCTTATCTGTTCCACGGTAGCATCATCCCCATGATCTTCAGGAATAGCAGCGCTTAGAACATACACCACATTCATGCTTGACAGCAAGAAGTGCATCTTCTGAAATCAACACCTTCAAACTTTCCAATTTGGAAAAGTTAGCAGCCATATGCCTCCTAGCAGCAGCCATTGATTATCACAAAATAGTTTACTTTGATTGTTGGTGGTTATGAGCCCAGAATAGGGTGAAGACAATCAATGACCTAACTATGTACCAAAGAATGGTTACCAGATATCACTTGCAATCGTGTTATGACTTTCCAAAGTAAACTATTTGACCCTAATGCCTAGGTATTACGAATATCTACTTGGGATAAGACCAAAATATTTGTTTATTGAATTAGGCACAAATCAATAACCCTTTGCGTTTAAGTGTTATGTGTTTTCTGTGTATCTTTCATGCATGATCTGATTTCCTCTTAAATAGAAGAATACTCATAGCTAGTCTAATGGAATTATGAGAATTAATCGGCCCATTAATCTCCACATAATTGCCCCCATTTTACCCAAAAATAGTAGTTACATGACCAGTTAAACGTGGTCATAAGTGCAGATATAACTGTCATTTGAATAGGTCAAATCAGTTACATTCTCATCAGCAGAATCTACTTAGCACTAGCAACAGAATCACTGCTCAGCAGCAGAGTCATACTACTAGCAGTAGGATCCACTATCAGCAGAATCCTAATACTAGCAGCAGAATCCACTATAAGCAGAAACCAATACTAGCAGCAGAATCCTGCACAACCACTATTGAGTCAGGGTAATCAGGGACTTGATGGGTGTACACTCCTTACCTCTAAACCCATTCCCAAGTATGACTTGATCCCTCAAGTGCACTAAATTTTCCAACATGTATGACTAATTATAAAATTTAAACATATAGCTATAGATATGCATGATTGTTACGTTGTCATATTTTAGGCTTACTTGATAGAATAAACCAAGAGTTGTATTTTCTTTTAACTAGAAAATTGTATTAGAAAGATTCAAGCATGCGCTAAGCTTGAGTAAAAAGAGCTACATGAAAGATCTAGGATCGATGACCTAAACGCTCCAAGTTAGAGTGTGATAAAAGTCTTGATTTCGCCAACAAGCACATCTTTCCTTCGATGCTTCAAGTCAAAGCAAAGCCTATATAGTATATAATCATATAATGTCCAAATTATCCATGCGGAAGTTTGAAGGACTAGTTTAAAACGCTGTACATACAAAGCCCATTCATATATAATGACTCATCAATTAGTGACGTCTTTTTTGGATAAAAGGTGATCACCCTGGTCCAAAAAAACATTTAAGTACAACGGATGAGAGTAAATCTCTCATCTTGGCCATTTACATGGGCATAAAACATCACCTATTGTGCAACAACCAGAATACTACATAAGAAAGACATGACAATCTTATGACCAACCAAAAACAAAATTACTTCCTACGACGACCTTGAAGCTTGATATCATACATGTCATAAAAGGCATCCAATTGCCCTGGTAAATCGTAGACCTAATCCGCATAGTCATCATAATAATCTTCTAGCTCGTGACCGCCGCCTGTAGATGCGAGAAACTTAGCCATAGGATTATCCGGCTCAAGCACCTCATCATCACTATCAGAAACAACCATATCCCCCACCTTACCCCATGGTAGAATAAGTCGTTTGAAACCCATCCACCTTTTTAAGAGGATTACCATTATCACCCACAAGAGTAGTTTTCTCATCAATAATTAGCTTTTCAATCTTCCCAATTTTCTCATCAATAGGAGTAGTACAAGGAATACCATTCTCGTCAGTATCTTCCATATCAAGAGCAGCAAATGGGTTTGAGTCACTCACAAGCCAAGCTTGTGTCTCCTTACTAGTCATTTGAGAGCCATCAACCTTAGTTTCCTTGTTACTACCAAATTCCAAATCATCCTCATCCTTAGTCCCATCAATTGTAACACTAGGAATACCATTCTCATCTGCATCTGCCATATCAAGAGCAGCAAATGGGTTGGATGTAGCAAATGTCGTCTCACTCGTACTTGCCTCATTAATGATTTTCTCCTTATTAGCATTCGGCTTCTTTAACACAGCTACATACACCTTCTTAGGTTAAGAAGGGCTAAATTTAGCCCCTTTACCCAAATCATTATCACGAAATGGTTCTTCTGAGGCATTTGAACCCCAACCTTCTTACCTTTAGCCTTACGATTCTGTACCTCAATGAAACCATCATTCGTCTTTTCCAAAGTGGTAAAAGCTTCTGCTGCCACATTATTGTCACTACTAACAGCCTCCTTAACACATTTTGGACAACTGATACGTTCATGGCTAAAAAGTTTACACACCTCACAATGAGAAGACTTCCATTCATACTCGACCTTGATGCTTGTCATAATAAAACCGCTATCTTCCTCTTTGGGAATAGCCATAGTAACTTCGCGTTTTAATTCAAACTCCCATGATAATTCCACTAAAGCACGAGCAAAGCTAATATGTCCCTATGAATCAACACACATTGAGCTTGTAAAAGCATCTAACATGATCGGTTTACCAACTTGTGTAGCTATCAAGCTCAACCCATCTTCAGAATATGCAAGAAGAGGCACATTATGTAGTTTAATCCATAGGAACTTTGGTTACCTCATATTTAGTAAGCGACACATCAGGAGTCCATTTGTTAAGATTGAGAGGCGATTTGTGGATTAACTAAGGGCCCCGCTGAACACAGTATCCATAACCTCTTTAGAATTGTACTTAAAGAGGAAAATACATGCATCATTTTTAATAAGCTTCTTCAAACCAAACTTACCCTATGTATTTGTGACATAGTTTTGAACAATCGAGAAGGCAATCTTCATGCCAACAAAGAAACCAACGAGAGTATTATCATACCGGTTCAAAACACTCTCCATAGCAGCCTTTGGCAACAAAGTGTCATGATTTTCAATACAATTCTCATTAACCAAAGGTCTAAAGTTAACCTTCCTAGTGATACGTTTTGGACTTAAAACATTAGTAAAGGAGGTAGAACCCATCTCATTAACCCTTGTACTAGTCCCAACTACATTAGAACTGCAACCCATGTTAGTGGTAATAGGCACATTTTCACTAGACTGACTTCTACCAATAGTCTTCTCTCCATGCTGTACTCCACACGGACCTGTACCATTAATAACACCCACTTTATTAGTATTCTTCATGGGTTTAACTAATAAGTTGCTATCCACACGTGTAGATAGATTAATATCACCATCATCTTCAGTCCACTTGATAATAATAGGCGAAGTCAACGCATTAGTCAAACCAGAATCCACATGCTTGTATAACTTAGGGCTGCTCATAGTTCTAGAGTTTGAATTAGAAAAACTAGGAGCAGCCATAGAATCCGTTATAACCGTATCTTCATACGTCTCACTTGCAGGTTCAAATGTCGGAACAACGGTATTCCTACTCATACTTCGTAACCTAGTAGCAATACTTTTCATGAGATCTTCATTCGTCCTAGTTTGATCGGCTAAACTATTGGAAGAACTCAAATTAACACCACCACTCCCACTCGACACACTTTCATCAGATTTACCAATAGACTTCGAACCCTTGGTCGCGCTATTATTATTCAGAAAACCCTTTTCCATCTCTCTATAACCCACTAACAATCTCCAAACAGTCAACACTAACCAAAAGAAGCATGCAGCATGCAGCAATAACAGTATACGAACAAGAAAAAAAAGAAAACCCTAACTGAAACAGTTCTGGTTTTACGTGTACACACCAGCAGAACCTATCCTCCAGCCATAATAGTCAATCAATAATGAATAAGAGTAATTTAGATTAATTGACTTACAATAAATAGACCAAAGAAATCCTTAGCGATTTACAATAACCGATTAGGATAAAACCCTAAAGTCGGTTTATCAAAAATTCGTATGTAAACCTTAAATCGATTACACCAAAAAAACCAAAAAACAATGTGTTTCAGGTAGCAATCATGGTCAAGTAATGATAAACAAGGATGCAAATCACTTACTCTAACACATCGTAGTAAAAAACACAGGATTAGAGGCTGTTTAGGAAGAAAAACGATTTATGATAGTTAGGGATCTTTTTTAGCTAGAGAGAGAATTAGTTAGGGTTTTTTTTTTTTAATTACTTTAATTAGTGGCGTGTTAACAAACCTAATATCTCTTTATGGAATAATCACATAATCTTGGCATTTTATAGATAGCAAAGTATGAACAATGTCGTAAATTAGAGAAACATCTATCTCTTCTAATATAATTTCTTGATGCTTCTAAGAAAAATAGGATTACCAAACAAGTTGATGGAGTAAAAGACTTTTATTTTATTTTATTTTTATTTATTTATTTATTTTTACTTTTGTGACTATAGGTATTAGGCACCTGATAGATTTCAACTATATATGAGACAATTTCTGTGTGCATGTCTTTGAGTGAGAGGTGGGGCACAAAAAGGGGATGCATGCTAGCTAGATAGCATGAATCTGTCCATGAAGCAATAAATGATGTTGGAATCGAAGTCTCACTTGAGCTAACATCAACCTGGCTATAAAGCAGTGATCGATAATCCAGCAATAAGTTTACAAGGGTCACGATGTTGACAAAAATAATAACCATGATTAATTTGTTAAGAATCTTCTATTTCACTGAAGCACGCATAGGTTTATCTAAACAAATGTAACTTTCAGTCGAGCTAGAGCATTAGATATGGTCATTTGACTACTCTAGCATTGTCTGGCCACTTTTCTCATACTATATTTGTATCATAACCAATGTTCACTTTTTGTATCGAAATATATCACTCACACAAACGTAAATATATATAAAAACAAAATGAAAAAAATAAAAAATAAGAAGATCCCACGAATGCCCATTGTTGGAACCACTCAACCACATACTCAGCTCTTTGACAACTACGCAGGACTAACTTGGTGATGTGTTGACAAACGACGAGGACTACCAACGAATGGATACACGCCATATGCTCTTATGCTCTAGGTATTTAACATGCAATCCGGCTATGCCCTAAACAAAAAAGTGAGCTAGTCAAAGTGGTCTAGAGTGAGACATTGTATATGTATGGTCAAGTGATCAATTCCATGATCACTGCAGATAACATCTGTAAACATAGCACAGACGTACTTGTTTAACGTACTACTTTCACATATCTTACTGTTGCTTAGGTTTGCAATATACACACTCACTCTCTCACACACATACATATAAAAACACACAGAGATAGAGTCATTGCAGTCTCTTTCTGAGTTGAGGACGAGATGACTGATACTAATACTATCACTTTGATCGTGTCTTTTGTCAGAAAGGTAACGATGGACCACTGATACTTTTACTGCTTTTGGGGTTTCACCCAAAGTTTTTTACCCTTTCTTTTACAAAAAGAAATACTACACAATTACTATGTATATACGTTGCAGATGTTTATTTATTTCGACTTTAAACTAATGTAAGATACGATGCAGTGAGCATGGCAAGCACACAGTTTTACCTTCCTATATGGGACTTGTTTTGCTTTAACTTTATGTTTCAGCTCTTTGTTTCTGTCATGGAAAATATTCTCCACCATACAAGTAATTTGAGTGCCTGTATATATATATACATATGTATATTCAAATAATGTGGATATATGTCATTATCAAAAAGTGTACTATTTATTTTTACATAACATAATGTTTAATAAAGTTTTTTCTTCTATTTTGAACGGCAAATTTTCATTAAAAAATCTAGCAATACCCTAGACCAAAAGAGATTACAAAAGGGATCATACAAGCTAATTTCGGATCCACGTCCGTGTATATCACATCATGAACCCCGGTGCAGCGCAAGAGGACAAGGGTTGGATCAATACGTATATAATACATAACCACATAATACTGGGGGAGATGTGCTCACCTATTTATACTTCTTTATAAGATACAAATTTATCACGGATATGTGGTCATTGTTAATTCCATTGCTGATGCATGGTGTCGCGTATGCTTTATTTTTTTTTTCCTGGATTCATTACCTCCAGAGGTTAGTTTTGAACTCGTACAACAGATAAATCAACAGATATATTAATTGGACCCCGTTAATGGTATATATTTGTAAACTGAACCAGTGCAAAACATGTTCTTTGTACTTTGCCTTTTAACTCTACATTACCAATATTGATATATTGTCATACATTTGTACTTGGCTTATGGGTCGGGTTGTGTTGGGAATCCCTTGTGTTGTCATTGTTTTATGCTACTGGATATTAACTGACTCTTTTTATTTTTACCCTGTGAGGGTTACTTTAACATGTATGGCTAACGAATATAATTTATTCTTGTGATAAAAAAATGTTTGTCAAAATAGTCAAGGCTGGATATAGTGAAGGCATATCAGGATATGGCCCCCTAATGCTCAACGAAGTGCATAAATACAATTTGTGTTCGAAATTTTTTGTATAAATGATTATTTGCAAACTTTGACACAATTTAATATATGTATATTTATATATATTTGTATCTGTTAGTAGGTTTGCGTTCTCTTAAAATATACTTCACAAAGAGCTAAATTGTGTCTAAAATGAAGTTAATAACTTAATATTATTAGAGGATAGATATGACACAAACCCGATTGTGTGTTTGGTTCTATTAGGGTTTCATTATGGCTCAAACTTTCGCGATTTCGCCACTCGAACTGCGAGAGAGTTTTAGAGGATAGATATGGCCCAAACCCAATTGTGAGTTAGGTACATTAGGATTTCATTATATATTTGACGCTATATATCGTATCAGTAAAACGTATCGCCTACGGAGTTTTTACATTCAACATGGAAAAGCTTTTGCAAAGTGCAGACTGTGCAGCTGCCCTTCTAATGTTTATGTCGATCAAAGTGACACGATACGACGATATGTGCTAACAGAGCCTCAAATTTTAACTATTCATTGTGAATCAAAATTAGATCATACAAAATGAATCTATATTTCCTAATCAAACTAGTTTTTAGAAAAATACTTTTTTCATAAATGTATAAGTTGTAATAATATTAGAGAATCCATTATAATAAATCTTTTTAAAGGTTTATAGTTGTATTATATCATTAATTTATAAACCTTTTTTTTTTTTTTTTATAAATATATATCCACTATGTTTAACCTCATAAAGCTTTATAAACATTTAACATAATTCAAATGCATTAAATTATAACAAGATTCAATATTATAGACATATTCATGTCACACAAGTATAAAATATGTCCTCACTATAGTTTGTAAGCTTTTAGACCTTTTCATACTTTATAAATTTTTTCATAAACTACAACAAATAATGGATGCCTTTATTTTTTAATTTTGTTATCATTTGTAACATAAAAGTTAATTTAGTTAATAACCATAACTAATATTTTAATCAACACAAACAAGCCAAACAATTTAAAAAGCAAAAAAGAAAAAAAGAGAAAACGATCAGGACCCTTAAAAAATTATGTCAGATTCGGAAACTCGTCGACTTAGAATGTTCAGCGATTTCATGTTACCATTCCTATTTCTCTGTATTCCCTAATAGAAGCCACTTCAAAGCTTACACCCAACAACTAAGTTGTCTCGCCGACTAATCTTTGCTACTTACATAATGCATGATATGCATTCTTTAAACTTAATATGCTTAAAATTTGAGTAATGTTGATTGCCTATAATACTTTAAACTTAAATACATAAACGACAAGTTTTACTATTTAACTTTCCGTATCAAAACAAGTTTAAGTCACACGGTTGCTCTATCAATACATTTTCTTTACTACTTTTAAATTGTCAACCTTTTAAATGACAAGTATGTAATATTGGTTAATCTTTACGTATTTATTAATTTAAAAGAAAGCACGGTGTCTCAATATATACTACATATAAAAGGTGAATAATTTTTCTTAAAACTTCAAATTTAGCAATGTGTTATACCTAAAATACTCTTTTATTATTATTTTCTTGCAAGGATTAGTTTGACTTGATTTTGAATATGTTGCCTTGTAAATATTATTAAAAAGTTATCTATCACATTTGATACATACTATATATACTTATCATTTCAACTATATGAATAACACATCATTTATAAAAAAAAAGTATTGCAAAGTGAATGGAGAAACAATATGTAGTTTTCTCATTAGAAATGAAAGATTGAGTACAGAGTGGTATTTATACATGAACATACTAGCTAGCTAAAATATCTATCAACTAACTAAAATATCTTCTAACTACATTGCAGTACAAATCTTCAAGCACTTCTGAACAAGAGTGTTTGGAGGTTATATTTGCAGACTTGACTCGGTGTTTGGATGTGTATTCTATATCCCCCTCGAAAGTTGGCATTGTGTAGGGATCACAAATGCCCAACTTGTATAAAGAATTGTAATGTAAGAATCTACATAGGCCTTTAGTTAGAATGTCTGCAACCTGTGACTTAGTTGGAATGAAACATGGCTGAATGAGACCTTATTCAATCATGTCCCTCACAAAGTAACAGTCTATTTCAATGTGCTTAGTTCTAGCATGATTGACAGGATTGTTTCCTAAGGCAATGGTAGAAGCAATGTCACACATCATTAGGATAGGAGTGGGGACATAAATATGTAGATCATGTAGAAGACACTTAAGCCAATAGATTTCACATGTGTTGTCTACAAGGACTCTATACTCAGCTTCAGTGGATAATCTTGACATCACTCTTTGCTTTTTAGATTGCCAAGAGATAAATAGCATAGCCAGAAACAAACTTCTAGTGATAGGACAACTAGCCCAATCATTGTCACAATAAGTGGTGAGGTGTAAAGAGTTTTGTAAAAGGAAGAAGAGGCCTTGACCTAGGCAAAGTTTGATGTATCCGAGAACCTTGATGAGAGAATTGGCTAAGAGCTTAAGCTATAAATGCCAAGTCTGGTCTGGTGATGGTAATGTAAAGCAAATTTCCAACTAGTGGTCTGTAAGTAGAAGGATCTGAGAGAAGTTCTCCATCTATGGAGTTGAGTTTGATGAGAGAGTCTATAGCTATAGCAGATATTTTCGTGTTGATGACCCATGCATGTTCCAAAAGTTCTAAGACATACTTCCTTTGTGTCATAGCAAGGCCAGAAGCATTTCTTAGGAATTCAATGCCAAGATAGTAGTTCAGTGGGCCTAAATATTTGATGTTGAACATATCAAGTAGCTTGGTTTTGATGAAAGTGATGAATGAAGCATCTTGATTGACAAAAAGAATGACATCAACATATACCAAGAGTGAAGTAACTGGCCCTTTGTGAATGATTGTGAATAGAGAGGTATCCACATAGCTTTGTTTGAAACCAAGTTAAGTGAGGAAAGTAGTGAGCTTTTCAAACCATTGCCTATTTGCATGCTTCAAACCATAAAGGGACTTTTTGAGCTTGAAGACAGTTTTAGGAGGCAAGTTTATGTTGTATCCTTGTGGGACAGTCATACAAACTTCCTACAGATCACCATGGAGAAAAGCATTGTCGATATCCAATTGCTCAATGAACCAATCATGGTGGACTGCAACTACAAGGAGAGTTCTAACTATGACCATCTTTGTAACTGGTGCAAAGGTTTCCTTGAAATCCACTCCTTCCTTTTGGTGAAAGCCTTTTGCCACAAGTCTGGCCTTTTACCTCTCAATGGTTCCATTAGCATGTAGTTTGATTCTGTATACCCATTTGCAGCCTATAGGTATTTTACCAGGAGGCAATATGGTAAATTCCCAAGTGTGGTTTTGCTCCAATTCATGTATTTTCTTATTCATAGCCTCTACCTATTATATATCTTTGGAAGCTTGGGTAAAAGGACTTGGTAATTTGATAATGTTAATATTAAGGATGTAATGCAGCGATTTAGTGGTAAGGTTGTTATAATTAAGATAGTGTGAGTGATGATGATGTGAAGTGGCAGTGTTTATGAGTGATTTGGGTTGAGTATATTGGTAGTCTTTGAGTGCATTGGGGATTTGTCTGTTTCTTGTGGAGGTTCTGGTTAAAAGTGGAGGTGGAGGTGAAGTTGAGGTGGTATTAGATTGTTAGATGGTTGCAGTTGGTGTTTGTGACAACTCGCATTTTTTAGGTTCATACTTGACCATAAACTCAAAACATTTTACTTTGAATGCTTGAATATTTACTTTAACGTATAACTGTTAAGTTAAATCAGGTACGACGAAAAACAACTGTTAACAAATATTGTAACACCCTAGGCAAATCACACATCGACCGTGGCTTGGAGTGATGCTGGGATATTAGAATTACATACGCATTTTCAGACACAACGCGTTTTGTGGCCTAATAGTTGTTAAGCGTGCTCTTGCGAGAGCACAACTGGCATGGGTGACCATGCTGGGAAGTTATAGGAAGGCCACAAAAGTAAATCCGTGAGCATTCGAGTAAAGCGGACAATATTGTGGGATGAGTAAGGCGGGAAGTTACAAGTTGGTATCAGAGCCACTTAAGAACCGTTTGGGACGGTAGGGCAAACCTCGTCGAGGATGATGAGTCCCTAAGGGGGAAGGGGTGAATTGTAACACCCTAGGCAAATCTCACATCATCCGTGGCTTGGAGTGATGTTGGGATATTAGAATGACATACGCCTTATCAGACACAACGCGTTTTGTGGTCTAATTGTTATAGCAAGTTACAGTTAAGCATGCTCGTGCAACAGCATAACTGGCATGGGTGACTATGCCGTGGAAGTTACAGGATGGCTACAAAAGCAAATCCATGAGCCTTCGAGCAAAGCGGAAAATATTGTAGGCTGAGTAAGGCCGGATGTTACAAATACCGGCACTAGATTAAGTGTAGTCTACATCAACTCAGTACTTTAAGACTTTTACAAGCATGTTTTATAAGACTATGTATTTGGTTTTACAAGTTTCACTTAAATCGCTACGTTTGCATTTAAGTTATACATGCATGCATACATACACCACATTTCCTATAAATGCTTACTTACACTTATATTTAAACACTTAAACAACGAAATTCAAATCCCCCCCCCCCCCCCCTTGTACCTACCCTTGGCCAGCCATACTAGAGAGGAAAGTCAAACATACATTTGTTTGCTTTGAAACACTAATACACCAAATTCATAACATAAACAAGAACCAAGGAACTCATGTGACAAAGCTACCACAAGTAAACTTGATTCCCTCTCTTTTCTCTCCATAGTTCACGGCTCAAGAGCCTCCACAAAACCCAAAACACTTCATTCCTTATATGGTTCACTTGGCAAAAAATAAGATTCAAGTATTGCCTCTTTTACTTATATATATACTTCACTACCTAACTAGTTTTCTCACAAAATCAAACATAAAACTCTCTTGTTCTTTATCTCATTCTAAATGGTAGCAATAGGGGCACAAAACAAGGATTCAATACTTGGTTTAATATTTGGTTATATTTAGATTAAGTGTTGAGGAAGATTGTGTTCGTGTTTACCAATCTTCCTCAATACTTTATAAGCATTTCATGACTTACTTCACACTTCATTTCACACTTATTTATCATTTCATAATTGTTTTAGATCACCATTATATGTCTTGTTGTGTTGAAATTGGATTATAAGTTAAGTTACAAAACCCTAGTTTCTGTCCAAAATCTCAGTTGACATCTTCACTATAGAAAACCACTTTATAAATTTTCTGGGCAATCCTTCTTTGGTACACACTTAGATATAGGTCTTACGCAGTTCCTAGTCGAATTTCGTAATTTTTGGAATTGCTTTACTATTTTTACAAATTTTTCCCAAATCGGGTGTCTGAAAATCTTTAAATTTGAGTTTGAAACTTAGATCATATTTATCACCACCATAGGAGTAGTTTGGGAAGTCGAGCCTTTTAAATTTTTTGTAGCTAAGACTCTAACATAAACTCAACAAGTTGAACTGACTCTAAAGATTAAGTATTGAAGCAGATATAACCCCTAAAAGTTGAGTAAAACTTTATGAAAATTTACAGTTTTGATACCCGTGTGTTCTTTCTTATTTCTGGAACAATAGACTTAGATCTGGAACAAATGACCTACATTTTGGAAAGACAACTAAAAAATCTTCAACTTAGTCTTTTGAATGGACTAATTTCATTAGAAAACGAGTGAGATATAGCCTGTCGAACTCGGGAAAAGTTTCTGTCAAACAGTAGATCCGTATATAAATGAATATAAACCGATACCTAAAACATGTTTTCACAAACCGGGGCATTGATTTATTGAACGTAGACATAATTACCTACGTTTAGAGAGTTGAACGGGTAAAAACGAGTTAGAAATGAAGGAGATACACCCAGGGATTGATCGTTCTCTAGGGGAATAGTGTCTTTAGGTCAAGATGTACGACGAATTAGGTCTAGAGGTTTTTGAAAGAGTGGGCGGAAATAGTTGCTAGTCAACTAACCCAAAACTAATATAATTATAAAATTAATTAAAATAATTAAAACGAAAAAGGTAAAGTGGTGACTATTTATGATGAGGAAAACGTGTTTACTTAGATATAATTACTCCCTAGTTATCTCCTACTGATTTGTGGAACACGTCCTTGTTTTAGTTGAAGCGTTATATTCCTTAATATTGGTCGTGGGGAGGTGCCGAAGTCCCCAACTTTATGAATCTTAGTCTCCCTTAAAGTCTATTAAGTTATCTAGGATCTACAAGCCGCAATTCACGCAATAAATACAACGAGAAAAACTAATAGTGCACTCTGCGGTTGCGTTTCTAAGACGGTCAAGCTAGTTACAAATAAGTTATTATTGCTAGTGGTGATCAGTTTGCTCTGATACCATATTGCAAAGTGAATGGAGAAACAATATGCAGTATTTATACATGAACATACTAGCTAGCTAAAATATCTATCAACTAACTAAAATATCTTCTAACTAATTTATAACTACATTGCATTACAAGTCTTCAAACACTTCTAAAGTAGGAGTACAGTCTTGTGCTGCTGCTTCCTTTGACATAACAGGAGTGTTTTCGAAGTAATATTTGCAGCCTTGACTTAGTGTTTGGATGTGTCTTCTATAAAAAGCTAGAAATCTTTTTCTATGAAAGACAATGAATGTCTCAACTAAGTGTTGTTACGTTTTATTTTAATTTAAATTATCGTATGTTAAAAAAATTAACTACATCTGATTATTATACGTTGTATGCGTAAACGTTACACAAAACACTTATTCAAAATATTACAACTATAAAAATTTGTCGCTATAAACAAGTAGTTGTCTAGTTTACAAAACTTGAACTTACTATCAATGATTCAATTAGGGTGTGCTTAGTTCAAAGTCGAGAAAAGGAAAGGGAAAGACAATGATAATGTTGGGGAAATGGAAAAGGAAAGAAAAGCATTTCCTCAAATGCATTGGGTAATGGCTCATTACCCACTATTATGTAATGGATCATTGCATTATACTATACCAGGCACTTTTTTTGTTATCTTTCTCATTCTTCGCCCCCATAACCTTTGCCAAGCATGCCCTTTGAATTCAAACAGGTATATTTACATTATAGTTTATGGATATTGGGATATTGGATATGACATATATTCAAAATTACGATTTATTTGTCAAAACTAATTATATGAATTTAATTCGTATGAGATGTTGAGTCAGCTAACATTTCAGATACAGATAAAAGTATGCTTTTTTGTTTCATTTGTGTCGTGTAAATCTTATTTTGTTAAAAGAAAAAGGGTAAAGGGAACTGGGCCAATCAAAATACAGCCCAACGAGAAAATTTAGTCCAGTAAACATCATAAAGTTAATTTCGCATAGTTATATTACTTTGAAGATATAAAATATTTGCACAGAACAAAAAGAAATTTTCATCACTCATAATTCTCTTTAATATGCAAAGCTCATGCGGTATTTTATTCTAGAACTATTTGGGAACAAAAAAAGCAACTCATCATCAAATTTATATGTTAACATATGCGAGTTACGTTTTTGCTTATCAATAAGATAGTATTGTAATGGAGAGCGCTTAATTTTTTTTTAAACAAATTCAAACGGAAACTGACACATAATAAACACTCTTTTGCAACTCACCAATTTAAATGATAACAAACTGATAGGAGCGAATGAATACATAGATGAGTTATTGAGGCTTTTTTTATCACGTTATTTGTGAAAGAGGAGTCTATTTAACATTTTGACTAAGATGTACGCGGCATTGTCAATATATTTGTGTGATTGGTTTTGACCTTTTTCTCTAGCCACCTCTGTATTTGTACCTAG
This sequence comes from Artemisia argyi, assembly GCA_030686995.1. NCBI lineage: Eukaryota > Viridiplantae > Streptophyta > Magnoliopsida > Asterales > Asteraceae > Artemisia > Artemisia argyi. The sequence goes on along the minus strand of CM060682.1, from coordinate 37,173,018 downwards.
TGATGTTTGAATATTATAGTTTTTTTTTAGAATGTTTGGTGACTTAACAGTAACACTACCCTAGTGGTGATTAATGAGAGCTCTAATCTCAATTAGTTCAAAGCTTCAAACTGAAATACTGCCTAGTGCAACAAACATGTCAATCCACGAATATGTGGTACTTTCGAGCCGAATAATGCACTTGGGCCTATCAGTTCGTAAGTTTTCCTACTATACGAACTCAAGTCTGTATATTTTAATTTTAAATATTAACAAATCCTTGTGTTTTTTTTAACTTTTTTCTAAAGGGCAATGATATGTACACGGATCATTTTACTATCTACACAGAAATTTTATGGTAAATGACTTTTATACCCTTGCAAGTTGCAACAACTTTTTAGCCTTTTCAGTTACCTCACATGTTGATATTTACTATTGGCGAATCAGCAATTCCACCGCCGGCGGCATAACAACAATTCACTGTCGTCGCTCAATTCTAAAATGGTGTCAAATGAGTTGGATCAAAATTTTAGGTAGCGTTGAGAATACCACCAGAAAAAGACGATTTTTTGATAGATTTTGTTTGATAAGATTAGCAACCATGTCTTATATTTGTACTAAAATCAAAAATGTTAATACCGGTTTTTTCTATGAGGGAAGTTAAGAAGTTTCTGTCAAGAAGGTATCATCATCCCCACAACTGGGTTTTGTTAAAAAAAATTATTTACGATGAGATTTCATTAAATTCAAAAATATAATATGAAAATCATTAAACAACTTTTTTACTGCTGATCTTCATTTTCGTCTATTATCTCTTCGTTGTTAAACTCCTACTCTAATAACAGCACCTTTATAAACATGGAAGAAAGACAAGGGTGAAAAAAATGGATGAGGGCTAAATCGTCATAACACTCTAAACCTCCGTGTACGAAGTAAAATATTCCGTGTACATATCATTTGCCTTTTCTAAAACATGTTATTTATATAAAAATAGAAGCAAATTTGCTACCAAGATTTGTTTTAGCCAAGCCGGTAAACACTCCACCGTCTAAACAAGTGCATGACAGTTGCTAGCCTTAATTTTTTATTGAGACAAGTGCATGACATTTTTGGCAATCACTTAAGCCTAAAATGGTAAATGGAAATTTAGCATATTCATTACAGAAAACATTTACTGGTATTATGTTTTTAATAATGATAAAAATAGAATCAGGCAAAATGTGTTATTGCTCCTATTTTTATTTTTATTTAACATTTTGTCATGACTGCAAATAATATAGTTTTGAATAATAGATCACGATCGTAAATACTTTAGCTTTGAATGATAGATGTTTTTATAAACACAACCTTATGGGTTAGATATAAATATATATTTACATGTGTAATACATTTTATAAGTGTAAAAACTTAAGATCGACCAATACGAGAATTATAGCACGACTTTTTAAGGTTTTTGTTCAAAATTTCGTTGCGGAGCACGGGAATGAATACTCATTAAGATCTCTAAATGTGGTAACACCAATAACACTAAAAAGTGTCATCACCTTAGAGCCAAATTATCATTAACACCATTAATTAACAATACAACGAAATACCCCGTAACTAATAAGTAATAACAACAATAACACCAACTTTTTGATACCTATCATTTTATTTATTATTTTTATCTTTTCAAAAAAACCTAAGTTTTTATTAATTAAATAAAAATAGAAATTACAATACGAAAAGAAAATTAAAAAAAATATGAGAAGATAAAAGTACATCAAATTACCAATAATTGTTTTGTTGTTGTTGTTGTCTAAGACGTTGCCAAATATGCTCAATAATATTTTATTAAAGACTTGAGTGTGTTTTTTTATCGCATAATTCTTTGCCTTTGCGTCGTTATACTTCGCATCTCTTGAAGCAAGTACGTTGTATATTTAGTTGTGGATTAATAGACAATTCGTTGAATTCACTTATCGTAAACTTTTAATCTTTCAAAATCATGGTATGCAATATGATGCAAGTATACATGATTATGTGTATCTTGTTGACATAATATTAATGCGCCGGTTGTTGTATAAGTCTCCAACGTCCTTGATGACACCAAAAGCTCGTTTGACATCCTTTCGTGCATCTTCTTGTCGCTTCTTAAATAATCCATGTTTCTCATCTCGTGCCACCGTACATGATTTGATAAAATTTATCCATTGTGGGTAAATCAAGTCAGCTTAGGTAATACATGTTTTCATACGTAACTACATTTACTTGAAATGGAGCCACAAGGGCGATGCCATCAAGAAGGTCGTCGAATATGGAGAATTATCTAAAAATATTAATATCATTATTAGTCATGTTACCCAAAAAAATGCATGACATATCCACAAATCATACGATGCAAAATCATCATGCATTATAGTTGGGTATTTTTTATCACCTCTTTCATATTGCCCGTGTTATGATTTTAGACAGTTTTTCCATTCTCAAAGCATACAATCAATTCTTCCAAGCATTCTCGGAAACCCATGAACCCTCTTATGCGTTGAATTTAAATTTTGAATGATGTGAAAGCTGGGTTTCCTTAAAACATCATGTATGTACAAATCAATAATGCACTTAGTAAAATGATCTATACAGTCGCGTGTGCAATGTTCACCCATTTGTAGATATTCATCAAATGCATCAGGTATTGTGTTGTATGGCAATTGATGTATGACACATGGCTGAAGTGCATATCATAATAACACTAAAACTCATTTGACCCATAGAATTGGATCAAACAGTAAAAAATTTAAAATGGTCGGCAATATGATTGTATGTATAGTTTCAATACCTTTGACTATTTTAATAAGTAGTTTTTCTAGATCATGCGATTTCGACGTCTAAAATACGACGCCATATATTTTGGATCAACACCAAAATAATTGGCTAACAAACGTGCTTCAGCACGGTGTATCAAATTACGAGTAAGGGAAGTTTGAGCTTGTTGTTGTTGCAATGATTGGTGATACTTTTATCATCGACATCGGAAAAGTTAACATTTTCATTATTCGGATTAGAATTCATAGTTTAAATGAGTGGTACGAATGTGTTTTTTGGTAGAGGATTAAACCTTTTTTCTTTTCTTTTTTTTGAATATAGTTAAATGAGGGAATGATATAAACAGGTGGTATTTAGAAAATAATAATATTTTGTAACTGTTGGAACTAGCCAACGGATAGTTTTTACAAAAGAAAAATAAACCAATGGTGTTGGGTTCTTTTTAGGGCCAGTGTGGTAACTGCTGTAATGCGAGAGCAACGTCGGCATAACGGCAGTCTCCCCATTACGATACCTAGTTGGTGTATCAATGCCACAACCAACGGTGTTGAGTTCTTTCTTGAGCCAGTGTGGTAACGCCTGTAACGCCAGAGCCACGTTAGCATAACACCAGTCTCCCCGATACCTAAGGCTCTAACTAATTGTGATAAATCTACCAGAATTCAGCTGGTATCCCACGATAAAATGATTGTGTTTAAAGAACATGGGACCAAAAGGAATGCCGGAGAAAATGCTCCACCTATTTGTTTGTTTTCTAAATATACCGTCCACGCAAATCATACTGCTCATAATTGAGTTACAAGCACAAAAGTGAACTCATGTTAATTATTGTGCTCATAGAGGATAAATTAGAAAAATCATGGTTGTCAGGATCCCGATCCTGATCTTAGGATCTTACGATTTTACGATACGGCAAAGTAAAAATGATCCGGATCTTATATAGGATCTTTGAAAGCTTAAGATCTTATAGGATCCCGATCTTGACTATAGGTTCTTAAGATCTAATCCGATTCGATCATACTTTTCTCGGATAAAAAACTAAAAAACTACAAATTTCTAGATTATTTTTTGTGCAATTTAAAAAATAACATGTTAATCTTATTAAAGATTTCATAATTATAATTTAGGACAATATTTTGATAGAACATTCATATAATTTTATGTTTATGATATATATTAATTTGTGAATTTGTATAATATTACAAAAACTATTAAAAAAATTACATTATAGTAAGATTACGATTTTGAAAACCTTGAGAAAAACCCATTTTATAATAACAGTAGTATAATTATTATGTGTTCTAGAACAAGCTAAGAGAACGAAACCATGCTTAATCATCCAAAGCTACTCAATCGAATATTCCAGTAGATATCCATGCACCATTGATGGATCCAACCAAGATCCGAAACCGGCACTCGGACGTACAACCACGCGCCAAGGTACGTGACTGGGGAAAGCTAAATAGGGTAGCTGAAAACGTGAAAAAGCGACGTCGTAATGAAAAAGGACCCTTGAAGGACCCGAAAAGCCAAACAACAATTTGATATGATGGGCAACGATGTGGCACGTGTCAAACCACGCGTCTTATTCGTACTTAATAATTTAATATTAATTAAATGGAGAATCTTTTGGGTTTTTATTTCTCGTGATTCTTTAACCCACTTTGAATGGATATTCCCAAATCTTTATATGGAATCTCTATGTTTTGGAAGACTTTCTGCCTATTTTAATTTTGGGCAAACTCCTTAACCCCTTCTTACCTTTTTTCTTTACTTATTTTATTACTCCGTAACATGAAAGATATGTTTTTACAATTTTCTTTTATTTTTATTTTTTTTCTTTTACTTACTTTGTATTTGTCAAACTTTATAATTTATATTTCATTTTTTTTTTTTGCAATTTTATCAACTTATTAACAGGATAAAACAGTTCTTTTATTATTTTCTGCTCCATATTTACGTTTTATTACTTTTGACTTGTCAATCTTTATATTTTATGTTCCCTAATTTATGTTCCACAGTTTTATAATAAAATAAAATTATAAAAATAAATAAATTAGAAGAGATATTATGATCATTTAAGAGGTGCCATAAGTGCATAACCTATCACTTAAATTTTAAAACAAAAATGTTATAAGTATATTTAAATTAAAAATATGAAAATAATCATTGTATCTAACATTTTTTTGCTCTTCTTGACATGTCGGACAGTTTATACTAAAAGGCAGGTTGCGCAATACTAAAATTAAAAGAAACCAAATAACAAACACATAAAACATTTATTTTACGATAATATATCTTCTATATTAACCTATCATCGTAAGATTTAAAATGTTAAGATGCATGTAGATTAAATTACAAACCGGAAGAACTATGGTCGACTTAAATTAAGCTGATAGATGAAATGTCAGTCATGTAAAAGGTTGGCAAAATTTTTGAACACATATAATTGTTATAAAATTGTCACATGTAAAGAGGTGACATGTAAAGAGGTGAGATTCCTAGAGAAACCAAACAACAATCTATAAAGAAAACAACAAAATGAGCACATAATTTTGACAAACATGTGTGGTCACATATTGACTATTTTTTATCGTAACTTATTTATTCAGAATACGTAACTCTACTACTAATCCAACATATCAACAAGCTGCAAACTTAAGCAATTTTCAAGCTGCAATACAGGAAGTACTAGATGTGTGGTCACATACTGGCTATAAAATAAGTGAACACATAAACACAAGCATAAAAACATGCTAAATAAAACTGTGGCCATGATTAATCTCAATGGGGTCATCCTTTAAAAAGACATATAACTTGGTGAAATTATAAATGACTCACAACCAAAAACTAAGCTATAAATACACAACGTTGAAACTTTCAAAAGGAACAATATAAATGTTGCTAAATTCTTTCACCTAAACTTCTTGGTCAAAAAACAATAAAACAATCATTTTGTTGTTGCTTCAAGGACTATATAATATTAGTCTATGCATAATACAAAGACTTTGTGAAACTTAAATATAAGAGAGGTGAACCAGCGGTAAGCATACTAGTCTATTAAAATGGAAGTCAAGTGTTCGTTAATGGAAAAATTAATCTTTTTATGGTCACTGATGTTTACTTGCGCTGACTTTAGGCTATCCAAAAAACTAATCGCTCTGTGATTAGTCGATTTGTAATGTTGAGTCGGAACCCAGATAAAAAGATAAAGAAAAATACTTTGTGAAACTTTGGAACATTTACAAATGAATGTCAAAGACATATTCCAAGTAATTTACAAGTGAGAAACAAGGTGGCCAAAGTAGAAAAACAGACAAGTAATGTGATAAACGTAAAAAGAATTTATTTTTTGATCTTATCTGTTAAGCCAATGGTGACGTCACTGCCAGCTTGCAGACAGGAATCACTCTGGAATATTCAAACTACTTTCCCCAACCTTCTTCACTCTCTCTCTACCTAACTTAAAATCTTACATTTTCCAATCCAAATATTACTACATCCAATACATTGTACAAGTTTTAGTGAATTGTATACATGTAGTTTATAAATATGAGTAAATTGTTAGTGATTTATGCATTGGAAATGAGCTTTTTGAAAAAACCTGTGATAAGATTCGTTTCGGACGCGACGGCCCGACTTCGGCACCTTCTCCCATACGCCTTACCCGACTTTCAAAAAATAAAGTTTTTAATTTTATAAAAGAGAAGTGGGGTTTTGCTAACAACAACCCTTAAAGCTGTGTTTAAACAAGTGATTGTTATTACAATATTATTAATGAATTACCATGATTGGATGAAAATCACTAAAATTGCGAAAATAATTTCGAAAAAAGTGGATGCATAACTAACACTTAATTCTGATTGGTTGAAATAGTCTGTTACATCAAATTGTAAAAAAAAAACATCCTCTTAAACACAGCTCTTAGGGTTGTTGTTAGCAAAAATCAAAAGGAATACATGGAACTAATTAAGAACCTAATTGTGAACCTAAAAAGACATCATCCTGATAGCTACAGACAGACAACCACTTATTTTACAACTCATCATGATTATACCACATGTTTTTAGTTCCACAATTATAATTACATCCATGTATAATTTCTCTTTATAAAATAACCATGGGTTAAAAAACTTCATTTACAATTTCGAAAAACCACTTTTTTAAAGTACATATTAATTTCGTTCCAAAAATAAAAGTACGTACATCTTAATTTCATGATAATCTTCTCACACGTTTTTACTGAACCTTTGGTTTTTTTCACCTTTTTTTTAGAAATAAAGAAAGGCCTAATACTGCAATTAATATGGGCTTATAAATCGATATAGAAATTTTAGAATATGGTTATTTTTTGTGACACGTAATAGTAATAGTAGTTGTTTGTTTAAAAAACGTGTTTATTAACATAAATGTAGTTGTAATTATAAAATGTAAAATTACTGAAAAGGGTATATACACATTAAAATAAAAAATTGAACGTTATTGTTAACAGTACATGGGTAATTACATAAACAAAATGTTAGAGCAGTTCAATAATGCTTGTTCAAAGAACATTTCAAATGGAAGTGATTCGATAATATGTTAACTCTTTTTGATTTGTTGCCAAACAAGTTTTTTAACAAAAACGTTTACCACTTGTCGCTAATAAATACTTCAAAATGCTTATTGCCAAACATTTTAAGTTAATATTTAATAAAAAATGTTTAATCAGATTTTTAAAGTTATTCCAAACAAAAGTAACACTCTTAAGTATTGGTCGCCAATCAAAAGTACGACACAAAAAGTAAAAGTGCTAAGTACTCGTCGCTAAATTGTATAGGGAGAGGTTATCCACGCTATCTATATAAGTTGTCTATCATTATTTTTTTTATAGTTTTTTTATTTTATTTTTTTATTTTATTTTATTTTATACTTTTATTTATATTATAAAACTGTGAAACATAAATTGCGAAAAAAAAATATAAAATTTTAATAAGTAAAAAATATTAAACTGTTAAAAAGTACGAAACATAAACTTGTAAAAAAATTTATTCCCTTTCCTCGTCATATAAAGTATTTCCCGTTATTCTAAAATTATTGTTTTCAAATTGTATCGGTTAGAAAAGATTGAGACTATTATATTTTTCAAGAAATCAAATATAATCATCATTCACTAAATATTTTTTTATTAGTTAACACACAAAAAAAAGTTATTTTGAAACTTTCTAAAATGGAAATAAAAAGTATTTTGAGAAATCCTAAAATAGATGTAGGGAGTAGTTAAGGAGTAGTTTTTTAGTTCTCTCTCATGTTTCTTTATCTACATTATTTATATGCAAATTATCTTGTATTCCAAGTTTATTCCTTTTTCTGATTCTTCTTTAGATCCTTTTATTCTCGTTCAAACCGGATCTCTCTATGCACTCAGACAAAATCTTCCACATTTAATGCCCTTTCATCACAACTCATATTTGATCCATCCATCAAAATTCTGAGTGGCTTCTACATCCATCCCATAATGGTTTTTGATCATCATAATACTAGTGATTTAAATGAGAAAATGCAAAGATGTAGAGATTATATGGAAGCTTTGGAAACTGAAAGAAAAAAGATTCAAGTCTTTGAAAGAGAGCTTCCTCTTTGCCTTGAGCTTGTTACTCAAGGTATGTTAAATAATACACATACTAGCTAGTATATATGTATTTGTGTGTGTTTTCTTTCATGTTGGTACCTTTTTTTGTGTTTTTCTACATAAGTGGTAAAGCTGGTTTGTACTATTTGGATGATGTATATATGTAGTTGCACACATAGTACACGTTCACTTTGTGTGTTTTTGCTATGTAAATTTTCACATTTTTGTTACTAGATCCTTGATGGGTTATTTTGTCATGAAAAGAATGAAGCTTTTTGATGGTTTTTTGGTGAAAGTTTACAATATCTTGAAATACACATAGTTAAGTCACACTTTTTATGTGATTATTTAACAGCTTTTGATTATTATTTCTTGATGGGTTTTTCTTTTTGGAAAATGGGTTGTTTTCTTTCCATAAAAAAGATTAGTTCTTGCTAGTTTTATATACAAATTTCTTTATATATAAATACAAATAGTACACACTCAATATGTGTAAGTAAATCACCATCTTTTGCATTTTGCTCAACAGATTCTAGATGGGTTTTTGTTTCTTTAAAAAGGGTTTTTGTTATTTTCCATTTTTTTAAACAACTTTTTTATTAAATTTTTTATCTTTTGGGTTGCAGCCATAGAAGGATGTAAACAACAAATGTCAGGAACAACAACTGATTACTTCAATGGACAATCTGAATGTTCTGAGCAAACATCAAGTGAAGGTCCTGTTTTGGAAGAATTTATTCCTATAAAAAGAACATCATCAGTGGATGAAGATGATCAAGAACACCATCATCAACAAGTAGTAAATACTAATAAGCCCAAAATTATTTCTAGCAAGTTAGATATTAAGTCATCATTATCCAAGAAATCAGACTGGCTTAGATCTGCTCAATTGTCTATTCAATCCCAGGATCCAGTGGTAATTACTTTATTTATTGCACATATTTTTATTTTTTAGTGTAGGTTAAAAATAGTTTTTTTAGAACATTTTTTTCAATTATTTTTTATAAAAGATATAGTACTAATGTTTTATGCATTTTTTTAGGATGTATCACCAAAAAGAGTGCCAGTTGTGGAGGTAAAAAGAAATGGGAGTGGTGCTTTTCACCCATTTAAGAAAGAAAAAAGTGCTGACGGAGCTCCAGCGGGTGTAACTGCTAAAATATCAGTTACACCCGCTAGAGACCCCGCAGCTGCTGCCAGCTCTACAGCGGAGACTGGCACTAGAAGCGGTGGTTGTGATGAAAGTAAGAGTGAAGATAAAGGACAATCGAATAGGAAAGCTAGAAGGTGTTGGTCGCCAGAGCTGCATCGGCGGTTTCTCCATGCTCTTCAACAACTCGGCGGGGCTCATGGTTAGTATTTTATTGCTTATCCGTCACAAAATTATTGTTCACCGATAATAAATGCTTTATTTTAAAAAGTATAGATAGCATCCGTTCCAAAATTATTGTTCACCAATAATAAATGCTTAATCACCAAAAAAGATTCTTAATTAGTCTTTTTTTTTTTTTTTTTTTTTTTTTTGTGTGTGTTTTAAAATTGAAGGCTAATTTTAGAATGCTTATTTATTTTACAGTTGCTACACCTAAACAAATTCGGGAATTAATGAAAGTTGATGGGCTCACAAATGATGAAGTAAAAAGCCATTTACAGGTTTGCAATCTTGTTTCACATATTCCTTGTATTTTTTATTATTGATTTGCTTGTAAAGATATAGAAGATTCTAATTTTTTTCTAATTTTATTCGACAGAAATATCGTTTGCATACAAGAAGGCCAAGCCCCACAATGCACAACAATAACAACTCACAAACACCACAATTTGTAGTGGTTGGAGGAATATGGATGCCGCCACCCGAGTACACGAACGCTATGGGAACTGCCTCAACTCCAACCTCTGGCGACACAAACAATTCTAAAGGCGTTTACGCGCCTATTGCTTCTCACCCGATGTCCATTGCAGAAGCATCCATGTCCCTAAACAAAAGTAATTCTGGTGGAAAAGATGGTGACCATAGTCACGGGAACTCGCCATCAACTTCATCATCCACACATACCACCACCGCGTCACCTGCTTTTTGATACTTCGGCTAGGCGATATTTTCTCGGACTTGTGTAGAATATTCTTTTTGTAACGAGGTCATGTTCCATGTTTTGTATCTTTAGCCTTGTTTGTTGGTTGAATATTGTTAACGTATAGAGAAATGTAGAGATTATACTTTGGTCTAGTTTACAAGTTATGGGTGCATATAACACGTTACAAGTGCTTGGAAGATTTTTTTTTTTTTTTTTTTTTTTTTTTTTTTTTTTTTTTTAAATAATGATATCGTTCTTCTAGTTTGATAAAAATCCGTGATGCAAATAGTTGAGAAATATGAAAGTAAGGTGTAGTGAGTAGGTTGGGTTCGTCATTTAGCTCTACGGGGTGTAAAATCATTTTAACAAATCTTCAAAACTAACCCTCTTTCACTAACAACTAACTTTAATTTCCTCATTTGAGGCTCATCGCTACATATTTTATTTTTTTTACTCAAAGAGTAAAATACCAAATCTGACAAACAAAGACGAAAAGGACATTTATTTGCTTCGTCTTACAGACGAAGAGCAACAAAGTGGCTAGAAAAAACAAGCTCACCTGGTGTGGTGAAGAGGCACAACGAGGTGCCATGGTGGACTGATGAACCCCCTTGGCGAGCTGCATCTTGTGGTCTAAATGATATTTTACGATTTGATGAAAGAGTGAAAATCTATGAATTAAGTATGTGTGGTGAAAATGAGCTCGGAGTTTGAGTTGTGCTTGAAGCTTATATTATTAGCTGAAATTAAGATGGAACTCATATTTTTATAAATCTATTAGGCTTAGTTGAATTTAAAGCTTATTAATGTAAAATCGTGTAATAATATATCAAATAAAATTCATATACACTTCAAGTTTTTACGTGTTAATCTATCAGTATATTTTAAAAAGTATTTAAGTAATTTGACTAATTATAAGCCCTTAAACCATTTCAATTAACTTAAGCTTACGAAAAAGGCTTATAGTTTATAAAATATTTTATAAGCCTATGTAACAAACAAATCTTATTTTACGAACTAGCTTATTATATAAGCTCAAACCTCTGTAATCTTCTATAAAGCATACGCCAAATACAGCCATGGTCTAGAACTCTAGATCGTGAAAAGCAAGAATCTTTTATCACGTTATTATCCTTACTAGTTATGGTGCAACTTATGTTAAGATGGAGTAACTTTCTTACTTTCCTATATTTGTGAAAAGATTCATATATCATCAACCACTCCTTTATGTTGTTAGACAAAAAAGTTTGGAACAATTTACATATCTTCTGGAACACGTCTTGAACCTTTTTGACATGATAATGATTTTTAATATGGAATAGTACATGCTAGTTTTAAACCATGGGCAAATTACTATACGAAAATGTCAGAATCACGCACTTTTCGAAAGTCCGAATAAACGATGGACATTTCACATTTGCCTATAGCTTTTGTGCATTTTTCCACTTACTACTCGTATTATATTCATGATAATAATACAAGTATAACAAATAGAAGGCTGTGAAACTTTTGTTCAACGAGATTCATTCCTTGTTAGATGCTACCATCTATAATTCTATATTATAATGTTACGTTCTTTGTTCAAATACGCGTATCTTTATACCTAATTTTAGTCCCAAGACCTTATTTTAACACCTGGAAAACCCCTTCTTGCCTCAACCTAAGATGAGAGGGAAGGTCGATTTGTCTCAATCATGAACATGATCTTTAATCTTACACCGGTTAATGTGTTTCTTTAATATATAAGTGGAAAGAACATAAAAATTGAAATTTAGAAGTCCATAGGAAGAAGAAAGAATTTGCCCCTAGAATACTCAACAAAGGGCCATGTTAGATGTGTAATTGACTTCTCATGTTAAAAGCCACCCAAAAGGGGTACGGTGGTGTTTTGAGATCCAAATTCCAACCTCCACGTTCAAGAATAATCAATGTCGACAAGATGGAGAATCTTGACTATTAGGTAACATATCCTAACTACTCCCTCCGTCTCAAAATTATTGTCCCCTATTGACTTTTTCGGTCTTTCATTATCAACTTTGACTATAAATATTTTTGTTTGTATTATACAATTTTAGACAAGAATTATACCAAATGAAAATACATTTAAAACTCAATCCGTTCATATATTTTGTATCAAGTATTATGTAATATAAACAAAAATACTTAATGTAAAAGTTGGAAAGTAAAGACCGAAAAAGTCAATAGGGGACAATAATTTTGGGACGGAGGTAGTACATGTTTTTTTTAGTTTTTGTATAATTCACATACGCATTTATGTATGTGTAAATGTGTATGCATTCGCATACCCCAGGTGTATAGGGAATTGATTTGCACACTTTTGTTTTTTATTGGGACACTCTAAAAGCTGCAATAGGTCTGAAAAAGTATCTAAAAATAAAAACTTTAGATATCTGTACCCTGTCGAAGTAAGGAACCATGGCATATATATTTGGAATAGATTCCATTTTGAGAGAGTTGAATAAGCACTATCTCGTTCTCGTTGAAAAGTTCTATACATCTGCCCTTTCTCAACGCATTTCTTTAGACAAAGACTCCGTTTTTTCCTCTTTTCGGATGGTAAATATTTTTCAGAACACGGAGTGTGAATCAAACCCATGTTTGAATTCACATACGCATTTATGTATGTGTAATGTGTATGCATTCGCATACACCAGGTGTATAGGGAATTGATTTGCACACTTTTGTTTTTTATTAGGACACTCTAAAAGCTGCATCAGACAGTTGTATCATATTTACAGCATGCTTTAATTACTTGTACTGTGAGTGTGCCAATAAAAAAGAAGAGTGTGCAAATCACCTCCCATGTGTATATGTCTGTAACTATGCAAGTATGATTACCTAGAAAATAAGGGGTAATTTACAATCAGCAAATAGAGATTAGGCTTAATAAAATAGAAAGTACATTTTTTAGATTGAAATAATCGGTCACATAAAATAATTATGGAACTTAACTACAATTATTCAGTTGGGTTTGTGGAACTATTAACATGTATATCATATGTATTTACCTCAAATATCAAAATAGTGAAGACTACGCATGTCTTATATTGGGTTTCCTTAATTACAAGAATACGAAAAAAATATATCTAGATTAAGCGTACGTTATTTCATCTGTAAATTGAGTTAACAGGGCGATAACATAGGTGATCGAATTGATAAAAGAAACAATGTTTCCCACGATCTATACAGATGTGTGAGAGTGATGTGAACAACGCGATGCTTAACATGCTAACAACCCATTAAATGTAGGTAAAATTGGTCGAAGTAGCCTTTTTTTAAATATAACTTTGAGAAATAGTTAGCCAAAAAGTCTAATGTTTGGCTGTTTGCCACAATATACATGCATATCACACAACATTTCTTGCGTTTCTTATCCACACACAGAAAATAAGAATGATAATAAAAAAAATAGTATTCAACCTTTGTGAACTTCAAACTTGCGAATTGCAAACCCATCCTCAAAATTACGACCTTGGGAACATGCCAATGGTTCTAGCAAACCGTCAAGCAACGCAGCCACTAGCTCCATAAGTTCTCAAGGGTCAAGAGGTATCCCAAGGTTGCATGCAGCAATGTTGGTGGCAAAACTGTACGTAACGGGGTCGACAACTTAAAAACTACTGAAAGACTGTTTTCAATCATACAAAACTGCTAAATCGCTCTAAATTCATGGCTAGAAGTTATTCTATCGTAGTCCATTCTAGTTATATAAATTTTACAAATATATATATATATAGTACAAAAAAGAACCCATCATTTCATCAATTCAATTCGTTAACATCAACATATTTACCGACGATATTAAGAAGTAGCATGCATGCTAAATAAGTAATAGCCGCATGATAATATTCAACTTTTTTTTTTTACTTGAAAAAGAACTCTAGTAATAATGTGATTGGGATATCTGGCTAAAAGCAATATTTCACGTATTTTATTACCAACAGGAAGAAAAAACAAAAATGGTGTCAATTTAATATCAAAACTCCGTACAAGAATTATAAAAATATTGTTATACGTGGCATGCTAACATGAATTTGACGACGGATACCCAAACACACTACTATCAATTTATTTTCAAGCATAAGACAAACCTCATTTTTAGCCTTTTCTATTCGGCTATTCCTACAATAATTTAATAATTAGTCTTCCTTTTAATATTATTTTAAGTTTTAGTCCGCTTTAATAAAATAAACTTGTTTAAAAAGTCATTTATTTATCCAAGTTGTTGTTTTTTTGAGTGTCGAACTTTTTTAATCCTTTGTAATAGTTATCACATACGGAGAACGGAGTAATATGTTTGACAAATGTATTTAGGGGCATTTGGTTGAAAGGTATAGGAATGAGGGAATGATGAGACCATGATTGTATATGTTTGGTCGACATATATGGGTTTTAAATTATAGACTCATTTCTTAATAATTTTCATATTCTATACAACTCAATGACTCATAAGAGGTTGGTTTAGATCCATTCTATGTAATCATTATATTGTGAGTCCAAAACTTATACCAAATGTACCCTTAGTGTGTTAGTTGCTCAAGCCAATGCTCACGAGGATAGCTTAAAGACCCATTGTAAGAGAGAGATCGGTCGCATTGGAGGGCTGCTAACTGAGGAGAAGGAGAGAGTAGTCGGGCTAGAGACTGAATTAGCTCTGGCAAAAGAGGTTGCTCAGATTGCTTAGGTGAAGGTGACACGATTAGTTCCTTCTCTGTTTTTCTAGCTCCACTGAGTTTGGGGTTTCCCTTGGGAAGGTTCAATGAGTTGCTATGGATCTTGATGTTGCTAAATTTGTCAATAGTTTAAGAGTCAAGTATTCGAATCTCCCAGTCACAAATGCTGGCCTGGAAGTGAGGGTTGGGCCTAAGGTGGCCGAGAAGGAGATGGTTGAGGGCTTGAGGTTGAACGAAACTTCAACAACACGAAGTGGGTCTATCCGGAAACCCTTGTTGCCTACTCAAGCAATCAATTGGTTACTTGAAGAAGATGTTCTGATACGGTGGTTGCAACATTGATGTTATAAAACCCCCAGGTAGTGTACCTAATTGTTGTAGTGTAGTAAAGATAAGACAAGGGGAAGATCGTTCTCTAAGGGAATAGTGAGGTAGGTTCGAGATGTATGACAATTTGATCCAAAGACGGAAGAAGATATATATATATATATATATATATATATATATATATATATATATATATATATATATATATATATATATATATATTGGGTATCTTAATGAAAGCATGTAAAGGCATATTTACCTAGGGTGCATTACTTCTTGCTAGCTATCCAATTCTAACTATTAATTGTCACTTCTTGATTAACCGAATGCTTAGGATTTTTATTTAACAGTTCTATCTAATAGCATATGTTGGCTAGGTATCATAGCTAATTGCTAAAGGGACGAGCATTCGACAAGGGGCGTTATAGTTAGTTACTATATTATTAATTAGAGGGACGTGGGAACTAAAAGGCACAAGCTATCCAGGTATCTAACCTGTGTTCTTGGGTGATTATCTAAAGGGACGTATATTAATAAAGAATCGTAGACAATCTTTTATACATAATTAATTAGAATGACAAATATTAATTAAGTTTCCTAATTAATTGCAGGAATCACAAACACGTAATTAATCAAGAAATAAATAGGAAGCAAAATTATAAACTAAGCAAGTTTCATGCAAACTCTAGGTGTTGGCAACGGAAGAATCCTCCCAGCGGCATGATTCCGAATCCTCCATTGAACACCGCCGCCAACCCCCAAGATTCTAGAATCATGGGTTTCGGAAGCCCCGTGAAGACTCTGAATCATGGGAATAAAGTGAGTGTGATGGGAATAAAGTGAGGCATGTGTTTATTTATTAAATGAATAAAGTGAGGCATGATTTCGAATCCTCCAGAATCCTCTCACTGCCAACAGTTTTGTCTTCAGAATCCTCCAGAATCCTCCTGCCACATGGCACTCTGTGATTGGTTAGTGAGAATCCTCCTATGACTCGGAGTGTTGGGTTGCCATCACCCTAAGTGTTCTTGATGCGTAGGGATTGCACCAGGCTTTACCTCTCGAGGGATCTCGAGAAGCTTACAACCCCCACCAGGCAGTGTACCTGATCGATGTAGTATAGTATAATGACAAGTACCGGGGGATTGATCGTCCAGCTAGGAATAGTGTCGCTAGGATTAGAAAACTTAAATACTAGTTCTAGAGATGAGGGATGATTCTTTTTGTATTTTTATATTTTTTAGAAAGCAAGTAAACATCTCGGGTTTGAAGGATTTGGGCGGAATTAGTTGCTAGTCAACTAACCCAGTACTAAAGATGCAATCAAAATAAAATACTAAAAATGAAAATAAAACTAAATTAAACTAAGGTTGTGAGCAATAAGTGGAGAAATGTGTTTACTTAGATTTCACTACTCCCTAGATATCGTTTACACGTTAATTACTTGTTATAGTTGCGTGGATGACGGATTGTATTCCTTAATACCATTCATGGGGTGGCGTACTTAACTCCCCAATCCTATGAGTGCCTACTTCACTCCTATGTCGAGCCGGCTAAGAAGCTCCTAACATGGGATCATTAGAATTTACTCATGCTGTCATGCATTAAATACAACCAATAAAACCTAGTATACATCGGTTCATGTTTCCTAAGACGTCCAAGCATGTTACCATTTGGAGATCTGCCAGTTTTCTTAAGCCTAACATTGAAATCATTCATCCAATACAACCATAAACAAGTAATCAACACATAATCAACATCTAGGTTTCATTAGATCTAAGCAAACACAAGATAAATCTAGCCTAGCATGGTGGAATCAAGACAAGCACAAGATATAGACAACCAACACATAGACATATTGATTGAATTAAAAGAATACTTATCTCAATAACACATGTAAGGGTTCAAGGGCTGAAAACCCTTGAAAAAGCTGTAAAATACGTATATGGTTCGGCCTTAGGGTTTCTCCAAACTTGTTCCTCTCTAATGAATGAAAATTAGAAAACTATATATATATATATATATATATATATATATATATATATATATATATATATATATATATATATATATATATATATATATATATATATATATATATATATATATATATATATATAATAGAGGCTGACGGCGTCAAGAACAACCTTGTGACGTCGTCATCTCGCCGCCAAAATAATCCTCGGACTGCCTTGATCTACATCTGACTGTTAGTCGTATAATGGGTTTAGCCCATGAGTTGTTTGTTTGGGTTACAGCCCGATAGTTTTATAAGTTAGGGTTACACGTCTATATATCGTAATCTCCGGTTATTATCAAGATATGAAACATTACACTCCTACACTGACGCCGTCATGTATTCCACTTTTTCAGGCCATCACACATTTAACTCTTGACGCTCTTCTTTGTGACGCCTTCATTTCTGTACTGGTTCGTCATGATCTTTACTCTTGACGCCGTCAACTTCTTCCTCTTGACGCCGTCACACACTGTTACAAGCATGGAAAATTAAGTCTTTGGCGTTTTCTTCACTTTTATGCTCCAAAAAAGTCCGAATTGCTTCCTTTTCCAGATTTCACTCCCAAAGTACCTAAAATCACAAAAGGAACGATTTAGGGCAATATTTGATCAAATAAATTCAATTCCGGGCTTAAATGACCTCCTAAAAGTGGTTCATTTTTCGCCTCATCAGTTCTAGTGTAACATAGGAATTGAAGAACAAACAAAAGACATAATTAAACAAACAATGATAAACATAATTGAATGATTAATCAAAAAAATTATATCTTCAATACATATGAGTTCTTGAGGCTAAAAGCTCTGAAAAATACTTTAAATCATCTAGGGTTTATCTCCCAAAAATTCCACACGAAAATATGAAACAAGGCTAGAGAATAGTTTTGTATATGTCACAGCGTCAGCTTATAACTGTGACGCCGTTAGCCTGTCGAGTCGTATAGGGTTTATTTTCCACTGAGTATGTGTGACGGAGACACAATGAGGTTGTGACGGCATCACGATGGGCGTATCTACACACTGACCCGTCATGCATTGATTTTATTTTGCATTTTCTGGGCACTTCCGATGACGGCGTCATGGATGCCGGTCACAAATCTGAAACTTCTCTTTTTCTTCCGTTCTTCGTCCTAATGATCCAGAGTTTTGTGCGTTTCCAGCAAAAGCGTTCCTAAAAACCTAAACTAAAAAGAAAAATGATTTAGGGCATAAATGATACAATGTACATTAAATTAAGGGCTAAATGACCCCTAACAACCATATGATTTTTCACATCATTAAATATCAATACACTTGAGATTTACTTGTCCTCAAGTAAATAAGCTTTTAACTTAGACAATAATACAATTTATGGGGCATTTAGCATATAGTATAAAAATAAATCATGGCACAACTCGTTTTACAATACACTTTTGACAGTTTCAAACACATAAATACAAAACTAGCACCTCACGTCAGAAGCGTTTGGATACTGTCAATCTCTCGAGTGTAACTAGATTATATAACAATAAAAACACGGTTATATAAAAATAAAAATACGAAAAAATCGCTCATACCGTGTCATAGTGCATAGATTAACCATATGCTTAATAAAAGATCAAACCTTTACCACTTTGGTGTAAGCACCTAGAAAATACTATCAAAGAGGTCTTTTCAAAGGTTGTAACGTAAGGCTTCGGGTAAGGAATAAAGGGTTAGGGGAGAAACTTTTTTACTGGTGGAAAGCTAACTATCTAAACAATTACATTCGCTAAGTGAAAAAGTCTAAATGATTAGAAACTAAACATTGAATCTTTTCCTTTTCTTTTCTAACACTTGACTAAAACAATAGCATGATTTATGAGGTGTAATTTTGTAACATTTTCAGGGGTCATTTATCCTCTAATCTCGTATACTTTGAAATATTTATGCCTAAAAATGATTCTTTCTAAGTTTTAGTTAGTTGGGAGAGCAAATGTTGGATATGTACAAGTTTTGGACTCGATTGTATAAAGAACGAAGTAAAATGACAAAATCAACTCCGTGAATGACACTTCTGATGTGGTAACCAAATATGCCTAGAAAGTGCAACATTGCGATGACTTGTGACGGTTTAGTGTATGGAGACGGGCATCCTTATTGTGTCATAATCAACAAGCGATGGCGTCATAACCCAAAGGGTGATGCCGACACACTATGACGGTATGGATTGAAACCCTAGATCGATGGCGAGCTGACAGCGTCACAAGTAAAGAGTGACGCCGTCACACCCTAATTCCTATATATATTTACACACTTTCATTATTGGGTGTGGAACTTATGAGGAACTTTTGTACCTGAACCCTAGTCGACTTCTTATAAATTTTTTTGTCCTTTTTGGCCCTTGAAGACTTTATGTACTAAAGAGGTAATTTATTTGTTCAATCAATCAATGATGTTTATCTTTAATTATTTGATTACTTGTACTTGTGTCTTTAAACTATGCTCGGCTAAAACAATTAGTATTTACTTAGGATTGCATGAAACCTTGTTGTTAACTGCTTGATTTATTGTCTCTTGTTAGTAGACGTGTGCATTAGGAGTTGGAAAACTGGTCAGGACATCGATCCTAGCTTGAACATCCACTGGAAACGACTAGTTGGAAACCTATGTCTTAGGGATTTAATTAGATTGAATATTTAATGTGTGTGATAGTTATTAGGTGTTTAGAGCGTTCTTAGGTGCCATTCATTTAGACTATTGAATTGGCGTAAGAGTGACCAACCGACAATAGATACAAATATCTCATGTTAATACTAAACAAGGACGCGACAATTCAATAGATTAAGTGAGAAACAACTAGAAAGTAATGTATCCTAGGTAAATACACTTTTCCCATATAAGAGTTTCCAACAATTTACTTTACTTGTCATATATTTTCTTCAATTAGTTTAATATACAAACCCCCTAAACCATGTATTTTTAGTTGCTTCATTTAAATACTGTATAAAAAGATTAAAAGTAATCTTCCCTCATCCTTTAGGCTTAAATCGAAATACACTTTGAGCCTACCCCACTATTCCCCTAGAGAAAGATCTACCACACTGGCCTTACCCATATTATACTACAACGATTAGGTACAATGCCTATGAGATTGTAAAACTAGGTGTTGCACGCCGCATCAAGTTTTTGAAGAGATAAGTTCTTTGTTTAATCAATCAAGTATATTTATCATTAATTGTTTGATTATTTCTTGTGTTTGTTTCTCCATTGCTATGCTAGGCTAGATTTACTTAGTATTTACTTAGGATTTTGCATAAAACTTGTTAGTTTATAATAAAGGAATGCTCATTACATAGTATGCATCATGATTTCTATAATGTAGTGAATGAGGAATGACGATAACGCATGTTATAATCCAAATTGAATACCGAATTTGACGGCATTAAATATAATTGTTGCGAATGTTGGCAATACATGATCATGTCCTCATGGGAGTTTGTTCAAGTAGGTTGTTTATAAGATAAAGGAATGCACATTACATAGTATGCATCATGATTTTCTATAATGTAGTGTGAGGTATAACGAAGATGATGGGTTGTGACGAGTCAACAAGATTCTAGGTTGATAATTGGGTAGAAGGAGGGGCTTTAAATGTTTCATAGCCTTGGATTTTCCACTTAGAAGTGAACAAAAATTGCATTGTAAGAGATCGAGCCCCCATTGTTCCTCAACACCCTATTGTCTTTATTTTTGCACCTGATTCTAGCTTCTCAGGCTCTACTAGTGCTACTACTCCATAGGCCCAATCCTCCCACCAGGCCTTCACTTCTAGTGCACTTGGAGCAGACCCTTAAGATCCCAGTGTAAGATCGATCACTTCCATGACACCTAGGAGTGTTATCTCAACCACTTACATGGGTTCTCTGTTAACCTTATTCGAAGATATATCATACACCAATAAAATAACTAACCTTCTCAACTATTTAAATGGAACAATCTTCTGCCTATTAAGGTAAATATCAATAATTTGAGAATTCTAAATCAAAGAATGCCGACTAGAATAAACATGGATCATAGGGGAATCGACTTATATTTGGTGAGATGCCCAATTTGTGATGAAGATGTTGAAACTGAAGAACACATCTTTCTTCATTGTAATCTTGCTAGGAAGATATGGAACGATGTGATGCTTTGGTGGAAAGTTGACAACGTAAATGTCTTGAGCCTTCTTGAAGCAATCAACCTTGTGGACAAAGTTATCCCCCTCCCATCTTTCTTCCCTCTTCGATGCGGTGGTCCAAACAATACGTTAGTTCCTTTGGCGATATAGAAACGAGTTCGATTTTGCTCTTAAAAGACAAAATCTAGATCTCCTCTTTAACGACATTAAGCTTTTTTCTTTTGATTGGATTGGGGGCATAAGAAAATTTCCATTAATTAAATTGAGTGGTTTGATAATCCTTGTAATACTCTTACAGTCCCTATGTAATTGTTTTTCTTTGCTCCTAGCACCGGATGCTAATCCAAATTTGCCATTCGGAAAAAAGGAATGGCGACAATACATGTCAAAATCCAAATTGAATGCCAAATATGCATTTTTCCTTATGATACATCAAATGATCAAAGAGTTGGATTTTCAAATGTTCTCATATCATAACGGGGAAGGTTCTTCATACTCGGCCTTCAAAAATGATTGTGATACCCTTTTTAATAAAAAAAAAAAAGTTACAAAATATTAGCTAGTTTGAAACATACTATTCATGAGTACAATTATAAAGATTGACAAGACAAAATTATTAAAAAGAAATACGTAACAAGTAATTGGATTACGAAATAGAAAAAATTTGAAAAGTAAAAAATACAATTTTTTTTTTGAAAAGTAAGAAATAGGGGTGTCCAAAAAAACGAGGAACTAAAAGAACCGAGGAACCGTGCCAGAATGAACCATATATTAGAACCATGGTACGGTTCTTGGTTCCTAAAATTCCATATTTTCGGTTCTCGGGACGCTTCGAGTCGAAACCGTCCAGTTCCGGTACTTTCCTGAAAGAACCGACTACTTTGAAAATATGAGATTTTATAGGGTTTATTTGGGACATTGTGGATAATTTGCATAGCCTTTCAAGAGAATAAAAAAACAAAAACAAAAAACACTACTCATTATTAAGTTGTAACATAAGATCTAAAACTAAAAAACACATAATAAAATTAAAACCCTAACTTTTAATCCATTCAAAAATCATCATTATTCATCAACATGAAAGTAAGTTTATCTTGAAATCATTATCGTAAACAAGTGAGGCAACATTAAGCGTTTTTTAAGGTTTGAAACACAAATGTGTATTCTTTATACTTTTGAATAATTATAAACTTATATTTAAATTTTTTGACATTTAGTGTTTATGTTTACGTTATTTTGAACAATTGGAACTATTAGAAATTTGGAATGGTTTGTATTGTTGGAGACATTTTTGTGTGTATTTATATTGTTATAGCATTATCATCATATCTTTTATGAATGATTGACGACGAAA
This sequence comes from Artemisia argyi, assembly GCA_030686995.1. Lineage (NCBI taxonomy): Eukaryota > Viridiplantae > Streptophyta > Magnoliopsida > Asterales > Asteraceae > Artemisia > Artemisia argyi. Next base: position 37,150,019 of record CM060682.1, on the reverse strand, counting down.
AAAATAATTTATTTAAACACTTAGGTACTTATGGGAATTACCGAAATTCCCGTACCGGAACTGAACCAAAAAATGTAAGACGGTTCTTGGTTCCATTTTTTTCATACTTTCAGTTCTCGGTTCTTTCGGTTCCAGTTCCGGTTGAGGACGATTCCAATATGATGGACACCCCTAGTAAGAAATACAAAAATACATAATAATTTTAAAGTGTGTTATAAAAGGTGGTGTTATAAAGTTTGACAAGACAGATGCATTAAAAGATACAAAGTTTGAAATAGAAAACGATAAAAGTGTTGTCTTATTTTGTCAATAGAGAGTAAAAAACATATTAGTTGGTAAAGGCATAGTAATAACAACACTATCAGAATTATTGTTGTACTATAGTAATTGATAATTTGTAATTGTGTTTTCATTCATTAAGGTGTTGTTTATTTATTCAGAGGTTCTGAATCTGAATGTGAACTGTACATCTGAATCTGAATCTGAGCTGTAGATGTCTGAATCTGAATAGAAAATCTTGTTAAAGTAAGGTGCTGTGTCATTTGCTTGCTCGTACTAAATTTTGTTGGTTATTTTGTGTCAACAAGAGGCATTAAGACACCCCTCTCAAGTCTAGACCATTAAGATGTAACGGCCTCTGACCGCGTCTGAACAGAAAAAAAACCAAACGGTTTGAACGCCCAAAACGTCTGACCGATTAAGAGGTTTGGTACGTTTAGAGGCATTAAAAGGCTGTTAAGACATTAAAAAAAATAACACCTAAATTTTTTATTTAGTTTCAATTAACACGTTCATTAAATTACTATGAAAATAAAGTTGTTAGACTAGTGTTAACAAAAGTATTACCATGCATCTTTATCAAACATAGCACATCACACGACGAGTCTTTGTTATTAGCTACACTCCACACGGCGAGCCTTTGGCAAAAAAAATAAAGAAGTCATTCTTGAGGAAGACCGAGCGGTGGAAGAAAAGAAAAAGGTTGTGTATGTGTGATGTTGATTTTTGTGAAGTATGTCTGGGTTGTAAAGTTGTTTGTCTTATACTAATGTTAGTGGTAATGTCCTTATTATTTGAAAGTTGATATGCCACTGAGTTAACGATAATGTCACTATTACTATTAGCCTTATATTGGCACGTTGAAAAATAATACGTAGGAAAAAATCAAGAGAAAATTACCAAACTAAGCCAAAAGAAAAAACATCCTTGGTCTAAGACTTGGTCATTCTTTTAACCCTTCCCCCATTTGGTCATGTTCAACTGGTCGATTCCACCCATTTTGTGACATGTGTTCCTTGGAAGTACACATATGTCCCTGCTTAACTGATCGATTCCACTTAATTTTTGTACTTTGCAAGAGATACATGTCACAAAAGAGGGGAAATCGAGCAGTTGATTAGTTGACTATGACCAAAATGTGATGAGGATTGAAAAAGTGACTAAGGCTGTGTTTGTTTTTTCTTTTTTGCCTCTTAACAGCCTCTGAATGGGCACTGTGTTTGAATCGATCAGACATTTTGATGTTTAGACCGTTGTTTTTTTTTTGTTTTTTTTCCGTTAAGACGCGTTCAGATGCAGTAAGATCTTAATGGTTTAGACTTGAGGGGGTGTATGAATGAGGCTTGTTGCCTCTTGCTGACAAAAAAAAAAAAAAAAAAAAAAAGAAAAAAAAAAGAGATTAGTACGAGCAAGCAAATGTGCGGTTCAAACATGAGTTTTTTTTCCCTTTCAGATGCGGTCAGATTCAGATATTTAAGTATCAGATTCAGATTCAGATGTGCGGTTCAAATTCAGATTCAGACCCTCTTAACAAATAAACACAACCTAAGTCTTGGACCAAAGGTGTTTTTTTGATTAGTTTTTTAATTTTCTCAAAAATCAATCCCTAATTAATTGGATAATATACAATATTATTCGGGACCATCCTAAAAAATAATTATTTATTTATATCATGTTTTTTAAGTGGGTATATATCCGAATATTCGGATTATAGGGTGGCTTTTTTATAGGATAGAAATTAGTCACTGGCCATTGGTGGATTATGGTGGAGTATATTCCTCATTTTTATATATTATCACCTTAGATTCCGTTCATTATTAAAATTCATGCATGGCCTACTTATGCCTTAAATTAATCTAATTGCTTGTAATTAAACGTTCTTAAGCTGTCACATTATGGTATTTTTTTTTTTCTCTTTTATTTTTTATGAGAACCCTAGTGTTTATGCAATAGATTCAAAATGTTAATCACATAGAGTCCGATTTAAGGAACAATATCGTTCACGTGTATTTTTTGTATACTATTTCCTCACACCATTGATTAGCTAGTCTTAAAGATTTCATGTTCAATGATTGAAAATTATAAACCAGGATTTATGATCGAAGTCCTTTTCAAAATCAAATTAAGTATTGTTGATAACGATTGATGTACGATTTGCTTATCTTTGTTAATCATTAATTAATCAACGAGGACTATTTTTATTTTCTTTTATTAGCTATCCGATAAGATGGTTTGACGCAGTTTAAACAAGTGTAATGCACGTCGACAAGTTTTTTTAGAGCATAATCATGCAATAGCGATGCTTTTAAAAGCAAGTATCCTACAATTTCAACGCAAAATCGACCGGTTACTTATCTTAACTTTTCAAATAGTACATTGTTTTACCTAAAAAAGGCTATGTATAAAAATAAAAGCTGCTACAAGTTAAAAGATGAAAATAAAAAAGTGGTATTGCATTATACACGAAATGGTATCTATCTTCTTAATCATCAATCATTAAAATTGTCGCATACTAATATATACTTTTATTGATCTCTCATTTTCATATACAATCATTTTATAATTAGTGCAACATTTAACTTTTACATGTGATTATTTTCCTAAATCACATTGTGTTTTTCTTTTCTTTGAAAGACACGTTAATGATTAAAAAAGGTTGGTAAAGTTTGTTTTATATATCTGCCTATGTAAATCTATGTATGTACTTGTACGCGTATATAATTGCATAGTATATTTGGCATCAAAGACGAAAAGATTTGTATCTAGAGAATAAGTAAAAGACAAAGAATAGCAACAAAAGTATGATTTCGAAGATAGACATGAATGTAAATTCCAAATGGATAGACATGGAACGTGGAAATATCTATAATAAATAGAAAGAGAAAACATGTGCTTGTAAAAACTTAAAAGATAGAGTGATGTTTTTAGATTCATAGTCACTTGTAAATCACTAACTTTTTTTACTTCTCACTTATCCATATATACTTTATACAATTAAAAAAAAAAAAGAAAAAAAAGCACACAAATCAAAATTATTATACACCGTCACCGTTATGCGCGAATAGCCGTATAATATATGTTCTAAATATATAAAAAGGTAAAAATTAAACACAGCGAAATGTCAATCTGACTTTCGTTTCGTAGAAATAGCTTAGATATTATAGATATTAACTTTTTTGCTAGATTGTGGAAAAAAAAAAAAAAAAAAAAAAACTAGTACATCATATATACCAGACGGCTTTTATAGTTTCATCCAAATTGCATGCAAGGTAGCTTTTATAAATATTTCGTAATTTTTTGATGCTAAGTATAACATTTTATTGCAATTTTGACGTAATTTTTACTAAAAAAAAATACAGGTAATATTTGAAATGTGTGCCCAACCAATGAATACGTCCCTTGAGTGAATGAAAGGTCATTTGTCTCTTTCGCTATAACAGCAAATTGTGCATTAAATTTGTGCAAGAGAATATTCGAGGCTTCAAATAAGCGCAACTTATAATAGTCTATATATATATATATATATATATATATATATATATATATATATATATATAGTACAAAGACTCACGTTGTTATATATGATCGTGTATGCTACGTGACCCGATGATACTAGCCAAGTAGCCAGGTTTAACACACACACACACACAAAAAAAAAAAAAAAAAAAAAAAAAAAAAAAAAAAACCTCTAAATATGTAGAGAGACTGATTTTAGAAGAACATCAATGTGTTTAGGTTATATGTAAAGCAAATTTTGGCAAAAAAAAAACCCCTCTAAATGTTTAACACTTTTTGTATTTACTTGTTACCATACATGCACTGTATTACTATACTTCATATTACTTAATATGGTCAAATCTCAGAAGGGTTAATGATCAACTAGTAGCCTATTTATAGTCAACTATTTAGTGTTGTTAAATAAAAAGAGGAAAGCAATGAAGCAGCCACTGGGTTTTATTTATTGATCTTGAAATTTAAAAGTCAAGATCCATGTATTTCTTTATGAAATTTTTTATAATATTAGAGATATAAAATTCTTTATAACATTTAGGGGCATAATTCTTTTCACATGATACATCTTTCCTAAAATGCTAGGGTTCCATGTTCTGATTTGGAAATTTTAAATTGCGCCAGGCAATAAGTTTTTATAACAAAATGAATTATGTTTCTAAGAAAAAACTGTAAACAATAGCAAAACAAATTAAGCAAACAAGGGTATAGAAAAACATTGTTACTAATTTATACAAATTTGGTTAGAACTAACCGAACCATAAGTATTCATACTCAGTGTTGCAGAATCAAATCCAGTCATAGGCATTCTCAAGACGCGAAAGACCAAACCAGTGTAACCAGAAAGTTTGAGTTTTTAAACAAAAGAAGATATGGTTATTTATGAATCCAAACTAAGCCGATATGTTTAGCTTTCACATATACATTTATATATTAACTATATAGTATATACAAACTTTAAGCTTTGGTACTAGAAGGAAGGCTAGAGTTTACAGACATAAGCTCTGCATATACCATGTAGAATCTATTACCACAAACAATTCAGCTAGGTATTGACATTACAGTATTTTTCATCATTTGTATTCTATTAGTACACTACAAAAAGAAGTTTCATGGTATAGCGAGGGGTACACCAGGGATGGGCTCAAGTGTCTTTACGTCGGGTAGTTCCTTCAATAAAAGCTCCTGCATTATATTGCAAAGTTAACCGGTTTTCACTTGTGAAATGAAATAGTTTTTTTGTAGTATTGGAACAATGCTACCATAACTTGTAGAATATAAGAGCTATGAGGGTGTTTGGAATTTACTTATTAAACAGATTTAGTTATTTGGGTAAAACTACTAATCTGCATTGTTTTAGAGTGAATATACACTCTTAAAATAAGTACGTAGTTAGCTACATGATAATTGTGTAACTAAATAAGTAGTTTAAAGTAAGTAATCCCAAACACCCATATATATATATACCTTAAATGATTCTATGGTTCCATCAGACTTCACTATACTTGCAAGGATGCCTTTACTATCAAGATCTCCATTTTTCATTGGCACGACATATCTGTACATGCATAAAAGAAACAGTTAGGGCAAAATTATAGTATTCATTTCTACTTATAGAAACGTCACTAAAATTCTCGTTAAATTACCTGGAATGTAGCAATTTTGCAAGTTGAACAGCATCTTCCTGTCCCGACACTAATGTAAAACTAGGCAAAAGCTGCTTGATAACAGGTGTAATAACAATATCAGCACGTTCTTTTCCAATAATCTCCTGGTCGTATACACAATGTGGTTCATAGTAGAGACTCAACTGCCCTTGTGGTGATGTGACAATATACCTAGTAAGCATATTAAGCTTAACATAAGTGATTATCTCATTTTAAAAAAGAAAAATAAATATGGAGTATAAAGTAATAGGTACCCATTTTCGGGGCGTTGCCAAGGAGGACCAAGAACTGGGCCAGCGGTTGCCCGTACTTTGACATAAGAGTTGTTGCTTGTCTGAATTTCATAGTTTTGTCCAGGTTCTAAATATACAACCTGAAACGTGCATTTTATCGACATCTTAATGACACTTAGTAATTTGAGAATATATAGAGTGGATTGTTATACTTACATTGGTGAATAGAGGATCCAAGAGTGTCTTTGCATTTGGAGTGGCTATTACTCTAACATCCGGTAACTTCTGAGAAAGTGGCTTTAATGTATTCAAATGGCAATGATCGTCTAGGCTTTCTGTAATCAATATGCAATCAATTTCAGGAAGATCGGCAAGCTGCATAAAACTACACAAAGTTAGAACCATAACAACAAATTCGGAAAGATGATGTAATTTCTCACAGATACATGATGTAATTTCATCATGACTAACATATGATGACTCGACACATAGTTTTAGGATTATACTTGATCATCTCACAGATACATGATGTAATTTCATCAAGTTGCAATGATAGCAGTAGGCAGATAATTTATTTGTAATCTAAATATATTCAATAAACGGATATTTAATTTCATTGGACATACCAAAATGAAAATTGTTGTATGTATCCAACATATATTATTCATTTTTGGTATCCCAAGCTTCTGAATTAGCACAGTGAAAAACAGTACACCAGACAACGCGATGGCAAGAAAAAGAAGATCACAGGAAACGCCAAAATGCTATAGTGCATTTGAATAGGCGCCTGGACCTGCTTGTAAAAATCCAATTGATACTTATTTTCGTTCTTTCTTTCAAGCAAAATGAAGATGTTCGTAAGGGTAGTATATACGATAGTTGCCTATCATACTCCTTAAATCAAGAAGATCAAGTGAGGAGCTTAGTTGTAGATCATTAAAGTATACTTGGGGCTAATTATCCGTAAGGATACTGATTATACTGTGTCCTTGGTTCATTCCAAAATCGTTTATTGATTTAAACCTTTCCTATTCCAGTCCAATATTCTAGGGACAACTATGTTGCATGCCCATATCTACCTTGTTAAATGAGGGTGGTTCACACAACAATTCAAGAGGGCCTGAATCCTAAATCAGTTAATATTTTACATCAAAAGTACATTTGCTAGCTACTACTTTCGATATAGTTCAAGGCATTAACAAACATACCTGAAAATTCTTCAAGTATTTCTTGCTAGCATCATAAAGCAACGGTATTCCGAAATCCAAGTTACCAACCAATATTGGATCAACCAAAAGCTTCACTCCACCAACCTCCCATAACCAACTATTTCCCTAGAAAAAAGAATGTTCAACAATGTGCTAGTTAAAGACCACAAAACACAACAAATGCAACATATTTGATTTACAAAAATAACAAAGCAACGAGTCGTTTGTATGGGATCCAGGCTCACAAACCCTCTTTGGTAATACAAAATTAACAAAGCAATGTGTCGTTTGAACAAGGACGTTATCCTTAAAGGGCCATATACACAAGTTCAAGGGTGTTTAGACGTGCGTTTTTAAAGTAAATATGTGTGATATTACACAATAAGCAATTCAGTTGCAGTGTTGGTGATTTAACTCTTATGTAATGGTTATCTGTTTTTGTAAGACTGAGTATTAAACTGATAACTCAAAACTGAACATTTGATCCCACGTAAAGGACAATTCAAGAACCACAAGTATCCAATGTTAGTAAACCTGTTCTCTCTGCAACATGGCCTGATATTGCATACGACAGCATTAAGGTTCCAACACGTGAACGATCTGGTGGATTAATCACAATGTGAAAAAAAGAAACCTATCAAGTATTCTCACTTTGAGCGTCATTTAATTCTCTAGCAGTTATTGTCTTATTGACATGTTTTCAGACTCGAACAAAAGTTTTGATCATCAACATCTATGCACCTTACATCCATCACATCGCACTCATTTTGGTAATGTGATAAGGTGCATAGATGTTGATGATCAAAACTTTTGTTCACCCCAAAAGGAATAGCTCCGGCAACTCTCCTGGCCAGTGGGGCACCAACTAAAGTGAGCACAAGCCGAGACTCGAACCCATGACCTTTTATCCTCTAAGAATGTGTCTTATCAGAAGAACAATCTAATATTGCACGTGAATGAGGTCCTTTTTTTTCACGATTTTCCCCAATCTAATTCGGATCCAATGCATCAAAAAATCAATCACATTTTTTACGATTTCAAGCCCCAATACCAATTTTCCGCCCGGGCCTCTAAAAACCCAGGAACGGCCCCCAAATTACATCCATCACATCGCACTCATTTTGGTAATGTGAAATCGGAACACCCCCTTACAAGTATTTGGGTCTACCCATTGGATCCAATTCCTTCTAAGTCACAAACTTGGCCGTCAAGCGTCAATAAATTGAAAAGGCAAGATTAGCAACATGGAAAGGAGATGCATGTCATTCGAAGACAGACTCGTACATCTGATTGGATTCCTCAGTAACACATGCTACTATACTATGTGCAAAGACTAAACTCTGGAAGAGTCATCTGATTTATTCAGCGTATATAATATAGATCATATCTCTCAAAACTTTCATGTTTCCAATTAGATTTCAGAGAAGGCATTAAGTAAACTTCAAAGAAAGACAAGGTTGATTCCTGAGTGTGATGATATTTCATATGGTTGGTGTGATAACCAAATAGAGTCAGCAAATCACTTGCTATACACTGTCCAAGAGCATCGATAATATGGAAAAGCTTCTTGTCGTGATGGCACATTATAAGATTATCCGGCATTCCCTCAGTTTAGCAGAGATTGGTATGAAGGTTTTTATCATCGTTTCCGAAATTTTGGCCACTAGGAGAGGGGGGTAGTCTATTCTACATACCAATTTCATAAATGGTGCTCACAAGTCACAACCATCTGTGTTGCTTTAGTGATCTAGCACTTGGACTAGTATACTTGTGATTATTTTAGTGTTCACTTCACTTGCTTGAATATTCATAAATAACTATTTTCACCAAAAAAAAAAAAAAAAAAAAAAAAAAAATAGATAAACAAGTGACGACTTACTCAAAGACCGAATATTTGATACTAAATAATTTACTATAGAATAAACATTTACAATGCAATAAAAAAAATACCCATATTAAGAATCAAAGATTTATAAAGCTTACCTCCAAGTAAGTTAGCTTAAACGCATCGGTGCCTGAAGAACTCGGCTCAGCCACTTTTTCTTCAGAAATCAAAGCAGAAACAACCCTAGATATAGCCAAAAACTTAACGGTCACGTAATATCAGTTACTCCTATCCAAAATCCAACATTATTATAGGGGATGTTTGGACTTTGGAATTGCTTATTACAACTGAATAACTAGTTATGCTTTTTGAAATCAGCAGAATCAGATAAGTAGTCATAACAAAAGGCAACGCCATAATGTTTGCATTTGTTTTTTCATATATACAAAAAAAAAAAAAAAAAAAAAAAAAAGAAAAAAGAAAAAAAAAAAAGAAAGAAAAAAAAGAAAAGAGCCTCAACAGTCAGATAAGGCGTGTGTCATTTTTGCTAGGTTACTACTCTTATTAAGCCATTGAGATATTTAAGAGTTAAACAATTTGAGATTTAAGCAGATAAAAAGTAGTTGTAAGCAAAAATCCGAAATGCCCCCATCATAAGCAGCATGATTATATTGAAAACTAAAAAGTGCTTTTTTGCTCTACCGATAAGAAATGTACATAAACACTTTCAGCGGCTGTTTGGGATAAGCATGTGGCAAAAACTCTCAAAACTTATGCTTATGGCTTAGAGACACTTTAAAATATCCATCTCCCCCGCGTGCTTATATGAAAATGCTTGTTTCCTCGTAAACTAAAGCCGATAACCACTTAGAATCCAATTAAGTATCATAAAATATACATCTCCCTATTTGCATAACTAATGTAAGGAAAACATATATAGACATCAAAACAATTCAACAAAATTCACATAAATTTTCTAAGTTTATACCTGTTTCTGGAGAGTTTGCGAGCATTCGATATGGCTGATGATGGATTTATACGAGTCGAAATGAAACGAGTTTTGGAAATAAAAGAAGCAAATTGTTGTCTTGATATTGTTTTGTTCAGTATGTTGGGAAATTTGGGAATTGAGTTACACTGAACAGCCATCATACTCTTGGTTTTTAAGATTGTTTTACGATCTTGTGTTCTAGACTTTACTATGTTTTTGTTGTTTAAAGGGTAGTTGTGGAATTTGAGCGCCAATTGGTTGTTTAGTTAGTTGTGACCCATCCAATTGTGAGGCTGGAATTCTGCCAAGAATTTCAATGTGTAAGCAAAAATTTAATAACCAACTTATGTTCTGTTTTTATGTTTTGAGTTTTCGGCCAACTAATTTAAGGGATTTGAATTTACTATTACACATATTTAAATCAGGTAAAGTCTTACTTTTTTAGGAATTTGGCATGGCCATTTTAGTTTTGTTTGCACCCAGTAAAAATTGAACTTGATAGTTGATACTTGGGGTAAAGCTAAAGATACGTAACATATTTTTACAAATAAACAAAAGTACGCAACATACTTAGTAAACTGTCAAACGTACGCAACATATTTTCAAAAAATCGTCGATCTACACAATATTACCTGCTGGCAGCAGGTTACCAGGTTACCTAGTATTAAAAGTTATACATTTGGTCCCTAAACTGTCTCATATCTCGCGTACATGATCCTATTTTGGTAACGGTCATTAAAAAAATTAAAAAAAAAACTTTTTAACATTTTTTTTAAATCGAGATAAAATCTTTTTTTTTTTAACTAAAATTTAGAAAAAAAAATTAAAAAAAATTATAATTAAAAAAAATAAAAATAGGAAAAAAAATTAAATTTTTTTAAAGTTAATATTTAAAAAAAAAAAATCAAAATTTTTAAAAAAAATTATTATTTGCGAAAAAAAATTATTTTTAAAACATTTAAAATTTAAAAAAATTTCGTAAAAAAATCAAAATTTTTTTAAAATAAAAAAAAAAATCGCAAATATTTATTTTTTTTTAATTTTTTTAAAAAATAATTTTTTCTCCGCAAATATTAATTTTTTAAAAATTTAAGAAGAAAATTTAATTTTTTTTTAATTATTTTTAAAAAATTAAATTTTTTAAAAATAACTTTTTTTTAAAAAAAAATTTAAAAATTTGGATTTTTTTTTTAATTTTTTAAAAATAAATTATATTTTTTTTAATTTTGATTTATTTTTCAAAATTTAAAAAAAAAAATTAATATTTGCGAAAAAATATTTATTTTTATTTTCGCAAATATATTTTTTTTTTAATTTTGATTTTTTTTAAAATATTAACTTTTTAAAAAATTAATTTTTTAATTTTTTTTCCTTTTTTTTAAAATTTTTTTTAACTTTTTTTTTTCTAAATTTTAGTTAAAAGAAAAGATTTTATCTCGATTTAAAAAAAAATGTTAAATTTTTTTTTTAAAAACTTTTTTAACGACCGTTACCAAAATAGGATCATGTACGCGAGATATGAGACAGTTTAGGGAGCAAAGGTGTAACTTTTAATACTAGGTAACCTGGTAACCTGCTGGCAGCAGGTAATATTGCGTAGATCGACGATTTTTTGAAAATATGTTGTGTACGTTTGACAGTTTACTAAGTATGTTGCGTACTTGTGTTTATTTGTATAGATATGTTGCGTATTTTTAACTTTACCGATTGCATATTAGTGATTATACGATACTCGCAAGTCTTTTGCCACTTTTGTCGGTCTTGGATATGATGTGCTTAGCTACTTGTCCTCTTAATTACCTTTAATGATATGTATTAGTATAAAGCCAAAAGTTATTTATAGATCCAACTTTTACCATAGAACCCATCAATCAATTTTAGCCACTCATTTTTTTTATCAAAATAAAAAAATAAACTTTCACTCTTTTTTTAAAACTTAAATATTTCGCAAACCGTAAATCGTCAAGCTACAAAAAAAATACCATTGCGACGAGAATTAAATTATCTTTCTATAGATATGCATTGTTATATACTTTCGACGAACTTTTTTTTCGCCCAGAAAAATCATATATGATTCGAAGAATCGAATCATATATGATTTTTTACGAATCATATATGATTTTTACGAATTATATATGATTCTTTCTGGGCGAAAAAAAAGTTCGTCGAAAGTATATAACAATACATATCTATAGAAAGATCATTTAATTCTCGTCGCAATGGTATTTTTTTTGTAGCTTGAAGATTTACCGTTTGCAAGATATGTTGTTTTGAAAAAAAATGTGGAAAATATAAATGAGTGGCTATGATTGATTGATAGGTTCTATGGCATGTATGGGTTCTTTATGGATCTCAACTCTTAGTATAAATTCCTAGTTATACTTTGAATACACCGTTTGTCCCTGTGGTTTGCTCCAAATCACTACCGTAGTCCTTGATCTTTTTATTTTTTATATTTTTTCCTCCTTATGGTTTACATATTGCACGCTGTCAGTCCTTATCGCTAATTGTCGTTATCTTATCCGTTAGCTCCCAATCGTTAATTGGCAACGTTAGTCCATTAACCAAACGATCATTTTCAACGTTAGTCCTTTATATTAACGGCTGTTTCTAATTAACACAAATTTTGGTTTTTATTGTTTTCGCACGTTTTCTTACGTTTTTGCCAGTTTTCATGCGATTTCATACGTTTTCATCCATTTTTATACATTTTCGTCCGTTTTTATACGTTTTCGTCTGTTTTTCTTACGTTTTAATACGGTTTATTCGTTTTTATACGTTTTCTTACGGTTTTATCAGTTTTATACGTTTTTAACTGTTTTTATACATTTTCCTCATATTTTTACGCTTTTGTCCGTTTTTCTTACGTTTTCATCCGTTTATGTATGTTTTCGTTAGTTTTCTTGCGTTTTATTCGTTTCTATACGTTTTTATCTGTTCTCATCTGTTTTTATACGTTTTTATCTGTTTTTATACGTTTTATTTTCGCTCATTTTCTTATATTTTCACTCGGTTTTATACATTTTTATCCGTTTTTATATGTTTTCATCTGGTTATATACGTTTTCATCCGGTTATATACGTTTTCGTCTGTTTTATAATTTTTTCTTGCATTTTTATTCGTTTTTATACATTTCTATCTATTTTCATCTGTTTATACATTTTTGCTTGTTTTATTACGTCTTCTTACGGAAGAAAGTGTATAAAACATATGAAAATGGATAAAAACGTATGAAAATGCAAGAAAAATGTATAAAAACAGACGAAAACGTATACAAACGGACAAAAACGTAAGAAAACGTATCGAAATGTAAGAAAACGGATAAAATTGTATGACAACGTAATAAAATGTATAAAAACGGATAAAAACATATGAAAACATAAGAAAAACTGACGAAAACGTATAAAGACAGACGAAAACGTATAAAAACGGACGAAAACGTAAAAAAAAACGCATGAAAACCGGGGAAAAACAAACAAAAATGTATAAAGACTGATAAAACCATATGACAACGTAAGAAACGTATAAAAGCGATCGAATACTAAGAAAACGCATGAAAACAGGCGAAAATGATAAAAACCGCGTAGAAAAGATATATATATATATTTTTTAAGAAAACCAAAATTTGAGTTAATTAGAAACGGTCGTTAGTATAAAGGACTGACGTTGCAAATGATCGTTTGGTTAATGGACTAATGTTGCCACTTGAAGATTGTGAGCTAACGAAGAAGATAACGATAAGGACTGACAGCGTGCAATATATAAATAATAAAGAGCAAAAAAAAAAAAAAAAAAAATCAAGAACTACGGTAGTGATTTGGAGCAAACCACATGGACGAACGATGTAATTTACTCTATTGATAAGCTTGTTATAAAACTAGTTCAACTTAGCAAATATGAACTTTTTAGTTTTCTAGTTCCATCAAGATCAAAATCGTACTTTTGTTTTGTTTCTCGGGTTAAGTTTCGGTCCTACTACAATAACTATAAAAAAAGATGAAAGCAATGAAGCAAAGACTGGGTTTTATTTATTGTTCTTGAAATTTAAAAGTCAAGATCCATGTATTTCTTTTATTAATATGAAATTCTTTACAATATATAGAGACATGTATTTTGTTGGAGATTAATATAATAGTATAATACATTCACCGTTTGCAACAAAAAAATATCTAGAGACATAATTCTTCTCACATGATACATCTTTCCTAAAATTCTAGGATTCCAATGTTCTGATTTGGAAATTTCAAATTGTGTCAGGCAACAAGTTTTTACAACAAAATGAATTATGTTTCTAAGGAAAAACAGTAAACAATAGCAAAACAAATTAAACAAACAAGGGTATAGACAAATATTTTTACTTGATACAGCTTTTGCTAGAAGTAATCGAACCATAAACATTCATACTCAGTGTTGCAGAATCAAATCGAGCCATAGGCATTCTCAAGACGCGAAAGACCAAACAAGCTAAAAAACAAAAACCAAACTTAACGTAACCAGAAAGTTTTGAGTTTTTAAACAAAAGAAGATTTGGTTTTTTCTGAATCCAAACTAAGCCAATATGTTAACTACATACAAACTTTAAGAATGTTAACTACATACAAACTTTAAGCTTTGGTACCAGAAGGAAGGTTAGAAAACATAAGCTCTGCATATACATATAGAATCTATTACCACTAACAATTCAGCTAGGTATTGACATTACAGTATTTTTTATATTTTGTACTCTATTAGTACATACGATAAGAAGTTTCATGGTATAGTGAGGGGTACACCAGGGATGGGCTCAAGTGTCTTTACATCGGGTAGTTCCTTCAATAAAAGCTCCTGCATTATATTGCAAAGTTAACCGGTTTTCACTTTTGAAATGAAATAGTTTTCTAGTAGTATTGGAACAATGCTACCATAACTTGTAACATTTACGAAACTATAAGGGTATTTGAGATTAGCTTATTTTTATAAGCAGATTTAGTTATCTGGGTAAATCTACTAATCTGCCTTATCTTAGAGTAACATAAGTAGTGAGCTCCATGATAAGTTTTAAAGTAGATAAGTAGTTTAAAGTAAGTAATCCTAAACACCCGTATGCATACCTTAAATGATTCTATGGTTCCATCAGCCTTCAATATACTTGCAAGAACGCCTTTACTATCAAGATCTCCATTTTTCATTGGCACAACATATCTGTACATATATAAAAGAAACAGTCGGGGCAAAATTATATCCGTTTCCACTTATAATAAACATCATTAAAATTCTCGTTAAATTACTTGGAATGCAGCAATTTTGCAAGTTGAACAGCATCTTCCTGTCCCGACACTAACGGTAAACTAGGCACAAACAGCTTAATAACAGGCGTAATAACAATATCAGCACGTTCTTTTCCAATCATCTCCTTGTCATATGCACAATGTGGTTCATAGTAGAGACTCAACTGCCCTTGTGGTGATGTCACAATATACCTAGCAAGCATATTAAGCTTAACATAAGTGATTCTTTCATTTTAGAAAGATAAATAAATATGGAGTATAAAGTAATAGGTACCCATTTTCGGGGCGTAGCCAAGGAGGACGAAGAACTGGGCCAGCGGCGATTGCCCGTACTTTGACATAAGAATTGTTGCTTGTTTGAATTTCGTAGTTTTGTCCAGGTTCTAAATATACAACCTGAAATGCTCATTTTATCGACATCTAATGACACTCAAGAGAAAATACAGAGTGGATTGTTATACTTACATTGGTAAACAGAGGATCCAAGAGTGTCTTTGCATTTGGAGTGGCTATTACTCGAACATTCGGTAACTTCTGAGAAAGTGGCTTTAACGTATTTAAATGACAATGATCATCTAGGCTTTGTGAAATCAATATGCAATCAATTTCAGGAAGATCGGTAAGCTGCATTAAAGCTACACGTCGTTAGAACATATCAACATAACAACAAATTTGGAAAGAAAGTGCATTGAGATACTGACAAAACCTCTAGCACCATGACTAGCGCCTGACGACTTGACACATAGTTTTAGGATTATACTTCATCTTCTCACGCATACATGATGTAATTTCATCAAGTTGTAATGACAGCAATAGGGAAATAAGTACTTGTAATCTAAAAACTTTCATTGGAGTTGTAATTTTATTGGACATCCCAAAATGGAAATTGTGGAATGTATCCAACGTACATCTTTGGTTTTTGATGCCCCAAGGTTCCTCATTAGCACAGTGGAAAACATTACACTAGACAACCGCTATGGCGAGAAAAATAAATTTTCACAGAAACCGCCAAGATGCTATAGTGCATATGAATACGTGCCTTTAACTCAGCTTGTAAATATCCAGTTGGTACTTATTTTCCTTCTTTCAAGCAAAATGAAGATGTTCATAAGGGCAGTATACCGGAGTGTTGCCTATCATACTCATTAAATCAAGAAGATCAAAGGAAGAGCTTAGTTGTAAACCATTAACGTAAACTTGGGGCTCATTATCCTTAAGGATACTGATTAGACTGTGTCCTTGGTTCATTCTGAAATTGTTTATTGACCAACACATTTCCATTCTAGTCCAATATTTACATCAAAAGTACATCTGCTAGCTACTCCTCTGTTGAGTTGTGGAGGCTAATGGAACCCTAGAGACTTTGATGAAGCTTCGACAGGAGGCTTCATGGATCTGAAGCAGCAGAGCCTCCTCGGCTGCAACTACCATGGGCTTGGGTCCATATGGAAGTTGAAGCCTGAGATTTGTAATCTTGAGTAGAAAGTTAGGATTTTAGTTCCAACTCTATAAATACCTCTCATGTCTAATTGTAAACTTCGGGTGTATGTGTACTTATGTGCTAGGATTAGTACCCTATGCAGTCTGCAAGTAGCCCGTGTAATTAAGCATGGAGCCTAATAATATTCTTTCTCGATCAAGAGTGGACTGACCACGATCACCTCGATCGTGGGAACCACTTAAATTCTTGTGCCGTATTGTTCTTATGTTTCTTATGATCTTGTAGCTTCTGATTATGCTCTGTTTATTGTACGCTGGTGGTTACATGAGATGCTCGTGTGTTTGACTGTGTATGCTTACACGGTTGTCTTGTTTGGGCTCATATTCCTATCAAGTGATATCTCAGTCAGAAGGTGTCGAAGCTTGCTAGGGTGTTGTGCTGGGATTGGCTTCCCCAACATCCTCTCGATTTCAGAAGAATAATAAGCTTTTGACATATTAAGGTCAAGCATGATACTTCATGACTTAAGTTCTATTACAAATGCCACAGATAATTTCTGGACGAATTGCCAGTTTAAACCGGAAACCGGATCAGTTCAATATCAGTCATGAAGTTAAAAATAGTCCTTTTGACCTCAGTTTTCGAAGACCCTCAAAAACTATAGTCAGACTTACAAGCTTCAATAGCGAAAACATAGTAAATCATGACTTGTATAAATAATAGTTCAAGGCATTAACAAATGTACCTGAAAATTCTTCACGTATTTCTTGCTAGCATAAAAAAGCGAAGGTATTCCGAAATCCAAGTTACCAACCAACAATGGATCAACCAAAAGCGTCACTCCACCAACCTCCCATAACCAACTATTTACCTAGACAAAAAAATGTCCAACAATGTGCTAGTTAAAGACCACAAACACACACACAAAAGCAACATATTTGATTTACATAAGTAACAAAGCAATGCGTCGTTTGAATGGTATCCAGGCTCACAAACCCTCTTTGGTAATACAAAAGTAACAAAGCAATGTTTGAACAAGGATGTTATCCTTAAAGGGCCATATACAAAAGTTCAAGGGTGTTTAGACGTGCGCTTTTAAGTAAATGTTAAGCAATTCAGTTGCAGTGTTGGATTTAATACTAGTAAACCCTTCTGATCACGTTTATAGGTAATTATACTCTTATGTAATGGTATCTATTTTTGTTACATACTAAGTATTAACCTGATAACTCAAAACTGAATACTTAATTCCACGTAATAGACAATTCAAGACACAAGTATACAATGTTAGTAAACTCGTTCTCTCTGCAACCTGGCCTGATATTGTATGACACCCTCAGGTTCCACATGTGGAAGATCTGGTGGACTAATCACAATGTGAAAAAAAGAAACCGATCAAGTATCCTCACACTCAACGTCATTTATATCTCTACCAGTGATTGGTACGTTTTCAGACTCTCAAACAAAAGTTTTGATCATTAATATCTATGCACCTTATAACCAAAAACAAGAATGGGCCATATCAGAAAAACAATCTAATATTGTGCGTGAATGGGAAGGTCCTTTTTGGCAAAGTAAGGCCTATCTCTTTCAAAAACGAAAGAAACAAAAATAGAAACCTTCCCATCAACAAAGGATTGAAGTAGGCTAAAATAAATGAGAAAACGGGCAGCAACTAAGGCAAAAGCCATAGAAGCCCCTATGACACCCATAACAACCACAGCAAGTATCAAATAAAAATTGTACACAAGTGATCCATCTCGCCTTTTTTGTGAGTTCAACCTATTGTAGACCCATCAGAAAGATTTAACTCAGTTGTGGACTATGTCTATTGGTTAGTGTTATGGTCGTTTATGAATTTGCTAGCTGGTGACAGAATGGAATCAGATCATTCCCCCTCACTTTTGGCAAAGGAGTTACCATGGGTCCGAAACCAATTAAATTCAACAGTGCGTGCTTTCAACATACTAATTTTTGGAGATGTGTAAAAGTTGCTGGCAAGAATCAAATGAGGATGGATGGGTGGGTATCTAGAAAACTAGTCAAGGGCAAAAAAACGAGTCAAGGACAAGCATTGGTCACCGTAAAATGAATGAAGGTAGCTTGGCGATCGAAACGGATGTTGAGCTCAAAGAAAGGTGGATTAAAGAAGGGGATAGATATACAACATTCTTTCATCGTTATACAGCACACAAGAGCATACTATTCTATCCATACCAATTACAGTAGCAATATTCACCTGGCCGGGGTCAACACGAGATCAAATGTACAAGTTCAGGGGGAAAAGCTGGTGTCTCGTGTCATCAAGGGGATACATTATCTCCCTTCCTATTTATATTGGTTGCTGAGGTTCTCAGTAGGATGCTTCATAATGCTTTTAAGAAAGGATTGTTGCAGGGGTTCAAGATAAACGGGTAGTCAATCACTTCGACAAGGAAAAGCTTCTTGTCGTGGTGGCACATTATAAGAGTAATCCCACATTCCCAAAATCAGTATATTTGAGATTCGTATGAAGATTTCCATCATTTCTGGAAGAGGGAGGGGAGGGGAGGGGGGGGGGGGGGGGGGGGTCTGTTTGCATACTATTTTTATAAATGGTGCTCACAAGTCACGCGACATTGGTTTTGCATAAGTAATCTAGCACTTGGACTAGCATACATTGTAATTACATTACTGTTCACTTCACTTGGTTGAAGATTCATAAATTATTATTTTCACAGGAAAAAAAAAAAAAAAAAAAAAAAAGACCAAACAAGCGACTTACTCAAAAACCGAATACAACAGAATAGATATCCATAATGCAATAAAAAAAATACCCATATTAAGAATCAAAGATTTATATAGCTTACCTCCAAGTAAGTTAGCTTAAATGCATCGGTGCCTGAAGAACTCGGCCTAGCCACTTGCCCTTCAGAAGTCAAAGCAGAAACAACCCTAGATATAGCAAAAACTTAACGGTCACTTAATAGTTTAATATTACTTACTCCTATTCAAAATTCAATATCAATTGCAGGGGATGTTTGGACTTTGGAATTGCTTATTACAACTGAATACTGATTATGCTTTTTGAAATTAACAGAATCAGATTAGTAGCCGTAACAAAACACGATGCATTATATAGTGTTGGGACTTATTTTTCGTAAAAAAAGAACTCGATAGTCAGATAAGCACGTGTTTTGCATTTTTTGCTTAGGTTATTAAACGGTTTGAATGTGCAACTCCCACATAGAGGTGTTTGGGATTACTTATTAAAACGAACTATGTGCTTATCGTGTTTTCAAACAAGAAATCCCAGATGCCCCCTATCATAAGCAGTGGGATTATATTGATAACTTAAAAATGCTTCTTTGCTCTACCGATACGAAATGTAGATAAATGCCTTTAGGGGGTGTTTGGAATTGATTCTTTTAAAGTGTTTATTTGCTAGAAAGATAAACATGTAGCAAAACTCTCAAAACTTATGCTTATAAGCACTTTAAAATAAGCATCCCCCGCGCGCTTACATGAAAATCTAAACTAAAGCCGATAACCACTTAGGTTGCGTTTGGTTGAAAGAAAACACCCTTGTTTCTACAAAATGTTTGTACTACAAAATAAGAAAAATAGAGATTGCATTCAAATCAAACTTTTCCCAACACATCCTCTACAAAACACAAAATATGCATTTGTGTTTTCTTTGTTTCCCTTGTAACTCCCCTTCTTTTCTTCAAAACAGAAAACAGTGTCACATGAACGCGGCGTTTTCTAAGCTTTTTTTCTTTTTTTTTTTTACAAAACTGAAATAGAAAATTAAGAAAATTTTCTCCAACTAAACGCACTCTTAGAATCCAATTAAGTATCATAGAATATGCATGTCCCTATATTTGCAATAAATTTTCTCCAACTAAACGTACTTAGAATACGCACTCTTTAGAAAGTGTTGGGTGGGGAGAAGTCCCCGCTGAAAGCGAGGAAATGTCCCCGCTGAAAGCAGTGAATGTTGTAGTGTGTAAGGAAAAACATATAGTCATCAAAACAATATAATTCAAAAAAATTCACATAAATTTTCTAAGTTTATATATACCTGTTTCTGGAGAGTTTGCGAGCATTCGATACGGCTAACGACGGATTACGAGTTTTGGAAATAAAAGAAGCAGATTGTTGTCTTGATATTGTTTTGTTTAGTATGTTGGGAAAGTTGGGAATTGAGTTACACTGAAGAGCCATCATAATCTTTTTTTTTAAGATTGTTTTATGATCTTGTGTTTTAGATTTTACTATGTTTTTGTTGTTTAAAGGGTAGTTGTGGAAGTTGAGCGCCAATAATTGGTTGTTTAGTTAGTTGTGACACCCATCCAATTGTGAGGCTGGGATTGTGCCAAGAATTTCAACGTGTAAGAACAAAATAACGGGCCAGTTTGGTACGAGGTAGTGACTAGTGAGGCTAGGATTAGCAATCAACCTCAAATATCACATTTTTTTTCAAACCCCAACCCATCTGTCGGGATAGAAACATGGTCTCACTTTTTAATATTTTTTTATTCTTTTCTTCATTATAAATTTTAGGGTCGAGCATCGGTCTAAAACCGACCCGAACCGAAGGGCAGTTGGGTCGGTTTGGTCTATTTTGTTAGTCCGGTTCGATTTTGAACCTTCTATACTCAAACCTATTTATAATAGTAGGCTCCACTATTTTTTATCCCTTTTTAATAATGTAATATTCAAAATAAATTCATTTAAAACCTATGTCTAACCTAACCTGATTTGTACACTAAGGGCATGTTTGGTTTGCAGATGTATTTTGGATTTGGATTTAGATTTGAATTTGGATTTGGATTTTATGTTAGTATTGTTTACACCTAGTAGGAATGAAACTTGATATTTCTCACAAATTAGTGATGATACTCGCAAGTCTAGTAGCACACCCTGAGCAGTTTATCTTATGTTTTAAGATGTACAGATTCGAGTCATAACAACCCATGTAAACCGGGTTTGGTCCGTTGACCAAATATAATTTCATATCTCTTTCACAGTAAAAGGATTGTCCGGTGTCAACATGTTTAACGCATCTTAACCCTTAATAAATATGTTAAAGGGGATGACGAATCTCATTTAACGGTTATTCTTTTAGCGAAATCTCATGTAAATATTGATGTTTGTTCTATATTGTGCTTTGTGAAAAACTAGAAGGGGGGTTGAATAGTTTTACGTCAATTTGTATTTTAAAAACTTTGTTTGATAAAAACTTCGATTCTTATTTATGTGAATTTCAACACTTGCACAACTCAAACAATTTAATCTAACTAAGTAAATAATGATAACGTAAATATGAAAGTAATGAAAAGATAGAGATAGAGAGATCAAACCACAACACGCGATATTTATAGTGGTTCGGCTACGAATCACCTCTTCGCCCTACTCCACTCCTCGAGTCACCTACTCGAGAGTTTTCTTCACTATGTCAACAAACTCCCTTTTTTTGCGGAGAAACCTTACACAACTTTCGCTTACACCAATTAACGACACTAAGCTAAATGTCGAGTCCTAATAGTAGCTAGAACCAATCTCACACCACTACACGCCTTCTTCACAACTTGTACACAACACTACTTCTCACACCTTCACTACTTCTTCTTCACACCACAACTATTTCTTCACTACTTCTATTCACAACTACTAACTCTCCTAGATCTATCAATTACAATCACTACACAACTATACTATAAATACAAGCTACAATACTAATCTTCAACACTTCTTTGTTTGAGATGAAAGGAGTATTCTTCTCTTGCACTTTGAATGAGGATGGATGGAATCACTTGAAAACAAGAACCAATGTGTTTATGAATAAAGGATTTAGGAAGATGATTTAAGTGAATTAGAACAGAAAGTTTTAGTTCAAAAGGTGAGGTGAAAAATTCAGATTTGAACCAGTATTTATAGGCAAAGAATTTGACATAGGAGCGTATGCCGGCCCCCTTAATTGTGTGCCGGCCCCCTTAAAATTAAGGGGGCCGCCCATATGAAACGGCCAGATTCTTTGTCTTTTTCTGGGGAAAGTTTATTTGGTGAAAATTTAACTGAATTTGGTTAAAAATTTGAATTCATATATTTATTATGAAATAAACATTTTCTTTAATTACTAAAAGTGTTTTTCTTAAATATATAAAATGTTTATACCATTTTATATAATTTGTAATTAGTAAATAAACCTTCATTTGATCATAAAATGTATTAGGCACTTGTTTATTCATACCTTAAGTGAATTAGTTGGATATAATGATATTTTGTCACTAAATACTTATTTACGTAATGATTTTACGTTTAATGATTTTAGATTTTGTGATCGTCAAAACATAGGGATATCGAAAAATATTAATAACGCTTTTACGCATTATTTATATCAACAATCTCCCCCTTTTTGATGATTACAAAATCTAAACTCATTAAATCAAAAATTATTATATATGCAAGTATTTAGTGAGTTTTATATCACTTCTCCCCCTTTTTGTAAACATCAAAAAGGTTGTTCCAAAGTTAGATGAGCTCCCCCTTGATGTGTACTCCCCCTCGTTTTAAGGTTACAAGACAAGTCGAGATATGGAATGCTTGCAAAAATATTTAGAACATACAATATATATGCATGAAACAATTATATATATGAAAATAAAAGAATCAAGCAATCTAAGCATGGAAGGAAACACTTCATTAATATGGATGAAAATACAAGCAACATGCATCCAAGATGCATGAATAATTCAACTAAAGCCTTAATGGCTTACAATAAACCAAAACTCTAATAAAAATGTTTTTCCTAGAGCTTGTTCATCAAAATGTTTAAAAATATTTTTTTTTCCAACCATGATCCATGCTTAGTTTGGGAGGAGCAATGTTGTAGGTGGAGATGATGGAGTTGATGTAGGAGTGTTTGATGGAGGTGGAGGTGTGGTTGATGTTGGTGGTGGAGGAGTGGATGTTTTTGGTTGAGGTTGAGGAAGCAAGCTTTCAATATATGAAAACATGTAACGGATTTCATCTTTTAATCCAAAGATGATGGTGCGGTTATGGATGCAACAAAGACAAGTATCACCATGAGCTTCAAGCAAGCTCTATGGGATGGGATTGTAGTTTGGTGGATTGAGAGGTGATGGTGAAAATTGTGCATCAAGAGGTGTGATGGGTGATAATGAAAGGGTGATGTCTAAGGTTGCATTTTCAAGAGGTGGTGGTGGTGGAATTCTTGGTGGAGGTGATAGGTGAGTGTTGATGTAGTCACTGATGGATGATGATGATGGTATGGAAGAGGTGGAGGTTCCATGTGTTGATGGTGTTTTGGATGGTGCATTTGGAGCACTAAGAGATGAGCATTGAGGTGGTGGTGATGGAGTGGTATTGTCTTCATTAGTGAGATCAATGAAGAGTTGTTTTGGTGGGATGATAACAAGTTTTTGTTTCTTGGATTTGTTGAAGGTGGTAGTTTTTGGTGATGACATGATATATTTGTTGAGGTTGATGATGATAATGGAGTGTGGATGAAGGTGGAAATGGTTATATAGCATGAAATCATGTTTAGAAATGGTATTAATTTGAAATTACATTGTTAGATTCCAAAATCAGTTTAGTTTTTAAGGGAAATGGTAGCTGGGACTAGCAAAAGAAGTCACAAGTTGCAAAAGAAAACAGTGTAAAAACTGTTCCAGATGGCCGGTCCCCTTAATTCATGGCCGACCCCCTTAAAATTAAAGGGGCCGCCCGTGTGAATTATGGGGGCCGCCCATCTGGTGAATTCCCAGACGACCAAATTTCAAAAAAATTCTAAAAGTGGTTTATTTTGGTTTTGTGTTTGCAGCAAGCTCTATTGGAACATTTTATTTTAGTTTTGGTCTATTAGAGAAGCATATATATAATCATAAATAAATCATGCAAGCATAGATTAAAGACAAGTATAAAAACAAGCATGCATGTAGAGCATCTAATAATAATAAATTAACTAATAACATAGTTTAAATGTATCTAAAATCATGGCAACAAATATTAATTTCCGAATATATGTCGGAAATAAAGCACACAAGAAACAATTATTCAACAAAAGTAACAAACTAATAGTTCAACAAATATGATCATCCAAAGCAAATAAAAAGTCCCCATCACTTCTTCTTCTTGAACAATCCTCCAATCGTCTTAGCAATAGATTTGAAGCCTCCTCGCATCTCCTCGCGTATTCTTCGGTTTTGATTGAGCAAATCGGTTTGTCGCTCAAATAGCACTTGGTTAGTTTGAGACGAAGGAGATGGCACTAGGTAGTCGTCTTCTTCAAGTTCTTCCAAGTCTTCAAGAAACGTATCGGGAGAGAGAGCACGATGAATAAATTCATCCTCTTCGTCATCCTCTCGACGAGATGATGAGCCATGGAAACTGTGACGACGAGATTTACCCTTATCACTACGAGGTTTACGGGTTTGTTTAAGAACGAGAGGATGTAAGGTCGGATAGATGGACTCATAGATGCTACCATCAAGATCGGGATAGTGTTGGATAACATGACGATAGAGACGAGTGAGGAACATTCCATACGGAAGATTGGCTTTAGGAGTAGATCTTTGCACGTTCAATGTGCTTGATAAAGAAATAAGCCAAATTGTAATGTTGTTCGGCAACAATACAATACAACATATGAGCGAGGCTAGCCGGGAGATGGTCACGGTGGCCTCCGGTACCAAACGCATTCTCACGAATGAGTTCTTCCCAACGCTTCATGTCGGGGCTTAATTCTTTGAGTAGAATTTGGTTTTCGGTGATATCGATATTTTTGGATTTGATTTTTCGAGTGGTGGTTTCACGGGTTAACCCGAGCATTTGACGAATTTCTTGTGGAGAAGGAATTTCGGAGAAATAAGGACCAAAAGTTGGACGAGAATATTGAAGAGAACCAAGATCCCATTCGTTTGAGAAAACGGATTGACCGGTGAAAGGAATTTGGAGGATTTGACCGAATTGTGCAAGAGTTAGAGTAATGAATTCATGTTGGATCATGAATGAGATGAGAATATAACCAAAATCATCGGTTTGGACCTTGACTTGGCTATAGAAGTTGAGAATGAAGCGAGGAATAATGGGTTTATTTATTTGGAAAAGATATTCAAAACGGATATTTGTAAACATACGATCAATGAAATCGGATTGATAGTAAGTGGGATGTACGATACGACCTTCATGAATATTTCTATCTTCAATTTGACGATAGAAATGTGCAATGGAAGGAGAGGTGGTGGGAAGTTGTGAAACTTTGGGAATATAGTTTTTGGTTAAGGAAATATCTTCGGTAATAACTTTGGGCATTTTCACCTAAACACAATAACAAAAATAAAATTAAAATAAAGTTAACGTTAAAACATGATACTTATATTTTTATGACATATGTGGAACGTAAACGTACTTCGACTCTAAAGACCTTTAACTTAAGAAGTAGTTTACCATGTTCCTTATTTTATTTTTAACTTGTGTTAGATATATTTTACAATGTTTATCAAGTCGTCATGGGATAATCCAAACGCCCCTTTAAACATCTTAATATATCATGAAAATTTGCTAGATGTACATTAGATTGTATAATTAGCTATTTCCAACAAGTTTCTTATGCAAATGATTTGTTTCGAAAAGAATAGTTTATATTTTGACTCAAAAATACTATTTTTCTAGTTAAACCAAACGCTTCCTTATCTAGAAAATTTACTACCAAAATGTCAATATATATATATATATATATATATGAATTATATATCTTGACAACTCTAAAATGCTAGGTTTATACTTATATTCATGATGATGTATTGTAAAGGTTATATTGGATAATATTCGACACTATTTGGACATGATCCAAACAACCTCTTATCAAACAAAAATTATTTTTACTTCATCGACAAATTTGTTTTTGTGATTAATAAGTTATGAAACCATAATGTGATATGTTTTAACAAGTTTTTGTAGCATTATTCAACAATGTGTATAAGCAAAGTTTTGAAAATGAGTGTATGAACTTTTTCAAAAAATTTCGACAAGAGGGTTTGTAATTTTAAGTTTCTAGTGTTCATAATACATTCTAATCCTAAGGGAAGCATTTAGTTATGGAATTCCTAGACTCAATTTGAAAGAAAAGATGAAATTGAAGAAATTGAAATAAAATGCTAAATCATGATTATGACCAAATTAGATGAAATTAAAAGAAATGTGTTATGAAAACCTTACAATACTTGTTGCTAATCGTGTTATAAGTATTTTCCCTTTGTTAATTGACCTTGATATGAAGATTTGAGGATAGATTTTGAGTGGTTTTGGGTTTTTGGTTCGAATAGCAGCAGCAGGGAATGAGTGGGGACAGAAAAATGGAGTGTTTGGTAAGTAGAATAAGGAAGAAAAACGGGTGGAGTTTGTCAGATGGCCGGCCCCTTTAAACATTAAGGGGGCCGCCCATATTAACACTGCCGGTTCCCTTAATTTTACAGGGGGCCGCCCAGTTTATTTTGGGTTTTTCGCGGTTTTGATTCTGAAAATAAAAATAACTAAGTATATATATATATATATTAGATTTATATTTAATCAAAAATACGTTGGTGAGTATTCGCACTAAAGGAATTACTCGACACTTTTACTTGACATTTCGTCAATTAAAATTTCTTGATCATTTCGGATAAAATTAATCAAGTTGTCAAGTGGACGAGAGGGTTGTGGAAGGTATATATATATATATATATATATATATATATATATATATATATATATATATATATATATATATATATATATATATATATATATATATATATATATATATGTTTTTATATATAAATAGTATGGGTTTATAAGACGAGAAAAAGAGAGGGAGACGGATGCAAAAGGTGACGGGAGTTTGTTTCATCCATAGGTTCTTCAACTCATTTCTCTACATCAACATGAGTATGTTTGAACGTTTAAAGTTCAAGAAGGCCAGGAGAGGGGAAAAGAAAAGGTTCGTAAACGAACAATTTCTAGTTCTAGAAAATCAACTAATGAGTTTTCTAGGTTATAAAGGCATATAGTATGTATAATAATAGTATGTATAAGTATATATATATATATATATATATATATATATATATATATATATATATATATGTATGTATATGCTATAAGAGAAAATATGTGTATATATATAAACAAGAAAATTAGCTAAGAGTAATTACGAAAAAGCTATAGCAACAATGAACTAGATACTAGACTAAGCATGCAATCTTGACATGGAAATTTAAAAGAGACGTGTACCTTTTTGTCTTCAACAAGCAAATCTTCAAAGTCTTCAAGAGATTTCATAACCATGTGAAATCGGATAGAAAACCAAGCTTGCCAAGGTATGACGAATTCATCTTGTTGGTCCCCATTGTCTCATTTGACCAAAGTTGTTTGGTCCAAAGACGTTATGCATTTGACTTGGATGCATGTATGGTGGAATCATTCCCCAAGGATTGAAGTTCCACATTTGATGATTATTGTGAAAGTTTCGTCTATTTTGGTTTACTCTAGGTTGAGGAGTTTTAGACCTAGGATGAGGACTATTTGGTTTTCTAGGTGGTGGAGTTTTAGATCTTATTTTTGGCTTAGGGGGTTCTACTTCGGGTTTTAAAGATGATTTATGAAAGCTTTTAATTTCTTCATCACTTGCAATAGGTACTAATCTATCTTTCAAAAGTATGTACTTTGGTTTTAACTTTAAAGGTTTTAGTTCACTAGTTTCACTTTCAAACTTTACATTTTTAGATTTACTAGTTGATGCTTCGGTTGAGTCGTATCCTAAACCGGTTTTATCTTTCGCAATTCTTTGAGAGCCAATTATTTTACTAAGTGATTGACTACTATTTTCAAATTTCTCAAATCTAATAATTTCTTCCTTAAGTTGTTTATTCTCATTTTTAACAACTAGACATTCTTTACATTCTATAATACTTTCTTTTCCTTTTTCTAGCTTTTGTAGTTTTATTTTTAACTCAAGTATTTCATCATTTAATTTATTATTAGTGTGTTTTAGTAGTTTATTTTTAGCTATGACTTTTTGTCCTAGTTTGCATAATCTACTATATTCGCTATCTAAATCTTTTTCATCTAACGATAAATTATCATCACTATAGTATTCGGTTTCGGAACGTACCTCATCAGAAGATCTTGCCATGAGACACTTTTCTTCTTTCGTTGTGTCTTTTTCATCGTTGTCACTATCACTCCATGCTCCTCCTACGAAGGCCTTGTGGTTTTGACTTCTTGATAACTTCAGACATTCTCCAATAAAATGATTTGGATCTCCACATTTGAAGCATTTTCTTTCATTCTTGCTAGTCTTGTCGTCCTTGTTTCTTTGGAATGTTTTTTGATGCGTGGGAATTGCACCAGGCTTTACCTCTCAAGGGATCTTGAGAAGCTTACAACCCCCACCAGGCAGTGTACCTGATTGATGTAGTATAGTATAATGACAAGTACCGGGGGATTGATCGTTCAGCTAGGAACAGTGTCGCTAGGATTAGAAAACCTAAATACTAGATCTAGAGATGAGGGGTGATTCTTTTTGTATTTTTATATTTTTAGGAAAGCAAGTAAAAATCTCGGGTTTGAAGGATTTGGGTGGAATTAGTTGCTAGTCAACTAACCCAATACTAAAGATGCAATCAAAATAAAATACTAAAAATGAAAATAAACTATATTAAACTAAAGTTGTGAGCAATAAGTGGGAGAAATGTGTTTACTTAGATTTCACTACTCCCTAGATATCTTTTACACGTTAATTACTTGTTATAGTTGCGTGGATGACGGATTGTATTCCTTAATACCATTCATGGGGTGGCGTACTTACTTCCCCAATCCTATGAGTGCCTATTTCACTCCTATGTCGAGCCTGCAAGAAGCTCCTAACATGGGATCATTAGAATTTACTCATGCATTAAATACAACCAATAAAACCTAGTACACATCGGTTCATGTTTCCTAAGACGTTCAAGCATGTTACACAATGGAGATCTGCCAGTTTTCTTAAGCCTAACATTGAAATCATTCATCCAATACAACCATAAACAAGTAATCAACACATAATCAACATCTAGGTTTCATTATATCTAAGCAAACACAAGATAAATCTAGCCTAGCATGTTGAAATCAAGACAAGCACAAAATATAGACAACCAACACATAGACATATTGATTGAATTAAGAGAAGACTTATCTCAATAGCACATGTAAGGATTCAAGGGTTGAAAACCCTTGAAAAACTGTAAAATTCGTACAAGGTTCGGCCCTAGGGTTTCTCCACACTTGTTTTTTCTTAATGAATGAAAATTAGAAAACTATATATAGATATTAGGAGGTGACGGCATCAAGAACAAACTTGTGACGCCGTCATCTCGCCGCCAAATAAATCCTCGGACTGCCTAGATCTACATCTGACGCCGTCATGTAGTCCTCTTTTGCAGGCCGTCACACATTTAACTCTTGACGCTCTACTTGTGACGCCTTTGTGGAAAACTAGAAGGGGGGTTGAATAGTTTTATGTCGTTTTTAAATTGTTATAAAATTTTGTTTAAAAGGTTTCTTTGTTTTATAAAATATAGATTCGATGCTATATGAAATCAAGTCATGCACAATATGAACAACACTAAGTATGTACGATAAAGCAATAATAACGTAAGTAAAGAAATAGATAAGGGTTGGAAAGATCGAACCGAGAGACAAGAGATTTATAGTGGTTCGGCTACAAGGTCACCTTCCTTGCCCTACTCCACTCCCCGAGCACCTAACTCGAGAGTTTTCTTCACTATATCAATAAGCTCCCTTATGGCGGAGAAAACCTTACACACCAATTTACACACCACAATAACTTCACAACTTAATCACGACTTCTACACAACTAGTTCACACCTATTCACTACTTGATCACACCACTTCTTCACACCAATCTTCTACACACCAATCTTCTTCACACCTATTCTTCTACACACCAATCTTCTTCCTAACTTATCTTCTTCACAACTATTCTTCTAACCAATCACACTATATATCAAACTACACTATCTTCTAACAAATATTCACAACTATTCACACAATGAAATAATAACAATGATGATACACTAACAACTTAGATGTGGAGATCACAACAAGTTGTAATACTTCTTGTCTTGAGGGATAGAAGTATTCTTCTCTTGCACTTGATGGGATGATGTTTGGATCACTTTGAAACAAAGATTTAAGAATGTATGATCAAAGGATTTATAGATTGGAAATGGAGATCTAGAACAGAAAGTTCTGTAGTGCAAAAGGTGAGGAAAAAATCTAGGGTTAAGGAGGTATTTATAGGCAAAAGATTCTGACAGAGGAGCGTGGCCGGTCCCCTTAATTTTAAGGGAACCGCCCTTTATAATTAAGGGGGCCGCCCAGCTGAAACGGCCAGAAACTTTGTCTTTTAGTGGGGAAAGTTTATTTGATGAAAAACTAACTGATTTTGGTTAAAAATTTGAATTCATATATTTAGTATGAATAAAACATTTTTCTTTATTACCAAAAGTGTTTTTCAAAAATATATAATATGTTTATATAATTAAATAAACTTTGCATTAGTTAATTAAATACCCCTTTGATCATAAATTGCACTAAACACTTTGTTTATTCATACCTTAAGTGATTTGGATGTAAAGAGAAATATTAATCACTAAATACTTGTTTATGTCATAAGTTTTAGTTCTATGAGTTTATATTTTGTGATAATTAAAACATAGAGATATTGATAACATGTTAATAATGTTTTTAGGCATTATTTATGTCAACAATCTCCCCCTTTTTGATTATTACAAAACCTTAAACTCAATATATCTAAAACTTGTTTATAGACAAGTATTATAGAGTTTACATTTCTCTTCTCCCCCTTTTTGTAAAATTAAAAAGGTTAAGCCGAGTAAGCTTCGCGAAGGAAGTTTAAACGGGTAGAATGATCCCCCTTGATGTATGTTCCCCCTCATTTGAGAGCACCAAGGGAACGAGCTATGGAGATCTTTGCTACAAAAATATTTGAAGAGAGCAAGATACACATATATGCAAGGCAACAATTATGCAACTAAACATAGATTCATTCAAGCATTATAGAAATGATAAGCATTACAACATTCAATATGCTTGAAGCATATTGATAAAAATAACACAAAAGAAAAGACATAGTCATATATTGCCTAAGAGAGCACTTGGACTTGCTTGCAACCCATGGTTGATTGTTTTATTTGCTTGAAGGGAAACATAAGCATAAAGCTTATATGTTTGATTGAGAGGGATATGGAGTGGAGTATGGAGCGGAAGAAGTGGATCTTACGATGTTGTATCGTGTTAAGGGTGGTATTGGATGATTACGAGTGAGAAGATATTCAATCCAAGAAATATCTTCACTCAAGTAGAGGATTTGTTTTTGAAGGAATATGCAACAAGGGCAAAAGTGAGTGTGGTTTGTAACTTGATCCAAGTTGAGAGAGTGGGGAAGGCAATTTGCATAGGGTGATGATGGAGGTTGCCCTTTGTTGCGTTGTGCAAGATGCATAGCAAGGAGATCACTAAGATCATGGATTTGGTTTATTTCATCACGGAACTTTTGTTTTTCCGTGGCAATGTGGAGGGGATCATAGTTTTGGTATGGATGAGTTGGGTTTGTGTAGTTGGAATTGTAGTTTGATGGTTGATCAAACTTGTATGGATCATTATAAGTGGTTGGAGGTTGAGATGTGTAGTTTGGCTTGAAGGAAGATGTTTGGCCAATGTTGTATGGTTTGTAAAGAGGATCAAATGAATGACCTTGTTGGTTTGATGCAAAGTTTGGGAAGTAAGAAGTTGGGGGTGTGGAATGACTTCCAACTTCATTTATGATGATGGATTTGTTTCGAGGGCTTTTTCTTCGCCAAACAGGTTTTTCCGTCATCCTTGCTAGCCTTGAGGCTTTTGATTTTGGTTTGTTTGGAGAGTTCATGATGGGATGAATGGAGAGTTTTGATGATTGGGGATATTTATAGTGTAAGATTTGTGTGTTTAAGGATGGATAAGGTTTGTTTGGGGGATTAGGACAAAATGTGTTGGTGAAAAATGGGAAATGTAGGTTGAAATGGGCTAAAAAGCAGAAAAGATTCTGTAAACCCGTCCATCAGATGGCCGGTCCCCTTAATTAGGGGGCGGTCCCCTTAAAATTAAGGGGGCCGCCTTACATAATTAAGGGGGCCGCCCATCTGGTGATTTTCAGATTGCCAGAATTGGGTTTTTGGCAGAAAGGTTGTGTTTTTGGACTTGGATTCAAGCAAGTTCAATTCCTTTAGGCAATATAGCATCTAATCTAATCATTAAATATCATGCATGCAAAAACATAGGCACAAGAGCAAATAATCAACACATAACAAGCAATAGGAGGTAAGTAAAGGCAAGCACACTTAAGCTTCCTAAGGCACCTATCTTAGATTAAAGGCAAAGGCAATTAGTGAGTGAAAAACTAATGATGGATCAAGATGACACCATTACTAGTGAATTTGTCCTAGTGAGTGTCTATATGCAACAAATGTGGAGTTGTGATTGTTTCGACTCCTAGAAGCAAAAAGAAATAACGATCCTAAGAAACAATCCAAATAATCTCCTTGATTCAATTTTTGCTCGATCATGAATGTCAAAGACATATATTAGATTATATACCTTGACAATTTATGTGAGAGTTTATGCATGATTTTGAAATACAATGTTTTTAGAATTAGTCAACAATGCAAGGAAAATGATCTTCATGTGATTCCTAGATTGTGAGAATAATTTTGAGAGAAAATTGATTGAGTTTTACAAAAAAAAAAAAAAAATTATGCAAAGAAAATAAATCTTCTCAATCTTTAGTTTTGTGCGAAATAGATTCCTAGACTCAGAAAAGGTGGAATGGAAGAAAAATAAATTTTCATGCAAGTATAAATTTGAATTAATTCAATGTAATTTAGTCAACTTGTTCCATCATTCCTAATCCTAAACGCGAGTGGTTGAATAATTCACGCTTAAGTGGTTTTGTGAATATATCCGCAATGTTGTCTTCCGATGCAACCTTTTCTATAGAAATATTTCCTTTTTGTACATTATCCCTAAGAAAATGGTGACGTATTTCTATGTGTTTAGTCCTAGAGTGTTGCACCGGATTTTTACTTAAATCTATCGCACCTTTGTTATCACACATAATGGGGACATTTTCTAACCTAATGTCATAGTCTACGAGAGCTTGTTTCATTCATAGTGCTTGTTGACATGCCTTTCCGGCGCTTACATATTCGGCTTCGGTGGTAGAAATAGCAAGAGCGGTTTGCTTCTTCGAAAACCAAGACGTTAGACAACATCCCATAAACGTGCAAATACCGCTAGTACTCTTTCTATCTACGTAGTCTCCCGCATGATCCGAATCCGCATAGACAATGGTTTCTATGCCGGATTCCTTAGGATACCATAATCCTAAGTGTATAGTGCCTTTAGTGTATCGGAAGATACGCTTAACCGCTTCTAGGTGAGAGGTTTTGGGATCCTCTTGAAAACGGGCACAAAGGCAAACACTAAACATGATATCGGGTCTACTTGCCGTCAAGTATAGTAAACTACCTATCATTCCTCTATACTTGGTGTTATCTACGGACTCACCTTCATCGTCCTTTGTGAGCTTTACCTCCGTAGACATGGGAGTTTTCATGGGTTTTGAGTCTTCTAGGCCAAATTTCTTAAGCATTTCCTTAATGTACTTAGATTGGTTAAAGAATATTCCATCTTCTAATTGTTTTATTTGTAATACTAGGAAGAAGTTAAGTTCACCCATCATACTCATCTCAAACTCATCATGCATGATTTTGGCAAATTCATCACACATGTCTTGACAAGTCGATCCAAATATAATGTCGTCAACATATATTTGGACAATGAGGAGATTTAGGTCTTTCCTTTTAGTGAAAAGAGTGTTATCTACCATTGCCATGGAATAATCATGTTTAATAAGAAAAGCTTTTAATCGATCATACCAAACTTTGGGAGCTTTTTTGAGTCCATACAAAGCTTTCTTTAACTTATAAACATAATCAGGTTTTGCGAAGTCAATGAATCCTAGAGGTTGTGCCACATATACCACCTCATTGATAAAACCGTTAAGGAATGCACTTTTCACATCCATTTGGAATAACTTAAAATCTAGGGCACAAGCATAGGCAAGTAATATCCTAATCGATTCTAGTCTAGCTACGGGGACATAAGTTTCGTCATAATCAATTCCTTCTTGTTGATTATAACCTTGGGCAACTAACCTAGCTTTATTCCTAGTAACTATTCCATCCTCGTCTAACTTATTCCTATATACCCACTTGGTTCCTATGATGGTCATATCCTTTGGATTTGGGACTAATTCCCAAACATCATTCGCCTTAAATTGATTTAATTCTTCTTGCATAGCTATAACCCAACTTTCATCCTTTAAAGCCTCGCTAATATTCTTAGGTTCTATTGCTGAGAGGAAACAAAAGAAATTGTTTTTATCTTGAGCTTGTGACCTAAGGGTTCTTTGGTTAAGATGTCCTATTATATTATCTAATGGATGTGATCTAGATTCTTTAATATTAACAGTTTCGTTATTTTCTAATTGAATGTCTTCATTATCATTTCCTATGGGTTTTGTTTTACTAACCTCAATAGCTTCATCTTCGACTAAATCATCATCTTCTAAAGGTAATGTTTTAGGAGGTGGTGGTGTTTCATCAAATGTTACATTTAGTGATTCATCTACTTTCATGGAGTGTTTGTTAAGTATTATATATGCTTTGCTATTTTGTGAGTATCCTAAAAATATTCCTTCATATGATTTTGGATCAAACTTAGTGAGATAATCCTTAGTGTTTAAAATATAGCATTTACTTCCAAATACCTTAAAGTAGCTTAAGTTTGGTTTTCTACCTCTTAATAACTCATAAGGAGTTTTTCCTAGAATTCTTCTAATTGATACCCTATTTAAAATATAAGTTGATGTATCTACGGCGTGACACCAAAATTTTTGTGGGATGGATTGTTCATTTAACATAGTTCTACTCATTTCTTGTAGTGACCTATTTTTTCTTTCTACTACGCCATTTGATTGAGGAGTACGAGGAGCGGAGAAATTGTGAGATATTCCATTTAACTCGCAATATTTTCCGAATTGTACTTCGTTATCAAATTCTCTACCATGGTCCGTCCTAATGGCAACTATTGAGCATCCTAATTTATTTTGAATCATTTTACTAAATATTTCGAATTTTTCAAAGGCTTGGGTTTTGTCACTTAAAAACCTAGTCCACGTGTATCGTGAGTAGTCATCTACTATTACTAAGGTATATTTGTTTCCTT
This sequence comes from Artemisia argyi, assembly GCA_030686995.1. Classification (NCBI taxonomy): domain Eukaryota; kingdom Viridiplantae; phylum Streptophyta; class Magnoliopsida; order Asterales; family Asteraceae; genus Artemisia; species Artemisia argyi. Next base: position 37,114,206 of record CM060682.1, on the reverse strand, counting down.
CATAGCTCCGCACAGCGGATGGACCAAAAAGATCCATATGTAATAATTCGAGGCACCTAGTAGTGGATACTATATGCTTGCCTTTGTGACTAGCATGAGCTTATTTTCCAATTTTACATGCATCACAAAAATGCTTGTCATATTTAAGATTAGGCAAATTTCTAACTAATTCCTTAGAGGCCAAAGATTGTATTTGTTGCATGTTAGCATGTCCTAATCTCCTATGCCATAGTGTAGAGTTTTCATCTAGGGTTGTTAGGCATATCCTATCCTCGGGTTTGTTTTCTAGTTTCATAACATATATGCCACCTTTTCTAATTCCTCTACCTATAATTTTTCCATTCTTAACTATTTCGCTATCATCTTCGGTAAATGTGACTCTACATTTATTATCACATATTTGTCCTACACTAAGCAAGTTATATGTTAATTTATCTACATGCTCTACATTTTCAATAGTAAGTGAGTCTTGAGAGATCGTACCTTTGCCAATGATTTTTCCACGTAAGTCACTACCGAAAATAACGTTACCTCCATTGTATGCCTTGTATGTAGAGAATAGATTGCGATTCCCCGTCATGTGCCTCGAACATCCGCTATCTTTGATCAATTCGTCAGGTTCCAAGTCAATTCCTAAACATATTTCGTCGGTTTCTTTTGCCATAAAACACTTTTCGTCTCTTTGCTTTTCAACTTCTTCTTTGTCACTATCACTCCATGTTCCACTAACAAAGGCACCTTGACTTTCATAACCCGGTGGCTTTAGACATTCGCCAATGAGATGATTTGGACTTCCACATCTAAAGCATTTTCTTTTCCCGTAGTTGTCACTTCTATTCCTTTGGAATGCTCTTCTTTCGTCTCGTGATGATCTAGTGAATCTTCCTCGTCTCTTAAAGAACTTCTTGAATTCTCTTACAGCCATTGCATATTCTTCGTCTTCACTTTCGTCACTTGAATCATCATCATCACTAGATTCCTTTTTGGCTTTTAGAGCAATGGATTTGGTTTGTTCTTTCTTGACTTTGACCGTTTCCGAATCTCTTCTTATGATTTCTTCATGAACCTTCAAGTTGCCAATTAGTTCATCTAGTGATAACGTCATCAAGTTCTTTGATTCCTCGATTGCCGTGACCTTATCTCGCCATTTTGGATGCAATGCCCTAAGAAATTTCCTAACACAATTTTTACTAGAAAATGTCTCATCAAGTGCTTTTAAACTTGTGATAATAGTGTTAAACTTAGCAAAAGCATTATCAATTGATTCCTCTTCCGGAATCGTAAATTGTTCATATTGTTGTACAAGAAGATCTATTTTATTATCTTTGACTTGGCTATTACCTTGGTGAGTAATTAGTAAAGAATCCCAAATTTCTTTGGCGGTTTTACACATAAAAATTCTTTCATATTCTTTGCGTGGTAACGCATTATATTTTAGCCTCATTATTTTTTGCTAATTTCTTTTTCAAATCATCATTTTGTTCTTCAAAAGATACGATTTCATTCATTTTAGTTTCAACATTATATTGAATAGTAGGAAAATCACCAAAGGTAATAATATGCCAAAGATCGAGATCTTTTGATTTCACATACGTTTCGAATCTATTTTTCCAATATAAAAATCCATCACTTTCAAATAGTGGTGGTCTTTGCATATATTGCCCTTCTAAATATTTTTCAGATTCCATAGATCGTTACAAGTTTTAAAATACAATATATTTTAAAAATCTTGCTAGACGTGGCTCTTGATACCAATTGTGGAAAATTTGAAGGGGGGGGGGGTTGAATAGTTTTACGTCGTTTTTAAATTGTTATAAAATTTTGTTTAAAAGTGTTGATACAAAAGTTGGGCGTACCTGGTTATTGGGCTTTTGCTCTTATATCAATTAGCTTCTTAGTACTTTGTTACCTGCGCACTAAGAAAATAAACAACACCGTTAGGCTTATCGAGGGATTGTCTCCCCCGATTAGACTCCGGCGTGAGAGTAAGTAATCGATTTAGGGTTTGGTTGAAGAGTTAGGGTTGTATATCGTACCTTTAATGAGAATCGTGTGATTCTATATATAGGGGCTAAGAAACCGTGTTTCTTGCTCCTCACTCTTCGCACGCGTGGTGCTTATCCAAGGTAAGGATATCTATTCCTTGAATAGATAATCCTTATCGTTACCCGGTGGGTTAGATTGGGCCTTTGGGCTTTATGAGCCCAAAGCAATAATACTACGGCCCATACCATTGTCATGGTAGCCCATTCGTAGTGGGCTTAGGTGTAAGTAATGTCTATCATTTGGGCTTGTGGCCCAAATATAGGCTATACGTCATCATGTCCCCCCAGTCTAGTGCGCGCGGCGCATAGCCGTGGGTACTAGACTTAAAACCATCAGCGGTAAGCGTGGCAGGGAATGGAACTAATTTTACCGCCTTTTTGTAGGTGCAATGCACCGAATAATTTCAAAATGGATGCTTCGAAAGTCGGGGGTGGTGTCCACGTAGTCCTTGGGATTCGGGAAAAAGTGCATGTACCTTTTGATCTTCTAGCCACCCATTTACTGTGAGTGGATTCCACGTGGAGTGAAATTAGGGTTTTACCACCCTATATAAAGGTGCCGCCCCATTTTTTAACCACACAGTAAAACTCATACAACCACTATTCATCTTCTTCTTCCTTTTTAGAGCATTTTTCTGCAAGAAAACCTTTTAACCCTCGTAGGTAATCTTTGTGTGCGTCTCACTTTTTTATAAGATGAAAATGGTTGCTCAATTAGAGGACTTTCGCTCCGCGTTGTCTATTGAGGACGTCACGCAGTTTTCTTCCGACTATTTTGTGCCTTTGGATGTTCATCCAGAGGCTCCGGATGTCGATGCGTGTATAGCTGACTTCCCCGAAGGGAAGATAGGTCTATACACGAAATTTTTTGAGTATGCGAATTACCGCGTACCCATTTCCATTTTTCTGAGCGATTTGCTCAATCACTATCGCCTTCACATCTCTCAGCTGCACTGTATAGGTGCGGCGAAGGTGTCGAATTTTGAAGTGAACTGTCGTTTACTTGCGATAGAACCAACTGTAGATTTATTCCGCTCCTTTTACCACACGACGTGGTCAAATGGGTGGGTTTCCTTTGCGAAGCGCCAGGGGGCGCTTCAGTGTTATACGGAAAAGGTTGACGCCCTCAAAAATTGGAGGGAGTATTTCTTTTGGGTGGATGACGCAGTCTTTCCCTCTCCCTTTGAGTTTTATACTCAGGAAACCTTACCAAGGGATGGGCGCCCCGCACCCGGTTCCTATAATCGCGCTGACGCGCAAACGTTGGATGCCAATCGACTGGCCATTAACCCCTATCCGGAGGAGTTTTTGGTACACGTGGGGTTGAGTCGCGCTTATTTTGGTGCTGCAGATGAGGTTCCCACTTTTTTAAGTGAGGATGGTCGGGGTGGGTGTTCATCCCTTATTCTTCATGCTTTGTAAGTCTTTTATTCTTGTCTTCGTGCTTTTAATAACTGATCCCTGTTTTGTCTTTCTTGTTTCCCTTGATGCGCAGAGATGGATTTGTTCGCGGTGGTCAAGCTGGATAGGCCAAAGCAGGTAACCATAGGGGTGCGTCCTCTGAGGGAAGGAGAGCAGCCCTTGCTTGATGCGACTGCCGGTCATTTGACTGTTCTGCCTGCGACGGTCCCTGAGGACACGCCACCACTTGTGGTGACGCCCGTCCAGAGTTTTGCGCCTGAAGTAGTTGTGGCCCCAACTGTGGAGGCGGTGCCTGATTTGGAGGTGGCGCGCGAGGAGGCGCGCTCAGGGTCATCTGACAGCATTCGGATCCTGAAACCTGAGGAGGTGTTGAGGGAAGAGGTTGCGCAGAACTTAAAGCGCAAGGGAGAGGCTGGGACCAGTGGCACCAGCAAGAGGCGTCGACACGTCATCAAAGACGCAGGGTCGAACGCGGAAGAAACTTCGACGTCCGGCGCACGGTTGAAGGCTGATGCTTCTCCGTTTCTGTAAGTTTGCATTCCTTCTCTTTTTCTTTTCTTTTTTTTTTTTTTGTCAATTACTTGTTGTAATTGTTATTTACTGTCTTTGTCGCGTAGGGATGACGGCGCGAAGAATGATGAGGTTTCCTCTCCGCAGAACGAAAACAAGGAGGGGAATACCGAGGCTGCTGATGGTGGTGAGGCGCAGCAGCTGATGGATGAACTGGCTGCGACTACCGCCGGCCAAGCTGAGCTTGTTGCTCAGCTAAAGGGAAAGTATGCTGGGGAGAGCCGTGCTCTAGCCCAGAAGGAGGAGGAGTTGGTGACCCTCCGTGCGCAGTTGGCTGATGCGCATGTGGAGCTGGGGGCCTCAAGGGCCTATGCTGAGAAGATTGCCCAAGATAAGATGAGCATCTTGGCTGACTTGAAGTATGCGAGGTCGAAGCTCGAGCAGATAAAGGCAAAGACATCGTGGTCTGTGTCGTATCTTGAAGAAAAAAGGGCCGAGCATTATGCTAGCTTGCAAGAGTTCAAGGAGCGCATGGAGAAGACGCTCGTGATGTATGAGGAGAAGCTGCGCGCCCTCAGCATCGAGTATGACGAGGAGCTGTATCCTCATCTTATGTCTATGATAGCCGAGCGCAGGTATTCTTATACCCTTGTCTTTTAAATTTGCTTGTTCGCCCTATTGTGTATCTTACCTTATTATCACTTTGTGAATGCAGGTGGTTGATCAGCCATGGGCTTCGTCTGGCAGCTCTAAGTACTTTAGAGTCTGCGGAGGTGGTGGAAGCCTTTGGGAAGGTTGTTCACTGCGCGATAGCGCGTGGCCGTTCGCAGGCCATGGAGGAGCTCCGTGAGGCCAAGTTGTTGGAGAAAAACTTGGCGGAGATTCATGGTTATAGCTCGACGGCGTACGACGAGCTGGTGCAGGCGATGGCGGGGCTGAAGGTTCTTGAGTTGCCGCATATAGGGAGGTTGGAGCGCGACCAAGATGACCCCATAGATGTGCTCATGGCTGGTCTGACGTTGCAGCGTCATCTTGGGGAGAATGCTGAAGAGGAGGTAGATTATTATCTAAAACCTGATGTCTCGCAGCTTCAAGTCCCAGTTTTTGCGCGGCCCCGTGACATCCTCAAGCCTTTTGCACTGGAGAAAGAAGTCCCCTTGAAGGAGGTGCTAGAGCGTCACGAGCAAAGGGTTGCCATAAAGAAGGGTATTAAGGGCAAGGCTGTGATGTGCGGCATCGGTGCTGCGCACCTTCCTCGATCTGATGGCGTTGCTGTGAGTGTTCCAACTGTGTCGCTCAAGGATGCTATAACGTTGAGTAAGCTGAAGGAGGCGGGGAGTTCCGCCGCTCCAGAAGAGAGCCATGATCATCGCCATAGCATATAGGTTGTTTGTAAACTTATGTATCTTTCCTTGTAATTTAATAAATATGGAATAAGATACATTTTGTTATAAGTTCGTAACTTAAATATACTTGCATTGTTTGCTAAGTTTGATTGTTTTACTAAGTCTTTTAAGTGCGTGACTTAAGTATACTTGCATTGTTTGCTAAGTTTTATTTTTTGACTAAGTCTTTTAAGTGCGTAACTTAAGTATACTTGCATTGTTTGCTAAGTTTTATTTTTGACCAAGTGTCTTGGCTCGTTATATTGCTAAGCTCGTACAGTGTACTTGATATATGTGCATCCGTCGTGGGGTGCGCATGTGAAACTTACTTTGAAGTCTCAAGAGTAAGGCGCTTAGCAAGGATACGTGATCCAATGTTGATGGGTTTGCAACCCTCTTATTCAACGAGTAAATTAGTAGGTTAACTCATCCTTTATGCCTTCGTGGGTCTTTAAGTGGTGCATGCACGCCATGTAGGCAGAAATATAAAATAAACAATATTGACATATATGCAATAAAGTAAAATGCGCTATGGAGTTAGCTAGAAACCATAGCATTTTATTAATACTTGCAAGTTTATTGAAAAAATGGAAAACATAATTCCTAAAAAAGAAAAGAAAGACAAACACTTATTGGGCACCTCGTAGGGTGTGAGTGTGTTTGTGTAAGGGCCGTAGCCTAAAAGTAACATCTTTTGAGATTACAGATGTTCCAAGTGCGCGCTAGGTCGTGACCTTCCATATCGCGCAACCTGTATGCGCCGTTGCCGAGTGCGTCTGTGACCTCGTAAGGTCCTTCCCATTTGGGTCCGAGCTTGCCTGTGTCTTCTACGTGGCTCGCGTCATTGGCGCGGTAAACAAAGTCTCCTGGTCTGAATGAAGTGTTTTTGACTTTTGCATCATAATACTTCTTCATTTTTGCCTTAGCCTTTGCTTCACGTATAGCTGCGCGTTCGCGTCTTTCTTCCAGTATATCTAAGTCTATGCGCCGTTCCTCGTCATTTGTTGTGACGTTGACCTCTGCCGTGCGTATAGTTGGCATTCCTATCTCGGCTGGTATGACGGCTTCTGTTCCATAGACTAAGGAGAATGGCGTGTCGCCAGTACTGGTTTTGATTGTCGTGCGATGCGCCCACAAGACATGCGAGAGCTCATCTACCCATCTTCCTTTATGTCTGTCAAGGCGCGCTTTTATGCCTTCGCCTAGACTGCGATTAGCGCGCTCAACTAGGCCATTGGTTTGTGGGTGTTTGACTGAAGCAAAGTGTTGTGTGATGTTTAATTGTGCGCACCAATCTTTGAATGGGTTATCACATAATTGTTTTCCGTTGTCTGATACGATCTCGCCTGGTAGGCCGAAGCGACAGACAATATTGTCCCAAACAAAGCGCTTGACTTGGTTTCCTGTAATGTTCACCACTGCTTTTGCTTCGATCCACTTTGTAAAGTAGTCTATGGCTACGATGAGGAACTTTATTCCTCCAGCTGCGACGGGGAAAGGTCCTGCGATGTCAATACCCCATTTGTAAAATGGCCATGGTGAGGTGATTGGTGTTAGCTCGTGCTGTGGTCGGCGCGGAATAGGCCTATGTACTTGGCAGTTGCTGCACTTTCTTATTAGATCGCGTGCGTCGCGGTGCATTGTTGGCCAATAGTATCCTAACCTTAGAGCGCTTGCCACCACGGATCGTGGCCCTGAGTGCATACTACATGACCCAGCGTGAATTTCGCGGAGTACGTAGTCTGCTTGGAGGGGTCCAACACATCTGAGCCATGGTTGTAAGAAAGATCGCCGATAGAGTGTGTTGTCGCGTAATTCGAATCGTTGCGCTGTGCGCCGTATTCTTCGAGCGTCTTTATTATCTTGGGGTAGGATTCCTTTGCTAATAAATTCGATGATAGGTGTCATCCACGTAGGATCTTGTTCCTCTATCACCGTTGATATCTCCATATCCAACATTGACTTGTTTTTTAGGGTTTCCACCAATACCTGTTTTGAGAGGTGTGCGAAGCTTGTGGATGCAATCTTCCTGAGTGCGTCCGCCTTCCTGTTATCTCCTCTAGGTACTTGTTTAATTGTGAACCTATCAAAGTTTTTAATCAAAGATTTTGTCTTCTCCAGGTATTGGATCATGTGATCATCCTTGGCTTCGTATTCCCCTAACACGTGGTTAGCGACTAGACGCGCATCTACATTTGCTTCTAGGTTGCGAACACCCATTTGGATTGCGATGCGTAGTCCGGCTAGTAGGGCTTCGTATTCTGCCTCATTGTTTGTGTATGTGAACTCAAAGCGTAGCGCGTAGGTGAATTCCATACCTTCTGGATTTGTGAGAATAAGGCCTGCGCCTGATCCATCTGCGCATGAGGATCCATCTGTGAACAAGGTCCACGGTTCCTGTAGGTCTGTTTCTGCTGCAGGGGTCAGGCTGTCGCTATCTGGCTTCTCCACGATAAAATCGGCTAAGACTTGTCCTTTGATTGCAGTGCGCGGCCTGTACGAGATGTTATACTCACTTAGCAGTACACTCCATTTTTGTAAGCGTCCTGATACATCCGGTTTGGAGATAACTTGTTTAATTGGCTGATCAGTGATTATCGCTATTGGATGCGCTTGAAAGTATCTGCGCAGTCTTTTGGATGCGAACACTAGAGCCAAGACCAGCTTTTCCATAGCACTGTAGTTAACCTCTGTTTTCTTTAGGGCTTTGCTTACAAAGTATATGGGTGTCTGGACCGAGTCTCTGTCTGTCAATAGTACTGCGCTAACTGCTCCATGGGTTGCCGATAAGTACATGATTAGTTCTTCCCCTGGTCGCGGTGCGACGAGTTTGGGAAGAGATGCCAGATGGTGTTTAAGTTGTTGGAAAGCTTCTTCTGCTTCGGGAGTCCAGCGAAAGTCTCCCTTTTTTGTGCACTTCGTAAGTGTTTTAAAGAGGGGAAGGGATTTGTCCGCTGACTTAGATAAGAAGCGATTCAGCCCTGCTAACTTTCCATTTAGTGACTGGACTTCTTTGAGTGTGCGCGGGGAGGGGAGATCAATAACAGCCTTTGTCTTCTCTGGGCATGGTTTGATTCCATCGGGTTCTATCAAATATCCGAGGAACATGCCTTCAGTTGCGCCAAAGGTGCACTTTTTTGGATTCAATTTCATGTTTATCCGCCCCAACGTTCGGAATGTTTCCTCGATGTCGCGCACCAATTCGTCCTCTGTATGGCTTTTTATAACAAGGTCGTCAACGTAGACTTCCAAGTTGTGGCCTACTTGTTTTTCGAAAGCTGTGTCCACCAGCCGTTGGTATGTCGCGCCTGCGTTCTTTAAGCCAAAAGGCATTTTTGTGTAACAGTATACCCCTTGACTGGTGTGGAAAGCTGTTTTTTCTTCATCCTCCACTGCCATTTGGATCTGATGGTACCCTTTATATGCGTCTAGGAAGCACTTGAAGGGGTACCCACATAAGGACTCGACCTTCCAGTCTATCTCTGGCAGTGGATAGCAGTCCTGCGGGCATGCTTTGTTGAGGTCCGTGAAGTCCACGCACATCCTCCAACTACCATCGCTCTTCTTTACCATAACTGGGTTTGAAAGCCAGTCGTGGTAGTACACTTCGCGCATGATGCCCGCGTCTACTAACTTGTGTACTTCTTCCAAAATAGCCTTTGCACGATCTGGTGCCTGGCCGCGCTTCTTTTGTCGTATTGGAGGGTATCCTTGTCGGATTTGTAACTTGTGCTCTGTGATAGAGCGAGGTACTCCCGTCATATGCTTTGGTTCCCATGCAAAGATGTCTAGATTCTTTTGCAAGAGTGCGCATACGGCTGCTTTACCTTTGTCAGATAAAGATCCTCCAATCGAAACTTGTTGTTCCGGATAATCTGGGTGAATAGCGACTTTTAAATTTGGCGATTTTTTCGTGCGCTGTTCTGGAATAGTCTCCGCTTCAGTTGTTACTGCGATGCATTCTCTTGGTGGTACCGTTGTGTTGTAAAGAGTGACCACTCCTCCTTTAACTGGGAATTTGAGCATTCCGTGTGCTGTGGATGGTACTGCGCGCATGGATGATATTCCCGGTCTTCCAATTATACCATTGTATGGTGAAGGAGACTTTATTACCATAAAATTTATCCATGTCGCGGTTGAGTGTTGTTCATCTCCTACGACCACCAATAAGCGTAACTGCCCCATGGGCCAAATCTTTTCTCCTGTGAATCCTGTTAGTGACATTGTAGCTGGTGTCAACTGACTTTGGATTTCAGGTCGCAGCCTTTTGAAGCAGTGATCATACATAATGTCTGCGGATGCTCCTCCATCAATATACATGCGGTGGATGTCGTGTCCCCCTGTATGTATTTCAATGGTCAGAGGTTCCACGACTGCGTTGTCCGCAGCTATTGTAGGGAAGGATATCTCTTTTTCTGGAGAGAATTTTTGGCTGACTTTTTGCTTTATTTTGCGCTGCCATGATTGTATCATGTATATAGTATCAGCCTTTTCCTTTGGGGGTTCTTTCTTGCCCCCATTTCTCTGTCTCTCTTTTCCTTCCTTGATGTTTTTTACGAGGTGGTCCATCCTTCCTTCTCTCACTAATTTTTCGATTAGTTGTTTCAGTTGGACGCACTCGTTAGTTGTATGGCCCTTTTGGCCGTGGTACTCGCAGTATCCACTACCTTGGCGTTTTTCTTCTGCCGTTTTAATTGGTGGTGGTTTTGGGAAGTTCGCACCTTCTGTTGCAAATATCTCCCTTGGAATTTTAGTGAGAGGAGTATATTTGTCGTTGTCTCTTCCACTGCGGTAATTCCTGCCGCGGTTATTGTTTTGATCATTGGATTGTCTCCGCGGCTGCTCTTGTTGCCTATAGTTTGAATATCCTTTTTTGCTATCAGCAGCAGCTTCTTCTCCTTGTATAAAGGATCTAGTGCGCTTTGTTAACTCGTCAAAGGATTGTGGAACTTTGTCATTAAGCTTCCGGATGAGTTCTGGGTTATTGATCCCATTCATGAACCCTGAAATTTTTAGAATTTCAGGACATGCTTTGACTTGTATGCACTCATCCTTGAAACGTTCCATAAAAGCGTTGGTGGATTCCCCTTGGCGCTGTTTCACTCTTGCTAGCTCCACAGGGTTTTTAGCGCACTTCTTTCGCTGGGTGAAGTTGTGGCGGAATGCTTTCCGTAATTCCTCAAATCCACCGATGCTCCTACGTGGGAGTTTGCTAAACCATGTGCGCGCGTTTCCTACTAACGTGGAATTAAACATGTGGCACCACACAGGTTGTGGCCAATTTTCGATTGTTGCGGCTGACTCGAAAATTTTTAGGTGATCGTCAGGATCACCTGTTCCATCATATGTTTTTACGTTAGCGGGCATGCGCCTGCGTTTGTGGTCTGAGTAATCGCTGATGCGTCGCGTAAACGCGTCAATTTTCTGGCGTCGCCATGGGAGGGACATATCTTCGTTCTCCTCCTCGCGACGTCTTCCTCTTGACTTCCAATGTCCTGTTTCTTTGTCCTCGTTGTCCGAGGAGTCGCTGGAAGAAGAGTAGTCTCGCTTTCGGCGCTTGCGCCGGCTTCTTTCAGAAGAAGAGCCTGAGGGATCTCTGCTTGGGGATCTCCTCCTCCCCAATCTATCTTGTATTCGCCTACTTTCAGGTTTGGAAGATCCTTGGCTTGGCGAATGTTGAGGCCCTAATCGATCGTGTATTCCCCGACTGCCAAGTCTGGAATGGACATTGGTGCGCCTACCGCTGTCTCCAGAATTTTGTGAGTCAGGTACCGCACCTAACCTATCATGGACAGAGGTACGTTCTGTACGTCTTCCTCGCGGGTGACGTGGTGGTGATAGTTCGCGCTCTGGACCAAAATTAAGTCGGGCTTGTAGGTCCGTGTTTGCTCTTCTTGTTGCTTCTTCTTGCATGAGGGCATTTAATGTTTCATAATTTTGGGATACAAAGTTTCCCAAAGTCAGATCCGGTGCGTCCTCAGTTGTTGCAAGAATTTCTTCCTCAGTGTTAGGCGCCCTGTTCCGTTCAGGAGCGCCTGGCGGCACAGTGTTGTTCACTGCGGGTGTAACCTGATGAGGAGTGGTGAAGAGGGTGCGTTGGAGTTCCTCAACGCTGGGGACCTCTAAAGTAATCCTGGGTAGTTCTACCGCTGGGGGAGGTTGGGTTGTCCCTGCCTCGTGGTGACCAGGTGTGCTGGTTGTCCCAGCGACTTGTCTGGAGGTTGGATCTTGTTGATTCTTCCTCAGATGGTCACGTTTTTCTGGCTGCGGAGTCCGCTGGCTCGAATTCTTATGTTTCGTCATTCTAGTTCTTAGTAGGGTCCCACGGATGGCGCCACTTGTTGATACAAAAGTTGGGCGTACCTGGTTATTGGGCTTTTGCTCTTATATCAATTAGCTTCTTAGTACTTTGTTACCTGCGCACTAAGAAAATAAACAACACCGTTAGGCTTATCGAGGGATTGTCTCCCCCGATTAGACTCCGGCGTGAGAGTAAGTAATCGATTTAGGGTTTGGTTGAAGAGTTAGGGTTGTATATCGTACCTTTAATGAGAATCGTGTGATTCTATATATAGGGGCTAAGAAACCGTGTTTCTTGCTCCTCACTCTTCGCACGCGTGGTGCTTATCCAAGGTAAGGATATCTATTCCTTGAATAGATAATCCTTATCGTTACCCGGTGGGTTAGATTGGGCCTTTGGGCTTTATGAGCCCAAAGCAATAATACTACGGCCCATACCATTGTCATGGTAGCCCATTCGTAGTGGGCTTAGGTGTAAGTAATGTCTATCATTTGGGCTTGTGGCCCAAATATAGGCTATACGTCATCAAAAAGGTTTCTTTGTTTTATAAAATATAGATTCGATGCTATATGAAATCAAGTAGTGCACAATATGAACAACACTAAGTATGTACGATAAAGCAATAATAAAGTAAGTAAAGAAATAGATAAGGGTTGGAAAGATCGAACCGAGAGACAAGAGATTTATAGTGGTTCGGCTACAAGGTCACCTTCCTTGCCCTACTCCACTCCCCGAGCACCTAACTCGAGAGTTTTCTTCACTATATCAACAAGCTCACTTATGGCGGAGAAAACGTTACACACCAATTTACACACCACAATAACTTCACAACTTAATCACGACTTCTACACAACTAGTTCACACCTATTCACTACTTGATCACACCACTTCTTCACACCAATCTTCTACACACCAATCTTCTTCACACCTATTCTTCTACACACCAATCTTCTTCCTAACTTATCTTCTTCACAACTATTCTTCTAACCAATCACACTATATATCAAACTACACTATCTTCTAACAAATATTCACAACTATTCACACAATGAAATAATAACAATGATGATACACTAACAACTTAGATTTGGAGATCACAACAAGTTGTAATACTTCTTGTCTTGAGGGATAGAAGTATTCTTCTCTTGCACTTGATGGGATGATGTTTGGATCACTTTGAAACAAAGATTTAAGAATGTATGATCAAAGGATTTATAGATTGGAAATGGAGATCTAGAACAGAAAATTCTGTAGTGCAAAAGGTGAGGAAAAAATCCAGGGTTAAGGAGGTATTTATAGGCAAAAGATTCTGACAGAGGAGCGTGGTCGGTCCCCTTAAATCATGGCCGGTCCCCTTAATTTTAAGGGGACCGCCCTTTATAATTAAGGGGGCCGCCCAGCTGAAACGGCCAGAAACTTTGTCTTTTAGTGGGGAAAGTTTATTTGGTGAAAAACTAACTGATTTTGGTTAAAAATTTGAATTCATATATTTAGTATGAATAAAACATTTTACTTTATTACCAAAAGTGTTTTTCAAAAATATATAATATGTTTATATAATTAAATAAACTTTGCATTAGTTAATTAAATACCCCTTCGATCATAAATTGCACTAAACACTTTGTTTATTCATACCTTAAGTGATTTGCATGTAAAGAGAAATATTTATCACTAAATACTTGTTTATGTCATAAGTTTTAGTTCTATGAGTTTATATTTTGTGATAATTAAAACATAGAGATATTGATAACATGTTAATAATGTTTTTAGGTATTATTTATGTAAACAGCCTTCATGTTTGTACTGGGTCGTCATGGTATTTACTCTTGACGCCATCAGGAATGTCTTCTTGACGCCGTCATACACTGTTCTCAGCATGAAAAATTAAGTCTTTGGCGTTTTCTTCACTTTTATGCTCCAAAAACGTCCGAATTGCTTCCTTTTTCAGATTTCACACCCAAAATACCTAAAATCACAAAAGGAACGATTTAGGGCAATATTTGATCAAATAAATTCAATTCCGGGCTTAAATGACCTCCTAAAAGTGGTTCATTTTTCGCCTCATCATATACCCTTACACTTGAGATTTGCTTGTCCTCAAGCAAATGCACTTTTATTCTACTCAAAATACAAGTTAGGGGTCATTTAACACTAATATAAAAGTAATTACAACAAATAATCGTTCCACTAAAGACCAAATACAAGCACGGAGGTCATATGCTAGCACCTCACAAATAGTGTTTAGATACTCACATCTCTCGGGTGTAATAAAGTACAAATTACAATATGGAAACGGAAGATATCTCTCACTACCTGTCATAGCAAAATAGATTACCATAGGCTTGGGAAAGGATCAAACCTCCACCACATGGCGTAAGCACCTAGGATAAACTATCAAAGAGGTCTTTTAAAGGGTTGTAACGTTAGGTGTAGGGATATGAAATACATGGTTTTGTTGGATATAGGCAGTCTTTACTGGTGGCGAGTTAACAATCTTGGTCAATTACATGTATAATGTGGCGTTGCTAAGCCAAGACTAGACTCGACTTAAGCTACTAAATGAAAAATAACAAAAACATAAAATGAACATAGAATGAAACGGGATGGTAGTCCGTATGTTTTTTCTCTTTTCTTTTTCTATTTTTTTTTCTTTTCTTTTTCTTGTTTTTTTTCGATTTTTTTTTTTTTTTTTTTTTTTTTTTTTTTTTTTTCATACACTCTTACCCTATCATCCAAAATAATACATCATAGGGAATGAAAATTCCCCTTACACTTGAATTTTTACATACTTTACAATAAACTAAATGGTCAAGTAATTATGATACGGGTTTAACACAAGGTGTGGAAAACTAGAAGAGGGGGGGAGGGTTGAATAGTTTTACGTCTTTTTAATTCGTTGTATAAGATAGTTTTAGTGTTTTCTTAGTTTTTAAAAAACTTAGATTCGATAATATGTGATCTCAAGTCTTGCGCAATATAAAGAACTATCAATAAGTAATATATAACAATGATAAGTAATGAAAGAAGTAAGAGATGGAAAGATCGAACCGCGAGACAAGAGATTTATAGTGGTTCGGCTGCAAGGACACCTTCCTTGCCCTACTCCACTCCCCGAGCACCTAACTCGAGAGTTTTCTTCACTATATCAACAAGCTCCCTTATGGCGGAGAAAACCTTACACACCAATTTTCACACCACAACTTCTTCACACCTAAGTCACAACTTCTTCAAATCAATCTACTTCACAACTAACTACTCCACACCTAGCTTCTTCACTACAATCTAATTCCTAACTTTTCTTCTTCACACCAAGCTACTAACTAATCACACAATCTATATATCTAGCACACCTATCTACAATCAAACATTCACAACAATCTTCACAAAGAATAATGTAAATAATCTTGATGATGCACCAACAACTTGGATGTGTAGATCACAACAAGTTGTAATACTTCTTGTCTTGGGGGATAGAAGTATTCTTCTCTTGCACTTGAGAGGATGAAGATTGAATCACTTTGAAACAAAGAATTATACACTTATGATTAAAGGATAAGATAATAGAAATGTGGATCTAGATCAGAAAGTTTAGAAGTGCAAAAGGTGAGAAAATTCTGAGGAATGAACCAGTATTTATAGGGGAGAAAAATACTGTTCTGGAGCGTGGCCGGTCCCCTTAATGATTAAGGGGGCCGCCTAAGGAATTAAGGGGGCCGCCCCTTCAGAACGTTGGTTTTTCTTGTCTTTTAGTGGGGAATATTTTTCTGGATAAAATTTGCCATTTTTGGTTGGAAATTTGAAATCATATATTTATAATGAATTAAACATATTCTTTTAATTCCAAAAGTAATTTTGTAAAAGATATAAGATGTTTAATACATTTTATAAAAATTCTAGTGATTAGAAAATTTTCCTTTGATCATGAAATGCAATAAACCATTTGTTTATTCATACCTTAAGTGATATGGAAGCAAAGACAAATATTAAGCACTAAAAACTTGTTTACGTCATAAGTTTTAGATTAATGAGTTTATGCTTTGTAATTATCAAAACATAGAGACATTGTTAATATGCTAACAACGTTTTAAGACATTATTTATGTCAACAATCTCCCCCTTTTTGATGATTACAAAACCTTAAACTCATTATGGCTAAAAAATAATTTTTTAGACAAGTATTTAGAGTTTAACATTCTCTTCTCCCCCTTTTTGTAAAATCAAAAAAGATTAGTGCTCCCCCTTGATGTATGCTCCCCCTCATTTGTGAGCACCAAGGGAATGAGCTATGGAAATCTTGGCTACACAAAATATTAGAAGAGAACAAGGCACATATACATGCAAAGCAATAATTATAAAAATAGATTCATTCAAGCATCATAGAAAGCATTACAACATTTAATATGCTTAAGGCATATTAATCATAATAAAACAAAAGAAAAGACATAGTCCTATATTGCCTAAAAGAGCACTTGGACTTGCTTGCAACTCATGGTTGATTGTTTAATTTGCTTGAAGGATAACATAAGCATAAAGCTTAGTTGTTAGATGGAGAAGGATATGGAGTGGGGTATGGAGCGGAAGAGGTGGACCTTACGATATTTTATCATGTTAAGGGTGGAATGGGATGAGGTCGAGTGAGGAGATATTCGATCCAAGAAATATCTTAACTCAAGTATAGGATTTGTTTTTGAAGGAAGATGCAACAAGGGCAATAGTGAGTGTGGTTTGTAACTTGATCCAAGTTGAAAGAGTGAGGAAGGCAATTGTTGTAGGGTGATGATGGAGGTTGCCCTTTGTTGCGTTGTGCAAGATGCATGGCATTGAGATCACAAAGATCATTGATTTGCGATATTTCATCACGGAACTTTTGCTTTTCCGTGGTAATGCGGAGAAAGTCGTTGTGTTGATATGGATGAATTGGGTTTGTGTAGTTGGAGTTGTAGTGGGGTGGTTGATCAAACGTGTATGGATCATTACAAGTGGTTGGAGGATGAGATGAGTGGTTTGGGCATGAAGGAAGATGTTTGGCCAATGTTGTATGGTTTGTAAAGAGGATCAAATGAATGTCCTTGTGAATTTGGTGTAAAGTTTGGGAAGTAAGTGGTTGGTGGTGTTGAGTGATTTCCAACTCCATTTGTTATGATGGATTTGTTTCGAGGGCTTTTTCTTCGCCAAACGGGTTTTTTCCGTCATTCTTGCAAGCCTTGAGGCTTTTGGTTTTGGTTTGTTTGGAGAAGCCATGAAGGGTTGAGTGAAGAGTTTTGAGGATTGGGGGTATTTATAGTGTAGGATTTGTGTGTTTATGGATGTATAAAGTTTGTTTGGGAGATTAGGACAAAATGTGCTGGTGAGAATTGGGAAATGTAGGTTGAAATGGGCTAAAAAGCAGAAAAGATTCTGTAAACCCGACCATCAGATGGCCGGTCCCCTTAATTAGGGGGCGGTCCCCTTAATGATTAAGGGGGCCGCCTTACAAAATTAAGGGGTCCACCCATCTGGTGATTTCCAGGTTGCCAGAATTGGGTTTTTGGCAGAAAATTTGCAGAAAGGTTGTGTGTTTGGATTAGAATTCAAGCAAGTTCAATTCCTTTAGGCAATATAGAATCTAATCTAATCAAGATATAGCATGCATGCAAGAACACATAGGCAAAAGAGCAAATAATCAACACATAATAAGCAATAGGAGGTAAGTAAGGGCAAGATCACTTACACTTCCTAAGGCACCTATCTTAGATTAAAGGCAAAGGCAATTAGTGAGTGAAAAACTAGTGATGGATCAAGATGACAACATTATTAGTGAATTTGTCCTAGTGTGTGTCTATATGCAACAAATGTGGAGTTGTGATTGTTTCGACTCCTAAATGTAAAAAGAAATAACGATCCTAAGAAACAATCCAAATGATCTCCTTGATTCAATTTTTGCTCGATCATGAATGTCAAAGACATATATTAGATTATATACCTTGACAATTTATGTGAGAGTTTATGCATGATTTTGAAAAACAATGTTTTTAGTATTAGTCAACAAAAGTGATTGGGAGAATAATTTTTAAAGAAAATTGATTGGGTTTTACAAAGGAGTTTATGCAAAGAAAATAAATTTTCCCAATCTTTAGTTTTGTGCGAAATAGATTCCTAGACTCAGAAAAGATGAAATGGAAGAAAAATAAATTTTATGCAAGTATAAATTTGTATTAATTCAATATAATTTAGTCAACTTGTTCCATCATTCCTAATCCTAAACGCAAGTGGTTGAATAATTCACGCTTAAGGGGTTTTGTGAATATATTTGCAATGTTGTCTTCCGATGCAACCTTTTCTATAGATATATTTCCCTTTTGTACATTATCCCTAAGAAAATGGTGGCGTATTTCTATGTGTTTAGTCCTAGAGTGTTGCACCGGATTTTTACTTAAATCTATCGCACCTTTGTTATCGCACATAATGGGGACATTTTCTAACCTAATGCCATAGTCTACGAGAGCTTGTTTCATCCATAGTGCTTGTTGACATGCCTTTCCAGCGCTTACATATTCGGCTTCGGTGGTAGAAATAGCAAGAGCGGTTTGCTTCTTCGAAAACCAAGATGTTAGACAACATCCCATAAACGTGCAAATACCGCTAGTGCTCTTTCTATCTACGTAGTCTCCCGCGTGATTTGAATCTGCATAGACGATGGTTTCTATGTCGGATCCCTGAGGATACCATAATCCTAAGTGTATAGTGCCTTTAACGTATCAGAAGATACGCTTAACCGCTTCTAGGTGAGAGGTTTTGGGATCCTCTTGAAAACGAGCACAAAGGCAGACACTAAACATGATGTCGGGTCTACTTGCCGTCAAGTATAGTAAACTACCTATCATTCCTCTATACTTGGTGTTATCTACGGACTCACCTTCATCTTCCTTTGTGAGCTTTACTTCCATAGACATGGGAGTTTTCATGGGTTTTGAGTCTTCTAGGCTAAATTTCTTAAGCATTTCCTTAATGTACTTAGATTGGTTAAAAAATATTCCATCTTCTAATTGTTTTATTTGTAATCCTAGGAAGAAGTTAAGTTCACCCATCATACTCATCTCAAACTCATCATGCATGATTTTGGCAAATTCATCACACATGTCTTGACAAGTCGATCCAAATATAATGTCATCAACATATATTTGGACAATAATGAGATTTGGGTCTTTCCTTTTAGTGAAAAGAGTGTTATCTACCATTCCCATAGAATAATCATGTTTAATAAGAAAAGCTTTTAATCGATCATACCAAGCTTTGGGAGCTTGTTTGAGTCCATACAATGCTTTCTTTAACTTATAAATATAATCAGGTTTTGCGAAGTCAATGAATCCTATAGGTTGTGCCACATATACCTCCTCATTGATAAAACCGTTAAGGAATGCACTTTTCACGTCCATTTGGAATAACTTAAAATCTAGGGCGCAAGCATAGGCAAGTAATATCCTAATCGATTCTAGTCTAGCTACGGGGGCATAAGTTTCGTCATAATCAATTCCTTCTTGTTGATTATAACCTTGGGCAACTAACCTAGCTTTATTCCTAGTAACTATTCCATTCTCATCTAACTTATTTCTATATACCCATTTGGTTCCTATGATGGTCATATTCTTTGGATTTGGGACTAATTCCCAAACATCATTTGCCTTAAATTGATTTAATTCTTCTTGCATAGCTATAACCCAACTTTCATCTTTTAAGGCCTCGCTAATATTCTTAGGTTTTATTGCTGAGAGGAAACAAAAGAAATTGTTTTTATATTGGGCTTGTGACCTAAGGGTTCTTTGGTTAAGATGTCCTATTATATTATCTAATGGATGTGATCTAGATTCTTTAATATTAACAGTTTTGTTATTTTCTAATTGAATGTCTTCATTATCATTTCCTATGGGTTTTGTTTTACTAACCTCAATAGCTTCATCTTCGACTAAATCATCATCTTCTAAAGGTAATGTTTTAGGAGGTGGTGGTGTTTCATCAAATGTTACATTTAGTGATTCCTCTACTTTCATGGAGTGTTTGTTAAGTATTATATATGCTTTGCTATTTTGTGAGTATCCTAAAAATATTCCTTCATATGATTTCGGATCAAACTTAGTGAGGTAATCCTTAGTGTTTAGAATATAACATTTACTTCCAAATACCCTAAAGTAGCTTAAGTTTGGTTTTCTACCTCGTAATAACTCATAAGGAGGTTTTCCTAGAATTCTCCTAATTGATACCCTATTTAAAATATAAGTTGATGTATCTACGGCGTGACACCAAAATTTTTGTGGGATGGATTGTTCATTTAACATAGTTCTACTCATTTCTTGTAGTGACCTATTTTTTCTTTCTACTACGCCATTTGATTGAGGAGTACGAGGAGCGAAGAAATTGTGAGATATTCCATTTAACTCACAATATTTTCCGAATTGTACTTCGCTATCAAATTCCCTACCATGGTCCGTCCTAACGGCAACTATTGAGCATCCTAATTTATTTTGAATCATTTTACTAAATATTTCGAATTTTTCAAAGGCTTGGGTTTTGTCACTTAAAAACCTAGTCCACGTGTATCGTGAGTAGTCATCTACTATTACTAAGGTATATTTGTTTCCTCCATAGCTCCACACAGCGGATGGACCGAAAAGATCCATATGTAATAATTCTAGGCACCTAGTAGTGGATACTATATTCTTAGCTTTGTGACTAGCATGAGCTTGTTTTCCAATTTTACATGCATCACAAAAATGTTTGTCATATTTTAGATTAGGCAAATTTCTAACTAATTCCTTAGAGGCCAAAGATTGTATTTGTTGCATGTTAGCATGTCCTAATCTCCTATGCCAGGCATATCCTATCCTTAGGCTTGTTTCCTAGTTTCATAACATATATGCCACCTTTCCTAATTCCTCTACCTGTAATTTTTCCATTCTTAACAATTTCGCTATCCTCTTCGGTAAATGTGACTCTACATTTATTATCACATATTTGTCCTACACTAAGCAAGTTATATGTTAAACTATTTACATGCTCTACATTTTCAATGGTAAGCGAGTCTTGAGAAATCGTACCTTTGCCAATGATTTTTCCACGTAAGTCACTACAAAAAATAACGTTACCTCCATTGTATGCCTTGTATGTAGAGAATAGCTTGCGGTTCCCCGTCATGTGCCTCGAACATCCGCTATCTTTGATCCATTCGTCGGGTTCCAAGTCAATTCCTAAACATATTTCGTCGGTTTCTTTTGCCATAAAACACTTTTCGTCTCTTGGCTTTTCAACTTCTTCTTTGTTACTATCACTCCATGTTCCACTAACAAAAGCGCCTTGATTTTCATACCCCGATGGCTTTAGACATTCGCCAATGAGATGATTTGGACTTCCACATCTAAAGCACTTTCTTTTCCCGTAGTTGTCACTTCTATTTCTTTGGAATGCTTTTCTTTCGTCTCGTGATAATCTAGTGAATCTTCCTCGTCTCTTGAAGAACTTCTTGAATTCTCTTACGGCCATTGCATATTCTTCGTCTTCACTTTCGTCACTTGAATCATCATCATCACTAGGTTCCTTTTTGGCTTTTAGAGCAATGGATTTGGTTTGTTCTTTCTTGACTTTGACCGTTTCCGAATCTCTTCTTATGATTTCTTCATGAACCTTCAAGTTGCCGATTAGTTCATCTAGTGATAACGTCATCAAGTTCTTTGATTCTTCAATTGCCTTGACCTTAGCTCGCCATTTTCGATGCAATGCCCTAAGAAATTTCCTAACACAATTTTTACTAGAAAATGTCTCATCAAGTGCTTTTAAACTTGTGATAATAGTGTTAAACTTAGCAAAAGCATTATCAATTGATTCCTCTTCCGGAATCGTAAATTGTTCATATTGTTGTACAAGAACATCTATTTTATTATCTTTGACTTGGCTATTACCTTGGTGAGTAATTAGTAAAGAATCCCAAATTTCTTTGGCGGTTTTACACATAAAAATTCTTTCATATTCTTTGCGTGGTAACGCATTATAAATGACCATTTTAGCCTCATTATTTTTTGCTAATTTCTTTTTCAAATCATCATTTTGTTTTTCGAAAGATACAATTTCATCCATTTTAGTTTCAACATTATATTGAATAGGAAGAAAATCACCAAAGGTAATAATATGCCAAAGATCAAGATCTTTTGATTTCACATACGTTTCGAAATAATTTTCCAATATAAAAATCCATCACTTTCAAATAGTGGTGGTCTTTGCATAGATTGCCCTTCTAAATATTTTTCAGATTCCATAGATCGTTACAAGTTTTAAAATACAATATATTTTAAAAGTCTTGCTAGACGTGGCTCTGATACCAATTGTGGAAAACTAGAAGGGGGGGGGGGGGTTGAATAGTTTTACGTCTTTTTAATTCGTTGTAAAAGATAGTTTTAGTGTTTTCTTAGTTTTTAAAAAACTTAGATTCGATAATATGTGATCTCAAGTCTTGCGCAATATAAACAACTATCAATAAGTAATATATAACAATGATAAGTAATGAAATAATTAAGAGATGGAAAGATCGAACCGCGAGACAAGAGATTTATAGTGGTTCGGCTACAAGGACACCTTCCTTGCCCTACTCCACTCCCCGAGCACCTAACTCGAGAGTTTTCTTCACTATATCAACAAGCTCCCTTATGGCGGAGAAAACCTTACACACCAATTTACACACCAATTTTCACACCACAACTTCTTCACACCTAAGCCACAACTTCTTCAAATCAATCTACTTCACAACTAACTACTCCACACCTAGCTTCTTCACTACAATCTAATTCCTAACTTTTCTTCTTCACACCAAGCTACTAACTAATCACACAATCTATATATCTAGCACACCTATCTACAATCAAACATTCACAACAATCTTCACAAAGAATAATGTAAATAATCTTGATGATGCACCAACAACTTGGATGTGGAGATCACAACAAGTTATAATACTTCTTGTCTTGGGGATAGAAGTATTCTTCTCTTGCACTTGAGAGGATGAAGATTGAATCACTTTGAAACAAAGAATTATACACTTATGATCAAAGAATTAAGAAAATAGAAATGTGGATCTAGATCAGAAAGTTTAGAATTGCAAAAGGTGAGAAAATTATGAGGAATGAACCAGTATTTATAGGGGAGAAAAATACTGTTCTGGAGCGTGGCCGGTCCCCTTAATTAATGGCCGGTCCCCTTAATAATTAAGGGGGGCGCCTAAGGAATTAAGGGGGCCGCCCCTTCAGAACGTTGGTTTTTCTTGTCTTTTAGTGGGGAATATTTTTCTGGATAAAATTTGCCATTTTTGGTTGGAAATTTGAAATCATATATTTATAATGAATTAAACATATTCTTTTAATTCCAAAAGTAATTTTGTAAAAGATATAAGATGTTTAATACATTTTATAAAAATTCTAGTGATTAGAAAATTTTCCTTTGATCATGAAATGCAATAAACCATTTGTTTATTCATACCTTAAGTGATATGGAAGCAAAGACAAATATTAAGCACTAAAAACTTGTTTACGTCATAAGTTTTAGATTAATGAGTTTATACTTTGTAATTATCAAAACATAGAGACATTGTTAATATGCTAACAATGTTTTAAGACATTATTTATGTCAACACAAGGGTGATCCTAATGCCTCTTATCATGTAGTAAATCCTACCACACGAATGTAGTTTCACTAGCGGTCTCGGGATGCATCACTAACGCAAGTTCTAGAATCTAAATGCTACCGGTACACTCATAAGCACTAATAGTAAATGCTTTTCCTATCAAATCTAAAGGTGAACCTCACATATTTGGGTGGAAAATTTTTCTGAATAGTACAGTTTTGTGCTAGTCATACAATCTCCTATCCATGAGACGCTTGCTATGGCTAAAGTTTCACTCCTAAATGTTGTAAAAAAAATTTAAATTTGGCGCTAAAATTGCACTAACAAGTATTTCTCATAGTTTTATTACACATCTACTATCAAACAAACAAACTCAAGCGAAAGTGTATCTGTAAGGTATCATCATTTTACCCTCCTCTTACACTTAAGATGAACATTGTCCCCAATGTTCAAGTAAAAAATGTAAAAGTGAAAATGTAAAAAGAATGAAATCAAATACTCCCCTGATTCGCTCGGTATGGATAATAAGGTGGCCATGTTAGATCTTCCTCCAAGAAAATGAACAATCAAAGCTTCCCTTCCAGAAAAATAATCATCTTCTTGTCATACATAACCTGTAAATCCTGAGAAAACAGACAAGACAACCTCGCATAAAATCGGCGGCAATCTACATAAGTTACTAAATCCTAGAAAACGAAATAAGATATAATGCTTGTGGAATGATGTTTGCAGATTTCCTGGAGATTATAAAACTTAATAATTCAACAAAAACTTTAAATCTCCGTTAGAAAAACAAAACTGGTAAAATTTCCAGATTTTTACACGTGACGCCGTCAAGAGTAAACTCATGACGCCGTCAGAAGTGACCTGCAGAAATTCTTATGTTAAGTTTCCGGAAAATTTCTGGAAAAACTTGGTCCTACTTCCTGGAAAATCCTGCAAAACTTCATTATGACTCGATACAAGCATTTGACTCTAACAAATACGAATATACATGTTCACTTAATATTGTGGAGAATCATGATCGGTTTGTTTCTTAAAAACATATTTGGGGTTTCCCCTTACACTTATCTTTTGGAAAAATATCTTTGGGTGAAGTTAAGACTAGGCCAAAACAACAAAGTAAAGTATTTCCACTTTTTAGTTTAGAAACATGATCTACCAACAATAAAAATAAAGCATGCATACGGAAGCAAATAACAAACAAACAAAATAAAATCACACAAAGCATGGGTTGCCTCCCAAGAAGCGCTTTTCTTTATTTACGAGTCTTGTACCTAGACTCAAGGCCATGGGTTACTACGTGACTTCATCATTGGTTTCACTCTCTGATTGTAAATGTTCTTTGTAGAAACCAATCACCTTTTTCTCAATCGCTCCTATAATCCTGTGGGCAAATTCCTTATCGACTTTATACTTTTGTCCTAAAGTCAAGCAATCTTTGTAGAAAAGACTCCTCTTTTCCCATACATAATCCATGCCCTTTTTCTTATCCTCTTCATTGATGTCCTCAAAAGCACCAATGTTATCCTTGTCAAATCGGGATATAAAGCGAAATTCTTTCATTCTATTAGGCATCCTATAAGTGATCCTATCGGCGTTACTTGCAAATCGGATTGTCCCTTCTATCTCATCATATTCTAACTTGGACTCCTCAACAAACGGTTTACCAAACACAACATTGGACAATCGACAATCAATAACATTAGCAAGATCTTCCACAATCATAAAGTCGGTGACAAAAGTGAAATTCCCAACAAAGACATGTAGACCTTTAATTCTCCCGACAAAGTTACAAACTCCACCGGGGTATTTGGGATCTCTTCTAGGTTCAAGTCTTGTTTTCACTATATCATTATAAACACTTGAGGACATAATGTTGATTGGGGATTTGAAGTCAATGTAAGCATTGTCAATGTGTCTATACCCAATCATACATGGTATCTTAGCATTCTTAGGATCGCCTCTCTTTATCTTAGGTTCGATTCTAGTAAAAGGATATCGAGGGTCATTAATAAGATTATTATAATATGCAATCTCCTCCTTAGTGGGGTATATATTAAAGTAATCATTTAGCTTCGGATCTATTTCCCCCTCTTCTAGTTCCTCAACAACTTTCACAAAATCATTAGGCCCTAGGTCCTCATTTGAATACAAGGCGGTCGCTAGGTCACTAAATGCATGGTCGAGCTCAACCTTAATCAACCTATTAAGCTCCCAAAGTTCCCTAATCTCACTCTCAATTTGTTCACGTAACACAGCCACTTCTCTAGGGGAAAGGGGTGGATTCGCGTTTTCCATAATGGTCAATGGAATAGTCAATGAATTTAATTTACTAACAAAAGCACGAAGAAAAAGATAGACTAAAGAGAATCCTAAAAATAAAAATAAAATCTTACTAGAAAGGAATCTAGCAAGTAGACCAAATAAAAAGAGATTCTAACCTAAACAATAACTATTCCCCAGCAGCGGCGCCAAAAACTTGATGCGTGGGAATTGCACCAGGCTTTACCTCTCAAGGGATCTTGCGAAGCTTACAACCCCCACCAGGCAGTGTACCTGATCGATGTAGTATAGTATAATGACAAGTACCGGGGGATTGATCGTTCAGCTAGGAATAGTGTCGCTAGGATTAGAAAACCTAAATACTAGATCTAGAGATGAGGGATGATTCTTTTTGTATTTTTATATTTTTAGGAAAGCAAGTAAAAATCTCGGGTTTGAAGGATTTGGGCGGAATTAGTTGCTAGTCAACTAACCCAATACTAAAGATGCAATCAAAATAAAATACTAAAAATGAAAATAAACTATATTAAACTAAAGTTGTGAGCAATAAGTGGGAGAAATGTGTAGGATCGTGTTTTGATTGAATATTGTGATTCGGGAGGTCGTGTATGATGGAAGAATATGAACTCCATGGTTAGTAAGAGAGAGTAGAGAGAGAAGGGAAAAACTATGTGTTTATTAATAATGAAAGAGTAAATTACACAAAGAGTCCCACCCCTCCATGGAAGTATGAAGGGGTATATAAAGCCTAACACAAGCTAAACTATTGCAATATTACATAACTAGTCCATGTGTTTTGGCTTAACAAGATAGCTAATGTAATCCCATAAATGTCGTTCCATTTACGTGTTGGGATTATAAACTTTGATCCCAACAATCTTCCCCCAATGGGGCGACATAAGGGATTACTTACAACA
The DNA here is from genome assembly GCA_030686995.1 of Artemisia argyi. Taxonomy (NCBI): domain Eukaryota; kingdom Viridiplantae; phylum Streptophyta; class Magnoliopsida; order Asterales; family Asteraceae; genus Artemisia; species Artemisia argyi. Next base: position 37,087,700 of record CM060682.1, on the reverse strand, counting down.
TTTCCTACAAGTACAAATAAGAATAAAGAAAGGTGTTCTAGAAACTTTTCAAATGCTGAGGATGACTACAGTTGATGCTCTTTGTCTTCATCTTGTACCTCGCCTTGAGAACTTTATCTTCACTTGTAGGAAAAATGATGTAATATGCATGAAATGGATTAACTTCCCCCCAATTCATGCTGCATGTCTTTAGCGGCTTCTTCGTACACTTCTTTTTGGCGAAGTTTCTGAATCAGCTTCCCTCCAAACTGACAACCGTCTTCAGCAGATTCGAAACTTTGATGTAGTCCACATGTCTTCTAACTTTGGAAGTTTTCAGTACGCAGCGGAATTTGTAGATGACACTGTAAACCACACTAAGCAAATCTGACTAGTCACTTAATCACAGTTATGCTCTATGCGGAAGTCCGTTCGGGAGTAACATGCAAGAAATCAGCAAGATCTTCTCACATATGCAGGCTACTTCGCACTTCGCAACCCGCGAGAGTTGAAATGATTACACCAAAATCACAAAACTGAACCACTGATCATCTCTGCGGACGTCTCTCCGGTAGTAATAAAATTGGAAGCTCGATCACGTGAGTCTATTATGCGTCCTTGATGTGCACATTTCTTCCCCCTAATTGCAGATCCTTGTGGAAAATGAGTGTTTTCGCAAAGAAGTCAAGAAAAGTCAAAGAAGCAAAACAACACCCACTCTCTCTTCCCCCACAATGTCTTCGCGGAATCGGAAGCATACAAACTATGTTTACGATGGAAACGGAGGCAGCGTAACCCCATGTGTCTAATTAACCGAATATGTGTGAAGTATCATAAATAGCCCGTGAGAATCAAATGCTGATAAATAGCTCTACTCTTTTATACTCCTCTCAACTAACTCTTTACCAACCCCATTATCATTCTGACGGCTTTTTGTAGTGACTACTGATGGAGAAAACCCAATATGACGAACTTGAGACTGAAGTAAGATAACCCGAACTTGTGACTTAAACTTGCACTATTGTCTAACTAAGAACCAATACTGAGAATTTCAATAATGGTAGGAAATCATATACCCATCCAACCTTCCTTAAATGTATATGAACGTCTCTTGAATCATCCACATCGTTTGGTGACACTTGAGCACTACAACGTAACTCCTTTAAAGTGATAGCTATACTCTGTGAGCACAACAACGTAACTCCTTACATCAGGTATAACTAGACAACTCAAGTCTTGGCCGTTTGTATAGATAAAAGCTCGAACAAGGATCTCGAAGAATCATGCATCCAACCAACCCCGATATCTTCAAGATACTAAGTACACGCACCCGTGAAATTCCACTTCAACCTCAAATAAATAATAAAGAATTAACGCCGTAGTCACATTCTGCGGTCCAATACCCAAAACTAGCCTTTTTGACAGTTTAATTTGATAATGGTTAATTCTGATCTTGTCAAAAATGTATCCAAAAAAAAAATTAATCACTTAGTCGTTACGAACCCCAAATGTGACAATTAACCACCATTTAACAAAAATTAAGCTCATAAATTCTTATAACATAAAAAACTTTGGATCAATTTAATAATTTTTGGTAGTATAAATGTCATACCAATCAAATAACCACCAACACTCCAACTGTCCAACATTCTGCCCATTAGTTAAAACATTCGATCACATCAATGTAAATGAAAAATCAGCCCAAGTGGAGAATAACCAAACCGACCCACTATTATCCCTTTTTCCCTAATAATAAGGATATAAACCACACACCACAATAACCCTACGCTTTTCCATCCGCCCCCACTTATGTTTGCAGTAACAAAATCCTCTCACCAAATGAAACATAACTCCAAAAGAAATTGATCTCATCAAACCTAATCCCACATCATTATAACTCCGCCTCTATCATTTCACCTCTCACCTAACTGCTTCTCACATCAAACTGATTACAAACTCATCACAATCTCAGTTTGCTATTCTAACCGAACACCAAACACATCTATGAATCAAACTCCTCAAAATAGTCTCAACTCAAATCGATCTATACAACCATTTAAACGATAACTCATCTCATCTCATCCAATAAATCTGTCACCATATTCCATCCCAATCAAATCGAACAATTAAAAACAAAACTGCAAACTCAGACTTATAACCGGATCCATATCAACTGATGCTGCACAATATCGAATCAAGAAGCTATCTTAAAAGGCGTCAAGATACTTTGAAGGGTCACGGTAGGTTCTACTTGAAGTGTTGTTTGCGTTTAATTTGTTGGTCTTGAACGAATGAAGAGAAGTGAATAACATTATTGTTATTCAACTTCTCTTATAGTTTCAGATATTAAGAAATAAGTAAAGCTTCAAATAATTAGATCGATGATGAATTTACTTTCGTTTATTTGACCTTTGATGTCTCAATGTAATTGTGAATATTACGAAAGTAACAGACTGAGATCTATATAATTATTTAATTTTTTTTTCAGTTTAAAAGTTAATGATTGTGATTGTGAGAGTTGGGGGATCGATGATGAGGTGACGGTTAGGATAGATGTTGGATTTTTGTTTGTTACAGATGTGGTTTGGATAGGCAGTGGTCATTTGGATTTGTTGATGGTTTATGGTCTCCTGCTTCTCATCACCTTCTTTTGTTTTTCGTTTTATTAAAAATTTTGACAGATGATGGATTCGAAAACTGAAGTCAACGAGTTGTATTTTGGTTTGGTCAAAAGGTCTCTTTTCTGCTTCATCTTACTTCTGTTATTATTCTTTTTGGCCAGTTTACGCTTAACCTTACGCGTAAACCTGTTGAAATCTTTTGCGTAGAAATCTTACGCGTAGAAAACTTTTGCGTAGAAATCTTACGCCTAAGTTGAACCTTACGCATAACTTGTCCAAGTTATGCGTAGAAAATTGTAGATTTCGCGTAGGAAGAGGGTTTTGACCCGTTGACCATGTCCGATGTCCTTTTCCGACTAGATTCCGACTAGATTCCGACCATTTTACCGTTCATTTTTCTGACCAGGTATTAGCCATAATATTTTGACCACAAATATTCCATGCTAGAAATCTGACCGGCTTTTTCTGACCTTGTTTTTATTTACGGACCAAAAAATAGTCAAAGATTGGAACCAATAAGGTCACAAAAATATCACATAAACACTGCTGCGTTTATTTGGACCAAAAGGACACAAACAAACTCACAGATGTGAAACTTGTAATAAAGATTGGGCTTTTGACCATTGGATACCATAAAAAACTGTTATAATAAACAAAGATGAAACATTAAAAGTTTTGTTAAAAAACAGTTAAAAAAGATGATATTTTTGACAAGATAACAACACAAAAATCAACCAAAACTAATAACCAAGGCTCTGATACCACTTGTAGGATCGTGTTTTGATTGAATATTGTGATTCGGGAGGTCGTGTATGATGGAAGAATATGAACTCCATGGTTAGTGAGAGAGAGTAGAGAGAGAAGGGAAAAACTATGTGTTTATTAATAATGAAAGAGTAAATTACACAAAGAGTCTCACCCCTCCATGGAAGTATGGAGGGGTATATAAAGCCTAACACAAGCTAAACTATTGCAATATTACATAACTAGTCCATGTGTTTTGGCTTAACAAGATAGCTAATGTAATCCCGTAAATGTCGTTCCATTTACGTGTTGGGATTATAAACTTTGATCCCAACAAAATGTGTTTACTTAGATTTCACTACTCCCTAGATATCTTTTACACGTTAATTACTTGTTATAGTTGCGTGGATGACGGATTGTATTCCTTAATACTATTCATGGGGTGGCGTACTTACTTCCCCAATCCTATGAGTGCCTACTTCACTCCTATGTCGAGCCTGCAAGAAGCTCCTAACATGGGATCATTAGAATTTACTCATGCATTAAATACAACCAATAAAACCTAGTACACATCGGTTCATGTTTCCTAAGACGTTCAAGCATATTACACAATAGAGATCTGCCAGTTTTCTTAAGCCTAACATTGAAATCATTCATCCAATACAACCATAAACAAGTAATCAACACATAATCAACATCTAGGTTTCATTAGATCTAAGCAAACACAAGATAAATCTAGCCTAGCATGTTGAAATCAAGACAAGCACAAGATATAAACAACCAACACATAGACATATTGATTGAATTAAGAGAAGACTTATCTCAATAGCACATGTAAGGATTCAAGGGTTGAAAACCCTTGAAAAACTGTAAAATTCGTACAAGGTTCGGCCCTAGGGTTTCTCCACACTTGGTTTTTCTTAATGAATGAAAATTAGAAAACTATATATAGATATTAGGAGGTGACGGCGTCAAGAACAAACTTGTGACGCCGTCATCTCGCCGCCAAATAAATCCTCGGACTGCCTAGATCTACATCTGACGTCGTCATGTAGTCCTCTTTTGTAGGCCGTCACACATTTAACTCTTGACGCTCTACTTGTGACGCCTTCATGTTTGTACTGGGTCGTCATGGTATTTACTCTTGACGCCGTCAGGAATGTCTTCTTGACGCCGTCATACACTGTTCTCAGCATGGAAAATTAAGTCTTTGGCGTTTTCTTCACTTTTATGCTCCAAAAACGTCCGAATTGCTTCCTTTTCCAGATTTCACTCCCAAAGTACCTAAAATCACAAAAGGAACGATTTAGAGCAATATTTGATCAAATAAATTCAATTCCGGGCTTAAATGACCCCCTAAAAGTGGTTCATTTTTCGCCTCATCATTTTTCTTTCATCAAACGGTTGTCTAACGTATCTTCCTCGTCTTTTGAAGAATTTCTTGAAGTCTCTTACGGCCATGGCATACTCTTCATCTTCACTTTCGGAGGTTGAGCATTCTTCGTCACTAGAGTCCTTTTTTGCTTTCAATGCGATTGACTTGGTTTGCTCCCTTTTTCCTTTGACCATTTCGGAATCTTTCTTTATTATCACCTCATACACTTTCAAGTTTCCAATTAGCTCGTCAAGTTGTAAAGTTGATAAATTCTTTGACTCCTCAATAGCCGTCACTTTAGCACGCCACTTCGGATGGAGAGCCCTAAGAAATTTCCTTACAAAATTCTTGCTAGAAAAATTCTCATCAAGTGCTTTTAAACTTGTGATGATAGTGTTAAATCTAGCAAAAGCATTATCAATTGATTCCTCTTCCGGAATCGTAAATTGTTCATATTGTTGTACAAGAAGATCTATTTTATTATCTTTGACTTGACTATTACCTTGGTGAGTGATTAGTAAAGAGTTCCAAATATCTTTTGCGGTTTTACACATAAAAATTCTTTCATATTCTTTGCGTGGTAACGCATTATAAATAACTATTTTAGCCTCATTATTTTTAGCAAGTTTCTTTTTCAAATCATCATTTTGTTTTTCAAAAGGTACAATTTCATCCCTTTTGGTTTCGGGATTATTTTGTATCGGAGGAAAATCACCATTAGTAATAACATGCCAAAGATCTAGATCTTTTGATTTCACATAAGTTTCGAATCAATTTTTCCAATAAAGAAAACCATCACTTTCAAATAGTGGTGGTCTTTGCATAGATTGACCTTCTAAATATTATTCAGATTCCATAGATCGTTTCAAGTTTTAAAATACAGTTTATTTTAAAAATCTTGTTTAACGTAGCTCTGATGCCAATTATGAAAAATTAGAAGGGGGGTTGAATAGTTTTACGTCAATTTGTATTTTAAAAACTTTGTTTGATAAAAACTTCGATTCTTATTTATGTGAATTTCAACACTTGCACAACTCAAACAATTTAATCTAACTAAGTAAATAATGATAACGTAAATATGAAAGTAATGAAAAGATAGAGATAGAGAGATCAAACCACAACACGCGATATTTATAATGGTTCGGCTACGAAGCACCTCTTCGCCCTACTCCACTCCTCGAGTCACCTACTCGAGAGTTTTCTTCACTATGTCAACAAACTCCCTTTTTGGCGGAGAAATCTTACACAACTTTCGCTTACACCAATTAACGACACTAAGCTAAATATCGAGTCCTAATAGTAGCTAGAACCAATCTCACACCACTACACTCCTTCTTCACAACTTGTACACAACACTACTTCTCACACCTTCACTACTTCTTCTTCACACCACAACTATTTCTTCACTACTTCTATTCACAACTACTAACTCTCCTAGATCTATCAATTACAATCACTACACAACTATACTATAAATACAAGCTACACTACTAATCTTCAACACTTCTTTGTTTGAGATGAAAGGAGTATTCTTCTCTTGCACTTTGAATGAGGATTGATGGAATCACTTGAAAACAAGAACTAATGTGTTTATGATCAAAGGATTTAGGAAGATGATTTAAGTGAATTAGAACAGAAAGTTTTAGTGTAAAAGGTGAGGTGAAAAATTCAGATTTGAACCAATATTTATAGGCAAAGAATCTGACACAGGAGCGTATGCCGGCCCCCTTAATTGTGTGCCGGCCCCCTTAAAATTAAGGGGGCCGCCCCTTATAATTAAGGGGGCCGCCCATATGAAACGGCCAGATTCTTTGTCTTTTTCTGGGGAAAGTTTATTTGGTGAAAATTTAACTGAATTTGGTTAAAAATTTGAATTTATATATTTATTATGAAATAAACATTTTCTTTAATTACCAAAAGTGTTTTTCTTAAATATATAAAATGTTTATACCATTTTATATAATTTGTAATTAGTAAATAAACCTTCATTTGATCATAAAATGTATTAGACACTTGTTTATTCATACCTTAAGTGAATGAGTTGGATATAATGATATTTTGTCACTAAATACTTATTTACGTAATAATTTTACGTTTAATGATTTTAGATTTTGTGATCGTCAAAACATAGGGATATCGAAAAATATTAATAACGTTTTTACGCATTATTCATATCAACATGCTTGGTGTCATGTTGTAAACTTCAAACCATAGTTTTTAGTAGTAGTACTAGCACACAACTATGGTGTTCAAAATGATAATCTTGTCATGAATTATTAGTTCAAGTGTGGATTATAGTATGCAACTTTTGTCAATCTTGGATAGAGTAAACGTAATAAGGATGTGCCCCCACCCCACAATTCATTTGGTCTACCTCACCTCACATATCCCCCTTACTACTTCACATCTCAGCGGACGCGTTCCCCCCCACCCCCACCAAAGTCATTTGGTCCGTCAGTGGACCGAATAAATGGTTTGGTTTGTGTGTGTGTGTGTGTGTATTTTGTATATAATTAATTTTGTGGGTTATGTTTCTTGTTGTTAGTGTGATCCTTTTACTATGAGTGTTTGGTCTTGGTTTTATCTAGAAGAGAAAAAGCTGATGTGACGGTGCGGGGTGTGGTTTTAGTTTGGTCTAATTACAATCAGTCTTGATTTGCTTAGCTACTTGTCCTCTTAATTGCCTTTGTGAAATGTATAGTGGTATGTATTAGTACAAATTCCTAGTTATACTTTGAAGTAAAATGCACTAAGTTAGCCTCTTCAGGTGAGACTTGAGAGTTTCTTCTTATCTCTGTAGTTCTCTAATCTATTTTGAAAGTTCTTGATTATATTGATAATCTTGTTATAAAACTAGTTCAATTTAGTAAATATGAACTTTTTAGTTTTCTATTTCAATCAAGATCAAAATCGTACTTTTTTTTTTTTTTTTTTTTTTTTTTTTTTGTCACGGATTCGGTCCTACTAAAATAACTATAAAACGAATACTGAATTTATATATTTTATGATATCGTACATTTTCTTCTTCAACATATAAACATAGCAGGGTACCCGCGCGTTGCAGCGGCAGGTACCCTGAAATAAAATTTTTCAATAGAATTAATAAAAATGTCACAGGATGTTATTCCGACACCTAAATTTGCTTGGTCACAACTTTGTGTATCGAGTCGAGTTTTATTGAGTCGAGTCTTGGTCACATGTTCATGTCTAGGTTAAGATGGAGGGTTGTACATTGTGTTTAAATTATTGTAATATTGGGTGTAGGGGTGTTTTAATGCTATTAATGTAGAAGGATTGTTGTACATTGTGTTTAAATGATTGTAATATTGGGTGTAGGGGATGTTTTTAATGCTATTAATGTAGAATGAGGGTTGTACATTGTGTTTAAATGATTGTAATATTGGGTGTAGGGTGTTTTTAATGCTATTAATGTAGAATGAGGGATGTACATTGTGTTTAAATGATTGTAATATTGGATGTAGGGGTGTTTTTAATGCTATTAATGTAGAATTCTAAGGAAAGTTGTCTGAATTTCGATTCATGCTAGTTTTTGTTGTACACAATGTTTTGGTTGTTGTAATTATGAAAATTGCTTGTTTTAAAGTGTTGTAAACCATGCATCATTTTGTGTACATCTGAATTTTTTGAAGAGAGAGTTATTCCTCCATTATAAGTAGTATAGATATGCAAATTGATTTTACATATTTAATGATGTGCAGTCACTCAGCCAAGTCGAAACACCTCACTCAAGCCGAAACACCTCATCACAAAACAATACCCCTCACATTTTTAAACCCAATTTTGAAGCCGACCCAATCACATTTTGATAAGTTTGCCCTTGTTCAATTCTTTAGGCACTTTGTACAGTTCAGTTAGGAAAACAACAGTTCTAGTTTGAAACTTTCTCATGTTCATTGCATGCTTGTGTAACACTGATATTACCCATTTTAACCCGTACTCACCCTACATACGTATTTATTGTCACCAAAATCATATGGTTCGGACATTGGGTGCAAAGTAAGGTCAGATTATTTTACATCATGCTTCATGTTCCTTAAAGAATGGTTATCAACCGCATAGGTGATAACTAGAATAGAAACAAGCATACTGTTATGTACCTGCATCACAAACACTCAAGTTATAAGCACAACTGCACATCTTACAACGTCTCAATCCCCTCAAAATCCCTGCAAGAACCCGTATATATCACAATCACCTATTTGCCCCTTGGATAAATTGCACGTCTATATCTTCAATGCAAGAGTTCGTTCCCATCTTTCAGGACTATAAGATAAGCAAGTCGTGATCTTTTTCCCTTGTAACGATGGCAAATGATGGTCAAAAGGAACTTTTTCACACCATACAAACTCATTCTCCTGCTCATATTTTTTTAGCAAAGCCGTCAAACTGTCGATATCTTCTTTAATAACCATTCGCCATGATTCAATCCCACCCATGTTCTTCTGCTGCACATTGTTTAACGCCTGTTTAAGAAGTCCAATAGCAATTCCAATTTGCCCCTCGGTTTTTACAGCTTGTGCCATGTACTTGTAACTTCTTAACTCGTGTACCACTTTAGAACATGAAATGTAGTCCTACATAGATAGTTAGCTCTGTTAAATTAATGGGACCCACAAAACATTTTAGTCGAAAATGTCATACATACAGGCATACCATCAAGATTGGTGAGATATCTTTGCATTCTTTGCTTGCTGTAGTATAAAAACCCGTGGCCTCATCAAATAACTGTACAACGCCATAATGCAACTTTGATAAAAGCGTGTCAGCAGTTTTCTTCTCTTCAGCCTTCATTGTAGTGACTATCTGTATATTTTTGTTAAAAAAACCACATGAATGAGCTATATGTTTTTTTGAAATAGATAAAAGATGGAGCTTGAACACTGACCTGTGCCTCAGCCAAGCAAATGAAGCTCATAACCAAAGCAACAGAGGGAGTTGCTTCTGGTGGACCTTCAGGAGTACGTGCATCTTTTAAGGAGAGAAGAACCTCATGAGCCAAATAGTGATAAATCCCTGCTGCTCTTCTAAATATGGTCGTAGATCGTACTAAATCTATAATGATTATAAGTTATTAATACTAAATAACGATATAAAAAAAAATGAAATTCTTCACGGAAATCGTTTTTTACCGGTGACTAGAACTTGGGAACCCCATTCTCGAAGCATTGCAGCATAAAAGAACAAAACAATTCCAAGCTCAAAACGCAGATTATCAATCTGAAAGAACTTGGGACCCATGAGGTTAAAGAAAGACGAAGAACTAAGAGGACTAGTCCAACTTATTCTGAGTTTTGGAGTCAATTGACTCAAGAGTGGTTTATCACCAATTGAATCAATATGATGAACTAAGTTCTGTAATAATGGCAAATATCGTTCTAGCTTTTGAATATCCTGAAATGTAACAGCAAAACAGAAACCATTCAAAATGCAACTCTTGGCTTTGGCATGTTGTTCAATATAACTGTTCGACATATTCCATAAAATAGCAACGCATATAAATTGGCATTAAAGTTTCTGACACTGGCCTAGTTTGGCAATTACTTTTACGCTATACTTACCAATCTGCTATTTTATAAAGTTTATCCAAAAAGTTACATCATTTGTCAAATAACTAAACGCTTTAAATAATCTCGTTCCAAAAAGAGGTTGTTGTAATTCTCAAAATAAATCAAATATGAAATCGAAATAGTAATAGTAATATAAAAAAGGTGTTACCAAAAATTGTTACCTGTTCACATTGAGATGTCAATCCACCAGACATTTCCCTTGCAATTGCTTCAGTAATCGATCTGTTTGAATTAATAGATTCAACATTTACTCGTCTTGAACTTAACTCTTTTAATTGTTCAAGAGTGCTTGAATCCTGAGAGGGATATACGTCTTCAAACACAATCTGTGAAACCAACCTTATGTTAATTCCTCAAAAGTATTTAGCATTTATATTAGACTTCACTAGAGTCGTAAAAAACTGTTCTGACCACAATGTTTTAAGAATCCAAGGACTTATGATCCCACTAGATCACACAAGCACTCAACTATTACTATTAAATTGAGACTAATTTTGTGTGGTTCAAGAATGCTTGTGCTTATGCTTATTACACTCTTAAACAGCTTATCTAACGACTAACGGGGGTGTTTGGGCTAGCTTATTTAGGGTAAAATAAGTCGTTCTCAGTATGCATTTTGATATTCAATTATTTCAAACTGATAATTCGTGGACCATAGTGGACTAAATATTATACAAGTTAATGTTTCAATAGGCTTGTTACCTGCTTAGCAATCCAAACACCCCCTAAGCACATCCATTCGCAACTCCGAAACCAAATATAAGCAAACTCCCATATCACTTAAACTTTATATATAATTACTGTCTTTCAAAATAAGCTATTCAAATAGGCAAATACAAACTACGTGTTCATAAAAGCTTATTGCACCCGCAAGTAAACATATAACTACTTATTCTTATATCAAAACTCATAATTAATCCCAAACAACAATAAAAAATAAAAGATCAAGTATAACCATTATCAACACCTAACTACTCAAGGGTGACTACCATCACTAAAATGCGAGACGCCTAAAAGTGGCCACACCAACCTTCCCAAAAAAGGGGAGGGCTTTACCCGGTTTGCGTTATGTGGCAGTGGGCTCAAACCCCGTGGATTAGTCCGTCAAAGTCATTAAAAAAAAATAATAAAAAAAAAAAAAAAAAAAAAAAAAAACGAATATATAATGCAATAAGAGATATACCCATCACACAAACTATGAAAATACACAAAACCCATAAAACAAAACCATCAAGAATCAAGAAATGATGCAAAAAGATTACCTTTTTGGTTCTTAGCTTTAATGGGTCACTGAAATTCAGCATTTTTAACAAGAAATTAACAATCTTTTTTTTGGAAAGAATTTATGGATGATTGAATAAGGGTTTGACAGTGAGGGTTTTGATGATGATGACCACAAAGTTTCTTGTTGTTTGTTGGCTCTTTAAATGAAATTAATACTTGTATGCTAAGATTTCGGGATTGATGTTGATTTGTAAGTGTGGGTTCCCGCGAGTCTATTGACCTGTTTCTATTTGGGCTTATTTTCAAGAAAACCACTTTGTGTGTGACACGTTGAATAAAAAAGGGCTTTCTAGTCGGGTTTTGTTTAAACAAGGAAACCTGCACCCGTCGCGCGGCGGGATTTCTCGTTGTAAGATCGCGGTATTTTTTATTGCCGACACATGTTGTATTTGTTTTGAATAAATATTGTGTTAATATATATTTGTATTTGTCGTACGACGTCTTTTTTGAAATTAATATTGTGTCGGGCACCATTGTGTTGATTTGAACTTATTTTTATAAAAGCACACGTATGTCAAAAGTATATTAATATTAAATTTGTTTTATTTATAATGCGGAGGCGTTTCTAGCGGTATAAATCGTTAGATATTTGGTAAATAAGCTTTGTTATCTATACTTCTATACTATTATATAAAGCATTTAAGTTGTGGGCTCCATCAAAAATTAAGATAATGAGCTCCAATCATAAAGTGACATGTGTCACTTCTCAACTAAAAAATCACCTTTACTTTCAAATTGAAATATCTTTTGATCTATTTATTTTTTTAATGATCTAATTTCACCATATTTTCTAAAATTTTGTGCTCTTTAATTCAACATCCATTTTGATATATTTTTATAAGTTTTTAATTTTTGCATTTTTAATGGGTTATTTTTATTCAAATTTTTACAACTTTAACCTTTATTTGAATCAATACAAACATGATTCGTCAAAATTATAACTTTTGGGGGAGTGTTTGTGACGGGTAAAAAATTGTGAGGGTCTTTATGCGAGAATAATAATATCACAGGAAAGTTACGAGAAATCCAAACAAACACATACAACGAACACATATACTTTCGGAGTATTGTGTAACGAATTCACTAAGCGGGTACGAAATTGTGGGAGAGTTGGATTAACAATTAATTCATTATATTTCTATTATAACTATATTTTTTTCGCCGCCGCTGTGTGCGGGCATCTAACTAGTATAAACAAAAGAATTATATATAAAATTTTATAGAACTGTATGTCTTTGGCTCTTATAGTTTAAAAAAAATAATAAAAAAGAATTTTTAAAGTTATTTTATAAGTTAATGGTGCATCTTAAAAGTTCTTTTATTTAAAAGCTACATATATATATATATATATATATATATATATATATATATATATATATATATATATATATATATATATATATATATATATATATATATATATGTATATATATATATATATATATGTATATATATATATATATATATGTATATATATACATATATATATACATATATATATACATATATATATATATATATATATATACTAGTTTTCGAAGCCCGCCCGATGGGCGGGCATGACTTGTAATTTTACATTTTAATTTGATAATGTACGTACATTAATGATCTTTTATAGTTATTTATTATGTATTCACCCAACGTGGTCATGACTTGTATTTTTACATTTTAATTCATTCATGTTCGGATATCAATGACTTTTATAGTTATTTGTTATGTATTGATAAAGAGACATGCATATATACAATTTAATGCATATATACATTTTAATTTTATTGAATAAGTCAATGCACATTATTGACAAAACAACATTAACTTAAAACAAACAAAATTACCTTAATCTTTAATATAAATTAAAAGCACCAAACACCTTAACAACCAAATATATGGTCATTACAACTTTACACAACAAAAGCACATATGATATAACGATATGAACATTGAGTTTTTGCATCCTATTAATTTTGTTCTTTTATTATCTGAATTCTGATGACATTTAGGGTGGTGATGGTTTTTTTAATGAGATTCTAAATGGGATCCTCTTGTCAAGACATAAAGCTCCTTATCTGCCGACCCCACCAGATGATGATGAAAATATTGAAACAGTAAATGATATATTGCCCCGTGATTCAACTGTAACTATTGTAGAATCTTCAATTTCTAATGAAGACGAGTCTCCTATTCTCAAAAGGTCATCACTTGATGGCCCACGAGCCAAAATTCTCAGTAAGCGTATTTATGCCTTAGACACCATCCGAAAGTAAGTCATCCACATCATCATCAACGTCAATCGTCTCAACCCACACAATTTAATCAAGCGTATTTTTAAAATTTCAGTCAGGCGGGTATTTTTTCATGAGTGCTTCGGTAATATCTCCACTGCCTCTTTCAATCTTGCATAAACAGCAGGCCCAATGGACTGCAATCCCCATGTCAACAGTCAAACCCAACTCCACGATTTCTAAACAAATTAGCTCAATGCCCGAGTATATATAGTCTTCGGCTATTAAAGATCGTGAGCTAATCATTTTTTCTGCTCGCTGCACTTGAAATAGTCAAATGTTACAACACTGATAATGTAAGACGAATAAAATTACCAATTTACCTCTACTTTTTGTCCTGACCAGATACTTTTACCCTCATTTCATTAGTGTCTCTTAATAGGTTACATTTTTGTATAAAAAGTATCGTATCATATTTCAAATCCATTTTTGCATGTGTTTTTTGTTACAAAATGACCGAAACATGACAATGACTAACATGAGACTAATAAAAAGATGTAGAAGTTCAGTTATAGGGATCTATATATTAAATCTTGCTTGAATAACATGTTTCAATTGTGTTAATTACTTTTTTAGTAAATAACTGTCTGAATGAACTAAAGGAATGTATGATCATTAGTTTTTTATGTACTCGTTAAGCAATTCGGTTAAATTCTTTTCTAGAACTAATACTGATATTAAAAATCACCCATTGCTCACTCCATTTTCTTATCACTCCATCAAATAAATTAAGAAGATATTTTTGAAGCAAATCTTACCCGTCTATAAGTATATTGTAAACAAAAGTATTTCTTGGAATATCACCGTCATGCCTTTCTATGGTCACTGCTAAGGCACTTTGCATCCTCTCAGCTTTACAACATGCCATGAGTAATGCCTCGTATGTGAAAACATCAAGATCCAATCCCTCATTTTGAAGTATAGAAAATTGGCATAGTCATATAATCATATAAGGTTAGAGGTTTGAGATATCAAAACAATGTATAAAAACCTCATTTTACTTGAAGCACTTATCTTTTGCTTTTCTCGTTCACTCTTATTATAAAGTGTATTCTTCAAATGTATGTATGATATTTAAGTTGATGAACTATTGTATCATTTTAGATTTCAATCCATCATTCTCTTCTCGTTTTTGACGACTTAAGTGGTCACATGAAGTAACCGAGACCCTTCTTTTTTCTTGATCTTCCTTCCCCGTAGAGCTCATTCCATTGCACAAGCTCATTCATATTTGAAGACTCTGAGGACACGCTCGCATGCACCTGGTAACAAAATGACCATTGTTATATGTTTACTGTTGATTAGACAAATATTTAATATAGGGTCTTCGTTTAACACTTTGACCAAATCAC
The DNA here is from genome assembly GCA_030686995.1 of Artemisia argyi. NCBI lineage: Eukaryota > Viridiplantae > Streptophyta > Magnoliopsida > Asterales > Asteraceae > Artemisia > Artemisia argyi. The sequence continues at coordinate 37,072,475 of CM060682.1, read as the reverse complement.
TATTGAATGAGTTGGATCTTGGTATTAAAATAATTGAAGTTATTGTTATTAGATTTGAGACACCGTTTATATAAAGAAAAGAAAAAAGGAAATGTATCAGGTCAAACTCAACCGGTTTCAATCCATTACCCAACATGCCCAATTTTCCACCTCTAATTTCACTCATAAAAATTCTTAGTATTGAAGTCAGCCGCAACTCAATAATGTAGGGATGACCATTTGGACCCGAATCATGGTACCGAACTGGAACCGTATCGAAACGGTACCAACTCCCAATATACGGTACGGTACCGGTAACATGAATTGAGCCCAAAAAAATTCGGTACCACCAATACGGTACCGGTACCAAAGCGGGAAGTACCGAAAAAATCCTAAAAATTGAGTAGTCATATTTTTGAATTAAATAACTTATCCAAACACCCATTTGGCCCATTCCATGTCAAACAATAGTTATGTAAAACATATGAAAAGAAACCAAACGTTCGGAAAACTTATTGTGGCAACTATAGATCCTTCATAAACACTCCTAAAAATTAAACCCGAACCTATTTTATAAGTTTTCAAACGTCTGTATGTTACTAATATCTTGGCGATGTATTTATTTAAGTGTCAATTGCGTTTTGTGTCACGTCGTAGTTTGAAATCATTTGAAAATGCATGTTTTTTCCTTATTTTTTGTTGCATTTTCCTGAAATCCAATTTGGTTTAACAAAAAATGGGAAGAACCGTATTGGTACCAATTTCCCGGTACCGAGTACCGGTACCCGAATCCCGTTCGGTACGGTACCAGTACCCACTTTCATGCTCGGGAAAAAATCGGTACCACCAATTCGGTACGGGTTCGATACCATTCTGGTACCGTGCTCATCACTACAATAATGTATTAATGACCGAAGTTGCATGCGTCATTGTTGCTTACACGATTCATAGGTTGTCTTGTTACTCATAAGAAAATTGCAATGATTCAATTTTGTAGAAACAGTACAAATTAAGATGACCTATGTGTCTATTGTAATAGTCAAAAAAATATATTTACATACGAATCTGGGTCCATGAGCTTTGTTTATTTATCTTGATTTTAAGTCTATCTTAGATGCATGACATATATCATATATTTTTATTTATTGAATATGTCTCTAAGCGGATGTTGTAATTTTCATGGGTCCTGAAGTAGGGAATGCATGTGTTTTTACCTGTTAATGAGCAAATTTAAAATCGTCCAAGTTTAAAGGCTGAATATCAGAACTTTCACTTACAGCTGGAGCAGGTTTGCCTTCTGCTATTGTTGCAGCATGTTCCTGTCATCAAACCAAAAAGTATGTTACAATTGCCCTCATAGAAAAAGACTTCACTTTTTCACAAGTGAATAAAAAAAATCATATGTGGCCATAACAACTTACAGGAGCATGCATACGAAGTGAAGTGAAACAACTGTAAGCAAAGTACCAAGAAACATTACCATTCATACAACAAGACCAGATGTTATGTAGCTAATCAGTTTGGGAAGAAAGGTTTGGAGCTCAGATCCTTATAATGCTCCTATAAAACTATTCACAAAACAGAAGAATAGATAATTTTATTCATGTGCAATGTGAAATTTAATGCAAAAGAAAAGATATGAACAGTCAAATATGCATATGACTGCCTTGATCTCATCATCTTTTGCTACAAAAAATTTATATGCCCATTGGGATTAGTTAAGTCAAAGTTTTGCCAAGGTGTATGAAGATGGCCATGTATCCCGCACCAACGAAATTGGATACTGACATGTCACACAGAAGTTATAGGAAGTAAGACACCATTATTAAGAATATCCAGAAAGGATTCATCATTAGGGTTTTAAGGGAAAACAGGTGTACCTTTTTTATGTACGTGATTAATTAGCCAGCACCTTTGAACAGCCTCTTCATGCGCTTCTCATATTGTAGCATGCAAGAAAGTGACAAATCAATTATTATACCATGTGATCGTTGGTAGAAACATATGCAAAAAAGCCATTGACTTAAATGCAACCAACGCCTTCTAAACAGCCTCTTCATGCGCCACTCGTATTGTAGCTGGCAAGGAAGTGACAAACTACAATGTGATCGTTGGACGTTGGTAGAAACATATGCAAAAAAGCCATTGACTTAAATGCAGCCAACGCCTTCTAAACAGCCTCTTCATGTGCCGCTTGTATTGTAGCCGGCAAGGAAGTGACAAATGAATTATTACACCATATGTTGCCTCTGCTCTACACAGTAAGTGTTATGATGTTCGAATGCCTTATTCGTGAAGCGTTCCAAATCACCTCTAAAAACTGGTGGTCTTCATGAATAGAGAGTGCTACTGTGCTTATGCACTTCATAGCAAAAACCTTACAGAAGCCAAAAATTCAACAAATAATATGTTATCAGTGAATTGTGAGTTTTTTTAGCTTAAAATTTGCCATACTAACTGGAAGAGAATGACATGAGCCTTCACTGCTCTCTGGTCTTGTATGCTTTCTGCCACATTTACAGAAGCGAATTATGGCGAAAAGTAGTAAACATGCTACCACAAGAACACCTACACTAATCAAAATGCATGATTTTCCAAAGCTATTCTTCCTGTGCCTGCTTGACATAGAGAAAGGATAACTCTTAAATGCACTTTACTTGGTAGATGGTGGAATTGTAATATTCTGCAAATCAGATGGGTTGTCCATAGGGAAATCCCAGGGTGGACCGTTGTTCCCTTTGTCAAACATACTACCCCCAAATCTTTAAGAGACAATGATAAAAGGAGATTAAAAAAGCAATATGTATTGCAAAAATAAACTGAAATAAAAAGACTATTGAGAAAAGGTTTACTGTAGTAACTTACCACTAATTGTGTATATGTTGGAACTGTTTTGGAATAATGCCACTAAAATGGTTATCTTGTGTGTTCCTGACATTGTATGCATATAAATTTAGCATCATTATAATAAGGAAATAACTCTAGATAGATTTTACAAACAACTTACAAATCTGTTAGTTGAAGGCTAGCTAGAAAGATTAATGATCCTGTAAATTCATTATTCTGCAAGAACCTGCCAAGTCATTCCAATTATTAATGAACTAAATACTACTTTTATACGTGAAGAGGGAGTTTATTAGAAGGGAAACTGACAGTCTTGACAGGCCTTTGAGTGTTCCAAATGAACTTGGTAGGTCTCCAACAAATTGGTTGTGCGAAATATCCCTTTGAAGACAGAGTATATAAGGCTAAAAATTCATCACATGCCATAAAAGTCAGGCATATATAATAGTCATTTGTTTCTTTCCTTGCATTAGCTCCCCTTGATTCGGATCACAAATACCAAAGACGGAAAAAACACGAGTTTTGTATACATGCTTAAAACAATAATGGGTGGGAACATTAATTGGCTCTTCGAAATTACAATGATTGGTACAAAAAATAATGAAAATGACGATATGCACTTGGTTATGGGCCACATTACTCTATATGGGTGTGTTTTGGATTGCTTATTTTCAAGTGGTTGTTCCTTAAATAGAAGCAAACCAACATGCTTATAATCCAAACAATTTATGCAGTAGGGAAGTAACGCAACCAACCCAAAAGCATCTAGCATTGATTAGCTCATTATATATTTCATGTCATGTACATGGTTATTCTAAAGGCATTTTGGTCAATTTAACTTTTTCCTTAATTTAATGCAGATGCAAGTTTAACACCTTTAAGAAGTTTGCGACATGCTTCATTCAAAGTCTTAATTGAAAGAAAACAAATATTGGTTTTCTACCATAATCTTTAACTGAAAAACTTTATTAATGGCTTAAGTCGGAAATTTCTAAAAACAAAAGTATCTTTTTGCACAAAATAAACAAATCCAACCACTATATGTTGAAGCAATTTTCAACTTATAAGATGGGGATCCTTGCAGCCTCTGTATGGTCAATTCAGTATGTAGAAGATAACCACCAAACATACAACATCTTTGGCCATCTTCCGTGACCCACGCTGCAAACAGCATATGTACCTCTTGTAATAAACAACAGAGATTAAAGAAAAATAATAAGTCAAAGAACCTTACCACTTCCATTTCTCTTGGGCTTTTATGCGGTTGCCCTTCTTTTCCAGCTGCACTGCAAGCAGAATATCTATTGGACAAACGGATCATGCGAATGCATAGAGTGTTTTTGAATAGTGCGACATTCTAAGAATGCTTTTAGTGGAAGTTTAAAATGTAACATCTATGATTTAGCAAATATATCCTAATTGCCCGCTCACTTATGTTTTAATTATGGAACTAAAGGTTGATACTTATAAAAAGAAGTACCTTATAAATTCAGTAACATAGCAGATTTTCATGCATAAACTCCAACTGATTTCAGTTCTATGTATACCCAAAAAACAATTCAGTAACATAGCAAGTCTAAATTTAGAACAAATGATAATTTTGTCTTCACAATACCCAAATTTTATTTTTTAAGAAATAAAATTTAATTTGAGCAATACCCAAGTTACTTGGTATGTTATCTGTACATAAATATTTTTATTTTTTTATTTTGAGCATTCATCTTAAATATTATTTTATGGGTTTATATCACATGTGTCATATCCATCTCATGCATTATTTAAGAAGAATAATGCCGAGTCTTAATAAAAGGTTATACTTTGTGTATAAACATAGACTCGGTTACTAACCAGTAAGGATTTTAAGAAGTTTATATACTCGGTCCACACAGGCCTAGAAGCAATGTCGTATCCTGCTCACACACAAATAAACAAACATCACCAGAAAGACTCGGGGTTATATACTGATGTATAAACAACTGATAGATTAACATACCAACGTAACTGAGCATAAAATCATAAGCTTTTCTGGTTTCCTTTTGACCCTCTGGCTCCTTTTCATTGGCTTTCCTGATAAAGTTGATATAACACCGCCTGCAACATAAATGATGGTAATACATACCAGATAAAAAACAGATTAGTAACATTCAATAAAAAAAAGTTCATCAAAAACTACATTGAAGCCTTGTTTATCAGCAGCAAAACTTAATGTTAAGCCATGAACTTGTGTTAGAATAAGCTGGAACTACAACAAAACGTGACTTTTAGCAAGAAGTCATACCATAGAGGTATTTAAACTCGAATGAACCATTTTTGAAGTTAGCTATTGACAGAATGATAAAAGAATATAAAAATAAAATATTTGCATGCCAAGTAAAATTCTGCATAAGATCCAAAAGTCATGACTGCTGACCGTGTGCCAAGTCTGAGATCGATGTTTAACTCCACCCAATGAACCAACTAATCCTAGACCCTGTAATACAATGTCACATTCCCAATAATCGCCAACGTAATTTTCTTGATGATGAATGAATGATATTAGGGTTTCGAGAAAAAATATATCATAAATTCCATGGATGATGAATCATTACATGAGTTTTCTAGGGAATATATTACTGAGAACATCCTTTGGAGTCACTGCACATAATTTATTAATTGGTTATCACAGTAAAGATTTTACATCGTACTAAACATACCTGCTTGATCAAAATCTTTGAGTGTACATGGCTTTGATTGTGTTTGTAAACACCGTAATAGAGAAGAAGATAAATATGGGATTTATATTCTAGGGTTTTATTTAGTCAAATGGTAATTGCAAACGTTTATATACAATCTTTTCCTATTTTGTATATTTTTTAAAAATCCGGCATAAATTTTTTCTAAACATTATAGTTTTGGCTTTACAGTATATAACTCAAAAATCAAGTTGCTCCAGTGGTAAAAATTGTTACTAATCTATCATAAGATCCTAGGTTCGAATCCAAGCAAACTTAATTTTTAGACTTATTAAATCCGAATTTAATTAAAACCATTTATGCTGATCCGAATTTTAAAAAATAAAAATAAAATAAATACTGCTTAGTTGGCATTAATTTGTGATGACATGGAAAATGCAAATAAAATAAATTTAAAAAATTGCTTACATGGGGACAATGTGATGACATGGCTGATGACATGGATGATAATGAATTACTGGGCAATGAGGTGGCGTTTACGTGGCATTATCTACGTGTAACGCCTCCTGTTATATATAATATAGATATATATATATATATATGTATATATATATATATGTGTGTGTGTGTGTGTGTGTATATATATATATATATATATATATATATATATATATTAAACTTCAATATTTTTTATAAAATCATGCGTACGTCAAAAGCATATCAATATTGGGCTTGTTTTGTTCGTTATCGAGAGAACTTTTTGCCAGTATTTTTATTTATTCAAGAAACCACTAGATATATGTTAGATATTTGTCAAATAAAATTCGTTATATAAAAAAGTTGTAAATATTAAAAAGTTGAGGGTGTGTTTTGTAAGTGTGAGTGTGTGCGTGTGTGTTTTTTTTCTAATATTTTAATACTCCATATTTGTTTACTAACAAAAGGTGATGGACATGTATTGGACCAAAATGTGCCCAGTGAAAGCCCAAAAAATAACGGAATATTTTATTCGGTCGATGCATGCGCTATAGTAATATATAGAGAATTTATGGTTAAAAGAAATCCACACTGGGTTTGGAATGAGCTCGATACGCATTGTTCGTGGTCAGTGAATTATTGCGGTTGCATTAGCGTTGGATAGACGTAGCACCAAATCATTTATCACACCATCAAACCCATCACTCTTTTTATAGTCATCACCTAACCCACCCACTGGCCACTACCAAACCCAAAATATAAGAATAACTTACTTTATAAAAATATATTTTATAGTATATCTCACACTCAGTCACAAACCAAATAAATGATAATAAAAACACCCATGAGGCCCGTTTTCCACCTTTGTGCCTTAGTTCTTGTTCGGTGGTGTTTACCACCATACCACTGCCAAAAACCCCACCACCGCGCGTGGTGGTGGGTTGCTTTTATGGGGACCGCGCGCCAGGAGGTGAGGTGGAGGAAGTGCACTACTTACCATAAAAACCGGTCTAAGTGTAATAAGGAAGCCTCATGACCGCATTCATCACGCCACCTCAGTGGCAGCTCAGTTTTCTCTATCTACAACCAACTTCATCACCAGCTTAGTGTAATAAGACAACCAACTTCACTGCCAAAGCATACCTCCAAATATATCCTACAAAAACCATTTAATAAACACATGCACACACACACAAAACAAATCTCCAAGACTTGGTCGTGGGCAAGACCGAGTCTTGCTTTTCAACCATCAAAGACGCGTGCAATTGGGTACGTGTAGTAAGGCACGACTCGTCTTCAACTTGTCACATGGGCTTAAAACTTGTCTTCACAATGCTATTACGGGTGGTCTGAATGGGTATTTTATTGGAGAAATGGTTAGTGGTGATGATGTAAAAGTGGTAGGATGGTAATTGAGAAAGGAAGTTGTGTTGGTAATTTTAGTGTTTCAACTATTTTAGGTGATTGTGTTTTACTTGAGGCCAACGACTTTATACGAATTTAGATCAAGACGAGTTAGGAGGTGCGGAGTGCAAAGTCGTTATAGTTAGCTTAATACCGCCATGACAAAGACGCAGGGGTCACGACCCCTTACAAGATCAAGAGGCAATGCCCCTTGTGGGGTCAAGGCAAATTTTCTCGCCAAAACCCAATGGACGCGTCGTTTACTAACCAACACAATTGTTGGTAAATAACTGGACGCGGCGTTTACTAAGTTTTCTGATTGATTTATTGTGCCTTAAATTTCAATTGCCAATTTGTCTTATCTAATTAAGAATTTCATTAACCTGAGGCATATAGGGTCGAAAAACTTTATACACGATTCAGATTGATATCCAGATTATAAACAATTCACACACCAATAAATTTTCCTACAATTTGACGTTGCGGTAATGTGACATCACTAACTGTCAATGGTAGACAGACAGTTGCAGCTGATCTTATGATTATCACATATGTAATGATAACCAAACCGATTCTTAGTTTATTACTATCTCACACAAGAATTATGTCACTGTTACTCACAAATAATAAAATGAAACTAAATATGTATTCATTTCATTCATGCAACATAGGAAATCTAATATGAGATCTTGCTAAAAATGAATGAGTTAAGATCGAAGCTAGGAAGATTCCGGGTTTATTAGTATCTCTCACAAGAATTATGTCACTGTTACTCACAAATAATAAAATGAAACTAAATACGTATTCATTTCATTCATGCAACATAGGAAATCTAATATGAGATCTTGCTGAAAATGAATGAGTTAAGATCGAAGCTAGGAAGATTCCGGGTTAATGGGTTTGGGCTATCGCTATGTGCATAATGGTTAGAATTAACACAAATAACCTGATTAAGTAGATATTTCATGTTAAAATTAGGGTTTTTTTAACGACAACTAATTATCTCACAGTATTCTTACAACAAATCAATCTCACAATATTCAAAGCAGGACTTGAAACCACAACCATAATTCTCTCACATAATTTACCATTACTGGTCCTGATAAGTTTAGGTTGGTCTGACTTACCAATCCGAATTATTGCCCCACTTGTAAATCACTAAAGAACATAATTAATTTGTAATGAAAAAGTATTGTAAGAAAAAGTATGCCAAATGGTTCTTAGTAATGGCTGTAAAATATTTAAAATAATAATAAATAAATAAATAAATAATTTTGGATTGAATTTTATAGAATTTTGTAAAACCTCGCAAAAATTCATATAATTAAAAACGTTTAATTATATATTAATCTTCGTCATTATTTTTAATCACCATTTTTACGGGAAAATTTAAAATTTTTCTTATTATACTATATTTACGAAATCACGTCATCCCATAACTCACCAAATGACGAAACAAGTTCTCGACACGTTTAACAAAATAATAAAAAAGTTACTGATCCTAATTTAATTTCACTAAACCTATTTAATCACTAATAACACCAAACGGGCCTTAATAATATTTCAGCCCACCTTCATTTCTGCGTACTATTCATCAGCCCACACCAAGGGCCCAATGTCTTTCTTAATTTCAGCTTTTCATTCGACCAGATCCCCTCCAAAACGCCCTTGTATTTTTCGATTCTTGAACACAACGTCTACATATTTTTGTACCTTCTAATTGTCTACCCACCAAAGAATTAGGACGCCAAATTTTAGCTTCTAAGACGAACGTTTGATACGTTTAATAGAGGCAAAGTGTTTGGCCAAAAATCAACCCACTCGACATGTAAAAAAATTCCAAACTCAACCATTTTAAACCCGGATTGTTTCTACTTAATCCTAATAATTATTCCATCATGTTTTCATGTTAATAAACATGTTTCATCAGCTAGAGACCAAGTGATATACGATTTATCAATTCGTGTATGTATGAAAAATCCCTAGTCGACATATATATATAGAACTCAATTCTCATTTTGCCTTCTTTCAATCTCACAACCCTTAAAGTCATACTAACAGTAAAATATCAATAATATCCCAACAATCTCTGACTTCGAAATAGTAGAAACATGTGTGAATGCCTTAAAACTCAATATATAACTCGTATGTATACTTATATATGCGTATGACTTCTTTCTCCATCACCACCTCTCCCACACAACTCCATTGCATGCTTCTCAATTCCTTTTCATCATTTGTAAACCACAAAACGACCAGGAAGCTTTTTTATTTCTTTTGGGTCTCATTCGAAGGTTATGGAGTTTAATATAACTCTTATATTGGTTCTAGCCATTCGTGGGATTGATTCTCTTGTTCTACTCATTCTTACTCGTCCAATCATTCATCTAGAATCATTGTAAGTCATTTGACATCATCCTCAATTCGTTTCTCATGTTCTTGTATATCCATGCATCGCATATAAATAATTTTCGAACGTATAGTTTTATTATTTATTTTCGTACGTACGTACAAACATATAGCACCACAAACGTGACTAGCCTCTATCTTGGAAGGCCTAGGTGTCACACCCCGCCGAAGGCGGAAACGCGAGGTGCAACATAATCAATATACATCGCAAAAGAGAGATAGAACACTACCATAATTTACATTAAAGGAAAAGTATATCATTACAACATTGTTATAGCCGACATTGGCAATTTAAGATACAAAGTTTAGTTCCCAAAAGATAGCTTTGTAATACATAATGATCAGTAGAAACATTTGAAAACTTCATTATGCATAGACCATGAAGAAAAACTTACTGACGATCACCTGAAATGCATGAGAGAAAACGGGTCAACTATGAAAATAGTTGGTGAGCACACACGTTTTATATAATATGAGAAACCATTAGAGAAAGTTTACAAGCCAAAGGCATTATAAAGTATTATGTCTTGTAGTCAAGCACCCGCGGTCATAATAAGTCACAATATAAGCACCATCTATATAATAATGTATGCCATGCAAAGCCCCTAATTAAATAATATGCGTCCCGTAACATAGTGGACGAGAGGTTGGCCGACCTCTAATAGCGCTATCCATACTACTAATAGGTGACGAACAATGCGAATGTACGAACAGTACATCATACACCTATTATATACGATTAAGAACGCTTCAAACATGGGAGACTTAGCACGCTCCACCAATAAGGCGAGACTTTAGGTCAAGAACGCTCCACCAATAAGGCGAGACTTAGGGTTAAGAACGCTCCACCAAAAATGGCGAGACTTAAGGTCATAGCACATACGATTCATTAAGTTCAAAAGTTCAAGTTGAGTTCAATAGTACAAAACAAGTTATAAGGTCAAGACAAGTCAAAAGAGTTTATAATAATCAAAGGGTTCAAAACAATGTTCAAAGAGTTCAAGTAATAATTCATGCATCCACCCAAAAGCGATTAAAATAGTTAGAAAAAGGGGTTCGTGAATACTCACCGAAGGTAGTCAACGTATCATACGTATGTCAAGATATATAGGGAAGTGTAGTGAGTTTTTAAACGTGAAAAACTCTACGGCAACCTAGAAATATATAAATTGTCTTAGGATAAAGAGATGTGTTTTGTATGCATTTTATAAAATAGCTTATCACTCATATATGTTTGTAAGATAATTTAGTAGTAAAAGATATAACTTTATTGAAGTGTATTATTTATAGGAAACCGTTTCAATACATTATGTGTTCATAAATATTCAAGTCCTCAATGTAAAGCATTTCATCATTCGTTTACTTAAAAATTTCCGACATCTTTTAGCGAGAAATTGTGAATAGTGAACATAGATATATTTCAGCACCTCGTGTTCTTCCTATAACTTCCCTGTTTTATAGTGATATAGAAATCTCCTAACGCGCCTAACAAGTATTTTATGATGTTCTACCATTTTTGTGTTTGTTATATTAGCTAATTCTACTTCTAAAGTGTTCAAATTCTATCTCTAAAATTTCCATCAGCTTTTATTAAACCAACAAAGCTGTCAAATTTACATGTTTCGTCTAGATTTTCAAAAGGCCACAACTTGCTCGTTTTTAGTCCGTTTTCTATGTTCTACCTATCCCCGCGAAGGTAATCAAGTATACTAACGTATTTTCAACGCCTCGACTAGTCTAGTTATCATCTAAATCACAGTTTTGTTCCTTGAAAAATCCTGACAGCAACGAGTATCTTCAGAAAATTTAGTTTTCATCGCTAATCTTAGAACTAATGTATCTTATTCGTTATAATTCCGTTTTTAACCATTCCAACGCTCACATTTTCATTACAAGGTCTAGTTTCTATATTTTTAACCAAATTTTATATTTATAAAACCCATTTTTCTGTGGAGATGATTTTTGAACAGCTCATAAGTATATGTTTCAAAAACTCATTTTTTAACACTTACAACTACTAGATCTTACTCAAAACAACTCCCAAAGACTATCCTACATATCCTCCAACTCTTCCATAATCTCTATAGTGACATAACAATATAAGCAACCTAGTAAATATTCCAAAACATCAAGAATAAATAAATCTAGGTGTAGCAAAATTTATAAATCACATGTTATCTATTTTAAACCTTAACTTGTACATGACAACCAAATATAAGTTAGGACTTGAATATTCACATTTTTCCCAAGAAAATAATTATGTCAAATATGTTTTTACTTGTTTGAAACATAAAAACACAAACATATACATAGGGTGATTTTGCTATATGTTTAGTTTAAATGGAGTTTTAAACATAATAGCATGAAACAAAGTATAGATCAAGTATAAAATGCATAAGTGAAGATATAAAATAGTTTTAGGCTTACTTGAATAGGATGGACTTGATATAGTAGCAATAACAATATAACCCAAGTAATCTTCCAAATCACCAAAAGTGTAATATATAAACCCAAATAACACTTATATACCCTCAAATGAGTAAACCACAATATTTTCCTCAGGATTTCACCCTTGGTCGAATGTACAGAGAAGAAAAGAAAGAGTTTCATAAAAAATTTCTAAGTCTCAAATGTTATAGCTAGTTGTATGTTTATCTAGAAAGATAGGTAGATATTTTTATTTTTATATACATTTAGTACAAATGAATAATGGAGGTTAGTAAAAAAATTTCAAAAGTGGTGTGGTTGGTGTGTTTCATTCGGTTGAAAAAAAAGGGAGCATGGGAAGACCATGCTTCATTTAATGTTTTGTCCTTAAATATCCAAAAATTCAATGCATATGTTTTATTTTGTATATAGATTGAAGAGTAGTAGTAAAAGATTAGGAAATTAAAATAAAGTGTATGCAATAAAAAAACATATTGTATAAATGTATTTTGAGTAGGCATTGGGTATTTAAAATGTATTGTCTAGCAATGAATAAAGTTAAAGTAATTATGTATCATTTATGTACTTATAATAAAGTAAATACCAAAGGGTAAAATAAAATATTTAGTGAATTTTTGTAATACTCTAATATGTGTAAAATTATAATTTGGAGTGTTGGGCACATTGTTCATTTAAATCGCGAAAAGCGTTTATTAACTTAATAAACGTAAGTATATAAGAAGAATTATCTTAAAGGTTAAAATTTTTGAACCGGAGTAGGAGCAAGGTATAGTGATGTTGTTGACAAAATATAGTATAAAGTCGTAGTGTACAAGAGGGTTATTCTAGTTTCACGTTTATTTAACTAAAAAGTTATACGTAAAAAGTGTTCTTGTAAAACATTCCAAGTAATAAATTAGAGTTTAGAAATAAATGTTGACATGGAAAATTACGGGTTGTTACACTAGGAGTTACGTAGCACACTTGTTTCACGTTTATTTTTACGTTACATGCATCACACGAACTCATTTTGAACCATATATCAAACGTATAAAAATGTTGCAAAACTTAGAAATAATTCTAAGTCTTTTTCATATATAAAAACGTCCCAAACTATCTAAAAATCGAGCATATGTTTTGAAATTTAGCGTAACAAGCATATCATATTTTTACACCACGTGATAGACCACCTAGAAAACTATCATTTTCATTTAGACAACTTATAAAAATACTCGCGTCTTGACACTCTAAATCGACCAAAGTGAATTGCAAAAATCGTACATATCATAAACACTTAGAATTTTTATTAGTCTTTTTACTCAGAAAACTGGTCCAGATCGTGACAAAAATGACCCTTTAAAACTCAATCCGACTTAATAACCACCAAATATTTTTACACAACCTATTTCTCCTTGCTACAAGCTACAAGTTTCGTGTTTATACTTTGTAATAATAAGCTCGTTTAGACCCTTTAAATTGACCAAAGTGAAACACAAAAACTCATTTTCAAAAACTATTTATAAAGCTTAATGGACTGAAAAGCCCAATAAGCTGAAAATAAGCTCTCCGTATAAACTGGACCAAGAAGCTCTTTTGATATGATTTTATAACATTAAAAATGAGTCTAGGGATAAGCCCAACTTGTCTCAACGCTCACGGATCGTTAAACGCTAATAGGCCTTTAATTTAGCTCGTTAAAGCCCAATTATTGAAAAATAAGTTATTTTTGTAAATAAGCAGTTGAAATAAGTTTTAATAAGCTTCAATAAGCTCCAGAAAATTTAAGATAATTTTTCCCATAATTTTTGAACGTTTGGATTAAAAATGTAACGCGACGACACCTAGAAGGACTAAAAATGCCAAACCGAGAAAGATAAGGACTGAAATGGTAGAAACAGAAACTATAGGTTATAAAATGACATATTATTAATTTCCAAGCTTAGATTGTAATATTGGACATGTAGTGGACTATAATTGTAAATTATATATTAAAAAGACTAACGGTGTAACGCTAACGCCGTTAGTATAAAAAGTGTAAAAATTGGAAAAGGACAAAGACTAAACATAATCTATTTGACATTCTTATTTTATTTTATATTTTACGCCAACCATCACGTCATATGCATTTTTATTACGTTTTATTTATATAATATTTATTTTTACGTTAATAATATATATAACGATATTTCAAAAGTTAATATTTTTACTTACGATTAAAAAGGTAAAACTACGATGGATATTTTAAATAAAGTATTTTATCATATCATGCATGGCATAATAATTACACTGCACATCATCTATTCGTCATAACGAATAATATTTATTCGTTATTCGTTCGTATTTATCAAATAGTATTTGGTCAAATTCTCAGATAAATTTATTTATCAGGTTCCGTATCAAAGACGTTTTCATAATCGTTCCCATAAATCTCATCCTACTTTACTTTTCATCAATTCCGTATCAATCCAGGTGAGTCATAGCCCCATTTACAATAATTGTTTTAAACTCATTGGGGGAGATACATGCTCACATATACTTTGATAATTTGATAAGTATATGAAATAAAATACATGATTCAAATCAATTTCCTAATTGATATTTATTTAATATGATTTGTGATTTAAAATGTGATATATACAATACTTGACGAAATACTTAATTGAAATACTGATACTCATATGATAATGGTTCCAATTTGATTATTGTGGTATGTGATATATATATTTTACTGATGAATTACTTGACTGAAATACTGATACTCATATGATAATGTTTCCAATTCGATTATTGTGGTATGTGATATACATGTGTTACTGGCGAAATACTTAAACTGAATTATTGATACTCAAACGATAATATTCCCAAACTGATTACTGTAGTATGATACTTGATTAAATGATGTTATTCTAAATGATCCCATTATTACATTGATATTGCCTAAGTTACCTTATCGCCATAAAGTCCCTCAATCATGAGCCATTAATCACATGTAAAGTGGGCGCGAATATAGTGAACAGCTTCGAAACCAGTTAAGGACTGACCTCATGTCCCACTAATACTTGACGGAATGCCATTTGCAAATGGTTAGTCGTATTAGTCGTGATACACTATATTCGTAGACAAATAAGAATTGGCAAATCACCTATTATTAGAGGGCAAAATTTATCATTGACTTGATAAAACACCTCTTTTGGTTAAGCTTGTGTGTCATGAGGCTTGGTGCAATATCTATAAAGGAAATGTATGTTTTCAACATATATTTAGATACAGCTGTATAGGAATTTTGACCATACTTGAATTGTATATCTGATTAAATTAGCATCATGAGTTTCCAGCTCATGTTAGGATTATTGATCCCTTATTTGAATTTGATTGAATATTTATATGATTTATCTGTGATTATAGTCAACATTACTCAATACTTGTTCCATTACTGTTTGTATTTATCATTACCAAATATTCCTGAAATCTATCAAAATAAATGGTTTTTCATAAAACTCTATGAACTCACCAACTTTTGTGTTGACACTTTTAAGCATGTGTATCTCAGGTAATTTAACGGAGCAGGACAAGACACGGAGTGGGCATTTATTACTCTGATAAATTAAAATGGTGTAAAAATCAAATTTGTCATTTTTACAAGCCTTTATATCTTTTAATAAGATTTTAAATCAATTGGTTTATCTTTTTATAAAAAATAATATTTGAATGACAAATAACTTTCAAAACGCTTCTTTTAAGCCGTTTTATGAGATTAAAACTTCGATCCTCCCCGTAACACCCAAATTACTTTTCCGCTGGGGCAAACTTAAATTTGAGGATGTTACAAATTTAAAAAACAAAAAGGTAATCCTTTTAAACATTTCACAATCATTCATATACATTTGTGTTTGATATATAATAGTTTGTAAATTTGCATAAATTTACAACGCTTATTATGAAAATAATATTATAGTAGGATCTTAAGATCATGATACGATCTTACAATCTCGATCTTGCAAAAATAAACGGTCATCAGTGGTATCCAGATTTTAAAAACATTGGTTCTTATGACTATTAACTCTTGATCTTAGAAACCTACTCTTAATAATATAAATAAAATAGTGACCTTACAAACTTAGTCTTCTCTATCATTTTCATGTTCCATTAAGAAGATACTTTCTATCGCTTGAAGGGGATGAGAGTTAATCATAGATTTTACAAACATACATGTAAATATCAATAATTTTAGGGTTAATTTCATGGATAGCTCATGAACTTACCAAAATTTTCAAATATAGGTTACAGACTTTATAAAATACTATTATCATCATTCAAACTTTTACATTTGTGTTTGATATATAAAATCATTCATAAATAATAGTTTGTAGATTTGCATAAATTTACAACTTATGAAAAGAGAAATGCTAGACCCACTCACAAAATTCACATAAAAAATCTATTCGCTGATGTGTCAGCGGGTGATTGGTTTAATAAAAGAGATGAGAGAGAGACTTCTAGAAAATGCACCAATTACCCGCTGACACGTCAGCAAGTGGATTTTTTGTGTGGATTTTGTGAGTGGGTCTAGCACTGCTCTTATGAAAATGACATTATAGTAGGATATTAAGATCACGATACGATCTTACAATCTTGATCTTGCAAAGATAAAAACGGTCACTAGTAGTATCCCGATCTTAAAAACCTTGGTTCTTATGACTATTAACTATTGATCTTACAAACCTACTCTTATTACTATAAACAGTGACCTTACAAACTTTGTCTTATCTGTTATTTTTATGTTCCATTAAAAAGATACTTTCTATCGCTTGAAGGGGATGAGAGTTATACATAGATTTTACAAACATACATGTAAATATCAATAATTTTAGCGTTAATTCCACGGATAGCTCATGAACTTACCAAAATTTTCAAATATAGGTTACGGACTTTATAAAATACCATTATCATCATCCAAACTTTTAAAATTTTCGCATATGGGTAATATACTCTTATCTCGGCACCTCATATAAGTATTGTACTTTTATCTCGGTCCTTCATATGGGTAATATATTTTTACAAAATTTTCACATATAGGTAATATTTTCAATAAAAAAAAAGTTTAGATAGTGATAATGGTATTTTATAAAGTCTGTAACCTATAATTGAAAATTTTGGCAAGTTCATGAGCTATCGGTGAACTTATCCATAATTTCAATAGCATAATAAGAACACTAATTAAAGTCCAGTCATCATCTATGCAAAATATAGAAGTATAATGGTTATGCTCTCACAAATTTATAAGCAAGAGCATGCGGTATATGCTTATCTATTAATTACCACAGGTAGCATTTAAAGTAGCTAGTGGATTTTACTTAGGGATAGTGTAAATACACCAAAATAATTAACTAATCATTGACTTTGTTATAAAATAAGAATAAAGTACTTTTACTATTCAATGCATTGACTGACTTTGCATTAATGAGTATGAGAACATTCAATGTATTTGTTACATGCTGACGTCATCATCTTTCTCAATTTTTTTTTCTTATTTATTTATTATTGTTGTTATTTTTTACTTTATTTTATTTATTTATTTATTTTTTCATATAGTTATTTGTTACTTTTGTTATATAGATACACATATTTATATATAAGTGAACAAGTAATACAATATTTATTGAAAATAAATAATTAAAACTAGCAAGGTACCCGCGCGTTACGGCAGCGGGTACCTGAAATAAAATTTTCTGGTGAATCATGTATTTTAGTTTACTATATTCTTTTTGACAATAAATTTACGGATATCAAGAATTTCATATAGCCCGTGCCTGTTCGGGCTCGAGCCCGTTTATCCCGCGCCCGTCCGGGCTCAAGCCCATTTGGCCCGTTACCCGTTTGGGATTGAATATTTGTATAATGTGCTTTATTATTTGTATTAGTGAAATTTAATGCAGTTTTGTGTTTAATTTGGTTGTACAATATGCTTTATAATTTGTATTTCTTATGTAAGAAGTGTTTTAATAACTGTATTTATTGTATTTATTGACCAGTTAATTAATTGACTACATTATATAGCATTAATGTGATCTTTTATTGTACACTATGCTTCTTGTCTTGTACGTCTGAAAATTATGTGCATTAAAATATTGTACACTATGTTTCTTTTCTTGTAAGTAGTAGTCATTATAGTCATTAATAACATTGACCACTTTAATAACATTAATGTTGTAAGTCTGAAAATAAGTCTTAAAATTACACCATGCTTATTTTGTTGTACACTATGCTTATTTTGTTGTAAGTCTGAAAATTGTGTGCATTAAAGTGTTGTAAACCATGTTTAATTTCTTGCAAGTCTTAAAATTTTGGAGAGAGAGTCATCCATGCTTTATATGTAGTATAGATACAATATAAAGAATGCTACATAATTATTTTGTTAGATCAATATTTTTCGGAATATGATGCATTTCCGCTTTTATATGTTGAGGCAATAACCAAACCCGTATTTGGCATTTTCATCCACTTTCCAATTTTTTTAACGGTCTCATAAAATTTTTTATAACCTCTCGTTCCAAATATATACTTTGTATTTCTCTTGGTTAAAATCTAACTCATGCACCAAATCAGACCGAATACGAGGCCACTGATCTTGAGGGAGACCGAGAGCGACAACGACTATAACACCCCCGAAAATAGATTGCAGCGGAAGAAAATGTATTTGTGGTGCTACTAAATTGGATCACAACACATAGTAAAGAGAACGGATTTACCTTATCCGTTTTAAACAAAGTTTTCATTAAAATATTTAAATAAGTTTAAAACATCATTCAAGTGCGGAAATACAAGCCCATAAAAGAATTTATGCGGTCCCAGATAAATCAAAGTAATCTATGACAACACAAAGGTTGGTGAGTTCATAGGTTTATAATCAATATAGAGTAAAAGTAATGTGAGATCAATAGAAAGTTTTGTGATCATTGTGTCGCTCACAATGTCATGAAAATAAATAGATTAATAGTGTGGACCACAAATTTCAAGTGTGAATAATTGTTCACATACAAATCAAGTTCAAAATTAGTGACCACTACATTACTAACAGTGTCATGAAAAGTATCATTAAAGTAGACCATAAGTATTATACATAAAGTTGAACCATAGGCATAGTGTGTGATCATTACAACGAATATAATGTCACACAAAAGTAAAAGTCTATTACGCTAGCACTAAGTTCATGCAACCGAAGCTACGACAGTGTGCATGCTCTAGAAGCATGTTATACATAAAGGCCCGGCAAATGTTTATCCCGATACACTTGTAATTCGACATGTTATACGTTCGCCTTTGCCTATCCTGTCAAACCGAATAGGGGAGTCACCCCGATAGATCTATTTATAACATTCGCGCTTTTCAGCAGGAATTAACGGCTCATGAGTTTGGGCATAATGGGATTCAAGGGATTAGGCTAATCAACGTAATAGTTTAAATAAAGCATAAATTGACGTAGAAGTATAATACTCATAATAGTTAAGATGAAAAATAAAAATCTCTATTTGAGTTGCAACAAAATTAGTGTTTTACCAAGTTAATTGTTAAGGGTCCCACTGCATTTAATTAGTTGCAAAATACGAACCAACAAAAGAAACACAAGAAACACACTTAGTTGCCGATGTTTAGAAATATTTTTGTGCAAATAGTAGTACCCAACACTTCAAACATCCAATATAATTTTGTGATAAACTAAAAACCAACAACGAAAAAAAATTAAAGATAGAAAAGTTAATTTTTGCTTCACAAACACAAACAAACTCCTTCGTCCTGGCTCTCACATTACTCAAAAAATCAATAAAAAAAAATCATTTCTTGATTCAAAGTCCCAAAAGGGTATGAATCATAACAACCAAAATGACGTAACCCATCTTCCAATTTAACCAAAACCCACATCGATTTTGTCTTAAATTTATAAATAGTGACTTTACAAACTTAGTATTATTTATTATTTTCATGTTTCATTCCTCTAACGCTTGAAGGGTATGAGAGTTAATCATAGATTTTACAGACATACATGTAAATATTTTAATTTTGCTGATTTAACAGTAGTAATAGAATGACTGTGTAGAGATAACTTCTATTTTCACTATGGTCTTTCGGTCAATGAGTTTAGTAATTAAATATGGTTATATATTTTCTAAACTCACTAAAAGTCACATGCATGCAAACCCATCCCTATTGTCATATCCATATCCATTCCTTTTACATAATAAGTGTTCTCACATCCATATCTATTCCTTTTTACATGCCAACCACCCCTTTAAAATTATACTCCTCCTTTTGACCAAACATTAAACGACATTTTCCGGAACAAAAACACTTATAAAAAAAGTTAATCCTAAAACATTGGGCATAAATTACATAAAAACAGATATAAAAAAGGTCAATCCTAAAACATTGGATAGAAATTACATAAAAACACTTATAAAAAAAGTCAATCCTAAAACATTGTACATAAATTACATAAAAACATTTATAAAAAAAGTCAATTCTAAAACATTGGACATAAATTACATAAAAACACTTATAAAAAAAGTCAACCCTAAAACATTGGACACAAATTACATAAAAACATTTATAAAAAAAAAATCAATACTAAAATATTGGACATAAATTACATAAATACACATATAAAAAAAGTCAATCTTAAAACATTGGGCAAAAATTACATAAAAATACTTTTAAAAAAAGCCAATCCTAAAACATTGGGT
Organism: Artemisia argyi; assembly: GCA_030686995.1. Lineage (NCBI taxonomy): Eukaryota > Viridiplantae > Streptophyta > Magnoliopsida > Asterales > Asteraceae > Artemisia > Artemisia argyi. Next base: position 37,051,525 of record CM060682.1, on the reverse strand, counting down.
AGAAATTGCATAAAAACAAAATTGAATAAAAACACTTATAAAAAAAAGTCAATCCTAATAATAGGCAGAAACTACATTGGAGTTCTTCTTACATTGTACTAGTATCAAACACAACAAAAACACAAACACAGACACAAACTCCTTCTTCCTGTCTCTCACACTACTCACAAAATCAATCAAAAAAATCATTTCTTGAATCAAAAATCCCAAAAGGGTATGAATCAAAACAACCAAAATGACATAACCCATCTTCCAATTTAACCAAAACCCACCTCAATCCTGTCTTAATTTTACAAAATCCAATCAAAAAACCACCTGATCGGTTAAAAAATTTCAGTCAGGCATTTTATCAAACAGATGGCGGATAAAAAACAGCTAATTTTGTGTGTTGAAGGTACTGCTGCTTTGGGTCCTTATTGGCGGACTATTCTTTCTGATTATCTTGATAAAGTTATCAGGTTGGTTTGTTTTTTATAACTGATTGTTTTTATTTATTGGTTTGTGTTAAATTAATTGTAATGATAATAGATAGGATGAAATGAGAATTTAAGGGACATGTTTGAATTAGGAGATATATTATTGTGTTGTTACGTTAGAGCCGGGATTCAAAGTTATTGTGAAAGTGAGAGGATTGAAAAAGAAGCTAAATATTCGTGTGGTAATGTTAAGGTCCAAGGTTAAATATGTTCGACTGGCAAGTAAAGCTAATGGACAATTTAGTTCGCACGAGTATTAGATTCTTACGTGATCCTATGCTCGTAAATCGTAATGTAATAGGTTTATGGGCTCAGAACTAGCATTATGTTAATAAGGTTAAGAAAGTTGACGACTTTTGGCTAAAATGGATGGAAATTGACACGCTTTGTTTTTAATTCAATGTGTATTACTGATTATAATCGTATGTACTTATAATTGTTTTTTACTTAATGCAGGTCTTTCTGTGATAACGAGACTTTGGTAAGTATCTTTCGGTTCATTTGAGCATAAATGACGATTCTTATTCTTGTACATTAGTGGTAGAACTTGAACATTTTTATTGCACGGGAAAGGGGAGGGGAATCGTTGTCAGCGTAAATATGGTTCTTCGTATATAAACATAAACATACATCTATATACTTGCGTATAATAGAACATCTTTTTGAGTTGATCATTTCATTAATCGAACTCTAGTTTTTCTTTTTCTGACTGTGTCTATCATCTGTTGTTCAATGCGAGTTATACAATGAAAGGGATTTGGAAGAAGTCCCCACTTTTATTTTCTCTAGTATGTCCCGCAAGTTAGTGAAATGGAATATCTGAACGTGCTCGTAATAGAATCAGACACATTAATAAAGACATGTATTTTTTAACGTTATCTGATAGACATTACCATATTTGCTGCTCGTAAAGTTGTAATATAGAAGCTCTGTACCAAAACACATGTTTGAATGCTTAGAAGTTACATCATAAATGCAAATCACTATGAAAACATATGTATGTGTCAAATGAGAAAGCACTATTTAACCTACTTATAACACTATAATTGCTGCTGTAGATTTACAACCTTAGACCTGCTACTCTGCTTTGATGAGTTGAACTCTATAACTCGTTATTACAATTCACAGTTTCATTCATATTTATTTAATAAATGATACCTTGTCGATACTCATAACTCTCATGACTGAGCTGCTCTTTTCACAACTTTATCAAAAGAAAATTAAATGATAAGTTGCAAACCACCATGCAACTGATTAATTGAGGATATGCAAGATTCTTGTTGTAAAAAGTTGTAGAATTAAATAACTAACGTGTTATATTAAGCATGACCATTGAGGTGCCCCAGATGATATAAACTATAAAGTTTTGCCAACTATATGGGCGTTTCACATGTAACTTTCTGTTTGCAAATAAGAAGCTCATGATTGATTTGACTCTAGTTAAGGTGATTAATTAGTGAGTCACATGGAAAATGTGTTGATATCCTTTTTTACAATCTTGAAACAAGGAAGCAGAGAAAAAAAATAAAAGCATAATTGGACATGTCTTTAGTGTAACGTTAACTGAAAGAAATTATTATCTTTTAAAACGAGAATAACTACACACACAAAAACAGCTTAAAAGAGTTCCTTAATTAAGAAAGGTTTTTACTTACTAACCTTTTTATTTTTTATATCCTTTTGGAATGCAGAAATCACCTGGGACTATTGTTGAGCTCGCTCTCATTGTATTTAACTCTCATGGATGTTACAGTTGTGCGTATTTTCGTTTACTTCTTTATATGAACCTTAAGAATAAAAATCATTTCCCAAATTCTTAATTAGTTTTCATGCATTTCTATAAATTCAATTGCAGCTTGCTTGGTACAACGGAGTGGCTGGACTAGAAATGTTGATTATTTTTTCGAGTGGCTATCGGCTATACACTTTTCTGGTGGCGGTTTTTGTGACGCCGCAATTGCAGAGGGTCTTGGTGAAGCTTTAATGGTATATAATACAGAATATTATTATCCACATCATTAAATTTTTCCAACACATCAAATTACAGTTTTGTTTTTGCCTTCAAAATAATTACAAATTATTTCGTTAAATTTTTATTGATCAGATGTTTCCTGTAAATGCGTCACAAAATCAACATAATATCGGTGTTCAAAGGCATTGCATACTTGTTGCTGCAAGTAATCCATATCCATTGCCGACACCAGTTTACCGACCTCAAATACAAAAAACGGAGCCGACTGATAATACTGAGGCACAGTCAGAAAGCCGGCTATCAGATGCTGAAACCATCGCTAAAACATTTCCACAGTGTCCCGTTTCACTGTCAGTCATATGCCCGAAACAGCTTCCAAAATTAAAAGCCATTTATAATGCGGGAAAAAGGAACCCATCAGCAGGCGAACCTACTATTGATATTGTGAAAAATCCACATTATCTTGTGCTAATATCGGAAACATTTATGGAAGCTCGTGCTGCTTTAAGTCGATCGGGCATTACAACTTTGCCCACTCAGAGTCCTATAAAAGTTGATCAAAGTGCAGTTCCTCCAGTATCAGGGCCACCTCCAACTTCAGTTCCACCAGGTATATTGCAGTTTTATTTGATTCACCTTCATAGTCTAAGGTCTGCCGTACCTCATTATAAATAGCAATTTTTTTGTAATAGATCATAAAGTGTTTCCCTTATAGGAAAAAAGTAACGGTATCAGACGAAAGGTAATAGTGGAATATCACTGGGTGTATGTTGATCCATACGTTGCACCAAGGATGAATAACTTATGCGAGCTATTCAACATTTATTGCCCTAGTAGTCAGTATCTATAGGTGTCTGAAACTAGCCTGGTAATTAGAACTGCATTAATTTGGTATGTGGTATGTCTTTCCATGAATCCGTGTCCCATGGTGTGATCAGTGATGACGCCCTCACGGGTAGGATCATGACTCAAAATGTATTTAACTTTTGGTCGGTCTCTATATGATCGGTATGGCATGGTGTATATGAAATATTCGGCCAAAAAAAGTACGGGCAAAAAGATACATATAACATATTTAACACCCCTCGAGTTGAAGCAGAGATACGAATCATTTGGTTTTATTACATTCCATAGGGTCATTCAGATTCCACTCATATTATCATTGAGTTACCATTCCCAGCATTGGACATTCCGTACTTACATAGTCCATAATTACCAGCGCATATCTATGCTATAAGAAGCATATAATATATTCAATCTTTTTTCATGTACATAATAGAACCACTCTTGAACAACATCTTGCTAGAATTCCATTGTTGCACCGGTTTTTCTTATAATTCTCATCTCTTGTCACGTGTACTGATAGGAAATATATAGAACCAAGACCGCATGTTTTTTTTCGTATTACTATGCTTACTCCTACATTTTCTGTTTGTTTTCCAGTAAATGGATCTATGATGAACCGTCAACCAGTTCCTGTAGGAAGTGTTCCTCCCGCAACTGTTAAAGTTGTAAGTCCCGTTAGACCTTTTATCTTCCTTTTCTATGTTAAATTTACATTGTACAAAACCAAAGAGAAGTGTATATTTAATACAGTCTTGTGCAACAGGAACCGACCACAGTTCCTTCAATGCCACCTGCACCGGTACCCGTACCAGCGCCCTCGTTTCAACATGTTCCACCGGTTGCTCGTCCCACCTCGCAAGGAATCCTGACAATGCAAACTTCTTCACCGTTATCTGTTTCTCAAGATATGCTATCAAATAACGATACTGTGATGCAAGATATGAAACCAAATGTCACTGGTATGCAACAACCGGCACGTCCTGCTGGTCCCGTAAATGTCAGCATACTCAATAATCTTTCACAAGCACGGTTGATGAACAACGGGACATCAATGGGGATACCGTCAATCGGCGGGAATCCAATGGCTATGCATATGTCCAACATGATATCTAGTGGAATGGCCTCAACTGTACCCGTTTCTCAAACCGTGATTTCATCGGCTCAACCGGGTATTACCCCGATTTCCGGAACAGTGCAGAGTACGGTACCAGTACAAGGTTCGTTTACTTCAACTACATCAAACATGTCTGGGAGTCCGAGCCAACCATTGGGTAATCTTCAGGGAAGTGTCGGAATGGGTCAACCCGTTTCGGGAATCAGCCAAGGAAATCTTCCAGGCGCTGGCCCGCAAATGGTGCAAAGTGGAATGGGAATGAATCAGAATATGATGGGTGGTGTCGGTCAGGGTCAATCGGGTATGACGGGAGTGGGAACGGGAACAGGAACCGGTTCAGGACCTGGGATGATGCCGACACCTGGCATTGGTCAGCAAGTTCCAGGTATGCAAACACTCGGTGTAAATAACAATACGGCTGCTAATGCTGGTCTTCCACAACAAACATCGGGTGGTGGTGCAGGTGCACTGCAATCAGCACAGTCAAAATATGTTAAAGTTTGGGAGGTAAGACCGACACATTTTATTTTTTATATAGTATTTCGTTTCTTCGCGTAGTTGGAATGATTCAAATGATTTAACTGATGCAGGGGAACTTATCTGGGCAGCGACAAGGTCAACCTGTGTTTATTACCAGATTAGAAGTAAGTTCAAAACTAATTGTTATTGATATAACTCTAAAAGTTTCTTATTGTAGATAATATTCTCAATTTGAAACTTAAGAATTTAGAAATTAGGCCTTATGTTTCTGTATGTGGTCTGCAGGGGTACCGGAGTGCATCAGCTTCTGAATCGTAAGTCATTTTCTATTAAATCCCTAAAATGTTTGAATGAAGCTATTGCACGTTATAAAATACTGCTTGTTCTGTTTTCAAAATATTTAGAAGTCCTTCACATTTATTCTGCTTTTCGAGATGGATGGTTGTAATGATGGAAGAAAGCTGTCTTAATTTCTGTTATTTCTTTCAGGCTTGCTGCTAATTGGCCACCCACAATGCAAATAGTTCGGCTTATATCTCAAGATCACATGAATAACAAGTATGCTTCACCATCTATAACCTTGTTGCATTTTCTCAGAGCTACTTGCGAATTTTGACTGACTTATTATCTTTTTATTAATGTTTTCTGCTTGCATAATAGGCAATATGTTGGAAAAGCAGATTTCCTAGTTTTTCGCGCAATGAATCAGCATGGATTTCTTGGACAATTGCAAGAAAAGAAGCTTGTAAGTTAAAGCTTTTCCATTTGCATTTATTAACGGCTTCGATATCTTTGATTAATGGTGACATTTATGTGATATATAGTGTGCAGTCATACAGTTGCCATCACAAACACTTCTACTGTCTGTTTCTGATAAAGCATGCCGGTTGATTGGAATGCTTTTCCCTGGGGTAAGTTTTAATTATTATTAGCCTAAATTTATTCATTTAGATGTTTAGATATATATATATATTTTTAAAGTAACACTGCTGTTTAGGCAAATGCTTAAAATTATTCAATAAACATGCTGCATAAGGTAATGTCAGTGTTGAAAGCTGTAAACGTCAATTAAATATAGAAGTGTTTGGAAAATGTTGTTAGTTATGGAATAAATAGATAACATGACCCAAAATGGGTAAATATTTATCTTATATTTTATTATTAGATAACCAGTTTTGTTGGTGTGGGTTTGAAACTAATTAGTACAGCTGTACGGTATTTGATAAGATAATAAAGCACAATATGTTTATGTTCAAACACTAAAAACAGATTTTACGGCTTCAGTCGCAAAAGTTGGTTCCAACTTCCAAAAGACAAATCCTAACGCCTGCTTATGTTGATATTTGATGTTTTATTTATAGGACATGGTGGTGTTCAAACCACAGATATCAGGTCAACAACAGCCACAGCAGCTTCAACCTCAACAACACCCCGGTCAAATGCAACCACAACAACAGCAAATGCAACACATGCAACAACAGCAGCAACAGATTCCACCGTTGCAGCAACAGCAACAGCAGATGCAACAGCCACAACAGCAACCAATGCAACAACAGCCGATGCAACAACAGCCAATGCAACAACAGCAACAGCCGCAACAACCAATGCAACAACAGCAGCAGCAACCACAAATGGTTGGGACAGGGATGAACCAAGGTTATGTTCAAGGTCCAGGTGGCCGAACACAAATGGTGCCTCAGGGGCAAGTTTCTTCACAGGGCCCGCAAAGCATGTCGGGTGGAAACTTCATAAACTGACATGAACACATCTGAGAAAAAATATTATGGAGAAGATGTTGCACGTCTAATGTGAACGTGTGTGTGACCATGATTTTGCTACTCTATATATGTGTTGATTAGGGTGATATATGAACTGTCTATTAATTAAATAAGACGTTATGATGTAGAGGTTTATGTGTAATCATGATGATATTATATTGAACTCTAATTTATGGATTAGTAGCCTAAAAGCAACAATCATCATGTTTGGATTGTCATCATTAGATTGATCTGTTTACCTAAAAAGTTCTTATGTGGATATTGTTTTTTTCCTATTTTTTGTATGAGAAGCTAGACAGGTGGGGTAACAAGCATGGAACAAGTATGGACCTGCTCCAGGGCAGGTGGTGGCATGCGTAACCGATTATTTGAGTCAGTTAAGTGTAAATTTTTTGGCATAGCCAGTTTAACTGTGAAAATTTTGGTATGTGTTACCGGTAACAAAAAAGATTTCTTGTCCGTACATTTCCATTTAGCTGCCAAAATTAATTTGAGTTGAGCTAACAAAGTACGAAACTACGAATAGTTGAGCTTAACTTTGTTACGGGCAGTGTTGTAAAATGCGGCCTAGACGGCTGATGGTCAACCCCTGTCAACAACATTTTTTAACTTTAAATTAGGGTTTGCTTTTCAATTACATAAGATCAGATACATGAGATGGCTGCTAGAAAAGGAGAAAAATTAGAATTGCTAAAAAATACTCCGTATTAATTTAACTAAATGAAAGCCCTAATTTACATTTAAAAACATCCGATGGTTTTTAGGCCCACTTATTTAGTTATATATGATAAAATTTATCGACGTATATTTACAATTTCATTCTTAAATTTATCAATATACATATAACTTTAAAGTTTTTACTCTTTTGATCAAATAAGTGATTCAAAATTGTGACAAATTCTTTTAAGTGTCTAGCAGCCATATCCATTAGAATTTCTAAAAGGTGGTTTTCATCATATAAAGCTTAAAGTGAAAGGTAGTGCGTGTGTATATAGTTCCATTGGTCACCTTTTGTTCCAACTTCAAAGCTACTTGACAGTTCCCCACTCACCACATTTTCATCAGGAAATCAATTATTACATGTGCAAGTTAGCAAAATATATTTTTTACTAACTAATGGGATAACAAGTTGGCAAAAGTACATTATATTTAAGAGGTGTTTGGTTTGTTGAGGGGAATAACTACGGGTATTGGTATGAGAATGGGGTTGCAAACCCACTACTCTTGGTGGTTTGGATAATGCCTTACTTTGCGGGTTTGATTCCCATTTGCTGTTGTTCGACTAATTGATGTTGTAAGGCTGACATTGCTTGATTGACGGCTTTTATATGACTCTTACATTTGCTGGACGAAGATGATTTTTGCTCGATCAAAATGATTATTGTTTGACCATTCTTTTCTTTTATACATAAGAAATTTGATTTAACATGTCAAAATTTAGTATGTCGCGCAATTGTACGAGAACATGACCGCCATTCCTAACCCCTTAGATGTTTTAAATAATGTTTTTTTGGTATCTATTTCAAAAACTACAATTTTGAATAATTTTCCTTAAATATAAGAGAGAATTTCATATTTCTCAACATAAACAATACATGTCCTTTTTAACCAAGATAAATTTTCAATCTATGATATACAATGTAATTTAAAGATACTTTTAGATAAACTCCCTGAAATGAAATGTTTTGATGAATAATGTATTTTAGTTTATTATGTTCTTTTTTACAATAAATTTACGGATATCAAGAATTTCGTATAACCCATGCCCGTTGGCCTGTGCCTGTTCAGGTTCGAACCCGTTCGAGCTCAAGTCAATTTGGTCCGTTGCCCGTTCGGGCTTGAATATTTGTATAATGTGCAAGAATTGTATTTAGTTTGGTTGTACAATATGCATCTTGTCTTGTATGTCTTATTTAATAACTGTATTAATTGTATTTGACCAGTTAAATAATTGACTACCTTAAATAGCATTAATGTTGTGTTTTGTTGTACACTATGCATCTTGTCTTGTACGTCTGAAAATTATATGCATTAAAGTGTTGTACACTATGTTTCTTTTCTTGTAAGTAGTAGTCATTAAAAACATTGACCACTTTAATAGCATTAATGTTGTAAGTCTAAAAATTACATCATGCTTATTTTGTTGTACACTATGCTTATTTTGTTGTAAATCTGAAAATTCGTTGCAGCTATTGTACATTGTGCTTAAAAATGGTTGTAATTTTTGATGAATGGGTGTTTTTAATAGCAATAATGTTGTTTGATAGAATTTTGGTTTTAAAATGACACCAATCTTTATTTTATTGTACAATATGGTTACTTTGTTGTAATTCTGAAAATTTGGTGAATTAAAGTGTTGTAAATCATGCTTAATTTCTTGTAAGTCTTAAAATTTTGGAGAAAGTTATTAATGCTTTATATGTAGTATATATATAGCATTTTGATTTTTATGTTGAAAGTTTTTTTTTTTTTTTTTTTTTTTTTTTTTTTTTTTTTTTTTTTTTAACACATGTAAAGTTTGGTAGTTTGGTTAGGTAATCATTTTTAAGTCACGCCACAAAGTCACAACTCACAAACTTTACCAAACTACCCATCGAACAATTTCTTTTTAAAAAAATTTGTACATGGAATATTACTCTTTTCTATATTTTGGTTATAGTCCTCCATATACAACTCTTTTACACTTGGTGCCTTCATATTCAACATTTTTTACGTTTTTTCAAAATAATAATTCTCTCAAGTAGATGTATGACTGTTTATATCTTACATTCTTACATCTCATACCCGCTTCATTGAAATTGGATTGTGTTCTTTCACATTCAACATCATGTGATCATCACCGTGATATGTTCTTCTGCACCCCAAATGACGAATCAAATACTTTGTTAATGAACACATGTTTTTTAGCTAAAGCAACAGGTATGACAATTTTAACTAGGCATACCATAACAAAACATAGAACCCACTAAATATTGCATGTAAAGAAAGTTTTTCAACAACGAATTCTTAGAAACTGTAACAAAACATAGAACCCACCAAATATTACATGTAAAGAAAGTTTTTCAACAACGAATTCTTAGAAACTGATGATGCTTAGATACAAAACTTCCTTTATGTAGCATATACAATTCAGGATAGGATAAACAAATTAACTTCCATAGTCACTCGTAGGTGAAAGATAAATAAAGGAGAAAACTATATAAATAGTCCTTGTGTTATGTTGGTTATTACGAATTCAATCCATTTTTATTTTTTGTCTCAGATCCCGATCTCTGTGGTTTCAACCTATTACGGATTCAATCCATTTTCCCTAACATCATTAGTTTGACTACGTTTGACTGTCAAATGTAAGGATACATTTGTGATTTCATATATTATCATTAAAGAAAAATATAGTGATAAACACATGACACAAACAGGGTAACACACAACGATCCTTTTTTAGTTAACACACCTCATTTTATACTTTTCTCTCAATTTTCATGCATATCTCATGTAAACTTTCTTTCTCTCTTCCCACAAATTTTTTTCTAGCTTCTCCACTGCTCATATAGCTAGAATCAAATGTTACTCTGAAATAGTGGGTGGCTTGGAGAATTTAATGGCATGGTTTTTAGTAGTAAATAGCATGAGGTTAAACGAACAATCCTTCGTAAGCAAGTAAGCAACATTATAAAAGAAATGACATTACTAAAGTTTTAGGGGGCGCTTGGTGGGGGGTTAGGGGGGAGGGGGTAGGGAATGGGTAAAGAATTCAAAAGGGTCCACCTCACTCAAATTATGTTGCTTGGTTAAGGAGTGCAAAGGTATTGATTACTCCGTAGTGGGTAATCAACCATTATAAAGGAAATTAGGGGGGGGGGGGGGGGGGTAAGGTATTCATTACCCACCTCACTCATTCTTTTGCATTCCCTTTCCCTTACCCTTTCCCTTTTCTCACTTTGAACCAAGCGAGGGTCCGCTTGGTTTAAATTAGGGAAAGGTAAAGGGAAAGGGAAAGAGTAAGGGAATGCAAAGAAATGAGGAGGTGGGTAATCAATACCTTACCCCCCGTTTTACTCTATAATGGATGATTACCCCGTAGTGCGTAATCAATACCTTTGCCTACCTCCAACCAAGCACCTCTTTAGTTATTTAGTGGGCCCGAAATTAATTTCAATCCCTTTGCCCACCCCTTAACCCCCAACCAAGCGGCCCCTTAGTGTTTTGTCTTGCCATGTCATGTCACTATGTGTCATGGTGTGCAATTTTATGAAAGCTATGGTAGGTAAAATATTGTTTTCATGTCAATTAATTTTTCTCAAATAAGGTAATTCATCTTAACCCTACAAGACTATTTTCCCTTTGCGTCTACTCAAAAATCAAATCATGTATGCACACCGATTGATGGGATATTGCCTTTTATATCTTGAGCTCAAACTTATCAACAAAATGGCATTCGAAACACTTTTCATCTTAACCCTAAAAGACATATACTTTTTCAAGAACAAACCAATATATTTAAAATTCAATTAGGTTTTTGGTATGCTTTTTTTATTTCCGGGGTTAAAAAGCAAAGTAATACGAGCACATACTAAACCTAGGATATAAACACTCATTTGGTTGGAAAACACACTTTTACTTATCCACTAAACGGATGACCAATTGACTGGTTTTGGTGCAACTTATACATACATAATAAATTAAAAAATGAAACCGATACATAAATTTGGACTTAGTCACACACTGTATAACAAACTTTCATATACGGATCTATGATGCAATATATATACTCTCTCCGTCCCAAAATATAAGTCCAGTATAACTTTTTGAATCGAACTTTGACTTTAAATATAATTTTTTGTACTATATATTACTTAATGAACATTATACCAAATGAAAATATATTAAAAACACAATTCATTCATATATTTTACTTCAAATCTTATATAATACAAACGGGTTTTCCTAACATGTGCCCTTAGGCACATGATAAGAGTGGGCCCCGTATGTCCTTTTTACTCATGGATCCACAAAAAGTAAATATAAAATATTTTTTTATTTGAAAAAATGACAAAAATCCATAAAAAATGACACAATAGCCCACCTCTTAACATGTGCATAAGGGCACAAGTTAGAAAATCCCATTCAATAATTCTTTTTCACATATATGAACTTCATTAATTTACTCGTTAATGAATAAGCGTGCACTATATAGATTCATCATTGCTTAACAACATTCACTGTTTTCGGCTACTTTTCACTGAAAATTATACTCCGTAAATAAAGAATTGATTGTAATATCAAACATCAAGTGCCAATCTTCCTAGATTTTGGGAAATGACTCCACTTAATTAGCTTGTGCAAAAAAAAAAAAAAAAAAAAAAAAAAGGCTATATTAAGTATTAACATTTGATTTCAACTTTTATCACATCAAATATTGGGTAAAATGCAAAAATAGTCTCTAAACTATTATGAAATCGCAAAAATGCGACCGAGACAAAAAGTAACGCAAAAAAGCCACTAACGTTACGTAAATTTGCAAAAAAGCTACCGAGAGCCATTTTTCGTTAGTTTCCTCGTTAACTGCGTAGTTATCAAGGGTAGTTTCGTCTTTTTATCCCTTTCTCGCCAATAACTTCAATTGCCAGTGTTATGTTTTACAATTTAGTCCTTTAGAACCATACTTTATATACGTGGCTCAATTTCTTCCAAGCAGAACATTAATTTCACAAGTAAAGATCTTTAGAATGGTTAAGCTTTGGCAAAATCGTGCACGCAGTACCCCGATACCTGATTTAGGAATCCTTTATAGTAAGAATACTCTGTTCTATTTTAATGTTTTCCATTTAAACTTGTTATTGTTGTCGGAAGTAATTGATGTTTTATGTGTTCCACAGATTTGAATAAAAAGGTATTTTCTTTGCAAATCCATCACAATGGTGAATTTACCTCAAAACCAGGAAGAAGGTATCTCTTTGGAGATACAGATTGGTTTGACGGAATTCACTCTGACGTTTTCTCCATGGAATTATTGGGCGAAATGTTAGAGGATTTAGGTTACTCGGATAGTACCCTTATGTTTACTCACTTTAGGATACCTGGGGAGTCACTAGATGATGGTTTGCTACCACTAAAGTCCGACGAAGATGTGAAGACACTTGTGGAGTATGTTCCTATATTTACACAATTGGAGTTGTATATTAAAACCGGTGTTTCAATTGTTGAGTGTGAGATGATGGATCGTGTAAAACCTTGCAAAAATCTTTATAATTAATAACGATTAATTATATATAAATCTCTGTCATTATTGTAATCACCATTTTTACGGGGAAATTTAAAATTTTCTTAGTATATTAAAATGGTCACGATTACGGTATTGCAAAATTCATCAAACGACAAAACAAGTTTTTGACACGTTTAACGAAAACTAAATAATTTCACTAATCCTAATTAATCACTAATAATATTAAACGGGCCCTTAATAAACTCAGCCCATTCTCTCGGTTATTATTCACAGGCCCAAGAACTAAAGCCCAATTTTTCTTTTTATTTTCCAAAACATTCGACCAACCATGCTTTAAAACTTCGATCCTCCCCGTAACACCTAAATTACTTTTCCGCCGCGACAAACTTAAATTTGGGGGTGTTACAGATTGGCATCAGAGCTACAGTTATAGAGAATTAAATGTTTTCAAACATTAAAACTATAACTACATTTTCAAAATAATGATTTTACACTATAACATTTTATGCCCTCTGTGTCTGCAGACTGCCGTGCTCAATACTTTATCTGTTGAGATTATCTTACATGCTTAATAGTTACTCTTATACAATTGTTATTTCATATGTACTGTTATATCTTTAATATACAAAATACTCATAAAATATTATTCTCGGTTACTACTGTAGCATGTCTTCAGGAATGCCCGTAAATATCAAAACTACTCTCCATAATACTAATACCTCATCTATCAATAAAAATTCTCCGAATACTGAAGATCCTTACGTACAAATATCAAAATCCCAACCTAATATAGAACTCACTCCGAGATCACCTCCATCGTCACCTATTCGTTCACCTTTACGTCAAAGAATCAGGAGAGCTACCGAATCATATGAAGATTTGATTGGTGGCCAGGCAACATTCGAAGTTGGACAAGGTTCAAGCCAAGAGATATCATGGACGAATGTTGAGCCAAATTCTCCGTTACCCTATACTTCAGATTCCACAATACCAGATTCTCCAAATAATTTATCCTCACCTAACTCTCCCGACTACGATATAAGCACTCCTGAAACAATATGGAATCTTATTTATCGACAAGCCGGCATATTGGATGCTCACACTGAACAGCTAAAAGCGTTACGACCAACTCAATTTGAATGGTACGACAGTAACCTTGATGCATTGTTCAAAAGGGCAGATGTTGAAAGGCGAACAATGTGTGAGTTAGGTATAAAAATTAATGAAATAAAGGACAACACCAACCAGGAACTTGGAAGTTTGGACTCCAGGGTTCGTTGTGCAAGAAGAGAACACGGTCAGACACATGTAAGAATTGGAGATATTGAGAGAACCCTATGGATGGCCAGAGATGCAGCCAGAAACCAGGGTCAAAAGATTGCCGCATTAGAGAATATGTTGGCTAACCAAATGAACATGTGTCAAGAACGTTTCTCAAACATGGAAAATGCACAACTTGAACTTGAGAATGAAGTTAGATATTTACATCAAAGGCATAACTAATCTTAAGTTTACAAGTTTCCTTGTTGTTCCCACTAAACCAAATAGATTTGGTTAATATTTCATGTAATGTTCAATAATTCTGAAACTTCAGAACGTGTAATCAAAACATATTGTATAATAACATCCTTTCTGTTATATCTCTATGTTATGAATCGATCTTTTCTTTCGTATCAATCATGCATGTGATGAATCCTCATATTTTCATGCAAAAATCTCATCATTTGTTATTTTATTTGATAACCAAATAATTCTATTCAGATCAATGGAGTATTAATAAAAGATCTTGTATCGTTTATCTTGCAAAAACAATCATACAAGTTATTAATATTCTGTTTACCTCTGTAATATTATTCAAATCTACCGTAAGATTTCTTACAAATTGTTAAGATTTCTTAAAACTTACCATAGTTAACCTAAAACTTTAAGAATTGTCTAAATACCAATTTTGAAAAGGAATTTAAAGAATGAAGAAAAGATAATTAAACTTCATTTTAAATAGACAAGTCGGTTTGTTCCTTAGTAATCCCATATCAAGAGTTGATCATTGATAAATGATACAACAAAGACATATCTTGAAATTAGATTACAGTAGGGAGTCAATTCAGTCTATCATCAATGAAATAATTAACTTCATGATTTAAATTATTCTGATATTATATGGATTCTAATGTTGAGTTTCATTTATGTTTACAGAAAATGGACAACATGAACAATGCATATCAATCATCATCAAAAATCACCATGACTCCTGGAGCTATCCAAAAATTGGTAAAAGACATAGTGTCGGTGGTACTAGAAGGGACTACCGTAGTTTATCCGAGGAGAGAGACGGGTATACTTGGTAATCAACACCCTGCAAGTTTCATGAAGTATAGGCCACCTCACTTAAAGATTCAAGAATGAATGATCAACCCTACCATCAACCATCATCAAGGAATTAGGCATGGTATTATACCAAATGGAAATAATCAAAAGAGGAAACTCCCCGAGACAGGAACCATCAATCCCATCTACTGCAATATCTTCAATGCTCAAGACCGTTATCGCAAACATCTAGAAGACCGTATGGAGTATCAACGTCAGCTGGAACATAATCAGAAAGCTAATAGAAGTTGTCTTGTCACACCTGTTACTAGAAGTGGTTATCGTGGAAATTTACCCTGGTGTCAAAAATGCAACCAGCATCACACCGGAATCTGTAGGGTTAAATGCACGAAATGTCAGAAAACAAGTCACCAGGCAATTAGCTGCAGGACTAAGGATAGGAAAGTACAACCAACAACAATTGTATGCCACGGATGTGGTGGACAAGGTCATCATGTGAGACGATGTCCAAACTACAATGTTAATTGGAAAGCCAAGACCTTTACAAGAAAATGAAGAATCTTTAAAGACCTTGATAGTATTGAGGGAATGGCAACTAGATTTACACAGATGAATAAATTGCTGTTGTAGATAAATAAAATCTAGTTTAAAATTTCCTAAGTTGTATCTCTTTCCTGTATTTCACTTCAAGTTACGATGGATGTAACTTAAGAATAACCATCATCTTTCTACCTTATCGAAAAATCTCCAATGTAATATTTCCATAATAATGATAATCTAAGTTAATTTCAATTTCTGTCTCATTTACCAATGATAATATACTAATTACTCCATAAATTTCTGATTTATAATATGAACACTAAAATTTTCCACTTTATTTTAAAAAGGAATTACGTGTTATATTATAAAAACAACACGTTGAACACCATCTAAAACAATTTATAGAAATATATGATTGAACCAAACATCACATCATTTGGTCCTCAATTATACATAGCCTGATCAACTATGTCTAATTTAGGAAGAATTATGTTATGAAAGAAACAATGATATTTTCAAATCTTTAAATAACAATCTTCATTCCAAAGCAAAATATAGAGCAAAAATAAACTGTTCATAAATAATACATTGAACAACCCACAATAAATACCTATCTTATCTCATCACCATTATGATAAGAAATCAACAAAAGTACAAGCAAGAAAACACAAATAATTCACAAGGACTGATAAGAAAACTCTAAATAGCGAAAATTTTATTAAAATCCATAAAAATTAATACATAAACAAATAATTAGCATCGGAAGTGCTATCGTTACAATTATTACAATACAAACAAAGGAATCTTCAATAGGTTGATCCGCTATGACAAATAAGACTCCCACCAACAAAACAATAGCAAGAGTCACCACAGGATGAATCACTTTAATTATGCTGAAAAATAAATATAAACAAAACATTAAAAATAATACTGAGACAAATTCTTAAACATAAAAACAAAACGAGTTTTATTCCTTATTTGTTACAAGTACATAAAAACATAACAAAAACTTAATCCAAAACAACCCTAGCTCAAGATTTTACCCCCAAATCTTGTCGACGATAATGGCGAGGATAGTGAGGGGTACGACGAACATCAAGATCGCGACCAAGAATTCAAAGTCTTCATCCGGAACATACGCTAAGTAGATAGTGGCAAGGACGACATACACAATCGCTAAGATGGTTATGAGATGCGGCATTTTGAGATGAAAAATGAGAGAAAAATGGTTGATGGAAGAAGTGGAAATTGGAAGTGGTATATATAGGCTAGAATATAGCCGTTGGGTTACTATTCCCGACTGTTGGACACTATACACTAGCCGCTATTTCACTATTCATGACCACTATTTTCAATATTCACAACCCTTAAATACGTCAGTTACCTTGTCTTGTTTGGTACAAGTAAATCTAACTGAATCACGTTTCCGTAATTTTAGGAATAAAAATCTCTCGACAATCTATGTACAAAAATTCTTTACTCAAGTAATCACATTAAATTTGAATTTCGGGACGAAATTCAGAATGACATGTGGGTACTGTAAAACCTCGCAAAAATCTTTATAATTAATAACGATTAATTATATATAAATCTCTGTCATTATTGTAATCACCATTTTTACGGGGAAATTTAAAATTTTCTTAGTATATTAAAAGGGTCACGATTACGGTATTGCAAAATTCATCAAACGACAAAACAAGTTCTCGACACGTTTAACGAAAACTAAATAATTTCACTAATCCTAATTAATCACTAATAATATTAAACGGGCCCTTAATAAACTCAGCCCATTCTCTCGGTTACTATTCACAAGCCCAAGAACTAAAGCCCAATTTTTCTTTTTATTTTCCAAAACATTCGACCAACCATGCTTCAAAACGCCTCGTTTATTCTTAATTCGTACACACGACACCTATATATTTTTGAACCATCTCGTTCACCACCTAGCCAAATATTAGTGTGTCAAATTCCAAGTTCATTGGACGACGTTTGATACGTTTTTAAGTGGCAAAGTGATCGAACAAAAATCAACCCAATCGATTCATAAATCATTCAAAACTTAACCTTTTTGATTCCCGTTTGTTTCTAATTGTTCCTAATAATATTTCTAAAATGATTTTATGTCCAAATGTCGATGATGATCAGTTATATGCAAGTAGTATACGATTTAGTAAATCGTATGCTTATATATGTATGTTGTCGACATGGGTGTGAATCACCAAGACACTTCCCATGTTTTGTGCACTCACATCCCATATTATAACAATATATTTCGTCCTAGGAGTCTAAGTATTACTGACATTGCATAGTTCCTATGTTTCCTTGAGTGATTTCAAACCATACGAAATCATTCAATTGATACATATATACGTTCCATGCATGCACTTGTTTCTCCTCATTCTCATACTCTTTCACATATTCAATTTGTCCTAAAAACTACTCCTACAACTCAGAAGTCGATTGCTATATGGTTTGGAAGCAAGAAAAGTGATATCGAGTTTAATATATAAGTATAACGTTTGGGTTACACGATTAGACGAGATTTTCTTGTATTTCATTCGTTCCTACTCAACTCTCTACCACCTCTAAGGTGTTGTAAGTCCTTTACAACTCATATGAATCCATTTTACACGTTAAAAGTATCACATGCATCATGTTTATTTTTATTCGATCGTATATAGCTTCATATATATATTTTACGTACGTATACATTTGTAACAACACAAACGTGACTAGCCTCTATCTTGGAAGGCCTAGGAGTCACGTAGCACACCAAGTTCACTTTATTTTTAACGTTACATGCATTTCACGAACCTATTTTGAACCATGTTTCACACGTACAAAAATCACCTAAACACTTAGTAATATTTTTAAGATTTTCAAATATATAAACGATGCAAACATGTTACAAACCACTCGTATATCATTAAATTTCGCTTAACAAGAGTATCATATTTTTGCTCGACCTAATAGACCACCTAGAAAACTATTAATTTCATTTATACAACTTGTAAAAATAATCACGTTTCGACACATAAAATGAGCCAAATTGAATCGGCATTCACCAAGTTTTCAAAACCAAAATTTGTTAATAAAACTTAATATTTGTCGAGTGGGCTTATTCAAGGCCCAACAAGAAATTGAGAACCATAAGCCCACTGGGCCCATATGAAATGTTTTTAGAATCACAAAAGTAGCCCAAGTTCAGGCCCAAAACATTTTTCATGCCCTCGCCTCTAAAAATCTTAACGGGCTTTGTATTTGGCTCGTTAAGGCCCATAAACTAGAAAAATAAGCTTTTAATCAAATAAGCTGTTGAAATAAGCTTAGAATAAATAAAATAAGTTTCGGAAAATTTTATATAATTTTTTCTCAACATTTTTTAAATTTGGACTAAAAATGTAAAGCGACGACACCTAAAAGGACTAAAACTGCCAAACCTTAAAAACTTGGACTAAAACTGTCAAAACAGAAAGTTTAGGATAAAAATTGATATTATATGATGTTCCAAGCTTAGATTGTGATTTTGGACAAGTAGTGGACTATAAATGTAAATTAGATACGAAAAGGACTAACGGTGTGACGCTAACGCCGTTAGTATAAAAAGTGTAAAATTGGAAAAGGACAAGAACTAAACATAATCTATTTGACATTCTTATTTTATTTTCTATTTTACGCCAACCATCACGTCATATGCATTTTTACTACGTTTTATTTATATATTATTTATTTTTACGTTAATAATATATATATAACGGTATTTCAAAAGTTAATGTTTTTACTTACGTTTAAAAAGGTAAAACCTCGATAGATATTTTAAATAAAGTATTTTATCATATCATGCATGACATAATAATTACACTGCACATCATCTATTCGTCATAACGAATAGTAATTATTCGTTATTCATTCGTATTTACCAAATAGTATTTGGTTATATTCTCAGATAAATTTATTTATCAGGTTCCGTATCAAAGACGTTTTCATAATCATTCCCATAAATCTCATCCTACTTTATTTTCATCAATTCCGTATCAATCCAGGTGAGTCATAGCCCCATTTTCAATAATTGTTTTTAACTCATTGGGGGAGATACATGCTTACATATACTTTGATAAATTGATAAGTATATGAATAAAATATATGATTCAAATCAATTTCCTAATTGATATTTATTTAATATGGTTTGTGATTTAAAATGTGATAATGTTTCAAATTCGATTATTGTGGTATGTGATATATATATTTTACTGATGAATACTTGACTGAAATACTGATACTCATATGATAATGTTTCCAATTCAATTATTGTGGTATGTGATATATATATTTTACTGATGAATACTTGACTGAAATACTGATACTCATATGATAATATTTCCAATTCGATTATTGTGGTATGTGATATACTTATGTTACTAGCGAAATACTTAAACTGAATTACTGATACTCAAATGATAATATTCCCAAACTGATTACTGTGGTATGATACTTGATTACATGATATTATTCTGAATGATCCTATTATTACCTTGATATTGCCTAAGTTACCTTATCACCATAAAGTCCCTCAATCATGAGCCATTAATCACTGTTAAATGGGCGCGAATATAGTGAACAAATTCGAAACCTGTTAAGGACTGACCTCCTGTCCCACTAATACTTGACGGAATGCCATTTGCAAATGGTTAGTCGTATTAGTCGTGATACACTATATTCGTAGACAAATAGGAATTGGCAAATCACCTATTATTAGAGGGCAAAATTTATCATTGATTTGATAAAACACCTCTTTTGGTTAAGCTTGTGTGTCATGAGGCTTGGTGCAATATCTATAAAGGAAATGTATGTTTTCAACATATATTTAGATACAGCTGTATAGGAATTTGACCATACGTGAATTGTATATGTTATTAAATTAGCATCATGAGTTTCCAGCTCATGTTAGGATTATTGATTTCTTACTTGAATTTGAGTGATTATTTATATGATTTATCTGTGATTGTAGACAATATTATTCAATACTTGTTTCATTACTGTTTGTATTTTATCGATACCAAATATTCCTGAAATCTAACAAAATAAAGGGTTTTCCATAAAACTCTATAAACTCACCAACCTTTGTGTTGACACTTTTAAGCATGCGTATCTCAGATAATTTAACGGAGCAGGACAAGACACGGAGTGGGCATTTATTACTCTGATAAATTAAAATGGTGTAAAAATCAAATATGTCATTCTTTCAAACCTTTATATCTTTTCATAAGATTTTAAATCAAATGGTACATCTTTTATCAAAAATATTATTAGAATGACAAATAACTTTCAAAACGCTTCTTTTAAGCCGTTTTATGAGATTAAAACTTCGATCCTCCCCGTAATACCTAAATTACTTTTCCGCTGCGACAAACTTAAATTTGGGGGTGTTACAGATCGAATGATGACTAAGGGCAAGGGTGTGGTGATAGAAGAAATAGTGGTTGATGATATGAATGAGGCTGGAAAGGGTGTTGATGGTGAGACTAGAAACAGTGGGAAATTACTATTGTTAGAGTGGCATAAAGAGTGACATAAGACAAGACAACCTGAGAAGGTTGGACCTGTTTTTTATAGTGATTCTGACAGTGACTTCCCACCAACATTTTGCGCCCAAAAAGTGATTGCAGATCATACAAAAAGGATGAGTGATGAGTTTCAATTCAGAAGATTATTGGAAGAGATTGACCAAGACTTTACTGTGGAGGATTAAAATGAGGAGTCTACAGGTTTGCTCGATTTTTATGATCTCGATTTTGATGATGCGTATTATGATAACACAAGTGATGAAGAGGTTGCTCAAGAATGGCATGATGATCCATACCATTTAGTTGATGTACCTGAACCTGAAAAGATGCATGCGATTGAAGAGCCTGAAGAGCCTCAAGAGATTAGTGACATGTTTGCTGAAATAGATCAAACATTGGATGAACTTGATGACGTTGTTGCAGCTGGAGAAGGAACAGAGGTGTATGCTCTTTATGCTGAACCAATTAGTTTCATTTTGCTTCCACTTGTGGATGTTGATGGTGAACAAAGAGTTCGTGATGAGGATGTGATTCTAGATGAGCAGTGTGATGAAGTTGTTGGAGATGGTGAACAAAGAGTTTGTGATGTGGCTGTGATACCGGATGATCAGTGTGCTGTAGTAGTTGGAAATGGTGAACAAAGAGTTTGTGATGTGACTGTGATACCAGATGATCAGTGTACTGTAGTAGTTGAAAATGAGGGATGTATATCAGTTGTTGAAGGAGATGTGATTAAAGACAAAGTGGTTGCTAAACATGGAGATGTGCCACTTCAAGTGCTTGAAAAAAATGGAGTTGGGCCAGATGGAGTGCTTGCAAAGGACAAGTTTGAAGACCAAGGAAGATCAATTAAGAGGCGAAGACTGATGGCTGACAAGAAACCCAAGGGTGATGCTGACAAGGAACCTAAGGATGATGCTAAATAATGGTTATGCTTTTATGTTTAGCTCAATAATTTGAAGAAGATTATAACAATATTTACTTTCTTAAAGTTTATCTATCGGTTATGTAATCTTAACTAGGGTCAGTAGTTGCATAACATTTTATCGAATCTAATGGAAGCCAAAAAACTAGGCAACTTTGGGATGTGTATGTTGGTAACCCAAACATTTAGCATTTATTACCCAAACACGCCTAAAACACATTTTCACATGTAATTACCACGCCTATTTATATGCTATAACCTAAGTAACTTCCTCATTCACCCACTAAACAAATACAGTAAAACATAAACAAAGGAACAAAAGAATGTCTCAATTTGTGCTTCTTCAGGAACTTGCAGCGGCTGCTAACTCAAGTGAGTTACCATACCAGATGACGGTGTATTTTGACAGGGAGACACAGCGTGATGTCAAGTATGCGAAAGATCTGTTTAAGGCATATCAAGAGTTGCTTGATATTGTTATTCAAAGGAACAAGTACATGGCTGAAATAGAACTTGTGCGTCCCTCGGTGCAGATGTTCAAGTGCTTGGAGTACTTTAAGAAGCTTCAAAATTCTGACGTTATCGAGCTTTTGGAATTGAAGAAGAAGATTGCCGAAGCGAAGCTCAAGCTTTTCAACAAGCACGCATTTCTCAACGGACTTTAGAGTTTCTTTCAATGTTTTTTATCAACCATGTTATGTTCCTTTGAATTTTAATGTTACCCGTTATGTTTTATCAATGTTATGTTTTGAATTTTAATGGCATGTTATGTTTTTTTTATCAATTTTAATGTTATATTATCAATTATGTTATCTGTTTGTTGATTTATTATGTTATTTTGCTTTGTTACTTATGTTATGATGCTATGTTACAAGGTCAAAACAAAGATTGTCAACGTTGATTATCATTTACAAAAGTCAAACTTGATTGTCAATTTGGGTAATTTTGGGTATTTTTGTGCCTGCACATTCATTTGAATAATGTTACACGGATAGTCAATGGTTACACGGATTTGTAATGAGGATGCTACTCAACATGGGTCAAAACAGTCAAGTCAACCTAATAACTGCATAAACAAACACTCCTTTGTACAGACCTTCCAAACTGGTTCAAGCATATAGAAATTGATTGCCACTTTTTGAGAGACAAGATTAGAGGTGGTCAAATTCTACCCACTTTCATACCAACCAAGTCACAATTGGCTGATATTCTCACAAAGGGCCTAAGCAAAACTCTGCACTACAATTGTTTATCCAAATTGGCTCTGTAACCCTTTACACACTGCCAATTTGCGCGGGGGATAATGGGACGCTACTCAACATGGGTCAAAACAGTCAAGTCAAGCTAATAACTGCAAAACCAAACACTCCATTGTAGCTAAGTAGTTCTAGAAGGCTTAGTTAGTTATTAGCTAGTTAGTTTTAGTTTCCCGCCAATATTGTACAAACCAGAGTTTACCATTCACCAAAAGATCAGATCGGTTACATCAACAACTACTAACAAAAGACAAACATTAAACAAAGAAACTAGCTTAAGTGCCACAAAATGGCCATACACCATCCTCAAACCCAACACCTCAAACAGCGATGGCACAAACACATTGGGTTCAAACGGAACCATCACATTTCTGGCATCATCTACAGGTGGAGGTGTCAGATGGCACTGGTACGCCTGGTACTCCTGGTTCTTCGGTGGAGCAAAAGTGGTATCACAATAACCCGAAGTGGTGGTGGGGTTCATGGTTTTTTTTTTTGCTTTTGTTGTTTTTTCGAGTACCACCTCCAACGGGGATGTCCCGGAGAACGCCACCATGAGTCCAGTGTCTGCGGCAGCTACGACAAAAGTTACGAGGCTGTGAAGTGCTGTAGTTGTTGTAGTAGTAGAACTTAGAGTCTTCTGAGAAACAACGTGGACATGGCCTTTGATGTGGGGATTGTGTCAGAGTTGTTGTGGTCACCAACGTTGAAGTTTCTTGGTGTGTGTTGGTGGTGGTGGTTGTGGTTATAGTGGTGGTGATTATTGCGGTGTTTGGTGATGCTTCCATTTTTTGCAATCGTGATTTTTTTACTGTTACCTCGAGTCGTGATTTGCAAGTGTGGGTTGTGAGGGGGTTTATGGGGTTAAAAATTTTTAGTTATTTTGCAAATTTAGCCATTGAAGTCATATCAAATCGATGCCCAGGCACAAAGCTGATTATGGCAACAAATTTAATAAGTATGTACAGTAAAAAGACGAAACTGCCCTTGATGACTAGACAGTTAACGAGGAAACTAGCGGAAAATGGCTCTCGGTGGCTTTTCTGCAAATTTACGTAACGTTAGTGGCTTTTTTGTGTGACTTTTTGTCTCGGTCCTATTTTTACGATTTCATGATAGTTTATGGACCATTTTTGCATTTTACCCTCAAATATTTTATTGCCAATTATTCAGGTATCATCTATGGAAAGATATATTTTAGGACATATATTTGGTATGCTCGTCTCTTTGTATATCTACAGTACATCTATGTTACCAATTGTTTATAAAATAATACAGCTCATAGTTATTCACTTATTGCTTACATCTATTGCTCACTATTACAACTTATTGCTAGTATTCGCTCCTACTATTACTATTTTTACCAAACACACTCTAAATATGACTGTTAATATCTACATCATATTTCTCTCATATTTGATTATGGTACTATTGATTATTGAATATCACTGTTGTTAATAACTTAATATTTCACGTGATTCTTTCATTTTCAAATATCTCATTTTCTTTCATGTTAACATGTGTAATAAAATAATTTAATAGGTCTCATATTCTACTAAAAGATGGCCTCATTATTTAGTTTTTTTTTTTTTTTTTTTTTTTTTTTTTTTTTTTTTTTAATTTAATTAGTTGAATATTACAAAACATGAGAGACAAACTTTAAAGGATTTTAATTCATATTTCACATGCTTGTGGTAAAGTTTTCAGTGTCATAAACATACTAAAAGCATGTTTGCTTCATTAATCGAAGTACCATAAGAACCATGCATTGTATCTAGACGTATTAAGTCAAATCGTTAACTAATGTATGGTGATTAGAGAAACGGTATTACTTAATAATTAATTTACAATTAGTACTTTTGGACGAGAATGCTTAGCTTTATTCCACTTAATTAGTTTGTAGAAAAATAAAGTTTTCATATTTACATTGATGGGGCGTTTTTTTTATAACTAGAAATTTTTTCACATTTATACCACCTATTTCACAACATATCTCACAAATGATTTAAATAAGGTTTGAACCCGCAACTAGTTTTTTTTTTTTTTTTTTTTTTTTTTTTTTTTTTTTTTTTTTTTCTGAAATGGTGAATTTTATTAAATAATAAATCAGCAACTTACAAAGATTATAAAAAGTAGACCAAATGAACATGCTCATTTGACTGATACAATACTACAGATTCATTCTATAATAGCATTCAGGAAACTAACTGATTCAAAATCCACCATTCTTCTAGACTTAGCAACTACATGCTAACATCTAGGCAACCATGGAGAAATATCCCTTGTTGACTACATTTCCACTGAACAAACACCCTTCCTAATTCCATCTGCAGCCCATACAAATGAAATTAGAGGCTCTTGTTCAGGGCATCACCAACAAGGAGATCAAAACTCCTGTTCCATTGAGACTCTTATGCAGTAAGCTACATTTCCTTTTCAGGCATCACTCAACTTGCACAGAGTTGCCCAAGGATACATCCCACCTTGACTACATTTCCCTTTCTTTATACTCCATAACACCATCACCATGAAGAACAGAGAGACGGGCATCATCAGGTTGGCACTCTACCAAAATTCTGGAAACCTACTTTATGTGCATGTCTACTAAGCTGAAATGGACAGAGCAATACACTCAATTAGTTGCCACTCCAAGCACCCCTAATGTGAATGCCTTGGATATCCATCCACCCTTTCAACACACACAAGATACAAGGCCCTCAGTACACCATGGACAGTAAAATTGCAGCTTTCACAGTTTGACATTCCTTGTCCCAAAACACCCCTTTCAGGGAACTGTTTCACTAATCAACTTCTTATTCTTTGCAAAATTCATTTCCACATTCCATCTTTGAGCTATCTTTATCACATTGACTGTTTTATGACATTTAAACACTTCAACTGTAGTTTAATGTTGTCTTCAACAGTGAACAATCTAGCATTCCTCTCTTTCCATAAGTGATAAACACATGTAGCTAGTCCTATTCTCTTAGTACACTTCCAATGGAACTATTACAGGGGTCATTGGCATAATGCTCAATAACATCACACCATGAATTTGACTGCCACACAATCTCCATTCTGTCTTTAAGCTTTTCCCATATATCACTGGAGTATTCACATTCAAAGAATAAATGATTATGAGAATCATTTACTCTTTTGCATAAAGGGCATTTCATGTTAGGATCGTTATTCCACTTCATCACTCTATCTTGAGTTTGCAGTCTACCTTTAATTGCCATCCATAGAATGAAGGCCATTCTTGGATTGCATTGAGAAAACCATACCACCTTGTACCACTTTACATTGTCATGTTGACTACTAATATGTTCCCAGACTACTTTTGATGAGAATTCACAAATATTACCATCATTGCACTTCCACTTTGTAATGTCTACCTCAGGTACCAACTGTGGAACATCAAGATTTGCAAGAATAGGGTACTGCTCATTCCACTCAATAGGCCATCTCCATTGATTATTTGCAATTGCCTCCTTAACAGTTGTGGTTTCAGAAAATCTAGCATTAAGAATGCTTCTTGTGGAAACAATATCTTTAATAACCCCTAGACTACTCCATTGATCATACCACAAATTTGTTTTCATTCCATTGCCAATCACCTTATAAATGTTGTATTTCACTTTAGACCTTAACTCAAGTAAGTTCTTCCATAGCCAACTGTCATTGTATTCCTTCTCAACTTGTCAAATGCTCTTACCTTTTAGTTTAACTGCATGAACCCACTTGACCCATAAGGTTTCTTTTCCTGCTGCAATATTCCACAAATTCTTGATCATCAATGCCTCATTCCATTCACTTAACATTCTAAGACCCAATCCACCTTGACTCTTAGGTTTGCATACCTCTTTCCATGCCACGTTTGCCTTCCCCCTTCTTAGCTCACCTTTACACCATAAAAACCCTTTAAGAACTTTATCAATGTCACTTACACTGGCTTTGGGTAGTAAAAAGACTGCAGCCCAATATACACTTAACTGTAATCTTCCGGCATATGATAAGTACTTGTTCTTCCAATCTTCAACTTTGTTCTTCACCTTATCCACAAGTTCTTACAATCACTTGTACTCAGCTTTTTAGTTATCAATGGTACTCCCAAATACTTCACTGGTAGCTTCCCTACTTTGAAAAGTAGAATCTGAAGTATTTCATTAACTACCTCATCTTTCACATTACCAAAAAATACTGTGCTTTTAGCCATGTTTGGAAGCAAACCTGACATGCTACTGAATTCAAACAAGGTCTTCTTAATAATTGATACAGATTCAACATCCCCATTACATACTACAAGTAGATCATCAGCAAAGCATAGGTGTGTTAGCTTGAGATCCTTGCATCCTGCATGATACTTGAAATTACCATTGTTCTGAGTATTTTTAGTCATAAGTAAAGTAAACACCTCCATGACAAGAGTAAAAAGGTAGGGTGAGATTGGATCACCCTGCCTTTAACTCCTCCCACTTTTGAAGTATCTTCTTCTCTCACCATTGATGTAGATAGTAAATTTAGCAGTTGTGACACACACCATTATCCATTTAACCATCTTCTCATGAAAACCAAATTGCACCAATATTTGCTCCAGGAATCTCCAATCAATAGTATCATAGGCTTTGGCTAAGTCAATCTTCATACAACATCTTCTAGGACCACTCTTTCTATCATAATCTTTAAGAATTTCTTGTGTGATTAAGATATTGTCTTGAATTGCTCTGCCTTTGATAAAAGCACTTTGGTTCAAATTTACCAACTTCTGTAGACCAGACTTGATTCTCTCAGTTATAATCTTGCTTATGCACTTGTAGATCACATTGCAACATGCAATTGGTCTGAAATTAGAGACTTTATTAGGGTTATTGATTTTGTGTACCATTGATAATAAAGTTGCATTAACTTCTCCTAATAGCTTCCCTGTTCTAAAAAATTCTTTGACCGCCAAACATACATCTTTTCCAACTATTGACCATGCTTTTTTGTAGAATGTTGAAGTGTATCCATCTGGGCCAGGGGCCTTGTTGCCATCAATATCAAACATAGCCATTTGTATCTCCTTATCAGTAACATCATGAATCATTATCTCTACTTCATCAGTGCTAAGTTTAATACCAAACACCCCATTAAAGTCCCATTCACCATCATTTGTATTTCTAGCCCCAAGGAAGTTATGAAAGTGTTTAACAAACTGGTCTTCCATATCCTTTCCTTCATATCTAATTCCATTCTCATCACATATACTCAAAATTCTACTAGATTGCCTTCTACTTTTAATAAGTTTATGAAAATAGGTGTTGTTTTTGTCTCCCTTACTCATCCAGTCCACTTTAGCCTTTTTATAAAGAAACTCCTCTTCATCATTAACAGCTACATTGTACTCATTAAGTGCTTCAATTTCTTTATTCTTTAACTCTTCACAGTGAGGATTGGTATCTAGAGCATTTTGAACAGTCTTCAATTTCTCTCTGCATACTTTGACTCTTTCAAACAAGTTACCATTCTTCCAGTTAAGTTTATTCATCTTGCTCTTCAAATGTTTCATTTTCTTCACAAGACAATACATTTTGCACCCCTTTACCTCATTTTCCCATTCACTTGCCACAGTAGGTAAGAAATCGTCTTTATTGACAATATAATTGGCAAACCTGAATGGTTTTATCTTTTTTGTAAAGCATTGTGGGAACTTCACCTTAATTGGACTATGATCAGAGACTAGATAAGGAAGAAATTCAGCAACTGCATTTGGAAATACATCAAGGAAAACTTCATTAACCATAGCTCTGTCCAGCTTTTTCAGAACACTATTATGAGGATTGAGAGGGGATTTAATCCAAGTAAAGTATAACCCTGTACTGCATAGATCTTCCAATTCAGCTCCATTCACACAGGCAATCAAATCCTGCATATCAAGAGTAATAGAAGACCCACCAGCAGAGTGTTCCACAGGCTTCATTGTTACATTAAAATCTCCCAACACTAACCATGGACATCCAGTAGTTATATTTTTTTGCCATACTTAACTCCTTCCATGCTTCTTTCCTTTCTCTTCCTGTATTTGCAGCATACACAAAACTGCAATATACCTTGATTTTATTTGGAATAGTCTCAATAACACATAACATAGTTTCTTTAGAACTATGTAAGACCATCAAACTGGCTACCGCATTATTCCACCCTACTAAAATTCTACAACCATTCATGCTATGATTGACATTCGAAACCCAACTCCAATTCCTAAAAGCTTTATCACAGACTTTAGGCAATTTGTGAGGCTTAACATGTGTCTCTAATATAGCACAAACTTGAATACTTTCTTCTAAAATCATTTTTTTTATTTCTTTTTGTTTTTTCAACTTATTCATACTTCTAATGTTCCATGTAACTATATTAAAATCCATAGTAAACAGAAAAACAAGTTCCTAACTATTACTAATTCCAACTGAACTTCTAATTCAACGCAGACTTCCTCAACCCTATGACATTATCAGCTGCCATAGTCTGAGCTAATTCATTCCTGTTCTCCAGTACCTCCTCCTGATTCATACTTATTCCTTCTTGTTCTTTAAGCCTATCAATTTCCCATTGATCTTTGAAGTATCTTATCATGTCTTGTGTCCACTTACTAGACTTAGTACAGCTTGGTTGCAATTTCTTGTTCAAAAATTCATCCACCACCATTCTACCTTTCATAATCCTCAATTCAACATCATCATTTTCCATTACCTTATTCAGCACTTCAAATTGATTACTCCTCTTGATTACTTCTGTAGTATTCTTGGTATTTGACTTGCTTTCTGAAATTGAGGCTTGTTCTTTACTCTTACTATTCTTCTCACCATTTGTATCATTGTTCACAGTTGCATTTCCCACATTCTTTTCTCTATATTCTTGTCTATTGTTGTTCCTTCTATGTAGCCCATTCTTGTTCTGAACTTGCCACTTCCTATTTCTAGCTTGTCCCTCTTCATTCTCTTTAGCAACTTTAGCCTCATGTTCTTTCTTAATTCTTTCCTCTTCATCAGCATTGGCTTTTATTCCCTCACTTGTCCTAGGCCTAATTTTACACTTCTCCAAACAATGTCCAAATACCTTGCAATGAGCACAAATTTCAGGCATCCAGTCATACAATACATACACCATTTTAGTACCCTTAACCTGTTTCCCTTTATCAGTATATTCAATCTTAATATCAGTCTTTATTGCTTTGCATGCATCAAATTCCACCAATACCCTAGCATAGTCTGTTCTTCCAACACCATTTTGACACATTCTAGCAGTCATTTCATCCATCTTAAGTGGCTTTCCTAGGCTACTAGATAGTGCACTAATACCTTCCATACTCCATGCCTCCATTGGTATATTCATGAGCTTTACCCAAACAGGCAGTTTGGTAGGTTCCACTTTCTTCATCCCTATCTCAGGATTCCATTTCATCACAAACAAAGGCTTATTATTCACCATCCAAGGACCTTTTGCTAGAACTGATTGCATTCCCTCAATATCATTGAATTTGAACAAATTAATACCACTATCATTCACTATTACATCTTTAATCCCAAATTTACCCCACATTCTTCTGATATGGTATCTTAGCTCATTAAACCCCATATTCTGTCCAACAAAATAACCACATAGAGTAGTTTGCCATTTGATACACCCTTTTTGGACGATTTCATCATCAAACAAAACAGTTTCAACACCTTCTTCATTGATCCTTGGGGCAATGAATATCAAATGATTATCAATACTAACATCATTCCCCTTAACCACATTAACATAATGATTTTTACTCACATCAGTGGTGTTATCATCAGTATTATTCTTATTGTTATCAGCACTATCCATATTATTCACCTCAGTGTTTACAACTTCATCATTAATGGTTTCAACATTCATGGTAACAGTTGGAGTAACACTTACATCACTATTAACAGCAGTTCCATCACTACTTTCCATCTCTGTATTCCCAATCTCCTTGGATTCAACAATTTCCCCCGATTCAACACTTGCCTGACTCAACACCACTGGATCAGCCTGTTTGCTCTCATCTTCCTTTACCATACTTGAACTGCTTCCATTCCCAGTCTTCATAGCTCTTTTCCCAGAATTAACATCGGAATTATCATATCTCTTAGGTAACCTCACATTTCGTTTCAAACCTTGCCTATTTGAAGACATGATTGCTTATTCGGAACAATTAATGACTCAAATAGTGAAACGTAACACTAGGTATACTATTAATCAAGAGTTAAAAACAGATTACCCGCAACTAGGTTAGTGGGGTCCTCACATACAACTAGACCAACGACCTTGGGTCATTGAGGGAAGGTTTGGTTTGTTAACGTGAATCACTATATGTATGAGAATCACTATGGTTTTGTAAACCCACCATGCTTGATGGATACGAGATATGTCTAATTTAATTTCATACCCATATCCCAAAATAAAACTTATCAACCAAACAATTTATTGAGAATGAAATTCATTCTTTCATTTCCATTCCCATCGCACCCTAAATTTCAACTTTTTATCACAAATATTTTGTTGCAACTTATTCAAGTGTCATCTGTATACGCCGCTACGCGAGTACGCATGAAAGATGTATTTTTGAAGTAACATATATTTTGATTGCTAGCTGCGGTAGAGTTTTCAAATTCATAAACGTAGCAAAAGCATGCTTACTTCATGAATCAACTTACCATTAGAACCATTCATTAATTTTATCAAGACTTATTAAGTCCAGTCGTTAAACTAATGTACGATGATTAGAGAAACAAGATTACTTAATTTACAATTAATACTTTTGGGACCAGAATGCTTAGCTTTATTCCACTAAATATGTTAACATGAAATCTTTTTGAAGAGTGAGAGCTCCACCACAACTACTTAAACATGATGATGGTCTTGAATCTTGATGAATAATGAGACATCACTTAGCATTCCCACATCTTTGCAAGACTTGCCATTTTCCTGTTTAGGTGTGTTCCAGACTTCCAGGGTCGAAAATCGCTTTCTCTTTCGTTGCACCGATGGTTTCTACTTCTTCTCCTCCACTTCCAAAGGTTAGTAACCATGGATACTATACTTTCGTGCGATATATGTTAGTTGTTATGTTCAAATTGGTAGAGCTAGTTATATATGTTAGTTTACTCTTGTATCACACGCTACTTTAAACTTGTTAATGCGACGTTTATTAATAGAACTAAGTACTATAACTAAGCTCGCGTGTATGAGGTTTGAGAACAAATATACTTACATACCTTAAAACGCTACTATATGATACTAGTGTTCTAAGAACATGTTTTAGTATTTTGGTAATGGGGATCACCGAAGATGTGGTGTGGGTCGGCTTGTTATAAACTATGTGACAGTATCTTACTATTTAACTTGAGAACCATTGTAGAAGATATAATTAGCTAGCTTACCAATTTAGCTTGTAAGAGACTCAAAAACTTTACTTTATACTCATGTGCGATGCCTTGTTACTCTATATATGTATGTAGGAGGCTCCACTTGAGGGAGAACTGGAAGAAGGGCCAAAAAGGGATGCAAAATGGTGGTATTCTACTTTTCACACTGTCACCGCTATGGTTGGTGCAGGTGTTCTTAGCTTGCCTTATGCTATGGCCTACCTTGGATGGTACTTATTTCGATTTTTATTTTAACGACTGGTATTATATATTTCAAACCTATTCATATTGCAAAACACTAAAAAGGGCTAAACGAGCTTTATGCGACAGGGGTCCGGGGATGGCTGTAATGATCATATCATGGGCCTTGACCTTGCACACATTTTGGCTCTTGACCCAACTCCATGAGTCCTCAGAAGGGGTTCGTTATGATCGCTACATCGACCTAGCCAGACACGCTTTTGGGCAGAAACTCGGACCTTGGGTAGTATTACCACAGCAGCTGATAGTACAAGTAGGAGTGAACATAGTGTACATGGTGACTGGTGGAACTTGCCTTCAAAAGTTCATGGAAATGGTGTGCACTGATTGCGCTAGGCTAAGACACTCTTACTGGATCATCATATTTGGTTCCACACATTTTTTTCTCTCACAACTTCCAAATTTTAATTCTGTATCTGGTGTGTCACTAGCTGCCGCGGTTATGTCACTATGGTAAGTGAAAAACTGTTCTAGGTAACAATTTTATATTCGTGTATGTACAAATCTGATTTTCTGTTTTTATGTGGCAGTTATTCAACGATAGCTTGGGCCGGTTGCCTTAGCAAAGGCAAACAACCGGATGTAAGCTATGCTTACAAGAAAACAAGTGGGGCTGATTCAATATTCCGAATATTCAATGCATTGGGTCAGATTTCATTTGCATATGCAGGACATGCAGTCGCACTTGAAATCCAAGCCACCATCCCTTCCAGACCTGGAAAACCGTCAAGAGTAGCAATGTGGAAAGGCGCTATGGGAGCTTATTTTGTCAATGCCGTATGTTACTTTCCCGTAGCTATCATTGGATATTGGGCATTTGGACAAGATGTTACTGATAACGTTTTAGTTGCGCTACAAAAACCATCTTGGCTCATTGCCGCAGCTAATTTGATGGTTGTGGTTCATGTTCTTGGCAGCTATCAGGTATTCTACTAACCTCGCTGATACAAATTTGTTACTAGTTTACTTATAATTTGATGAGAAAATTGTTGGACATATATTTTCAGGTATTTGCAATGCCATTATTTGATTTGATGGAAAAAGGTTTGGTGAAAAAACTCAATGTTCCCTCTGGACTACCACTTCGACTTGTTGTTCGTACTACTTACGTTGGTAAGTATTATCCAAATTTTTTTAGCACAACAATTTAAAATTCATCTTAGTATTTCATTGAAGCTAAAAGTTAATAAAAATTTGCAGCTTTCACATTGTTCATGGCTGTGACATTTCCCTTCTTTGGTGATCTTCTTGGTTTTTTTGGTGGATTCGGTTTTGCTCCAACTTCTTATTTTGTAAGTTTTAAACTTAATCTTTATAAATACTTAAATTCGATAGAAGTAAAGTAGACACTATGGTTGCATATTAAAAAAAACAAAGCAGTTATCTTACTAATGTTAAATCATTGTTTATATGAACTTTGCAGCTTCCAAGCATAATATGGCTCATACTCAAGAAACCCAAAAGATTCGGTACCCAATGGATTGTTAATTGGGTAAGTTTACAGGCATTTATAATTTCAAAAATTAGTCTTCTCAGAACTTTGAAAAAAAAAAATATTATTTCTGCTAATACAAATAGAGATTTACATTTCAAGCTTATAACGACACTCCTCAGCTGAATACTGGTGTGTTTACAGGTGGGAATATTCATCGGCGTGTTCATAATGTTAGCATCAACCATCGGTGGGTTCAGGAATATAATTGCTGACTCCTCAAGCTACGACTTTTATCAGTAAATTATCAGTTTAACTGGCATTGTATTTATGACTACATGTTTAAAACAAGTCGATACTATGTTACATAATGGAAATGCGTGTTTGTAATAAAAACTTAAGGATAAAACTCACAACTCACAATCGGGTTGGATACATATATATGAATCATACTTGTTTGATCTATAAAGTTATCTGCAGATCTTGTGATGTCCGATAAATATTCATGTCATCACATTACGAAAGTGTGACTCGCAGACAAAACAAGCAAGCATTATTTGTATGTATACGAATGCAACATTATAGTAAATGAATGCATTTGCACTTATTCATGTAGAATTTGAGACAAAAGAATAATGGCAACAGAGAAATTTTGATTTATGTGGAGTTACAAAGCATGTATCATGTATGCCAATCAAATTCTGTGAAAACGTCACAGGTTGTAGCAAATTGTGTATCATCATCAACTACCATAAAGATGCAACTGATATAAGTATAATCTATTTCTGATGACAGTATCTTAGTGCTGTTTTTAATCAGTATTTTCTGATTTCTACGAATTATTTAAGCTTGTCCAAAGTGTCAAAAGTCTAAACGATATCTTTTCTTCAACCCACCAGCTTCCTATCTTCTGCAATAAAGTAAGTAATGCATACAATTAGATAGTTGATAAATCAAGTTAGCACAAGTACTTTCCCATCCTAAGGAAATCATATAAGTTTGACTTTTTGAGGTCAAACCTGTGCGTTTTCTAAAGGTAAATAATGATAAAAGTTTTCAGTTGAATATCAATATGGTTGTGGGCTTGTAGCATGTGTTGCATATCAAATTTCATTATTCAAAAAAAAAAAAAAAAAAAAAAAAAAAAGACTCGTATCAATTTGAAGGTGGAAAGTAATGATTTTGACCTCAAAAGTCAAACTTGTAACCAAAGAACTTTTTTTGTTTCTTTCTTAATATGAGGAAGATGATGATCACGTACCATTGTCAGTAGCAAGAATCATGATTCGATTGTTGAGAAAAATGATTGGATTCCAAAAACAATGAAAAGTATTCCACCCGAAAATGCAATCTGCACGAAATATTCCAACAATTTATTCCAAACGTAGAAACAATTGAACAAGCCAATGATGACACAAATCAATAAATTGACATACAAATCTCTCTGATATTTGAGTTGCCAAACTCTTCCCGCCAAAGACAGCAGCAGTCTGACACAAAGCTTGCCCTCTAACAAAGACACAAATACGTTAACCATATGTACTAAGAGTTAAAGTCGTAGTCAGCTATAGACCGAATGAACTTACAAGATCCCTCCAAGAACAACACCCAATGGGTTCTCAGCTGCAGCCAAACCAATTGTAGCCAACTGAAGAAAGTTGACATGTTTAGAGTCAAAGTCAGGGATAGAAGTACAGAACGAATGACCAAATTGATTAAATGCAGTTTCTAATAGTATAACTTAAGATTAATGCTCACCTGGCTCTTGTCACCCCACTCGCCAAAGAAGGTTATAGAAAACGCCTGCCCAATTAGCTATCTGTTAGGAAAACGTATCATTTCGAAAAAGGTGTAGGCTTTGGATCTATACCTTTAGAAAGATGGGCGAAAAGAACTGAGTCATAAACGGCCTCTTCTTTTTCTTCAAGTCATCATCAGTACTTGACTTAGTTTGACCATTAGCTTTTGTGTCGGCATCCTACACACATGATCACGGAAAAAACTGTAATATTAATCTAAATGATAAAATAAGGCTAGCTGGTGGAGGAAAGCTAGAGATACTGACCAATTCAGCTTCAACTTCAGCCAATTCTTCAGACTCACTGATCAACGATAGTATAAAGTATAAACCAAATCAGACTCCGTTTAGTTGATTATATAAATAAAAAGTGAAAAAGAGTTACCCGTCGCCATTATATGCATCCCACAAAGACCATAGTCCAAAACCAAAGAACAAGACAGTGGCTATATGCTTGGTCAATGTTCGGGACATCTGCATGAATACAGTCATACAAGATTCATGTACATGTTAAAAAAAAAAAAAAAAAAAAAAAAAAAGTTGAATAAGAGTATGGTAATTCAAAAGCATATGTTTGCTTAAGAAACATACGAGGTTTGGAGCAGCCATTCCAACGGCAGCAGACAAAATGGTCATAACCTGAAAGTCAAAGCATTGACTATATAAGACCTAAACACATTGAGCTGATATGTATGATTACATTGAGAAAACAGAAGTTGCAAGAAAAGAGAACGACTTACAATAAGAGATGAAAGGCAGCCTGCCAAGACGTGTCTCCTAGGATGACGCATGGCCAAGATCTAAAAACAGATTGAGTGAACAAATAGATTTAGTTTATACTGAATAGGTTTATACTAACAAGCTTTTAATCCTTAGATATTAGAAAATTTACAATTCCATTTTGATATCAGATTCTAAACAAAACTCATGTTTCAACATCAGATACGATATGGATTTCGAGCTTCTCAAAAGAGAGAATTATTAACCATCTTAAACTCGATAACATAAGCTACAAATAAGTTTCACTTTTTTGACAAATTACATGTCGCCTTTTCCAATTGAAAAAAAGACTATTTATTTAGTATGGGATACAAACTTTTAAGTCTTTTCTGAGGATAGGGATCTGATTTCAGGAATTCTTAAAATGGCCTTATTGGCTACAAAGGTCAAATAAGTGTATCTATCAGAATATCTCAACTATACAAAGGCGGTACCGTGGTAGTTTGGAATTGCTTAATACTTTCTGGAACTGCTTATCTTACTGAAAAATAATTAGTAAGCAATTTGGATAAGCAAATCCAACACTGCCTAACTTTCAATTCACTGATACACTTTCTTTAACCAATCTCAAACACCCCAAAGTTAAACTAATTTCATTTCCCACATAATTGGAAAAACCGAAAAACAGGA
Organism: Artemisia argyi; assembly: GCA_030686995.1. Lineage (NCBI taxonomy): Eukaryota > Viridiplantae > Streptophyta > Magnoliopsida > Asterales > Asteraceae > Artemisia > Artemisia argyi. Next base: position 37,013,703 of record CM060682.1, on the reverse strand, counting down.
GGGAAAAAAAAAAAAAAAAAGTACATGTGAAAACAGATTTCATATGTACTTATATTTCTGGAATCATTGCTTTCAATGTTTGCATCCATGGTTATTGCTTTCAATGTTTGCATCCATGGTTACATATCACTATCACATATTCATATTATTTATTTATTTATTTATCAACAAAACTAAAAAAAGAAACAAGAAGAAAACCAAGAAACTAAACTCACAGCAGCTGCGAAAAACGTCTTATCACCAATTTCAGATAACACCGTCATCGCAAGTGATTTGCTAAATCCCTAACATCACAAAATATACATTATATCAAAATCATATAAAAATCAACAAGCAAATACAAAAACATTAGTACTATAGATATAAAAGATTAAACTTACTTGTACAATTGATAAACTCATGATTATAACGATATACCAATCAAATTCTCAACTGAATCTGATAAATTTGGTAAGAGTTGGTAAGAGTAAGTGAGCTGAGCTTTATATATTAACAAGAGTAAGGTCAGAAATATAATGTAATATAGTGCCAGTGGTATTATTTATGCAACATGCATGTTTGTTTATGCTTATATTTAGTGGTTGCTGAGGAAAGACGCTTTCTTCATGGATTTCTTTATCGGCATTATTCTTCTGTTTGTTTGAATCAAACTCTATTATTAAATTTGAAAGCTTGAAACATAAGATTATTGTTTATTCGGTTTGAAACATAAAATAACCTCGTTTAGGATTAGGATACGAGGTGTTTGTGTTACGTTATTATTTGATACTATTATTTATCTTATTAATATAATCGATATTGATCATATTATAATTTAGTTTCGTAGGATATCTATCCACATGTACAACATCAGAAAGATAAATTGCGTATTGAAAACCATTCATTAGTTATTATATTACAACATGAGTGTCATAACGTATGGTGGCTTCAAACGACAATAATATCGAGTTACACGTCAAAGAACTTTCAACTTTTACAATATTTTGAGTAGCTCATTATTAGTCATTTTGGCATATTGCTATCAAGTGTCTTTTTGCTTTCAACATTTACTTGCGACTAGGGGGTTAAAAAGGCTGACCTGACTCGGATCCGACTTGAACCTGAATTTGACTAAGACTATATATTTGGGCCAGGTTACTCGGGTCAATAATTTTATTCGGGATATTTGGGTAAACCTAAATAACCCGAATGCAAAATAGGGTCGGATATCAGGTAAAATATTTTTGGCTAACTCAGGTTCGGGTCAATCCGTTTGACTTCAAATAAGGTTTTTTTTTTTTTTTTTTTTTTTTTTTTTTAAGTGTTTTTTTATAAATTATCTATACAAAGTATTTGACAATTACTACAAATTAAAGGTTGTGTCAGATGTGAAACCGTACATGGTGAGTCTCAAAATATATATCTTTTACATATTTGACGCCTCAAAGTTCATTTTCAATATATATATATATATATATATATATATATATATATATATATATATATATATATATATATATATATATATATATGAAATTATATTCTAAATATCTGTTAAAACTCTATTTCAAATTAAATGTGTGAGTGTGATGATGAACTTATAAGAAGTTAAAGCCAGATCTCTACAACGTATCTTTGATCATATTTACACAAGGCCTCCGTTATCTAGGCTACGGCACTGAGTGAAACATAGCACATGTTCGTAACTTAATAAGTTTTAACTATTATAATGGATATTTGATTATATTTTATCAAGTTTGTATCATACTACTAATTAACATGGATAATTCATAGGTTAACTTAACTATTGTATCGACATTTTCTATGTCACTGTCTTGATAGAGTATCATTGTATATAGTGGTTGTGACATCAAACGACAATAATATTGAGTTCTTCAACAAACATTTTAACGTTTTATTCGCTTTATGTTGTAAGTAGCTCATATTACAATATTATTAAGCATAGCGTCGTTTTGTTATGAACATTTTGTAGCCAAGTTAGTGGTATTCTCTAAAATGTCAATTTTACTACTTTAAGATGTTGTCTCTGGTTGGAATCCATGTATAACAAACAAGTACTAACATACAAGGTTGTATATCACAATCACAATACATATGTAACTAGTAACTTGCCGACAAACGATTTATCTTGCTTTTTGTTTTTATGTCCATTAACGTTTCCCTTTTCTATTTTAGAATGTAGCAAAATGAAATAAGACGAAATGTTAGCTGAATGTATATTCCTATGCATGCATGCACCGAAATATGCTATAGACGTTTAGATGTATTTTTGTGCTTTGTGTTGTCATGGTCTAGTAACAGTGAGGGTTTTGCTAAGATAATGGATACGTTTAAACTATGTAGTTAAAATTATAATCGACAGACATGGCTTAATAGTCTTGTAACTTATTTTTTACTAAGATCTCATACATAATTACATCAACAGAGCAGGTTACAGAAACAGTGAAATAAATACTCATAACTACTCTAGTCGTCTAGTGGAGATAACAAAGTTTTCGGTACGTCTACCAATGTCAATTGATATACTTCTGACCACGTCATAAAAGCATGACCCACAAAATGAGTTGACAAATTAATGAAAGCATAAAAAACCAAGTACATACATCTATAGCCTTTCGAAAAAAAATTATATACAACTATAAAATGCTGGAAGCTAAGCTAGATGTTGGCTTTTAAAATAAAATAAACATGCCATCTAGGTTAATGTCTTTTTCTTTAACTCGCCATCTATGGGCATCAGATTCATGTCGGTGGCATGACGTATCTAACCATTATGTTAGCCTGTTAGGTCTCGAGGGCTCTGATATCATTTGTGGTTAGCCATGACCTAACATAGTGGTTAGATACGTCATACCACTGACATGAATCCGATGCCCATAAATTTGTACATATATTGAAAGTTTAAATAGAGAAGTAACAAGTATGAAGTATCCCAATAGCTAAATGGGCTAAGCGAAACAGGCCTAATAGCAGTGTCGATGTTTGAATGTTTGATGATGATTTTAAGTTCTTGATGATGATGTTTTAGGGATTTAGGGGTTTTTCTTTTTTAATGTAGGATGGTCACACAAGGTTAGGATGAGGTTTGTGTTTTGGCTTCATGAAAAAGTGAAAAGAAAATAGAACAGTCGACTGTTGGTTTTTCATAGGGCGTGTTTGGTTTGGTTTTCTCAAATATAATGCAAAAGGGTGTTTGGTTCGGTCAGTCCGGGTTTTAGACAGTTTTGGTCATTTTTGAGCCGAACCAACCCGAGACCCTAAACCCTATAAAGAAGCAACCGAGACCGAACTGATGGTTCTTTGGTTCATATCAGGTTGTATCTGTTAGTGTATTATTATTCGTCTGTTATTAGTCTAGGTAATAGACTAATAATAATACACTAGCAGTGTCGGGTAGGTCGGGTTTCTCAGTCTGGTCGGGTTTTGGGTGTTCCATGCTCAGCCCTATTAGAAACTACTAAGGTCTCTAGCTTCCGTGGACAAAGCAGCAATTACTAAGATTTATCAGGAACATGCACTTGTGCAATCCATGAGTAAACAAGTGTTTGGAATTGCTAATTTTGAAGTGCTTATCTCTATTCTCTACTGTGTTCAAAATCTCTATTCTCTATTATATATAAAAAGAAAATCATTTTTTTTAACACTTAAAAACTTAAAAAAAAAAAAAAAAAAAAAAAAAAAAAAAAAAAGTAAGGTTTAATTACTAATATACCTTTAACTAAAAATTATAACAACGTTCATCATTAAATTAATAGCTTAAATATATTTTATTCCATAAATTTTTATTATTTTTCGTTTCTAACCCGTATAGTATTTTTTTTTTTTTTTTTTTTTTTTTTTTTTTTTTCACAATAACTACATATTAAACTTTTGATTGTTGTATCAAAGGTCACACCAAAATCATAAATTTACAAATACAATTATTTGATGCTATAGATCGTCGGCGTTTGCAGGTATTCTAGTGGTTAAAATAGGTGTCCACATGCTTTTTAGAATAGAGTTTTATTTAAACAACTTATCTACATAATTCAAAACAAGATAACCACTTAGATATAGCTAAACAATACAAAACACTATTTAAATTTTTTTTATTGGATTCATATGAAACTTTTTCATGGACTTTTATATCTAAATCACTTAAAAGCGATAAATACGTCTGAAGTGTTTAAAGTACAAATAATTTATAAGACTTTCCCTGTTTCTTTAAAATAAATTATGTTATGTGCTTATTTTATACTAGGGTTTAGAGGGTTTTAGCTTCTCTATGGAAACGATTGCCAGAGGTTCATCAGAGATAGTTACTGATGATCACGAACTCCCTTTATCGGTACATGCAGTCATGTCCAACGATGACCTATTAATCGAAATCTTACTTAAGTTACCAGTAATCTCACTTCTTTTGTTTAAATCCGTATCCAAACGTTGGTTATCTCTAGTAACATCACCTGCTTTCATAATGCATCGTAGCCAAATCCCTAACATGGATCGTCCGTCAGGTCTCTTTATCATGGATCCTTTTGAAACAGATAGATTTGATTTCGTGCAGTTGGATGACAGAATTCCATCCGACACATCTCGGTTTAATACCATCTTTAAACCTCCTTGCAGTAATGGTTTTGTTAAGCAGTCGTGCAATGGTTTGCTTTTATGCTATCTTGGTCCTGATAAGTACTGTGTATATAATCCGTCCATTAATCTCTTTAAGATGCTTCCACAACCCCCCCATATCTTGAGACCTGGTAATATTAGTTGTGCAATGAAAATGGCTTTTAATCCTCATAAATCACCTCACTACAAAGTTGTGTATGCTTCGGTTGGTTTGTCTATTCAAATACAAACTTACTCTTCAGAAACGTGCAATTGGAGAAGTAGTGTTTGCAGCAATCGATTTTCTGCCGAATTTTTTTCAGGTTTTAATGATGTAATTTATTGGAATGATGCTATTCATTGGTTAATTCTTTCTAAATGTGAGGCTTTGCATTACAAGTTAGATATTGTGAATGAGGTTCCCGCTTTAACAAACCTACTACTCCCTTTGTCGTTGGATGGGAAATTATTTGAGTCTCGTGGTTGTTTACTTCTTCTTGGTATGGACTATACTCATTCTCATCAGTTGAATATTTACGAGATGAGCAGTGGGTGTTTAGAGTGGTCGTTCAAGTATGTTGTTAATCTTGGTCACATTATAGTGCAATTTGTTGGAAAATTGATGATTTGCTCCCGTATCTGGCGTATTGTTTTGGGAGAACAAAAAGAGGATTCTTATATGGTGATTAAATTAAATAAAAAGGTTGTTCAATACAATATCGTATCAAAAACATGTTGTGACCTTTGTGAAACGAGCTTATTTAGCCCTACTGGTAGTTTTCTGTTCACTGCATCTTTTGCTAATGCATGATTATGCTTTCTATTTGAGGTATGATCTTCGTGTCTTATGTCGTCATGCCACAATGTTCATTAACAACTGTGTATACCATGAACTGTTACTGTTATGACTTAGAGAAGCTCATTTTGGAGCTTCTGTGGTCTGTATCTTCCATGAACAAAGAGGTGTAATAACTTTCAAAATCAACTTAAAACAATGGTCATGAGTTAGTATTAGTAGCACAGTACTTATAAGAGTTAATAGGAGCATGCAGTTTGAATTCAGAAACAACTTGCATAGTTTTGTTCGTTAACGTTCTATGAACTTATTAGGCATCAAGCATACTAATTAACATGGTTTTCAGGTTCTGAACATGAAGATACATTATGCAATAGAGGAAAGAGATGTGGCATCTTGGAATTTGGTTAGTTATTATCAAATAGTAATTGACGAATTGACGACGGTTATGATGATAAAAATGTTTATGAGAAGCTGCTACTAAGACAGTTGTACATATGAGCCGTAATATGTTTATATCTGCTTTTTTCTTGTCTACACATTACTAGTTATTTCTCATTTACATTAGACATGTAAGTCATTATCTCTCATTTTGGTTCTTTTGTGATCAAGATATTCTTCATTCTCCTGTTTGGCTGGTAATATTATATTATTATATTCCCGTTCTCTACTTGTAAATGATCCCTTGTAATTGTAAAATGCTAAAGGGGCGTTATGATCAAATCTTAGCACTTAGCAGTAATAAAAATCATGCTTTTAGTTCACCGTCAAATCTTTCTGTGCTTCTCCATTTCCCTGCCCAGCTGGTTGCATAGCTCATAGGAATTGGTTGTGGTCAGATTTACAACCATTTGATGCCAGTTTCAGTTCATTGATAGGTTATTTGCCCGATTCAGTATATTGTTTGGAAGATACTGCAAGTGTTACGGTGTTGGAATGTGATAAATTGCCTGATTTGGTTCTTTGCATCTTTTACTGAAGTGACTACTTTATGATCCAGTTTTTGAATTTATAAACGAAAGGTTGAAAATTTTAAGCATTTACTCATGACTCAGATGATTTCAGTCTTGCTTGTCTATTACGTAGTACTACATTATTTTTTAGCCACAATGGGTCAAACTGGTAAAAGTCACCAAAAGGCTATTATTTAATCTCGACAATCTCCTAAATCATTTTATTTGATTATTTAAATTATTAATCTAATAACATTTTTAATGTATTCATAAGATAGATGACGAATACCAACTGTTTAAGGTACATAGAATCATGATTCAACCATTGAAAACAATGATTTTATTCCAAAGACAATGCAAAGTCCTACTAATGCTTTATTCAGCATCAAATGAATAGAACATCAATATGTTCAAAAGCAAATCTCTCAGATATCGAACTTGCCAAGCTCTTCCCTCCAAGGACAGCAGCAATCTGACATAAACCTTGCCTCTAACACAAGAAAACAATCAGTTAACAAGACATGTCAAAAAGTCAAAGTCAATATTTATGTTTTAAATATATGAACTTACAAGATCCCTCCAAGAACAAGACCCCATGGGTTTTCAGCTGCAGCCAAACCAACTGTAGCCACCTGCAAATTAACTTTAAAAGGTAAGAATGACGATATTTTATAACCATATTGATTACTTTAGGACTATGACCACTGACTATGACACTTTAAAATAGAGAAAGGTGATCAGAATACAAAAAAATAAAAACAAATACGAAAAAACACTTGCGACCGACAGATGAAAGGCAGCCTGTGAAGACTTTTCTCTTCGGGTGACGCGTCGCCAAGATCTTAACGAATGAAGTATTATTTTTCATTTTAACACTAACGATGAGAAAAGAATTGAAGGTTCATGTAGTAAATAAATCGAATAAGCTACCAAATCATATTAAACTAAGAAATGAATGCATAAATTGATCATAATAATAGAAATCCGTTTTCAAACAAAAGTTACATGGACATGTGATAAGCTCATGCTTGCACCGAATTATATATTTAACAACAAATTGTCATGATTGATTTGATGGAGATTACGTCAATTTCGAGCCAAAAAAGATGAACTTAGATGCTATCTTTATAGTATATAAGAAGAAGCATTGCGACAACAAAGTAGCAATTACTAAGATTTAAAAGGAGCACGACGTACTTGTGCAATCCACAAGTAAACAAGTGTTTGGAATTGCTTGTTTTAAGATATTTGTTTATTTTAGAACAGAGTTTATTTCAAAAACTAAGACATTTTTAAAATAGATAACCATTTAGATAAACAATGCAAAACACTATTTTAAAAGGGTGTTTGGGTAAGTTATTTTCGAGGCTTATCTACTTAAGATTTTTGTGTACGTATATTTTTGGCTTAATACTAGGGTTTATACTTTATAGGGTTTCATAGTTTCTCCATGGAAACTGTTGCCGGAGGTTCATCTGAGATACTTACTAGTGATGATGTGAGTGCATCTAACGAACTCCCTTTATCAGTAAATATAGTTGTGTCCAATGGTGACCTATAAGTCGAAATCTTACTTAGGTTACCCATAATTTCACTTCTTTTGTTTAAATCAGTATCCAAATGCTGGCTATCTCTAATAACATCCCCTACTTTCATTCTACATCGTAGACAAATCCCTAACATAGATCCTACGTCCGGTCTCTTTATCAGGGATCCTTTCGAAACAGATAGATATGATTTTGTGCCGTTGGATGGCAGAATTCTAGCCGGCACATCTCGGCATAAAAACATCATTAAACTTGCTTGCAGTAATGTTTTTGTTAAGCAGTCGTGTAATGGTTTACTTTTATGCTATACTAATATTCCTGATAAGTACTATGTGTACAATCCATCCATTAATCTCTTTAAGATGCTTCCACAACGCCCTCATAACATGAAATCAAGTAATATTAGTTGTGGTATGAAAATGGCTTTCAATCCTTTCAAATCACCTTGCTACAAAGTAATGTATGCTATGGGCATTAATGACGATGATGTTGTTTCTTCCATTCAAATACAAACTTACTCTTCAGAGACACATGATTGGAGTAGTACTGTTTATAGCAGTCGATTTACTACCCATTGTTTTTCTGGTTTTGAACATGGTATATATTGGAATGATGCTATTCATTGGTTAACTATCTTTCCTGTCAAGGCTATGCATTATAAGTTACATACTGTGAATGAGGTTCCTTCTTTAACAAACATGCTGTTGTTGAATGGGAATGTAGCTAGGGATCGTAAGTTATTTGAGTCTCGTGGTTGTTTGCTTCTTCTTAGTATGGACAATACCGATTCTCATCGGTTGAATATTTACGAGATGAGCAATGGGTGTTCTGAATGGTCGTTCAAGTACTTTGTTAACCTTAATGACATTGGGGGATTTACAAAACATTGGAGGATTTGTTCCCGCTTCTGGTGTATTGTTTTGGGAGAACAAAAAGAGGATTGTTTTATGGTGATTCGGTTAAATGAAAAGGTTATTCAATACAATATCGTGTTAAAAACTTGGCGTGACCTCTTTGAAACGAAATTATTTAGCCCTAGTAGCTTTCTCTTCACTGTGTCTTTTGCGAGTGTGTGATTATGCTTTCTATTTCAGGTATGATCTTCATATCTTATGTTTTGTGTTACAATTTTCATTTATGAACTTAACTGTTACTATTATGATTTAATGAAGCCTATTTTGAGCTTCCAAGGTCTGTTCATGAGGCATAATAATTTTCAAAATTAGCTAAAAACAATTGTCTAAAGTTAGTATTATTATCAAATTGCTTGTAATATTAAATAGGCACATGCAACGTAAATTCAGAATCTATGTACAGAGTTTCGTTAATGGTTATTGCTGACATTTTATGAACTCGATAGGCACTGAGCTTACTAATTAATAAGCATTTCAGGACCTGAACATGAAGATACATAGCAAGGGCGGAACTTTTAAGGGGCAGGGGAGGGTCCCGGCCCCCCAAAAGTTGCGCCAACTAGTATAAATATTATAGGTTTTAGGGATAATTTAGTTGATAATGTTAGAATATGAGAATATGCGGAAGCGTATGAACATCTATATCATATAAAAGATTAACATAAATTAAATAGGAACGTACATTTTGTGATTCTAGCAAAACAAGAAGCAATAAATAATCTTGAACATGTGATGAACCCTAATTAGGGTTTATAAGGATCAATGATTAACCCCTTACCGTTTTGTTAATCGATCCAAGATACTAGCAATAGTGTGTTAGTACCACGTTCTTGTACACACGAATTAATAACGAATTAATGTGATTGCAAGATCAAATAAACACTAGATTATTAGTTAAACAAAAATCGACTAATCCCTTTAGAAGGGTTTGGGTCGATCGGTTTTAGGAGCAAAGAAAAAGAGGAAAACAAAACTTAGGTTATGTATGTGTACAAGAGATCACCAAAACAAATAACCTAATGTTTGTATATATATAGTGAATGTAAACTTGGTGAGCAAGTTAGGGCAAGGGAAATCCCCTCCCTTTGATGGATCGACCGACCATAGCCCAAGGAAGGGTCTTCCGGATCCTTCTTCTCCTCTAATTACATTTTAGTCCTTATTCTTTGCCCGTTAGTCAATTCCATTAAGTAACGACCGTTAGCCAATTATAGTGTTTAAATAATTATATATATCTAACATTTAATATAAAATAATTATTGTCCATTAATTCTCATCCGTAACGTGTGCAATCCCGTGGTCTCGGGTTCGATACTAGACATGCACATATTAATATTTATCCATAAACTCCAACAGCTCCCACTTGGATATCTATTAATAGTGCAATGACATTAGTTAGCGTCTTACAACACGCCAATGTCCCTAGTTCAACTCGAGGGAGGTCTCCTGGAAAAACCTTTAATGATACATCATTATCATTATCCTTTTGTTACTAATACTACGTTAATAAAGATATGGATCTTAGTCATCCTTTAATTAACAATTCTGTTTCTCGTTGTTTATGATTGAGCAAGATTACCAAAACATCTGAACGTATTTCATATAGACTTTGGGCGTGTGCACGCAAACATCTTGTCAACCCTACGAGGGGTCCAGCAGTATTAAACTTCAAAACAAAATTGAAGGAATAAATTCTTTCTTGACTACAAGAATAACCCATGGACTTTGCAACACTTCTGAAAACAACCCTTATAACTCCCTGTTACGGTGAGCGGTAGATTGCTTCACAGAAATGCACTACATCCATGACACTTATCTGGTATCTCAAGTCTGAGGATAATTATTTTCATGATTTACTTAATGACAAGATCCATAAAGTAAAATCATGTAGTTGGGATAAGTCCTATATTCAATTCATTGAATATCATGTGAAATTGGTATATCAACGCATCAATATACTTTCAAGTATATTCTAACCAATACTCATATTTGTCTTAGTTTAATGATATTTCCATATCATTAATCGACAACGGACAATTTAGAATAACATAAGTTATTCACGGATTTAAACATGCTAATATAGGACATAATTTATTATTAATGAAAACAAACATACTAAGTACTTTAATTCATTATAAATAATAATTGCTTAATATCCTTTATCCAAATACTAAATAGATCAATGCATGATAATTATTGTTAATGAATTTTGTCTCAAGTAATAACTTGAAGACAATTATGCCTCAAGTAATAACAATCATACTTGTTGACAAGGTATTATTTCATCTAACTTTGATCTGTCCGAATTTTGAGAATACTCATTTCAAGAATTCAATAAGTAAAATTCTTGTATGTGTACATCCAACTATCTTGATATAGTTACACAATATTTCATAACTGGTGTGATATCCTCAATCACCAACTTATGACAATCAAACTTTCAAATAATTTAAAGTTTAAAGTATTCTAATTCTTTAATGTATAATGCAACTATGCTCTTAGTTGAGCGCAACTAGTTCTCATGAAATCCTTCCATGACTAGTTATTGAGTGTCGTCTCAATTTAAATCAGCATCATTGTATACAAATCACAATATGCTTTTTTTTTTTTTTTTTTTTTTAATTCCGTAAACTTAATATCCATTTTGTAATGTTTGACGCCTTTCAATTTTTCAAGATTTATTGTCAACTATAACAATTACGCAACAATTTGCCATATTGTTTATACTTAGAATTTAGGAGCAATTCCAGGTTGAGGATCATTTATTCTAAGTCAAAACATATTCCATTAGAATATTCATTACACAAGCTATCAAATATCTTTCAATTAGATTTATTTACTGCACATGTTTATTAAATAATAAACTTTAGTTCCAAGGTTGTACGTTTTATTTTTTAAATCTTTCAAATAAAGTTTCATTCCAAACTAAGTCTAACCTTTTACTTATATGGAATGTTACTCTATAACATATATGATTTAGTAAATAAAACATAACACTCCCACTAGCTTTCAGGAATACTTAGAAATTATCTTATTTCAATTATAAATCAAAACATGGATTTAATAATTAAACTTAAGAGTAATCTCTTAGATGCATGCATTTATCCATTCATGGATTATTGCACTTTGTACACTATCAAATATTTATTTGAATTCATAAACTCCTTTTGATTACTTATCGTCCTCGCTCAAGTAATCATTCAAGAAAGAGTTTTTGATATTCATTGTCAAATTTCATATTCATATAAATATGACAATTACCATCTTTGTATCATTAATGTGCTTAGAAAAGAGTATTCAATCATAATTAATTGTTTAAATATGATTAATAATCTTGTCATAAGACAAGCATTAAGATATGTATACAATTTTGTCCATATAATTTCTAAACAAAGATTTAAACCACTAGGGTTACATAATCTTTGAATAAACTTATCTTCATTCTCTAACCATTAAGAATTAAGATAAACCAAATTTTAAATTTGAATATCTTTATGAACAGCATCTATAACATTCATAATGTGAGTAATTTACCCAATTCATTATTTTGGTAATATTACATCATATAATCATCAGCATATTGATTAAATATCTTAGATATCCAAGTGGATCTATGAATGAGAATTCCAACATCTTGAGGTTTGTCATTTACATGTTTAGCCTCATCATGATTTTCACTAGTGTGTTTTTAAAAGATTATGTATCTTGTAATTCTATCTTTTCAAGATAAAATACTCCAACTTGCCTTTAGTATTATATAAATACTTAGCAATTAGAGCAACAATTCAACGTTCTCTTTTAGGACATTACAAATACACATTGACAGTTCCTGACATTCTTTTGTTAATAACTTTCACATAAGTAGATTAACAAATTCAGGACTCCAATTTAAGACTTAATATGATTCATTACATTTCATAATTCAATAGTGTCTTATTAATCTTCTAGGAGTCTAATTGAGTATTTTCAATCCGTACTCAATTTTCTAACCTTGATAACTTTAGGAAGAAAAGAAGTCATAGTTATCTTCAATCAAACAATCTAATAAGAGTTTGATTTCCGTAACTGAACATACCATAAAAATGTGGTATTTCACTTAGAATTAATATTGTAAGAAGATCTAACAATATATATATATATATATATATATATATATATATATATATATATATATATATATATATATATATATATATATATATATATATATATATATATATTCCTTTTGACATACCTATTTACCAACTAAGTCAACTTAATGGTATAATAGTATTTTCAAACCAATTGCATGTTTTATCACACAAGTACTTTTGACCAAGTCACTTCATGTTTATGTCTCATAAAAACATAAACTTGTTATAATCCCACTATACGTTATTAATCATTAATCAACTTAATGACTTCTTGTATATGTCTTAATTAAAAGACCATAACAAGCTAACATCTTACTTTAGTATAAGTCTTGTAATACTTAAAAGACTTTATGTTTATAACTATACAATAAAGTATAAACATGTATAATTAAAGTAATCATGAACACCACCATTTGGTTTCAATAACATTTTCAAGTTAACACACTACTTCATTTATTTATGTCATTCTAAGAATACATAATTATTGAAGTAGTATTATATTACTTCATGCATTTATGTCATTCCAATAATACATAAATATTAAAGTTGAAGTAGTATTGTTATTGACACACGTTCTAATAGATGTCTAATTTAGAAATAGTAAATTATCCATGTTGGTCTCACGCATACATGAAAATTCACCTTGTTGTTAATATTTAGCCTGCGTCTCACGTTTACTAAATTTCAACACCAAGTGTTTCTTAGATTAGATGTATATTAATCATATTGGAACTATAGTCTCTTACTTTGCAGTTAAGAGAGTCCGTTAAATCATATTCTCATGTGTTGTACCTTGCACACAATGTAGATTTCTCCCACTTGTGCATGGAACAACATCATGTACCACATAAACAACACGCACGCGTTTGTTAATGTGAACAATATAATTTGTGTCATTTAGCATAACTAGCAGATATAGAGTTTACTCAATCAATCAAGGAAAAGCACATGACTATCCTTGAAAATATTAGTGTCTATATTTGGAAAGTAATTATCTTGAGATATTCAAAGATAATCTGAGTTACAATTAAGACAATAAGTCTTATAACTCCCACTGAATTAGAGAACATTACAATAATCCCTTATTCAGCCATAAGAACCCAATACTCCCACTGAATTTGACAACATTGTAAATGTTTCATTAATCAGTGAAAAGGAAATAGTGTACTATTTACTTTCCTACATCTTTTAATAAAACCCATTCCAACAATTATATATAGGTTCTAAAAGAATGTATTCTACTACGTAAATGTGATTCATCACATTCCAAACTTTTAACTTGAAAAAACTGGGCATGCAATTTCATCATGTATAGATCTACCATTCCAACAGTTGTATGTAGTATCTTTAAATGGTCAAAGCAAAACAACTTGATAAAAATAATCTATTTTTTTTTTTTTTTTTTTTTTTGGCAGTAACAAGTCTAGATTCTAATTAAATAACTCATAAAATGCAAATAATCATAACTATTAAAGTTTGCTATGAGTTATGTATTTAGAATTTAGACAATTCTAATCATCCTATTATACATTTCTCATTCATGAAAAGGAATAGGATTAAGTCTCGCACTTCTCTTATAGAAAGAAGACTTGGTTTATTCTTTTAGTAAAATTGACTCTAACCAGAAAACCCATATGGGTGTAGATCAATTTACTTGATAAAAGAATAACTTACGTTTACGGTTTTAATGTTGCATTAATACATTTAAAGAATTTACAAAATTCAATTTTAGAATTTTCGAAAATTTATATTTCCAAGAAAATATAATACCCAAGGATATATTCATATAACCAACATATTTTCTTGAAAATCTAGGATCCAACTTACATAGATTCCACTACATCAGTTGATCTGCTAGTGGTGAAAGTATAAAAGATGGTAATCTGTCGAACAATAATTGGCAAACACTTTTCCAATTCCTAGATCATTATGGGATTTACATCAAATTGATTCATCAATTTGTCATGTAAGCATGTTTCATCCCATCTCATGCCTTAAGTTCTAGGTCTCACGCATCAACTTAATTAAGTCGTCAAACTTAGAAACTGCAAATTCTCCATGTGTGGTCTAACGTACATTTAGAAATTTACCTTGTCATTAAAATTTAGCCTGCGTCTCACGTTTACTAAATAATAACTTCAAGTGTTTCTTATAGTTAGATATCATGTAACTTAAATTTTAAGGTATTTTAGTTTGATGTGAAAATCTAATCATGTATAAAGATGCATGCACTCATCTTTATATCATAAGTTTAAAAAAAAAAAACTTTTTATTACCAATTCTTGAAATTAATACACAAAGTTTTACTTGAGGTTTAAAAACCTTAAGATGACTTTCTACAAGAATGAATTTAAAAGGACGTATTCGTAAGTGTGATAACCAAGGCAGACTCTAACGCTCTTTTCAAGCCTTCTTACCACGACTATGAATTTTGTCTTAAAGGAGTTACTTTTAAAAGCATGTTGTACAAAACATCAATCAAGCAAAAATTTATAGATTCAATCTCGAAACATGTAATAAAGTATGAATCTTGCTAGTCTCGCCTTGGAGCGAATTACCGTGCGAAGCGAACAGTTGTTGGCACATAAGACACCGCAAGGTTCAATCTTTATCACTTAAAGTTTCACCATTATTAGTCCATATTATTTTCTTTATAAAAATTACCCTTTTATTGCTTACAACGTGTCCAACAAAATAAAACAATAAAACAAGTAATTAAAGACAAATCAAGCAACTAATAAAATAACAATTATAAGGTGAAACAATTAGCCACATGCATTCTTGATTAAAAAAGATCCTAATATAATCAATTCTATGTTTCAATATGCATATAATCAACTAGGGCCTTCCCTTCTTAAAGGAAGTGAGCCACATACATTGACGAATCAATTGCGTAGGCCAAAGTCAATCACATACCACATAGCACATAAATTGATTTTAATAATAATGGGGTCTTCCCCAATTAGATCTATATAAACATGTGACAAGGCTTAACAATTAATAACCCATGACATGCATGTTTTGTCACGGATCAAAACATAACAATTACCAATTAGGTTATAGGATACGCCCAAATAACATATAAACATGTAGGCTACCTAGGGTTTCTAATCCAATTAATATTAAAAAAAACCACAAACCCTAATTTGGATAAAGAGGTAATCGACCCCCCCCCCCCCCCCCCCAAAAAAAAATTTTTTTTTTAGGGTTTAGGAAATTTAAAGAACCCTAGATCTATAAAACAACCTAACATGCATCTAAAACAATCAAAATTCATTTTTTTATGTGTTTTATGTAATCAATTACATGTTATAGCAAGCTCGTGATACCACTGTTAGAATATGAGAATCATGATAATCATAAAATAGGTAAGCACATATGCGGAAGCGTAGGAACATCTATAACATATAAAAGATTAACATAAATTAAATAGGAATGTACCTTTTGTGATTCTAGCAAAACAAGAATCAATAAATAATCTTGAACATGTGATGAACCCTAATTAGGGTTTATAAGGATCAATGATTAACCCCTTACCGTTTTGTTAATCGATCCAAGATACTAACAATAGTGTGTTAGTACCATGTTCTTGTACACACGAATTAATGTGATTGCAAGATCAAATAAACACTAAATTATTAGTTAAACAAAAATCGACTAATCCCTTTAGAGGGGTTTGGGTCGATCGGTTTTAGGAGCAAAGAAAAAGAGGAAAAAAAAACTTAGGCTATGTGTGTGTACAAGAGATCACCAAAAACAAATAACCTAAGGTTTGTATATATAGTGAATGTAAACTTGGTGAGCAAGTTAAGGCAAGGGAAATCCCCTCCCTTTGATGGATCGACCGGCCATAGCCCAAGGAAGGGTCTTCCGGATCCTTCTTGTCCTCTAATTACATTCTAGTCCTTATTCTTTGCCCGTTAGTCAATTCCATTAAGTACTAACGACCGTTAGCCAATTATAGTGTTTAAATAATTATATATGTCTAACATTTAATATAAAATAATTATTGTCCATTAATTCTCATCCATAACGTGTGCAATCCCGTGGTCTCGGGTTCGATACTAGACATGCACCTATTAATATTTATCCATAAACTCCAATAGATAATACAAACAAATCTCCGATTCGGCCCCCACAAAATAAATCCGGCCATCCCAAAATAAATGTTCAAGTTCCGCCACTTCATAGTACAACTGAGGAAAGAGGTGTGGCGTCTGTGAAATTTAGGTAGTAATCACGACATCAGTTATGAGGATAATTATGTTTATGAGAAGTTGTACAATTCATATTTATGTTTAACACTCTTTACACTTTGTTATTTGGGTTCAGATCCCTTCAAATAGCTTTCAAAATAATTCAACTTCCGCTGGTTCGTAATTTACACTAGTTATATGCTCACTTACATGAATGTTGTTATGATTCAACGAAACCCCTTTAGCCTAAGACGGAGTAGCTAGTAAGGTCACTAGCTTCTATGCTTACTTAAAGGCTTTAGGAGCTAGTAAGGTATCCCAACACTAGCTTCTATGGACAAAATAGATTTCCTAAACATTAATAGGATCGTTCAGTTGTGCAATCCGCAAGTAAAGAAGTGTTTGGAATTGCTAATTCTAAATTGCTTAAGATTTATATAAGCACTTTAAGATAGTTATAAAACAGACGCCAACATGTTATAAGATGTTGTAAAACCTTAAAGCTTAGCGCAGAATCAATCAAAGCACTCATCACCAGAAAAATCGACAACATCCTGCTGCAAGATCACAAGACCATAGGCAAAGAAAAAAAGCACACACACAATATCCCTCCAACGCTTTTATTAACCAAGTTTACAACATCAATACAAAGAAGAATCTATCTATAAAGATGAAGGGGTACAATTAATCGGAATTCGAACTGCATATATGATTTTTGTTTGTCTTCCACATCAAGCAATCTTCGTTCAGGTGTAAGCTTAACCCTATTTAACCAAGTAGACTTAAGGCCTGTTTACTTAATAAAGTGCCTTATAAAGATTGTAGGTCATACATGGGGGCCACGTCTCTGGGAGGAGATGAAATTTTAAGCCTTTAGCTAAGAGAATTTTGGTGGCCCATTTAAAAAAAAGAATTATTAAATTATGATTGAATTAATATCATTTGAGGACCAAACTTTATTCACATACTAAGGGACTAATTTTCACCCTCTATCTTCCCTCTATCTTTATTTGATCTAATACATGTGATTAATCCCAATAATTAAAAAAAACCCATTTTCATCATTTTTTTTCAAATATTAATATCTTTCAAACCGTTAATTGTTAAGCGAAAAAAAATATACCGTTACGACGAGCATTTAATTATCTTTCTACATATAGGCACTTTGATATATTTTCGACAATTTTTTTCGCGTGTTTTTTCGTGACCGAAAAAATCATATGTGATATATCAGATGTGATATTACATATCACATGTGATATTACACTAATATCATATGTGATATTACGTAATATCACATGTGATTTTTTTTGCCACAAAAAAATGTGAAAAAAATGATTTTTTTCTCGAAAGTATATCAAAGTGCCCGTCTATAAAAAAATAATTAAATGCTCGTCGCGATGGTGTAATTATTTTCGCTTAACGATTAACGGTTTAAGAGATATTTAAATTATAAAAAATTGGTGAAATATTAAAATGTTTTTAATTTCAACCATTGATTTCTTTTTATAGAAAGATAATAAATGCCCATCTATATAAATTATAAAAAATGGGTGAAATATTAAGTGTCTGTCTATAGAAAGATAATTAAATAGTGAAATATTAAGTGCCCGTCTATAGAAAGAGATATTTAAATTATAAAAAATGGGTGAAATATTAAGTGCCCGTCTATAGAAAGATAATTAAATGCTCGTCGCGATGGTGTAATTATTTTCGCTTAACGATTAACGGTTTAAGAGATATTTAAATTATAAAAAATGGGTGAAATATTAAAATGTTTTTAATCTCAACATTGATTTCTTTTTATATGGATGGTGGGATGAGTCCCTTGATATGTAAGAAAACTTTGGTATTTAATATAACTCGCCTCATTATGATTTGTGGTCCGCACATGTTAGCTAAAAGATGATTAAGTGCTAAATAAACATCCCCTTAGATACACGTATACATAAGACATTTACTTAAAAAAAAAAATCTATAACAAATAACTATAACTACTACTTAAATAAAAACACGAAACACTATTCTAAGAGTGATGGAGTTGTTGGGTAAATTTATTTAGGGAGGCTTATCTACTTAATTAATTAACATTTTTGTCTATGTATTACTGTACTTTTTTTTATTGGACTTGTATAAAACAATCACTTATCATCTTTTTAGGGCACGTTTGGTATGCCTGAATTGCAAAGAATGAAAAACCAGTAGAGAATGAAATTGCAAAGAAAGAGAATGACTCCAAAAATAAATAAGGTATTCCATTGTTCGGTAAAAGTAGGGAATGAAGTGCTGAGATTGGCTCGAAAATGTTTTCTTGTGTTTGGCGTGTACAGAGAATGATACACTAACGTGTAGATTATCTTTTTGGAACAAAGTTTTTTATCCTCATTTACAAAGAATGTTAAACCAAGCTAATTATGCATACTACAACCACTGAAGCAATAGTCCGATGGGCAGAGCTCTCGTGCTTGAGTCAATAGACCCGGTTTCGGGTCCCATCCTTGGCATTTGCTTCAGATAGGAACCTGACTCCGTAAAACCTATGGGCACACTGGAGAGACTTTGGGAATTAGAGATCAGGGGTCGAGTCTCGGCTCGTCTCACTCCAGGTGGTGCTCCTCTAGGCTAGGAGAGTTGCCAGAGTTATTCTTTGTAGGGTGGAAAATGGCTGTAGCCAAAAGGCACCCGGGATCAGGGTGTTCCCGCCAATATACACCTTTTTGGAATTACGCAGACTTCAAAAGGAAAAAAATAAAAAAAAAAAATTTATTGTGCTGATCACCAAATCAAAACAGATATGTGACCCTTTATGAAGAATCAAAACTGTTGAAATAGAATGGATATGTAACCCTTTGTTTCCACTCCCTTTGTCAAACAAACACACTGAATGGTTCTTTTTCTTATTCTTTGCTTTCCATTCCACTGTGCCAAACATTCCCTTAGGATGTATATGCGATTAGCATTATAATTTAAAGCGATTAATAATTAGCTTTTCTTTATTTATTTAAAACCTAGCCGGTTATGTACTTACATATACACATTATTCTTTAAGTTTTTTTTAGAAAACCTACCAAAACACCCTAATAATATTTTCTTGATCGAAGTGTAATATAAGGGTTTAGAGGGTTTAAGCTTCTTGATGAGGCGAAAAATGATCCGTTTTTAGGGAGTCATTTAAGCCTAAATTCGAATTTATTTGATCAAATATTGCCCTAAATCGTTCCTTTTGTGATTTTAGGTACTTTGGGAGTGAAATCTGGAAAAGGAAGCAATTCGGACGTTTTTGGAGCATAAAAGTGAAGAAAACGCCAAAGTCTTAATTTTCCATGCTGGAAGCAGTAGGTGACGGCGTCAAGAGTAACTCCCTGACGGCGTCAAGAGCAAAATTCCATGACGATCCAGTAAAGATTTGACGGCGTCAAATGTAGATCAAGGCAGTCCGAGAATAGTTTTGGCGGCGAGGTGACGGCGTCACAATGTTGGTCTTGACGCCGTCAGACCCCTTTCTCTATATATAGTTTTCTAATTTTCACATTAAAAAGAGAGAAGTTTTGGAGAAACCCTAAGTACGATTTTGGTGCGAATTTTACAGGTTTTTCAAGGGTTCCAACCCCTTGATACCTTTCATGTGTAATTAAGATAAGTGTTTTTTTAATTCAATCAATATGTCTATGTGTTGGTTGTCTATATCTTGTTTTGTGCGATTTTATTTTTGTTTGTTTGTTATTTGCTTTTGTATGCATGTTTTATTTTTATTGTTGGTTGATCATGTTTCTAAACTAAATAGTGGAAATACTTTACTTTGTTGTTTTGGCCTAGTCTTAACTCCACCTAAAGGTATTTTTGCAAAAGATAAGTGTAAGGGGAAACCCCAAATATGTTTTTAAGAAACAAACCGATCATGATTCTCCACAATATTAAATGAACATGTATATTCGTATTTGTTAGAGTCAAATGCTTGTATTGAGTCATAATGAAGTTTTGCAGGATTTTCCAGGAAGTAGGACCAAGTTTTTCCAGAAATTTTCCGGAAACTTAACATAAGGATTTATGTAGGTCACTTCTGACGGCGTCAAGAGTTTACTCTTGACGGCGTCAAGTGTAAAAATCTGGAAATTTTACCAATTTTGTTTTTCTAACGGAGTCTTATGGTTTTTGTGAATTATTAAGTTTTATAATCTCCAGGAGATCTGCAAACTTCATTCCACAAGCATTATATCTTATTTTGTTTTCTAGGATTTAGTAACTTATATAGGATGTCGCCGATTTTACGCGAGGTTATTTTGTCTATTTTCTTAGGATTTACAGGTTATGTATGACAAGAAGATGATTTATATTCTGGAAGGGAAACTTTGATTGTTCATTTTCTTGGAGGAAAATTTAACCTGGCCACCTTATTATCCATACCGAGCGAATCAGGGGAGTATTTGATTTCATTCTATTTACTTTTTCACTTTTACATTCTTTACTTGAACATTGGGGACAATGTTCATCTTAAGTGTAAGGGGAGGGTAAAAAGATGATACCTTACATATGCACTTTCGCTTGAGTTTGTTTTGTTTAATGGTAGATGTGTAATAAAACTATGAGAAATACTTGTTAGTGCAATTTTAGCGCCAAATTTAAATTTTTTTACAACATTTAAGAGTGAAACTTTAGCCATAGCAAGCGTCTCATGGATAGGAGATTGTATGACTAACACATAACAGTACTTTCAGAAAAATTTTCCACCCAAATATGTGAGGTTCGCCTTTAGATTTGATAGGAAAAGCATTTACTATTAGTGCTTATGAGTGTACCGGTAGCATTTAGATTCTAGAACTTGCGTTAGTGATGCATCCCGAGACCGCTAGTGAGACTACATTCGTGTAGTAGGATTTACTACATGATAAGAGGCATTAGGATCACCCTTGTGTTAAACCCGTATTATAATTACTTGACCATTTAATTCATATTACTTGGCTAGTTAAGTCAACTATTTTTTTCCCACACCCTTAGCGTTGTACTCATTTTTAGTACACGATACCCCTAGTACACCCCTCCGAGCCTATCTTTTCATTTCTAACTTTAAGCATCTTACTTAAAGGAATAATTTGTTACACCCCACTTAAATGTACAACCAAATCGTCTTAGCCTTCCGTGTATGCGCTCATCTTTAGTGCATTATTGTTATTTGTTAAACCCTAAGTTAACTATCTAATTGATTACATGGTTGCTAAGTCGAGTCATATCCTTGTACATATTGTTTTAGGACGATTGGGACTCATGGGTAAAGTACTTATTTTATGGAGTAATGGGGAAGAACAACATATATTACCCCCATATGTGCGTTAATCTTAAAAGTGCTCCAAGTGTTTTGATTTTCTTAATTCGAGTCATTAGATTAGTTTAATGTAAAGTATGTAAAGGTTCAAATGTAAGGGGAATATTCATTCCTTATGATGTATTATTTTGGATGGTAGGGTAAGAGTGTATAAAATAAAAAATAAAAAAAAATAAAAAAAAAAATCGAAAAAATCGAAAAAATCAAGAAAAAAAAATAGAAAAAGAAAAAGAGAAAAAAACATACGGACTACCATCCCTTTTCATTCTATGTTTATTTTATGTTTTTGTTATTTTTCATTTATTAGCTTAAGTCGAGTCTAGTCTTGGCTTAGCAACGCCATATTGTACATGTAATTAACCAAGATTGTTAACTCGCCACCAGTAAAACTTCCTTTATCCAACAAAATCGTGTATTTCATATCCCTACACCTAACGTTACAACCCTTTAAAAGACCTCTTTGATAGTTTATCCTAGGTGCTTACGCCATGTGGTGGAGGTTTGATCCTTTCCCAAGCCTATGGTAATCTATTTTGCTATGACAGGTAGTGAGAGATATCTTCCGTTTCCATATTGTAATTTACACTTTATTACACCCGAGAGATGTGAGTATCTAAACACTATTTATGAGGTGCTTGTGTATGACCTTCGTGCTTGTCTATTGGTCTTTAGTGGAACGATTAATTGTTGTAATTACTTTTATATTAGTGTTAAATGACCCCTAATTTGTCTTTTGAGTAGAATAAAAGCGCATTTGCTTGAGGACAAGCAAATCTCAAGTGTAAGGGTATATGATGAGGCGAAAAATGATCCGTTTTTAGGGGGTCATTTAAGCCCGAATTCGAATTTATTTGATCAAATATTGCTCTAAATCGTTCCTTTTGTGATTTTAGGTACTTTGGGAGTGAAATCTGGAAAAGGAAGCAATTCAGACGTTTTTGGAGCATAAAAGTGAAGAAAACGCCAAAGTCTTAATTTTCCATACTGGAAGCAGTAGGTGACGGCGTCAAGAGTAACTCCCTGACGGCGTCAAGAGCAAAATTCCATGACGATCCAGTAAAGATTTGACGGCGTCACGAAGGTAGGGCGTCAAGAGTAAAAGTCATGACGGCCTGGAAATGATTAAGTCTTGACGGCGTCAAATGTAGATCAAGGCAGTCCGAGAATAGTTTTGGCGGCGAGGTGACGACGTCACAATGTTGGTCTTGACGCCGTCAGACCCCTTTCTCTATATATAGTTTTCTAATTTTCACATTAAAAAGAAAGAAGTTTTGGAGAAACCCTAAGTACGATTTTGGTGCGAATTTTACAGGTTTTTCAAGGGTTCCAACCCCTTGATACCTTTCATGTGTAATTAAGATAAGTGTTTTTTTAATTCAATCAATATGTCTATGTGTTGGTTGTCTATATCTTGTTCTTGTCTTAATTCCATCATGCTAGGCTAGATCTATCTTGTGTTTGTTTGGATCTAATGAAACCTAGATGTTAATTATGTGTTGATTACTTGTTTATACTTGTCTTGGATGAATGATTTATATGTTAGGCTTAAGAAAACTGGCAGATCTCCAATTGGTAACATGCTTGAACGTCTTAAGAAACATGAACCGACGCGCACTAGGTCTTTATTGGTTGTATTTAATGCATGAGCCACTGTTTACAATCCCTATAGTTGTGCTGGGCATGGTGTAGGAGGAGATAAGAGCTCATAGAATTGGAGAGTTAAGTGTGCCACCCCATGAATGGTATTAAGGAATACGATCCGTCATCCATGCAATTATAACAAGTAATTAACGTGTAAAAGATGTCTAGGGAGTAGTGAAATCTAAGTAAACACATTTTCTCCACTTATTGCTCACAACTTTAATATAATTTAGTTATTTTCATTTCTTGTATTTTATTTTGATTGCATCTTTAGTATTGGGTTAGTTGATTAGCAACTAATTCCGCCCAAATCCTTCAAACCCGAGATTTTTAATTGCTTTCATAAAATATAAAAATACAAAAATAATCATCCCTCACCTTTAGAACTAGTATTTAGGTTTTCTAATCCTAGCGACACTATTCCTAAGCTGAACGATCAATCCCCCGGTACTTGTCACTATACTATACTACAACGATCAGGTACACTGCCTGATGGGGGTTGTAAGCTTCTCAAGATCCCTTGAGAGGTAAAGCCTGGTGCGATTCCCACGTATCACTTCTCCATGGAAATTATTGGTGGAGGTTTATCAGATTTGTTGAAGGTTCTTACCATTGATAATGAACTCCCTTTATCCGTACATCCAGTCGTGTCCAACAACAACCTATTAACAGAAATCTTACTTAAGTTACAGTAATCTCACTTCTTTTGTTTAAATCCATATCTAAACGTTGGTTAGCTCTAATCACATCCCCTTCTTTCATTAAGCACCGTAGACCAATTCCTAATATCGATCCTCCTACAGGTCTCTTTATCGCGCATACGCACCCTTTAAAGAAGGATGAGTTTGTGTCATTGGATAACAGAATTCCAGCTAGCACACTCCGGTTTAAAACCATATTTGCATGCGATGGTAGTTTTTCTTTTTAGGATTCAAGCAATGGTTTGATTTTATGCCAAATATCTCCTGATAGGCTTTGTGTTTACAATCCGTCCATTAATATTTTTAAAATGCTTCCACAACGCCCCAAATTAACTTGGAATCAGGTGATATTAGTTGTAGTATGAGAACGGCTTTTGATCCTCTCAAATCACCTCACTACAAATTTAAATACAAACTTACTCTTCATAAACACATTTTTTGTTAAACTTAGGGTGCGTTTAGTTGGGGAAAAACACCCTTATTTTTCACAAAATGTTTTGTCGAAAACCAAGGAAAACAGAGATCGTGTTCAAATTAGCGTTTTCCAACAAAATATTTTGCAAAACACAAAATATCATATTTCCTAACTTAACAAGGAAATTTCCAAAACAAATTTTAAATGTTTTCCTTTGTAACCCACAACCCTCTCTCACTTTCTTCAAAATAGAAAAATACAAACATCAACTAAACGCATTTTCTATATTTTCAAGTGTTTTGTGAATATAAATTTCCCTTATAACTTCTTAGAAAACTAGAGATAGAAAATAAGAGAAATATTCTCCAACTAAACGCAACCTTACTATCTACACCAGATACAAGGCCGGATATTAGCCTGTACGGGCTGCCCAACCGCACAGGGCCAAAAACTTTTATAAGGCCTCAAATATTTAGTAAAGCCCAATAATAAGACTATTTTTTTAGACCTGTAAAATATGTATATCTTAGCTTTATAAACTGTTGATGCATAATCTGGCGCGGGCCGGATTTGACGACTCTCCCTGGGCCGTTCGTCGTCTTCTCGAGCCCTGAGTAGACCTGTCAACAAAGAGAACCCGTTAGGAGTGTACCAGAGGCCGTAGCCCCGGGATCCACCTCCGACGGTCAAGTTAGTATCGGTGCGATATGGCTTATAAGAGTTAGGTTTAGGGTAACCTGTTATGTTGTACTGTGAATGGAATCCCAACCCAATATTCATAAGGCATGGATTAGGGTTTAGGTGCAGAGTGGGCCGCTGTCTGCCGGGCCTGGTCCAGTCCGGACCATACGTCCACAAGCCCACCAAGTCTAGTGTGACATAGTGTATGGCTATGTTAGGCTAGACTTAAGTTCTTTTCATGGCCACGTAGGCCCAATCAACAATGACGGTATAGCCCATGTGTGCGCAACTCAGGTGTGCACATAGGACGGACTATACTGCGCAACTCAGGTGTGCGATTGTGATTGTCTTTCAATTGTGAAGGTGGATCTCGTATGCTGCATCTTGGGTAAGGGCGTACCGTTTGTACTAGTAGCGATGCAGCATGGTGCGACAGAAGACGTGCTTCTGTGGCAGAAGTGCGCGCTGTGCGCGACAAGGATGCGCGTTGTGCCCGACAGAGGTGCGTGTTGTGCGCGAACATTACATTCGTCTTTACAACCGACAGAGGACGTCTCCCCTACGGCAAGATGGTGCGAATATTTAAATCCGTCTTTGTACCGGGCTTGCAATACCTATTACGTACGATCTGCTTCCAAATATGCCTGTGTGACTTGTACGGAAACAGTAGTATTATATACCCTGGTAGCCCCCCAAGTTTGATGGTGCTACTCATGTAGGAGCATTTAAACTTAGTTATTCAAATCCTGAAAAATACTTAATGCAAATATTAGAAGTATATGCCGCGAATCGCAACATATAAATTACTAATGAAGTAAAAGATTAGCGCTAAGCAATATATAGCACTTAGCATGTGAAATTAACACATAAGAGAAGTAGTAATGCGAATTACACCTATCGTGAGGTTTTACAAACTATATAAAAGAAGTAGTACGTAGCTAATCTACGAACGCAGTACGCTCATGGCGATTTATTGATCTTTTTCTTTTTTTTATTATAATAAAAACAATGGCGCGGATGGACACACCGTGACCGCGACTAATAGTTTCAATTGCGCGCACAAACACAAATGGATGTATCGTGACCGCATAGACTCGAACGTGCGTGGATGATCGTAGATGAACATAACATGACCACGGCTTTTGCGCAGTGCGCTCATGGCGATTGGCTAGCATCGTGGTGCCTGTACGTGACAGTGCGCTCATGGCGCCAATCTGCGAAGATTTCCGGACGCATGGCCTAACGCGGGTAGATTTATCGTGACTGCGTTGTTCGCGGCTAAAAGATAAAGTAGGTCCGATCGTGCTGATTTAGTGCGGCTATAGATAAAATCGTGTTTACCAAAATTTAAAAGATATTGCGAGATTTACTTGTTGTAAATCTACCGTAGTGATGTATGTTGTAACTCAAACGCGATCGAATACCAAGGTGATATACATTCAATCGTTTATAATAAAAGAGATAAGACAAATAAATAAACATACCAGTCCTTGTTATATACGTCTACTGCTTGCTGCTTCCCGTAAACAACGAAACACGTTGCTTGTTCTTGATCACGTGGATCATCACACGATCAAAACCCGCAAAGGGATTTATTACTGATGCATGTATAAGAAGTAAAAGAACTGGTGGATGCAATTAATATTGCATGCATAAAAAACCACTAGTATGTATGATAATCATTGGCTTGCATACTATATTGTTTCTCACTTCTTTTTGATTCGTGGAACACAGAAGACCAATTCAATGAAAAAGAAAACAATATACTAATAGGTTTTGCCTTATCTTTTCGTGTCATGTCTTTCGGGAATAATCGAATGAACAAAAGGTTCGATTTAGGTTGTGAGATCCGCCGTATATTTTTTACCAAAAGAATGAATATCCTTGCTATTAGGTTTTATTGAATATCGCATATTATTCTGTATATGCGCATCGTGTACTAGCAGAAAATAAAGAAAGAATACCGGCCTTTGAACTCGATGGTTGCTTTCCGGTGATGTGAGAACACGAAATCTGTCGGGGTCCTACGGATGGCGCCAACTTGTTGATGCATAATCTGGCGCGGGCCAGATTTGACGACTCTCCCTGAGCCGTTCGTCGTCTTCTCGAGCCCTGAGTAGACCTGTCAACAAAGAGAACCCGTTAGGAGTGGACCCGAGGCCGTAGCCCCGGGATCCACCTCCAACGATCAAGTTAGTATCGGTGCGATATGGCTTATAAGAGTTAGGTTTAGGGTAACCTGTTATGTTGTATTGTGAATGGAATCTATGTTGTATTGTGAATGGAATCTCAGCCCTATATTTATAAGGCATGGATTAGGGTTTAGGCGTAGAGTGGATCGCTGTCTGCCGGGTCTGGCCCAGTCCGGACCATACGTCCACATAAACCATTCAAGCAGTTATAAGAAAATCAAACTTTAATGCCAGCAATGTAGGATCAGTGTTATGTTTAATTTTCTTGTTTCTTAGCCCATGCTTCACTTGAATATAAAAAATTAAAAAAATCTTAATGTTACTCGAATAGTGGGTTATCAAACACATTTGTTGATTGGCAAAGACACGTTATGGATACAAAAGTTGCAAAGAAAAAAAGAATCGAATAACTTGTTAAAGATTTCGTTTCAGATGGCCTCTTTTGTAATCATGGCACAAAAGTACCAAAATTCACACGACGGCTCTAACCACATATAAAAAGAAAACATTTTTGCTTAAATTATTGCATGATATTCGTCATCGCAAAATGTAAATACCCGACAGTCTCTATGATATAGCTAGCTCGCCCATATGGTTAGCAAAATTGAGCCTCTATATCGTGTGGCAATTATTTTTCGTTTGTAACAGAAAATAAAATTTCTACACGGAAGTCACTTTTTAAAAAATAAAATTTGCAACAAAAGATATTTTTCGTGTATTACACGATCACAAAATAGAAGATACGGAGTAATTAATTTAGAAAAGTAATCAAAGACGCGTTCAAGTAATTTCCAAACATTTTCCAATCATTTATCCCTCCAAATCAAACCGACAACACCACGTTATATAAACAGTTAAACTTAAGTGAAGTTGTGAACTGTGTGACACCCAATCCGAGATATCCAGCTCCAGCTTACTCATCAGGACCTTCGAACACATTCATCATCCATCAGGTGCGTTTTCTTTATTTCCCCATTTTAGTGATTTTTAGTTTACGGGCGTTACGTTTAAGGAGGAAGCTCAGTAAATCATTAGCCGTCTAGAATTGTAGATAATATGGTTATGCGTTTGGTCGAGTTTGCAGTTAGTGGGATTCGAACTTACAGACCTCATATGTCGGACGCATAAGCACTTACCACTAGACTTTTGACTTGGCTTATCATCTTTTCCGGCGTATATATTGACTTATGGGTTATGACCTTATTATATAAACCATGTGTTGAAAAATAAGCGGGAGACAAGTGGGCTTATGGGTTGGACGGGGAACGATGGATGTTTGCCGTCTAGTGTAAAATTTTCGTTAAAGTTCATGATTTCTCCGAAATGAACATGTCCTGTCCTGAAATTTTGTGTCACACAAATAATACATGTTGTGTTTAGTACGTTAGTCTACTAATAAATCAAAAGAAATATATGTATTCTTAATTTGTTTACTGGTTTTAATGAAATCGTACATTTTAGTTCATTTTTCTTTACTTTATTTTTGGGGAAAAAAGAATATACACATGATGACTTAGAGTCCTTGGTCTGCTCCTGCCTACGAAATATATGCGGAGTCAAAAAAGCTCAAATGCCCAACAAATAAGCTTAAACAAACACAGTTGAGGCACTTGTGATATGGGAATTCGTATGAATTTACGATTTTTTTGTGTAATTTAAAATATATTTGGAGGTGCTTATATGCATGTTTATTAGCAGATATTAACATGGTTATATGGAATTGCTTATTGTAGTGTGAAATAAGTAGATAAATAGTTTTATATAAACATTCAAAATTAAGCACTTTATTTATAAAAGGTTATTAGATAGACATAAAAAACTTTTGACATGAACATCTATCCGAACAAATCGGTGAAATGGATGGAAGTTTATGTTAAATATAGGGGTTAAAGAGCCGATGATAATTTTGATAATTGATTGAATCGCGTAGAATTCACTTTCCAGAAAAAGTTTTTTGACTATGGGTTACACGAAAGCTCTATTCAGATAAGACAATACTACGCTTATGCAAAGAAAGTAGGGGAAAACAATAAAATTATGTGAGGATATTGTATGCTCAAATGAGACCAATCTGTTCTACTCCTTGGACCCTACAACGAGGGGTGCTGCCCCTTGACCCCCGCTTCTTGTCATCATGTTGGCTCAAACGATTGTGCACTCTGTACCTCTTAACTTGTATCCGAGTTTAACAAGAATTCCCGTTGGTCTCTAGTAAATTAAAAATTATCTAAATAGTTGATGACACTCAAATCATTAATAGTTGAATGTATGGAACTTGGAAATGGTAGTTTATCAAATCGAGCTTCATATTGTATCTATTGCCATTCCTAATTGTAATTACTATAATGTGCCTTAGAATACTAATTTTCCTTTTAGTTTCATTCACTTGAGTTGTTGATCAATAACATGTGATACGGATTGACCCTTTTTAAGATATATAAATAAAGATTGAAGGTGTTAAACCATGTATCACATCCTCTTTCATTGGTCAAAACGCTAAACTAATTGGTTTTGGTTGCCAGATTATAACAGACTTGCATGTGGTTCTTAAATTGTGATAATGCGATTTAGGAGGTTTTATGCATTTCAATTACATTACGAAATTGAACTAACTTTTTCTTGAGAAATAGTTTTCCAGATTCAACTTATAATTCACTTACTTGTGATGATTATCTTTGATATGTATATTTTCTTGAATCGGCACATTACCATTTCCTTTGAATTTCTATACTTGATCAACAGATATATAATGGCGTCTCTCATTAAGGAATTTGAACATCTTGAAATCCCACTGGAAGAGATCAAATCCGCTACTAACAACTTCGATAACAGCAAAGTTATCGGAAGGGGTGGTTTTGGTAAGGTGTATGTAGGAGAGGTGTCTCACTCAATGGGGAGAAACATGGTTGCTATTAAGCGTTTAGACAGTAAACTAGGGCAAGGAGGCCCTGAATTCTTAAAAGAGATCACGATGCTTTCATGTTATACTCATGAAAATCTCATCTCTCTATTAGGATTTTGCAACCAAGAGGATGAAATGATCCTTTTGTATGAGTATGCATCTAATGGAAGTCTCGACCGTCATTTAGGGGACACTACTCTAACATGGAGGCAACGTATCAAGATATGTCTTGATGCTGCAAAGGGACTAAGCTACCTTCACGATCCTAATGGTGCACACCAAAGAGTTCTTCATTGTGATATTAAAAGTGCCAACATCCTACTCGATGACCAATGGAATGGGAAGGTTTCTGATTTTGGGTTGTCGAAAATAGGGCCTGCTAATCAGCAAAACTCATTTGTTGTCACAAATGCATTAGGTACTCCTGGGTACTGTGATCCTCTATTTATGGAGACTTACTCTCTAACAAAAGAGTCGGATGTGTACTCTTTTGGCGTAGTCTTATTTGAAGTCTTGTGTGGGGCACTATGCTTTCAATATAGTAAGGCTGGTCACTTCAATGTTTTAGTGCCTATGTGGAAAAAGAAGTACAAACAGAATAAGATAGATGAGATTGTATTTCAAGATATTAGACAACCAATGGACCCAAAAGCTTTGGAGACATTTTCAGATATTGCATATCGATGTTTGCATAAATGTCGTAAAGAGCGGCCAGTGATGGCAGAAGTTGTGGAAAAACTTGAAATGGCGCTTGAAAGCCAAGAGGCTAGTGAAGGCAAGGAATGGATAATAAGGACTACAGTACCTCCTTTGAACTACACATCTGAAGCAGAACTTAATATCCTTCTCCGCAAAGGGGTCCTTCTTAACGGAGGCAAAACGGTAACTAGCTATGTCTATAATAAAGAAAAACAAAATTTATCTTTGCTCCTGAGATCTCTTCATTAGCATAACTAATCCAACTTATTCAATTAATGGACAGTGGTTTTCATTGAACGACTACGAAGAACACTGTGTAATGATATCCATAGCAGATTGTTTGATTCACAATGCAAATGATCATAACATTTCTCGATATAAGTCTGGCTGTAATTCAAGGTAACTTGTACCCAGCTCCTCCGATTCATTCCTATTTTTTCAATATTTTTTAGATTACTTCACAAGTATACCAATAGTAATAGGTCGATGTTTGCTGCTTTTTCATGCAGATTTTCAATGAGCTATTCAACAAATGGCGACAAATTCCATACACATGTCAGAACTCGAATGTTGTCACCAAGAATCACATACATAGTGAACATAGTCTTCAAATTTTTGTCAGAAACACAGCAGAGAAAAGGAGGACGTATAGACCTCAAATACAAATTAGCAGGGGGGAGAAATTATTCTACTGTGTACCTTGCAAATAAGAGAGAAGATGATTGGTTGATGGCTGAATTGTATTACTTTATTAGTGATGGGACAAGTGTTGATCTTGAAATTATGTTTGACTATCATAAAAGTCATATAGTAGTAGAAGGCATAGAGTTTCGACCCCTGGAAAAAGTAAAGCTGACAAATACCGATTTCTTCATCTACATTAATAATATGTGGCTCACTTACTCTAGAGAACAGGATTTTTCTTCGATGGTGGCTAATGTCCAATATATGCATCTTGTTTTATAGGCTGGAAATGAAGTTTTAGAGGATGAGAAGGTGGATACGCAACCAATATCAGACGAAGACACATATTGGGAAAAGATTCTGCCAAATGATTATGAAGACATTATCAAGTGGTCAAAAGATAGTGAGCAATGGACAACCAAGAAGGAACTCTACTTTATACTTCGCAAAGGGTTTCTAATCAACAATGATGAGGTAAATTTGATTTAAAGATTCGTTTTTGAAACCTGTTATAAACATTTAAATCATTTATTTATTTCTCATATGTTGTTGTTTGTGGAGCCTATGAACATGTTTCAACCTGTTCTAAAGGCGAAAACTACAGAATTGCTAAACAATTGGTATTTATGTATCTATGTTGATTGATAGTGGTTTTCTGTGGATAAAAATGGGAAGAAATGTCATATGCTATCAGCAAGAGCAGCTTCAGTAAACGACTACTGGTCGGCCTGGTTTAATTTACCCGGATCAAGGTTCGTTCATGTCTTTCTGCCAGTTGTATATATAAATATCGTATTTTATATGGGCACTTTTCGCTTATAGTACATTGATAATGAGAAACCTTTTATCGAGCATAGGATTATATACCTAATTGACAATCGCTAATTTTTTTATTTTTATTTATTATTATCATTATTATTATTATTTTACCCATTTTGCCACTCTGGATGTTCATCTTAAAATTTTGGGGGTACCCATCTGCAAATTCAGCACATATCTGTTTCTCTGTCTTTTAAATACCCTAAGCAATTAGGTGTTGGAATATATGAATAATGTAAAACAATAAACATATAAACATCAAAGAGTACGCAGCGGAATAGATCAAATACAAATAATAAATTAACCGAATATAAATGGATACATACCTCTTGATTGCTAGCAAGAACAAGAACTTATAAACCCTAGATGAGGGCTTATATGGATCGACTAGGGCTAGTCACAAGGCAAGATCACCGTTAGCAAAAGTATGCTAACACTTCGTTCTCACACACACGTACTATAAGCGTTTCAATGGAAATGCTAGATTCGTAGTACACGAAAAGATTAAACTATTGGTCCTATCAATCAAAGATCAATTAGACTCAAAGAAAGAGATTAGAGAAGATTAGGTTGCAATGGAACCAAGGGATGAATGAATGAATGAGAGGAGGTCTCATTATATAGCATTCAAGAGGCTTGGAGCAAAAGCTATCCCAAACCCTATGGGGAGTGGGTATGGCCGGCCATGGGTACAAAAAGCCCAACCCGAACCGAACTTTCACTCTTGTCCAAATCTAGTCCTTCATGTTTCGTCCAACGGTCGTTAGGTACCGTTAAATGCTCATTTTGTGAATTTAATAATTATTCGTCACTAAAACAATAATTATTAATTAATTGAAACTCATACGTAAAGTGTGCAATCCCGAAGTCTCGAGTTCGAGTCCGGTCATGATATATTAATTTATTATCCGTTAAAACTAACAGCTCCCACTCGGATATAGATTAATGTAACAATGACAATGGTTAGTCTAGCATAACACGCCAATGTCCCCAGAACGATCTCGAGTATGGTTTCCTGGAAAAAACCACCTTTGATGATTCATCATCATACTTATCCTTTTGATTCTAATACTATGTTAATATGGATATGGATTGAAGTCATTCCATAATTAACTAGTGTTTCTCGTTATTTATGATCAAACAAGATTACCAATTCATCTGAACGCATTCCAGATAGACCTTGGGCATGGCCATGCAAACATCTTGTTAATCCTACGAGTGGCCAAACAGTATTAAACTTCAAAACAAATTTGAAGGAACCAAATCCCGTATTGACTACAAGCATAACCTATGAACTTCACATCACCTCTGAAAATAATCCTTATAACTACCAGTTACGGATAGCGTTAGATTATCTCACAGAAAATGAGCTACATCCACAGTAGTTACCTGGTATCTCAAGTTTGAGGATAAATATTCATGATTTACTCTAATGACAACATCCATAAGTACAATCATGTAGTTGGGATTTTGTCCTATATCCAATTTTTCCAGTATTGAATATCATGTGAATTTGGCGTGTCTACGCACCAATATAATTTATATATTATACCAAATCTCACATTTGTCTTAGTTCAATGATACTCCCATATCATTAATTGACAACGGACAATTTAGAATAACTTAAGTTATTCATGGATTAAACATGCAAATATAGGATACAATATTTATGAATAGAAATAAAAATAACACAATACTTCATTTCATTCGAATAATTATTGTTTACAATCCTTTATCCAAATACTAAATAGATCAATGCATGAGAATTCTCGTTAATGAATTTTGTCTCAAGTAATACCAATCATACTTGTTGACAATTATACCTCAAGTAATCATACTTGTTGACAAGGCATTATTCAACTAACTTTGATCTATCGGAATTTTGAGAATACTTATTTCAATAATGAAATTTATGTATATGTGCATTCAAATAATTTGATAACCACATAATACATCATAAAATGTGTATGACATCCTCAACATACAATTTATGATAATTAAACTTCCAAACCTTTAAAGTTTAAAGTATTCTTATTCTTTAACGTATAATGCAACTATGCTTTTTGTTAAGCATAACTAGTACACATGGCTATTAGCAGGAATGAAATCCTTCCATGACTAGTATTGAGTGTCATCTCAATTTATATTAGCATCATTGTATGCAAACAACAATATGCTCTTTTCCGTAAACTTCAATGTGTAATGTTTTATTCCTTCCAAACTTTCAAGTTTGTTGGCTATGACAATTTTACAAATTGTTCATTTATAGAATCTAGAAATTGTTTCAGGCTGAGGATGTGATTCTATATCCAAATATATTCCTTTAGAATATTCATTACACAACTTATCTAATCTCTTTCATTAGATACCAATGTTGTCAAATCATCTTTTATCAAAGCATGATATAACAACAACATGATGTACATGAAAAATTCTCGTGTCCAACTTAATTTCATTCATGTACTACATATCCATTTAAACTTTCTAAATGATATATCATGTTCTATTAGATTTATTTACCGCACATGTTTACATCAATAAACATATATTCAAGGTTGTATGTTTTACTTATTAAATCTTTCAAGTAAAGTTTCATTCCAAGTTATGACTTACCATTTAACTTATATAGAATGTTACTTCCTATATGTTATACAACATATATATGATTTAAATAAGTAAACATAATACTCCCACTAGCTTTCAGAATTACTTAGGAGTTATCTTATTTTAAATTATAAATCAAAACATAGATTTAATATTTAAACATAAGATTTATCTCCTTGATGCATGCATCTATCCATACTTGGATTCTTGCATTTTGTATACTTTCAAAGATTAAATGAATTCATAAAACTCTTAATTACTCATCATCCTCGCTTAAGTAATTATATAAGAGAGAGGTTTTATAATCCATTGTCAAATTTCATATTCATAAAAATGAATATGACAACTACCATCTTTGTATTTTAATGTGCTTATGAAAGAGTATTCAATCATAGTTAATTACTTAAGTATGATTAATAATCTTGTCATAAGACATACATTAAAATATGTATACAATTTTGTCCATATGATTCTTTATGCAAAGATTTAAACCTCTAGGGTTTTTCTTCTCTTGCAGAAACTCATCTTCATTAAGATAAACCAAGTTTTCAAAGTTGATTTATCTTTATGGACAGCATCTTAACATTCATAGTATGAGCAATTTACCATAATTAGTAAATGCGTCATTATGATTAACAGGCTTATTTTGATCCTGTACTTCATAATTCTCAGCATATTAATTAAATATCTGAGACATCCCTACGGATCTATGAATGAGAGTTTCATCATGTTGAGATTTAACCTTTACATTTCAAACCTCATCATGATTTTCACTAGTGTGGTTTTAGAAGATTATATATTTTGTAATTTTGATCTTTCAAGATCTAAACAAAACTCCCACTTGCCTTTTGTATTTTATAAATACTTTAGCAAGATGAGCAACACTAAATCGTTCTCATTTGGGATATTACAAAATTATTTTACAGTTCCTGACTCTTGTTTGTTAAAACAAAATCAGAACTTCATTTTAAGACTTTAATGTGATTCATCACATTCCATAATGTCTTATTTAATCTTCTAGGTTGGAGTCTTATTGAGTATATTCAATCCATACTCAATTTTCTAACCTTGATAACTTTTGAAAGAAAAGAAGTCATATTTATCTTTCAATCAAACAATATAACAAGAGTTTGATTTTTCCTAACTGAACACACCACCAACTTGTGACGTTTCATTAAAATTAATATTGTGAGACAAACTAACAATATGTAAGATAAACTTATTCCCTTTGGCTTACCTATTTACCAACTAAGTCAACTTAATGGTACAATAGAATTTCCAAGCCAATTGCATGCTATATAACATAAGTACCTTTTGAACAAGTTACTTCATGTTCATGTCTTAAGAAGACATGAACTGTTATATTCCCACTTTACGTTGTATATCATTGATCAACTCAATGATTTCTTGTTTGAAACATAACAAGTTTAACGTCTTACTTTATTATAAGTCTTGTAATAGTTAAAAGACTTCATGTTTATAAGAAGATATAAACATAAATAACTAAAGTATTTGTGAACACCATCACTTGGTTTCAATAGTAATTTCAAGTTAATTTACTACTTCATTTGCTTATGTCATTTTATGAATTATCCAATTTAAGAAAATGCAAACTCACATAATTCCATTACATTAGTTGATCTGCTAGTAATGAAATCATGTAGTTTACCTTTCTATTGCAATCTAGGCAGGTTACACCCTGACGTAAATTGTAAATTCAAGTGTTTCTTTTAATTTGAATATCATAAGACATAAAAGTAGTCTTATAATCATGACACATGTTCTACATAAGATAATCTTACACATTAAATGTATAAGTCCTATTAGAACATTGATCTCTTACCTTGCAATTAAGAGAATCCTATCATCATATTTCTATGTATTGTTCCTTTGCACACAATGAACAATTCTCCCACTTGTGCATTGAACAATATCATGTAGTATATAAACAACACAACATAAGTTTGTTTATGTGATTTCAATATGATTTGTGTCATAAGTAGATGTAGGACTACTTTGTCTTATCAGGAAACGCATATGGCTATCCTAAGAACATGAGTGTCTACAATTTGAAAGTAATTATCTTGAAGATAATTTGGGCTACTACACATAAATTAATTCTTGTAGCTCCCACTGAATTAGAGAACATAACAATAACTCTATATTCAGTAAACAACACAAAGCTCCCACTGGATTTGACAACATTGTACGTGTTTCATAACCAGTGAAAACAATTTGCTTGTTTTTACTTTCCTACACATTTAGAAAAACCCATACGTAATAATTACTCAGGTTCTAAAATGTGTATTCTACTTTGTTTATGATGGATTATCCATCAATGATATTAACTTGAAGAATTTGAGCATGCAGCTTCTTCCTTAATAGGCCTACCATCCCCATAATGGTATGTAGCACCTTTAAAGCACAACAACTAGATAAAATACTAGCTTTGCCTTTTACCAATTTTGCGGTAATCTGTCCAGCTTCTAATAACTCATATTTTCCATTTAACCAAATGCCTTGTTTGTTATAGAAGAATTCATTCACCAAATTAAGAGTAATGAAATTTCTATGGAAAATAAGATGTGCTATATCCTTAAATATTAAAGATTGCTTTGAGTTATATATTAGAATGTAGACAATTCTAATGTTCCTATCATACCTTTCTCAATCATGAAAAGGGATAGGATTGAGGATTGAGTCTTATTCTTATGTTCCTATCATACCTTTCTCAATCATGAAAAGGAATATGATTGAGTCTTATTCTTCTCTCATGGAAAATAGACTTTCTTACATTTCGGTAAATTTTTCTCAATCAAACATTATGTTTGAAAGCAGAATCATATCAATTTACCAATTTAAGACCAAACCACGTTTACGGCTTTAATGTTGCATTAATACGTTAAAAAGAATTATAAAATTCAATTTTAGTATTTTCGATAATTAAATTTTCAAGAAAATTAAATACCCATGGTTCATAATCAAATAACCATTTAATTTTCACTGAAAAGCTAGGATCCAAATTGACATAAGTTCATCACATCAGTTGATCTGCTAGTGATGACGTTATTCAATAAGGTACGAGACGTGTCCCAATTGCCAATATTCAATTGCAATTCCTAGAATCGATGGGATTTACATTAATTGCCAACCGCAGTTGCAATGTAAGCATGTTTTATCCCCATCTTCTTATGCCTTGAGTGATCAGTTCCCACTATCAACTCAATTAAGTTAACCAATTTAAGAAACAACAAACTTACATAATGACACCACACCAGTTGATCTGCTAGTGATGAAATCATGTAATTTGCCCCTCCATTGCAATCTAGCCAGGTTACGCCCTGACGTAGATCCAATTTTAGGTGTTTCCGTTTCATTGGATGGCATATAACTTAAATTTAAGGGTAGTAAATTTGATGTGTGTAATCAAATATATGTACAAAGATGTCATGCATTCATTTTGTAGCATATGTTTCATGTAAAAAAACTTTTACTCATTAGTTTCTTTACGAGCTTAAATCTCCAAACTTTTGATTGAGGCGTTGAGAAACTTACAACTTTGCCTTAAGTGCTTCGTAGTTATCATGGATGTTAGGTAAAGACTAAAATATGACTCACAGGCGAGCGGTTAGCCAGAATGGAGGCTCACTAAGGCCGCAATTTAATGCGTAGCCATCCTTATACCCACTTTAATAGTTTGTCATAATTAGTTCCACCTTTCAACCACTTAATACAGTCGCGATCAATCAACCAAAAGTCCAAGATTTATTAAGTAAGCTCAAAACAAGATTTCACTATTATTAAGTCCGTTTAATATTTTATTTCTTGAAATTACCCTTTGTTACTATCATGTTGCAAAAAACATATAAAACAAAAGTAATAAAATAAAATAAACAAACAATAACAATAATGGTCATGCAAATTACAATCAATATAAAACACACTATTGATTTAATATACGATTAATAGGGTCTTCCCTAATTTTATAATTAATCAAATTTTAGTAATCTTTATACATAATATTTACTAAACCATTTATCAATTATAATAAATCGCATAAATAAGCATGAAATCAAAACAAATCATAATCCATAACAACACATGCATAGTGTGTCATGAATGCCCATATTGCACATATTATACAAATAATCATGTCAATCAAGGAACGCAACCAAACGGCATATAACAATATCCATACACATAAATTACATGCAACCTATGGTTTCTACAAGTTTTTATTACATAATTCATCAAACCCTAATTTCTTTTTAAATAAAAAAAAACTTTCGACATATATATAATAAATTATATAAATTCGAAATAAAAAAAATAAAAACTAAGGTTTATGAAAAAAATAAAAACATAAGAACACCAAGCATGTTATAATCAAACGATTCAATTTTATGTGTTTCGGTAATTCATTATAATGTATTAACGGCTCTTGATGCCACTGTTGGAATATATGAATAATGTAAAACAATAAACATATAAACATCAAAGAGTACGCAGCGGAATAGATCAAATACAAATAATAAATTAACCGAATATAAATGGATACATACCTCTTGATTGCTAGCAAGAACAAGAACTTATAAACCCTAGATGAGGGCTTATATGGATCGACTAGGGCTAGTCACAAGGCAAGATCACCGTTAGCAAAAGTATGCTAACACTTCGTTCTCACACACACGTACTATAAGCGTTTCAATGGAAATGCTAGATTCGTAGTACACGAAAAGATTAAACTATTGGTCCTATTAATCAAAGATCGATTAGACTCAAAGAAAGAGATTAGAGAAGATTAGGTTGCAATGGAACCAAGGGATGAATGAATGAATGAGAGGAGGTCTCATTATATAGCATTCAAGAGGCTTGGAGCAAAAGCTATCCCAAACCCTATGGGGAGTGGGTATGGCCGGCC
This sequence comes from Artemisia argyi, assembly GCA_030686995.1. Taxonomy (NCBI): domain Eukaryota; kingdom Viridiplantae; phylum Streptophyta; class Magnoliopsida; order Asterales; family Asteraceae; genus Artemisia; species Artemisia argyi. The sequence continues at coordinate 36,972,998 of CM060682.1, read as the reverse complement.
ATGGGTACAAAAAGCCCAACCCGAACCGAACTTTCACTCTTGTCCAAATCTAGTCCTTCATGTTTCGTCCAACGGTCGTTAGGTACCGTTAAATGCTCATTTTGTGAATTTAATAATTATTCGTCACTAAAACAATAATTATTAATTAATTGAAACTCATACGTAAAGTGTGCAATCCCGAAGTCTCGAGTTCGAGTCCGGTCATGATATATTAATTTATTATCCGTTAAAACTAACATTAGGTATATTCTATAAAATGACAATAAAACCGTTTTTTGTAATAGACACTATACTAGGAAAAAACAGCACAGTTATTCTCGCAAAAAACAACAGTGTAAATTTCGCTAATTCTGCTCAAAATCTTAGTTTCAAATTCAAATTACATTATTCTTTACATCTATTCCAATTCTAGCTTTCTATTACAAGTAAAGACAGTTATCTAATTGTTTGGCAGGTTTGGAGACGTGTTTTTATGTGATGATAATCAATTTAGTGTCAGCAGCGGAACTAAATCCCGGCTAGTATCACCTCAAGAAACATATGCATATTACCTTATTTACGCATTACCTAGAGACCAATCCAAACTTGTGGCTCCTCTGATGGTGAGGGATAAATATTTAGGTTCAAAAGATTGGAATGATTTTTGGTATATCCATTTAGTTGCTCCTGAGATCCCGCGTATTATTAAAGGAAAGGTCGATGAAAACACCCACAATCCATTGAATAGACCAAATATGAAAGGCATTCCACAAAAGAGGAGTGATGGTTGGATGGAAGTGCAAGTATTTGAATTCCAGTTAGGTACTAATACGGGAGTGATTCCAGGTGTTGAATTTAGAACCTCCAATAACACGACACTCAAGGGTATTATTATTCAAGGCATTGAGTTAAGATCCATATAGATTCTGTTTTTAATTATTTAGCCAAAATTGATCCGTGCTTGATTTTTTGCGCTCCACGTCTATGTAAAACTTGCAAGTCTTGCTTGGAGATGCTTGATTATGTCTTCTAGTCAATTTTGTTTGTTAAAAGGTTATCCAGGATGATAACTTCAGGGCTTTTCTTTATTACATTTAGTTAGGAGGTGATGATGGTGGTTTTGTGTTAAAGGTGTTAAGTGTGTGTACCAATGTTTGGCTGGTTGTTTTTCAAGGTTTTCAGTCCCAATTTTCTGCCATTATCAATAACTACACGCTGCTATCTTCAGCTGCGTACTTGGTTTTGTTATCTAACAACAATATAGGTGTACATATTCATATTCACCTTGTCCCTTAATTGTTTTATGATGATTCGGTTAAATAAAAAGGTTATTCAATACAAGATCATGTTAAAAACTTGTTGTGACCTCTGTGAAACGAAATTATTTAGCGTAGTGGTAGCTTTCTCTTCACTGCCTCTTTTGCTAGTGTGTGATTATGCTTTCTATTTCAGGTATGATCTTCATATCTTATGTTTTCGTGTTACAATTTTCATTTATGAACTGTTACTATTATGATTTATTAAGGCCTATTCTGAGCTTCTAAGGTCTGTCAATGAGGCATAATAATTTTCAAAATTAGCTTACAATGGTCCAAAGTTAAATAGTATTATTAGCACACTGCTTGTAATATTAAATAGGCACATGCAAATTAAATTCAGAATCTATGTACAGAGTTTTGTTAATGGTCATTGTTGGCATTTTATGAACTCAATTGGCTCTGAGCTTACTAATTAATAAGCATTTCAGGACCTGAACATGAAGATACATAGTACAATAGAGGAAAGAGACGTGGCGTCTACTAAATTTTGTTAGATAGATTAGGTACTAATCACGACATGAGTTATGAGGATAAATATGTTTATGAGAAGTTGTACAATTCATGTTTATGTTTAAGACTCCTTACGACACATTGTAATTTGGGGTCAGATCCTTTCAAATAGCTTTCATTGTAGTTCATCTTCCGCTGGTTCGTTATTTACACTTGCCATATGCTCACTTACAGGAATGTTGGTATGATCCAACTAAACCCCTTTAGCCTAAGGCTGAGTAGCTAGTAAGGTCACTAGCTTCTATGCTCACTTAAAGGCTTTAGGAGCTCGTAAGGTCACTAGCTTATATGGACAAAATAGGTTTACCAAACATTAATAGGATCGTGCAGTTGTGCAATCCGCAAGTAAAGAAGAGTTTGGAATTGTTAATTCTAAAGTGCTTATAATTTATAAGCACTTTAAGATAGTTATAAAACAGATGTCAACATGTTGTTATAAGATGTTGTTTTAAAACTGTAAAGCTTAGCGCGGAATCAATCAAAGGCTCAAAGCACTCATCACCAGAAAAGTCGACAACACCCTGCTGCAAGATTACAAGACCATCGACAAAGAAAAGAAGCGCACACACAATATCCCTCCAACGCTAAATTGTTTATTAACCAAGTTTACAACATTAGTACAAAGAAGAATCTATTTATAAAGATGAAGGGGTACAATTAATCTCAATGGAATTCGAATCACACACACTAATTATTACACTTTAACCCACTAGGAATTGCTAGTATAACAAAAAGCATTTATCAAACGGAATTTAAAAAAATAAAATTGAAACAATATTCTATAACAAATAACTACTTAAAATAAAAATACAAGACACTATTCTACGTATAATTTTTTTATTGGAGTTGTATAAAACAATCAATTATCATCTTCTTAAGAGGTAATGCGATTAGCATTATAATTTTAAAGCGATTAATAATTAGGTTTCCCTTTCTTTATTAATTTAATACCTAGCCGGTTAATTATGTGGTTATATATACACATTGTAAGTTTTTAAGAAAACCTACCAAAACACCCTAATCAGATTTTATTGATCGAAGTGTAATTTAGGGTTTAAAGGGTTTAAGCTTCTCCATGGAAATGGTTGGAGGTGGTTCATTAGAACTCTTGGAGATTGTTACTTGTGATAACGAACTCCCTTTATCCGTACATGCAGTCGTGTCCAACGACGATTTATTAACAGAAATCTTACTTAAGTTACCAGTAATCTCACTTCTTTTGTTTAAATCCGTATCCAAAAGTTGGTTATCTCTAATAACATCCCCTTCTTTCATTAAGCATCGTAGACAAATTCCTAATATCGATCCTCCTTCCGGTCTCTTTATCGTGCATACGCATCCTTTAAAGAAGAATGAGTTTGTGCCGTTGGATAACAGAATTCCAGCCAGCACACCCCGGTTTAAAACCACATTTGCATGCGATACCAGTTTTTCTTTTAAGGATTCAAGCAATGGTTTGATTTTATGCCAAATATCTCCTGATAGGCTTTGTGTTTACAATCCGTCCATTAATCTTTTAAAACTGCTTCCACAACACCCCCAAATTAACTCGGAACCAGGTGATCTTAGTTGTGGTATGAGAATTGCTTTTGATCCTCTCAAATCACCTCACTACAAAGTTGTGTGTGCTTCGGTTGGTTTGTCTATTCAAATACAAACTTACTCTTCAGAAACGTGCAATTGGAGGAGTAGTGTTTGCAGCAATCGATTTCCTACCCAATATTTTTCAGGTTTTGATGATGTAATTTATTGGAATGATGCTATTCATTGGTTGAATTTATGTGAAACTGGGCTGCATTATAAGTTAGATATTGCTAACGACGTGCCTGTTTTGACTCACATACAACTCCCTTTAACGTGTACAACATATTGGGATACCGAGGGGCCAGAGTCTCGTGGTTGGGATGCCAACTTGTTAGAGTCTCGTGGTTGTTTGATTTTTCTTGGTAGGTACTATACTCATCCTCATCAGTTGAATATTTATGAGATGAGTTGTGAGTGTTCTGAATGGTCATTGAAGTACTTTGTCAGTCTTAACGACATAATGCCACTTCATGATTATTGGAGGATGCGTCGTGTCCAGTGTATTTCATATGGAGAACAAAAAGAGGATTCTTTTTTGGTGATTGAGTTAAAGAATAAGGTTGTTCTATACAATTTCGTATTGAGAACTTTTTGCAACCTCTATGAAGTGAATAATTTACAAGGCCCTGGTCGGAGCTTTGTGTTCACAGCATCGTTTGCTGGTGTATGATTATGCTTTCTGTTACAGCCTTACAGGTATGATCTTCGTATCTTATGCTGTCCTGTCAATACTTGCTTATAACTACTGTTGAGGCTAGAATAGCACTTAATTCTTAATGTTTATTAACAACTGTGTGCTATATGAACTGTTACTGTTATGATTTAATGAAGCCCGTTCTTGAGCGTCGAAGGTCTGCATCTTCCATGGACAAACAGGCATAATAGCTTCCAAGTTAGTATTAATAGCACATTAGTTATAAGAGTTAATCAGAGCATGCAATTGAAATTCAGAATCAACTTACTGAGTTATGTTATTGTACGATGTTTTATGAACTTGCTAGGCACTAAGCTTATGGATTAACATGCATTTCAGGTCCTGTTATATGCAACAGACATAAGCGATGTGGCATTAAAAAAATGTTAAATATAATCGATTAGATAATGATGGTGGTTACGATGATAAAAATTCTCACAAGTTGTAACTAAGCCAGTTGTGCATTTAGGTGATTCTCCTGCGTAACAGATCTAGTTAAGCTTGTGTAACATATGAGAAAGTATATCACATCCCATCATATAGATTAAGGTTGGCAAATTTAGACCAATTTACATATAAATTATTAAATGGTTTGGTTTGGAAACTCTAAAATTTAAATAGGCCAAAAAAGTAAAAACTGACCGGTTTTGGGTCAATGCCAGCCAGTTTCTTCTCGTACTAAAACCTGACCCGTTTGCCAAACTCATAGGAACCCCCCCTCCACCCATATTTTCTAGTGCATGCGATCTCTAAAGCTGTATGATTCAAAGATTTAGATTATTATTATTGTAAAAATGTTTCTATTCTTATTATTATTCAATGCCTTAGTTAAAAAGTGTGTTTGGGTCAACCCAATTTCTACTCGTACTAAAAACTGACCCATTTTGAGAGCTGCTACACAGCACGTCTTGCCGTTGTTGTACGATTTTGATATAAGCTTCACTATTCCCTTATATAAAAGAGGCTGAAACCCGAACTATATAATTTTTTTGTAAGTGTCAAATGAGCTATTTTTTACTTCTAAATTGACAAATATATTTTCATATTGTAAGAAAAATGGTAGGTGGATTTAACTTTAACAATTAAGTATCAGAATATAATCATCTTGGGCATAAAGAATTTTGACGAATGTTATAAGACAATTTTTTCTCCGAAAGATCAAGAATTGATAGACTGATGTTTCAGTTTTATAGCAGTCACCTTTCTAGTAGTTAACAGTGACACTATTTGGTTATTTGCAGGCAATGTTAATGGAGATGATGAAGGTTACTAGCTCTAGTGGTTCTTGTACCACAACTTTTTCTTGATGCAGTTTTAAGAGAACAAGATTAACTTGTCTTTTGCTGAAACAAGTTGAGGAAGATGCAGCTATACAAGCTCTACCATACGTGATTCTTGTTTCTGCAATTCTAATAGTAATATTTATAATTGATTGATGTGGCTAGTATGACTTGCAGTACATGTATAAGTGGACTAAAAATGCTGTTGATTTCCAAAAAAAAAAGTTCTGCTTCATGAATGAATATATTACTACGTTTCTTCTCAAACACCACTGTACATAGGGCTGTCAGGTCTGGGTTGGCAACTCGGCACAACCCTTTCGAACACCACATGTTTAGGTCAGTGGGTCAAACCTGTGAGCGTAATGTGTATGCATAATGCATGTCTAAATAGGTCAAATGGGTTGACTGTCAATCCGGTTACCTTTATATGAACTTGGTTTTTGTAAAGCTCAAATGGGTTGGCTAGTCTACATGTTTATCAATACCTTACCTCAAATATATACTTCACTTAAACACAAATATACCCCACCAAATCCAAAATCACACACACAAAACCAAAACTCCCACGACTCGGTCGTTAAGACAATCGAGTTCTCCCCAAATGCACCTAAAACGTGTCTTGCGAGGATGAGGCTAATAAGGATCAACTCGTCTTCTGGGTGTGGCAATGCACACGTCTTCAACCTTGTTATTACGGGTGGTTTTAGTCATTGTTTCTTTAGGATTTTAGTTTTTAGACAAATATTACCTTCGTACATTTTTATTAGATTTATGTTTTAAAATTCATCGAGAAACATTTAGATTTGGTCAATGAACATAAGTTGGGTGCAGGCAACAAATTTGAAGTTAAAAAATGGGTATGCTAAAGTAATATTATTTGACTAATGAAATTTAAGACTTAAAATGCAAAAAACTTTAAAAAAAAATACCAACTTATTAGTTGAATCATAAAGTGAATTTAGGAAAATTTAATAAGTCACCATCCAACGTACTATCCGCCTTGATGCAAGGACTATCATCTACTCTACCTTACCAATAAAAATCTATCCATGCTAACAGTCAATAAAGCTTGACTTTAATGTAATTTTATATAAATTTAAACGTAATCTTATTACTATTTTGTAAGAAAAAATTAATATCGTATTATTACCTGTCATGCTAATACTTCTTGTACTAATAGACGGAACTTGGGTGAATTTTTTGAGAAGGTCGAGTGCCATATCAGTTAATTTGAGATTACCAAAATTGTATTTTCTTTAAGCAAATATAAGTAAAACCTCAAAGTTTTGGGACAGCCGTGGTCCTCCTCGGTCTCTACTAAAGTCCCTCATATACTCATATGAAAAACACGTGAAAATGGATTTCAATATTTCATTTATATAGGATTAACGATTTAATTAGCAAAAATACATGCTATGATTTTGAAAAAAGAAAAACAAAAGCCAAAAGACGGTAATTTTAAAAGAAATAAGAAAACATTCGAGTCTCTTGATTTATTATGCCACTGCTTTTCGCACTCCAATAATTGTTGCTTACTCCCCTTGAAATCTTATGGCTTTTGTTAACATTTATCAAAGTTATTGCATCGCTTTACTACTCTCACAATTTAATTTGAGATATATTGAGAAAGCTCCTAGCGTCAAAGTGGCTCTATTATATAAAATATGCAATAAACCAACCAACCAACCCAAACAATTCAGCAGCACATGCAACTTCTTACCCTAAAAAGTAAAAAAATATCGTTAATAACCCTATTTGATAATGAGCTAATTATATAAACTAGAGCACATTATCTCATATAAACTCATCCACTATACATGCGCTAAATGATACTATAGTGACTTGGTAGCTAAAAGATTATGATTAGCAAAAAAAATAAGTTATAAATTTAATCTGAACCCCCGACTAAAAATTAATGAAACAAGTGTTCATTGACTGAAGCTATGTCCTATAAAAAAGTCAGTCAACATACAAAAAATATTCATGAAATCAAAGTTTCTCAACCGATTTAAATCTTTATATGGACTCTTAAAGCAATGACATAGACATCGAACAAAAATTTAACAAAATGTTACAAATCTTGTTTAAAGAAAACAATAACACATTTATTAAAAAAATAATAAAAAAGTATATACCCAACTAAAATATCATATTTACATATTTACCAAAAACATATTTTAAATATATTGTAAATCATAGTATCATACATTTAAAATTTTATATGAGTTTTGTTAACGAGGGTTGTGGTTAATATGATCATTTTTAGTACAATTATTTGTAAGAAACTAATTTAACTAATGAGAATGAAGTGTTTTTTGTGTATCTAGATTTTTAAGAATTTCATCAACTTTTATCGGAAATGTCATTCAATAAGAATTAATCATTATTTCATATGTAATAAAATCAAGCTCTTAACGACAACCCAGGGCTGCTATTAGCAAAACCCATTTTATATGGGAAGTGATTTGCACACTCCCACAATTGATTGACACACTCAAATTATGAGTGTTTTGACATTTATACCCTTACAGGGTGAAAATAAGTAAAAATGATATGAGGGTCTAAATGTCAAGACACTCATAATTTGAGTGTGGAAATTAATTGTGGGAGTGTGCAAATCACGTCTCATTTTATATAGATAACATTTTAATATTAAAAAAAATGTATATATAGAATTATTTTAAAGGGTGGTGATTTGCACACTCAACTTTGTGATTGGGACACTCAGCTGTACACAGTTAAAGCATACTGTGAATCTTGTACAAGTATCCAATGCACACAATGAAATGTCCGAATCAAAAATTTGAGTGTGCAAATCAATTCACTATCTAAAAAGAGTTTTTCTAAAAGGAGTTAAAGCACACTGTGAACCTTGTACAAGTATTCAATGCACACAATGGAGTGTTCCAATCAAAAGTTTGAGTGTGCACACCATAAATACACAGGGGCGCACGAAAAAGTATAAAAGTACATAAAGATTTACATAAAAGTATAAACAAATGTAATTTTATGTGACTCTCTATATACCTTTTTTATATTTATAGTGTGGTTAACTTGTCCCCTTGTGCACAAGTTGAAATAACCCATCTAAAAAGACTATTACCGTATAATTTAGTTGCATGAATAACGGAAGAAGCAATCAACACTTTATTTATTACTATAACCACTTTATTTATTAAAGCACTTACTTAATAGACTCAAACAAACATACCACAAATAAGTAAAGTAAAGTAACACCATCTTTACTCAACAAACCCATCCTTTAAATATCTCCATCACTCCCACTTTCACACATACACACTCTCCAATGGCAAAACTAGGGTTCATCCTCCCCTTCATTTCCATCCTCATCCTCATCTCACTAACCGCCGTCCACCCCCGCACCGTACCACCCCAACCCACACTTTCCACGTCATCACTCAACATCACCCACTCCATCCACAAAACCCTCAATCTCTTCACATTATCATCACTCACCAAAACCACGTCGCTTGATGACGTCACTTCTTCTAACAATATCTTATCATTATCACTTCATCCACGTGTCAGTGTTAAAAAAACTTTACATAAAGACTACGAGTCGGTTGTGGGAGATAGAGTGAGGCGTGACTCGCTCCGAGTGAACTCGATTCAAACGAGGGTGGACCTGGCGGTTAATGGAGTTAGGAAAACGGATCTTGAACCGGTTTTTGTGAATGGTGAAGTGAGTGTGATGGATGTGGAGGGGTTGCAGGTTCCGGTTACGTCGGGTACGAGTCAAGGGAGTGGGGAGTATTTTTGCCGAGTTGGGATCGGGCGTCCGCCGAGTCAGTTTTATATGGTTTTAGATACAGGTAGTAGTTCATTTTTTTTTTTTTTTTTTTTTTTTTTTTTTAATATATATGGGCAGTGTAAAATTTTGTTTATTTATGTATCTGGTCTAATTGTTTGAAAATATCTTTACTTGTTAGTTACACGTACCATCGTTAGAATCAGACTATTTAATATGCGTAACTAACTTTTAAAATTTTGATTATTTTGTGTTTGATTCTAAAAAATACTTGATTCGATTAAAACATATGTCGATCGGTACACAAAATAATCAAAATTCAAACAATTAGGTTTTTTTTTTTTTTTTTTTTTTTTTATTTATTTATTTTTTCTTTTCTGAACAATAAGTATTAAACAGTACGATAATACATATTAACAAGCAAGATACATTTTTAGATAATTAGTCCTGTATTTTATAAGCTTAATTTAAAAAAAAAAAAAAAAAAAAAAAAAAAAAAAACTGATGTGCAAACTTATTATATCATAATAAACTTATCTAAGACGTGCAAACTTTTTGTTAACTTATTTTAAAAATACTTGATTTGCTACAAAAAAATACGTTAATTGATATACAGAATAATCAAAATTTAAGAAGTTACTACGTATTTATTAAGTAGTGTTCATTTTAAATGAGAAAGATATATATCATAATAAACTTTTTCAAGATAAGCACTAGTATCAGAGTAAGCCAGAAATTTAGGTTTAAAAATGTAAGCCAATTATAATAAACTTGTAAACACAAAATAAGCTTAAACAAACGGTCTTAAATTTTTTTTGTTACACTGTTACTAATAAAAGAAACTCATATGTTTTGTTTTGGTTGCAGGCAGTGATGTCAACTGGCTACAATGTGCACCATGTGCGGATTGTTATCAACAAACAGATCCTATTTTCGAGCCTGCCACGTCATCATCTTACTCACCAATCACGTGCGACGCACGTGATTGCCAAAACCTTGATGTTTCCGAGTGTCGTAACGGTACTTGTTTATACGAAGTATCGTACGGTGACGGAAGCTATACCGTTGGGGATTTTGTTTCCGAAACGGTCACGTTAGACGGTCGTAAAACTATTAGTGATGTGGCTATTGGTTGTGGACATAATAATGAAGGGTTGTTTGTAGGCGCGGGTGGTTTGTTAGGGTTAGGTGGCGGTCCGTTATCTTTTCCGTCGCAAATTAACGCTACTAGTTATAGTTATTGTTTAGTCGACCGTGATAGTGATGAAACGTCGACGTTAGAGTTTAATTCGCTGTTAGCGATGGACGCCGTTAAGGCGCCGCTAATTAGGAACAATAAAGTCGACACGTTTTATTACGTAGGGCTAAAAGGAATGAGCGTAGGAGGTAAATTATTAGATATTCCGTCAACGACTTTTGAGTTAGCTGACAACGGCAACGGAGGTGTAATAGTCGATTCCGGTACGGCCATTACACGTTTACAAAAAGACGCGTACGAGATTCTACGTGACGCGTTTGTTAACGGGACGAAGGAGGGTCTAACGCGAGCCGACGGCGTGGCGTTGTTCGACACTTGTTATGACTTGAGTAAGAAAAAGAGTGTCGAAGTGCCCACTCTGGGGTTTGTTTTTACCAACGGTGAAAAGTTGAATTTACCGGCTAAGAATTACTTGATACCGGTTGATTCGGTTGGGACGTTTTGCTTTGCTTTTGCTCCAACGTCGTCTGGGTTGTCGATAATTGGGAATGTGCAGCAGCAAGGGACACGTGTCAGTTATGACATTGGGAATAAATTCATTGGATTCTCACCTAATAAATGCTGAAAAGTGAATCGTGGGGTAGGATGGTCTTTTGTAATATCTATGTAATTAATAACCAAATTTGTTTTTGGAAGGATGATATTGACGCGTATGTGATTCCTGAATTTATGGCCGTTGTGGAGAGTTGTGTTTGTATTTTTTCGAAATTGTTAACATGGAATGTGTTATGTTATTTAACGTAAACTATGTGTAAACTACTCCGTATCTAACAAAGTTGATGAATGACCCCCTTTTTTCTTGTTCCATTAAATTACTTCGAGTAATTGATATTTGATTACTATTTGACAACATTGAGGAAAGGCACAAAGCCTAAATCAAACCCAATAATTGGGAATGGTATGATATTACTTTGGTAACATACAAATAGAAAACTTTGAAGAATATAAGGTCTCAAAGAAGTGGTTGACATGCTCCAAATAAAAGTGGTCAAGAATTTTATCTGGTTTGTTATCTTCTTTCAAATCTTAACAAACTAAAATGATTTCTAAGTCGATACGGAAATTTTATCAATGCATCGTGTAATTGTCTCACTTAAACTACATGCAATTAATTCTTAGCATGACAACATCATGTGATGTGAGATTGTTTTTTATATCGTTTTTACCGATTTAAGTATCAACTCTTATATGTATGAAATCGTGAGATATGCTTTTAGTTCTAGCTTAGTATTAGTAGGCTTTGTATCCTTGTGTCATCTTTTGTTTATTTTTTGGGACCCTTTCTTTTTAATTTCATTGTTAAAAAGTTGGGTTGCCATTTCCTTTGTAATTGTTTTTGGTTCCTAATATATATTTCATACACGTTTTTTTTTTTTTTTTTTTTTTTTTTTTTTTTTTTTTTGTTAAAAAGTTGGGTTGCCATTTCTTTTGTAATTGTTTTTTTTTTCCTTCAATTATATATTGCATATCTATATTAAAAAAAAAAAAAAAAAAAAAAAAAGTGTGAAATATCCGTGGTACGCATAACATAAAATTACTCTCTCCGTCTTAAAATTATTTTCCCCTATTGACTTTTTCGGTCTTTCTTTATCAACTTTGACTATAAATATTTTTGTTTGTATTATACAATTATTTATAAGAATTATACCAAATGAAAATACATTTAAAACTTAATCCGTTCATATATTTTGTATCAAGTATTATGTAATATAAACAAAAATACTTAAAGTCAAAGTTGGAAAGTAAAGACCGAAAAAATCAATAGGGGACAATAATTTTGGGACGGAGGTAGTACTAATTTGGCATTTCAAAGACTTAACATATGAAATGGTTAATATGTTGAATCGAACATGATTATGTCCAAACATTCAAGATTAGTCAAATTGAAGGGCCAATTAGTGCACATATTAGAGACTAACCTTGATTTGCATTATTAAATGACTTTTGGCGGAAAAAGCTTGTATGTACAATAATAGGTTGGTCCACCTACAACAATGTAGCATGTACTATGTGGATTATTACTTTATCAACCCATTCTTCGTTACGTAGTCGTGGTACTTGATCTTGTGAGGTCATGGCCTTATTTTTAAATAAACAAAAGAGAAATATTTGACATGTATGTTTATTTGATAGCCTATGAAAACTTTTTATTTCCTTTGGTAGGCATTTTGCTATGTAAGAAATATCAATAACCATTGTCTAACTTGTAATCTTGTATTCCTGTGGGTGAGTTGTTGCACCAAAAAAGTTATACATTTTGCTTTTCGGAGCAAAAGTTATAATATCCAGTCCTATCGATCTCTACTAGAAGTTATGTTACTAGTATTTCTATCGATGTTTTATACTTTAATAAACCGAATCTAACTTTTGTTTGTAAAGTAATTTGCTTTATTTAGCTTTGTTTTGTAGCTCACTTTCCTTTATCAAGGTTCCATTTACTTTACAAACGGTCAAAAGTAAGTGACTGATATTTTCTTGTATCTTTAGCATGTCTTAGAATCACCGACAAATACACACTTTAATCAATTTTAAGGCTTTGTTAAAAGGAGATAATTAACCATAGACCACCACTCCGTACGCTTTATAATCCACCTTTATTTCATGACATGTGAAGTTTTGGAAACGATCTTTTGTTTTGCATCAAATTGAACTTTACTTTTTGTACCGACTATTTTCATTCAATTCAATATTTTGAAAATCGGGTTTTTAATACGCTTGATCTTGTCATCGAGTCATTGGTTTACCGGTTCGATCGTCGGGTCAACTCATTTTTCTATTACTTTTTTTCAATCGGTTCGACCACTGGGTCAACCCGGTTTTCTATTAAAAAAAAAAAAAAAAAAGGTTGGGTTTCGATAACCAGGTTGACTTGTGTCACTTAAAACCTAGCGGGTCTACTCGGTTAACCTGTTTTAAAAACCCGATTTTTACCTTTTTTTTTTGCATGAACTGGTTCAACCGGTTAACCTGGCCAGGTTGATCCGGGTTTCAAAACATTGTTTTAATCAGTTGTGTAAATTAGTGTGGATTCGAATTTGTCATTCGGTGAATCAAAAAATATCTACTTGCGCATAACGATAACAATAGATAGTAGCGTCAATTTTGTATGCATATCTTTCTTTATATATAAGATGTGGGTTAAGTGAAAGTTAACAAAATTTCTGTATTAAATAGTAGCTAATTATTTAAACAATTAATTAATTGCATCATTTTTCATGAGTAAATGTATTTTGATAAACAACATTCCTCATTTTGTGAGCTTTTAAACATATGTGTTTTCTTTTATATTAAGTATAGACAAGTTAATAATAACTAACTTGTGAAAAAACATAGGTCCAGCTCTAAGTTACAACTCCAAGGTAAAATTGGGTCGAGACACGTATATGAAACCAATTGTGTTTTTAGGTTTTTGGAGTATATTAGCTAGGAAATTTTAACTTGACAAACGCATAATGAAAAATATCTTATGCATGCGAGTTTAGTTAAGGATTCGCTGTATGTGTTTGCAGTGGTACCAGGTAAAATCAATATTTTTGCTTGGAAGGTAAGGTTAGACAAATTACCTACAAGATTAAATCTTTTGAGGAATGGATATTGAGTCCATTCTTTGCCCCTTAAGCGGTTCGCATGTCGAATCTACTAGCCATCTGGTGTTTGCTTGTTCTTTGGTAAAGAGTTTGGCTCGTAAGATTATGATATGGTGGGACATTGGTATGATGGATTTTGGGTCTTATGAGGAGTGGATGTCATGGTTTTTGGGTCTCAAAATTCGGGGCAAGTATAAAGAAATATTGGAAGGTGTTTTCTACGTGTTATGGTGGTACGTTTGAAGAATTCGTAATGAGGTTATTTTCGGTAGGAAGTCTCCTATAAAGGCGGTTATGTTCGATGAGATTGTGTCCTTGTCGTATACTTGGTGTAATACTAGAAGTAATTTGAATTTTAGTGGGGTAGATTGGTTACGTAGTCCTTTGCTTAACATGTTGCAATTGTGGTTCTAGCCTCTTGCTAGAGTGGTTTTAATAAATCGTTGTTCAAAAAAAAAAAAAAAAGTTGATCAGGGACAAATTACATGGTCTAGTTGGGCACTTGGACGTGATCTATTAAATCAATTAAGGTCTACATTCTACATGACCCAAGCAAACTTGGACGGTTGGATTCGCAAAATGGTGCATTCTACGTTCGCAATAAAAGAATAGGTAAATTAGCCGGCCTTTTCAAATTAGCATTTCCCTTTTGTTGTTTTATAACCATTCATTTCATAATATATACAACAACAACATACCTAATTCTGTCGGAGCGGGATATGAGAGAGGTATGATATAGACAGATCCTACCCATACCTCAGGATAAACCCGAGAGTAAGAAGACTGCTTACAGTAAGACCTCCGGCAAGATTCATTTCATGATATGATGATGTAAAATATCCTTTTTGTAAGCTTGTTTTTGTTAAAACATTAGACATCGTTCATTGTCGATTTCTTTGATATTGCCAAGCCAAGAAATATTAGGCACACGCCAAAGCCTAGGCGCTAGAAATGCTCAAGATTCAAGAACCAACTCCAATCGCGTCAACTGTGGAGTCGGCCTACGAATGTTTACTCCTCAGTGTCAACATCTTTGTTGAGTCGAAAAAAAGAAAACTTTTGTGAAATAGGTCATGAGTTTAATATCCATATTTTTCATATAGAAAATAACGGAACATCACCTAAGATAGGATCCTTGAGGAAGAGTCTCACGGGATCAAAACAAATAATGGCTAGAGTTGACCATCTAACCAACAAATTTTTTTTAACCAATCGAGAACCATTTAAACACCAACCATCAAGACCTATAAATCTTTTTCCACATTTACGTCCACCAAACTATTAAAAGACTAAAGAGAAAACACTTGAGAATACCACACTAAAAATCACTAAAGCCATTTACTTTAGTACTTTAATACTTTAGTACTCCCTAATTGTATGCCTATTTATAGATCTAAAAACACGTGTCATCATCCTGATAGCTGCAGATATATACCCACTTATTTTACAACACATCAGGATGATGTCATGTGTTTTTAGGCCTGCAATTAGGTCCCTATATCATTTCTCTAACTAATATTACTTTCTGCACCTGAATTAAGTATTTATCTGTTAATCTGTCTTAAAAAATGTTAATTTTACGCTAACCAAATACTTTGTAGGTGTAAAGATGATATATGAGCATTATAGTAATTGCGCTACAACAAGGCTATATATTTCTAAAAAATTGAAATCATCTCATATGGAATTTGAACATGAGAGATAATGCTGAATTTTGTATGTATGAAAAACAAAAATTGATCATTTACCATGGAACCTATATTTTATTAAAAATACTTAATCAAACATGACAACTTATATTCAAATAAAACATGAGAGTGTCATAATTTATTTTTAAAATTAACAGTCAATATAATACTAAGAACACTCAGTGTGCATAGGTTATAGGGTAATTTATAACCCTATAAAGCAGCCATATGGCTATACTCTACACCTTACCTCATGCCATACCTCTTCGCGCTAAATCCACCGGCTTAAGTTACAGGGCATTTTTTTTGTGTTTTATTTGGGTAGTAGTATTTGATTTAAGTGTGAGTTAGAGGTGTCTTATAACTTAAGTGATAAAGAAATATGTATTTTGGTTAAGTTATAAATTCTATATGATAAAAGAAAAGTGCCAAAGTAACAACATTTTTTTCCTATAAAACTAGACATATACATCTACAGTAAAAAGCTTTGGTTACATTGCATGATCATGATCATTACTTGAACACAAGTCATGTCGCTCGCTTAAAAAATTCAAATACCACACAACACAGCATAATGATTAAAGAAAAGAACAAAAAACGTGCATTAAAGAAAGAAAGAAAAGGAATCAAAGTTGTTATTATCGACAGACAGGAGGAGGTTTTATCCTATCTGTCATTTTCTGTAACTGTTCCTCCAACGACTTTCCGTTGAAATTCTGTTTTACATAACTTCTACCAAACTCTTGATAATAATCAGTTGGTTGATCAGACATGAATCATACTCAGAGTCCGTTTTCATCTTCTGATGAAGACACTGGTACCATGACAACCGCTCAACAGGTTTGCTTTTCTTGTTTTTGGTTCTGTTGTTTTAAGTTGTTGTCAAGTTTGATCAGTTCCGTCCGAGAATTATTGTTCTATCTTACTATTTTGGAATGTCTTGAGATACTTGCTAAAAATAGAAGTTTGAATTGTTTAAGTTTACTTTTTTACCCCTGATCAGAATTAGAAGTTTGATGATGACCAAGGGCTTGTGTCCCAATGGTACCCATGTTGTGTGAGAAGTTCCCTAACCAAATGGTTGTGGGTTCAAGTCCTGCTTAGGACATGCAAGATAGATTTGTGGCATAAATATTGTGAGATAGTTTAAATTGTCGTTCTAAAAAATATATATATTTGCAAAATGAAATGAAGGGGAAAACTGTTATTTTATTATTTTTATTTATTATATTTGTGTGTTTTTGTGTGGAGGACAATTGTTTTGGGACAGAGGAGTGATTATTTGCTTTTGTATATAGTGAAGGGAATGATAAGTCTAATTTGAGTGATGAATGTAGTAAATTGTGTTGTTAATGATTGTTGTTACTAATAATTTGCAAAGTTGATAATTTGAAACTTTAGACGGATGTATAGATGATTTTTTGGTAATAGGATTAATCTATTCAGTATAAACGTATCCTAATTGCTTCTGTATGATACCCTAGAAACTGAAAAAGTACCAATATGCCTACGTCTTTTCAAATTTTGTCTCGATGTCATACTTTCTGCTCATGTGTGAGAGTTATTTTTGCAAGTTTTATTTTAGTGTTGATAGATCATCAAAATGTATGATTTAGAGACAAAATTTGAAAGTGCATAGCGTATATTGGTATTTTTTGGTGGTTAGCGAGTATATTTGGGAAAGTATGTTGCTATTAGATGGACTAAACTTTTTTAGTTAGTATTGCTGGTTATTGTTATCTAAGAATACTCTAGTGGCGGTTTATCTGATTATGCACTTAATAAGATTCACTACATTCTCTGATTTAAGCAAAAAGTTAGTAAGTTGGATATTTAAGAAGAATCGGATAAACATATTTAGTTGTTTGATATATACCGTAACTTTTATTGATTTGTAGCAATATCATTGTATCAACTTTGAATTTGAATGTACTAGTTTTGGCCTAAAAAATTGAAGTTTATCCTTGTTCATGTTAGGAGGAGTTTATAGCATGTGTTGTATTTTTATCTGATTGAGGGGCGATATTGAATTGTAGAGTGCAGGGAGAAGTCACTTAAGTGGAAGTAGTGGTAACTCCTTAACAATGGGGCCAAATCTTGGTGCTTCACGCCATTGGCGGGATGTTTTCTGGCTAGGAATATTTCTTTTGCATTTGGTTTTGGTAGGTCTTGCTCTCGGGGTTTTTGGATTCAATAGGTACACGAAGAAGGATAGGCTTAACATAGATCAATTTACAAACGGGTTTCTTGATTCTCAAGCTGGTTTAACGGAGGACTATTGGCCGACATATGCCATTGCTGGGGCTATTAGTACTGTTATTGGATGGCTTTGGTTATTGTTGCTGGGTTCACGTTCTAATCAGATGATGAAAATTTCTGTCCATTTGTTGACTACTTACCTTGCGGTGATTAGTGTTTTGTGTTTTTGGGGCAAACTGTACTTCTGGGGTTTTGCTTTTGCTATTGGTTCGGGATTGCAGTTCTTGTATATCATGTCGGTCATAGACAGGTAATTTCTTTTATATCGGAATATATTATCTATCTAAACTATGATTAGAGAACGGTCCAAAAGTACTATCCTAAACTGCTTTAGTGATGTTGTTAAGTATTAAGAGGGGGATATCTCTGTTTTGTGATGCACTTTTTTAAATTTCTACGTTAGATCACTTTTTCTGCAGAAACTATTATAACTTCTGCTTGATTGATCCACATTAATGAATTACTTAAGATTATGCCAATTAGAAAAAGCTAGAGAATTAGGCGAATACTGTCAACATTAATGAGTTAGTTAAGATTACTCCCAAAAGTGGAGGTGTAGGCCAACGCAAAACATCCTGTTGCAACAAAGGGTATACATAATAACAGGGGAATGAAGGAAAAACCATTGTGGTTTTATCTGAAAATTCGTCTGTTGCTACATATACTCTGTTGCAACAGAATTTACTATGATGACCTACACCTAAATTAGGAATAGTCTCGACTAACTTCTAAAGCTTGCCGAAATTTTCCTAATTTGTTGGCTCTTCCTTGTTGACACAACTATTTCAACCTCCACCAAGACATGTCTGTGAAAAGTTCTTGATTTTTGAGAATGCATCCTCACCTGGATATGAAGTTATCTCTTTCAAATAACACAACCGTTCTAAGATTTTAAGGATAATAGTAACCTATAGTCACGCTTTTTTCCTTGATTGATCTGAAAAATTTTAGATGTGAGTATTAGGCGAATCAGTAGGCTATCTATAATGGTTCTCACAGATGTCATGAGGTTCTTACTTGCCACATTTCCCCTTCATCATCTATATCAAGATCATGTATAATCCTCTAGCAAAGCTGGCCTACAATTGAATAGACACTATGGATGAGACACATATTAACTGTATGCTCCAAAATATATTGTTACTCTTAAAAGAATAAGTCTCCATTGTTTTTAAGTAAGTTTTTAACAGTAAGCAGATATAATTTTAGATAAATCTTATAGCAAAACAACGTCTCTTGTTGAATGTTGAGTGCTGATATATTTTCAAGTGTTTATAAAATTATTTCTTGCACTTTATATAGACTTCCATTTACAATGCTGGTACTACAAGGAGCGGTCAAGATGGTATGGAACCTGCCGGAAGTTATGAGAGTCGCTTGTGCATTTATGCTAGTCATGCTTCTTTGGATAGCATTATGGTCCTTTGGTGCAGCTGGTGTAGTGGTTCGAGCATAGGTGATGGTGGGCGCTGGTGGCTTCTTGTGGTGAGGTGGCCAGATTTGCTTATGAGTTTGTACTTTTGTTGTAACTGAAAAAGTTTGACCTTATGTAATGACATTTTCAAACACATTAATTATAAATGCAGGTTTTCTCGGTGAGTTTGTTTTGGACTGGGGCTGTTCTTTGTAATACTGTTCATGTTATAGTATCGGGTATGGTGTTTCTTGTGCTTGTCCATGGTGGCCGAGAGGCAGCATCAATGCCTCGCAACCCACTGCTTAAATCTTTACGGTATGCTGTAACAACTTCTTTTGGAAGCATCTGTTATGGTTCTCTTTTCACAGCTGCTATTCGAACACTGCGTTGGGAGGTAAATACACTGATTTCTATCCCTAATCACTGGATTTTATTGATAAGTCTCAACTATATGTCTAGCTATAACTTATTTGTTTACTTCAGATCAGGGGATTCAGGTCAAAAATTGGAAATAACGAGTGTCTTCTATGCTGTGTGGATTTCCTGTTTCATTTAGTGGAGACCCTTGTTCGTTTCTTCAACAAATATGCATATGTTCAGGTGGTTAATTATTTTAGGAAAATTATTGTAACGATTCTTGATTTAAATATCAATTCAATGTATCATATCGTGTATCTTGTATACTTTAGATTGCGGTTTATGGGAAAAGCTTTAACCACTCTGCAAGAGATGCGTGGGAGTTGTTTCAGTCGACAGGTGTGGAAGCACTTATTGCCTATGACTGTTCTGGTGCTGTTTTACTCATGGGTACGCTCTTGGGTGGGCTTATTACCGGAACTTGTGCTGTGGTTTTGACCAGGCATAAACATTGGGACAGAGAGATGATGATGGGATCAACTGCCATCTTGATGGGCATGGTCTTGGTATGTATATAAATCCAACTTTTTAGACATTTTTAGCGTGTATCACTACTCGGTTTGTAATATATGTGCTCATTTTTAATGGTCTTGATAGGTTGGATTGGCCATGGTGGTGGTGGAAAGTGCAGTTACAGCAATATACATATGTTACGCGGAAGATCCATTGTTAATACACAGATGGGACGCAGAATTCTTTAACCAGATGTCAGAGACGTTACACCAACGTCTCCAACACAGAAGTGCTAGAGTTAGGGAAGGATTAAGTCAAAATCGACATACTGATCATCAGACGCAAATTTAATGCTTGTATAAGTTCATGACATGGTTTTTCTATATGCTTTCTCGGGTCTGATCTAAGATTGGATCCGTTTTCTCCAAGTTATGTATCCAATCCAATTATATAAATCAAGTTTTGATGGTACAGATTTTTGGAGTATACCCACGAAATCATTGTCCCAGTTTCATCATTAGAATTTCGAAAACTCTATACCAATAAAATCTAGATAAAGAATTGCCTTATAACTTACTAGTAGGGTACCCGCGTGTTGCAGCGGCGGATACCTTAAAACAAATGTTAACGACATCAAAAAGAAAAAGTGATAGCTAAGAGTTGTAAACCTTCCGGGCTCGAGCCCATTGGCCCTTGCTCGTTCGGGATCGAGCCCGTTTGGCCCATGCCTATTCAGGCTCGAGCCCATTTGGCCCGTTGCCCGTTCAGGCTTGAATATTTGTATAATGTGCTTTATTATTTGTATTAGTGACATTTAATGTAAGAATTGTGTTTAAGTTGGTTGTACAATATGCTTGATAATTTGTATTTCTTATCTAAAGGGTGTTTTAATAACTGCATTAATTATATTTATTAACCAGTTTATTAATGTTAGTAAATGTGTTTTAATTAGTTGTATTTTTAGCTTAAAAACTTGTAATGCCGAATTTTAAGTATTTCTATTAAAAAATTGTATTTAATGTTAGAAAATGTGTTTTAATTAGTTGTATTTTTAGCTTAAGAACTTGTAATTGTATTTAATGTTAGAAAATGTGTTTTAATTAGTTGTACTTTTAGCTTAAGAACTTGCAATGCTTAATTTTAAGTATTTCTTTTTTTAGAAGACCTAAATGTTTTATAAGATAGTATGATTATGAATATTATCAAGATACTTTATGTACAAAGCACATAATCAATGCTAACAAGATAATACTAATCATATCACTCGGTTTAGATAGTTTTTAGCGTGTATCACTCGGTTTGTGATGTATGTGCTAATTTTTTTAATGGTCTTGATAGGTTGGATTGGCCATGGTGGTGGTGGAAAGTGCAGTTACAGCAATATACATATGTTACGCGGAAGATCCATTGTTAATACACAGGTGGGACGCAGGATTCTTTAACCAGATATCAGAGACGTTACACCAACGTCTCCAACACAGAAGTGCTAGAGTTAGGGAAGGATTGAGTCAAAATCGACATACTAATCAGACACAAGAAACTATTTGATCAAAATCCTCTTTTTGTTTTTATGCAAATGTAATAATGCTTGTATAAGTTCATGACATGGTTTTTTCTATATGCTTTCTCGGGTCTGATCTAAGATTGGATCCGTTTTCTCCAAGTTATGTATCTAATTATATGCATCAAGTTTTGATGGTACAGATTTTTGGAATGTAGTCGCGAAATCAAATCTAGATAAAGAATTGTCTTATAACTTATTATGAATATAATCAAGATATATATAGTACTTTATGTACAAAGCACAAATAATCAATGCTAACAAGATAGTACTAATCATATCATCACCCATGAATCATCATTTGTCCATTTGATGAATGTATTCTTTCTCCATTATTGTTCTTTCTTGGTCTACGATGTCGTCTTCTACGAGGCTTAGCCGCAGCCACTACATGAGGTATGAACACCCCAGTTCCACCACCATTTTTGGTCCACAAGTTCTCCATCCAGCTAGGGACTTCCACACTTCTCGAACCCTCTAACCAACCTTGGTACTTCCCATAGATCAACTGCCCACCACTAACCGGTCTCCTATCAAACTCGGGGCGACTCCTTATAGTTCTTTTCACAAATGTTTCATCGTCGTCGTCCATAAGATGCAATATTTGCCTTGTAAGTTGATCATAAAACGCGCTATCTTCAGCGTCATGCATGTCCATATTTGCTTGATGATGAACGTAGTCTAAGCTCATGTTTTTGTATAAGAGAGATTGTTGTTGTGTTAGAACTTAGAAATGATGCTGTTTTGTGAAGTATTTATAGGCCTAAAAGCAAGTGAACATGAATCTTGTTGGACTGGCTCAATCATATTTATGTTTAAAATTGGGGTCCATGCATATTCCACTTGTGTAACTTGAAGCAATCAATAGGAAGATTCAATGAGTCAAAGAAAAATAAATTATTAGATAATAACAAGGGTCCTAATTATAGCCGTGTTTTATGTATGAAACTAGTCAAAAGTGTCAACTAGCCTACTTGTTAAAGATGGATTATGGCCTGCAAATTGGGAAATTACCAAAATAGGGGCTTAACTAAGAATAAAAATAAAGAAGATTTGGATCTAGTCAATGGATCCAAGAACTAGGCAATATCATGTCGGCTGCTCCCCATTTACTTTGGTAATTTTTGGTTTTAAAAGGTGATGTCCACTCTTACGTCCTATAGCACTACTAACATGAAAAGGCAACTCACTAATCACGCATTTCGTGCTTGTTACCATGAACAAGTTATTCAACTACTTCTTTAAAAGGGTATGTCTATTTCATTTACGAAAGTCAGAATCAGTGTGTGAATTGTTCTACCGCATAAGGCCTTAAATTTTTAAAAGCCTCAAAACATATGCTCCGTTATATATTTGGAGTCTCAAAATTCACTTCTAACTAATATTCTTACCATTATACAATCTTATGTTCTAAATATTCGTTGAAACATAAAATAACTCATCAGAACACCATCATTTTGGTTTCCACACTATCATTTTGGTTTCCATAATTGGTATAATATACTTTTGATCATCGTGTTTAGTTTTTGTATAAGCTTTCACACATGGCATTCGTTCACTTAGCTACGACACTGTCAAAAGTTATTAGTGGTCAGAATGAGTTTCTAACAAAAGAAAAGTGGCCGTGCAATGAAAGAAATCTCCGTATAAAGTGAAGTAACGCTAATGTAAGGCTGTGAACAATTAAAAGTATGCATATCTGACACCCATCAATAATGATGGGTTTGTAAACCCATACCCACAGTGATTCTCCTTTACAAAGTACACCCTCTTATCATTTATACATATACCTTAAGCTTTTAAATTCAAACTCTAGAACAACTTTAATATGTTGCACATCTTATCTCTAACACTGAAAGTCACATACGTAATAAAAAAGAAAGTCTAAACTTTAGGTATATGTACATTTCTTATTTTCTTTTATGAAATTTGAATAAAGTACGTAATAAGTCATACTTTTAGGTGGCATTTAATTTGGTTTGAAAGCAATAACGAAAGAGTCAAATTAAGTGGATTAAAGTCTAACCCGGTATTCAGTCAGGTAAATGTCACCGAAAAGGTCAAACAGCGAAATAGTTAGCATACAAAATATCGAATCACATGGTATGAATTCAATCAACTTAAAAGTCAAATTAGATAATTTACCAATTAAAAGTCAAACAGTGAAATAGTTAGCATTAGAGCATCCACAATGGGTAAAGCTTTTAAAAGCTTTTTACTATTTTAAAAAGTCATTTTATGAGGTTTTTTGCATTGCTTCAAAAGCTTTTTGAAAAGCTTTTCTTCAAAGGCTTGGTGAACCTCAAGTCTTTGCTCAAAGCTTTAGTCATTAAATGCATTTTGCATTAAATGCATTAAATACAAAAAGTCTTTAAAGGTTTTTTCAGAATCACATATATGGTATGAAACTATGAATTCTAGAATTCAACTTAAAAAGTCAAATATATGCACATTAGATAATTTACAAATTAAAAGTCAAACAGTGAAATAGTAGACAAAATATCCAATTACATGGTATGAATTCTAGAAATCAACTTAAAAAAAGTCAAATATATGCACATTAGATAATTCGACTGCGTGTAAACTCAAATACGATATATTTATTTTTAAAAGGTTTGAAACGACATAGGATTTAATATAATATATTCTCCATATGTTAATGTTTAGCAAGTGCTATGAATTGGTGGTTGACAACTATTTCCAGGATAGTACAACTACATGCAAAATTACATTCATACTAGCTTGTCGTTGCCGCCACTCTCCATATATAGTTCCATGTTTATTTTGGATATTATGATTTTGCTACAACTTGACAACTTGTTCACAAAATGACATGTTTTCTTTTTTCTAGAAACATTTTTATTAATATTAGGTTTGTCCATTTTTTACAAAGTTGTAATTTAAATAGATTTAATTTTGGTATTACAGTGAGAAATACTCCGTAATCAAGTAATCTCTACTGTAAAATTATTAATCATCTCTTACTAATTTTTCCTTCTAATATTATATTTTACATTTATCAACTTGCATTTCATGGCTATTTATAAGTTGAAATTTTGACCCTATAAATAATATCCATTCATTCATACATGAAATGTTAACCACAATTTCATAATCATAGTTATTTGTTGCTTTGAATTTTCGTTGCTATGCATAGATACTCGTTTCATTTACTTTAATAAAAGTAGAAAAAAAGAAAAGGATTATTCACTTGACAGACCTAATCAACCGGTCTTACGGTAAATATAAAAAAAGTAAACACCATATGTCCATATTTACAGGTACAAAGGGGAACGATTTGAACCTATATGACCTTTGATTTACGATGTTGTTCCTTAATCACTGGACTACCATATGTTGTACTAATAAAAATATATTGTACTAAAAGAAATCAAAACTATTTTAGATCTACACTTTCCTAAATAATTTAAAGAAAAAGCGTTAAAATCCCCTGAGTGGAAACATGAATATATTTGACTGCAAGTCATTTTACGGCTCTTAAAAGTCAAACATCAAGCTGGCTATTAACCATGCATATCAATGATTCTAAAACAAGAATTCATACAAATTATGCTTTGTTTTAACCATAAGAGTGGTGGCAATGGACAGCGGCATGGACAGCGGCATGGCCATGCCGGCGGTGAACACCGCCGCCAGTCCACCGGCATGGCCAGCGGCATGGTCTCAGCGGCTATTATTGCCGTGGAAGCATGGTATTTTCGATGCAAAAATTCGACCGTTGCTTGGTATTTTCGATGGGCAAAAAACAATAAATGCATAAAAACAAAAATTAGATCCGTTGCTTTTGGAGGAGCGGGGTAAAAAAAAAAAAAAAATTTCCTATATAAACAAACACAAACACAGCTTAAAAACTCACACACAAACACAAAACTCACACAACACAAACATAAATTTTTCACAATGTCATCTTCTTCGTCCGAATCGTTAGTGAATATCTCTAACGAATTGTCCGAACTAGTGCCATCCGGTAGCACTCTAGAAACCTTATTAGCCGCGTACGATGCAATTGACGACACGGCAAGCTCTACCGAAACTCGGGAGTATATAGAACGTTTTCGTGAACAAGCTTTACAAACCCTTATGAATGACTATTTCGTCGAACGTCCAAAGTTTAACGACGAACGTTTTCGTGATCGGTTTCGTATGAATAAAAGCTTGTTTTTAAGAGTTGTTGCTGATGTTGAAGCGAATTTTGAATGGTTTCAAGAGGGGTTAGATGCGAGGGGGAAAAAAAGTTTCACGGCATTACAAAAATGCACATCGGCGATTAGGCAACTCTCAACGGGTGAACCTCCAGATAGATTTGATGACTATTTAAACATGGCGCGCCGAACGTCAGGTGATATATATATATTTTAAAGTTCTTGCTATTAATTTTTTTATAAACTTAGCGTTATATATATTTTATAAAGTTCTTGTTATTAATTTTTTATAGGAGAATGCCTTGATCATTTTTGCCAAGCGATTATTCAACTATATGGTCGAGAGTTCTTACGTAGGCCTACATCCCATGACGTTGCACGCTTATACGAGTTCCATGAAGATAAACATCACATTCCTGGAATGCTTGGTAGCATTGATTGTACCCATTTTCCATGGCGTAATTGTCCTAGACATTTGAAAGGTCAATATAAGCGAGGTGATCATCAATACCCAACTATTATGCTTGAAGCCGTCGCTTCTTACGATTTGTGGATTTGGCATTCGTTTTTTGGTCCTCCAGGTGCAAACAACGATATCAATGTTTTGAATCAGTCACCATTGTATCTTACGGAGCGAAACGGAACGGCCGCAAACAGTTCATTTCATGTAAATGGACGGTTTTACAAACGCGGTTATTATCTTACCGATGGAAT
The DNA here is from genome assembly GCA_030686995.1 of Artemisia argyi. Lineage (NCBI taxonomy): Eukaryota > Viridiplantae > Streptophyta > Magnoliopsida > Asterales > Asteraceae > Artemisia > Artemisia argyi. The sequence continues at coordinate 36,946,343 of CM060682.1, read as the reverse complement.
CTATCCTACATGGTCAACGTTTGTTAAAGCATACAAGCATCCGGTTGAATTAAATGAAAAGAGATTCAAGAGGCTACAAGAGTCTGCAAGAAAAGATATCGAGCGAGCTTTTGGTCGTCTTAAAACTAAATGGAAGATTCTCGATCGTCCTCTCCGGGCAATGTCGGTTGAGAAGATTCGGCAAATCGTTTATACGTGTATCATATTTCACAATATGATTTTAAAAGACGATGGGATGGCAATATCACCGGTTCATATAATGGATCCGCCAGTCGCACCAATTTATGACGAGAATGTATTACCGGAGTTAATCGACGAACAAATGCATTACCGACTCCTATATGATCTTACGAACCACGTAGATGCTCAAAATTTAACATATCTCGATGATTAGTTATTTCATTTTTTTTAAGAATAATGTAATTTTTTTTTTTTTTTTTTTTTAAGTATTATGTAATTTTCTTTTAGTTATTAATGAAATATTTATGTTTTAATTAAATTGTTTAATTTATTAAAAAAAAAAAGTTGGGAGGTATGGAAAAGGCATGGTTGCCACTAAAAAGAGGTTGGGAGGTATGAAAAAAGTATGGATGAGGTGAAATGAGGTGGAATGATATTATTGGTGGATTTGGGAGGTATGGATAATTCTGAAGGCATGACTGCCACCACCCTAAGACTCACATATGTCGTCTTTTGTCACATATCGTACTTCACAAAACGAATGATCATCTAATTAAGCTATAGTCTTGTACTAAAACATTTACTTAATCAATAAATCATGGATCTAGTATCCCAATGATGAACGCGTTCTACCTCCGTTGTTGTTGTTGTTATTCCTCTTCGGTTTATTATTTCTTCTTCTTCTCGGCTTGACAGGGGCCACTACTCGCGGTATAAACACCCCAGTCCCAGTACCATTACGCGCCCACAAACTCTCCATCCAACTAGGCACTTCAACACTTCTTCCACTCTCTGACCAACTAAAGTAGTCGCCACCACTAACCACTGATTTCCTTCGTAACCTTGACACATCGTTTACGTGTCGCATTTTATGTGTCTGATCATGATCATCTTCGTCCATAATTAGCAATATTTGCCGTGTGAGCTCGTCGTAAAACATAGTCTCCTCGATGCTAAAAGACTCCATGTTCATATAGGTGTTTAAAGATTAATATATGTGTGTTAAGTACTACAGTACGTAAGAGTGAATGAGTGATAATGGTGTTTTTATTAGTTAAACACCTGAAGTATATATAATAATGAAGTAGTTGAATAAATCTTGATTATTTTGGTCAAAGTCAGCACAATCGTATTTGAGCCTCCAAATGGTTTGAGCTAGTTAATTACTACGTAATATCCAAGAATGTGTCCGTATTCTGGATGGTTTTATTATATACTACTCCGTAATTGAAAAGATCAAAGAAATTAATAGGAACAAATAATTGAAAAACAATGTTAGTGACAACAAATAATTGAAAAAAATCAATAATAAAAATAAAAAGACTAGTGACAAGAACGTTTGTAGTTGTGAATTGTGATATTAAATCTTATACTATAATGTATCAGAATTTTGAACCGCACGTATCACACATGGCCACATATGTCACACGGTTGATGTCGGCCTGCATGCAAACTGAGAAAATACAAGTTTCCAATAATTTTATATTATGGACAAAAGTTTCCAACAATAATAAGATTAAAGCCAGATAGTTAATTTAACACATTGTAAACATCTTTTATATACTACGCAAAGTCCCGTATAATATAATGCATTAACGTAAATTTAAATAGATGTTTTTAAGTTAACACCTAAAATGCATTAACGTAATGTAGTAGTCCATATAAAAGGATAGTTACGAGAAATTTACTACATGTCATTTCGTTGAGTTGATGGTGATACTTAGATTGAATAGGCTGTGATTGAGTAACTGCCAAATTGTGTTTTACGAGGCATTCGGACCCGTGCGATGCACGGATTATGTTGTTGAGTAACTGATTAAATTCACACGGGTCCGAATGCTTGAATTACCAACGTATTATTGAAATCTAAATTTTCCAATAAAATTCTTGAAATTTTATTGAGAAGCCCACTATCCGAAATTCTAGATATCTAAATTTTGGATATTCAAAATTTCGAATATCTAGAATTTCGAATATCCAATATTCAGATATCTAGAATTTGGAATATCTAGAATATAAAATGCAGAAGCAGAAGCAAATACTTTGTAAATAAGAATCGACCCTGTGTTTTGGTTGAAGATTGTTTGCCAACTGAGTCAAGGAGCACTAAGAATCGACCCCATGTTTTGGTTGAAGATTGTTTGCCAACTGAGCCAGGGAGCACTAATGTTATATAACCCATCCTTCATCATAAATTAGGTGTACAATTACAAAAGTTTTTATGTTAAACCTTATACTTTATATGGTAACCTTTTGTGTTTATCTAGTCGTAGATAATCATCGTAGTGGAGGCGGTGGGGTGGAGGTGGCACTAGTGGTGCTGTCTCAGGTGATGATAGTGGTGGTGGTATTGGGAGAGGTTTCATTAGCAACTCGATACAGTACCTCATTGTTGCAGTTGGATGTTAACTAATATTGTCGCTGTGTGTAGTGTACTGGAACCATTGGAAACATCTTTTATATACTATACAAAGTCCCATATAATGTATTAACATAAATCTAGATAGATGCTTTTAAGTTAACTCCTAAAATGCATTAACGTAATTCTAGATAGATGTTTTTAAGTTAACTCCTAAAATGCATTAACGTAATGTAGTAGTCTCTATAAAAGGATGGTTACGAGAAATTTACTACATATCATTTCATTGAGGTTGAAGGTGATAATTAGATTGAATGGACTGTGATTGAGTAACTGCCAAATTGTGTTTTACGAGGCATTCAGACTCGTGCGATGCATGAATTATATTGTTGAGTAACTGATTAAATTCGCATGGGTCTGAATGCATGACTTACAAACGTATTATGGAAATCTAAATTTTCCAATAAAAATCTTAATTTTTTTTTGAGAAACCCACTATCCGAAATTCTAGATATCTGAATTTTGAATATTCAAAATTTCAAATATCTAGAATTTCGAATATCCAAAATTCACATATCTAGATTTTCGAATATCTAGAATATAAAAAAAAGAACATGCAAAAGAAGAAGCAAATACTTTATAAACAAGAATCGACCCCATGTTTTGGTTGAAGATTGTTTGCCAACTGAGCCATGGAGCATTAATGCTATATATCCATAACTTATATAGAAATTGAAAATACCCATCCTGCATCCTAAATTAGGTGTACATTTACAAAGTTTTTATGTTAAACCTTATACTTTATATGGTAGCCTTTTCTGTTATATCTAGTCGCAGATACTCATCGTAGTGGAGGCAGTGGGGATGGAGGTGGCAATGTCTCAGGTGATGATGATGGTGGTGGTATTGGGAGAGCTTTCATTAGCGACTCAATATAGGACCTCATTGTTCTAGTTGGATGTTAATTACTACTGTCGCTGTGCGTAGTTTACTGAAACCATTAGAAATATCTTTTATATGCTACACAAAGTCCCATATAATGCATTAATGTAAATCTAGATCAATGTTTTTAAGTTAACTCCTAAAATGCATTAACGTAACCCTGGATAGATGTTTTTAAGTTAACTCCTAAAATGCATTAATGTAATGTAGTAGTCTATATAAAAGGATGGTTACGAGAAATTTACTACGTATCATTTCATTGAGGTTGATGGTGATACTTAGATTGAATGGACTGTGATTGAGTAACCGCCAAATTGTGTTTTACGAGGCATTTGGACCCGTGCGATGCGCAAATTATGTTGTTGAGTAACTGGTTAAATTCGCATGGGTCTAAATGCATGAATTTTAAACGTATTATTGAAATCTAAATTTTCCAATGAAATTCTTGAAATTTTATTGAGAAACCCACTATCTGAAATTCTAGATATCTGAGTTCAAAATTCTAGATATTTGAAATTTTGAATATCCAAAATTCAGATATCTAGAATTTCAAATATCTAGAATATAAAAAAGAACATGCAAAAGAAGAAGCAAATGCTTTGAAAACAAGAACTGACCCCATGTTTTGGTTGAAGATTGTTTGCCAACTGACCCATGGAGCATTAATGTTATATATCCATAATTTATATAGAATTTCAAATATCTAGAATCTAGAATTTCAAATATCTAGAATATAAAAAAGAACATGCAAAAGAAGAAGCAAATGCTTTGGAAACAAGAATTGACCCCATGTTTTGGTTGAAGATTGTTTTCCAACTGACCCATGGAGCATTAATGTTATATATCCATAATTTATATAGAAATAAAAAAAAAATACCCATCCTACATCCTGAATTAGGTGTACATTTACAAAGCTTTTATGCTAAACCTTATACTTTATATGGTAGCCTTTTGTGTTATATCTAGTCGCAGATACTCATCGTAGTGGAGGCGGTGGGGGTGGAGGTGGCGCTGTCTCAGGTGATGATGATGGTGGTGGTATTGGGAGAGGTTTCATTAGCGACTCAATATAGGACCTCATTGTTCTAGTTGGATATTATTAATTACTATTGTCATTGTGTGTAGTGTACTAGAACCATTGGAAACATCTTTTATATACTACACAAGTCCCATATAATGCATTAATGTAAATCTAGATCTATGTTTTTAAGTTAACTCCTAAAATGAATTAACGTAAGCCTGGATAGATGTTTTTAAGTTAATTCCTAAAATGCATTAACGTAATGTAGTAGTCTATATAAAAGGATGGTTACGAGAAATTTACTACATATCATTTCATTGAGGTTGATGGTGATACTTAGATTGAATGGATTGTGATTAAGTAACTGCCAAATTATGTTTTACGAGGCATTCGGACTCGTGCGATGCACAAATTAGGTTGTTGAGTAACTGATTAAATTCGCACGGGTCTGAATGCATGAATTATGTTGTTACCAATTCTTTTTCCTACAACAATGCCTTACACAAATATAATGCTACACCTAACCCTAACCATAACAACATAACGTGCCTCCCTCTTATTCATCCGCAGCCACACACACACACCAACTATCGGTATTCACTTTTCTTGCGAACACACTTTACATCCAAAATAACATCCACCCCATACCTAATTTTTCTTCCAAAGATATCATCCCCATCTCCTTCATCTCTTCTGTTGCAACCACAAATGAAGATCTCCTACCTTTTATATACCAAACGAATCAACCTTTTATCTTTTAGATCTCAGAATAACAAATGAAAACCATTTGAGTCATACAAACAAACTATATCCGTGAATCTTATTGTGATTTCGTGTTTATTCGAGGCATCATATGTAGTCTCGACTTCAAGATCTTTGCTAAAAGGTCTCGGGTAGGTTGTTTTATTTTGCATTTATTTCTTGTTCTTGTGTTGTGATAACCGAAAGAAAGATACGGGTATAACAAAATTGTTATATTTCGTTATTTAAATTTTGGATATTAAAAGAGGTTAAGCTTCAAAATGGTCGATGATGATAATACTTTTGTTTGTTTAACCTTTAAAAGTCTTGATATTTCTTTGAATAACACGAAAGAAATTAACTGAGATCATATGATTATTGTCTTCATTTTCGAGTTTTGAATGATTGTGAGTGTTGGGGAGTGAAGTTAGGTCCTTCGTAGCGGTGGTGGCTTCATAGGCTAAATTGTGCGTAGTTTAATGGCAAAGGAAACGAAGGGATGTAAAACCGTTTTATTGCAGAGTTAAAAACTCTGGTTTGTATTGTTTGAGGTTAAAATTCTGCAACCCCTTTATCTTTTGTAACACCCTCTTTGACAGCATTCAATTGAATGAATATTGAAGCCTCAAATGTATTTGATATAGCTTTGAGAGAAGGCTTGAAATAGGTTGTACCGTACCTTCTTATAAACTACTTCTTACGACTTTGGAGATTAACACCATACATGGCATTAAGAGCCTCCAATTCCCCTGGAAGATCATAAGTGTGCTTCGAATAATCATCATAGTCATACAAATCATCACTCTCATGACCACCACCAAAAAGATTTGCAGATTCATCGAACGGGTTAAGAACCTCATCCTCATCAGTATCAGAAACCTCAACATCACCCACCTTCGAAAATGGGTTAGTCCTCTTAGTGGCAGAGGTAGACGGAATAGGATGACCAGCATCATCCACAAGAATAGCTTTCCCATTGATCAGTAACTCTTCAAGCTTACTAATCTTCTCAGCAACAGGAGTAGAACCAACTTCCATAGTTCCCATAAAATCGCTCAAAAGTGGTTCTTGCATAACACTCACAAGAGGGACTTGTGATGTAATACCAGTCTTAACCGACTCATCCTTATTAACTTCTATTGGACTGCCCGCATCCACATCCCGTTGAGCTTCCACATTACTTCCAGACGTCACATCCAAAGTTACATTCTTAGTAGGAATACCAAAACCATCAGTATCATCCATATTCAATGCGTCAAACTGATTAGATGTAACAATCTTTGCTCCACTAGTACTCGGTATATCAACAGTCTTCTTCTTGTTAGCATCCACTTTCTTGGGTTCATGAGGAGGAACTTTGTACCGTACCTTTTTTTGTTCGCAATTACTCTTGCACATTAAATTTAGGACTGAATCTTTTAAGTATATAAGATATAAACAAAATGACATTTGCTTACTAAAGTTTTTAATGAGTAAACAGTAAAAAGTAATTAAAAACTACACTTTCAACTAGAAAAAAAGTGCTCATAACTAAAAGTAGTTCTCAGTATTAATACTAGTATTTACTGCATATTTATGTTAAGGGCGAGTTTGGATGCCATATGGAAATTGTAATGTGATTTGAGCTGAATTGTTGATAATTTGAAATACAAAAACAGTTATCGATGTTAAGCCATACTTTATATGGTAGCCTTTTGTTTTATATCTAGTCGCAGATACTCATCGTAGTGGTGGTGGAGGCAGTGGTGGCGATGGGGGTGGTGGTGGTGGAGGCGATGGGGGTGGAGGTGGTGCTGTTGGTGCTGTCTCAGGTGATGATGGTGGTGGTGGTATTGGAAGAGGTCTCATTAGCGTCTCTATATAGGACCTCATTGTTCTTGTTGGATGTTAATTACTATGGTCGTTGTGTTTAGTGTATGTAGACGATGAGCATAGCTAGAACCCTAGGAAACATATACACTACACATAAGTCCCATAAAATGCATTAACGTAAATTGTGATATAGATTTTTTAAAGTTAACTCTTAATGTAGTAGTCTATATAAAAGGTTACATTTCATTTCATTTCACATATGTAAGCAATAATGATATGTTACCGTATCTATTGATCGACATTCCATTTGACTAACAAAGGTAACGGAAAATCTAATATCACTTGTGAATTTTACCTAACAAATTAACACACATATGACATATATTAATTTTACGCAAAATTTGATTTTTCTATGTTAACTCCTGATGACGTATAGTCTATATTTGGGCCACAAGTCCAAATGATAAACATTACTCGGCCCAAACCCACCACGAGTGGGCTATCATAACGAATGACTTGGGCCATAATAATAACGGCTTGGGCTCACGAAGCCCAAAGCCCAACCAAACTAACCGGGCATGCGATAAGGATCTTCTATTCATGGAATAGATATCCTTACCCCGGATAAGCACTACGCGTGCGAAGAGTAAGGAGCAAGAAACCTACACGGTTTCAGCCCCTATATAAGGAATGATACATTCTCATTCAAAGGTACGATATACAACCCTAACTCTCTACGAGAATCCTAAATCGATTACTTACTCTCACGCCGGAGTCTAATCGGGGGAGACAATCCCTCGATAAGCCTAACGGTGTTGTTTTATTTTCTTAGTACGCAGGTAACAAGTGCTAAGGATTGAATTGGTACGAGAGTATAAGCCCATAACCAGGTACGCCCAACTTTTGTATCAACAAGTGGCACCATCCGTGGGACCCTACTAAGAACTAGAATGACGAAACATAAGAATTCGAGCCAGCGGACTCCGCAGTCAGAAAAACGTGACCATCATAGGAAGAATCAACAAGATCCAACCTCCAGACAAGTCGCTGGGACAACCAGCACACCTGGTCACCACGAGGCAGGAACAACCCCACCTCGCCTAGCAGTAGAACTACCTATAAGAACTACTCAAGTCACACCAGTGGTCCCAAGTGTTGAGGAACTCCAACGCACCCTCTTCACCACTCCTCATCAGGCTACACCCGCAGTGAACAACACTGCGCCGCCAGGCGCGCCTGAACGAAACAGGGCGCCAAACACTGAAGCAGAAATTCTTGCAACGACTGAGGGCGCACCTGATCTAACTTTGGGAAACTTTGTATCCCAAAATTATGAAACCCTAACCGCCCTCATGCAAGAAGAAGCAACAAGAAGAGCAAGCGCGGGTTTACAAGCCCGACTCAATTTTGGTCCTCAACGCGAACCATCACCATCGCGTCACCCACGAGGAAGACGTGCAGAACGTACCACTATCCATGATAGATTGGGTACGATATCTGATTCACAATACTCAGGAGACAGCGAGAGGCGCACCAATGTCCACTCCAGACTTGGCAGTCGGGGAATACAAGATCGGTTAGGGCCTCAACATTCGCCAAGCCAAGGATCTTCCAAACCTGGGAGTAGGAGGATTCAAGACAGGTTGGGGAGAAGAAGATCCCCAAGCAGAGATCCCTCAAGCTCCTCTTCTGAAAGAAGCTGGCGCAAGCGCCGAAAAAAAGACTACTCTTCTTCCAGCAACTCCAAGACAACGAGGATAAAGAAACAGGACACTGGAAGTCAAGAGGAAGACGTCGCGAGGAAGAGGATGAAGATATGTCTCTCCCATGGCGACGCCAGAAAATTGATGCGTTTACACGGCGCATCAGCGATTACTCAGACCGCAAACGCAGGCGCATGCCCGCTAACGTGAAAACATATGATGGAACAGGTGATCCTGACGATCACCTAAAAATTTTCGAATCAGCTGCAACTATCGAAAATTGGCCACAGCCTGTGTGGTGCCACATGTTTAATTCCACGTTAGTAGGAAACGCGCGCACATGGTTTAGCAAACTCCCACGTAGGAGCATCGGTGGATTTGAAGAACTACGGAAAGCATTCTGCCTCAACTTCACCCAGCGAAAGAAGTGCGCTAAAAACCCTATGGAACTAGCAAGAGTGAAACAGCGTCAAGGGGAATCAACCAGCGCTTTTATGGAACGTTTTAAAGATGAGTGCATACAAGTCAAAACATGTCCTGAAATCCTAAAAATTTCAGGGTTCATGAATGGGATCAATAACCCAGAACTCATCCGCAAGCTGAATGACAAAGTTCCACAGACCTTTGACGAATTAACAAAGCGCACCAGATCCTTTATACAAGGAGAAACAGCTGCTGCGGATAGCAAAAAAGGTTATTCAAACTATAGGCAACAAGAACAGCCGAGGAGACAATCCAACGATCAGAATAACAACCGCAGCAGGAATTACCGCAGTGGAAGAGACAACGACAAATATACTCCTCTCACTAAGACTCCGAGAGAAATATTTGTAACGGAAGGTGCGAACTTCCCAAAACCACCACCAATGCGCACTGCAGAAGAAAAGCGCCTAGGTAGTGGATACTGCGAGTACCACGGCCAAAAAGGCCATACCACTAACGAGTGCGTCCAACTAAAACAGCTAATTGAAAAGCTAGTTAGAGAAGGCAGGATGGACCACCTCGTAAAGAACATCAAGGAAGGAAAAGATAAACAGAGAAACGGGGGTAAGAAAGAACCCCCAAAGGAAAAAGCTGACACTATATACATGATACAATCATGGCAACGCAGGATAAAACAAAAAGTCAGCCAAAAATTCTCTCCAGAAAAAGAGATATCCTTCCCTACTATAGTTGCTGACAACGCAGTCGTGGAGCCTCTAACCATTGAAATACATACAGGAGGACATAACATCCACCGCATGTACATTGATGGAGGAGCATCCGCAGACATCCTGTACGATCACTGTTTCAAAAGACTGCGACCTGAAGTCCAAGGTCAGTTGATACCAGCCACAATGTCATTAACTGGATTCACAGGAGAAAAGATTTGGCCCATGGGGCAGTTACGCCTGTTGGTGGTCGTAGGAGATGAACAACACTCAACCGCAACTTGGATAAACTTTATGGTAATAAAGTCTCCTTCACCATATAATGGTATCATTGGAAGACCGGGAATATCATCCATGCGCGCGGTACCATCCACAGCGCACGGAATACTTAAATTCCCAGTGGAAGGAGGAGTTGTCACTCTCTATAACACAACAATACCACCAAGAGAATGCATCGCAGTAACAACTGAAGTAGAGACTATTCCAGAACAGCGCACGGAAAAAACGCCAAATTTAAAAGTCGCTATTCACCCAGATTATCCGGAGCAACAAGTTTCGATTGGAGGATCTTTATCTGACAAAGGTAAAGCAGCTGTATGCGCACTCTTACAAAAGAACCTAAACATCTTTGCATGGGAACCAAAGCATATGACGGGAGTACCGCGCTCTATCACAGAACATAAGCTACAAATCCGACAAGGATACCCTCCAATACGACAAAAGAAGCGCGGCCAGGCCCCAGATCGTGCAAAGGCTATTCTGGAAGAAGTACATAAGCTCGTAGACGCAGGCATCATGCGCAAAGTATACTATCACGACTGGCTTTCTAACCCAGTTATGGTAAAGAAGAGCGATGGCAGTTGGAGGATGTGCGTGGACTTCACGGACCTCAACAAAGCATGTCCGCAGGACTGCTATCCACTGCCAGAGATAGATTGAAAGGTCGAGTCCTTGTGCGGATACCCCTTCAAATGCTTCCTAGATGCATATAAAGGGTATCATCAGATCCAGATGGCAGTGGAAGATGAAGAAAAAACAGCTTTCCACACCAGTCAAGGAGTATACTGCTACACAAAAATGCCTTTTGGCCTGAAGAACGCAGGCGCGACATACCAACGACTGGTGGACACAGCCTTCGAAAAACAAGTAGGCCGCAACTTGGAAGTCTATGTTGACGACCTTGTCATACAAAGCCATACAGAGGACGAATTGGTGCGCGACATCGAGGAATCATTCCGAACGTTGGGGCGGATCAACACGAAGTTAAATCCAAAAAAGTGCACCTTTGGCGCGACCGAAGGGATGTTCCTTGGATACCTGATAGAACCCGATGGAATCAAGCCTTGCCCAGAAAAGACAAAGGCCGTTATTGATCTCCCCTCACCGCGCACACTCAAAGAAGTCCAATCACTGAATGGAAAGTTAGCGGGGCTAAACCGTTTCTTATCTAAGTCAGCAGACAAATCTCTTCCCCTCTTTAAAACACTCACGAAGTGTACAAAAAAGGGAGACTTTCGCTGGACTACCGAAGCGGAAGAAGCTTTCCAACAACTCAAAAACCATCTGGCATCTCTTCCCAAACTTGTCGCACCGCGACCAGGGGAAGAACTAATCATGTACTTATCGGCAACCCATGGAGCAGTCAACGCCGTTCTATTGACAGACAGGAACTCCATCCAGACACCCATATATTTCGTAAGTAAAGCCCTAAAGAAAACAGAGACTAACTACAGCGCTTTGGAGAAGCTGGTCTTGGCTCTAGTGTTCGCAGCCAAAAGGTTGCGCAGATACTTTCAAGCACATCCAATAGTTGTAATCACTGACCAGCCAATCAAACAAGTTATCTCTAAGCCTGACGCATCAGGACGCTTACAAAAATGGAGTGTACTGTTAAGTGAGTATAACATCTCATACAGACCGCGCACTGCAATCAAAGGACAAGTCCTAGCCGATTTTATCGTGGAGAAGCCAGACAGCGACAGCCCGACATCTGCAGCTTAAACAGATTTATAGGAACCCTGGATTCTGTTCACAGATGGATCTTCATGTGTAGAAGGATCAGGCGCAGGCCTTATTCTTACAAATCCAGAAGGTATGGAATTCACCTATGCGCTACGCTTTGAATTCACAGCCACAAACAATGAGGCAGAATACGAAGCCCTACTAGCTGGACTACGTATTGCAATTCAAATGGGTGTTCGCAACCTAGAAGCAAATGTAGATTCGCGGCTGGTCGCTAACCACGTGCTAGGTGAATATGAGGCCAAGGATGAACACATGACCCAATACCTGGAAAAGACAAAATCTTTGATAAAAAACTTTGATAGGTTCACAATAAAACAGGTACCTATAGGAGATAACAAGAAGGCGGACGCACTCAGCAAGATCGCATCCACAAGCTTCGCACACCTCTCAAAACAGGTATTGGTGGAAACCCTAAAAAACAAGTCAATCTTGGAGAGGGAGATATCAACGGTGATAGTGGAACAAGATCCTACATGGATGACACCTATCATCGAATTTATTAGCAAGGGAGTCCTACCCCAAGATCATAAAGACGCTCGAAGAATACGCCGCGCAGCGCAACGATTTGAACTACGCGACAATGTACTCTATCGACGGTCTTTTTTACAGCCATGGCTCAGATGTGTTGGACCCCTTCAAGCAGAATACGTTCTCCGCGAAATTCACGCTGGATCATGTAGTATGCACTCAGGGCAACGATCCGTGGTGGCAAGCGCTCTAAGGTCAGGATACTATTGACCAACAATGCATCGTGATGCACGCGATCTGATAAGAAAATGCAGCAATTGCCAAGTACATAGACCAATTCCGCGCCGACCACAACAAGAGCTAACACCAATTACCTCACCATGGCCATTTTATAAATGGGGTATTGACATCGCAGGACGTTTGCCTGTCGCAGCTGGAGGAGTAAAGTTCCTCATCGTGGCCATAGACTACTTTACAAAGTGGATCGAAGCAAAAGCGGTGGTGAACATCACGGGGAACCAAGTCAAACGCTTTGTTTGGGACAACATTGTCTGTCGCTTTGGACTACCGGACGCGATCATATCAGACAACGGAAAACAATTCTGTGATAACCCATTCAAAGATTGGTGCGCACAATTGAACATCACACAACACTTTGCTTCAGTCAAACACCCAAAAACCAATGGCCTAGTTGAGCGCGCGAATCGCAGTCTAGGCGAAGGAATAAAAGCGCGCCTTGACAGACACAAAGGAAGGTGGGTAGACGAGCTCTCACATGTCCTGTGGGCGCATCGCACAACAATCAAAACCAGTACTGGCGACACGCCATCTTCCCTAGTCTATGGAACAGAAGCCGTCATACCAGCCGAGATAGGAATGCCAACTATACGCACAGCAGAGGTCAACGTCACGACAAATGACGAGGAACGGCGCATAGACTTAGACATACTGGAAGAAAGACGCGAACACGCAGCTATACGCGAAGCAAAGGCTAAGGCAAAAATGAAGAAGTATTATGATGCAAAAGTCAAACACACTTCATTCAGACCAGGAGACTTTGTTTACCGCGCCAACGACGCGAGCCACGCAGAAGACACAGGCAAGCTCGGACCTAAATGGGAAGGACCTTACGAGGTCACAGACGCGCTCGGCAACGGCGCATACAGACTGCGCGATATGGAAGGTCACGACTTAGCGCGCACTTGGAACATCTGCAATCTCAAAAAATGTTACTTTTAGGCTACGGCCCTTACACAAACACCCTTGCATCCTACGAGGTGCCCAATAAGTGTTTGTCTTTCTTTTCTTTTCTAGGAATTGTATTTTCAATTTTTCAAATAACTTGCAAGTATTAATAAAATGTTATGGTTTCTAGCTAACTCCATAACGCATTTTTACTTTATTGCATATATGTCAATATTGTTTATCTTATATTTCTGCCTACATGGCGTGCATGCACCACTTAAAGACCCACGAGGGCATAAAGGATAAGTTAACCTACTAACTTACTTGTTGAATAAGAGGGTTGCAAACCCATCAACATTGGATCATGCATCCTTGCTAAGCGCCTTACTCTCGAGACGTCGAGGTAAGTCTCGCGCGCGCACCCCACGACGGATGCGCATATACCAAGTACACCGTACGAGCTTAGCAATATAACGAGCCAAGACCCTTGGTCAAATAATAAAACTTCGCAAACAATGCAAGTATAATTCTTCAAAGTCACGCACTTAAAAGACTTAGTTAAAAAATCAAACTTAGCAAACAATGCAAGTATATTTAAGTCACGAACTTAAAACAAAAATGTATCTTATTCCACATTTATAAAAATTACAAGGAACGATACATAAATATACAAAAAAAAAAAAAGCCTATATACTATGGCGATGCTCAGGACTCTCCTCCGGAGCGGCGGAACTCCCCGCTTCCTTAAGCTTACTCAAAGTTATGGCATCCTGCATAGACACGGTTGGAACGCTTACAGGCACACCATCTGACCTAGGGAGGTGTGCAGCGCCAAAGCCACACATAACGGCCTTGCCCTTGATACCCTTCTTCACAGCAACCCTCTGCTCATGTCGCTCTAGCACCTCTTTCAAGGGAATCTCCCTCTCAATAGCAAAGGGTTTGAGAATATCGCGAGGACGTGCGAACACGGGAACTTGAAGCTGCGAAACATCCGGTTTCAGATAGTAATCTGATTCCTCCTGCGCATTATCCCCAAGATGGCGCTGCAATGTCAACCCTGCCATCAGCACATCTATGGGGTCATCTTGGTCGCGCTCCAGCCTCCCAATGTGCGGCAACTCAAGAACCTTCAACCCCGCCATTGCTTGCAGCAGCTCATCATAAGCTGTAGGGCTGTACCCAGGGACCTCCGCCAAGTCCTTCTCCAGCAGCTTGGCCTCATGAAGATCCTCCATGGCCTGCGATCGACCACGCGCAATCGCGCAATGCACTACCTTCCCAAAAGCGTCCACTACCTCTGCGGACTCTAGTGTGCTCAGGGCTGCCAGGCGCAGCCCATGGCTAATCAACCACCTGCATTCACAAAGACAATTTGTGTAAATAAAAAGCGCGGCGATAAAGTAATTATAAAGACAAGTAAAACGAAAATACCTGTGCTCAGCTATAGTAGACATCAAGTGGGGATACAGCTCCTCGTCATACTCTATACTGAGGGCACGCAGCTTTTCCTCTTGCAACGCAATCGCCTTCTCGATGCGCCCCTAGAACTCCTGGACGCTGGCATGATGCTCAGCCCTCTTCTCTTCAAGATAGGACACCGACCAGGAAGTTTTAGCCTTTATCTGCTCAAGCTTAGCCCTCGCATACCTAAGGTCGGCTAGCATGCTCACCTTATCCCCAGCGATCTTTTCAGCATACGCCATTGAGGCCTCCAGCTCCACTTGCGCATTAGCCAACTGCGCACGGAGTGTCACTAACTCCTCCTCCTTTTGGGCAAGAGCACTGCTCTCCCCAACATACTTCCCTTTTAACTGATCCACCAGCTCAGCTTGGCGCGCAGTGGTCGCAGCCAGCTCATCCATCAGCTGCTGCGCCTCCCCACCATCAGCAACCTTGGTCTTCCCCTCCCTGTTTTCATTCTGTGGAGAGGAAACCTCATCAACGAAGATCCCATCATTCTTCGCAGCATCATCCCTACGCAACAAAAAACAGTTAGTAAATATTACAACAAGTAATATGATGAAACAATAACGGGGAAGGATGATAAAAATGCAGACACTTACAGAAACGGAGAAACATCATCAACCTTCAACCGTGCGCCAGAAGTAGATGTCTCTTCCGCATTCGACTCCGCGTCCCTGATGACGTGTCGACGCCTCTTTCTGGTACCACTGCCTCCAGCCTCTCCCTTGCGCTTAACATTCTGCGCAACCTCCTCTCTCAGCACCTCCTCAGGCTTCAGGATCTTAATGCTGTCAGATGATCCTGAGTGCGCCTCCTTGTGCGCCACCTCCACAGTGGGCGCTACCTCCACATCAGGCGCAATGCTCTGAACAGGCGTCACTTGGAGCGGTGGTGTGTTCTTAGGAACCGCCTCTGGCAGGGTGGTCAAGCGACCCTCTGTCACCTCCAGTAGGGGCTGCTCACCTTCCCTCAGAGGGCGCACCCCTATAGTTACCTGCTTTGGCCTGTCCAGCATTACCACAGCAAATAGATCCATCTCTGCGCACATCAATAAACCAAAAGAGCAAAAAGGATCAGTTATTAAAAGCGCACATACACAAAAGACTTACAAAGCTTGAAGAAGAAGGGATGAACACCCACCCCGGCCATCCTCACTCAGGAAAGTAGGAACCTCATCCGCAGCGCCAAAATAAGCGCGGCTCAACCCCACATGTACCAAAAACTCCTCCGGATAGGGGTTAATGGCCAGTCGATTGGCATCTAGAGTCTGCGCGTCAGCAAGCCTGTAGGAACCGGGTGCGGGGCGCCCATCCCTTGGCAATGTATTCTGAGTATAAAACTCATAGCCAAAGGGAAAAACTACATCGTCAACCCAGAAGAAATATTCCCTTCAATTTTTTAGGGCATCTACTTTCTCAGTGTAACATTGCAGCGCCCCCTGGCGCTTCGCAAAAGAAACCCAACCATTCGACCACGTTGTGTGGTAAAAGGAGCGGAACAAGTCCACGGTCGGGTATATCGCAAGTAAACGACAGTTTACTTCAAAATTCGACACCTTAGCCGCACCAATACAGTGCAGCTGAGAGATGTGAAGGCGATAGTGATTGAGCAAATCGCTCAAGAAGATAGATATGGGTACACGGTGATTCGCGTACTCAAAAAATTTCGTGTAAAGCCCTATTTTCCCTTCGGGGAAATCAGCTATACACGCGTCCACATCTGGCGCCTCTGGATGGACATCCAAAGGCACGAAGAAGTCAGACGTAAATTGAGTAACATCCTCAATAGACATCGCAGAGCGAAAGTCTTCTAACTGAGCAACCATCTTCATTAATTTACGAGTGAAACGCACAAAAATTACTTACGAAAAATGAGTATTTTCTTTGCAATAAGCTTTCAAGAAAGATGAATAAGTGAGGAGTGTGTGTTTTACTGTGTGATTGTAAAAAGGGGGGCGGTCACTCTTATATAAGGGGTAAAAAAACCCTAGATTAACTCCACGTGGATCCCACTCACATTAACGTATGGCTGAAACTGAACCGGTACATGCACTTTTTCCCGATTCACGAGGGCCACGTGGACACCACCCCCATTTTTCGAGGTATCCGTTTGAAATACCTAGGACTAGGTGCATTGCACTTAAAAACGAGCGGTAAAATTTCCTTGATTTCCCGCGACGCTTACCGCTGATAACATTGAGTCTAGTATCCGCGGCTACGGGCCACGCACACTAGACTGGGGGGACATGATGACGTATAGTCTATATTTGGGCCACAAGTCCAAATGATAAACATTACTCGGCCCAAACCCACCACGAGTGGGCTATCATAACGAATGACTTGGGCCATAATAATAACGGCTTTGGCTCACGAAGCCCAAAGCCCAACCAAACTAACCGGGCATGCGATAAGGATCTTCTATTCATGGAATAGATATCCTTACCCCGGATAAGCACTACGCGTGCGAAGAGTAAGGAGCAAGAAACCTACACGGTTTCAGCCCCTATATAAGGAATGATACATTCTCATTCAAAGGTACGATATACAACCCTAACTCTCTACGAGAATCCTAAATCGATTACTTACTCTCACGCCGGAGTCTAATCAGGGGAGACAATCCCTCGATAAGCCTAACGGTGTTGTTTTATTTTCTTAGTACGCAGGTAACAAGTGCTAAGGATTGAATTGGTACGAGAGTATAAGCCCATAACCAGGTACGCCCAACTTTTGTATCAACAACTCCTAATAATAGGATGGTTACGCAAAATTTACATTTCATTTCATTTCACGCATATGTCAATTTAAGCTGTTTGAATAATTAATGACAAGTTACCCTATCAATTTACACTTCATTTCACTAACACAAGTTGCGCAAAATTTAAAATATCACTTGTGAATTTTACGTTTTAACATCCCGTTATATGAAAAAGTGTTTTGGGTTCTATAAAAACCAAACGGTTTCGGTTTTGGGTTCTATAAAAACAGAACATTTCGGTTCGGTTTCGGTTATAGCCAAAAACCGACTCAAATTGAATTGCCGAAAACCGAACGGTTTCGGCTTTGGGTTCTATAAAAATGGAACATTTTGGTTCGGTTTTGGTTATAGCCAAAAATCGACCCAAACCGAACCATGCGCACCCATAGTTTTACCTGTCATGTTATTATGTAGGTAAGAAATTAGTAGGGATAAATTGTAGAAATACGTAGCAATGCTCTTAACATATTTGTTTCTATTAAAAACTAAATTCATACGGTGTAATAAATTAGTTGGTGAGCATGCATCTTACCATCTTATGGATATTACTCGTATTAGACAAGAAATACGTTCGTCTTTTCCAATTGATTCTTTTATAATTATGAGTTAAGACAAAAAATATGCTTGGTTTCAACTTTCAACATTAGATTCACCAATGTCTTTTATCACAAATAAATCCTTTTCCATAAAATAAATAATCATCTAACTTTTACTAATACATATCGGATAATCAACCATGAATCTTGTCTCCCATTGATGAATGCATGATCCTACCTCCATTGTGAGTCCTCCTTGGTTTATTGTTTCTTCTTCTTCTCGATTTGCTTGCGGTCACCACACGAGGTATAAACACCCCAGTCCCAGTACCATTACTGGCCCACAACCTCTCCATCCAACTAGGCACTTCAACACTCCTCTCACTATCTGACCAACTAAAGTAGTTGCCACCACTAACCACTGACATCCTCTCAAACCTTGACACACCATTTACATGTTGTATCGTATGTGTTTCATCGTCTTCGTCCATTATAAGCAATATCTGACGTGTAAGCTCATCGTATAAAGCAGTATCCTCACCTTCCATGCTATCCGAATGATTATGACCGTAATCAAAGTTCATGTTAGTTGGTTAATAGATTTATATGTTGATTAACTAATGATAAGAGTGATGATGGTGTTTTATTATTGAATAAAGACTTTAAGTATATATAGCAATTGAGGAATTGAATAAATCTTGATTAGGGTCGCCTTAGTCAACACAACTTTATTTCAGAGGTTCCAAATGGAGGTTATATCCTAGAATATGTCTTTAGTCTCGATGTATTCTAGCTACTTGAAAGAATCAATGAAAGTGAATAGGAACAAATAATAGGTCAAAATGTAAGAAAAGCAGCAAGATGACAACGTTTGTAGGTGTGAATTATGCATTTATGCATGATATGGTACTTGATTGCTTTTGTGTTTAATCTTTTTAACTCTTGTGTAGTAAGAGTTAAAACTTAAAAGCATGAAACAAACGTACCCTACGTACGAGTAACGGTGGATGTCGGCCTGCATGGAAATCCACTACGCTACAACACGTTTTTTTTTTTTTTTTTTTTTTTTGAATTTTTTTTTTTAATTTTTAATTTTTTTTTAACTTTTATGTGTTATAAAATTATTAATATTGTCGGGTTTTGCCGGTTGATATGCCATAATACGGTGTAACACTATTGGCGTAGACTCGTAAAGTGACACTTGGTTATAAAAGATGTTAAATATATAGTTGTTCTAGCCTAATCAATTCTAAAATTCCACTAATACCGAGGCATTAATGTATAGCAAATTATCACATATATACATTTGTTAGGATGCTCGGGTTAAAACTTTGCTTCTTACCCAACCCGGCCAAAATGGTTTCTACAGTGTCTTTGTGAGGAGAGTAACACACTACTACACAAAAAGCCATAGAAACTGGTCAAAATAGTCATAGAAAGTGGTTTTGGAACCACTCTCCGAAGGGGGTATCTCCATGATCAAGACATATGAAAACCGGTTATGCAACCAGTCTCTATTAGAAGAATCGACACCGGTTCTCTCCTTAAGAACTGGTGTCCATATTAAAATAAACACATGTTTTATTGGAAATGGACACTGGTTCTCCCGCAACATGTCTTTATAAAAACATCTAACATGTCTTTATATATATTAAAAATATATGTTTTTATCTTAAAACCTGTCTTTATTGTAATATATATTTAAAAAAACAAAAAATGGGATTCTTTTAATAAATTCCAAAATTTACAAATTTAACCCACCAAAATAAAGAAATACAAATACAGCGAAAATATATAAACTGATTTAGATGGACAAAAAATGTCAAAAACAACAAATTAAAGTATATAAAGACAACATCAATTCAGCTTAACATAAAGAAAAAAAAAAAAAATCAAATCAAATTAAATCACTAGAATTTAACTTAATTATCTAGGTCTAATATCGACACAATGTAAACCATACGCCAATGATCGCGTTCAACTCTTTGTTCTCCAACGGATGCTCATTAGTTATTACTCCACGGGACCTACAAGTAATTTAATGAAATAAATACATCAGTACTCTAAAAAACAACACGTCTGCTAAATTACTAAGTTGTTTCTGGGAAGAAACAATTGAGAATTATGGAAAGTGGCTTCAAAAAACTTCTTGATCCCATCTCCTACATTCTCGCTCGGTAGTAACATAATTTCCACCAGCCTCGCAGCGAATCTCAAAGCACATCTTATGCAAAAAAATTACCTAACAAAAAAGAACACATAGATAAATTTGATGTGCATAATCATTTACTAAAAGTGCATTATCACTATAATAATTACCTATAGAAACGCTTCCGCCAAGATTATTGGTTTCTTTCAAAGGATCGATGATATTCATAGGCCTCAATGGGAAAGTTGGAATCTTTGGATCCAAATGTATAAAATCAGGGACCTTGTAGGTACTTATGTAGTTTCCTAGATACTCCCCACTGAGTAAACAACGGTTCTTGGGATTAAAAGTTGTTCAAAACAAGAAAAGTAATTAAACAACTGAGTATATAGATAGTTAACGTTATTCCTTAATTCTTACCAGTCACATTAGCCATCCAGGATTTTTCAACAGGACCAAATATACTGATACAATAATGATCCCCGTCGAATTGACTGTAGTACTCTAGGAACCGGTACATGACCTAAAAAGGCATAAAACATGAATTATAAATTAACTCGAGTATGTAAATCTAGCTTTCTTTTCACAGATTATAGATGATTGATAATTACCATTAACGGGTTAGTTAGAGACTCATTGTACTTGAAGAATATGTACATGATTAAGATTTCTAATGCATAGGTTGATATAAGCCCATTATTGGATACTAATTTATCTAATCCATGAAGGTCAAATATAGTTAGTTTATGTATTTAGAGTCGTGTATGTAAAGTGTATAAGTTAAAGGGTCTAGTTTGTCAAAAGTATAGTTTACAACCGAAAAATAGTTAAATTCGGTTATGGTAGTTGTGTCTGTTAATGAACCGTTGTGATGGTTCATAGTGTCGGTTGATGGGTTATATATATCCATAAAATCCAACTCTGTAAAAACTAATGATTGTTTAATAAATAAACTTAGTATATATTTTCCTTATTCAATTGTTCAATAGAGAGAAACGAGACTAACAGTGGCATCAGAGCCAAAAGGTTCAGGGAACCAGAGATAGAAAAGAAAGACAACGATTCAGGGAATCGTTTTAGAGAAAAGAGAAGAAAACCAACGATTCAGGGAATCGTTCCAGAAAAGGGAAAAGAAGTAATTGATTCAGGGAATCAATCAAGAAGAGAAAGACAGAAAAGAGTTTTGATTCAGAGGAATCAACCAAGAGAGAAACACGATTCAATTAAAGACAAGATCGAATCAGAGAATTAGAAAAAGAGAAGAAAAAAAACATACCGGTTGTGAGAAGAAGAGAGACCGCCGCCGTATTGTTTGCCGGAGAAGAAAGAAACAACCGCCGCCGTCATCGGAAAAGAAACAAGGACAAGAACCACCATTTGATTGAAGAAAACCGGAAGATAGAAAAGGGGCGACCAGAGCTTGCCCTAATTTGCGTGTAGGAGAAAGAAGCAGAAGCAGAAGCAGAACTGGTTTTGTTTGGTGATAGAAAAGGAACGTAGTATTATTATTTGGGTATTAAGAGAACGTTTTTAAAGCCCACAAGAATTCTAGAGGCCCAAGGGAAATTAACAGGTTCTATATTTCAATACTTGTTTTTTTTTCTATTAGTAGAATAGATTCAATATTAGAATTTTGCCTTTACAATTCGCATTAGAAAAGGTTAGAAGTGTTAAGAATTATTGTGGATTAGACAGAAATTTAAGTTTGACTATTGTTATAAGTTATATCGATTTTTAGTAGAAACTAAAGGTGAAGATCATTAGGCAAGAGAATATGTCGGGAGATAAAAACGAAAACAGAGTTATTTTCACCACATCGTTACCATCATATCAATGCCCCGTTTTAAACAATACGAATTATACATTATAGGCATTAAGAATGAAAAAGATATTATTGGCAAATGGAGTTTGGGATTTAGTAGAAGGAGTAAGTACATCAAAAGAGATTGATGTAAAGAAGGATAGTTCGGCGTCAGCATACCTATTTCAAGGGTTACCAGAGGATTTGCAAATGCAAGTTGCGGGATGTGAAACAGCGAAAGAAATTTGGGATTCACTAAAGGCTAGATTTATTGGGACAGAAGATGTACAACAAGCGCACTCGCAACAACTTAAATCAGAATTTGAGAGACTTGTGATGAAAGAAGATGAATCAATAGATACATTCGCCGGGAAGTTGATGAGTATTATTACAAAGGCTGGTACATGTGGATTGACGATTGATGAACAAACAAAAGTACGAAAATTACTTAATGCAGTGCCAGATAAGTTTGTACCAGTAGTAGCAACAATGGAAATGGTTGTAGATTTTAAGACTGTAAAATTAGAGGAGATTATAGGAAAACTTAAGACTTATGAAGAAAGACTTAAGTTTAGAAAAGGAAGTGAGTAAGATAATAGTGAGAAATCGTTGTTCACACGTCAAGGGAATAATAGAAATTATGAACGCAACTATGGAAATGATAGACGAGGAGGTGGTAATCAAACACGAGGAAGAGACCAAGGAAGATTCACAAGAGATAGTAGGAATAGTTATGATAGAAACAAGAGAAACCATGGAGATCAAAACTACCATAGGAGAGACTTTAGAGAAATAGAATGTTATAATTGTCATGAGTTTGGACACATTGCTGCAAATTGTCCAAAACCAAACCGTAGAGAAGAAAAAGCAAACCTTGTGTTCGAAGATGACGAACCAACACTACTGATGGTTACTAGTAAAGATGAAAAGGAGATAAAGGAAGAACCGAAAATAAAAGGAATTGTCATTGAGAAGGATGAAATTCAAAAGGAAAAGTTAGAAGATATGCGGTCAGAGATAGAAATTGATTTGAAGAGTAAATTAGAGTTTTGGAAGTTTGAAATGCTTCAAGAGTTAGAGATTGAAAAACAAGAGTTTGAGACGAAAATAAGAAATAGAGAAATGGCATTTGAGAAACAAATGCAGATAGAGTTAGAGAACCTCAAGAAATTGAGAGATTGCACAAGCAAAGAGATGAAAGAGTTAAGATCAGAAAGAGAACAGTTTGAGAAAGAAGACCATGGAGTTACTTTAGATAAGAAACTCCTAGAAGAAGAAAGAGTTGACAAGGGCGAATGCAAGAAGCATCAAGAGACGCCATCAAGAGTTCCAAAGGAAAGCCAGATTGAGAAAGACATTAAAACAAGCAACAAGAAAGTTGAACCAGAAGATCGTGATACAAGAAACAGATTATTGGAGATGCAATATTATGAAATGATACAAGAAAGGAAAGATGGTGACAAAGGAGACAAAGATGATCAAGATGAGATTGAAGACAAGGAAGAAAGAAGTCAAACCAAGAAGAAAGTTCAAGACATAGTTCGTGTTGAAGATCAAGACAAAGAAAGTGGAAACAAACCAAAGTTCAAAGATAAAGATAATGGAGCTTGAAGATATCGAAGACATGGATTAATAAATTAGGGAGGAGTATTGGATACTAATTTATCTAATCCATGAAGGTCAAACATAGTTAGTTTATGTATTTAGAGTCGTGTATGTAAAGTGTATAAGTTAAAGGGTCTAGTTTGTCAAAAGTATAGTTTACAACCGAAAAACAGTTAAATTCGGTTATGGTAGTTGTGTCTGTTAATGAACCGTTGTGATGGTTCATAGTGTCGGTTGATGGGTTATATATATCCATAAAACCCAACTCTGTAAAAACTAATGATTGTTTAATAAATAAACTTAGTATATATTTTCCTTATTCAATTGTTCAATAGAGAGAAACGAGAAGTAGACGACTGTCGTAGTAAAGCCATGCTTTGATCAAGATAATGCTACGCATAAAGATAGGATCCTTTTCTATAAGGGTATCAGCCTGGTTCAGAACAGAATTATCATGATTAAAATGGTATGGCGTACTAAAAAGAGGCTGTACACTTTTAATAGATCTGTATATGAATACAACACGACTATACATAGAACGCGACTATACATACCGGTTCAAGAATAAAACATGATTCATTAAAGCATATCGTTGAACCAGTTTGAGTCGTTATGACATGTCACTAAACAAGGTTGAGTCATTAAGTTATTCTTATTCTTAATTACAAGAATGTACATATAAGTAGATATTTCTTTACAAGATAAATGCACATTACCTTTTAGGCTACGATGGATTTGATAGTGGATTTGCAGATGGTCTTTTATCAGCATTCACTTGCAGATGCCTTTGATAATGGAAGTTGAGAAAACCTTTTGCTACAATGCATATAGATATGGCAATGAACATTACTTAAATATTTATTGGAATTTCTTTTGTTCTTAATTAATTGTTCATATGTAAAGTATTTATATACCAATATTTATTTTGGGTGTAATCTCTCGCCTATCTCTTAACCTCGACTTTGGATGGAATAGGTACCCCAAAACCAATAGTGCAAAGGGCGGGTACCATATCCTTCTGATCTAATGGATACCTGCAGAATTCTGGAGATATTAATACAGTGAGCAGTTGGTACCATATCCTTCTAATCTAAATAATTGTTTTCATGTTTTAACATCATACCATGTTACTCTTAGTGGAAAATAAAGAGGCTTGTCCATGCTTTTTGCCACCAATGCAATCTGATATGTTCCCATCATGTTAAGGATGCATCCATTTTCAACCACGCCAGCGATCCGAACAAATACCATCTCAACTTCACCCATATTGTATTTGACAGCAAAATCGTTTAAAAGCTTCACAAGAACTTAGCCTATGCCTGCTCATTGGCAAATCGTACCCATCCTATCTAGTCGCCCTGCGCATTTCAATTTAAAGATTCAACTACGAAACAACGTACTTTCCGACACATGTAACAATGTGTTTGCTTTGATTGATTTAGAAAACATTTAAATTGTTTAAATGTTCAGTAAACAAGATTTAAATTGGTTGAAGACTTTACGACAAAATATTTAACTAATAACAACACGGGTCAACACGCCAACCTGGTTGAAGTCAAAAGAAGTTTACTTCAGGTGCATTAAACCTCCTAATCATTATACTTAAACTTTGTAGGTACATTTTTACCAAATCGGCCATTGTTTAGAAAAAAGATGTAACAGAGAACAAGTTAAAAGTCATAGAAAATGTGTAGATCATTCATTCTTAACCAGCTCTTAGAAAACCAAAATATGTATAAGCTACACTCAACATTCTATGTCAAAATTCACCTATCATATAACATAAATAATAAAAAATAAAATAACATCAACATAGCCATACACACCTTGGCAGTTTCCTTGACTGGAGCAGCTGATATAGCTTGGGCATAAGGGGGGAGGGAGTGGTTCACTCACCCTCTCTCTATTCTCCACTTTTTTCATCACTCACTCATATTTTTGGAGGCACCACTTCACTCACTCTTCACTCACTTCCTTTTTCTTTTTTTCTTTTTTATTTTTAAATTTCATTAAAATTAAAATAAATAAAAAAACAAAGTTACTCTTGTATAAACTGAAACTTATATATGGAGTTAGATTCTTTTATATCAAATATCCATTGGGTCGTGGCCCATATCAAAACACAACTAATAAACAACTTGTTTCAGTTAGGGTTGTCATCATATATGCACGCCTCTCTCATTTACCAGTTCCTCAAAACTCAGCTTCAAAAGCAACAAATATTTGAAGAAACAAGCTAAGGAAAAAACCTTCCAGATCTAGTCATCATCCCCAACGGTCAAAAAGTAAGTCTCCAACGTTCCAATTTTCTTCTTCTCCCCGTGCGTGACTTCTTCACTCACGGTAAGCTTGCCGTGCGGTAAGGGAGGGCCGGCGGCGGCGTTCCCGTGCATGAGGGATCCCGTCCCGCACCTTACCGTACCCACTCCCACCGCTCTAAATAGTCACCAACAACTTTGCCAGCAAAATGCATGAAATAAATCAGCAGATATAAGCAATAAGAATTAGTATTTTGGAGAACAAATACCCTAATAGAGTAACAATGGGCCCAGATACAATCAATAATATTATTCTAATATAACAAGGCTAATATATAATGTCGGGATTAACTCAAGAATATATACAAACACACCACATCTGGAACCGTTGTCATAACTCCAAATATGTATCACACAATTACAAATTTGAATAAGGCAATCAACACCTTAAACCATCATTTTGTTGTTAACCAACTCAAAAAGGGAAGCCAAAGAATGTAATTATAACTGACCCAATATATTAGTAAGCCGTTTATGACAAATACTAAACCATTATTTTTGATCCATGTGTCCATCCAAAAAGCATATGCTTTTTAGTGTCCCCTGAACAGCTAAACCATTATTTTTAGTGTGTTTGCATTGCATTGTGAAAGTAATATTCTAATATATAAGAAGTAACAAAATCAGTTAGAACTTATAAGACATGTTTAGATATGACACTATAAAATCACTTAGACAATAAGACAATTTGTTCACTGGACAAAAAGCTAAAATGTGTGATGCAACTAAACCATTTTGCACCTAATTAAAAACTATGGAGTATATAATAGAAAATAAATCTAAAGACAGTTTAAAAAAGGGACTAAAGCGTAACTCTCTGTGTCCCATGTTATGTGTACATTTTGAATAGAACACCAAGATTACCACAGATGACATTAGGGATGAGCATTTCAACCCGAATCCGGAACCGAACCGGTACCGGTACCGTACTGAAACGGTACCGATCCCGATATGCGGTACGGTACCGGGACTACGAAATAAGGTGAAAAAAAGCGGGACCACTAATTCGGTACGGGACCTGTACCCAATCGGGAAATTCCCCCAAAAAAACAGGGAAAACCCGATTTTCTAATACCGGTACCGTTATCCAAATCCCGTTTGGTACGGTACCGGTACCACTAATTTATGCACGGGAAAAAATCGGTACCACTAATTCAGTACGTGATCGGTACCGTGCTCATCTCTAGATGTCATTTACTTAGGAAAGGGACCAATGGCTAGGATTAGAGTATGTAAACAATCTAGGCCGAAACACATCAAAATTAATTATTAACATCATACTACCCAAGCACAAAAACACATACACATATATTTGATAACTTTACATGAATTATGAATCGTACCTAACACAACCAAAAATAATTAGGAAAATAAATAATGCATCTAAAATCAGCCCAAATTTGACACAATAGAAATTGAAAAAAGTTTTATACCACAATAGACTAGTTTTGTCACTTTATGCATTGCTTGATTTTTTAATTGAAACAAGAAAAGACCGCTGCGAGAGAACCGCCAAATTAATACAATCACATTAGAGTTTAGAGTGATGTGGGAATCGGTCAATAGAGATACGACACAAAACCAAATCGATTTCACTTTGTTTATTGATGGTTAGGGTGAATTGAGAGGATGTGGTGGGATAAGGAAGAGCCAAAGTGATTACAGATCGAAACTTTTTAAAAAATTAAGAGTATGTTTAAAAGTATTTCCCAAATTTTTTTGATTTTCACTAGTCAATTGTGTTTAAAAGTATTTCCCAAAATTTTTTTATTTTTTGGGAAAAAAATAAGGCGGGGTAAGTTTTGCCTTATGGATGAGGCAAATACTTTCAAACATTTTGAATTAAAGATTACACTATGTAACAAAGTAGACTAAGGATCAAATGAGAAAAATTCTTAAAATAAGAATGATGAGAAATAACTATAACTACACATTAGAGATGCATCAATGTGAATTAGATGCATCCCTAATCTTTTAGATGAATCATATTCTAGATAAAAATTAGATGCATATACATATATTAGATGCATTTCATCAAGTTAGACGAATCCTATGTATTTTTCGTCCTCTGCGGGTTAAATTTGTTGCTAGTTCTATTTTGCATCGTTTTCACTTCAAAATCACTTTCGAAACTAATTGTGATGCATATAAATGAATAGAGATGCATCTAATTCACGTCGATGCATCTCAAATATGACGTTATAGCTATTTCTCATTCTTCTCATTTTAAGTTTTCTTCTCGCTGGATCCTTACCCTAACAAAGTAAAGACGCATAGAACATTTTTCTTTGATACAGATCGAGACCGGGTTTTCTCAACAGGGCTGGTGTTTATACGGTTTTTTATTACAAAAACTGGTTATTACTTCAATTGTTTGCTTGTTTTTTACTTTAGGAATTGGTTTTTATAAAACCAATCTCTCTTAAGGGGTGTTTATGGCATTTTTTGTAGTAGTGACAAGAGAAGTGAAAACATATTATTTTAGTCCCATTCGAGATTCTTCCTCACAAACCACTCTTCCTCACAGATCCATCCATCCATATCAACCACAACCCACAAAACACACACACAAACACACACATACCCGCAATGATCGATCTGTCTATTTTCTTCCTTATCGTTAATCGAAAAAAGGGGGAAAATAAACCCACAAATGGTCGCCTCTGAAAAATAGGTGTGAAAGGTAGGTTCCATCTCATTTATTATTAATTTTTTGTAATTTTGAATAAATTGAAATCTGGGTATTAAAATTGGG
This sequence comes from Artemisia argyi, assembly GCA_030686995.1. NCBI lineage: Eukaryota > Viridiplantae > Streptophyta > Magnoliopsida > Asterales > Asteraceae > Artemisia > Artemisia argyi. The sequence continues at coordinate 36,917,371 of CM060682.1, read as the reverse complement.
GTTTAAGTATATTGGAATTTATGGTGGTTTAATTGTGCTTAGTTTTATGGTTTAATTGTGTTTAGCATTTGATAATTATTTTGATAATAACTTATGGTGCAATCTTTAAGTTGTTTAGTGTCATGTCACAGGAGGAGCAGGTGGGGGGAAGCAACTCATCCAATACTAGGCTGGAAAGAAGCTGCTGATATTGATATTGAACAAAAACACTCGCTTTTGTCATTAATAAAATATTGTGAGTCTTAGTTGATGTTTGTATGGTTTAATTATAAAGTCGCGGCACTAAAAAAATGATTTTTTTAGTTTATTAATTGCGGAAGGGAAATTTGTAGTTATTAAAGTTATATGCTATCTTACATTAGACGACTAGAAAAATTGGGATATTTTTCAGAAAAATCTGTGATTGTTACTTGATGCTTGTATGGTTTGTATGGTTTAATTGTTTCAGCCTATGGTTTGACCCCACTCGATGGTTATTTGGTCTTAGCCCTATGTTATTTGCGCTAATGGTAACCACATTGTTTGTGGAAAAACTAATTTCGTCATGTCAATTTTTGTTCAGGCTTATTACAGGTCCTATGTTTACCTTTGATACGCATCAAGTGAAGGTTTGAATGGATAGGTTGTTGCAAGATCAGTAGTGATAGACTTAAAGACTCAACCAGCCTTTGATTTTCTATTGAAAACGAGACCGAAGGGTTGTAGCCAGGTTGGTAAATTGCTTGAAATCCACCAACAGGTTTCAGTTTTACGTTTAATTTTGGGTTTTAACAATCTATTATTATTTTGTTATGCTCTTTCATTACAGGAAAGATGAGGAGTTTGAAGGGATCTATTTGTGAAGTTGAACGGAAAGTTGAGAACAGGATGCGCTAGCTTCAAGGTATTTTTTGTTTGTAATTTCATATTATTGTGTGTTTTGTATTATCTAAAGTTTGGGATGGAGATGGCGTCGGCTCAAGTGTTTTGGGAACTCATCTTCGTTTGTAATGTAGAGTGCCCGTAACCGAAGGCTTTTTTTTAATGAATTAGGCTGCAAAAGGCCCTTTCCAATCCTTTTGTGAGTAGAATCCTAAAGGGAATGGTGTCTTTGGTTTTGCTTATTAGGGGTCCTAGGGGGTGCGCTTGAATTATTTTACCGTTTTAATATAATTATTTGGGTCACACACTCGCTTATTTATATAGTGCTGATATTCCAGGTTTTGTTAACTTGATAGGTATAAAGAAAATGCTAAAAAATGTTGCCAGTAGTTCTTGCAATCAGAATAATTGACGATCATCATTAGCCTCAGGAAAGTCAACTTACAGCTTTTAATGCTGTGTAGGTCTTAGGTTTTGTTACCAAAGACCTGTATTATTTTATTAAGGTGTCTAAAACATAGCTGGGAGAAATTCTACTAACCAGTGTTCTTTGACAGATTGACATGCTAAACGAAAACCATATTGTAAGGCCATAAATTGCTCAAGTCAGATCAAACAATTAAAAGTTGTAAGTTGTCTGTGCGCCACTATCTATTGTATCAGTAGGTTTTGGTTCATATGCTGGCCATCTAAAATTAATATCCATCTTTTTGAATTTTCGTTACTTTATACACGAAGATACCAGAAGACTAGCGTTCTCGGTTACACATGGATCGGCAAGGATGGCGGCAATCATGCCATCAGCTTACAAGGCTTATTTTTTTGTGTTATTTGCTCCATTGTCGGTAAGTTATTACAAACACCCCCTTCAAATTATTTAAAAGCAAGGTTTTGAGCAATATTTTGAGATGTATAATCATACTAACCTCTGTTTTGCATCTTTTTGACTAACTGCAGAATACACCATCCTGGACACGTTGGTGGAAGATTCTATGTCTATATTTGAGTGGTTATGATGCTCGGTGGGGTTCTTGGTGCCAATCGGTGAGTGAAATCCGCGTATCAATTTATAGAGCTTTTCTTTTCCAGGTTACGGCAGCTCTAATATCTGCAAAATTTCTTCCACAGCTGAAAACTTGAAGGGAGACCACATTCCTGTAGAGTCACCAATAAAGTAATGTACTTTCATCATCTAAATTTGACATCAAATAATTGTTTACTAAGCATTTTGTTATGTGATACGAGTACCCGATTTGAACTTCTAACACTGATTTATTTTCCCGCTTCTTTGTAAGTTATTTTAGCGCGATCTGTCCACCGTATCAGCAAATCCATCAGTGAGGCATTACGTCAATTGTAAGAACTACTAAAGCTAATTAGTACTTACACAAACAGATAATGACTTTTGCTGATAACACGTCTTAGTTTGTTTCAGCTGAGATGTTTTGAGTCGAATCGCAAAAGAACAAGGAAAGGGTTATTGGAATGGGAGAAATGCAATGACAACACCGACAGTAATTATGTTGTGGATGAGGTAAGATATATATTGAAAAGAAAGAAACGTGTTATACTTAGTTTAACGCATTCCGATACCATTACATATGGATGTAGTTTGTGTGTTAAGTGCCAGGATGAACTAGGCTATGTCTTTGGGATCTGTTAACCCTTTTTCTATAGTAAGATTTAGGTCAATTTGTTTGCCATGATTATTTTCCATGAGGCGAATTGTAAGTCAGACCAACGTGTAGGTGACGATAATTTATCTACATTTTCAAATTGTGCAATGTTAAGGGATTTGTTCTGCTACAGAAGTGAAAATGGTAAAACGTTAGGTAAGAAGGACTCAAGCACAGTGATGAAGAAGTCTTTGCTGACTTATCCTATAGTTGGGAATCCACGCTGCAGCAGTGACACAGAAAGAAGTATCGGTATGCAATAGACATTGTTCGCCCTTGCACAAATGGACTCAAGCCTGAGCAAGCTCTTATACCAAACCTGTAAAAGGCTTGGTAACATGGTAATTATTATTCACAAGGGTCTATTCGGCAACTTCTTTTTTTTCTTGAATTTTTAGGGTTATATATATATATATATATATATATATATATATATATATATATATATATAGAAATATATATATATATATATATATATATATATATATAGAAGCGTTCAAATGAGAAGCTTAAATTTTGAGAGAACGCGAGAAGCAATCCTAGCCACTCATTTTATCCTCCTTTAACTTTAATCTAGTGGATAATATTAGTTAATCAACTTTTTGAAAATTTCTTAAAAAATTTTGAAAAATTTAAAAAAAAAAATTTGAAAATTTTCAAAAAATTTTTCGAAATTTTTTTTTCAAAGAAATTTTTTCGAAATTTTTTTTTTTCGAATTTTTCTTTTCGAAATTTTTTTTTCGAAAGAAAAATTCAAAAAAAAATTTTTCGAAAATTCTTTTTCCGAATTTTTTTTTCTGAAATTTTTTTTCGTCACATGTGAAAAAAAATTTGAAAATTTTCACGAAATTTTTTTTGTCACGTGTGAAAAAAAAATTCGTCACATGTGAAAAAAAATTTCGTCGCATGTAAATTTTTTTTTCGTCACATGTGAAAAAAAATTTAAAATTTTTCACGTGATTCTTTTTGTCACGTGTGAAAAAAAATTCGTCACATGTGAAAAAAATTCCGTCACATGTGAAAAAAAAATTCGTCTCATGTGAAAAAAAATTTTGAAATTTTCACGAGATTTTTTTTGTCACGTGTGAAAAAAAAAATTTGTCACATGTGAAAAAAAAAAATTGTCGCATGTAAAATTTTTTTTTCGTCACATGTGAAAAAAAATTCCGTCATATGTGAAGAAAATTCGTCACATGTGAAAAAAAATTTCAAAAATTTTTCAAAAAAATTTTCAAAATTTTTTGAAATTTTTTAGAAATTTTTTTGAAATTTTTCAAAAAAAATAGTTAGCTAATAATAGCCAGTAGATCAAAGTTTAAGGAGGATAAAATGAGTGCCTAGGATTAGTTCTCGCGTTCTCGCAAAAATTATATATATATATATATATATATATATATATATATATATATATATATATATATATATATATATATGTGTATGTGTGTGTGTGTGTGTGTGGAAAAGGCCTCATAGTTTATTGCCATTTAGCTCGCAAATAATGAAATAAGCAACCCTAGATATACTGTTGATACTTATGATATATGTTAATGTATACTTAAGTACTGTAAATGGGTAAAAAAAGGATAGCTCATTTTAAACCACGGGTCTATTTGGCAAGTTCTAACACAACGAACACACAAGAATGAGTGTCGTAGCCCAGTGAGTGGCATACTTTGATGACGATCAAAATAGTCCATTGTCTGCTCCGTCATCTCTCCCAATATTTTAGATTTCATTAATGCGTGTGGTAAGTAAATAAACGTAGTCGTCTTTGGATTTTTTTTGTTGGTCTAAGAAAATCAAACGCAACTACTAAATGTAGCAATATTTTTAAAGATATCTTTTATGTTTTATGGCAGATACGAAGATCTGTAACTTTCTTTGGCCGGGTAGAAATTATAATAGAACAGAGCAATTGAGCGTTTCAAATTTCTATGGCAGTATATTTTCAGGGTAGGCTGTTTGAAAGTAGCTTATGAGACAGTGCACAGGGGAGGATTCATGCCCTGCAGGTCCAAACAAATGATTGCACAAGCTTAAGAAAAATTGCTAAAATTGAAATAATTACAGGTTTTGGTAGACTAGGTGGTAGACTACAAGCACAAAAAAAATTCAAGTCCTAAATCTCATTACAAAATTCAGGAAAAATCTCCTAAAAATTGAGTTTTTTGACCAATTAAGAAACTTTGACTTTTGAAGATTCTTGAACAATTGACTTTAATGACTTTTGATCACTCCTAATAGACTGAAAATGATTTGTTGTGACTGAATGAACCTAAACTAAGCAAATTTAACAAGTTTGCAATCCAAAATATGGATTTGGGTTCACCAAATCACAACAGGTTTCTGTGTGAATTCATTTGAAAGGGTTCTTTGATTTTTTGTGAATAAGGTCTATCTCTTAAGCCTTGAATGATATTTTTTAGTCTACTGTGACATGTTCAAACAAAGAACACCCCTAAATACATACCAAGGCTTACTGATTACAGCTGAACCAAACACCCCTATATAAACTGATTTAGACTAAATTTCAAAGCAAAACAAGATTTTAAACTTCAAAGGTGATTTCTAAACTTCTTATAAGCTATTATCTATTAAAGAAAAGCATATTTGCTCAGGAAACACTAATGAACAAGAAGCAATCTGAACTTGGCAATTTAAGCTTAAATGGAACAGTGGGTGTGCAAGTATGGTTCAAAACACGAATTGACAAAAGACAAGTACTACACTAATTATAACTACAATAAACTGCTTAAACACAGTCATTTGGAACAGTAATTGATAAAGAAAAAAAATCAACAATAATTTCTGAATGTAGCAGCTTAAGCTAACATGAATATGGAAAAATCTTACAAGTTGTCCAAAGTGCAAGCTGAAGTGAACCAGAACCAAGAACCTTATCCTATGCTCCCCTGAGCACTAACCCACAATCCTTTCATGCTTCTGCAGCTGCTTCTTCTTCTTCTTTCTTCTTTATATTTTTATAATTTTACTTGTGATTTTCCTTGAATTTCTTGTTTTTCTTTTCTTTTCTGATTCTTTTTGCTTTGTTTTGTTTCACATGAGTTAAATAAAACTAAGACAATCTTCTGAGATTTAATCATACAAAATTAAGTAAAGTAAGTGAGAACTTGAGAATTTGAATAAAAATACTAATTTGCATAAACTAAACTGAAACTTTCATTGAACTTAAACTTTTGAAAATACAAAGATGAAACTAAATTGAAATACAGAAATTTACTAAGAAAGATATGCCCTAATGGCTTACAATGCATCCTATTTATACTAAAAAAAACTAGGGCTTCCTTCTTTGCTTGTGCTTCTTCTGAGTGATAAAAACAGCCTTGGATGCCCTTTGTGCTTTCTTGAACGATTTCCCACCATTGGATTTTAAAAGAAGTGATCACAGCCTTTGATAAGGTTTGGCGCCCAAATGGAGGTCATGGATTGGTGACTTGGATGAAGTGGGAAAAGCAATATACCACATGGGTTTGACATTTAGGAGGTGTAGGGTGGTTGAGGTGGTATTGGGAAGAGGAGGGGGAGACATAAATGTTGGAGGAGGTACAGTGGTGGTTTCTGTGTCAGGTTAGGCGGCAAAAGGTGGGAGGAAGGAGGAGGTTGACTTTGTTGTTTGACCCTGCACGTTTTTATTAATAAAACGTGGGGTTGGGTGGGCTTTTGTTAATTTTGGGCATGGGGGGAGAGTTGGGTGGATTAGGTTTTTGGTTTGGGTTAGTTATTGGGTGGGTTTGTTTTGTTTATAAATTACACAACGGGTCCAAATGGTTTTAGTTAGTTAAGCAAAAATACAAGGACCAATTTGGTAATTCCTGAAAATTGAGGGATCAAATTTGCACATCCTCCAAAGTATTCCAAGGGGTGTTTCTTGCCACATATCCATATTCCAAGGACCACAAAGAAGATTTTCCATTTTAAGAACTCCCAGGGACTGATTTTGTCAAACTTGCAAAGTATAAGGACCAAATATGTAATTTTATAAAAGTTTTCACCCAAGGACAATATTTGATGATTTTTGACTTTTAAATGCCTTAGGTTGACTTTTCTTTCAAAACACATGCTCAGGGACTAGTTTTGTCAATTTTTGAAAGTTGGGGGACTGAAACTGCCAATTGTGCAAACTTTGTTCATTTTTCATTGTTTTTACTCATTTTGCATCTGAAACGTATAAAATACAATTCCTGGGATATTTTCTGTATTTTGATGCATATTTGAGCGTTTTTGGATGTTTTGGCAGTTTAAATACGACAAAAATGATGAGTGTTTGAGCACTCATCAATCCCCCACACTAAACTAATGCTAGTCCCTAGCAATCTTTTATGAAAACTTAATGGATTTGAAGTCTCTTTACCAAAATTCATTACTTCTAGAGTAGCCAAATGTTTCGGTTCAAGTAAGAACTATGGTCCACCTGATAACCATATGATTTTGAGCAAACCACCAGCTTTCAACGGTTTTGATTTTTCTTTACCAGAAGCCGTTTGCTTCTGGTCTAGACAACTCTTGATGGACACAGTCGACATCTTGGTGAGCTGATTACCAATTATGGTTTTCCACTGCCTTTACCACAAGCCATAATCTTGCGGGCTAGCCAACTCTTTTACTTTTTAGGATATGGCGAGTTGAGATACCATATAATTTTGGGCAAATTGCAACCTGTCAACGAATTTGATATATCTTTAACAAGAGCCGTTTGCTCCTGGATTAGCCAATCCTTTTGTCGGTTAGACATGGTGGACTGATAACCACAAAAATTTGGAAATAAAGTGATTTTTTTTTTTTTTTTTTTTTTTTTTTTTTTTTTTTTTAATTTTAGGCCAAAACGGGGGTACTAGACAGTATAATTTGATAAAATTCGCTAGAATTTTCCCCTCCCCCACACTTAGAATTGAATATTGTCCTCAATATTCAAATTTCCGGCTATTATGCCGAATCTTTGAACGTAAAAAGATAATATTAGAAGCTAACTGTGGGAACGTCATTTTTCATTTTTCACTTTATTTATACATACAACACACATTTTTTTTCAAAGATATATACATTGCAAACGGCTGCAGGGGATGGCCACTCCCCCACACTAGGGTGTTAGAAAGTAGAAAGAAATCAAAGACATGGGTGAAAACCCATGTTTGTGCTACTGTTTTTGTTTATCGAGTCGCTAGCTTGACTCGATCCCCGAATTCATTGGTCCATGGGAAAGTTTGGAGGTCCGGGACAACCATGGGTGGTATGTCCCCTCCAAAATAATGCTTCAACCGATGCTCATTTACTTTAAAATTTGGACCGTCATTTTGAGACAACTCGACGGTACCATATGGAAAAACTTTGGCAACGGTGTAAGGCCCAGTCCAGCGGGTTTTAAGCTTACCCGAAAATATCTTCAGTCTAGAGTTAAAAAGAAGAACTCGGTCACCAACGTTGAAAACGCGGTTCTTGATTTTGGAGTCGTGGATCTTCTTTGTTTTCTCTTTATAGATTAAAGAGTTTTCGTATGCTTGATCACGAAGTTCATTTAGTTCATTGAGTTGAACTTTCCTATGATCACCCGCGGACTTGAGATCGAAATTAGCATTCTTTAAAGCCCAATAAGCTTTGTGCTCGATCTCAATAGGTAGATGACACGCTTTTCCATACACGAGCTTGTAAGGGGTACACCCTATGGGTGTTTTATAAACCGTGCGAAAGGCCCATGGAGCGTCATCTAATTTGTCCGACCAAGATGCACGGTTTTCACCTACGGTCCTTTCAAGAATTCTTTTTAAACCACGGTTTGAAACCTCCACTTGCCCACACGTTTGTGGGTGATAAGCGGTAGCAAGTCGGTGAGTGACACCATACTTGAGCATGACTTTTGCAAATTGGTCATTGCAAAAGTGAGTACCGTGATCACTAATGATAGCGCGGGGGGTTCCAAACCTAGCAAAGAGAGATTTTAAAAACTTTACAACTACTCGGGCATCGTTGGTTGGGAGAGCTTTGGCTTCGACCCATTTTGACAAATAGTCAATGGCCATGAGTATGTACTTATTCCCTCGTGAAGATGGGAATGGCCCCATAAAGTCTATGCCCCAAACATCGAAGATTTCACAAACTTGGATGACATTTTGTGGCATTTCATCCCGTTGTGTTATCTTTCCTTGACGTTGACACGAGTCACAAGATATGACTAAGTCATGGGCGTCTTTGTAAATTGTGGGCCAATAGAACCCGGAATCAAATACTTTTCGAGCGGTGTAGTTTGGGCCATGATGACCCCCGGTAGGTCCATTATGACAAGCCTTAAGAATTTCCATGGCTTCTTGGCCATGAACACACCTACGAATAACTTGATCCGCACAAATTTTAAACAAATAGGGATCGTCCCAAAAGTAATGATTCACATCTTTGAAAAACTTGTCACTTTGGTGGGACGACATCCCTTTAACAACGAAATTCCCCGCATGGTAGTTTGCAAAGTCGGCAAACCATGGGGTACTAGAATCACCACGACTAGAAAGCACATTAAGTGTCTCGAGAGGAAATGTTTCATTTATTCCCTTTTTCTCAAGAACACCTTGATGAGGGTTTTCCAATCGGGAAAGATGGTCAGCAGCGAGGTTCTCGGCTCCTTTTTTATCACGAATGATGATATCAAATTCTTGTAGGAGGAGAACCCAACGGAGCAATCTCGGCTTTGCATCTTGCTTGGCAAAGAGATACTTGAGAGCAGAGTGATCCGTGTACACTATGCTTTTAGTCAAGATTAAGTATGGCTGAAACTTCTCAAACGCATATACCATGGCTAGTAATTCTTTTTCCGTTGTGGTGTAGTGAGCTTGAGCTTCCGTCAAGGTTTTGCTTGCATAATGAATCGGCTGAAAGTGTTTGGTTTTTCGTTGCCCCAAGACCACACCTATTGCAAAATCACTTGCATCACACATGAGTTCGAAAGGTAGGTCCCAATCGGGGCAACTAAAATTGGTGCCTCGGTAAGCTTTCTCTTAAGAGTTTGAAAAGCTTCGATGCACTCAGCAGAAAAGACAAACGGAGTCTCTTTTTCAAGAAGTCAGGTCATAGGCCTAGCTATCTTTGAGAAATCTTGAATGAATCTACGATAGAAGCCGGCATGACCCAGAAAACTCCGAACACCTTTAACAGTTATGGGAGGAGGAAGTTTAGCAATGACATCTATTTTAGCCTTGTCAACCTCAATCCCGCTCTTAGAGATCTTATGGCCAAGGACAATGCCTTCCTTGACCATGAAATGACTTTCTCCCAATTTAGACTAAGATTGGTGTGTTCACACCTTTGAAGCATTTTGTCTAATGGTGAGACACGATTCGAATGAATTCCCAACGACCGAAAAATCATCCATGAAGACCTCTATTGTTTTCTCGATCATGTCGTGAAAAATGGCCATCATGCATCTTTGAAACATGCCCGGAGCATTGCACAAGCCAAAAGGCATGCGTCGATAAGCAAATGTTCCATACGGACACGTGAAAGTTGTTTTTTCTTGATCTTGAGGATCGATGGGAATTTGGAAATAACCTAAAAAACCGTCAAGGAAACAATAGTATTCGTTTCCCGCCAATCTTTCGAGCATTTGATCCATGAAAGGTTGAGGAAAGTGGTCTTTACGGATGGCGTCATTCAACTCTCGATAGTCAATGAAAACACGCCAACCCGTTACCAATCGAGTAGGAATCAACTCATTATCATCATTTTTAACAACCGTAATACCACCTTTCTTGGGTACATAATGAATCGGACTAACCCAAGGACTATCCGATATAGGGTAAATCAATTCGGCATCAAGAAGTTTTATGACTTCTTGCTTGATAACTTCATGGATTTTTGGATTTACTCTTCTTTGTTGTTGCACCGCCGGTTTAAAGTCATCCTCCATCAAAATCTTCTGCATACAAAATTCCGGGTTAATACCCTAGATGTCAGAAAAGTCTCCAAGCAATGGCTCGCTTGTGTGACTTTAAAACCTTGAGAAGAGCGGTTTTATTTTCCTCATTCAAGTCTTTGGCAATTATGGCGGGAAACTTGTCGCTACCCTTCAAAAATGCATACTCGAGATGAGGCGGAAGTTCCTTGAGTTCGACCTCGGGGAAGTCATCAGTTTTTCAACATTTTTGACTTCCTCGTTATGAAGTTCTTTTGGAGGAAGAAATGATGGATCATCATTAAGCAACTTCTCAAGAAGAAGTATGTCTTCCTCGGGATTGATAGAATCATGATCAATACGAGAATCACATGATAAACAAGCTTCAATCTCTTCCAAAATGAAGTCACCTCCCTCAAAAGGAGTGAGAGAGGGGGAAGAGACATCGATGGTAGAATCCGTTGATCCTTGCACATTTAACACTTCTTCAAAGTATTCATCGCAAGCAATATCGATGACATCAATTTGGTTAATTGCTTCTCGTTCAAGGTCGAGAAGATCTTTTGAAGTGTTTTCAATGTTAATGACTAATTTTTCATCGCCAACTCTTAGAGTCATTTCACCTTCGAAGAAGTTGATTAATGCACGAGCCGTTTTCAAGAATGGTCTTCCCAAAATGAGGGGAACACGAGGATCGGCATCGAAATCAACGACCACGAAGTCGGCAGGGAAATGGAACTTACCAACCTTCACAAAGACATCTTCAGCAATACCCTTCGAAACCGTAACCGTTCGGGTTGCTAACTCAAGAGTCATTCGTGTTGGTGTAAGCTCGGGAAGTGAAAGGTTTTATCAAATAGAGAAAGGCATTAGATTTATGCTAGCTCCAGGATCGGCCAAGGCGAAGTATTCTTCTAGCTTTTGGAAATCACAAGGAATGAGAAATTTCCCAGGGTCTCCTAATTTTTCAGGAAGTTTCTTTAGAAGCACCGCCGAACAATTCTCATTCAAACGAGTTTTAGTGAGTTCAAACAATTTCTCTTTTACCCTTTTACCCAAAAAAAAAAAAAAAACAATTTTTCTTTATTACTTAAAAGACTCTTGAAAGTGGAAGCGAACTTGGGCATATAGAGAAGAGCATCCGCGAAACTTATGTCGAAGTGTAACTTTTGAAATATCTCAAGAAACTTCTTCATTTGATCATTAGTTTGCTCACGGAGTTTTTGATCATTAAGCCTTGAAGGATACGGGATCGAAGGCTTAGGAATGCTCTTAGGAAAAGAAAATTCGGGAATTGAAGTTTTATCAACCGAAGGTTGGATATGTGCGGTACTTCGTGAGCTTGAGGGTTGCACTTTGTCCTTTGTAACCTCAGGTTCTCGTTCCGTTTCCTTCAAAGGTGGAGGAATAGGAGTCGAGGGTCCATTTACTACTTTACCATTACGAGTGGAAATAGCTTTCAATTCACCCTTCGGGTTGGGAATGGTGTTTCCCGGAAGAGTACCCAAAGTAGAAGTTTGATTCATTTGATTCATAAGACTAGCAAACATGTTCTCAATCTTACTTTGAGATTGTTCAATCTTGTGATTAGTGTTTCGAAGTTCATTCTTAAGCTCATTTCCTTGTCTTGACATTGAAGATTGAAAATCATTCTTCAAAGTGTTGATTTGGTTTTGCATTCCCCTCATGTTAGCTTCATTTGCTTTAATGTAATTAGCAAGTTCATTTGAAGCAACATTAGGAGCATGGTGATTATGAGCTTGAAAACCTTGATTGAAGTTTCCCCCTTGATTTGAAAATTGATTAATGGGGGCATGGAATTGATTTTGAACATTTTGATTTCTTCGTTGTTTTTGATTGAATCGATTTGGATTATTGGGTTGAGAAAAACCGGGTGGACCACCTTGGTTGCTAGCACGGTAGTTTGGCTCTATTTGAGGATGGTATTGGTTACCCCCTTGATTAGAATTACCGGCTATCGCATTAACTTAAAATGGATTGCCATCAGTGGCAGTACAATTGTAATATGCATGTGGACCACCATAAGTAACACAAACTTCAACCTTTTTTACTTCGGCAGGTTGAGGAGAAACTTTCTTATTTTTGGTGAGAACCAAAGCATGAATAGCTTCCGTGAGTTTGTCAAGCCTAGCATCGGTGCTAGATTGAGCCACGGGTGATGAAGTAGAAGGACTAACATTCACTTGGGAAACAACGGGCTTGCTTCGTGGAATGCGGACCTTAGACTTATTCTCGATGATCACTAAAGCATCCTTTGTGGTTCGATTCAAGAAATTACCTCCCGCGGAGGCGTTTAGAGAGTCTTGATCAATTTGGCTCACACCATTATAGAAAGTGTCGAGTTGCATTAACTCGGAGAATCCATGATGAGGACATTTACGAAGCATATCCTTATAACAGTCCCATGCCTCACCGAATGATTCATCGAATTTCTGCGTGAATTTCATGATCTCATTCTTGAGGGCCGTGGTTTTCGAAGGAGGAAAGAATTCATTCACAAATTTCTTAACCAAATCTTCCCATGTTTCAATTGATCGAGGGGGTTGTTTGTCAAGCCAATTTTTGGCTGTCCCATCGAGGGAAAATGGGAAGAGAAGAAGTTTGATTGCCTCCTCAGGGACATTTTTGCATTTGATGGTGGATGTGATTTTATTGAACCATCGAATGTGATCTTGAAGATCGTCCCTTTCAAAACCGTAGAATTGACGCGAGGTGACAAGGTTTATCAACCCCGTCTTGAGCTCAAAGTTGTCAGCCACGATGGCTGGAACAACGATAGCATCTCTGTAACCCTCGATGGGTGCTTGGAGAAGCTCATTCATAGTGGGCTCAGCCGCCATGGTAGGAATAGTACGAATCTTGGGTTCGACTATTGGATTGGTACGTCGTCGATTACGCCTTCTTCTTGGAATGTTGTTAAGTGTTTGCAAAGGACTTGTTGACGTAGACGAACGGGTGCGCATGCACCCCCAAAACAAACTCAATTAAAACAATACCACTTTAACGACAAGGGAACTTAAACCAATAATCAAGAACGCAAGGTCGACCTTTAAAGATAAACGTACAAGGAGCGGGAGAAAAGAATGGATTTCTCACTAGGGCGAAGTTCGTTGGATCGCCCTATACCGTTTCGACTCCTCTTAGTGTAAGCTTATCAATTAAAAGTTTTCCAAAACGCAAGTGATACAAAGGCAAGTTTTGATCTTTGGTTTGGGAACTTATTATGGTCACACCCCCAGTTGGTAGGTGTTCTGCCTTGATTTGCGGTGGTAAGATTTTAATATTGTTATTATTAAATAAAGAAACGGGAAAATCTTTTTGTGTTTTTCTTATCTTATATAGATATAATACATATATAGAAACAAAAGAAAAATATTTTTGGTTTTTTATAAGTTTTATAAAAGCGTAACTTCTTGCGAAGGTTCTACGAGACTAATCGTCTAAACCTTATCGAGACTTTCGACACACAGCCTCCCCGGCAGCGGCGCCATTTGGTTCGTTGTGTTTTGGTGTGCAAAAACAATTTATCAATATATCAACAAACGTGAGGTCTAAGTTATCGTGAGACAACTAGACGTAGAGAATTACGAGTAAACCTTTTAGGAAAAAGATTACCTCGCAAAAACTCGTGAAAGTGATATTAAAATTGTGAGACCGGGAAGTGATTTCCCAGGTCGTACCCCAACGAGGTGTGAATGGAAAGTTTCATGAAAAGATCGAGATTAAAATCTTGTATGTTTGGTTGAGAAAGGTTATTTGGTATTGTGGTACGTTAAACTTACGGAAATTAAGAATTAACGAACGAAAACGTAACCAAAATGTGAATTTACAATGGAAATGAAAATTAACGCTTAAAAACTACCTAAGATACTACAGGAAACATAATAGGGAATTAGGGAACCTTAAAACGTAACCTAGGATTAAAAACGTAAAAGTTAAATTAATAAAACACGGGTGCGCGAAATAAAACGTGAAACGTGAGCAAATAAAGTCCTACGAATGTGAAAATTATATTTTTACAATCCCAATGACATAAAAAAAATTTGGAAAATTAAAACTATTTTTACAACTATTTAATTAATTACTAATTATTAATTATTTTTTAATTAACTAAATTATACTAAATTACAAATAATTATGAAATTTAACTAGAAAAATGAAAATTAAATTTAGAAAAATCTAAAATATTATAAAACTAATTTTAAAACAGAAAATATATTTTTCCTACTTTTTAATTAATTACTACTAATTATTTAATTGATTTAAACTAGATTAAATTATAAAAAAATACTAAAAGAGATGAGAAAAATCTGAAAAAAATACTAAAAATCCTACAGTTAATAAGAAGCTTAGGAAAAATTTAAAAGCAGATGTTGCTTATAAATAAGCAGAAAATAAGCCAAAAGGGTTTAAATAGAAGCTATCACTTTAATTATTTTTGGTTTTCTTAATTTTTCTTTTACAAATCTAATAAACTACTGAAATTATGAACTTTTTGTGAAGATACTTTTCTTGGATCTTAAAAATAAGCTCTGTGTACTCAAATAAGCTCAACAGTGAACTTAAATGGGTAAAAATGGATTTTGTGGACTTAGAAAGCTATATAAAAAGCTATACACTGAAGACCAGAGGTAACACAAGCTACATACAAGCTAGGTGAACTTAAAATAAGCTTCAACTACTAAAAAATCATACTGGAAAGGCAGAGAACAA
The DNA here is from genome assembly GCA_030686995.1 of Artemisia argyi. Classification (NCBI taxonomy): domain Eukaryota; kingdom Viridiplantae; phylum Streptophyta; class Magnoliopsida; order Asterales; family Asteraceae; genus Artemisia; species Artemisia argyi. The sequence continues at coordinate 36,902,206 of CM060682.1, read as the reverse complement.
AGAATAAGCAAGTTCAAACCCTACTAACCCAAACGGGCCTGCAAGCAATTTGCAAGGCATAAAAAGCTAATGGCAAGGGCACAGAAGCTTATAACAAGCTTGGAATCCTAAAACCTGGTACAAGGGCCTTCCTAAAAACTTAAAAACACTGATCACTCAGAATGGTGGCCAAAATGGAATGAGTAGCAGGCCACACGTAAGCTTATTTAATAAGCTGATATGCTCAAAATAAGTTTAAAACCTACAATTTGGGCATGAGGTCTTTCCAAAAAAACAAAAAATCACAGGCTAAAACTCACTAATGAGCTTTTGAAGAGCTTGTGAATATGCTCACATACACTGAGGACTGAGTGTGACGAATTGGATGAGTCAACATGCATAAGGCAAATTAAGCACATAAATAAGCTGGAAAAGAACAAGCAATCATTTAATCATGTAACTAGCCAGAAGGGCTCATGAAAATAACAAATTTAACAAGCTACTTCTAACTATTGAACAAGATGTAGGCTGTTTGAAAGTAGCTTATGAGACAATGCACAGGGGAGGATTCATGCCCTGCAGGTCCAAACAAATGATTGCACAAGCTTAACAAAAATTCCTAAAAATGAAATAATTACAGGTTTTGGTAGACTAGGTGGTAGACTACAAGCACAAAAAAAATTCAAGTCCTAAATCCCATTACAAAATTCAGGAAAAATCTCCTAAAAATTGAGTTTTCTGACCAATTAAGAAACTTTGACTTTTGAAGATTCTTGAACAATTGACTTTAATGACTTTTGATCACTCCTAATAGACTGAAAATGATTTGTTGTGACTGAATGAACCTAAACTAAGCAAATTTAACAAGTTTGCAATCCAAAATATGGATTTGGGTTCACCAAATCACACCAGGTTTCTGTGTGAATTCATTTGAAAGGGTTCTTTGACTTTTTGTGAGTAAGGTCTATCTCTTAAGCCTTGAATGATCTTTTTTAGCTACTGTGACATGTTCAAACAAAGAACACCCCCAAATACATACCAAGGCTTACTGATTACAGCTGAACCAAACACCCCTATATAAACTGATTTAGACTAAATTTCAAAGCAAAACAAGATTTTAAACTTCAAAGGTGATTTCTAAACTTCTTATAAGCTATTATCTATTAAAGAAAAGCATATTTGCTCAGGAAACACTAATGAACAAGAAGCAATCTGAACTTGGCAATTTAAGATTAAATGGAACAGTGGGTGTGCAAGTATGGTTCAAAACATGAATTGACAAAAGAAAAGTACTACTCTAATTATAACTACAATAAACTACTTAAACACAGTCATTTGGAACAGTAATTGATAAAGAAAAAAAAATCAACAACAATTTCTGAATGTAGCAGCTTAAGCTAACATGAATATGGAAAAATCTTACAAGTTGTCCAAAGTGAAAGCTGAAGTGAACCAGAACCAAGAACCTTATCCTATGCTCCCCTGAGCACTAACCCACAATCCTTTCATGCTTCTGCAACTGCTTCTTCTTCTTTCTTCTTTATATTTTTATAATTTTACTTGTGATTTTCCATGAATTTCCTGTTTTTCTTTTCTTTTCTGATTCTCTTTGCTTTGTTTTGTTTCACTTGAGTTAAATAAAACTAAGACAATCTTCTGAGATTTAATCAAACAAAATTAAGTAAAGTAACTGAGAACTTGAGAATTTGAATAAAACTACTAATTTGCATAAACTAAACTGAAACTTTCATTGAACTTAAACTTTTGAAAATACAAAGATGAAACTAAATTGAAATACAGAAATTTACTAAGAAAGATATGCCCTAATGGCTTACAATGCATCCTATTTATACTAAAATAAACTAGGGCTTCCTTCTTTGCTTGTGCTTCTTCTAAGTGATAAAAACAGCCTTGGATGCCCTTTGTGCTTTCTTGAACGATTTCCCACCATTGGATTTTAAAAGAAATGATCACAGCCTTTGATAAGGTTTGGCGCCCAAATGGAGGTCATGGATTGGTGACCTGGATGAAGTGGGAAAAGCAATATACCTTGACATTTAGGAGGTGTAGGGTGGCTGAGGTGGTATTGGGAAGAGGAGGGGGAGACATAAATGTTGGAAGAGGTATAGTGGTGGTTTCTATGTCAGGTTAGGCGGCAAAAGGTGGGAGGAAGGAGGAGGTTGACTTTGTTGTTTGACCCTGCACGTTTTTATTAATAAAACGTGGGGTTAGGTGGGCTTTGGTTATTTTTGGGCCTGGGGGGAGTGTTGGGTGGATTAGGTTTTTGGTTTGGGTTAGTTATTGGGTGGGTTTGTTTTGTTTATAAATTACACAAAGGGTCCAAATGTTTTTAGTTAGTTAAGCAAAAATACAAGGACCAATTTGGTAATTCCTGAAAATTGAGGGACCAAATTTGCACATCCTCCAAAGTATTCCAAGGGGTGTTTCTTGCCACATATCCATATTCCAAGGACCACAAATAAGATTTTCCATTTTAAGAACTCCCAGGGACTGATTTTGTCAAACTTGCAAAGTATAGGGACCAAATATGTAATTTTCCAAAAGTTTTCACCCAAGGACAATATTTGATAACTTTTGACTTTTAAATGCCTTAGGTTGACTTTTCTTTCAAAACACATGCTCAGGGACTAGTTTTGTCAATTTTTGATAGTTGAGGGACTCAAACTGCCAATTGTGCAAACTTTGTTCATTTTTCATTATTTTTACTCATTTTGCATCTGAAACATATAAAATACAATTCCTGAGATATTTTCAGTATTTTGATGCATATTTGAGCGTTTTTGGATGTTTTGGCAGTTTAAATACGACAAAAATGATGAGTGTTTGAGCACTCATCAGTACACGTGATGAGCTTTACACTTCTACTTAAGTGAAGTTATTCTGGGAAGACAAATGACATAACCGCAGAGAAGATCAGTGTTTTAACTTGTTCTTTTGGTGTATTATTCTAACTACGTGGGGGAAGAGATGTAAGAAATAGTTTCTGATGACAAAGACGTACACAATTGATTGTGTGTGTACTTTGGGTTTCTGAGCCTCATATAATGAGACTGATTGCATCATTTCAACTACTTGGGGGGAAGTGGTCTCTGGATACTTTTTTGTATGCATTACTTCAGCCTTCAGCGGGAAGAAAGATGAGAAGTACTATTCAAGTGTGAGATGATATGTTGTTGAGCTATCAAAGCTTCACATTGAGAAGGCTCAAGTTCTAACGACTATTCATGAGCCTCGAACGCTTTGGTGGTGAAATTTTAAGAGATGTTGACTACTAACTTCTACTACGTGCAGACCGATATCCTATTTTCGGTACTCATGTCAACATCCTCTTAAACTGCATAATATCCTTTGTACATAGCTTAAAACAAAAAGAAAATAGAAAAATATAAAACCTATAAAAACCATAAAAATCTGAAAAACTACCAAAAAAATCCAAAAAAATATTCCTCTCACGACATGTCTCTTGTGTAATCAATATTATGTACGTTTCTAGAAATGTGATTCAATAATGACACGGAATCATACATATGCTTGAGCAAGAGTTTTTCTTTATCAAATAATGTTTTTCTAAAACATGTCATTTCTCAAAACATTCTTAAAAATATGGCTTGCAGTCATTTCAGGCTGTAATCCGGACTTAAAATCATGGTTTGCTATTACCTCAGATAGCAACCCATTTTTCACAATGGGGAAAACACGTCGCCAAAAAGACGGTTGTTCCTTTTACCGGGTGAAGTTCACCTGGGCATGGATTACTTTCTACACATGTTTTCTCCGATCTGATGTACGCTTCAGTGCATCATTTCTTGAAAAAGAAGAGAAGTCTTTTTTATTTCACGAATACTTTTCCTTCAAAGATTCTTCGGGAAAGTATTTGTTCCAAACTTGGTGGTACCATGGTTTTTGAAGATCAAACAAACTTGAAATTTTGTTTAAAATTTGCCACTCAATCGATACTAAAGAATTAATCTTTTGTATAAAATGATAAATTGAAAATTCGTCACCGATTGAGGGGGATAATGATTTCAAAAATCATATATCATCAACACATGATCTTTGGCATTAAAAGTAGTGAATAACATGATTGTTATGTGTTAGTATATGAATTTTTCATTAGTTTCTCGTTAAACTCTAAATCATTTATAAACTCATCATTTCTAACACATAACATCCTCTCTTAAGGATTAAGGGGAGCAAACGAAATCGTCTCATAATCAGTCATTCGTAAATCTGACCACATTTTTCTCCCAAAATCTTTAAACGTATTTAAATCACTTGGGATCACAAATCTCATTGGTTTGAAATTTTTGATCGGGGGAGAAAATGTGATTTAAATAGGAAATCTGATTAAAATGTGAATTTTTAGACTTAAATGTAAGCTCTCCCATATGTGCTAAACTCTTTTGTATATCAATGCACATATTGAGGGGGAGCAAATGGTTTGTGGTGACTAAAAGGACATGGTATCTCATGTGAGTGCATCTCAGGCTTAACCAATGAATTGACGGAACATATACTGTCATGAATTGAAAGGACTAGTCCTGGCCGGGTAATAATTTCAAGCTGGTCTAACCAGTGATGTAAGCGTGTCTCGAAGAGGACTTGTCTAAGTAGAGTGTACCATTTCGAGAAACCTTCTATGGACTTGATTAGGCCGGGTAATAACTTCAAGCTAGTCAAACTAGTGATGTAAGCGTGTCTCGAATGCCTGCTCATGTTCACTGAAGGTGGATCAATTCAAAAGTGCAACTTCTCCCGACATGTGCAAATTTATAATTAAAACATCTAAGCACATCTTAAAGGGGGAGCATTTGAAAATGGTGAAACTCTCAACATGTTAATAAAATGTGTTTCTTAATCATAAACACAAGGAGAGAATTTTCAATGATTTGGTTAAATGGCAACATAGGATAGTTATGAAGTTATAAGGTGGCTAAGGTTAGGAAAACCGTCCTATGATCCGCCAGAGCCGGAGGGATCCGCCCAAGGACAATACCCAATAGATAGTATTAGAAAGTCCTTAGGTATGATTATGAAAAAAATGAGTAATGTGAGAAAGGAGAAAGAAGGGGTTGAAGAATTAAAAAGAAATGAAATGAGAAAGGGTGAAAAGAAATAGCCCTCCAATTATTCAACCTTAGGGCAGAAACCGGGTTCAATTCATATGCTACTTGTGGTTACTAAGGTAACACTGGTATTGAAGACAAGACGTCATGGACCCAGTGACGCACTGCACTAAACCTTCTAGCCACTCAAGTTCTCTTAAAATGACTTGTTTCATTCTCACGGGGAACCGGTGTAATCTATCAACTTATCTCTTAGAGATGGTAGATATTGAAGCAGGAGACCTCTCCCTAGTCTCCGCATAAGAAAACCAAATTATGCACTTATTGAGTCTAGAGCCACAAGATGCATCAAAAGATCTCAATAGGAACACTGAATACTTTTGCACTGGTGGTTCATTATCAAGGACACTAGTTGCACATTTGAGAGTCCTACGTAGATCTTAGCAATCTACCAGAACATTCATGAGAAATTACAGATGTGATTTTCAGTGACTGAATGGAAATTCCTGCCAGGGTCAACATCAAACAGCCCTAAAAGCAGGTCACTTCGGTAATTCCTTGTGGATTATGCTTAGTGGTCGCGGCAGTTACCAATGGTCTACAGTCGTGGAGTGAACTCCAGTGACTCACCCAGTTGTTGATTTACTTAGGTAGATCGTGTAAATCCTCTCGGGGGTTGCCGATTGGGAACGGTCTTGGTAAAGGTTAGCAGGAGTCTTCACACTATGCTGTAGATGATCTCTAATTCCAAACCCGTAAGTACCAGATGATTTGTGGCTAACTGTTTGCTTGCAGGAATTTCTGACGGTTGCATTAGATTGGTGAAAAGATGCTGATCCATCACCCCATGCTCACACTTCGACATCTTAATCAAGAAATCATGATCATTGAATGGGCTTCATCTATGCTTCCACAACTCTGATGCTGAAGATCATGATCCAGAAAAGTGTGAGCATGTAGATACAAAGATGTCTACGTCACATGGAGATGATATTGTACAAAGATGACTTGGAGACAAACATTTGGATGATAAACTCAGAGAATCGTCAAGGAACATCCAAGATATAAAACAAGTCATCAAAAGTCCACTGCTGAAAGTACAAAGAGTAATGACTTTGAAGAATCAATGGATACAAGTGTAACAACCCGCATTTTCGGGACATTTCTCCTATTCACTATTCATCGGTTACTATTCATCAATTACTATTCACCGGTCACTATTCACCGGTCACTATTCATCATTTTACTATTCATCGTTTTCGGAGTCAGTTTGTGATTCTGAGAAGCGTTCAAAAATTTTACTATTCATGTGACACTATTCATTCCCGAAGGGAAATCACTATTCATGATCAACGTTCGTCTTTTCGTAAACTGAGTTTACGAGTCTTTAAATTCGCGTAACCAGTTAGGTTTAGCTGCGAATTCATGCATCATTCATTAATGACACTTGATATAGACTGGAATAGTCTACACATCATCATCACTTGAGAACCTACACGGATATGCGTTATTTCCATTTACGTATGCTTAATTGGTAATTAACGATACCACTCAGTTTTACTACTAACGTATACACAATACTCCAGACTATGATCCTAACATATTTATATACTCATAATAATAATATAAAAATTATATTATTAATTTACCCGGTGTTTTGAAACCAATGGCTACACTTTACGGTCGGAGCTTATAACTCCGTCGGTTTGCGTTATTTCAATACGATAATTATTCTAACACCCGATTCTCATCAGGAATAATATTTTACAACTTTTACAACTTCGTCGTATTTTATTTCACCTCGGTAACATTTATTTTTAGTTAACTCGGTACCCGATAACACCTAAAACACAAAATATCTAACTAATACTTTCAACCAAGGGACAAGCTCATTAAATTAGCCACCAACACACCTCCATGTTTCCCTCCTTTTTGGTGTGCAGCCCTCCCCCCCCCCTAAGACCACTTTTTGACCTTTGACTTGATCTTGCTATATATATACATATCTATACTTTAGCTCAACACATTTTCCTTTCATTTACACATCAAAAACACCTAGCAAAACACTCTCTCTTTCTCTCCTCCTCTCCACATAATCGGCCTAGGCATCAAGAACAAGGAGAATCCATAACTTTTCAAGATCCAAGTGTTTATCAAGTTTTAATCAAGATCTAGTTGGGGTTTTGTGGTAAAAACCCAAGATTATTAATCAATTTCTCATCAAATCACCTCAAATCTTCAAGTAAGCTTCAAAAACATTTTTGATCTTTTCATACTTTCATTTACTTTATATTTTTATGTATTTTCAAGATATATTGATAAAACATGCAAGTATGTAAGATCCATGCCACTTATTACTCATTTTGTTTTTATAAACATAGATCTATAAGTTTTATTAACAAACTCATGAGATCCACCATTTTTGGTGAAGACTAGGAACCCATGACACCCTAAGGAGGTGTATGGTAGGATTGGGTACTTGTGGAGTTGATTTGAGATGGTTTGGTTAAGCTTTGAACAACCCTTGAACTAGGAAAGTTGATTTTTACAACTATATAAAAGCTACTGTCCCTTTTTGTGAAACGTGGGAAAATCAGTGGGTTTTGGGTAACTTTGGACCAAAGGTTTAGAAAATACATTCCGAGACGAAACTATGGCCGAAAACGGGGATAAAATCCGAGTTACGACGAAAAAGATATGCTATTTTCAAGATTTACGACGAAAACTATATTTTCTGAAAAATTGAATCTGTCCCGACTTTCTAGTTAAGGAAAACTGAGATTAAATGATATCTTGACTAGCCGAGACCTTGAAAAACCTAAAGTATACTTGAATACCTTCGCGGGGATATAAAGAACATAGAAAACGGGCTTATAACGAAAAAGATACAAGTGTTTGAAATCCGACGATATATATATATTTCCATCAGCTTTGTACACTAATAGAGTTTTGACGTAAACTGTCTTTGCGAGACACCACTTTCACGGCTGTTTTTCTTTATGATCGGATCAGTTTGAGTCCGAGCCGTAGTTTTATGAAATCAAGATCTCCCAGCAAGCTTTTCAAATCAATTGGCCGTTTGATCATTGGACTTGTAACGAATAAACTACGACCTCATCTATATACCCGATAAACTATATATTTTGACAGCTTTTGCTATAATGAAATTTTCTAAGTGTTGAACATAATATTTTCAAATAGCAACAATAAGAGTCGATTCTCTCATTGATCAAGACCCGTATAGCCAAAAGTTAAATAACACGACTTCAAGATATTGTTACAAGGTTTTCAAAAATGCCGAGCTTGACCATTAACACTTAACGTACAATATTTCACGACTAGTTTTGCGAGGCCATTTTGGTCATATTTTCAAGTAATGAAAACGTTATTTTTGCGGCGAAAACCTTATATTTACCGATAAAACACCAAACGAGGATCGTGGAGTACCTTTTCGACACAACTACATGAAAAGTGGTTATTAACTTAACGAGACGTCAAAAATGTAATTTTTGACGATAAACACTATTTTCAAAACTAACGAGTGGTATCTATAACATACGTACTTGCATGTGTAGCATCATTTCGTTTCTTACATGAGAAACTATCATTCATATTAGGTTGCGATTAGAGATCGTGCCTCATTTCAGTGTATCCACTTTTGTCATCATAGCTATCGCACCAGGTGAGTTCATACCCCCCTACTTTTACCTGTTTTTATAACTGTTTTGGGGGAGAATACATGCTCGTTTTTGACTAAACTCAATGCTTGAATGCGCAATTGTTTACTTAAACACTACTGTTTCTTTGAAGGCTTGATTGATTATTTAAATGCACCTATGGGTATATCAGTTGCATACTTGATTATTTTCTCGCATACACAAGCGTGTTATAAACATGCAACACACTTTATGAACTTTTGCTTTCATGCAACACACTTTATGAACTCTTGCTTTTATGCAACACACTTTATGAACTTTTGCTTTCATGCAACACACTTTATGAACTCTTGCTTTTATGCAACACACTTTATGAACTCTTGCTTTTATGCAACACACTTTATGAACTCTTGCTTTTATGCAACACACTGTATGAATTCTTGCTTTTATGCAAACACTTTTATGGACCATACTGAAACTTATGTTTTATCTAAACTATTACGCGGATTAGCCTAAGCCCTTGAATCCCACTATGCCCAAACTCATGAACCGTCAATTCCTGCTGGGAAGCGCGAATGTTATAAATAGATCTATTGGTGGTGACTCCCCCGTTCGGTTTGACCGGATAGGCAAACGCGAGCGTATAACATGTCGAATTACAAGTGTAACGGGATAAACACTTGCCGGGCCTTTATATTTAACATGCTTCTAGAGCATGCACACTGTTATAGCTTCGGTTGCATGAACTTAGCGCTAGCGTAATAGACTATTTTTCTATGTGATATTATATCTGTTGTAATGATCACATACTCTACTCATGGTCCACAATCCTGATTTTACTGTAAGGTAAACTTTATTTTTATGACATTGTGAGTTACACAATGGTCACAAAACTCTCTATTGTACTCACAACACTATTGTTTTAATACAAACTTATGAACTCACCAACCTCGTGTTGACACTCTTTAGCATGTATTTTCAGGTTTTAAGCAATGGCACGCTACTGGAGGTTTTGGCAGGGCATGGCATGGTCATAGTAGACTCTGATATTCACTTGGGGACCATTTTAAACTATTTTACGGGCCTACTTCCGCACTATATTTTAACAATGTAAATTCAATACTTTTGGTTAAATGATTTTATTCTAAATGATTGAAGTGAAAACCAGTTTTGAACTTGTGTTGTAATACCAATTGGGTAGCACCCCAGCTACATGTATGCTTCCGCTGGACCCGATTTCGGGGGTGTGACAGATTGGTATCAGAGCTTTGGCTATAGCGAACTAAGTGTTTTTAAAACCTAGACTATAGCTACTTCCACGAAAACATAACCCTATGACCGTCACGTGCCTGCCTGCCAAGCTGAAGCCTCATTTGTGGTTAGTTGCTGACATAGGTGATGAGATTTGTGTCTCATTATCTGATATGTTATACTCACTTATTGTAGTTGATTACTATAATTGTCTTTCATATAAGCATGCTCATGTATCGTATATGTCACCACGTTATGCTTTTCCTTGCATAGCTTCATAATCTGACCTCGAGTTTGGTCACTTGCTTTTGTCGTTCAGAACGTCATGGTATTTGGGAAGGACATAGTCTTAGTATAACTGAGCTGAGTATTTCAAAATTCATGGAACCTCGGTGGAATATAGACTGGTCATCTATATTCAACCCGGGATAGTGAGATATAGGCTGACCACCTATGTCTGACTCAGAAATGAATTTTGCAATACTGAGAATGGTTATAATAAAATTCTGTCTGGATTGAATTCCCTACTCAATTTCCAAATGTATCATTTACGTGTGTGTAAACACTCGTTGGCAGAACATTCATACTTTTCACCATCTCGTTAACCACCGATTGGAAGCACGCCAACTGGTCATCTCATAGACATTTACGTCTATGCACGATACATTTATATCACAGTATTTTCTTTTATCACAATCTCATTTTGTCGCAGTTGTCACAATCTTTCCCCTTCTCACCCTCATTATCATTTCCTTTCCCCATCCCCATATATAAGGAATTAGCTAACACTCTATAGACTCCGATGTCACTCATCCCTCACTACTCCATATATTGATAAGTGGATATTATCAAAGACCTCCCTAGGAAAGACTTTCCATACCATCTAAAAGGAGGATCCCTCGGAACATCGAAACCATTCAAAACTCAACAGAAATCTCAGGATACCACAAAACCAATCGAACCACTATCACTGGCTTGATTGCAACAATTCCCCCATCTGGAAAGTATTGGCTTGACTGAATTACAAGATTAGTTTCGATGCGAATGCTCACTGAGCAACACTATAGAGATACATCCAACCTCCTAACCAAGACTATAGAACCTTCAGTTGAACATGTCCTCACCAATAGACTTTATTCAAACATGTTAGACACCTATGCATTTGTGCAGACATACATACCTGGCTATTTTTTATCCTCTTGATACGTTCACTCTAAATGGATTTTTCTCCAAACTACCATTATACAAAACATATATCTTGTAAGAAATACTTTTCTGAGGCACTTATTTTGACAAGCAAATTCCTTTTGGTTAACCTTTCACAAAACTATTGAATGTTAGGAAATTTTAAACAACAATCTTTGGTAAACCATACTATCCACTTTATATTGAAAATAGTCCTATCTTGCATAACTACTAAATTTTGAAACATCGAGAAAAAAAAAAGGGGTTACTTGGAAAGCCGGTTGCTTGAAGTTGTAAATTTATTTACTCAGGGAAGGTTTATGAACAAAACACCCAATCTCCAAGACAAACTTTGAAAATCAATCACTATATTACATCTCTTATACCTTTAGGGGTTTGTGATTTATAACTTGGGGAAAATCTTAGTAATGGAGACTAAGCATCGTAGGTGGAGAAAAACTCAATCCATGACATCCTGCGGAGGATCGCAACCTTATCCTAGTCTATTATTTTCAACAACACCCTTTGACGGACTTAACCTTGTAAGTCTTTCAAAACAAGATTCATGATATCCATATCAATTATTTCTAATAGAGGCATTTGATTCACCTCGAACTCCTAGCGATTTCATTAAGATTCCTTTGGAACCACACCACCTATTATCTTCAGACCAATGGTCAGAATTTGAGGTTGATTCAAACATAGGGAGATATGCCCAAATCGGGTGTGATTGACGCTAGAAATGGTTGGACTAACCATTTGCCATAAATCAAATTCAGTTGCAACCTTAGTTACCACACGAGTGTAGAGACTACACCATTTGAAGCACTCTATGGCCGAAGTGCCAACATCCATTGACAGATTGAAATTGGGAAAAGCCCAACTCTCTAGTCCAGTAAGCATTCATGAACCCGATATAGACTGGACCATTCAACATTTCTGACAGAGTAGGCCTGGTGGCCGTCAGACTTGAACCTTGTTAGAGCTCAATAGCTCACACGATAAGAATCATCATCTTTTCACCAATACCACTCCAGAGACCAACACAAACTGAACTTCGGGACGAAGTTCCTTTTAAGGGGGTGAGACTGTAACAACCCGCATTTTCGGGACATTTCTCCTATTCACTATTCATCGGTTACTATTCATCAATTACTATTCACCGGTCACTATTCACCGGTCACTATTCATCATTTTACTATTCATCGTTTTCGGAGTCAGTTTGTGATTCTGAGAAGCGTTCAAAAATTTTACTATTCATGTGACACTATTCATTCCCGAAGGGAAATCACTATTCATGATCAACGTTCGTCTTTTCGTAAACTGAGTTTACGAGTCTTTAAATTCGCGTAACCAGTTAGGTTTAGCTGCGAATTCATGCATCATTCATTAATGACACTTGATATAGACTGGAATAGTCTACACATCATCATCACTTGAGAACCTACACGGATATGCGTTATTTCCATTTACGTATGCTTAATTGGTAATTAACGATACCACTCAGTTTTACTACTAACGTATACACAATACTCCAGACTATGATCCTAACATATTTATATACTCATAATAATAATATAAAAATTATATTATTAATTTACCCGGTGTTTTGAAACCAATGGCTACACTTTACGGTCGGAGCTTATAACTCCGTCGGTTTGCGTTATTTCAATACGATAATTATTCTAACACCCGATTCTCATCAGGAATAATATTTTACAACTTTTACAACTTCGTCGTATTTTATTTCACCTCGGTAACATTTATTTTTAGTTAACTCGGTACCCGATAACACCTAAAACACAAAATATCTAACTAATACTTTCAACCAAGGGACAAGCTCATTAAATTAGCCACCAACACACCTCCATGTTTCCCTCCTTTTTGGTGTGCAGCCCTCCCCCCCCCCTAAGACCACTTTTTGACCTTTGACTTGATCTTGCTATATATATACATATCTATACTTTAGCTCAACACATTTTCCTTTCATTTACACATCAAAAACACCTAGCAAAACACTCTCTCTTTCTCTCCTCCTCTCCACATAATCGGCCTAGGCATCAAGAACAAGGAGAATCCATAACTTTTCAAGATCCAAGTGTTTATCAAGTTTTAATCAAGATCTAGTTGGGGTTTTGTGGTAAAAACCCAAGATTATTAATCAATTTCTCATCAAATCACCTCAAATCTTCAAGTAAGCTTCAAAAACATTTTTGATCTTTTCATACTTTCATTTACTTTATATTTTTATGTATTTTCAAGATATATTGATAAAACATGCAAGTATGTAAGATCCATGCCACTTATTACTCATTTTGTTTTTATAAACATAGATCTATAAGTTTTATTAACAAACTCATGAGATCCACCATTTTTGGTGAAGACTAGGAACCCATGACACCCTAAGGAGGTGTATGGTAGGATTGGGTACTTGTGGAGTTGATTTGAGATGGTTTGGTTAAGCTTTGAACAACCCTTGAACTAGGAAAGTTGATTTTTACAACTATATAAAAGCTACTGTCCCTTTTTGTGAAACGTGGGAAAATCAGTGGGTTTTGGGTAACTTTGGACCAAAGGTTTAGAAAATACATTCCGAGACGAAACTATGGCCGAAAACGGGGATAAAATCCGAGTTACGACGAAAAAGATATGCTATTTTCAAGATTTACGACGAAAACTATATTTTCTGAAAAATTGAATCTGTCCCGACTTTCTAGTTAAGGAAAACTGAGATTAAATGATATCTTGACTAGCCGAGACCTTGAAAAACCTAAAGTATACTTGAATACCTTCGCGGGGATATAAAGAACATAGAAAACGGGCTTATAACGAAAAAGATACAAGTGTTTGAAATCCGACGATATATATATATTTCCATCAGCTTTGTACACTAATAGAGTTTTGACGTAAACTGTCTTTGCGAGACACCACTTTCACGGCTGTTTTTCTTTATGATCGGATCAGTTTGAGTCCGAGCCGTAGTTTTATGAAATCAAGATCTCCCAGCAAGCTTTTCAAATCAATTGGCCGTTTGATCATTGGACTTGTAACGAATAAACTACGACCTCATCTATATACCCGATAAACTATATATTTTGACAGCTTTTGCTATAATGAAATTTTCTAAGTGTTGAACATAATATTTTCAAATAGCAACAATAAGAGTCGATTCTCTCATTGATCAAGACCCGTATAGCCAAAAGTTAAATAACACGACTTCAAGATATTGTTACAAGGTTTTCAAAAATGCCGAGCTTGACCATTAACACTTAACGTACAATATTTCACGACTAGTTTTGCGAGGCCATTTTGGTCATATTTTCAAGTAATGAAAACGTTATTTTTGCGGCGAAAACCTTATATTTACCGATAAAACACCAAACGAGGATCGTGGAGTACCTTTTCGACACAACTACATGAAAAGTGGTTATTAACTTAACGAGACGTCAAAAATGTAATTTTTGACGATAAACACTATTTTCAAAACTAACGAGTGGTATCTATAACATACGTACTTGCATGTGTAGCATCATTTCGTTTCTTACATGAGAAACTATCATTCATATTAGGTTGCGATTAGAGATCGTGCCTCATTTCAGTGTATCCACTTTTGTCATCATAGCTATCGCACCAGGTGAGTTCATACCCCCCTACTTTTACCTGTTTTTATAACTGTTTTGGGGGAGAATACATGCTCGTTTTTGACTAAACTCAATGCTTGAATGCGCAATTGTTTACTTAAACACTACTGTTTCTTTGAAGGCTTGATTGATTATTTAAATGCACCTATGGGTATATCAGTTGCATACTTGATTATTTTCTCGCATACACAAGCGTGTTATAAACATGCAACACACTTTATGAACTTTTGCTTTCATGCAACACACTTTATGAACTCTTGCTTTTATGCAACACACTTTATGAACTTTTGCTTTCATGCAACACACTTTATGAACTCTTGCTTTTATGCAACACACTTTATGAACTCTTGCTTTTATGCAACACACTTTATGAACTCTTGCTTTTATGCAACACACTGTATGAATTCTTGCTTTTATGCAAACACTTTTATGGACCATACTGAAACTTATGTTTTATCTAAACTATTACGCGGATTAGCCTAAGCCCTTGAATCCCACTATGCCCAAACTCATGAACCGTCAATTCCTGCTGGGAAGCGCGAATGTTATAAATAGATCTATTGGTGGTGACTCCCCCGTTCGGTTTGACCGGATAGGCAAACGCGAGCGTATAACATGTCGAATTACAAGTGTAACGGGATAAACACTTGCCGGGCCTTTATATTTAACATGCTTCTAGAGCATGCACACTGTTATAGCTTCGGTTGCATGAACTTAGCGCTAGCGTAATAGACTATTTTTCTATGTGATATTATATCTGTTGTAATGATCACATACTCTACTCATGGTCCACAATCCTGATTTTACTGTAAGGTAAACTTTATTTTTATGACATTGTGAGTTACACAATGGTCACAAAACTCTCTATTGTACTCACAACACTATTGTTTTAATACAAACTTATGAACTCACCAACCTCGTGTTGACACTCTTTAGCATGTATTTTCAGGTTTTAAGCAATGGCACGCTACTGGAGGTTTTGGCAGGGCATGGCATGGTCATAGTAGACTCTGATATTCACTTGGGGACCATTTTAAACTATTTTACGGGCCTACTTCCGCACTATATTTTAACAATGTAAATTCAATACTTTTGGTTAAATGATTTTATTCTAAATGATTGAAGTGAAAACCAGTTTTGAACTTGTGTTGTAATACCAATTGGGTAGCACCCCAGCTACATGTATGCTTCCGCTGGACCCGATTTCGGGGGTGTGACAACAAGCTAGAGCTAAAGATCAACTTATAGAATGCTAAGATTCAATTAATTTTTTCTGGGGTGACCTCCCTTAGGGGGAGATTGTTAGGATTAAGAAAAAGGTTCGGTCACCCCATGTATTTACATACTTAGCGTAGCTCTTAGCTTTGTATATATTAGAATAGATATAGTCACACTGTGGAGGACGGACGGGTCTTTACCCACTGTACACCTGATCCACAGCCCATAAGAGGGCGTATGTTGTAATTGTATATATACTCTTTCCCACACAAGGGAATGGTTGGTTGTTTCTAATAATACACACACACCTCAAAGGTGTTTCTCTCACTAGAACTTCCCACTCTCTCTACTCACTCACTCTCTCTCTCTCTCTCTCTCTCTCTCTCTCTCTCTCTCTCTCTCTCTCTCTCTCTCTCTCTCTCTCTCTCTCTAATACTCTTACAATGGTTACCTTCATCTTCCACAATTCAAGACCTCCCGAATCACAAGAATCAACATATGTTCGATCCTACAAGTTGTAGTGATATTAAAAAAAATTAACTTTGATATTAAGAAGGCATGATAATTACGGTGATAATAACAAAATTCATAATATCATTATACATTTTAACCATGAAAATGATTTTTTTTTCTGAAATTTTTTCAGCGATTCTTAATAAGTTGTTGTCCTTTTTTTTTTCTTTTTTTTTTTTTTTTTTTTTTTTTTTTTTTTTTAATTTTATCAGATTTTTTTGAATTATATTTTTTAATGTTACTATGATATTATCCGCACTATCCATATTTAAAATGTAATCCGCACCTGATCCCTTCTATATATATATATATATATATATATATATATATATATATATATATATATATATATATATATAGTACGGTTATTGTGAAAAGTCTCTAATGGTAAAAACTATAGGAAGGGTTTTTAGCCATTGGATTATTAGATTATTGCCATATATAGATCATTTTGATTACCTTTTGAATAGTAAACTTAAAAAAAAAAAAAAAAAAAAAAAAAATCTTGTACGTTAGCACTAATTAAGATGATGCATGTAATTTTTAAGGTGGTTTAACCAAACACTTGATTTAATTTCTTACATTATAATATTTAATTTTTCTTTAGAATAATAGATTTGAGTCCACAGTTGTATCTCTAATTCATTATGTGACAGATACTAACCAATTAAGATTTATTTATTAGTGTTTCTAATTAATGTTTTGTAATATTTGGGTTCCATGGCAGGTCCGGATGTAACATCATTTGTTATTGATTTTAAACCTAAACTTTGCCAAACTGCTATATGTGGTACAACCTTCCAAAATCGCGTGTCAAAAGGACGAAGAATAAGAGATTCAGCTTGTGAAGGCACTATTTGCATTTGTTGTACAAGCCCATTACGACCAAACCCTTAATGTGAAATTATGATCAAATTTACATACAGAAATTAATAAATTTCAAAGGAAAGTGAGTTTGAGTTTGAGTTTTGTTTTGATTCCTTTATTTAAACCCACAAAGCTACATACACAGATCTGCTTTGTTAAACCTCACCTACTATTGGACTAACTAAGCAAATATTATCAACATAATCTATACTACTTATAATAGAGGAATGACTCTTTCCAAAAAATTAAGATGTACAAAAAATGATGCATGGTTTACAACATTTTAAAGTAAGGAATTTTCATAATTACAACAACCAAAGCATTGTGTACAACAAAAACTAGCATGAATCGAAATTCAGACCACTTTCCTTAGAATTCTACATTAATAGCATTAAAAACACCCTTACACCCAATATTACAATCATTTAAACACAATGTACAACACTCATTCTACATTAATAGCATTGAATACACCCCTACACGCAATATTACAATTATTTAAACACAATATACAATCCTCATTCTACATTAAAAACACCCTTACACCCAATATTACAATCATTTAAACACAATGTACAACCCTCATTTTACATTAATAGCATTAAAAACACCCCTACACCCAATATTACAATCATTTAAACACAATGTACAACCCTCATTCTACATTAATAGCATTAAAAACACCCCTACACCCAATATTACAATCATTTAAACACAATGTACAACCTTCTATCTTAACCTAGACACGAACCTGTGACCAAGACTCGACTCAATAAAACTCGACTCGATACACAAGGCCGTGACCTGAAGCTCACGGCATCCCTTTGTTTTCGTGACTCAATAACAACGACAACAACAAAAAGAAAGAAAATGATACCAAACAAATATTTAGCTTCATATTTATTAGTTTTAATCTTTATTTAATCAAAAACTCTTGAAAATCCATGTACTTATCCTCCACCGTCGCTAAAATGACAAAAAGGGTGGTGGGTTTTCCTATCTTCGACCGCCGGTATCAACAAAACGAGAGAGAGATGGTTTTGGTGATGAAATCGAGCTGTGATTGTGTTAATCGTGGTGTTGGGAGGTGTTTCTAGGCGCGTGATGTACGTCAAAATGATGGAGAGGTTGTAAGGAGTGTGGTGGTGGTGGTGGTGAGTTTAAGTGGCCGGCGGTGGTGTTTGTTTGGCCGGAAAAACGACTAGAGAAGAAGAAGAAATGAGGTGCGGCTGGTTTGAGAGAGAAAGGGTGTCAAACCATATAATGAGGTTTATATAAGAAAGTGTTTTGGACCTTGTGTGAACCATATTGCACCCTTAGATTGTAAATATATGCTAGGGTGGGAAGTGTAGTTTACCAAATCTTTTATTATTTTGTTCTCGAGGCAAATTTAGGTGTCGGAATAACTTCCCGTGACATTTTATTAATTCCATCAAAAAAATTTATTTCAGGATACCCGTTGCTGCAACGCGCGAGTACCCTGCTAGTTCTTTTGGATCATGTGCATGTTTTTCAAACAAGGCAATTTCAATTAACCATAAGACAATGTACAACAAGATGTTACAACACAAAGTTTTAAAACCTTCTAGGTCAACCACATCACTGCTATATACAAAAACAATTTAAACTAAGCCTGGAAAGAAATCCATGGCCTCACAACCTTTCCCACACTTTGTGTAGCAAAGCAAGGGACATCTACATATTTGATTTCCACAACCTTGACTTATTTGTTTTAAACTAACCAATTTACACCAAGCCATTATACTCTTGGCATTCACAGTACCTAATACCCCTTTCTAAACCCACACAACATTTAAACGGTACATGATCTTGGATCCACCAGCCCTACGTCCCATCTTAATTTATATTTGCTCGATCTTTGCACAATCTATTCATAGGACCTCAACTGAATTTCTTGAAAAACTTTCACATGTGATTCGACCATTTTCCCGAACACCCGACAATTACGATTTCTCCAAATCAACTATCCTGTTGTCCAAACAATCGCTTGCCATATTGCTATATTTTTTGATGACATCCCCCCACCGACATTATGATTAAGCATATCATATCATGTGAACACATTCACATTGCCTAGTTTCCACCACCCAAACACCAACGACCATACCTTCATCACCTCACTGCAGAGTACAATCTCGTGGTGTATAGATTCACAAGCATTATCACACACAGGGCACAACACCGAGTGCAAATCAATGCCCTTTTTATCTAATTCCACCCTTACCGGTAACCTGCCTTGCACTGTTCTCCATGTTAAAATGTTGATCTTTTTTTGTAGCACCCCCAACTCAAATACGGCAGCTGACATGCTGGGGCGCTATGCAAATAGAAACTAGACACATTTATAGCTAACGACCACAACACGGGACGTTCATAAATGTTGCAAAACATATCATTCAAATTATAAACTGTTTAGAGTACAAGGACTCTTAAGTCAAGTAGCAGCGGAAAAAGTAAATAGAGTTTGCAGCGGAAATTTAAACAAAGTTTAGCAGCAGAAAATATTTAAGACACACCAAGGTTTTACGAATGATATGAAAATAAAGATAGTAAAGATGATAAAGTTGCGTTGACAGAAAGACTCCTTCGTCCAAGCCGCTCCACCACGCCCACGTCATAAAGCTCCAAGACTAATTAGTAGTAGTACCTGAGAAACAAATGCTTAAAAGTCAACACAAAGGTTGAGTGCAATCCATAGGTTTAAAATAATAAAGTTAAGCACAAGGTTTTAAATATACGATATAAGCAACAAATGCAAATACCAGGGTAATCAAGGTAATACCCAATATGTAGAGGCAACACGTGCATACATACGGTTGATGATGCTAAGCTCATGACATGCAAAACGTTAACCAAACCAATCATCAGTAACTCCTTACTGGAATAAACAATAACTGCGGAATTTCATAATATAAAGTGCCCCCAAGGCCAGGTAATTGCCATTTACCCAGCAAAATCGAATATAGTACACCATAATTTGTTTATCTCGAAAAAGGAGTGGAAGGGTCAGTTCCTATAGTCCTATATCCCTATATTCGTGCTCACTCGCAAGTGATTAATGGTTCATGATCTGAGGGTCTTGTCAGGCAAGATAAGCTACTTAGCACATCGTCAGGAAAGTATATCATTCAGGAAAAGCATACCAAAAATACTTGTGCTCAGAAAACATTTAAAGCATATGTCTCACCCCATGGGTTTATAAACAATTAAAATATAAAAAGCGGGGCTATGAATCACACCTTAATAATAACAGTAACAGGAAACGAGATATAGCACCCAATCAATAATGCGTCACAGCAAATGAACCTCAGCACAACCTAACCAATATAAATGGTATAACTCAGAACTATACTCGAATATTTCAATAAACAATGCTTGAATAAAAGTTTTTGTAAATACAATGGCATTTGAAAGAAATAGATTTTGAAAAGTCTCGTGTGGTAGAAAGATAGAAAAGAATAAGTCGGCGAAACGACCAAATACGCAAGAAAGACGAAAGAATATCTCAAAGAAAGTCGCAAAAAGAAATGGAAAGAAAAGAAATGAAAATGGAAGACACACTCTAATAAATAATAACACGTTACAACAAGTCTCGGATTTATCCATTTTCCCAAAATAACGTTGAAATAAAAAGGGTTTTGAAATAATAACGTTTGGTAAAATAATTTGAAGTTTATAAAGAATTTTTATAAAATTTCGGCATGACCGGCCCGTTTATATAATGTTTTCCCGAGTCAATGACTCTTTTATTTAAACAGTGTTAATATATTATTAATATGATTGGGTATATCATTCACGTAGTCCATTAGTTGTTTAGGTTTTATCGACCATTTTGTATTGTTCGGGTTCCAGATATGTTAAGGTCTTTACGGGCCTAACGTACCCTACCGTCTCGTGTACCAAATGGTCCACAATATCCAAATAACCAAGGCTGTAAATCCAGTACGTCCAATTCAAGCTCACAATACAATAACACGGAAACATGTCCGATATCAAATCCGCTTAACTATAACAAATAAATTTTAGGTTTCATATTCATTATTATCCGTTTTTATCATTATTTTTACCGTTTAACTAATAACACAATCCCGAGACTTAGTAACCAAATCCCGAGCTAAAATCACTAAACAACAACAATAATAACAACTCAAAATCGACCCAAGTCAAAACCAAATCCAAACCGAAACCAAACCAAATCCAAACCGAGCCTTACTCCTTCTCGGCTCAACCAAACCAATCCGAATCCCATCCAAACACAACCCCACAACAACAACAATAATAATATCATTCCCCCACCACCACCCGAAGCCTCAGTGGTGGTGGCTCTCGGCTGTCGAGCGAACAAAACCAAAAGGACCCTCAAAATTCTAACAACAACAAGATTATATACTCCCCTTCGTCATCTCAATCCAAAACAACAATAAAACATCACAACCCTCACCGAGTCACTAGTTGACTCGGTGAGTCGAGACCGAGTCGCGGCCAAACGAGAATAAGAAAGATTCACACGAGTTTTGAGCCTAAAAACATTTTTAAAACAATTTTTATAAAAGTTTTAATATCAAAATCGGTTTAATAAAGATTTTCAAAACTAGGGTTTTGATTAAAAATCAAAAATAAGAAAAAGAAGTGGTGGGGGTGGTGTTTTACCGTCGAGAGAAACAGAAAGAGAGGTGGTGGTGGTGTTCGGTGGTGATTCCGCGGCGGTAGGAGGCGCGTACGGGGTGTTTAGGGTCGCGGGGGTAGTACGGTGGTGTTGGGGGAGTCCCGGTCTATAAGATGGTGTAACAAAAAGGGTGGCCGGAAAATATTCAGGTGGGTGGTCGCCGGAATCTACTGGTGTCCGGCGAGTGGGGCGGCGGCCGGTTAAATCAAAGAGAGAGAGAGAGAGAGAGAGAGAGAGAGAGAGAGAGAGAGAGAGAGAGAGAATTGTGATGTGTGTGTGTGTATGTGTGTGTTTATATATTTTAAAATGAGAAAATGGTATTAATAGGGGTATATATACTAAATAAAAGCTAAATAAAAGTATAGGGTGGTTTTTG
The DNA here is from genome assembly GCA_030686995.1 of Artemisia argyi. NCBI lineage: Eukaryota > Viridiplantae > Streptophyta > Magnoliopsida > Asterales > Asteraceae > Artemisia > Artemisia argyi. The sequence continues at coordinate 36,879,746 of CM060682.1, read as the reverse complement.
AATGAAATGAAAGTGTAGGGTGAAATGAAAAGGGTAAGTTAAGGGACCAAAGTTGCCAACGTAGTAAACTTCTCACGATAAACGCTTCGGGGTCCAAACGACATAGCAAACGGACTCGAAAAATTACAAAACTTGCGCCATTGTTCACGAAATAATTTTTCCAATAAAATCAAGCATAAACTTCAGAGTTTTTCTCAAACTCAAAATAATTTAAATAATTTGGCAAGTACAATACGATTCGAGTTTTCTAAGTTGTGCTGGGTCAATCTAGGAATAAAGTTCTCGTTTCCAATATATCTCACGTTTCTCAAACCCAAATAATCATGCATAAAAGTTTTAATGTGTCTCAGGTACGAAAAATAAATATTTTGCTAGTAATAGGTATTAGGAAAAGTACCAGGGGTTACATTTTTTGGAATGAATTTGTTCCAGACCGTCTAAAAATTTGCAACACCTACATTCAAGCACTTCACTTCCACAACATATGATACCTCTTGACTGAAAACATGCCGTCATCGTCTAGCTCCCAATTCCACGCGCATCCCTGCCATTCAAAGAAATAACAACAATCATAAGCACTCTTTTGGTTGAGGCTTTGTGCACAGCACACACTATTTTGTGGATTCAAAGTTGGACCTAAACAGAAATCGATCAATATGTTAATCAAATTACAAAGAGAGCATAGTTTAAAAATGTTACCAGAAGTGTCGAAAATATTCCTAATCGACAAGGTGCCTACAGTTTATAAGATGATTGATAAGACCTAAATCAACGCAATCTAGCTCTTTATTTTAATATATTACAAGTATATGTAGAACGCACCAGTAAATATAGGTGATAAGACTGTCGGCTTTATCATCTCCCTCAGAGATGCACATACAACAATCACAACACATCTCTCAAAATCAGGTTAACCTTGTATCCCTATGAGAAATGTAACAGAAAATCTTCATACACGACAATAACAAAGTGAAGAAATATGTTAAATCAGGAATCATTTATCGGTTTCAGACATCAAATGGATTCACTTATCAAATATAAGTAGCTTCAGGTATTAGTGATAATGTAATACTAAGGACATAGAAAAGACAAGTATACAATCCTAGAAGAAAATCCTACCCATAACGAGGATGATACCTACCATTATGACAGGCCTCTCAATAAACTGTCTTCTTACTTCCTAAAGTGCTAAACAACTGCAGCACAGCCCAGGCCAGGAGAAACAAAATGGCTAGATTTCCCTACCTGTGTAAATGAGGTATAAGCAAATGTTGCTACCTCATCCATATACGCAATGAACAAAGAAAAAGATGCAGGTGCAGTAGATCTGATGGCAAACCCCTAGTGGTTGGTTGCTTTTGTGGTGTTCCAGTTTACTTTCAGGTTGCCAAACTATAACAGTTGTGCTCTATCATCACTAAAACACTCTCTATTTACTACCATTTCAACGTCAAACCATTCCTTTTCTTCTCACTCACTCATCTCCTTTATCCTCATAATGGTCACATCATTTCTCACCATAAACCTACATCTCAGTACCTCACTAACACATTTACACTCACGCAAAACTTTCATCTCCAGTTGCAAACACCCACACCTTAAACCACAAAACCACCTCTCATATCCTCTTACGTTTACCCACATAATAGCCTACCTCCCTACAAATCCTTCTCACCCATCCCATTAAAGCCTAGAATATATTCACTTTAAAAAAGCGACACAACTTAGAGCATCCCCAATGCACAAAGCTTGAATAGCTTTTTACTATTTCAATAAGCTTTTTGAAAGACTTTATGTGCATTGGATACATAGCTTTTTGAAAAGCTTTTTAGAATGACTTAGCAAACTAAAAGTCTTTCTTCAAAGTGGTATGCTTTAAATGTGGTATGCATTTAAGGCATTAAATGCAAAAAGCTATCAAAGCTTTTTTGCATTGCTCATGCTCTTAGTTTGTTTATTTATTTATTTTTCCCACGTACGAATTGGCTACGTTTTTAAACGGATGCTTTTGTTTGTAGTACGTAACAAACTATTGCCATCTTCATCACAAGGAAGTACTTTTGTTTGTTGTATATTTATAGGATATTTTTTAAGCAGTTGGTTATTGCAAAAACACAATATTTGTTAATATTGATTTGGATGTGCACACATGGAACGCTTTGGTACCATTGATACTTAAAAAGCTTTAGAGCATTCAGTGTCCTATTGCTGACCTTTCCTAGCACAGTCGAACTATTAAGTAATTTTCTTATGGCTTTCACACTCATCAACTCAACATTCACTTGCGATAAAAAAAAAAAAAAAAAAAAAAAAAAAAAAAAAAAAAAAAAAAAAAAAAATTGTAGCTCAATTTCTATGTGTCAACATTATTAGCAAAAAAAATGTTTCCGTTTATCAATTATTCTATATGATGATGCATCACTGTCAGAGGCAACACTCATTCACTAAAATATAACAACATTGTCTAACTAAACATAGGATCGCAAACAAATCATAAAATGATAAAGTAATCCACAAAACTCCTTTACCCAAAAAGTAACCACAAAACTCGTAACAATATGTAAATGAATAGATGTAATATTATTAGTTTTTAACACATCTCATAGGGTACGATACATTCTTTTTATCCATTACAAATAATAGTCAACATGTATAGTGACTATGTTCTATCGGAGGAGGGACAATATACATATCTTTGTCCCTCAGGTCCCACTGTAGTCTATATATAATAATAACTACGAAATACGATGCTCAGCTAAGATTTGTTTAAACAACCATAACTCTTCAACAGGGAGTATCGTTTCGAATGGATCAAATAAACCTGAAACTGATTTATCAGTTTCAGATATTGAATATCTTGATCGACCAAATGTGCTTATGGGTGACCCTCTATGGCGATAGCGCTCAGGTTGTAAGTTGCAATAATGGGGGATGGGTTAACATTCCCCATTATATGAAAACGTGTTTTCAATGTCGAATTGGCACTCATGTTTATGGCAGTAGAGTTGATGAATTTGTACTCGACGTACAAAATTTCAACATCTACTTGGCCGACTTTCATGGTACCAACATCGGTTGCGAAATGCACCGATAACTGGTATCCTAGAAGCATAAAAAAAAGCGGTAGAAAATATTAATAAAAGGAGTTTCGAAATAGTCCAACAGAAGCGAGGTGATGGTGATGGAGGTGGGGGTGGAGAAGGAGGTGGTGGTGGTGCTGTCTCAGGTGGAGGTGGTGGTATTCGGGCTGATGTCATCTCTATTCCTGTGTCGGACCTCATAATTTTTGGTCGATATTTTGATGGTACGTGGCTGTCTTGTTAATCGCGTTCTTAGAGATGATGAGCGCATAACACAAGCCGAATGATTTGTTGAATGAAATTAAGAATAAGTTGTACGATGGTATCAAAGATAATCTAAAACCTCAAACAATCTTTTATTAACTGATAAAACTCAATAGTTGGCACAGATTACCAATTATCAATAAGCTAAGAATACAAGATCACACTATTGTTAAAACAATAATAATCAAACGATTACAGTGAAGAGACTGATCAAGATGATAAAACAATATGAATGAAAGAAAGAAGCATTAACAGCTTTTTGAGAGAGAATTGATGTCTCGATGGCACGGGCAGAGCCAGGATTTGTAGTTAAGGGGGCCGAAGTTCATTATATAACCCAAAAAAATAGAAGTTTAAAAATGGTTTCCAACTTTAGTTTATACAAATATACCATCACCAAAACTTACGAATGGATTCTAAACCTAATTTTTTCTAGCATATTTAGTGGATAAAAAGCATAGTAAACTCAAAATAAGGTCATTATATATATATATATATATATATATATATATATATATATATATATATATATATATATAGGGAGACTTTCTTACGAGAACCATCTTATCTGCGAGAACTGAGAGAACCACAAAAAACATGCATGCACGCCTTTTAAAATACATGTAAATCATCAATAATCGTAAGTATCCACCTATTTTCTTCAATATCAACATGAACTCATCATCTTTTTTCAGAAAAACCTTACACACGGCCGCAATATTGTCGTTGCACGCCTTATAAGAACATACATGCACACCTTCAAAGAAAAATTTTGTATTTCCAATTTTATATCAAATTCTATAGAACAACTATGTTTTTTTTTAAAACATATGTGTTGTTTTTAGAACATACGTGCAAAAATACAATTAGTGAAGGCATGCATGTGTGTTTTTTGTGGTTCTCTCAGTTCTCGCAGATAAAATAGTTCTCGAAAGAAAGTCTCACTATATATATATATATATATATATATATATATATATATATATATATATATATATATATATATATATATATATATATATATATTGATGCTTTTGAGTATATAACGAGGGGAGAGAAACAAAGCCGAAACTTTCTAAAATTTATTGATTTAGATTTTGGGTGTTCAAAAAATATACGTATTCGGATATCCGAAAACTTGATAATAATTTACTAAAACGTTGGGTTTTATGAAAGGATAGTTTTGGAAGTCAGATAAAAGTTTTTCAAAAATTATAGATATATGGATATTTAGATACATAAAAGTGTAATCTGAAATTTCAGATATCCGAATTGCAAAAAACTTAGATAAAATATATATATCTAATATAAAACCATCATCGGAAATTTCGGATATCCAAATTTATGATATAACTAGTTTTTTCTTATTTGGACGGGTGAAAATCGTACTCACCGGTTTTAAAGGTTTTTAAGTGGGCTAAATTGTTATTTTGACCTTTGTTTTTCATGGAGGGTCTTTATATGGAGGTCTAAAAGACCATTTTTGTAGTAGTGACAATGTCTAACTAAACATAGGATCGCAAACAAATCATAAAATGATAAAGTAATCCACAAAACTCCTTTACCCAAAAAGTAACCACAAAACTCGTAACAATATGTAAATGAATAGATGTAATATTATTAGTTTTTAACACATCTCATAGGGTACGATACATTCTTTTGATCCATTACAAATAACAGTCACCATGTATAGTGACTATGTTCTATCGGAGGAGGGACAAGATACATATCTTTGTCCCTCAGGTCCCAACTGTAGTCTATATATAATAATTACTACGAAATACGATGCTCAACTAAGATTTGTTTAAACAACCATAACTCTTCCACAGGGAGTATCGTTTCGAATGGATCAAATACAACTGAAACTGATTTACCATCAGTTTCAGATATTGAATATCTTGATCGACCAAATGTGCTTATGGGGTGACCCTCTATGGCGATAGCGCTCAGGTTGTAAGTTGCAATAATGGGGGATGGGTTAACATTCCCCGTTATATGAAAACATGTTTTCAATGTCGAATTGGCACTCATGTTTATGGCAGTAGAGTTGATGAATTTGTACTCGACGTATAAATTTTCAACATCTACTTGGCCGACTTTCATGGTACCAACATCGGTTGCGAAATGCACCGATAACTGGTATCCTAGAAGCATAAAAAAATGGTAGAAAGTATTAATAAAAGGAGTTTCGAAATAGTCCAACGGAAGCGAGGTGGTGGTGGTGGTGATGGAGGTGGAGGAGGAGGAGGAGATGGTGGTGCTGTCTCAGGTGGAGGTGGTGGTATTCGGGCTGATGTCATCTCTATTCCTGTGTTGGATCTCATAATTTTTGGTCAATATTTTGATGGTACATGGCTGTCTTGTTAATCGCGTTCTTAGAGATGATGAGCGTATAACACAAGCCGAATGATTTGTTGAATGATATTAAGAATAAGTTGTACGATGGTATCAAAGATAATCTAAATCTCAAACAATCTTTTATAAACTTATAAACTCAATAGTTGGCACAGATTACCAATTATCAATAAGCAAAGAATATAAGATCAGACTATTGTTAAAACAATAATAATCAAACGATTACAGTGAAGAGACTTATCAAGATGATAAAACAATATGAATGAAAGAAAGAAGCATTAACAGCTTTTTAAGAGAGAATTGATGTCTCGATGGCAGGGGCGGAGCCAGGATTTGTAGTTAAGGGGGGCCCAAGTTCATTATATAACCCAAAAAAATAGAAGTTTAAAAATGGTTTCCAACTTTAGTTTATACAAATATACCATCACAAAAACTTACGAATGGATTCTAAATCTAATTTTTTCTAACATATTTAGTTGATAAAAAGCATAGTAAACTCAAAATAAGGTCATTATATATATATATATATATATATATATATATATATATATATATATATATATTGTGATGCTTTTGAGTATATAACTAGGGGAGAGAAACAAAGCCGAATCTTTCTAAAATTTATTGATTTATGTTTTGGGTGTTCAAAAAATATACGTATTCGGATATCCGAAAACTTGATCATAATTTACTAAAACGTTGGGTTTTATGAAAGGATAGTTTTGGAAGTCATATAAAAGTTTTTCAAAAATTATAGATATATGGATATTTAGATACATAAAAGTGTAATCTGAAATTTCGGATATCCGAATTGCAAAAAACTTAGATAAAATATACATATCTAATATAAAACCATCATTGGAAATTTCGGATATCCAAATTTATGATATAACTAGTTTTTTCTTATTTGGACGGGTGAAAATCGTACTCACCGGTTTTTAAGGTTTTCAAGTGGGCTAAATTGTTATTTAGACCTTTGTTTTTCATGGAGGGTCTTTATATGGAGGTCTAAAAGACCATTTTAGTAGTAGTAACATTGTCTAACTAAACATAGGATCGAAAACAAATCATAAAATGATAAAGTAATCCACAAAACTCTTTTTGCCAAAAAGTAACCACAAAACTCGTAACAATATGTAAATGAATAGATGTAATATTATTCGTTTTTAACACATCTCATAGGGTACGATACATTCTTTTGATCCATTACAAATAACAGTCACCATGTATAGTGACTATGTTCTATCGGAGGAGGGACAAGATACATATCTTTGTCCCTCAGGTCCCAACTGTAGTCTATATATAATAATAACTACGAAATACAATGCTCAGCTAAGATTTGTTTAAACAACCATAACTCTTCCACAGGGAGTATTATTTCGAATGGATCAAATACAACTGAAACTGATTTACCATCAGTTCATCAGTTTCAGATATTGAATATTTTGATCGACCAAATGTGCTTATGGGGTGACCCTCTATGGCGATAGCGCTCAGGTTGTTAGTTGCAATAATGGGGGATGGGTTAACATTCCCCGTTATATGAAAACGTGTTTTCAATGTCGAATTGGCACTCATGTTTATGGCAGTATAGTTGATGAGTTTGTACGCGACATATAAATTTTCAACATCTACTTGGCCGACTTTCATGGTACCATCAACGGTTGCGAAATGCACCGATAACTGGTATCCTAGAAGCATAAAAAAAGCGGTAGAAAGTATTAATAAAAGAAGTTTCAAAATAGTCCAACGGAAGCGAGGTGGTGGTGATGGAGGTGATGGAGGAGGAGGAGGTGGTGGTGGTGCTGTCTCAGGTGGAGGTAGTGGTATTCGGGCTGATGTCATCTCTATTCCTGTGTCAGACTTCATAATTTTTGGTCGATATTTTGATGGTACGTGGCTGTCTTGTTAATCGCGTTCTTAGAGATAATGAGCGTATAACACAAGCCGAATGATTTGTTGAATGATATTAAGAATAAGTTGTACGATGGTATCAAAGATAATCTAAATCTCAAACAATCTTTTATTAACTTGTAAACTCAATAGTTGGCACAGATTATCAATTATCAATAAGCAAAGAATACAAGATGAGACTATTGTTAAAACAATAATAATCAAACGATTACAGTGAAGAGACTTATCAAGATGATAAAACAATATGAATGAAAGAAAGAAGCATAAACATCTTTTTGAGAGAGAATTGATGTCTCGAAGGCAGGGGCGGAGCCAGGATTTCTAGTTAAGAGGGGCCGAAGTTCATTATATAACCCAAAAAAATAGAAGTTTAAAAATGGTTTCCAACTTTAGTTTATACAAATATACCATCACAAAAACTTACGAATGGATTCTAAACCTAATTTTTTCTAACATATTTAGTTGATAAAAAGCATAGTAAACTCAAAATAAGGTCATTATATATATATATATATATATATATATATATATATATATATATATATATATATATATATATATATATATATATATATATATATATATATAGATGCTTTTGAGTATATAACTAGGGGAGAGAAACAAAGCCGAATCTTTCTAAAATTTATTGATTTAGGTTTTGGGTGTTCAAAAAATATGCGTATTCGGATATCCGAAAACTTTATCATAATTTACTAAAACGTTGGGTTTTATGAAAGGATAGTTTTGGAAGTCATATAAAAGTTTTTCAAAAACTATAGATATATGGATATGTAGATACATAAAAGTGTAATTTGAAATTTCAGATATCCGAATTGCAAAAAACTTAGATAAAATATACATATCTAATATAAAACCATCTTCGGAAATTTCGGATATCCAAATTTATGATATAACTAGTTTTTTCTTATTTGGACGGGTGAAAATCATACTAACCGGTTTTAAAGGTTTTTAAGTGGGCTAAATTGTTATTTAGACCTTTATTTTTCATGGAGGGTCTTTATATGGAGGTCTAAAAGACCATTTTTGTAGTAGTGACATTGTCTAACTAAACATAGGATCGCAAACAAATCATAAAATGATAAAGTAATCCACAAAACTCCTTTACCCAAAAAGTAACCACAAAACTCGTAACAATATGTAAATGAATAGATGTAATATTATTAGTTTTTAACACATCTCATAGGGTACGATACATTCTTTTGATTCATTACAAATAACAGTCACCATGTATAGTGACTATGTTCTATCGGAGGAGGGGCAAGATACATATCTTTGTCCCTCAGGTCCCCACTGTAGTCTATATATAATAATAACTACGAAATACGATGCTCAGCTACGATTTGTTTAAACAACCATAACTCTTCAACAGGGAGTATCATTTCGAATGGATCAAATACAACTGAAACTGATTTATTAGTTTCAGATATTGAATATCTTGATCGACCAAATGTGCTTATGGGGTGACCCTCTATGGCGATAGCGCTCAGGTCGTAAGTTGCAATAATGGGGGATGGGTTAACATTCCCCGTTATATGAAAATGTGTTTTCAATGTCGAATTGGCACTCATGTTTATGGCAGTAGAGTTGATGAATTTGTACTCGACGTAAAAATTTTCAACATCTACTTGGCCGACTTTCATGGTACCAACATCGGTTGTGAAATGCACCGATAACTGGTATCCTAGAAGCATAAAAAAGCGGTAGAAAGTGTTAATAAAAAGAGTTTCGAAATAGTCCAACGGAAGCGAGGTGGTGGTGATGGAGGTGGAGGAGGAGGAGGAGGTGGTGGTGGTGCTGTCTCAGGTGGAGGTGGAGGTATTCGAGCTGATGTCATCTCTATTCCTGTGTCGGATCTCATAATTTTTGGTCGATATTTTGATGGTACGTGGCTGTCTTGTTAATCGCGTTCTTAGAGATAATGAGCGTATAACACAAGCCGAATGATTTGTTGAATGATATTAAGAATAAGTTGTACGATGGTATCAAAGATAATCTAAATCTCAAACAATCTTTTATTAACTTATAAACTCAATAGTTGGCACAGATTACCAATTATCAATAAGCAAAGAATACAAGATCAGACTATTGTTAAAACAATAATAATCAATCGGTTACAGTGAAAAGACTGATCAAGATGATAAAACAATATGAATGAAAGAAAGAAGCATTAACAGCTTTTTGAGAGAGAATTGATGTCTCGATGGCAGGGGCGGAGCCAGGATTTGTAGCTAAGGGGGGCCGAAGTTCGTTATATAACCCGAAAAAATAGAAGTTTAAAAATGGTTTCCAACTTTAGGTTTTACAAATATACCATCACAAAAACTTACGAATGGATTCTAAACCTAATTTTTTCTAACATATTTAGTTCATAAAAAGCATAGTAAACTCAAATTAAGGTCATTATATATATATATATATATATATATATATATATATATATATATATATATATATATATATATATATATATAATGCTTTTGAGTATATAAGTAGGGGAGAGAAACAAAGCCGAAACTTTCTAAAATTTATTGATTTAGGTTTTGGGTGTTCAAAAAATATACGTATTCGGATATCCGAAAACTTGATCATAATTTACTAAAACGTTGGGTTTTATGAAAGGACAGTTTTGGAAGTCATATAAAAGTTTTTCAAAAATTATAGATATATGGATATTTAGATACGTAAAAGTGTAATCTGAAATTTCGGATATCCGAATTCCAAAAGCTTAGATAAAATATACATATCTAACATAAAACCATCATCGGAAATTTCGGATATCCAAATTTATGATATAACTAGTTTTTTCTTATTTGGACGGGTGAAAATCGTACTAACCGATTTTAAAGGTTTTTAAGTGGGCTAAATTGTTATTTAGACCTTTGTTTTTCATGGAGGGTCTTTATATGGAGGTCTAAAAGACCATTTTTGTAGTAGTGACATTGTCTAACTAAACATAGAATCGCAAACAAATCATAAAATGATAATGTAATCCACAAAACTCTTTTACCTAAAAAGTAACCACAAAACTCATAACAATATGTAAATGAATAGATGTAATATTATTAGTTTTTAACACATCTCATAGGGTACGATACATTCTTTTGATCCATTACAAATAACAGTCAACATGTATAATGACTATGTTCTATCGGAGGAGGGACAAGATACATATCCTTGTCCCTCAGGTCCCAACTGTAGTCTATATATAATAATAACCACGAAATATGATGCTCAGCTAAGATTTGTTTGAACAACCATAACTCTTCCACAAGGAGTATCGTTTCGAATGGATCAAATACAAGTGAAATTGATTTACCATCAGTTTCAGATATTGAATATCTTGATCGACCAAATGTGCTTATGGGGTGACCCTCTATGGCGATAGCGCTCAGGTTGTAAGTTTCTATAATGGGGGATGGGTTAACATTCCCCGTTATATGAAAACGTGTTTTCAATGTCGAATTGGCACTCATGTTTATGGCAGTAGAGTTGATGAATTTGTACTCGACGTACAAATTTGCAACATCTACTTGGCCAACTTTCATGGTACCAACATCGGTTGCGAAATGCACCGATAATTGGTATCCTAGAAGCATAAAAAAAGCGGTAGAAAGTATTAATAAAAGGAGTTTCGAAATATTCCAACGGAAGCGAGGTGGTGGTGATGGAGGTGGAGGAGGAGGAGGAGGTGGTGATGGTGCTGTCTCAGGTGGAGGTGGTGGTATTCGGGCTGATGTCATCTCTATTCCTGTGTCGGACCTCATAATTTTTTATCGATATTTTGATGGTACGTGGTTGTCTTGTTAATCGCGTTTATAGAGATGATGAGCGTATAACACAAGCCGAATGATTTGTTGAATGATATTAAGAATAAGTTTTACGATGGTATCAAAGATAATCTAAAACTTCAAACAATATTTTATTAACTGATAAAACTCAATAGTTGGCACATATTACCAATTATCAATAAGCAAAGAACACAAGATCAGACTATTGTTAAAACAATAATAATCAAAAGATTACAGTGAAGAGACTGATCAAGATGATAAAACAATATGAATGAAATAAAGAAGCATTAACAGCTTTTTGAGAGAGAATTGATGTCTCGATGGCAGGGGCGGAGCCAGGATTTGTAGTTAAGGGGGGCCGAAGTTCATTATATAACCCGAAAAAATAGAAGTTTAAAAATGGTTTCCAACTTTAGTTTATAGAAATATACCATCACAAAAACTTACGAATGGATTCTAAACCAAATTTTTTCTAACATATTTAGTGGATAAAAAGTATAGTAAACTCAAAATAAGGTCATTTTTCTTTTCTTTATATATATATATATATATATATATATATATATATATATATATATATATATATATATATATATATATATATATATATATATATATATATATATTGATGCTTTTGAGTATATAAATAGGGGAGAGAAACAAAGCCGAAACTTTCTAAAATTTATTGATTTAGGTTTTGGGTGTTCAAAAAATATACGTATTCGGATATCCGAAAACTTGATCATAATTTACTAAAACGTTGGGTTTTATGAAAGGACAGTTTTGGAAGTCATATAAATTTTTTTCAAAAATTATAGATATATGGATATTTAGATACACAAAAGTGTAATCTGAAATTTCAGATATCTGAATTACAAAAAACTTAGATAAAATATACATATCTAACATAAAACCATCATCGGAAATTTCGGATATCCAAATTTATGATATAACTAGTTTTTTCTTATTTGGACGGGTGAAAATCTTACTAACCGATTTTAAAGGTTTTTAAGTGGGTTAAATTGTTATTTAGACCTTTGTTTTTCATGGAGGGTCTTTATATGGAGGTCTAAAAGACCATTTTTGTAGTAGTGACATTGTCTAACTAAACATAGGATCGCAAACAAATCATAAAATGATAAAGTAATCCACAAAACTCCTTTACCTTAAAAGTAATCAGAAAACTCGTAACAATATATAAATGAATAGATGTAATATTATTAGTTTTTAACACATCTCATAGGGTACGATACATTCTTTTGATCCATTACAAATAACAGTCAACATGTATAGTGACTATGTTCTATCGGAGGAGGGACAAGATACATATCCTTGTCCCTCAGGTCCCAACTGTAGTCTATATATAATAATAACCACGAAATATGATGCTCAACTAAGATTTGTTTAAAGAACCATAACTCTTCCACAAGGAGTATCGTTTCGAATGAATCAAATACAACTGAAATTCATTTACCATCAGTTTCAGATATTGAATATCTTGATCGACCAAATATGCTTATGGGGTGACCCTCTATGGCGATAGCGCTCATGTTGTAAGTTGCAATAATGGGGGATGGGTTAACATTCCCCGTTATATGAAAACGTGTTTTCAATGTCTAATTGGCACTCATGTTTATGGCAGTAGAGTTAAAAACTTTAGTTTATACAAATATACCATCACAAAAACTTACGAATGGATTCTAAACCTAATTTTTTCTAACATATTTAGTGGATAAAAAGCTTAGTAAACTCAAAATAAGGTCATATATATATATATATATATATATATATATATATATATATATATATATATATATATATATATATATATATATATATATATATATATATATATATATATATATATATATATTGATGCTTTTGAGTATATACTAGGAGAGAGAAACAAAGCCGAAACTTTCTAAAATTTATTGATTTAGGTTTTGGGTGTTCAAAAAATATACGTATTCGGATATCCAAAAACTTGATCATAATTTACTAAAACGTTGGGTTTTATGAAATGACAGTTTTGGAAGCTATATAAAAGTTTTTCAAAAATTATAGATAAATGGATATTTAGATGCATAAAAGTGTAATCTGAAATTTCGGATATCCGAATTACAAAAAACTTAGATAAAATATACATATCTAATATAAAACCATCATTGGAAATTTCGGATATCCAAATTTATGATATAACTAGTTGTTGACAAGTCCATTAAATTTTTCAAATTATCAGCAAAAAAATATTGTCAAAAATGTCTCATTTCATATTTTCGCTTCAGTGGCCACTTGGATAGGAGATATTTCATGTTGGTTGTTTTCTTTTTCTTTCATAATAGAAAAATCGCTAGTTGGAAGATGCTAGTGGTATATTAAACGTTAAATTATGAGCTAAACAATGGTATGTTAATACAATCATTGGGCTTATTGGAGGGGGCCTAGCACCCGCTAGCCACCCCCTCCCTCAGCCCCTGCTCGATGGTGCCTTCATAACCCAAGCAGATAAGATGATTATATAGGCCATTAGTCCTTAAGCTATGTAGAAGTGTCCATAAGCTACCCAAACTTCTCCTTCCTCTTCTTATAAGCATGGACGGAACTTAAAAGAGACCGAGGGGGGCTGTGCCCCCCCAAAATTTTTGACCCTATGTACATTTTATACCTTTTAAATATGGTTTTAAGCATTTTTAATACTAAAATTTCAGCGTAGTTTATATCTGCCCCCCTAAAATAAATATTTTTGAAGTTGGCCCCCCACCAACAATGTTTAAGTTCCGTCCTTGCTTATAAGTATCCATTTGCACAGGATCAGACCCTATACTTTATTACCTAAAAGACATAAAAAAAACTAAAAAAGAAAATAAGCAAAAGATAATAGGTGATATGTTTAGATGTCAAATTACTGCTTATTGAACATAAGTACACAATGATTATTCTTGTGAGATATTAATCTCACTTAGTGAAAAACAAAAGATTACAATGTAAGAACTTATGACTGATTTGGAGATGGGAGAAAGTGGTTTATAAGAGAACTAATGGTGATGATATCTGTTACTCTTCTAAAGCACGACCCAAATGGGAGATATAAATAACACAAAAATGTTACACATGCAGCCCTCCAGGTATTAGCCTCTTCATTTTCCAGCTGTAAACTTCCATATATAGAAAGGCCCTCAAGAATACTTTTGTTCCAGCCAGACCCCTGAAACATACTAATCATGCAATTAGAACATAGTATAAGCACTTGTTAACTAGCAGATTATACTTGGCTTAATTCAACAGTTCATATACGGTTTGACATATTAAAAAGTTTCCTTGCTATTTAATCTTGTATGTGGGGACGTAAAATCAATACTCCGTAGTAAACTAATAAGACTGACTTTTCATTATCTACATCTCTGTGAAGTCTCTTCATTGCTTTCTCTTTGTTTTTGTTTCTTGGAATCATTGAACACAAAGTAAAGGTAATTACATGATAATGTGATCTTTTCTTCTTTCATTCTTAAAGTATTTTAGTGATTACTTTGTCTCTGTTTCTTCATTCATTCTAATTAGTAATTACGTGATTGATCGAATTTGTTTTTATCACGCCTAATTTGGGTTACTTACACATATAGGTAACGAACTTCGAAAAAATTTCCGTGTTATGTAACGAACTTACAAAAATATTAAGTTAAGTAACAAAACTTGGCAAAACCGTCCAAGTTAGGTAATTAACCGGGAATAATTTTGGGCCCACATGCCATACCCCTATTCGTTGTAAAACATGTGCTTTTAATATCTCATGTTCAGATAACCATTTGACACCAACTTTCGAAAGCATTTGAGTTAAGTTATTGGTAACAGGGCCATCAAAAATTGCGGGATCAACAATTCGAAGATTGGAAAACAATCTTGTAAAGGCTTCGAGATTGTCCCATGAACCATTTAAACTCATCCAAATCGTACCCAGTTCACTTGAACTGTAACAACCGCCTAAAAGTGGAATGAAAGGCGTTTTCATCAGGGTATTCATAACATCAGAACCGTCTTTTGTACGACATAAGCCAAGATGATAACCACTTATGGCCCATTGTTGCTAAACCATCTTTTGTACGACATAAAGAAGATAACATCTTAACAAAGATAACATCTTAACAAAGATGATAACCACATGGAATTTTAATAGGGACAAAGTTACATTCCTTTCACCACCATATAAAACAATCAAAGATACGAGCTTTAAGTAACAGTTCTATTGCATCATTTGTGCCAACATGAGTATCTGAGAAACCTTTCTCTGCTCTAAAATCAGATAAAGTTGAAGAAAATAACACAATACTAGAGCTCACATGATCACCATTCTTGCTGAGATTAGTCAAAAGATCGGTTGTAAACTCATCTTCCAGTAATGTAAGACCGGCAGAAGGAAATTGAGTCTTCAACAACTGAAAAACCATTAAGTTGCTTAATGCTTCATGTTCCCCTAAGCTATTGGCAGCTTTTGATAAGAATTCAAGCAAGTAACAGACTCCTTTGCCAATGTGCTAAACTCGATTGTTTCGCGAACACCTTGCCATGGTGGCATATAGTTGTTATATTCAAGCTGTGATGAGGGTAGAGCTGATGAAATAGTTTGCTCAGTGTTGGCGGTTGTAGCAGCATATATAGTTTATACTTTCTTTCTTGCATTCATGAGTATTTGTATACCCATTTGCTTGAATATGTTAGTTTCTTTGTAGAGTGTATAAGTTTGATAACGGAGATATGTAAAGGATCCGTTTCTAACCCGTTTTACATTGGATCTTTTCCCCAGTTACATTGGATCCTTTAGTCAAAGGTAAGGGTCAAACATAAGTAACCGGGTCAACAGGTTACCGGTTGTAACATTGGGTAATATTACCTAACTTTAACGGTTTTGTAAAGTTTTGTTACTTAACTTAATATTTTTGAAGGTTCGTTACATAACACAGGAAATTTTTCTAAGTTCATTAATAACCCGCCTAATTTTGACAACTTTATGGGTCACTTGGACTTCATGGGTCACTTGACTTTCGAGCATATCAACAAACAATTAGATAAGTTGCTAAAGAAAATAGTTTAGTGCATTCCTTTGATGTAAACTTTGTTTAGTAAGGTGAGAGTAACCTGAGAAGATTGTTTCGAATATTGGGTTTGAAAAAATTCTAAGTGAAGGTACGGCCGTGATCAATACGAATGTATAGAACAGGGGACAATAAGTACATCATCGTTATGTCTAAAATCCAATTTGACGAGGCCGAACTTTTATGATAGCATTGTCAAAAATGTTATGATATAAATGGTTCTGACATAATTTGCTTTGTCAAAAATGTTATGATATAATTTGCTTTGTTACTATTACAGGAACAATATTAAACAATATTACACTTCATGTTTGAAGAATTGAAGTGACCCATAAAATTATCAAACAATATTACACTTCATGTATTGTAGTTGCGCTAATATCTTGACTCATTTTGTGTTCTTTTGTTGAAAGTGGTGAGTTGAATATAAAAGATGGATGACTTCGTTGATATTACAATTGAAGACTCGTCGAGACCAACATTGTAGAACATTGTTAATTCGCCTATAGTCGAGTATGTTTATGTTATTTTCTTAGTTGAGAATTTGTTTACCTCTCGCTTATTAGTTACATTATTAACTTGTCTGTTTAGGCGAGTACCATCCAAATACAAGCTAAAATTGAGATACAAAGGCTACTTTAAGTTAGTGAAGAACTCATCCAGGATAAGATATTGTTTCGCCTCTCAAAAATCGTTACATATATATGAGACAAGTTTAGACTTGCACATGATGCTTTGAAAGCTGTACCATGACAATTAAATGCCACTTGGCACGAAGTGATGACTGGATAATACGAGTCATCATCCACCTAGGCAGTATCATCCATGTAGGCAATTTGACTGTATCACAAAATTAGTTCAAAAAACTAGACATCAATGAGATTCAAACCTAGGTCTTTCATCCCATTCAACACACTCTCAACCAATGGAGCAAGTTGTTTTTTTTTTTGTGATAGACTATTCAAAACAAAAGTGTAATTCTTTAATAATTCCTCATTTATCTCATACAATCAAAACTGAAACCCTGCTTACTCATCATTTCCAAAATAAGATTCAAATCAATTAAACCTATTCAAATTTTCATTCAAATTTATCTAAAATTATGGGATTCTAATTGAAATAACAATGACAGTTTTAAAGGCATAATGAATTATTTTATCATTTACAGCTAACCATTCGATTCAATTCTCTCATATCTCATGCTTTTCTTTTGTTTCACACATTCACCCAGCCATTTCAAACTCATATCACACGAAAAATCACGGCAACAATTCACGATTCATTTGCTATGTGAATGCTGATAATATAATTCTTGAAAACAAAAACAATGAATCGGTAAACTGTCATTTGAACAAAAGCCATGAAACTGGTATTCTTCGACACGTTGATTGCAACTACAGGTACTTAATTTAATGAAATGAATATTCTGATTTTAGTTTTAATTTTTATTCTCTTACATGTTTTTAAAGATTTTATTTTTATTCATCATCCACAGTCACTAATCAATTCGATTATTTTACATTAGGTTTGTTTTCATTCTATTTTCATATTTTGGGATAGATTTTAGTTACTATGTTTGTTCTTTTAAGGTTGCATACTAAGTGTTTGTGATAATATTTGAATGAGTTTTGTATATATGTCTTAAGGTTGGAAATCAACTGTTGTGATAATGTGTGAATGTGTTTTGTGTGTATTATGCAGGTGGCTTGGAGCCTTGAACACCAACGTAATATGCATAGCCTTTTATGACTTGTGTTGAGGTCAGTAAATCTTGCTTTCATGTTTAATGTTTAGTCGATATACATAACCTTTTATAAATATTATGTCTCTTAACGATAGAGTATGTATGAGGAGTGAGAATGTGTCGAATACTTAAAATACGATATCAAGATAAGTGCATAATGATTGATTCAATTTGTTCATTACATGATCGATGTTTGAAGTTTTATGTGAAGTTTATTATTTACTTACGAGTTTGTTTTACGCTTTAAATATCTAGGATCCCAAAGTATGGCTGTTTGTTGAAAGAGATAAAAGTCCCTGGAAGAAATGCTTTCTAAGATACCAACGTGCACTAGTACAATCGACACTTCTCCCGTCGATTTTTTTTGGCCTTTCCCGTCGTCATGTCGACGGCAGAGTATGTTCCCGTCGTCATGTCGACGGGATAATGACGACGGCTGTGCCCCGTCGAGAACATCATTCCCGTCGACAACCGCCGTCGACAATGTGGGTCCCACGTCCTTTTTCAGTCAAAGAAATCCGTTGTCCGTCAAATTGTTCCCGTCGACATGTCGACGGGATACTATAATTAATTAACAACTTAATTATCAAACGTTAATTGATTTTATACTATCCCGTCGACATGTCGACTGTAACAATTTGACGGGTCAAAGATGTGGGTCAACGTTGTATAATTATCCCGTCGACATGTTGACGGGAACAATTTGAAGGGTCAACGCGTTGGTCAATGTTTGCATAATTATCCCGTCGACATGTCGACTAGATAATTAAACAATTATATTATTTTTTTTATGGTGCCGTCGACATGTCGACGGTACCAATGTTATATACAGCAAACATGAAGCTGCAATATTGGCAATATTCCAGATTTTTTCCGGAAAATTTTCCGGAAAAATCTACCAAAACCTGTAATACCTAAACCTGTAACCATAAGCTATAACCACTCAATATCAACATGTCCTAACACATACAATTCGACATCGGCTAAAACACTTTCAAATTATCGCTAAACACCCTCAAAATGCATTAAAACATATAAAGTCTACAAAACGGGGTGTGGTAATATCTAAACCTACCTGCCATATCCACAAATGTTTCAATACCCGCGATGTTCAAATCGCCAAAAGGTTAAACTAGAAAATACTAAGATAAGGATCGCGAAAATATTGTTTCAACCATAAGTACAACACAAAATATATAACCCAAGTTTGTACCTCTACATCCCCAAAAGTCACTCATCATGATCACTATCACCATCCACATCCATATCATCGCTCCCGCTCCTGCCACCTCCACTCCCGCTCCCGCTCCTGCTCCCGCCAGCTCCACTCCCACTTCCGCCAGCTCCACTGACCGAGCCATCCACATGCTGAGAATCCACCTGACTAATATACTGAGACCATTGCGGGTTGGTCGAGGCAAAACCCATCAACAAATCGAGCTGCGCCTTCATGGTCTTGCGTTCTTCAGAATCTTCCCGGCTCTTCTTCTCAGCCTCAACAATCTTCTTATGAGCTGCAGCAAGCTCAGCAGATAGTTCGGCAACACCTAAAAACGAAATAAACAAAATTTAAAAACAGCCATTGCAATACATAAATTGAGTCATGAGTAATCTATAATTAATATTATGACACTGTACATACCTGGAGGTGGAGGCAGGGTGTCTGGTAACGGTGGCCTCCTCAGGCCGGGTACTACCCTACCCCGTCCGGCAATGTGGCCCCGCTGCTTGCCCTTGATAAGGCATATTCGCTCTCAGATCTCTCAGACGAACCATCTCTTCCTATTTAGTTGAAAACAATTTGAGAAAATTAATATATATATGTCGGGTTAATTACAAGATTATGTTTCAATGAATCATTAAAGTGCGTGTTTGGGGAAATAAATAAATAAATAATAAATTAAAAAAAAAATGTTACTTACATACTGAGCCCGCGCCTCATCCTGCAACCAACCACCATCCTCGTCGCAGTGTGTGTCATAAAAGCTCTGGATGAGTGATGGGTACTTCTTGTCCTTGCTGTTCTCAAACTGTATATACACATGCATATAAGATCAAACAAATTAAAAATGACAAATCAAACACTATATATATTTTAATTAAACTTAAATACTTTTAAAAAATTAAAATTAATTACTTTTATATAATTAAAATTTTTAATTAATATATAATTAAAATTAAAGAATTTTATAAAGATAAAATACTTTTATAAAAATAAAATGTGTCTTACATATTCGTGGCGAATAGCGGCTAAGGACTTGGAACCGTGGCGGCTGTACACCTTGTTCTTTTTTCGGTTCTCCTTGTTCACCGTAGCTCGCGCAATGTTCTTCTCATTCAGGTAGAACTTCATGTGTCCCTCCCACACCGACGGCTCAAGGTTCGGAGGAGGGTTCTGTCGTATGACATCCGCCGCCCCAGCCCCACCCTTCAGGTTAAAATAAGTTTTCTTCATGATGCCTTTATTGTCGGAGTAGCGCTTAGCTATATATTGATTGAGGCTGTTCTTGATAAGTTCCCAGTCGGGCTTGCGCCTGTGGGTCTCCAAGTCGAAGAATCGCTGCAATCAAATATAGTTAATATTAACATAAAGATATAAATAAATAAACAAATTTAAATAAATATACACAATTAAACAAATTTAAATAAATATACACATTCAAATATTAAAATATAGAGATATAATTAAAAGAAAAATAAAATAACTGACCCCGAGTCGGTTCATAAAGGCAGCCCGAGTCGCTTTCTCAAGATCGTGCCAGGAGGGATAGTGCAACGGCAAGGTCCTAACCAGCTCACCAACGTAGTTACTGAACCATGCGCGGTGGGGCCCGACATGATCATACGTCTCCAGATCCTTAGTCTCAAACTCGATCGACTGCGGGCCATATAACTCTACAGCTTTCCTCAGCGCTCCGTTCATGTTGGCTTGACGGGTCTGTGGCATGCCGCCAGCCCGACCTCCACCCTTGCCTCCTCCACCGCTAGCCCTACCTACCCGTCGAGGTCGTCGTCCACGCGATCCTACAAATGTAGTGAGTGAAAACGTCAAAAAATAACAAGTAACAAAATTCAATTAATCAAGTTTAAGTTTCTTACCACCACCACGGCAACCGCTATCAATCTGACGGGTAGGGGAAGGTGGTGGGTCATCGACACCGTCACCACCATGACCACGGGCGACTGCTGCTGCCATCTGTAAAAGTACAAGTTGAATAACGTATAGAAATACATGAACAAATTAACATAAGCATGCACACATTCAAATACATACACATTCGAAATAAATATACGCATTTAAACAATCCATAACAATTTCATTGAAATAAGTGTCATTTTACAAAAATTTAAGATCAATCTGCTAAATCAACATCACTATCATAAACATTAGTCGCAACTTCAACTTCATCATCAGAATTGTTTGGATCAGAATCTACTAAATCATAAGGATCGTCTTCTTCATCATCAATAAAATCATCGTCGTCATCAACAGGAATGATTGGTGGTGGTGCCTCAACTAACGTTGATTGACCATCGATATTTAAGGGGGAGAATTCCAAAGCATCCAAATTAGTAGACAGTCGGAGATTAGATGAGTTGTTGCCATGTATCACATCATCATCGTCTTCTACCACGATGACATCCCATGTTGTGTTGTGATTCACTTCTTGGACGACCTTCCAATGGGGTGGTCGTCTGGCAGGATCTTCAAGGTAGAAGACTTGTTTTGCTTGTGTTGCGAGAATGTAAGGTTGATCTTCAAACGCTGTGCTACATGCCCAAATTTGTGTCATGTTGTTTCTAGTGTCATAACGTTCAACTCTACCTCTTTTGGCTAAGTCGAACCACTTAACTCGAAACAACACTACTTTGAACTGGGTATACTCAAACTCCAGAATTCCTTCTAGTAGACCATAATACATTTCTCCTTCCTTCTCGCCAGGTGAACAAATTCCGCTGTTCTGAGTTATACGTTTTACATCGCGGCTGTGTACGACAAACTTCACACCATTGACTACGCAAGAGTTGACTGAGGTTGCGGTCGATGATGGTCCACAAGCCAAAGCGAATAAGTCGGGAGTACATCTTGGGTCATTGGCTGTGTAAAGATTACCGATCTATGAACAAAGATAAGAATACATAGAGATGAGTAATATAGTCGTTATTTATACAAGGAAATACATATAATAAGTTTACCTTCGACTCAAACCATCTAGGAAATTCTTGCTGCATGTCGCTTTCAGGATGTTCACTGAAAATGTTCATGATTTTAGAATTAATCGAAAAGATAACTTGGGAAAAAGAAATTTCAAAAAAAAAAAAAAAAAAAAAAAAAAAAAAAAAAAAAAAAAAAAAAAACGCGTACCTCTGGAACTCGTTCATGTACGCGTCGATCTCAGGACTGTTGTGAAGTACATACCATATCACTTTCTTCATTTCTGGGAGACCTAACTGAATAATTGTCTCTTTACCAGACTTTTTACATAGTGATCGGAACACCTGAAAATCACTTGTTGGGCGAGGACAACCCTCAGATGGAGTGGGACGGTTAAAATTTGTCCCAATTTCACCCCGAAAATACCGAGAACAAAAAGTTAATGCTTCGTCTGTAACATAACCCTCCGCTATTGAACCTTTTGGCTTAGCTTTATTTCGTACATAGTTTTTTAGTTTCTTCATGTATCTTTCAAATGGATACATCCACCGGAATGAAACAGGCCCGCCTTGAAGAGCCTCTTCAGGTAAATGCATAACCAAGTGAATCATAATGTCGAAAAAAGCAGGAGGATATATTTGTTCGAGTCTGCACAAAAGATTGATCATCTTAGTTATTACACATTCAAAATAATCGACACATAAAAACATATAACCATGGAATTATTACTAGTTGTTTTGTTCACCTAGTGCAACTATGGAAGGCAATCCTAACCCACTCTTTGAATGATTCATCTCATATATGAATGCGTATAACTGATTTACTATTTGAGAAAATTTCAGCAGCATTTCCCCTCAACTCCCCAAATATGTGCATTAAAGACATATTCGTAGGAGTGAAGGAGAAACACTGTCGAAATCATCTCAAATAGTAAATCAATTATACGCATCCATATCCTAAATGAGACAAAACATTCAAAAAGCAGTCCCAAACAGGGGACTTTCCGAAATTAATTTCTAATAAATTAATTTCGGACGGGTTTTCTATAGGATGATTAACTTCGGATGGGGACTTTCAGAAATTAATCACTAATATCCTAAAACATTCACATAAGTCTAACAATTAATAGAATATAAGCAATTGTTTGGTTTTCGACTTATGTTTCATAAGCTTATTTTTTGTGACTTATTTTTAAACTATTTTGTTTATATAAGTTTATGTAAAAACTATTTTGTTTATTTTGAAACTTATTTTTTGTGACTTATTTTTGAAATTATTATGAAACATAATCCGAAAACCAAACAATTAATAGAAAGATTGTTTAGGCTTATATAACGGGATTATGGCTTATTTGGTTTTCGGCTTATGTTTCATAAGCTTATCTTTTGTGACTTATTTTGAAACTATGTAAGGTAAAAAGTTTCAAAATAAGCCATAAAAATTTAGCTTATGAAACTTAAGTAGAAAACCAAACAAGCAATAAGCTCGTTATATAAGCCGAAACAAACACCCTCTAACTTGAATTATCAAATAAGCAAAAAACCAAATAAGCCGAAGCAAATGCAATATCAAGTCCCCCAAGGTGCTACTTGCACCGTGGGTACACAATGAGCAAACGCAATATCCTATTCGCAATCCCATTCGCAAGCTAATATACTAAAACCTCACATTTCACAAACATACTTAAACGCTCACATTTCACAAACATACTTAAGCTAATATATTAAAACCTCACTAATTAAATGCAACCTGATATGTAAAAAATAATATGGATATGAAAAAATTAATAACATACTGTCTTTGGCTCTCGGCAGTGGTCTCGGGCTCGCAGCTGTGGTCTCGAGCTGCAGTCTTGGGCTCGGGCTGTGGTCTCGGCTGCGGTACGGTCTTGGTCTTGGGCTCGGGCTATATTAAAAGAGAGCAAATCAAAAGTTTAAAAAAAAACTGTTTTCGGCGACATGTCGTCGGAATACCAAAAGTTAATAAAAAAAATAAAACGAGGTACATTACCTGCTTGCTATGTCTCGGCTCTCACCCTTGGCTCTCGCTCTCGGCTATCGCGACCTCTTTACCTGCTGCTGTATAAAATCAATAATAATAACAAAAGTTAACAATAATAATAACAATTAAATTAACAATAATTAACAGCAATTAAATTAATAATAATAACAAAAATTAAAAATTACATTACCTGCTGCTGCTGTGTTGAAGAAAGGGGAGGTTGGGGAAGAAGAAGAATTAAACAAATGAGGGGTTGGAGAAGAATTAAACGAATGAGGAGGAGGAGGAGGTGGTGTGCACAGTGGTGCTAGTGTGGTGGTGGTGGAGCTGTGGTAGGTCTGTGGTGTTGATTGGAGGTGGAGGTGGTGTGGTGTGGTGGTGTTGATTGGTTGTGGAGGTGGTGTGGTGTGGTGGTGTTGATTACTGGTGGTGGAGGTGGTGTGGTGTGGTGGTGTTGATTGGGTCAATAATCGCCGGAGAAGAAAGGGGAGGTTTAGTTTTTGCGTTTTTTTTTTCAAAGTGTTTGACCAGATCTGTTTTGGTATATCTTTTTCTTATCCCGTCGACATGTCGACGAGAGAATAAAGTAATTTTTGTCGTTTTTATATTGGCGGGACGTTCCAAAATTTAGTAAAATTTTGGCGCTTATATTCCCGTCGACATGTCGACGGGATTATAAGTATTTATTATAAATAATTTTATAAAATAACTAGTTAAGTTTAATATTAATTACTTTAATATAATATTTTTTATAAATACTTTTATAAAATAAAAAGAAAATATTAAAAAAATAGTTTTATAAAATTAATAAATTACTTTTATATAATTAAAAAATTTTATTTATTACAAATACTTTTTTAAAATTTTAAAAATATATATATTTAAAAAATCGTTTTATAAAATTAAAAAATAACTAGTTAAATTCAAAATTAATTACTTATAATATAATTAAAAAATTATTTATTATAAATACTTTTATAAAATAAATAATAATTAGATAACATCAAGATCACAACCGGTCAAAATTCAAGTCTTGCTATGGATATACACGAGATGTTAAACGAACGAGTCGAGATGCTATGGTTATACACGAGATGTTAGACAGACGAGTCGAGATTCTATGGTTGTACATGAGATGTTAAACGAACGACTCGAGATGGTATGGTTATACACAAGATGTTAAACGAACGAGTCGAGATGCTATAGTTATACACGAGATGTTAGACAGACGAGTCGAGATTCTATGGTTGTACATGAGATGTTAAACGAACGACTCGAGATGGTATGGTTATACACGAGAAGTTAAACGAACGAGTCGAGATGCTATGGTTATACACGAGATGTTAGACAGGTGAGTCGAGATGCTATGGTTGTACATGAGATGTTAAACGAACGAGTCGAGATGCTATGGTTATGCACGAGATGTTAGACAGATGAGTCGAGATGCTATGGTTGTACATGAGATGTTAAATGAACGATTCGAGATGCTATGGCTATACACGAGATGTTAAATGAACGATTCGAGATGCAATGGTTATACATGAGATGTTAAATGAACAATTCGAGATGCAATGATTATACATGAGATGTTAAACGAACGAGTCGAGATGCAATGGTTATACATGAGATGTTAAATGAACGATTCGAGATGTGATTGGGGATAAACCGTCAGATATTATTGATATAAGAAAATTATTGAAAATACTTTAAGGTGACAGGAAATTAAGAAAATTATGAAAATGATGAAATTGCTTATTAATAAGCTAAAAGGAAAATTAAAAAAAAAAATAGAATCTATTAAATAGAAGCTATCACTAATTTTAAATTTGGTTTTTTGTTGTTTTTCTTTTTGACACGAGATGTTAAACGAACGACTATGGTTATACAAGAGATGTTAAACGAACGACGCGAGATGCAATGGTTATACAAGAGATGTTAAACGAACGAGTCGAGATGCAATGGTTACACACACACACACACACACACACACACACACACACACACACACACACACACTCTAGCAACTTATCCCACCAAATTTTTCCTACCTAATTTTCCCTACCTAACAACTCATCCTCACAATATAAACACACACACACACATCTCACTCTCTCTCTCTCTCTCTCTCTCTCTCTCTCTCTCTCTCTCTCTCTCTCTCTCTCTCTCTCTCTCTCTCACTCTAGCAGTTTCCGTTTTCGGCGACACCATCAGTTTCCGGCCGTCGGAATCTTTTTCCGGCCACCACCTTTTATCACCTCAACTTGTAGATCGGGCCACCCCGGTCACGATTCCACCACTCACAACCACTCAACCTCACAACCACAAACATACACTGTTATCATGGTGAAGAAGATGGCAGAATTTGAAGCTTTTCCTTGTCCTTGTGAACGAGGAGACGTGATTCTGCGAGAATCGTGTAAATCTTACTCCCGTGGTAAACTATACTATGTGTGTCCTTTCTCGCAGGTGAACAATTACATACTTTTTCCTGTATTATATAAATAATTTGGTTAGTTGTTAAAAATAATAGTTTTTACTCTTTAACAGCCTGGGACAAAAGACCATGGATGTGATTTTTTTTTATGGAAGGAGGAACGACTCGCCAAAATGATGATCGGTTCTCTGGGAGCTTCAACATCAAGCAGTTCTGGATCTGCTCCAACAAGGTGCTCTAAGTGTCATGAAAAGAATATTAGAATAAACATGCTGGAGGCACAAAAACAGGTGTTGGAGGAACAAAAAAACGTGCTAGAGACAAAATTAAGGATGCTGGAGGCAAAACTAGACATGGCAAAGTATCCCAACCACGACCACGCATGTCAGTCAGATGCAATACTCCGTGACCTTTTAAGTGACATGGATAAATTTCATATGTAGAACTGTTATCGTTGTTGTTGTTGTTGTTGTTATCGTTGTTGTACGTTGTTTTTGTTGTTGATGTTGTTTGTTGTTGTTTGCTGTTATTGTTGTTGTTGTTGATGTTGTTTGTTGTTGTTGATGTTGTTTGCTGTTGTTGTTGATGTTATTGTTGTCGTTTAATAAAATGATGTTGTTTGTTGTTGTTGATGTTGTTTGTTGTTATTGTTATTGTTGTTGTTTAATAAAATGTTGTTGTTGTTGTGGTAACTGATGTTGAACATCCTTTATATTTTAAATTTGTACGCACAAATAATAGAACTGAAGGAGCAATAATTATCAAACACAAAGGCAAACTGTTTATTTAAACCAAGCAAGAGTTCTCAACCACATGCGTTTTCATACAGACTCAAACTAAACAACTCGACAAACAAACTAAACCACTCAACAACCAAAGGAAACAACTCAACAACCAAACGAAATAACTCAAACTAAACAACTCAACAACCAAACGAAACAACTCAAACTAAACAACTCGACAACCAAAAGAACAGATCAAACGAAACAACCCATTTTTTTTTTTTGCGGCTACTTCCCGCTTTACTCGAACTCGCACCATCTTTTCCCTTCCTTGCTCTCATTTCCTTGATATGTGCAAACGTAGCTTCAAGATTTGTGACCCTATTTCCAATATTATCAAGTTTGGTTTCCAACGTACTTTCAACTTTATTGTCACCTCCAACAGCAACAACTTGAGCTTCAGCAGCAGCTTGAGCTTCAGCAGCATCTAGCTCGTCCATGTACTCTTTGTAGTACGGCTTTTTCCTACACCATTCGATAATCTTATCTCTCATCCACGGTTCAGCATCCTTAAAAGAACCATATTCCTCATAAACTGCATGACCAAAAGTTAACATAACTTCATTAAAGAGGAGCTCGTGTGACAAGATTTTTGAGTACTCCTCTTCAACTGTGCAACCACGCCAAGTCATGTGTGTCTTGTAAGAATTGACGATTGACTTATTTGTGAGACGAAAATAAGTGTAAAATGAGACGAATTTTTTTTTGTGAGAATGTATATAGGTAAAACATGAGACGGGAATGTTTTTGTGGAGTATATATAGGGAGAATATTTTGGGGAGATAATACCGTCGACATGTCGACGGGAAAAACACGCGGGAAAAAATCCCGCCATTTGTATTGACCACTAATTCACTATTATTATTTTTACTTTATTATCCCGTCGACATGTCGACGGGATTATAAACAAAACACGTAATTAAAACTAATCAAACGTTAATTACGTAGTAATTTTATTTTTAATATCCTCCCGTCGACATGTCGACGGGATTATAAAGGCGGGATATTTCGCGCCAAAGTTTTGGCAATTATTGAGGCTGGAAATTTTGGTCAATTTGTTCCCGTCGACATGTCGACGGGATTATGTTAATCCAAAAAATTCAACGCATTTGGCTTCGGTCAAGCGAATTTTTTGTCGTTTTCTGCATTTTCCCGTCGACATTGTGTCGACGGGATAACTCTCGTCGCCTGCTCTCCTATTTCTTGTAGTGGTGGGTTAAAAACCCTGACAATCCGTGCTAGTACCAGGTTGTTGGTCCATATTCCAACATGGTGAATGCAGTTGTTGGATACAAATAAAGAATAGAGAAAACGATTTAAATAATGATCATTTTGCTTGGTTAATTTGTACCCGTTGAATGGTTACATTCTACTTGTTCATGATACGCAAAGGAGAACAAAATTGTGTTTTTCAAACTGGACACCAATCACAATAAACAACATAACTAAAAGAAAGGATTTAGGCTACATGATAAAGTTGTGGATATAGTGCATGATAATGCATGGTTATGGCCTGATTCATGCATGGTTCCATCGTTTTCCAGTTTTATCTAACATACAGGTGCCTATCTTGGATAATGAATAGGAAGATGATATATATGTTGTGATTTAATAATCATGTTAACCATTAACACTACGAGTACTCAGCGGATATGGATCTAGTTTAGCCTTTATGATTAACACACATATAAACAACATGAAAGAATAAATAGAAAACTAACCCTCGTAGTCACCCGCAAATGAAACAAATAGTGGTTAAAATACCACCTCTACGGTTGCTCACACAACACGTCGAACAAGCACGCCAAATATGCTAGCCTTGACTTCACGATTAAACACCACAAACAACTAGGGTTTGATGTTTCTAAAAACAAAAACCAATCGATTGAATAAAACCCTTTTGGGTTATGTGTCATGCTATCGATAAGTACCAACACAAGATAACTTGCATGCATGATATTAGCATGCAAAGTCTTTGTTAATATTATACGTATAGTATGCATGTATAATGCATACACAGAGAATACTCATGCACGTGCATTCATACATATAGTTTCGTATTCACTACTGATTTATATCACAAGGAGGAATAAAACATATATTCGGGTTTTTGTACGTTGTATCTTTAGTTTTGTGTGGGTCAAATTTTTAAGAGAAGAGGAATGACAATAGTTTTCTAGAATCTTTCAAAATCTTTTAACTTGTTTTCTACTCTAAGGGCCCGTTTGGTTTGTAAATGGGTTTAGGATTTGGATTTGAATTTGGATTTATATTTGAATTGATAGTATTAATATTGTTTGTGTTGTAAAATGTAATAAGGAATTGATTTTTATTTAATATTAATATATACTAAGAGGGACCCATTGTTTATATAATGAAATAAAAAATAAGGTAAAGACAAATATAAAAGTACTACATAAATGCTTTTGTCAGGAAAGTGGTCACATGTGGGTGTTATCACACAAACCCAAAAAGAAAGGTGTGAAATCTTGTTTAAAAACCGACTCCTGCAAACCAAATGAAATATTTGACTATGATACTATTCCAACAGTGCGAATACCGACTACCAAACGGGCCTAAGTCTTTTCAATTAACTCCATAATTATTATTATAATTTGCACGCAAATCCTTTTCTAGAATCTTCCAAAATCTTCCACTTTCGAGAGAAGAACAATAGTTTCCGTTTCGACATTTTAAGCCCCTCTCTATTATATTCGTGAAACATATTAACCATTTAATATATATATATATATATATATATATATATATATATATATATATATATATATATATATATATATAGGGGTGAGATCAAATAAAAAGATGATTTTTAGTAAAAAGAATAAGAAAGATTTTTGACCATTGATTTAAAATCAATGGTTGAGATTAATTATAATCCTAACTAACTATTAAGGGTATAATGGTAATTTATAATCTAATTATAATCCTAACAACCTATGTAATACTATAATCCTTCTCACTTCTTCACTAAAATTGAAGTCTAAAGTACAAATTATTTATTTATAATTGCTGTTAATGAAACATCATCATAGATAATAACAACCAAACACATAAATTAAATAGCTACTATTACTATCCACAACATCATTGATGAAAATCTTCGATTCAACCTTATAGAGGCTAAATGGAATAGTAGTACATTATCCAAATATACACACAAAGCCTGCTACTTATCCTCAACTCGCGACTCCTCGAGCTCGAAACCATGCTCCTTGAGCTAGAAACCATGCTTCTCGAGCTCGAAACCAAGCTACCTGAACCATCAGACAAACATGACGAGCCTTCTGAAATAAGACACGAGCTACCAAACCTCCTAACACAAAAATAACACTCATTTTTTTTGACAATGTGATAACCATAACATCCTTGATCTACTCTTCATAACTACCTACAAGAATACATCATCCATAATTCCATCAGTTAACAGATTCATCAATCAAATCACCTCATCAATCTAAAATCTTACAGATCATCAATTCATCATCACATCAACAAATAATTATCACGATAAATTTGATCATTTTACAGCTTTAACTCTGCAATCACTTGATCGATATAAACCCGTACATATCAATCGATACAATAAATATATAAAATACTACACAACAACTAACAGTCAATTTAACAATAAAATTGCGTTCAAAATGAGGATGTACTTCAAATTTTGAATCAAACAGAACACTAATTAGGTTCGTCAGTCACTTATTTAAACATAGGTAATTGATCGTATAATAACGTAAAATTAGGTTCAGAATATCATCCCGAAACTATTCAAAATATTAATTCGTCAATAGCGCTAATTTTTCCCGTTTACCCTATTCGTTTTTAGGTAAATTCCTACACTTTACGAGCAAGTAATAGTAAATACAAACTGGTAGGTGAAACTGAGTTTTTGGAAACCAAAAATTACTATAGCTTATGGTCTATCATTGGCGATAAGGGAATTAGAGGTATGTTCAAGAACTAACAGTAGATTCTTGAATGTAACACAATTCATTTTGATGCACAAAAAAATTATATTTCATATAAGGGCGTGTTAATTATCTAAAGATATGTGTTGTTACCAACTTCTTATTAAGACTAATGCACATTAGCCATTTTGATGCACAAAATAATGCTATTTTATACAAAGGCAAGTTGAGGATGTCACTTCGAATAACTTCCTATCAAATGTAATGCACATTTAGCCTATTTTTAGGTACAAAACATTGTTATTTATATAAATGTGCTGATTATATAAGGATATGTGTTTTACTAACTTATTATGAAAACTAATGCACATTTAGCCATTCTTATGCACAAAACAATAATATTTCATACAAAATCTGAGGTTATGTCTTTTACTAACTTCTTATAAAAGCTAATGCACATTTAGCCACTCTGATGCACATAAAAGTATTATTCCATACAAAGGTGTGTTGATTGTCAAAATATATGTCTTTTACTAACTTCTTATGAAAACTAAGGCACATTTAGCAATTCTGATGCACAAAACAGTAGTATTTCGTACAAAGGCGTGTTGATTGTCTAAGGAGACTTTTACTAACTTTTTGAAAAAAGGCACATTTAGCCATTCTAATACTATTAATCTTTTTTACCTGTGGAAGACGAGTCCCATGTCCTCTTAGAGCGTATAAAACAACGCCATGCCAAGCATTTCGGAATCCAACTATCTCAAGAAAGCCATCATCGACATATGGAGGAGTCCATTCTTTCTGTTGTATACATATAAGCAAGTACAATAAAGCAAAACTAATTAGCAGCTTTTAGAACAAAAATCTTAAGGACATACATACTTGATTAAGATAAAAGTAGAAAAATTCAAAGTTTGACCACACGTGTTCTTCTTACGCTTGGTACTCCCCTCGGATTAAGTCCACCAGAAAAGGTAGGCAAGTTGAGACAAATGATTGACTGTATGCTGCATAAACTCTCATATAGAGTTATTACTCAATGATTGACCGTATACTCAGTTTCAGATAGAAGTTAAAAGTGAAGTGGTACATGGTTGGCTGCCTGATTTTTGAATTTTTCTGGGTGCAACTTTTTTTTTGTGTGAAACCCATATGACACTTTAGCATCCATTTCGGCAAAAAGAAAAAAAAAATAAGATACTTAATAACATAATGCACATTTAACCATTTTGATGCACAAAGTAGTGATATTTCATAAAACAAGCACAATTACCCAAACATATTGCATTTTTTACCAACATTCACATTTAGCTAATTTGATGCATAAAATAGATACATTTTACTTCACATTACAAGTGAGAATACGTTAGATCGGACACTCCTTACTTACAAAAACTTATTCAGCTATCATATAATACGAAATCATCATCACATCTAATCAAATAATACCACATTCAAATCCCCAACTAAATCACCATTGACCATGAAAATCAAACACAATTAAGACAAAATGCACTCCGAACAACAACCCAGAGATAATGACTTAACAGACTTGTAACAAGCACGAAACTACATAAAAATTATACTCCAACTTCTATTTATTTCATGTAGCCTTCATTTTCATGAAAATGATAACTACATAAAAATTATTACTCCAACTTTTATACTATAAACTCGAGAAATGTAGATACTTAAGTGAAGTTATGAACATCGAGGAGGGCGACCTGTTATTTCTAACACTGTCAAATAAGTAGAATTAATCTTTTTAATGCACATTGAACCCTTTTTAATGCATAAAACACTGCTACTTTTTAACCATAATGTGTTGAGTACCTTGACATATCACTTTTAATAACTCCCTACATTACAATGTTATCACACAAAACTCATGATTATTCAAACGTACCACACCTTTACTAAATTCCAACAAAAAATAATGCCCATTTAGCCCACTTTTTAATGCACAAAACATTCATATTTCACACAACTCACGATTATCAATATGTATCATTCTATTACTAACTTCGTATGGATATTAATGCACATTTAGCCCATTTCTAATGCTCAAAATAGTGTTATTTCATACAACTCACGGTTCTCAAAACGTATGACTTATGTACTCACTTCCTACAAATCTGATGCATATTTAGCCCATTTTTTAATGCACAAAATAGTGTTATATCACACAACTTATAATTATCCAAACATATCATACTTTTAGTGTCTTCTTATGAAACTTAAGCATATTTATCCTGATTTTTTTTATGCACAAAATATGTACATTTAGATCTAATGAACATTTTAACACAACACATATTAACACAACGATTTTAGGTTAAAAAAAATCATTACCCATGGAATCTGAAACTTACATTGAACACCATTTTTTTATTTCTTCCGTAAAATAACCAATTGAAGCTTAGCCAACGATTTAATGCACAAAAACATGCAAGTCTTAGCCAATAACACATTGATTTCCTGCACTTATCACTTTTCCTAACTGTATGTGAAAACTAATGCGTGTTTATCTCTTTTTAATGCACAAAAATGTGTAAGTTTTAGCTGAGAACACGCTGATTTCTATTTCCTATCACTTTGCCTAAATTCATGTGAAAAACTTATGCTCTTTTAGCCCGAATTGAATGAACAAAAACTTGTAAGTAAAGAGCCCAAATTTAATGCACAAAAACTTGTAAGTTTTAACCGAGATCGCGATTATTTCCTACACATATCACTTTATCCGCGTTTAGCCCCTGTTTAATGCACAAAAATGTGTAAGTTTTAGCCGAGAACATTCTGATTTCCTGCATATGTCACTTTGAAAACTAATGCGAGATTAGCTCATTTTTAATGCACAAAACAATGTAACCTCAAACAAATAACGATTACACAAACATGTCACATTCGAACAACATTATATGAAACTTATGCACATTTGTCCCTTAATTAATGCACAAATTATGTTCAATCAAATCAGATAAACATTTTTCTTAAAAAAAAAAAAAAAAAAAAAAAAAAAAAAAAAAAAAAAAAAAAAACTTATTAGTAAAGCAATTTTACATCTAATTACATTATTACCTGTAGTATTTGGAGCTTTTGAGAGACGATCGTGGTGCATCTTAATCCTCTTATTAGCTTGTTGTTCATCATTATCTGACACACATATAGTTATTGATACTTTCCTTCGAATTCTTCTTGTTGCTGCTAATTTATACAAATAATAAGCATTAAAATCAGGAACCTGTATGATAACATGAATAAAATTAGGTTTAATTGACTTACCGTCGCCTTTCAACACCATCTTCATCTGTAAAATTAAAAATTGAATCTTTGAATAGCTTTAGATCATGGTTTTCATTGATGATTTGTGAAGGTTTGATGAATTCTTCAAAGATTAATAGTGAGATGTGAAATTTTTAGAGAGAGAGAAAGTGGTTGGAGGAGGTTGTGGCTGAAATCTGTTACGAATATAACAAATAATTAGTGTTTATGTATTTTTATTAAAAGACGTTTTTGCCCTTCCAGCCTTAATTAAGTTTATAGTTTAATCTCATCTATTGATTTTAAATCTAAGGGTCCAAAATCCTTCTTATTCTTTTTACAAAAAAACCTCTTTTTATTTTAACTCCCCCTATATATATATATATATATATATATATATATATATATATATATATATATATATATATATATATATAATCAAGACAAAAGGGACTATACCCTTATTTCGAGCAAGATTCTAGAAACAAATTTAGCTCACATGAGTGGTATGAATTTCAATATTTAAATTTAAACAATAAAATAATGCCTTGAGCATACACAAAAAAAACGGAGTAGTAAAATAACTAGCTTCAATACTTTATATAAACAGAGTAACGTATATTTAACTAGCTTTCAGGCCTGCTCCGATGGGGCGCCTAGCTCCATTATATTGTTTTACTAAATTCATTCGATGCAGTATTTAAACAGAATAGTTGTTGATTTCAATGTTGCAAAAATCGTGAATCGGTAGTCGGGCGGTCGATCACCCTGCAGCCTGTAATCGGTCAAGGCAGTGATTAATCGGTTTGGCATTTCCTGCATGTTTTGGGAATTTCTGGAGAGCAAACTAAATATCTTAACTGATTCCAAGCCTTCTATGTTTACAAACCTCAATAAAAGGCTTCAATTCTGATTATGAGGCCCATTGTATGTTATAAATGAAATAAACGATCCTCAAATTAAGTAAAATGCCTAAATTTCTATTTTTTTTAAATTGACCGATTCGGCCGATTTTTTGCCGATTCGACCGATTTTTGGCCGATTCGGCCGATTTTTGACCGATTTTTTCTTATTTTTTTGCATAGGCCCATTTTTTCACCGATTTTCGAAAATCGACAAGGTGCATCACCGATTAGCGATTAATCGGCCGATTCGGCCGATTTTTGCAACATTGGTTGATTTTGTTAAAAAAAAATGAATTAATGATAATATTTTTGATGATGCGTATGCCATGTTAAAGATATATTGTTGAACAAACTTTTAAAAATGTTAGATTTATTTGTTTAAAATCTCATAGTATTTTTTTTTAATTTTTTTTTTTGTTTATCATTGGCTATCGTTGTTGTAATTTTTTAATTACCTTCTTTTTTAATAACGAGGTGGGCAACGGTCCGTTGCGTTGCAGCGGGGCGTTGTTTCATGTCATTGATTATTGCACAACATTTTTTTTTTGTTAAGTAGAAAGTGGGTCAGGTGTTCCGTGCGGGGTTAAAAAGTCCTGAAAAAAAATTAAAACGGCGTGGTTCTTGATAGCGTTTTGCGGCGGGGCTCGCTAAATATATGTTAGATAAAAGTTTAAAGTAGTTTTCGCAAATTATTATATAGTAGAGGGTATGTTTCGTAAATAGTGTTTTGCGCTGTTTTTAAACTTATTATATAGTAGAGAGTATATTTTGTAAATACTATTTTGTGCTTTTACCTAGGTCAAAGTGGGCTTGTTGTTGGGCCAAAAAAATTTTTAGCAGCCTAGGTGATGTCAGCTGGCGTCTGAATTACTATATATAGTAATGTTATTGCAAATAAGCTTTATAAGGGTTATACGAATGAATTGTTAGTGGGCTATTTTATTATTTACCCATTAGGATTATAAGTCCAAAGACCCTAACCCTAATAATTTGTTGTATATAACTAGTTATAAAACCCGCGTACGCGCGAGTTTTATTTATTGTGTATTTTTAAGATTTTATTTCTAATTTTTTATATCATTTTTTTTGTGATTTTTTTATCCGAACACCTTATAATTATTATGATTATTTTGAAGTTTCAAATTATATACTCCGTATTTATTTATGTATATATACACAACAACTTATAATACAATCCTTCAAATGAGCATTAATTGAATAAAGTTTTCCTTCTAGCTTTTCAATTTCCTATAATAGCAATGAGATGCATGGTTTACTAAATACATAGCACCTCTTGGTTTATAAAAGCCCAAACGACCCTAATCTAGTAGCCACCTTGTTTAGTTCTTGTTACTTGGAACATAGACTAATATAAACAACATATGCTCAAAATGTATACTGATTACGGTATAGAATTGACTTATACAATTATAAAGAGAATTGTAAAAAACATATTTCAATACTTTGTTTGTTGAGTTGTTCTAAAAAGTCAAATTTATGAACTCTTCACGACTTAGAGTTGAACACGTAATCTCATATTGGCTTGAATATTTGATTTACTCCAACTATCAATTTAAGCGAGACAGACGTTCAATCATTTAGATCAAGCAGGAGAACATGTAGAATCGTCGAAATGTTGCAATTTCCAAATCCTCCGCAAATACGCATCTACCTTCGGATGTGCATTAGTAAATACAGTAATTACCTGTCACACCCCCAGAAATCGGGTCCAGCGAAAGCATACATGTAGCTGAGGTGTAACTCAATTGGTATTACAACACAAGTTCAAAAATGGTTTTCACTTGAATCATTTAGAATAAAATAGCTTAATCAAAAGTATTGGATTTACATTGTTAAAATTTGTGCGGATGTAGGCCCTTAAAATAATTTTAAAACGGTTCCCAAATGAATATCAGAGTCTTCTATGACCATGTCATGCCCTGCCAAAACCTCCAGTAGCGTGCCATTGCTTAAAACCTGAAAATACATGCTAAAATGTCAGCATAAAGCTGGTGAGTTCATAGTTTTAAGTAAACAAGTATTTCCCGTAAACAAGTGTTTCCAGAAATCAAGTATTTCCTAGCAAAGGCATCGTAAATCCACTCAGTTACAAGTCCCGCCATAAGAGACTTGTAACCTGTGTGTTTACAACCCACTGCCAAAAGTAATATGTTTAAGTAAACAAGTCATTTGCGGAACACGAGATTTTCAGTAGCAAGACAATATAACAAATACAATGTCACAGCTAAAAATAAGGTATACAGTGCCTAAAGCTCATGACCCCGAAGCTCGACATAATCGTATGCAATCAAGCATAAAATGCCCCAAGTAAGTGTTTGCCAGACACTCGGAAGTAATCCGAATGATATGCGTCCGTTTAACAGGTTGGCGCGACCAACTCGGACGGGGTGTCAACCCAAATAGATCTATCCACAGCATTCGCGCTCACACGCATGTAATTAACGGTTCATGATAAAGGGGACTTCAGTGGCAGTAATAGGTAACTCAGGCAAAGTAACAGTTTTATATTTATGTCCGCAAAAGCAAGAACTTGTGTTCATAAGAAAAAAAAATCAATGATGGAATAAGTAATTCATAATGTATTCAAGTAATCAATCAAGTATTTCAACCATCCAGTAATGTTTGAGAAAATGAATCGCGTTCAAGTAAAACAAGCATTGAATTTAAATAGTAAGGAGCATGTATCTTCCCCCAAAACAGTTATAAAACAAGTAAAAGTAGGGGTTATGAACTCACCTGGTGCAACAGCTACGATGACAACAATGAATACACGAAATGAGGCACGATCTCTAATCGCAACCTAATATGAATGGTATGATCTAATGTAAGAAATGAAATTACGCTACACATGCAAATACGTATGTTATCGATACCACTCATTAGTTTTGAAAATAACGTTTATCGTCGACAAATACGTTTTTGACGTCTCGTTAGGTTAATAACCACTTTTCATGGAAATAGGTTGAAACGGTACTCCACGATCCTTGTTTGGTGTTCTATCGGCAAATATAAGGTTTTTGTCGCAAAAATAACATTTTCATTACTTGAAAATATGCCCAAAATGGCCTCGCAAAACAAGTCGCGAAATGTTGTACGTTAATGGTTAGTGATAAAACTCGGCGTTTTTGAAAACCTTGTAACAATATCTTGAAGTCGTGTCATTTAACTTTTGGTTATACGGGTCTTGATCGATGAGAAAATCGACTCTTATTATTGTTACTTGAGAGTATTGTGTTCAACACTTAGAAAATTTCATTATAGTAAAAGCTGTCAAAATATATATAGTTTATCGGGTATATAAATGAGGTCGTAGTTTACTCGTTATAAGTCTATTCGACGAACGGCCAAATGATTTGAAAAGCTTGTTGGAAGATCTTGATTTCATAAAACTACGGCTCGGACTCAAATTGATCAGATCATGAAGAAAAATAGCCAAGAAAGTGGTGTCTCGCAAAGACAGTTTTGCGGCAAAATAATAATAGAAAAAAGCTGATGGAAATTTGTAAAAATCGTCTAAGTTCAAACGATTGTATCTTTTTCGTTATAAGCTCGTTTTCTACGTTCTTTATATCCCCGGAATCTTGGGACAACATACTAATATATTTTTGATAAGCCGGGACAGCTAGATCAAGTTATACGTCTCGAAACAGTCCATGAAAACTGTTCAACAGCAAGCTATTTTTCAGAAAATAGTTTTCGTCGTTAAAATTGAAAATAGCATATCTTTTTCGTCGTAACTCGGATTTTAGTGATTCAAGCGGCCACGGTTTCGTTTTTGAAAGTATTTCCTGAATATCTAACCCAATGTTACCCGGAAACCCCTGAGTTTTCTAAAATTGGCGATTTGGGACAGAACCTATATTTGAAAGTATTTTTCATTGTTAATATTCGGAAAATCATATCTCCTTCGTTATTAACTCGTTTTTATCCCTGTTTTCGGCCATAGTTTCGTCTCGGAATGTATTTTCTAAATCTTGTGTCCAAAATTACACCCTAGACCCTGATTTTCCCACGTTTAACAAAAATGGACAGTAGCTTTTATATAGTTGTAAAAATCAACTTTTCTAGTTTGTAACTTGTTCAAGACTTAACCAAACTATCTCAAATCAACTCCACAAGTACCAAGTCCTACCATACACCTTCTCAGGGTGTCATGGGTTCCTAGACATCACCAATCTTAGTGGATCTAATGAGATTGCTAGTAAAAATTGTAGATCTATGTATAAAATACAAGATTAAAATAAAGTGGTATGTAACATATATATTTGCATAACTAGTTACTAATATAACTTGAAAATATAACAAATGAAAGTATGAAAAGATTAAAAAGATGTTATTGGAGCTTACTTGAATATGATTGATCGATTGTGCATAAATAGCACAAGAACTCTTATAAAAACCCAAGATATAAACACAAAAACTTAACCCTTGTTAACCCCTTTGTAAGAACACTCGACCAAGGCAAAACCAAGCTCAAAAAAACCCTTTATTTATGGTGTTGTTGCTGCTGTGCAATGGAGAGAAAGAGATGTTTTTGTTTTGTGTTGTGGTGAAATAAGAAGTAAAGTGATAGTATTCTTGTATAAAGAAAAAAATATACAAGACTTTAACAAATATCTAGAGACAAATAGACATGAAAATTAAAGAGAGTGAGGAGGGATGATGGGGTGGCGTGGGTTTTTGACAAGAATTCAAGAGTTGGTGATTTAGTTTGAAATTTGTATGATATTGATTGATTTAAGGTATATATTTAGTGTTTTAAATGATACCGGGTACCGAGTTTGCTAGAAATAAAGCTTAACTATACCAAATAAAATATGACGATGTTGTAAAAATTATAAAATTACATTCCTGATGAGAATTGGGTGTTAAAATAATTGTTGGGTTAAAATATCGCAAACCGACGGAGTTATAAGCTCCGACCGTGAAATATAGTAATTGATTTCAAAACACCGGGTAAATTAACAATATAATTTTTATATTATTATAATGAGTATGAAAATATATTAGGATCGTAATCGGGAGTATTGGGTATACGTTCGTAGTAAAAAAAATGAGTGGTAACGTTAATTACAAATTAAACATACATATATAGGAATAATGCATATCCGTGCATTATCTAATGTGGTGATGATGTATAGACTATTCCAGTCTATATGAAATGTCATTAATGAATGATGCATGAATTTGCAGCCAAACCACATTGGTTACCCGAATTTGAAGACCCGTAAATTCAGTTTACAATGAAATGAACAGCAATCGTGAATAGTGATTTCCTTCCGGAAATGAATAGTGTCATATGAATAGTAAAATTTTTGAACGCTTCTCGGAATCACAAACTGACTCCGAAAATGATGAATAGTAAAATGATGAATAGTGACCGGTGAATAGTGAATGATGAATAGTAACTAATGAATAGTGAATAGGATAAATATCCTGAAAATGCGGGT
Source organism: Artemisia argyi (assembly GCA_030686995.1). Classification (NCBI taxonomy): domain Eukaryota; kingdom Viridiplantae; phylum Streptophyta; class Magnoliopsida; order Asterales; family Asteraceae; genus Artemisia; species Artemisia argyi. The sequence continues at coordinate 36,838,548 of CM060682.1, read as the reverse complement.
TGTTACATTACCTGACGCTTAACACCAATCCCAGACACTCCATAGTAACTTAGTTATCCGGATTAAATATGTAAATTGTAATATTCAAAGGGACCGATACAATATAAGTTAGAGCATGATACCATCTTTAACCAGTCCTAGAAGTACTGGTAAATAATCTTCAAGGGCTTGCAGAAGATCACCTAAAGTTGAGCCTCCAGAAAATGAAAAAAACATCGAGTAAATATAATGTTATTACATTTAACAACAATATATATTAAAGTCATTTTTTATAGCAACCATGTTGGGTAGCACTTCTTCTCCGTGTTCTTGTGATAGTTGGAGCTTCTTGTCCTGCCATTACCACTATACGTGTCCTAAGAGCTGAAAGTCGTACCACTAAACTTTTTCCCAAATGATCACCAAGCGACTCAGTAAAATCCACGGGTTTAGGAATCCGTAAACCATGTACAAATATTGCTACTTCACCAATGTTTCCTGGTCTTCTTCTCCCACCTGTATCCTTTGGGGTTGATACAAAGCATCCCATATTATAGTATTTGGTCTTTTATATATCTTCCAGCCCAATGTTAATATAAATGATGCTCCTCACCAAGTTATGGATTCTATAAACAGCACAATCGAAAAATAAGTTGATGAAAGAGAAATTTGTACATGGGGATGCTTACATATTCTATTTATGATACAATATCAAATTTATTTCTCTCTGCACATAACCAAACTTAATCAGGGCCACAACCAATAAATAAATGAAATCCAGTTGAAAAGATATGGTTTTAGTTCACCTAGAAAAATTAAAATTTATTACCAGTAAAATGGGTCACAGAGTGGCAACTGGCAGACCAAATAATATTCGCTTATGGTTTGCATCATCGACTAATGATGGCAAGCTCACATAAACCCCCCTTGTAAAAAAAACATTTTAGCTCTTTAATTCTACGATAGACTGATGTTTATTTCAAGAATGTGGTCATGGGTTTGTCTGAACTTAGCATTTATCTAAAGTTAGACACACCACAATTGTAGGAATGGTCTACTGTGATCCTTGCTTCCATCAAGATTTCCCCAAGCCAAGTCTTTTCATCTCAGGTAGGCTTGTGAAGTGTGAAATTGCATTGTCACTATCTATTATGTTTAGCATTTAGTAGTTTAATAACAACACAAATATATGTAGTTATATTTTTTGCAAACAGTTAAAGCAAAAAAATTTCCAAAAAGCCTAGTGAAATCCTAATTTAACCATTCAGATACTATTTTTCTAACATTTCACAACAAAAATTCAAGTATATATCAAGAAAACCGAAAACACTGAAGTCCAATAATAGTATCTTAACAAACATTAGGTAAAACTTTAGGCCCTCAAAGGTGTCAGTTCTTCAAATCCATATTGTAAGAAGAAATTTAAGTTATATATTCTGTAATTTCATGCCTCTGTCAAAACACTCTGGTTGTTTACGTACCAACAAACTAAACTGAAATTCACCTGGTATGTCGTACCCAGCTGTCAAGACAGTTATGTCGTTTTCGCTATTATAGTCATAAAATATAGATGGGTCATCTTATGTGTTACCAATCACAACGACAAATAGTATAACCAACAATTAACCTTAATTAAATTAAACAATTAATAACTTAAAATCTCAAACAAATTCAAATTAATAAATTATAAACTTATCTTCAATTTCTGGTGCATCAGTAAATGTACCAAAAGGTGAAGCATCGGATTGTTGTTGTTATAGGTTTTAGAGGGATCAATCAAGGATTGTTGCTGTACCATCGAATTGATGGATCAATCAAGGATTGTTGATGTAGCATCGGATTGTAGTAGCATCGGATTGTTGTTGTAGCATTGGATTGTTGTTGTGATTGTTGTAGCATCCAATTATTGTTGTTGTTATGGGTACTTCGGGATGCTTAGGATTGTTATGTGTGTATTTTTCTTGTGATAATGGATGTGTGGGTGACAATAATGGGTACTCCGGTTTTCACCAAAAATCTACACTTTAGGCCTAAAATATCTAAAAACAACAATGAAGTCCATGTGTATTTTTGCCCAATTTTAATGTTTAGGCATAAAAACGTTTTTTTTTTTACAAATATAGAAAGATATTAGATTTTTAAATATTCAAAGCCTTTTTAAAAATTAAAAATTGTAAAAAATATTACCAAAATAAGTATGATTTGATTAAAATGTCCCCACTATGGGTTTTATTTTATTAGGAAAAAGATACACTCAAATCTAATCATTCATAAATTTTCTCCCTAAAAACCCGCTTATATCAATGCCAATTGAAGTTTACAAAGATAGAGTTAGGGGGTGTTTCTTTTTCCCTTAGCTAAGGGAATGGGTCCACACAAAGTATATAATAATGTTTTTTTTATGTGGAGCCCACCATTTTTCCACTAGTGCCTCTATCCCCATGTGAGTGGTATAATGGAGACTCTCCCCATTAAGACTATTTAATAGCCGTGGGTCCCACATAGGCCTCACGCATCCCTTAGCTAACAAAAAAAAGAAACACCCTCTTAGTTTTGTTGCTACTGTTAGGTTCTCGATATACGTGTTTCGATTCTAATTATATTTAGGTAATACCTTAACAGATCCATTTGGTTGGTATAGTTATACTTGAAATATTATTCGGAGGAGGAAACAATAGTGTTAAGCCTATAAATTTTATTTTTTTAATCATAAAAAAGGGCAAATTGGCTTTGATTCATGTAAGTGTTTCATAAAGGATAATGCTATTTCAAAGATGGATTTTATAGTTTTACTGCTATTGTTATGCCCTTCAAATACATCTTTCGAATCTAATTATACTTGGCTAATAGTGTAACAAATCCATTAGGTGGTTATAGGTATACTCGAAAGATCCTATTTGGAGGAGGAAACGATAGCACTAAGTGATGACGTATAGTCTATATATGGGCCACGAGCCCAAACGATAAACATTACTAAGGCCCAAAGCCACCATGCGTGGGCTATTATAACTTGGGCCACATCAATAATGGGAATAGGCTCACGTAAGCCCAAACCCAATTAAACTATACACGGTATAGATAAGGATCATCTATCTATTGAATAGATATCCTTAACCCGGATAAGTACCACGTGTACGAAACGTAAGGAGCACGAACCCTACAAGGATTCTGCGCCTATATAAGGAATGACATAACTCTCATTCAAGGTACGATTCACAATTTTTGTAGTCTTAAAATCGAGTTAAATGCACTAATTTTTGTACAACAATGCACTTTTAGTCATTTTATTAATGTAAGATTCAAAAAGCTTTGTTTTTTCTTGTTTTTTTGTTGTTTTTTTTTAACTGATGAACCATATTAACTGATGAACCTTATTAACTGATTTTTATAAAAGACATTTTGTTCATCAGTTACATTAGTTGAACTATCTTAACTGATGAACTTATTAACTGATGAACCTTATTAACTGGTTTTTAAAAAAGACGTATCGCGCGTTAAAGATGACGTCTTAGTCATATCTAGTGCACATAAAGTGTTTGATAAAATGACTAAAAGAGATTTTTCATATAAAAACACATTTAAATGCACTAATTGGTCAAGTTATTTTCAATTTAACAAAACTATCAGTTTGTTTTGTTAAATAGAATTGATGAACCCAAACATTTGATCAAATTGATGAACCTGAAAAAATTGATGAACCTGAAAAGAACTGTGATCAATTTGATGAACCCAAACATTTGATCAAATTTGATGAACCTGAAATTGATGAACCTGAAAAGAACTGTGATCAAACATTTGATCAAATTGATGAACCTGAAAAAATTGATGAACCTGAAATTTGATGAATCTGAAAAGAACTGTTATCAATTTGATGAACCCAAACATTTGATCAAATTTGATGAACCTGAAATTGATGAACCTGAAAAGAACTGTGATCAATTTGATGAACCCAAACATTTGATCAAATTGATGAACCTGAAATTTGATGAACCTGAAAAGAACTGTGATTAATTTGATGAACCCAAACATTTGATCAAATTTGATGAACCTGAAAGAACTGTGATCAATTTGATGAACCCAAACATTTGATCAAATTGATGAACCTGAAAAAATTGATGAACCTGAAATTTGATGAAACTGAAAAGAACTGTGATCAATTTGATGAACCCAAACATTTGATCAAATTTGATGATCCTGAAATTGATGAACCTGAAATTTAATGAACCTGAAAAAATTGATGAACCCAAACATTTGATCAAATTTGATGAACCTGAAATTGATGAATTTGAAAAAATTGATGAACCTGAAATTGATGAACCAAAGTAACTGATGAACAAAATGTCTTTTTTAAAAATCAGTTAATAAGGTTCATCAGTTAAAAAAAAAAAAAAAAAAAAAAAAAAAAAAAAAAAAAAAAACTTTTTGAATCTTACATTAATAAAATGACTAAAGGTGCATTGTTGTACAAAAATTAGTGAATTTAACTCGATTTTAAGACTAAAAATCTAAGCTAAACATTTCATCAAACATGTTGTGTGCAACAAATATGTGTAAAACGTCATCTTTAACATACGATATCTCACTCATATCATATTGGATTTGATTGATTCAAATTTCTGGGTAAAGAATGGCCAAGAAGCTACGACTTTCATGTTTTAAATTTTTCACGATTCGGCATTTATGATGGTACAAAATAAGGTCAAAAATGTCTAAAAAATAAAGAAAATTAACACCCATTTCGTATGTAAAAAAAAGTTTCGAAATTTTTAACAAAATTTATACCAAATTAAAGAGGATTAAATTTTAAAAATTATGGTGAAATTGGTTTTTTCTAAAAGTTTGTCGTTTAAGAGATATGTGCGTTTGAAATTTGAGGTGGAAAAAGAAAAAACAAGTAATTTTACTATTATGCCCCTATCCAGATTTTTTAAATAAAATAAATGAGGGACACGTGGCAGCACCAAATTTCCTTTTAGCCTTTACAAAGTTTGGGTACTTTGCAAGGGATCGCTTGTCTTTTGGATAAAGCTTTCAAGAAAAGTTTGGGCGTGAGGAGAGAATAGAGGCCGTTGCTATATTATTTTTTTGGCGGGAAAATTAGTAAAATAAAATTTGAATGCGACGATGATGCTCTAGTGAAAGGCATGTGAAGGAGTTAACTGTCATAGACTAACGGTTGTTAGGCCACAGGACTAAATAAGATGCAAAACAAGGGAAATTGGGACGATACGTGATACTTTTTTAAAAAAAAGGACTAAACTAGTATTTTATGTACAAGCTTATAATTATATTTCATGTGTACGCAGGATTCTTGAGATGGGACTGCCGCTTAAGCCATATGAGTGGTACCTCAACAATGTCAAGGATTTATCGCTGTTCCAAGGTACCCACGAAGAGCATTTCTTTTGGGACAACACAAATAAACTATAAGAGAGTTGAGTTCATCATCGATAATTCTGGACATCTAATAAGATGTTCAGCCCGTAGTCGATCAATTCTTTGATTTTTTGTCTTTTAAAGGAAACATGAGCTGCATTTAGAAAGGGTGCACGTAAAGATTTTATACAAACATGAGCTAAAAATTACTATGGTGCACGTAAAGATTTTATATAAACAAAACCTTTACGGGGAATTTTCAATTTCAAACAAATAAATTCATACCTTATTTAGTAATAATTTTATTTAAAAAAATATTATTATTATTATTATATTTATCCATAACACAAGTAGAAGATAAATACAAAAATATAGATAAGATGCAATTAATAATAAGATTAAAATTTTTAAATAATTATCTTTAATAATAAAAAACTATAATTAAACATCATAAATCAAACAAAATAAAGATTATTTGTTTATAAAAATATATGATTCAAAAAATTTTAAAAAAACTCGCGCGTGCACGGGCATTATAAGTTTATAACTAGTACTGTATTATAAAATAATTCCTACTGGTTTAAGGAAATCAATTCATGTGCTTACTACAATGTATTCCCACTGAAACTTTTAATCATCAAGTATTGTAGTAATGAAAACCTATGAAATGTTAAATGAATTATTAATAAATTAACTTGCCAACAGGATTATATACAGAAACAGAAAAATGAGGTTTCAAAAACACGCAAATGTCGTGTAAAACTCGCTTATGAGATTCTAAAACAATATCTGCAACTGATTTGAAGTGAGATTCTATTGGATTCTAAACTGAACACTGAACTATTACGAGGTATATACTGCGTCCAAAGCGAATGCATTGGTATCGAATACACACCCAATGGTCAGTCGACGAAATATATGCTTTGTTACAACACTTGAGTTACTGCATGTGCACACGTTGACACAACAAATGTTGGATATCCAAGTCCTTCATGCACAAGCATGGATTCACTTAGATTGAACCAACTCCAGAGGAAGACTTTCCATTGCAATCTGAAATTTTAATAACAAAATATTCAGAATAAGAAACAGTGAGTTAATGATAAATACATACTAGAGTAGAAGTAGCAATGTCGACCCAATTCATTATGAATGGGTCAATTTTTGGTACTTTTATCTCTAACGGGTCAATTGGGTACAACCATCGTACCAACCAACAATCTTTTTAGCTAAAATGAAAATGCCTGAACCAGGTCTGAAGTTGTCCAAAGTAAAGTAACCTCTTTTGACCCGTTACCCACCCGTATGACCCACACATTTTGCCACCTGTAAACTGAATACCCTACAAGCCAATTCTTACCCATTTTCTATACGCCCGCGGATCTGATTTTTGCTGCACGTTGTACAATTCTGTTTGAAACGTAATAAGGATGGTAACTTTGAACTCAATCGAAAATGGTCTGCACAAAATATAAGAAATAGTAACAAAAAAGACACTTTAGAATCCCCTTGGGGAGATGGATATGATATGAAATGACTTTATAGAACATAGATACAAAATTCCTGCACAGGTTTATCTGAAAACAGGCAACAGCTCAACTAAATCACATGTAAAAGCGAAATATGAGTTGCAAGTGGCTGGTTCTTATAACTTTCTAACATATAATTATATAAATAATAGCAATGAACAATCCTTACATAGGTCTGACAAGTTTAGAACCTTTAAAAATCAAGATACATTAGGTTCTGTGCTGTCATGTAATATAACTACTTAATCCATAATATGACCAAACTTATTGGGGTCACCACCGTCCTAGCCTGATAATCTAGATTCGTTGAGGGTAGTGAATAACCAGGCTCCTTGGCTAGTTGACTCTTGCAGACAGGGAAGGCAGGCGATAATACATAAAACGGTAATTCTTTTACCTGGATCGAAACGGGACTGAAAAGGCTTAAAATTTACTATATAAAGAGATAATGGTCCAAAACGTATCCAACTTGACATCTCTTCCTTCTTTGTTCTCACTGAACTATATTTTTTTGGCTATTTAATATACTAACATTTTTTCATCCTATTGTGTGTATCATCACGGGTAAAGTTCGATACACTTTTTAGTGATCATCCATTCAAATGTATCGAACTTTACCCGTGATGATACACACAATAGGAAAAAAATAAAAGCTCGTATTTTAAATAAGAAAATCAAATAGTTTGATACATACTGAATTATTAGGTGTCAAGGATTTCAAACCTGAGTAGAGAAATTATAGTATTTCAATAATAAACTTATTTATCGAATAGAATGCGACTTACAAGGTATGTATTAAGCATTAGAAGTATGATCGTCATTGTACTGCGTTTTAGCCTTGTTTATTTAGAATGCTATTTTATTGCCTTTCAAAAAAAAGGGTTAAAACTACACTTTGGGCTAGTTTTTACAACCCACATGCTTTTACGCTAGTTTAACAATTTTACCTGTTTAATCTATAGGTAAGAAAGCATACCCTGGAAACACTCATTAATAAATAAATAAATAGGTTGATATTGTCATCTGTAAATCAAATGTAACAGCCTTATGAACAATCAATGTTTACACGTTTGTGCAGGACATACAGAACACCGGAGGAAGACAGGGTTAAGGCACGTTAATAAATAATCTACAGCAATTAAACCTCTAAAGGTTGTTTAGTGCTCTTAACAAGAAAGAGCAAGCCGGCGACAAAAAATAAGCCAAGCATGAACATGGTTTTTGATATAATTAGTATTCTCAAGGCATGTATCAGATATATGTTGGTTTAAAAAAAAAAAAAAAAAAAAAAAAAAACAATAAGCCAAGCATCTATTACTATATGACTATCTTCTTTAGGTATAAAATTTCTATGGCACAGTTCATGTTAGTAATGTGTTGTTACTCAAAGCACGTGCCGAATCTATACTAAGAATCTAAGATGCAACATTAAAGGATTTCTAAAGTTTCTATGCTTCCGTAAGGACCGTAACAGCTTACATCTCACGCTGACATGTGTCTAACTTTATTTGTATAAAATAACGAGCATATGCATCATTAATACGTACTTAGATGCCGGAGCATTTCAACAAGCTATACACTGCAGCTAGGCATTACTGAAAACTGCAAAGAAAATAAGCTGGGATATAAAAAATTTCAATGAACATCATCAACTTACCCAGCAAACACTGTTGGACACGTCAAAAGTCGGGGAAGCATGACATAAATAGGCAGTGACATAGCACGACATACATCTCCATCTGCTATCTATAAGAACATGAGATGAGTCAGCTCCAAATAGAAACAATATGTATTGCTTGAAAGAAGGTTTGCTAAGATGAACAAGTTATGTGCCTGAGTAGTTTGAACAACAGATGTTTCTGTAGCTATCTTTTCCCCAACCATGATTGACTCTACCCGAAGCAAGTGAATTTCAATTGAGTATATTGGAACTGCAGATGCTTCAACTGTTAGCTCGCCCACTAAAGGATCTGATAAAAGGCACTGAGTGCAAATTCGACCAGATACCTTGAACCCGCCTACATAATAAGGTAAACAAGCTATTAGTAACATTACCATACGAACTTAACAAAAGGTTAGGGGTACATTTACTTGAAGTGAAATAACTTAAATAGTTGCATCCCTAAAACCTACCCCTCAATAGAAATTACTTTAATAGCTTATACTAAATATTAACATATTTCACACATATAATGACACATTTTTATGTCTGCATGGTTGTTAAACCATGTATATCTCAACATGATATTTATATATTTGGCATTACAAACTGCAGCAATCGACAACAAAGGTAGATTAAAGTATAAATATAGTGCACCCTTGGCATATATTATATCTGTTTTTTGTTTTGTTTACTTACGGTTACACATGATTAGAGGAGAGAAATAATCAGAAAGAAACCTGATTTCAGTTCAGGCAGCAAAGCATGCCTTTGTGTGTCTTGGGTGATATAAAAGAAGACCATTTCAGGAGAAATCGGTTTCTCTGGGACACCGACTGTTGACAGAAATAAATATACTGGTAAGAGAGAAAACTCTTTACATTAAAGAAGCTATGATAGCGGAACCACAAAAACGTACCTAACTCGCTTTCAATTATAAACTCCACAGTGGCAGACAGTGATTTATGTAAGTATCCTCTCACAACATCAACAGTTAGCAGATACTATGACAATATGGTAAACATATAACAGGTTATATTTGTCATACATCATAAGTATTGATATTGATGGATGGAAGGGAGAAAAACCTTTTAAGGAAAAAATACCTGGACATTAATGTTTGCACCATGGAATGTATCATAGAATTTGTCATCTTTTCCTCCATGTTTAAGATCTATAGAAAAAGGTATCTGTCGATAAGGAAGCCGAATTAGTGTTTCAGAATCAAGACGAATACTAATCTCATCTTGGAATTTAAGCATGCACAATAGCATAAAATAAAACAAAGTCAAATAGATGTCTATATATATCGCATTTGCCCAATCTGTTTTAATAATTAAAAATCCTTCCATTGTGGCAAACAGCAGCATTCAAGAAAACGGTGTCATATGCAGCTTTCCTCTGTTTCCAGAGGAACAGAAAATAATATAAAGAAGGGGAAACATAGTGACATTCTTGATTAAAAAAGTTTGTGACGCCATAAAACTATATTAAAAATGATACGTTTGTCCGTTTGAAATGTACAAGTTTTTGTTTAAGATTATACCTCTGTTGTGCCAGCAGTAATCTTCCCAGAAGGTTTAACAACAATACTTTTCTTCCTGTTTTTGATGGATAAAATTATTAACATGAAAAAAAAAAAAAAAAAAAAAAAAAAAAAAAAAAAAAACATGACATGGAATAGCCAAATCCAGTTGAAGAATTCTACAACAGGTAATTTATGCATGGCAATATTTGTATCGCACTGGATATGGTCACCTCAACACTGGAAAAGATATTTCACCTTACATAATAAGGTGTGTGGATTGCATATTATAGTCAAGCACAGGGCCGTCCCATTGATTTGGGTGGCCCGGTGCAAAACTACGAATGAGGCCCCGTAAATCACCAAAAGCTTAACTATTATGGAAAATAAAAATGAGGCCCCGTAAATCTACCTCTTTCATTCTTTTGAATATGTATGGTGTGGGCCTTTATTAGATCAAGTTTAATAGTATTTAAAAAGGGCAGTAAAATTTCAAAACAAAATATACTTAGACATGTATAAAACTATAAACACTAACAGACATATACTAAATTGGAGGCCCTCGCAAATGGTGGCCCTGTGCGGCTCCCCACTTGCACATGGTATTCTCCGCCTCTAGTCAAGCATATGCAGTTCAGAAAATAGTGTTTGTATTTGCTTATGTTTTAAGAAAAGGTAATACAATCCCAAAAATGAATAATTTGTTAGAAGTGTCAATTTAATTCATTTTAATCAAAGGTTCGATGTTAGATACAAGGATAAAATTGCAATTTTAGTTTCATCTCATATAACACGTTGTAATATGCACTTCCCAACGAGCTAACTGAAAGCTACTAATTTTGCCCAAAAGCGTTTTTTATCCTAACAGTCTATAAATACCTACCCTCTAAGATGATTAACCACTCATGGTGGCTTGTGGCAAAAGGCTTGTGACTAATATCACTAAAATGTGTGAGGTCCCACACGTTCAATTCCTACTAGGTGCAAACAGCCCTAAAGTGGTCACGCCAACCTTCTGAAAAGGGAGGGCTTTACCCGGTTTGAATATGTGCGGCGGTGGGTTCAAATCCCGTAGATTAGTCGGTCAAAAGGGCGGAAACCAATTTACCAAAAAAAACTGATTAAAATGTTTATAGTTGCAAAAAGAAGCCACCAAAAACTGCAACTGTTTATCAATACGACTAAAATGTTTATAGTGTGTGTTATAATGATGTACCAACACCTTGTTATAACTAACTTTGGCTTAAAAGTATGTATGTATATGAGGGGCAAAATACTATAAGGGGGTGTTTGGATTAGCTTATTTTCTGGGCTTATTGGTTTATCGAGATTTTGAAAAGCGGATAAGCTCACTTTCTTACGCCTTACTAGCTTATCAAGTATGTGTAATAAGCACTTCCCAACCTGAAAGCTGCTAATTTTGCCTAAAAGTGTTTTTTATCCAAACAGTCTATTAACACCCTCTAAGATGATTAAAATTTTAAAATGTTTATAGTTGCAAAAAGAAGCCTGCAAATGTTTATCAATACAATTAAACCGACATATGCCATGTACATAACCCAAAACACAAGGAACTAGAACTGTGTGAGCTCAAACCATGTTTTAAATATTTATTTTGATGGAGTCATACTCCATCCATCCTAAAATAAGTGTCCGCTTCTAAAATAATTTGTATATCTAAATTGGAAAAAATCCCAAAACTAAATTTATTGTACATCTAGAGCATGGGGTATGGCCAAGGTTATCCCCTTAGATGTTATTCTTCGCCCTTATATTGTGCAGGGGCGGAGACAAGGAGGGGTCACGAGACCCCCTAGCGGAAAAAAAAAAAAAAAAAAAAAAAAAAAAATTGTAATGTAAATTTTCTAAAATATCTGGATTTTTTTTTTTTTTTTTTTTTTTTTTTTTTTTTTTTTTTTTTTTTGTGGTAATCTGCCCCCCCCCCCCCCCCCCCCCCCCCCCCAGAAACCAATTTGTAGTGTAGTTTTGAATTATTAAAGTGTGACCCCTCGAGCAAAATTTTCTGGCTCCACCCTGATAGTGTGTGTTATGCTAACACCTAGTTATAACTAACTCTGGCTTAAAAGTACGCATATAAGGGGTGTGTTTGGAATATCTTATTTTCTGGGCTTATTGGTTTATGCAGTTTTTGAAAAGCTGATAAGCTCACTTTTTACGCCTTACGAGCTTATCAAGTCGAGCTATAATGGCTTATTGTAAATAAGCCATCATGATTTAAGGTTGCTAAGGTCGTAAGGCGAAAAAAGTGGGCTTATCGGCTTTTCAAAATCTGAATAAACCAATAAGACCGGAAAATAAGATATTCCAAACACGCCCTAAACTAGTTACTTACAGAACTGGAATAGGCTTGAGAACACCGTAAATGGATTCAATGAGTCCAGCTGTACCTCCACGTACCTAATAACCAACCACCAAATATTTAGCACATTCAAGTAGAGTGGATACCTTATTAATTTAAAAAAATAAAAATAAAAAGGAGACCTGTAAATTGACGGAAGCATTGAGGGTTAAATGGATGGCATGGTGAGAAATTGAAGAAGAGAATTTAGTGATTATTTTTCCTTCAACTGCTTCCTGAAATCAAATTTTCTCTTAATTAATTAAGTTTGATTGGCGGACTAATTAGAAAGAATGATAATGAAATGAGTTAATTAGTTAGTTACATTGGGGTGATAGGTTCGATTGGATCGGCTGAGCTTGATCTCAACTGAAGACATGAAAAAGATTCTTGTTTCTTCCTCCTCTGCTCTTTGGTTTTTCAACCGTTTCTTCTTTTTTTAAAATCACCGGATGGCAGGTCTGTAAACAGTTGGGGGTGTTTGTTTAAGCTTATTTAGTGACGTCATTAGCTTATATAAAATCAAATAATCAACTTGGTAGAAGGTTAAAGGGGTGGGGAATGGGTAAGATATTTAAAATGGCTCACATCACTCAATATATGGTGCTTTGTTAGGGAGTGCAAAGGTATTGATTACCCGTAGTGGATAATCAACCATTATAGAGTAAATTGGGGGTAAGTATTGATTATCCACCTCACTCATTCCTTTGCATTCCCTTTCTATTTCTCTTTCCCCACTTTAAACCAAGCGGACTCTTAGTATTAGGTGTGCTTGCTGTCATGCGTATGAGTTTGATAGTAGTGATGGGCCTTCAGATATGAAAGATCCATAACTATATGAAGTATGCAATATATCTACCATTTATTCCCATATTTGAAAGATTTAGGGCCTGTTTGGTTGGTTGGTTTTGGATTTGGATTTGGATTTGAATTTGGTATTGATTGTGAAAAGTATTGTTTTTTATATAGATTTGGCATTTAAATAGTGAAAATGACTCACCAAAAGTAAAAGTAGAGAGAGATGATGGTTTTCTCTTTCTCATTAGGGCATCCACAATCATCATATGTGGCATAGTTCAATGAGAAAATGTGTCAATATGTAATGGAATTAAATGTTCAAACCCATTCTGGGTTTCCACTTTGGTGCTTCTCTTATCACATGGCTATTATACATATATACATTTGTTGGGCTATTTGGCCTCACCTCACATACGCCCCCACTGTAGAAACCATTTAGGTCGGGTCGGGTTTGGGCGGGTCGGGTCGGGACTAACGACCGTTAGTTACTATAGCGTTATAACTAACGGCCGTTAGATATTTAACGGCTGTTAGCTAACGATCGTTATCTTTAACATTTTCTTTAAAAATCCATACGAAATTGGTCCTTCATCTCAGAAGTTCGTTGCATATTTAGTCCTCTCATAATTTACATAATTGGTCCTTCATGTTATGCGTCCATTGCAAATTCAGTCCTTAATCACTAAATTGACGTTAAGTAGCTACCGGCCGTTATTACACTTTCCCTATTCGGAAAACACCCCGCGGCAACGCGCGGTTTTCCAACTAGTTATACTCAAATAGTGGGCTATATGAAGTTGTTTATTGTTTATTATTTTATTTCATTAGCTTTTTGCATGTTTTTTTATATATATATATCAGTAGGGCTGAGCATCGGGCGAAAACCGGACCGGACCGACCAAGACCGGACCGGACCGAGGACCGAGAACCGGAAAACCATAGACCGAGACCGGACCGAATATGGTCGGTCCGGTCTCGGTCCGGTCCAATTAGGCAAGTTTTTTCGGGTTTTTGGTCGGTCCGGACCGGACCGACCGGACCGAGGACCGAATTTGGCAAAAAGCTTAGACCGAGGACCGGACCGAATGTGGTCGGTCCGGTCCGGTCGGTCTCGGTCCGGTCGGTTTTGTCGGTCGGTCCGGTCCGGCCGGTCCGTTTGCTCAGCCCTATATATCAGGGAATAAGGGAAAGAGAGATGTATAAATCAGTGATGGGTATCATAACAATTTTTATTGTACTGGTAGGTAAAAAACATTAATTTATAGCAAAACAAGTAGAAACAATATTTTAATGAAATCTGGGAAACCGATCCAGCGAGAAATGATATATAGTGTAATTTCATCACATGAGATGTCAATTTATAGATTTTGTAAGAGTATAATAGACTGTGAGAGATTTTATAAAAGAGAATGTAATGCTTACATGGCTTTGTATTAAACTTAAAAAGCTATATTGCATTGAGGATAAACTTTTATTTTTAAATAATATTTTTAATCAAATTTTATTATTAAATTAATAAAACAAATATAATTTCTCTTTTCTAATTTTACACCAAATCCAAATCCTATTTTAAGCCCACTTACAAACCAAACGGACCCTTACATCTTAAACAAACACATGATTGGAATAAAATTCATTCCCTGATTTTCATTCCGAGATACCAAACGTACCCTAAGTTTATATCTTTGGACTTATGAGCTTATAAGTTTTGATAAACTCAAATTTTGACTTACATAAATAGCATTTTGCTAAAGTTATGAGTCAAAACCCGCTTACTTTTAATACAATTCTTTTCATCTTTATTTTTTCATCATTTTATCAACAATTACAACATTAAAATTGCTCGCCAAAAAATTTAGTTACAACATTAATATTACTTTTAAAACAATTCCATAAAATTCTCGTCATGTACAATGTTATTATCATGAAAAACATATAATCCAAAAATATTGCTCGCCAAAAAATTTAATTACAATGTATTCGCCGTCGCAACACGTGGATACTTTGCTAATGTATTAAATGGATGAACATAAATAATATGTTATGTTTGTTTTGTTGAATGAACAAAAGTTTTATTTGTTTATTTATTTTCGTTAACTTCCAATTAGGCATTCGTTAACCATTTTTTTATGCCGTATCTTATCATTTTGTTACGGAGTATATATACTTTTAATGTTTCTCTACTTCAACAAATCAATGCAAATAAAACACAACGTTTGTGTATGTTTTGAAATTTTATGTTTGTGTTTCTACTATTGCTAATGTTCGTTTAACATGTAAATGAGCGAACACAAACGACATTACTTTTTAATAAACAAACATGATCAATCTCATACTTTAATAAACGAACATGAAAAAAAAAATAATAATAAATAAATAAAAATTGGCGTTCGTGTAATTAATTTGTTTACAGCTTTACTTGTGTGTTAGCGTGTTCTACTCTACTATATTTCTTTTGGATGGAAGCCCAGCCCAGAACTTATATTATGGGCTCATATTAGATTTATCTTTGTAAACTATTGGGCTTATGTAAAAAGTTGCAAGTGTTATGTTAAAACCTTTTAAGTTTTAACTAGTTTAAATCTAACAAAACTCACTACTTTACCCACGAAACGATTAGCCTTTTAACTTCTTTTTATGCATGGAGTCCTCATATTTTCTCTTTGTGAAAGAAGATTACCGGAGGTAGGATCTTATAAAAACAAGTATTGTAAAAAAAATTGGTAAGATACTTTAACTCATTCAGAATAATAAATGAGAAATAATAGAGAGATGAAACTATCTTTGCGAATGCATCTAAATTTTGTTGTTGTAATTTCTTCTCATCCTTCCATCAACTTAAAATAAGAAGAATGAAAAATAAATATAATCACATATGGTGAATCAACTTGAACTAAATATATTCTTAATTTTTTAGATGTATCATTATATATTTTCTAGCTAAGTATTATATGCATATACATATGTTAGATATATTTCATCAAGTTAGACGAATCATATATATTTTTCGTACTGTAATTTGTGAGTTAAATTTGTTGCCAATTGCATCGCTTTCACATCGAAATCACTTTTGAGACTAATTATGATGAATCTAATGCATAAAATATACATTTAATTCAAGTCAATATATCTCAAATATGTGATTATAGTTATTTCACATTATTTTATTTTAAATTTTCTTCCCACTTGATTTATACTCGAACATAAATGAATTACCACTATTACAAATGAAGAAATGAAATGCTAGCATCGATTTATACTCGAACATAAATGAATTACCACTATTACAAAATACAAATGAAGAAATGAAATGCTAGCATCGACATGAGATTGTCACAACTCCGTATCATTTTCTGTTTTGTGTTATAATCATCATTTGTTTTACTTTGGAAAGTACCCACATACCTCAAAGAAGATGCACTCGAATTCTACAACCACATAATCTTGTGACCACTAGTCGTAATCAAAAATTTAAACCAAAATAACTTAGATTTTGATTGGTGACGCACTTTGATCCGCGACTTGGTAAGGAGCACAATTTGGGTGATGCATAGAACTCTAGAGTCTAGACTATTTAAGACTCCTTGTGAACAACGGCATTATTTTCAAGATTTGTGCCCACAATAATACTAGAAAAGTCATTTCTGTTTGTAGAAGATTACTTGTCAATTTTTATGAGCAACTGCCAAGAAACTTCACTAGACTTTGAAACAAAACTCCCACTCATGACTCATCCCACGAAATCATGGGATCTTTTGGGCAATTTTATGAGTTCACAAATATGAATGGGATAAAGTGGACAAAACTTGAATAAACCAACAAGCTTTTAATTAACCTTTTTTCACAAGCAAATCATGCTAGGCCTGAGTTTTTGGACTGAGAACCCGACCTGCAACCCGACCGAAACCGAACCGACTCGACCAAAGTCGGTTTTCTTTCAGTTTAGGGTTTTCCTGACTTGTCGGGTCGGTTGGGTAGGGTCGGTCGGTTTCAGCCAAAACCCGATCAAAACCGACTGAATCGAACAGACCGAAACCGACCCGAGTAGTTTTCGGTTCGGTCCCGGGTTGGGTTTTGGGGGAATTTCGGTTTTCGAGTTTGTCGGGTCGGGTTTGGACCGATGATCACCCCTATCATGCTTTGGGGGAATTTCGGTTTTCGAGTTTGTCGGGTTGGGTTTGGACCGATGATCACCCCTATCATGCTCTAAAGTCTAAAGATTAGGGAAAGATATCTTAACCAAGTTAACGTATAATGCTTTGTAATAACTTGTAAATCACACTCTAGAGTTATATGCATTTGTTTCTTTTAGACAAAAGAAAATTATTGTTTAATGAGTGGTTAACCTTTTTTTTAAGACGAAAGGTAATGTTTAGTTGTTTACTCAAGTTCATAGACAGTAAAATTCACAAAGCTTTGTTTAAAACTATGTTTTCACTTTTCATGATATGAAAACTTTGTTTTTGTGTGGGCCTAGAACTCTAGAAGAAAGATATATGGTAATTACTTGTCCAATACGTGAAATTTACATTATGTACATTGAAAAAGACATAATGAACCCATGGTTAGTGTGAAAGCTTTTATTACTAATAACTCATGAAAATAGTGATATTAACATTTAAACAATAGAATTCTAAATTAATGATATGATTTAGACATATGATCTTTGTTTTTCTTGAATTTGGCATTGTTCCAATTAAAAAAAAAAAAAAATTGATATTGGTTGTGTCAATACTTAATACATTTGTCGAGTGTTAAACAAGTTGCTTTAGTCATTACATACTATACCAGATAAAATTGCTGTTCCAAAAAAAAAAAAAAAAACCAACTATACCTCTATAGTTAAATTATTTTCGTTCAATTTAATGTAAACTATTTTTATATATATTACACTTTTCTTCTTGTTGTCTCATAAAACAAATCTGTTTTTGCCACAAAACAATTTGGGTTTCTAAATTGTATGGAAAATGACATTTTCATTATATCTTTGTATTAAAATCAGACTTGGTTAACATTTATGATTTCAAAGTCAAACCTAAACTCCGATTTTGTAAAACAAGTCTCATTTGTCTATTAACATTCAACATATTCAATACAAATAGTTCTATACACGTTTTAGCCGTTTATCACATAAGATTTTAGAGTATAAACTCGATTATGCTCTGGCTTAAAACGGGCATAGTGAAAGTTTTACGTGGCATGAGTGTTTGACGAAATTATTTATAGCTGAAGATGAATTTGAAGGTAGAGTTGGAGGTGAAGTTGAAACTAAAATTTAAAGTTATAAACTCATTTTAAAATGCAAGCTCTAGTGATCTTACATCCAAACACTGAAACACACCTTAAACATCAAAAGTGGACAAGTCGAAAACATAAATTGTCATATAAAACTATAATTCGAAGAAGAAAATGAAATTGAGTTTTGAGGGGAATTAAGTGTAAAAATATGATATAAGAAGGTTTTATAGTGCTAATCCAAAATTGGCCGACAAGCAGACTTCATTAACAAGGAACTACCATCTCTTAAACGCGTTTCGACTCGGTTGATTTTATACGTTAGTACTTACATTTAACTCTTATTCAATGTGCGTATGTTATCTTTACTGATATTGTTCTTTTAATAACTTATTTAAAAGCCGAATTAACATGCTCTAACGATCTAAATTACAAATTTACGGTACATTTGTTTTAGTTGTGATTAAAACCAAGTTATCCAGAATTTTCAACCAAAGGTTACAAAACTTACAATTAATACATCAGACGATTAGCCGCGTATAACAAACCACGGTGTATCGTAGTGTCAAATTGCGTGTACAATTCTTTTTTCTATAATCATTTTGTTTGTGTCGTTGGTTTGTGTTTTAATATATTGATGCCTTTCAAAAAAATACGAGTGAGTTAAATTGAAAACAATTAATGATTCAGATTGTAACTAAATATTTAATAAATTGTATTTTCTTAGTAAAGGTATTTTACTTAAACAAAATCATTTATTTATTAAATTTTAAGCAAAAATTTTTCTTTAACAGTAACCACTACTACTTCGAAACTTTCTAACGTAGGAACACGCTACGTTATATCATTTTTTCTTTTTTTTCTTTTTTCATGAAAATGGGTCCAATAGCAAACATTTAAATTTAACGCGTGGATACATAGAATATTCTCTATAAAACATATATAAAATTTTCAAAATTATAAGCGTCATAATATAAAGTCACAAGTCGGTTTCTTTCGTTTGTCTAGACTTGTTCACATTTCACACTTATCGTGTGACACCATGGGAAGAAAGCTCGACGCCCTTCTTGGCCGGAAATTCAAAACTTCCAAGTTTAAAGCCACCGTTAACCTTGCGGTTTCTCGTCTAGCCGTCCTAAAGAACCAGCGTCAAGCTCGCTTGACGCTGGCTCGCTCAGATATCGTCCAACTTCTTACCCTTGGTCACCATGAACATGCTCTTCTTCGGGTACGTATGCTCTTACACTAAAATGAAATAAATAACCATATATGTTACATGTATATTATGTATATAGTAGTTGTTGTTAGTGTTTTTAAATTTTTTGTTACATATGATCAGGGGCGGAGACAGAAAATTTTGGTCGAGGATAAATTTTAGAAAGTAGACTATAAATTGGTATATGAATGCAAATTACGGCAAAAGCCAAATATTTTTGAAAATTTGCATTACAATTATTTTCGCTAAAGGGCACCTGCCCCTTGTGCCCCTTTATCTCCGCCCATGCATATGATGATTATAGAATGTTGTATATAAAATTCAAAATTTGTTTATGAATTTATTGTGATGATACAGGTTGATCAAGTGATAAAGGATCAAAACATGTTAGATGTGTATGTAATGGTGGATGGTTATTGTCACTTGCTGTTACAAATGGTCAATCTCATTGAACAAGAAAAGTATGCACTTTTTTTTTTTCTTTTTTTTTTTTTATGTTAAAAATATAAAATACGCATTTCTCTCATTAGGGTTAATTGGTTTTTGGAAATTGAACTAGGGATTGTCCTGATGAGCTAAAAGAAGCAGCATCCAGCTTGCTATATGCAGCTCCGAGATGTGGCGAATTCCCTGAGCTTCAAGAGATTCGTGCTATTCTCACAGCTCGTTATGGGAAGGAATTTGCTAATGGTGCTATCGATTTACGAAATAACTGTGGAGTTAGTACAAGGGTAACAAATTATACATTATGATAGTAAATTCATTTAATAGCATAATTTGTAACATTTCAGTTTTTATTTATATGTTTTTTAAGTAAAAAGTTTGCCATTGAATGTGTGTTTCGATGTTGTTAGATGATTCAAAAATTGTCGCCCCGAAAATCAAGCTTAGAGATCCGAATGAAGATCTTAAACGAGATCGCTGCAGAGAATGACATCGTTCTAAAATTGGATGATTCATCTTCGGTTCTCAAACAGGTTAAAAAAAGTCAAATTTGATAAAAATGTAAAATGACCAAAATTTAGATCGACCTATTTTGAAATTTTTGATAATATTTGTTTATAGGGTGAGGGTGAATCCAAAACTAATGTGATCGAGACCAATTTAAGTGTTTCGGCCGATGATTTTGATGAAGTGATGAGTTTTACGGAGTCAATGAAAGGAAGGAAAGAGTATAGGAACGTCGAAGATGCTGCACAAGCTGCGTTTGAATCAGCTGCATATGCAGCAGCAGCAGCCCGAGCTGCAGTAGAGCTTTCTCGGCCTCGGTCATTTGGTTCCAACAATCCCGATAGTCCAAATACTCGACCAAGAAAAGTACTTGAAAAAACAAAACCTGAAAGCCCTGAACCCGAATCAGGACCTGAGGACGAGGTGGTCAATGTAGAGGCCGCAGATGAAACATCAAAGAATGACACGAAAGATACGAATGGTAATGATCTTATTGTGGATAAACCGTTGGAAAACAATGTTGTTTTTGACGAAAGTGACAACGAGATTGAAAATGAACCTGTTGGTTTTATGTCACCAAAACAACTAGAGCGTAATGCAGGAAACATTGAACCACAATCTGACAAAGGGTCGAAGGTGCATCAGCTAGATTTAACGAAGATGCCGATTTCTGTGAGGAGAAAACGAGTAAATGGTCGATAGCAAACGTAACGGGTGTGAATGTGTGATCGTGTTCCAAGTTTTGTATCTATTCTATTTCATTTGTTTGTTATGTTCGAGACTCGAGAGAGTAATGGCTTTTATGTTCTCTTTAGATGATAAACATTTTTCTTTTATGTGTTACAGATTATGTCATGCACTACATTAGTGGTTGCTCTATTTTACCTGTGATATTTGCTTGTTATGGTCTTGAGCTAAAGCAAATAAATTGTTATTTTTGTGGACGTGTGGTGTTTGGTATATCTAATTTGGACTAATGAGATTAGTCAACAATGGTAAAACTAATACTACAACTGAAGCTAAATGAAACTTCTCAATTCTAGTAGAAGATTAGAGAACGTGTTTAGTATGTTGTACTCGTATTTGTACTCCGTATTTGTGGTTGTTTCATGTCCCTGCTAAAATTTTGCGTATCATTAGATCGCTTCTTTTTTTCGTTTGAATTGATATCGCGCATAAAGTTAAGTGTAATCTAATGCGAAGGTTAAAAAATGACTTGAAAACCGAGAATTGTTTTCAGTACATTGAAAAAAAATCAAAACCATAGTAGAACATAAGAAAAAGAAGATAAGAAAAAGAAGATGGTTGTTAACTTGTTATGAGACTAAATGCATCAGGGAGAAATGGCTTAAAAGATTACAAATCAGTCATCACTTAGTTTAAACTTATTTTGAGTTTACGAGTTTATATGATTTGGGCTTATGTTACAAGCTTATTATATCCGGCTTATTTTGTAACTTATAAGTTTATATAAGCTTTTTATGATGTAATCCTAACCTATATAAAGCACAAGTTTGATTTCTAATTTTATAAGGCAAAAATCAAGAAAAATCCCTCAAAACTCTATTAAAACTACACGTGGCATTGACCACAAAAATAGCAAGTTGGCCAAAAAATTTTAAAATATTCTCTTTTCAAAATATTCTCTCTGTCATCAACCGATCCAAAAAAATCGGTCATACTTTATTTTCAACTAATCCTCTCTTATCATCAGTTGCACAGAAGGCCATCAACAAGCACCTAACAAAATCTTAAACCTAATTATGAAACATCGCTCCTTTTTATGACCATGTATCTTATCTTTCTTATGAACCCTAATTATGAAAGAGCCGCCCTTTTTGAAAATTGATTCCTGGTGGTGCAATGATCGAACTATTTTATTCAAGATATATGCCCTTTTTGAAAGTTGATTCATTAAGCCGATTTTATGGAGATCAAAGCATACAAACATTTTATTTTTAATTCAAACCCACCAATCCTACACCACTGCTGATACCACAAACCTACACCACCACCGCCGACGATATGATCTGACACAACAAGGTTTGTTTTGATTTTGTTTATTGATTTTTTAAGATCTCTGTAGGTGATGTTTGGGATTGTTTCTGCACAATGCTTATATTCGTTGTATGATATTGCTTATTTAAAGTGCTTATAGGGGTTTATAGGATTGTTTATTTTAGTTGCTTTTTTATATACATTCTTTTGTGTGTTTTATTTTTCAAAGTTAAATGTGAATGCGATGGGCAATGTGCTCAATTGTAGGTTTTGGTTATAGTTTTTGTTGAAGATATACTAGGAGTAAAGAATTGGAGATTTTTTCTATATTAGTTTGAAGTTAGTTATTATTTATTGCAATCCTTAACTAATATGCATGCTCTTAAACTTTGATAACCTATGTTAAGTCTCTTATTGAACTTAGTCTAATAAAGATTTTTTCTTTTAAAAATATGTGTTTGAACACAATATGTTTGATGAAATGCATTCAAAATTGATCCATTAATTATAGCCACAATAGCTAACTATTTCTTAAATGAGTAAATAATGCCAATCATTTGTTTCTCTTCCAGGATATGTGATGCAACAACTATTGGTGATGAAGGCGGCTTTGCTCTTAATATTCAGGTGATAATAGCTTCAAGTCATGATAGATCATGTTGTCATCTGTTTAACTTTTCATAATTGTTTCTAGACATGACAACGTCTTTTTACAATTTAGGAAAACAAGGAGGGTCTTGAGGTCCCCAAAACATCTATTACTCAAGCCAGTTCTGAGGTAACTACTTAAAAGCCACTCTTTTGTAGTAATTACATATACTGTTTAAATATATTCAAGAAATAATTACATTATACACATTTTTATAGGTTTGGAGTGGAGTGGAGTGGATGTTGTTGCATCTCAGTTATAATCAAAGAACAACTTCAAAGAATATGTCAGTTCTTCATTCATTGTCATCATTAGTAATTTCACATCTATTTAAGAACAAAATTTAGCTACATACCCTCAGTTAAAATTATACATACTGTTATGATTTGACTAAACCTGTAATAGCTTGCCATTTATTGTTTTAATTATGAAAATATAATAATAACTATGTTACATACTACAGGTATGGAGCCAGAAGAGAAAGAAGCGCCTAACTCAAACAAGCAGAGATGAAGGAACCTCACCGATGACATGATTAGAGAACCTATACATGGTCATAGCTAGAGGCCACAAGCTTGGTTTAATAGCATGGATAGACAAAAAGTTACAGGTCGTTTCGATCTACACTATAGCTATCCTTTGTTTTTATTTATGCCAGTAAGCTCATATGACATATATTGTATTGCAAGCTTTTGGTGCTCTGTGGATTACTTTAATTATCACCTTGATGATATATCATATGATGAAGCACAAGATTTAATCTCTCAAAGAAGTTTTGATTAGATTAGAGAGAAGTTGTTGTTGCGTTCCCCCACCACCCACATACAAGTTTAAAAGGCATCAACCTGTTTAGCACGTATACAATACCATAACTCAATTAAATCCTGCTACTATTTTATTCCCAAAATGAAGTTACGTACTATATTAGTTATAAAGTTTCTTAATGCTGGTCTGACTATTCATGTTGTAGGATATGATTCCTGTGAAAAAAGCACACTCCTACATGATGTGATCAAGTCTTATATCGTGATAAAATCGTCAAGATTCATCAGACAAACGCAACTTAAAATGTCATGTAGTGTTTTCAATTTTCCAGGAAGTTTGCTTCATCCATTTAGTGGTGTACGTAATCATCATCATGATTGTGTGATTGTTGAAAGGCTCACTTCTCATCAGGTATGAACTAATATAAGCATAGCAAGGTTGGTGGATAGTGTTGAACTGATTATACTATTAATACATAAGTTATACAACTGAAAATTATTTTTCTTGGAAAAAATTTAAGCAATATGCATAAATCTTAAGATGAACTGGATAACAGTCGGGGTTATAGGTGTAAACTCACATGTATGTATGGGCTCATTTCACTTAACCATATCAACACCTTGTGCAGATCATCTTCTTATGTCCCTAATTTGTTAGGGCGTAAAGAACGTATAATAGTTATAGCCTTATATGGCATCTATGAAGAATATCATTAGTACTTCAAGGTATTTATATATAAATGAAAAATTCAATATAGATCATTCTATTAAATACATGGTACTGATAATAAACATATACTACAAAGGATAAAAATAAGGTAGCAATTTGATTGACAAGTGATTTGGGAACCAAATCCACAATTATTGTTTATGTTGAATATATAGATATATTTTTGGGTTGGAATTGTAGGAAATGTCTTTCAACAGGGGAGGGGCTTACATGATAGCAATAGTTGTTGACCTTGATGAGTAACCTTTGAAAGAGTTCTATTTTTCAAAGTAAGTAAAAGAGTTCACTTATCTACGTTATCATTCGAATATTAAGTGCATTTGCAATCAATTTCAAACACTATAAGCTGTTTATTCCAGCTGTATAATATCAACTATAAATGAAAATCCAAACACCCTCTAAAGTTCCATCTATAGGTTCTCTCGATTACATTTGTGTTTATTGATTTTAACTGAAAAGGCTTCATTTTGTCACATCACGTTTTGATCAACGTAGAGTTGTGCATTTTAAAGAGGCTATTATTTGAGTTATTCCTGGAGAAAACCAAAATATGCTTCTGAGAAAACTTCTACTGATATGTCTCACTCTAGCAAAAGTCTTAAGTCAAGGGAACAAACAAGTGCATACAATATAGATCATGGTGAAATCCTAGCGTAACCTATGAAAGTTCAGTAGCAACTTACACATCTACAAATTTGTTTTTTGAGTTTTTGGACAACTGATTTCTAAATGTATAAAATATGTAACATCCCATGATTCTGATTTTGAAGTTTGCAAGTTAATATGCTTTACACCATTTTACATAATGACTTATGAAGCATTCTTTGTTTAAGATTGGTTACTTTTATTACCCGTTTATTATTTTTCGTTATGTCATTTAAAATGAATTAGATAAGTAGTTTAGACTTTAGATAAGCAATCCCCAAACACACTAATCTGATAAACAGTTTAATTAGCAATACCAAACACCATCATGTTATATCCAAATAATGTGTCCATCTATAAGTTGGGGAACTATATCACCACTTTCTATCCTCTTTTATACGACAACTCGAAACATGTACCTACTGTCAAAAATCGTTATTAAATTCAATAATCATAAAAAAATATTTGCTTTTGTGGCTTTGTGTAGATACGATGCTATTGTGAGTTATAAATATGAGGAACTTGAACTAATTTTATGACACACTAATTGAAGTCCGTGAAAATTAATCATATTCGAATGTCATACTTACATGGCCTTTTTAATAATAAAAAAGTAAACATTGGAAATAACTTAATAAGCTATGTATGGGGGTTTGAGAGTGAGGTTTTATCATACTGCTTGACATAGTAGTTGACTGTTTTGACCCATTTATCCTTTCTGCAGGTTTAGAGTCGCATGCTATGGATGGTCAGACACAACATGTTATGTTACAACCTTTAAGCAGTCAATATGTTAATGCTACCGTAGCTATGATACCAGAGGTGCACATTGGATCTTCTCATTTGAAGCATCAAGTACTAGAAAATTCAGACCAACAAATGCTTACTTCTGGTAACGACTCTATTCAGAATGTTCATGATATATCTATCCAGTAAGGTTAGTTTAAATGCCCATCAAATGTTTGATCAAATGTCTTGCTAAAAGTTGCTTTGAGATGCCGTATTAAATATGGACTTTGTGCTATTAAGATATATTTTGCACTACATGGCAATAAAATAGGGACCTAAATAGAGTGAAACGAGTAAAGATTGTCATATTGGGTAAGTGAAACGGGTTAGTAATGATTAACTAAGCATTTTTTTTTAGCTAATGTTTCATATTTCTTTAACGGTGAAGGTCTTTTAGAATTTGACCAAATACTCTCTAAATGCATGTGTTTTTAGGCATGATAAAACAAGTCTTCATTTTACATGTATATTTCGAGTACAAACTAAACATAACATAATGTATGAAAAGATGTTTTTTAATCGGGTTCTAATTTGGCCTATCAAGTATAATTGTGGGGAGATGACACCAAGAAAACGTCATTGATTGGACATGGTTGTTTTTCATTTTTATAGAGAACCTGAACTGGTTTATCTTCTCACGTGGTCTTAATATGCTATAGAAAAATTATATAATGTATGTTTTTGCTATTATCTCTCAAGTGGTTGTATTTCAAAAGGTGTGTATACTTATATGTTAAAATTTACTAAAATTACCTTACTTATTGACCCGCACTCAGGCCTAGATCATTAAAGCACAATACTTAAGTGTAGGACGAGGCATTATCAGTATATAGGTTTCGCTAAGTATGCAGTTTTGGCGAAATTTCAATCCCATAGTACTTTCGATTTTTTATTAGCCCATGCATCTGGAAGCGTTTTTTCAGAACACAAAAGCAATACAATATGTGTGAATACATGATCATGATTAGTTTTTTATTTTTGGAATCTTAGACTTGCGAGTTTTGTATTCTTAGCCTTCTAATGTCCATGTTATAAAGGGGTCTATTGATCAAAAAGTTGTCAGTTGGATTGTGCAGTGATTGTGACTTGGATTGTGCAAACAATTTCAGAACAATAATCTCAATGATCAAATTTAGGCGCCAAATGTATCTATACTACATATAATAGACAAATGACTCTCTCTCCAAAAAATTCAAATGTACAAAAAATTATGCAATGTTTACAACACTTTGAAGCAAGGATTTTTCAGAATTACAACAAGCAAAGCATTGTGTACAATGAAAACAAGCATAACTCAAAATTCAGACCAAAATCTTACAATTATACATTAAATAGCATTTAAAACACCCCTGGACCTATTATTACAATTACTTAAACATAATGTACAACCCTCCATAATCATTTACATCATAAACAATGAAGAAGGAAATCAAAAGAACCTTGTTACAATCGATTGAGAAGAAACAATTAGTAATCCATCAAGCCGAATCCACAGGAACTACTAAGTAAAGTCTTGATTGTGGTATCACCCCTATGGATCGGTAGGGTTTTATAAGAAAGTAAAAATGGTTAGTTTAGCCTTCTCCTTTCTTGGTTCTATTTTGATGTCACCTTCTTTGAGGAAAGTAACAATCTTCTTCAATCTTCAAGACCAATCTGTGACCCTTGTGGGAAAGTGAGAAAACTATTAACAATTGATGATCGACCCTTGCTTTCTTGTTTGACCAAAAGAAAAGGAATAGTTTGGTTTTTGGGAGGAAGAGATGGACAAAAAAAATGGATCTGATGAAATAAAAAAAAGGCAGCGTGTATAAGAGAGAAAAATAGGAGTAGGGTTATGTTTATATGTATTTTGTTTTTAGTTATTATATATTGTATTAAGTGTACCCCGTGTCCTATACTGTGACACAATTTAATGGGCTTTTCGCCTCACCAAAATGTTCGAAATACGATTTTGGTAACGTTTTTATAAACGTTGGGAAAAAATAAAATTATTAAATCAATTTAATAATTGTTTGTTTTAAGTCAATAAATGTCAAAAAAAAATATAACTTTTGCATTTTCTGATGAAAATAAATAGCAGTACTATAAAAATAATTGTCTAAAAAATTACGGGTTGTTATAATTATTTTAATTAAAAATTGTCATTCATTCGTAAAGTTATTGTTAGAAAAAACGTATAAGTGAAAAACATTTTTTTCACCATGAAATTTAGTCAGGGGTGCCCGCCGCCGCATTGCGCGGGTACCCTGCTAGTTTTATATTATACTTGAAGATAGTTATTCGTCACTTAATGATTAAATGTGTGTTCGGTTTATTCATTCCGAGAAGAGCTAATAAGATTTGGACATCGGGATAAAGCTATACGCAATAAATTGGTAGTAACTGAAATAACAGAAGACGATGTCACTGATCTCACTGTGAACTAAAGATGTATTCTACCTAATATAGACGCAAATGGCAGACAAGGTGACCTTCATGAAGCTATAACAAATGTTTGTTTGTTTGAACCTTAGTGATTGTGAATCATTAGGAAGGCCAGGGACTAAAAAAAAGGTACAACGTCTATGTTGTGCATCCCTTAAAAGAACATATTTAACGTGTGTAGAAGTTATATAAATCTTGCTTAACATCTTTAACTTGTGTAGAAGTTATATACAATAAATCTTGCTTTTTATAAAATCTGTAACTTTTCTTTTACTTTTGAGTTCTATTAATTGATGCGTAAGTGACCTTTAAGTTTCTATTATACGATCTTGCACTGTCAGTACTCTTTTGATGACAACATTTAAATGGAGAACGTCAACTTGAAACTTTATCTTCCTTGTGATCATCTACTGGCCACTTGATACAGAGAGTTCAAATTTTGGTTTCTTTAAAAAACATATACACAAACACTGGCAACATATGAGAACATTAGTTAATGTTTTATCACATAAAAATGATGACATTCAAACCCATTCGGTGAGGTTTGTGACTCGATTGGTAATTATCAAAAGAGAATGATCAGGTTATTTTTTGAATTTCCAATCGTGTACCATTCTTTTTGAAGAATGTTCTTAGTTGGTGGATTTTTTTATGGATGATATTCTTAGTCGGTGGATTTTTTTCTTATCTGGATGCTCAAACTTTTGAAGTGCATGCGTTCATTTGTTAGATTTGTGATTCTGCTCAGTGTTTTGCCAAAGGAAAGAGAGACTCTTTTGTGTGACTATGCTCTATCTTCATTCTTCATAGCTTATTCTCCCAAAAATTATTATTTATATTTGTTTGTCCTATTCTGGAGATGAAGAGGTGTAAGAGCTTGGATGTGTAACATAATTAAATTGGGACGCCATTAAATAAAACATATGCATCCTGATACGTGGGAATCGCACCAGGCTTTACCTCTCAAGGGATCTTGAGAAGCTTACAACCCCCACCAGGCAGTGTACCTGATCGTTGTAGTATAGTATAGTGACAAGTATCGGGGGATTGATCGTTCAGCTAGGAATAGTGTCGCTAGGATTAGAAAACCTAAATATTAGTTCTAAAGATGAGGGATGATTATTTTTGTATTTTTATATTTTTTAGAAAGCAAGTAAAAATCTCGGGTTTGAAGGATTTGGGCGGAATTAGTTGCTAGTCAACTAACCCAATACTAAAGATGCAATCAAAATAAAATACTAGAAATGAAAATAAACTAAATTAACTAAGGTTGTGAACAATAAATGGAGAAATTGTGTTTACTTAGATTTCACTACTCCCTAGATATATTTTACACGTTAATTACTTGTTATAGTTGCGTGGATGATGGATTGTATTCCTTAATACCATTCATGGGGTGGCGCACTTAATTCCCCAATCCTATGAGTGCCTACTTCACTCCTATGTCGAGCCGGCTAAGAAGCTCCTAACATGGGATCATTAGAATTTACTCATGCATTAAATACAACCAATAAAACCTAGTGCACGTCAGTTCATGTTTCCTAAGACGTTCAAGCATGTTACCAATTGGAGATCTGCCAGTTTTCTTAAGCCTAACATCGAAATCATTCATCCAATACAACCATAAACAAGTAATCAACACATAATTAACATCTACGTTTCATTAGATCCAAGCAAACACAAGATAGATCTAGCCTAGCATGATGGAATTAAGACAAGAACAAGATATAGACAACCAACACATAGACATATTGATTGAATTAAAAGAATACTTATCTCAATTACACATGAAAGGGTTCAAGGGCTGAAAACCCTTGAAAAACCTGTAAAGTTCGTACTAAGTTCGGCCTTAGGGTTTCTCCAAAACTTCTCTTTTTTTATGAATGAAAATTAGAAAACTATATATAGGAAATTGAGGCTGACGGCGTCAAGACCAAATTGGTGACGCCGTCATCTCGCCGCCAAAATACTTCTCGGACTGCCTTGATCTACTTTTGAATCCGTCACGTTATAACATTTTCCAGGCCGTCACGTATTTTACTCTTGACACTCTACCTTGTGACGCCTTCAATTCTGTACTGGGTCGTCATGGAAATTACTCTTGACGCCGTCAGGATTTTCTTCTTGACGCCGTCACCTACTGTTCCCAGCAAGGAAAATTAAGACTTTGGCGTTTTCTTCACTTTTATGCTCCAAAAACGTCCGAATTGCTTCCTTTTCCAGATTTCTCTCCCAAAGTACCTAAAATCACAAAAGGAACGATTTAGGGCAATATTTGATCAAATAAATTCAATTCCGGGCTTAAATGACCCCCTAAAAGTGGTTCATTTTACCCATCTACCATTAAACAAAACAAATTCAAGCGAAAGTGTACATGTAAGGTATCATCATTTTACCTTCCCCTTACACTTAGGATGAACATTGTCCCCAATGTTCAAGTAAAGAATGTAAAAGTGAAAAAGTAAAAAGAATGAAATCAAATACTCCCCTGATTCGCTCGGTATGGATAATAAGGTGGCCAGGTTAAATCTTCCTCCAAGAAAATGAACAATCAAAGCTTCCCTTCCATAATATAAATCATCTTCTTGTCATACATAACCTGTGAATCCTGAGAAAATAGACAAGACAACCTCGCATAAAATCGGCGGCAACCTATATAAGTTACTAAATCCTAGAAAATAAAATAAGATATAATGCTTGTGGAATGAAGTTTGCAGATTTCCTGGAGATTATAAAACTTAATAATTCACAAAAACCATAAGACTCCGTTAGAAAAACAAAACCGGTAAAATTTCCAGATTTTTACACGTGACGCCGTCAAGTGTTAACTCGTGACGCCGTCAGAAGTGATCTGT
This sequence comes from Artemisia argyi, assembly GCA_030686995.1. NCBI lineage: Eukaryota > Viridiplantae > Streptophyta > Magnoliopsida > Asterales > Asteraceae > Artemisia > Artemisia argyi. The sequence goes on along the minus strand of CM060682.1, from coordinate 36,807,063 downwards.
AGAAATTCTTATGTTAAGTTTCCGGAAAATTTCTGGAAAAACTTGGTCTCACTTCCTGGAAAATCCTGCAAAACTTCATTATGACTCAATACAAGCATTTGACTCTAACAAATACGAATATACATGTTCATTTAATATTGTGGAGAATCATGATCGGTTTGTTTCTTAAAAACATATTTGGGGTTTCCCCTTACACTTATCTTTTGCAAAAATACTTTTAGGTGGAGTTGAGATTAGGCCAAAACAACAAAGTAAAGTGTTAGCCTTGCTATTTTATAAAAGATAACGTCACACATAAAGAAATGGACTAGATATCATACAAATAGTACTACAAGGACTACTTATGTAGAATAGGCAAACATGTAGGGTAATGAGCCTATAAATACCCCTCATGACTCTCCATGAGGGGTGTGGGAAAGTGTGTGTAAAGTTTAGTTTCATTTCATTTTAATATAAACCCTTTTCTCCACCTTTCTCTCTCTACTTTCTCTCTCTAGAAACATGGTGTATTTCGATCAACCGCGACCTCCAGAACGTGTTTCTTGGATATATCAAGTGGTATCAGAGCTAACCGGAGGCGAATCGTGGTGTTTTTGGGTGAAAAATCGTGTTTTTGGGTGAAATAAGACGAATCGGTACTGTTCATCGCCATTCTGTCGAGTTTGAAATTTTTTTCGAGTTTGGGAAATTAGTTACCGAGTTTGGAAAATTCTTATCGAGTTTGAGTGGTATACCGAGTTTGGATGCTTATCGAGTTAGGTATCTTATCGAGTTAGGGTAAGCATTACCGAGTTTGAGTACTGTTTATCGAGTTAGGCCTGTTTTTTGGCGAGTTAGGCCTGTTTTTTTTTGGCGAGTTAGCCTTGATCCCTTATCGTTCATCGAGTAAGGTTTTTCATGTTTGCTACTTAGGCGAAACTCTGCCAAATTCTTCTGAGGTTACCGAGTTAGGGAATGGTTATCGAGTTAGAAGAAGCTATCGAGTTTGGGAAGTGGTTACTGAGTTAGGTACTTTACCAAGGTTACCGAGTTAGGGGCATTACCGAGTTAGGAGCTTTATCGAGTTAGAGGAGATTATCGAGTTAGACCAAAAAAAAAGAGTTTTTTGGCGGGAAAATTTGAGTAAAATTTATTTTTTAGAGGAGACTAAACGTTCAATTTTTACGCGAGATTTTAATTTTGGTACAAGGTTGAAAATTTTGGCCCGAAATTCAAATTTTTAGGCCAAAATTCAAATTTTTTCGGTGAAATTTTGCGTAAAAATTTTCAAAACTCAAATTTTTCTGGTAACCTTAGAATTGCATTTCATAGTGATTTCCAAATTATGGGCGAGAAATTTTTCCAATTTTATTTTTGGAGGGAAAATACGAAATCACTACGAATCACCCGAAATAGAATTTCAAGCTTCACCAAAACACACCACGAATTGCTTAAACGATCCTGATCAAGAATCACATTCAAATGACAACGGCTAGTATTGGATTTTTGTGATTATGGGGATAATTCTTTATCACTTTTCTGGGTTTAAAGTTCATTTCAAGGGCATGTGTATTTATTTATCTCAAAGTCTAGGGGTGGATGGATGCATGACTTTCGAAGATACTTGTTTGGGCAAACACTAAAGATAGTGATTAAGACTTGGATTATCTAGTTATACCCGATGTAAAGAGTTACATTGTAGTGCTCACGGGTTATAACTATCACTTAAAGGAGTTACGTTGTAGTGCTCAGTGTCACACGAAGTTGTGGATAATCAAGAGGTGATGTACGTCTTATACTTGATGGTTGGTTGGTTGAAGAGTATAGAGTACTCAGAGATTCGATGGTGTACGAACTCTCTACACCGTTCTTAGTCACACCATAGTACAAGATTAAGTAACATATCTACGGGATGTTTACTTTATTGTCAGATTTGTTATATTGGATTGTTTCTATAGTCATTGGTCATTTACTAGCTGGTTGGAATTTGAAGAGGTCGCTTAAAGGTTGAAGAGAAGAGAAGCGATTGTAGATTAAAGAGAGTCATATCCTATCAACATATTCTCACAAATTATGCTTTCATGGTCTATCTACATTGCATCAGAAGTGTAAAGTACGGGTAATTTTGGCATGAACACACAATAGTATGATGATTTCGATACATCGCAACCATCAGGAGGGAGAAGAACATGCCAAAAGAAGTAGTGTTTCATCTCTAGTACGTTGGTTGATCGAGGGAATTGTGCTTACACTAAAACCGAAGAAGTACTAATGATGTGTACATCGGAGCGTATTACCAACCTTCTGTGCAATACTATGTGAGTTATGCTATGATGCTCCAAGAATGACAACCATGGTGCAAACTCATTAGTATCTACCTTATCCGCTGCGAGATGAGAAGAGAGTTGTCAGTTCAGGAGGGAGCAGAAGAAAAAGAATAAAGGCTCACTAGTTAGGAGGGAGTAATAACCTAACTAGACCATTACAGTTGAAGTTCAGAGCTACAAAGACCTTTGCCGTCAGTGTCAAAGATCATACGCCGAGATCGTCGGAAGAGAGAACTTCAAGTCTGCCTCAATATCTAGACTACAGAGACTCTGCGCTTCAACAACTTCAACATAGTTTACTATTGTTGCAATTTACATGTTTATGTGTTTATAGGTCTCATTGTATCCATTCATGTGTGACGATATCTTGGAGGGAGATTGTTAGCCTTGCTATTTTATAAAAGATAACGTCACACATAAAGAAATGGACTAGATATCATACAAATAGTACTACAAGGACTACTTATGTAGAATAGGCAAACATGTAGGGTAATGAGCCTATAAATACCCCTCATGACTCTCCATGAGGGGTGTGGGAAAGTGTGTGTAAAGTTTAGTTTCATTTCATTTTAATATAAACCCTTTTCTCCACCTTTCTCTCTCTACTTTCTCTCTCTAGAAACATGGTGTATTTCGATCAACCGCGACCTCCAGAACGTGTTTCTTGGATATATCATAAAGTATTCCCACTATTTAATTGAGAAACATGATCTACCAACAATAAAAATAAAGCATGCATACGGAAGCAAATAACAAACAAACAAAATAAAAATCACACAAAGCATGGGTTGCCTCCCAAGAAGCGCTTTTCTTTATTTACGAGTCTTGTAGCTAGACTCAAGGTCATGGGTTACTACGTGACACGGGTGAGTTCCTCATTGAGGACGTCTTTGGGATCAAACTTAGGTTTCAACTTCCTATCGGTTTCCTTAGTATGGTATGACCTTACAAACTTTTCTCCATCCGGATCATACAAAGTCATCCTTATATGCCATGATCCGTCACCTTCTTTAGGTGGCTTGTCCCACCTCCATTTACACTTGTCTCCCTCTCTTTTCCACTTATTCATCTCTATATTAATAGGCATTACGCTTAAGAACTCAATCATCTTCCTAAAGACTAAGGGGTCCTCAAAGGGATCTAGCTCTTCATCTCTAGCTATGAGTTGTTCTACCGAATGTGTCTTCTCAACGAAATCTTTTTCTAGATAAAATGGGCATTGAGGTCCTATAAAGTTCCTTTCTATCCAAGGTCCATATCTAGATGGTCTCCTATTCATCTCTACCCAATGCGGTGTCGGTTCATCATCACAATCATAACTATGCTTCTTTACATCGTACACCGACCAAGTATCGCCTTCACCTACCGCTATCTTAGACTCCTTACAATCTATCATGGCGCTAGCGGTTGCTAAAAATCCTCTTCCTACCAATAATGGGCATGTAGTGTCACTAACCATGTCTAGGACGTGAAAATCCGCTAATATAGTTAACCTTCCTACGTGAACAACTACATCCTTAATCATTCCAACCGGGTGGGTGATACTCCCATCCGCTAGCCCTATCAATACCTCCATTTCCTCTAACTTTCCTAGCTTAAGAGCGGTGAATAAGGATAAGGGAATCAAGTTGAGGCTTGACCCTAAATCGGCTAGTGTGTCGAAAGCTTCGGATCTTCCTATCTTACAAGGCAAAACAAATATACCCGGATCATCAAGCTTTTTAGGCAACTTGTTTTGAACGAAGGCGGTCCCATTTTTACCTAGTTTAAACTTCTCATATTTTTCTAGGAGGGAACTATAGTAAGGAGCACGCGCTAAGACATCAATGACGGGGCGTTCAAGGTGAAGTTCCTTGAATTCATCGTCAAGGTCTTGCGTAGGGGGTGTTTCAACTATACTTTTGACCGGTTCTATATTGGGTGTTTTGCTTGATTGGTCCTTTTGAAGAATTTGGTTTTGTTTGAAACACGTGCTCGTTGATTTAACCGAGTAGTATTGTGGACACGAAGTGGGTGACGAAACTGAAGATATGGAATTAACGTTTAGTTTCGGATTCTTAACCGTGTCGCTTGGGAGTGCTCCCATTTCTCGGTCATTGAGAACTTTCAACAATGCGTCAATTTTGGTGGTCATCTCGCTTTGCTTTTGTTTGAAATCGGCTTCAAACATAGATATGCGAGCTTCTTGAGATGCCATGAATTTAGACATCAACCCTTCAAGATTGTTGGTACTACCATAGTTGTTAGAAGGATTGTTGTTGAAAGTACGGTTGGAGGGTGGACCGTTTGGTTGGTAACGATTAGGCGGATTGGAAGAATTGAGTTGATTTTGTTTCCACCTAAGGTTTGGGTGATTTTTCCAAGAGGGGTTGTATGAATCACCGTAAGGGTTTGGCTCGGGCTTGAAAGTGTACCACTTATCTCCCGCTTCGTCGGTACGCGTGGATGCGTAGTCCGCAAAAGCTGTTCCGGGGAGTTCCACACAATCACGAGTGTCATGGGGACCACTACATAATTCGCATGAAGAAGTGATTTTGTTCACTTGGCTTGAAGGCTTAGGAGCTTCATAGGATTTCATGAGAAACTTGACTTGGTCCTCAAGTTCCATGATCCTACGGTCGGGATTGCTAGAGTTGTTCGAAGGCAAAGATATTGCCTTGACCGTTTTGTTCAAATCACGGGGATCATTCCAACTTTCGTTGTCATAGAGAGCAAGATCTTCTATGAGTTCCCATGATTGTTCCGCACTTAGATCACGTAGCTTACCACCGGCCGATTGGTCAATGGCTCGCCTCGTGGAGAGATCGATATGGTCATAAAAGATTTGGACTTGGAGCCAAAGATCTATGCCATGATGAGGGACTTTTTGGAGTAAGTCCTTGAAACGAGTCCATGCTTCATAAAGAGATTCATTTTGACGTTGTTGGAACATCAAGATGTCATTTCTAAGCTTAGTAGTTCTCCCCGGTGGGAAAAATTGAGCAAGGAAACGAGTGGTGAGATCATCCCATGTGGTGATGTATCCCGCGGGTAAACGCTCAAGCCATTGACTAGCTTGATCCCATAGAGAGAATTGGAATAGGCGTAATCGGGTTGTCTCTCTAGTTTCAACATCTAGGTCTATGGAATCTACGATTTTAAGGAAGTCCTTAAGATGTTGGTTTGGATCTTCGGAACGAAGTCCATGGAATGCACATCCGCTTTGCACCAACCGGATGGTGTCGGATCGCAAGGGGGTCACATTGGCTCCGGTGAGCTCAATGGTGTTTCGGTAGCCTTGGTGGCTAGGTCGGGAATACTCTCCTAAGGTTCGGGGCCTAAGAGGTTCTAGTGGTGGGTTTTGTTGTGGTGGGATGACGGGTTCAAAGATGTTCCCATCGTCCATGATGTCGGGTGGTGAAGAGTTACGAACAAAAACACAAAGAAATAAGATAGACTAAAGAAAACCTAAAAATGAAAATAAAATCTTACTAGAAAGGAATCTAGCAAGTAGACCTAATAAAAAGATATTCTAACCTAGACAATAACTATTCCCCGGGCTGCGGCGCCAAAAACTTGATACGTGGGAATCACACCAGGATTTACCTCTCAAGGGATCTTGAGAAGCTTACAACCCCCACCAGGCAGTGTACCTGAGCGTTGTAGTATAGTATAGTGACAAGTACCGGGGGATTGATCGTTCAGCTAGGAATAGTGTCGCTAGGATTAGAAAATCTAAATACTAGTTCTAAAGATGAGGGATGATTATTTTTGTATTTTTATATTTTTTAGAAAGCAAGTAAAAATCTCGGGTTTGAAGGATTTAGGCGGAATTAGTTGCTAGTCAACTAACCCAATACTAAAGATGCAATCAAAATAAAATACTAGAAATGAAAATAAACTAAATTAACTAAGGTTGTGAACAATAAATGGAGAAATTGTGTTTACTTAGATTTCACTACTCCCTAGATATATTTTACACGTTAATTACTTGTTATAGTTGCGTGGATGACGGATTGTATTCCTTAATACCATTCATGGGGTGGTGCACTTAATTCCCCAATCCTATGAGTGCCTACTTCACTCCTATGTCGAGCCGGCTAAGAAGCTCCTAACATGGGATCATTAGAATTTACTCATGCATTAAATACAACCAATAAAACCTAGTGCACGTCAGTTCATGTTTCCTAAGACGTTCAAGCATGTTACCAATTGGAGATCTGCCAGTTTTCTTAAGCCTAACATCGAAATCATTCATCCAATACAACCATAAACAAGTAATCAACACATAATTAACATCTACGTTTCATTAGATCCAAGCAAACACAAGATAGATCTAGCCTAGCATGATGGAATTAAGACAAGAACAAGATATAGACAACCAACACATAGACATATTGATTGAATTAAAAGAATACTTATCTCAATTACACATGAAAGGGTTCAAGGGCTGAAAACCCTTGAAAAACCTGTAAAGTTCGTACTAAGTTCGGCCTTAGGGTTTCTCCAAAACTTCTCTTTTTTTATGAATGAAAATTAGAAAACTATATATAGGAAATTGAGGCTGACGGCGTCAAGACCAAATTGGTGACGCCATCATCTCGCCGCCAAAATACTTCTCGGACTGCCTTGATCTACTTTTGACGCCGTCACGTTATAACATTTTCCAGGCCGTCACGTATTTTACTCTTGACGCTCTACCTTGTGACGCCTTCAATTCTGTACTGGGTCGTCATGGAAATTACTCTTGACGCCGTCAGGATTTTCTTCTTGACGCCGTCACCTACTGTTCCCAGCAAGGAAAATTAAGACTTTGGTGTTTTCTTCCCTTTTATGCTCCAAAAACGTCTGAATTGCTTCCTTTTCCAGATTTCTCTCCCAAAGTACCTAAAATCACAAAAGGAACGATTTAGGGCAATATTTGATCAAATAAATTCAATTCCGGGCTTAAATGACCCCCTAAAAGTGGTTCATTTTTTGCCTCATCACATCCCGTATGATTATATTTAAAATTTTGTATATTAGTGTTTGTTGACACAAAATTGCTTTATATATTTTTTATTAATCAATATGCAATTGCTTTTTGTCATTTGTTTACTAAGGGTGCGTTTGTTATGCCGCCATCAATCATAATGGGAATGATTTTGATAGTAGTGGTGGGCCTCTCGATATGAAAGATCCATACCTTACCCTTTTGAGGTATATGGAGTATGGAGCATTTCTATCATTCATTACCATAATTGTGGGCCTCTCATCTTAAACAAACACATTTAATCACTTTCATAGTCATAGTGTCATTCCAATAGTCGGATATCAAACGCACCCTAAGTTTAAACATTATCTTCTCCTCTTATCTTCTTACATTAGTAAATCAAAATCATAAAACTAGCCCGCCCATCGGGTGGGTCTTGAAGCTAGTAAGCTTATAAAGATCTACTCTGTGTCTCCGTATAATTTTTTTGATAAGCTCGTAAGCTTCGAGATAAACTTAAGCAAACAACTCTTAGTTAGGAGTGTTCATCGGTTCGGTTCTCGGTTAATCGGTTTATTCGGTTAAAAAAAATTGGGTCATAACCGAAAACCGAACCGAACCGAAAATATTTATAACCGAACCGAACCGAGAACCGAACCGAAGTTCGGTTCGGTTATGGGTCAAAACCAAAAACCGAAATTTATACTTGAATTACACTATTTATATATATATATTTTTTAAATTTAATTATATATATTTTTGGCAAAAAATAATATTTTAAGCATAAAAAATTGTTTTTTATATTAGTATAAAATTTTAATGGATATTTTTTATATATAAAATAATATAAATATATAAAAAAATATATATATTTATATATATTCGGTTTTCGGTTCACATAGCCAAACCTATATCCAAACCTTTTTAATTCGGTTTGGTTCGATTTTAACAAGTTCTGGTTCGGTTTTTTTTTCGTTTCGGTTCGGTTCGGTTTTTTGTTTACTCGGTTTTTTACCCGACCCATGAACACCCCTACTCTTAGTCAAACTTTTTGGCACAGCTACATAGGGGCGGGAGGGGGCGCCCGACCCCCCGATTTTTTTTTTTTTGCGATGTAGGGGTATATAGTTTTCGTGTAGAAATGTTTCGGTATATTCGGTTTCGACCCCCCACTGAAAATTTTCTAACTTCGCCACTAATTGACAGTATACAAATTCGACCAAATGACACCTTTACTCATCCTCATTAATCAAACCGACCTCACTTATAACAGTATACAAAATTTCATAACCCATCCCAGTTATTCAAAGATCCATCACCTGATCATCTTAAAAAAGCTTCATAACTTATCTCAATATGAAAAACTTACATTCAATTGCATTAGAATATTGCTGAAATTGTTAAAAAAATGGATTTTTTTATTTAGTTTCATGAAAACCAAATCCTTTATCTTCTTACATATCGTACTATAAAGATGAATGTTTTTTTAGTGTTTTCAAGATGGGTCGACACACAAATTTCATGGCATGGAACATTGGTGAGGTAGAGGAGAAAGTGTGAGTAATGACACGGACCAGCTGTTATGAAATTTTGTTGTTGGTGATGCAATTGTGAAAAGAAAAAAGAACAAGATAAGGTTATATTTGTGGTGGTTGTGTCTGAGTGGAAAAGGGCACACTTTTTAACCCCCTCCACAAATAGGAATTTGTAACACCCCCATTTTTAAAAATACTTGCAGCGGAATAAAGATTGGGTGTTACTTCACAGCTCACAGTTTTTCCATAGAAAATGATTATCAATTTAGTAAATCTAAAACATTTATCATTCGAATTTTATAAATATCAGAGTTTTCAAAATGAGGTCCCAGTGGTTTCAAAGTTCGTTAAATAGGTTTCAAAGTTCGTTAAATAGGTTTTCATATGATTCAGTAGTTCTCCTAAGTTTTTGACGTAGAGGTGAACAAATAGGTGACGATGGAAGTGATCTTTGAGTGATTCCTATATCAAGTTGGGGCTATGATATTTGTACGTAGGGATCTTCAGTATTCGGAGAATTTTGATTGATAGGTGATGTATTAGTATTACGGAGAGTAGTTTTGGCGTTCACGAAAGTTTTTGGAGACATGTTACTGTAGTAACCGAGAATAGTATTTTATAAATAACTTTTACATTAAAGATATAACAGTACGGATGTAATAATAATTGTGTAAGCGCAATTTCTAAACATGCAGAATAATCTTAACAGGTAATGTACTGAGCAAGGTAGTCTGCAGACACGGAAGGCACGGAGAGTGTAAGGCTATAAAATGTTTTGTTTGTAAAAACGGTTATAGTTCAGATCCAAATTAGACCTGTTTCGCTATAACCAAAGCTCTGATGCCAATCTGTAACACCCCCATTTTTAAAAATACTTACAGCGGAATAAAGATTGGGTGTTACTTCACAGTTCACAGTTTTTCCATAGAAAATGATTATCAATTTAGTAAATCTAAAACATTTATCATTCGAATTTTATAAATATCAGAGTTTTCAAAATGAGGTCCCAGTGGTTTCAAAGTTCGTTAAATAGGTTTTCGAATGATAGTAAAATTTTATAGCCTTTGTAAGAATTCCGTGCTCCTCCGTCCCATCCTTGCTCGTTATAGACCTGAGATAAACATGCAAAAAATCAACAAAAGTTGAGTGATATTCATAGGTTTAAGTTTAATAGTTGAACACAAGCTATAAGTGATAATTGCACCGGTATACAATTATAAGTTAAAAACAGGTGTTATTGCATTAAGCTCATGACACTCATCCGATTAACAGATCTCATCAAAAATGATGGATAATAGTAACAATGGCCCTCGGGATAGGTTCTTGCCAGTAACCTATTAGATTTCAAATAAAGTGCGTTTGGTAGCTTTCTCCAGCGACCAAACGGGGATTGTCAATCTCTAATAGATCTATCCACAATTATTTACGTTCACCCTACGAGTGACTAAGGCTCATGATATGAGGGACTTTTGGCAATAAGGTACTTAAGCAATAACGATATCAGGTATAGCATACCAAGAAAAATACTTGTGTTCAGTTTGTAAAAACTAGCATGTATCCCCCTCGCGAGGTTTATAAAACATTTAAATAAATAAAGGCGAGGCTATGAACTCACCTTAGTGGTATAGTGGTAAAAATATCGATACTCAGTTTACAATAAGGGAACGGCTCCACACACGACCTAGATAATATATGGCAAGTTTTAGTGTTTGATAATTTTAATGGTTTAATCGCGAGTAGTTTTGAATACGTGAGTGGATGGTTTAACGATAGTAAAACTTGTGGTTTGATAAAGTATCGTAAGTTTAGTTAAGTTATATATATATATATATATATATATATATATATATATATATAACGTAAAGTTTAATAATAATAATAATAATAATAATAGTTTGAATTAAAATGTAACGTCGTGATGTGAAATCGTAAAATGAAAAGTAAAAATAAAATATTAATTATAGTATATGGCCCTTGTCGTTTCCAAGTTTTTACACTTTTTACCCTAACGGCGTTAGCGTTTTACCGTTAGTCCAAAGTTAAATATATTTATGTTTTACGTCCAAAACTTTATAATTTTTACACTTTTCATCCAAAAGTTTATAAAATCAGTTTTTCATCCTCAAGTTTGTAAAATGATAGTTTTTACCTAAACTTTATAAAAGTGACACTTTTAACCCGAAAGTTAATAATTTTGCAAACTTAGTCCAAAACTCACCAAATTCGAAACTTAACATTTTTATTTCTCAATTAAGCTAAAAATAGCTTATTTAACTTTTCAAAACTGCTTATTTTCAAAAAGTGCTTATTTAGAGCTTATTGGGCTTTTGACGAGAAAACCAAGGCCCGTTAAGCATTTGAAATCCGTTGGGCTTACGAAAGTTTTGGGCTTGGTTTCGGGCTTATTTTAGGATGCTAAAAACATTACAAAACAGCTTATTAGGACTGCTTATCTCGTTAGCTTATTTTCAAAGGATTGGGCTTTAAGGCCCAATCGTTGTTTATTAGATTTTCAGAAAAGGTTTTAAGTCGCGATGCTTTGCATCATGTAAAGGGTCAAGACGTAATTTTTTATTACAAACGTTATACACGAAAATGATAGTTTGTCAGGTGGTTAAATAGTTTGTGAAATAAAATCATGTGCTCGTTAAGTTAAATTCGAAGATATACGTTCGTTTCATAGGTTACATGGGACGAAGTTTTTAAGAAAAAGACTTGGAAAATTTCTAAGTGTTTTACATGTAATGCATGGGTCGATGTAACGTAGAAATGTGTTTCAAAAATCGTTCATACGTGATTTTATGGCTTAAATCTTCATATATCTTGATTATTAGCGTAGTAAATATATAGGTGGGATAAAAATACGTGCATGTTGTTTATATAGATTACGAGTAATAAAGTGCAAGTGTTTGTGATGTATATAAGTAAAATCGAAGTATGCTTTTAAGTAAAAATGAAAAAGTTTGTGTGAGACTTACTACACCAAATGGTGGGGTAAAACGAAACGTATAGTCGAGGAAAAGAGGGTACGAGAGTGGAACTTGATTGTCGACTAGACCAAGGTTCACAAACAAGGATTTGTTTCTCCTAAACACCACACGAAGGACTTGTGCTATTGCCAAAGCGATTTGAAACAGCAACTAGAACTAGGGACTTAGTTTTTGTAAGCTTTGGTTTGTATGAATGTGGTAAACGAGTGTATGCATGCATGGCGTATAAATATGAAGTTTGGAGTATTCTTGTGACCAAAATTAATGATATGGGATGTTTACGTGTTTACCAAAAGTCTTGAGAGTGTGTAAGACACAACATGTTTTCCTCTTTGTTTTCTAGCTTGTCGACATACTCTTGAATCTTGATTCAAAAGAAAACGTGTGGTTTTTATTTATAAAAATGGATTGTACGTGTGAATTTGTTTTTAAAATGTTAGTAGTACTTGCCTAGAATCATAAAATAAGCATTGTGTGAGCATGAAATAGGGAGGTACAATCTTTGTTTTACAAATACATGTCGACATGCCATTTTATTATGTAAACGATTTGTAATCTTGGCTAGGACTGGTGATAACCGATAAAATGTAATATTTAAACATGAGTTTGAGTTAAAAATGGTTTTAGAACTTAATAGAAACAAACGGGGTTCAAAATGGTTTAGTTTTGACATAATTATGAAATCGTGTAATTCGTTTTTGGACAAGACACTATGCCTCGTAAAAATGTAGTTAGACTTGGCATGAAAAGTTGAGAATCGACATACTCAAAGTTGGCTAGGTGAGGAACGAGGAAGTGTAAAAATATAGAGGTGTCGTGTGTAAGAATAAGGCATACGAGACGCGTTTGTGGCATGGTCTAGTCGAGTAAACAATCATAAGGATTTTGGGCTCAAAATTTGTGGGATGTGAATAGTAACAGGCCGAATCTTTAAATTGGGCTTAGAAGTAATTAAGGGTCCGTTTGGATGTAATTAGTATTAGTAAAAAAATTTAGTTTGTGATTAGTGAAAGGTTTAGTAAATATTTAGTGTTTACGTGAGCCCGGAAGTTTTCGAACGTGTTTTGTTAAAATACGTTATGTAAGTTTGTAAATGGTAAAAGTTTATTATTCTCGCGATTTTAGACTATAGTGGTACATGTGTGAGCATCGTTCCAAGCAAAAAGGGATCATAAATATCGTAGTGATTTTAAGTAACATAGCATATTTGATAAAAAAAAATTTGGTTATTGGTAAAGACGTTATTAATTAACGAAATGATATCTTAGTCTTTGATTTACTTTTACTATTCATGGAAAAATTTACGGGAGATTACAGTACCTACCCCTCATTCTGAATTCCGTCTCGGAATTCAAGTTTAACGAAATTCCTGTATTAGGAAATTTCGATCAGAGGGTTGTCGAGAGATTTTTATTATTAAGATTTAGGAGACGTGGTTTAGTTAGACTTATTTGTGCTAGACAAGATCAAGTAACTGGTGTATTTAAGGGTTGTGAATATTGTAGGTAATGGTTATGAATAGTAAAATAACGGCTAGGTGTACTATGTCTAACGGTCGGGAATAGTGATTTCCAACGGTCCAAAATAGTGACTAACGGCTAGATTTCTACCTACAAATACCCCTTTCAAATTTCTATTTCTTCCACCAACCATTTGCTTCTCATTTCCCGTCTTCAAAATGCCGCACCTCATCACTATACTAGCGATTGTGTATGTCGTCCTTGCTGCTATCTACTTAGCGTATGTTCCAGACGAAGACTTTGGATTCTTGGTTGCGATCTTGTTGTTCGTCGTACCCCTCACGGTCCTAGCCATTACCGTGGACAAGATATGGGGGTAATAATCTTGAGTTAGGGTTGTTTTAAATTAAGTCTTTGTCGTGTTTCTATGTATTTTTAACGAATAAGGAATAAAACTTGTTTTGTTTTTAGGAATTTGTCTTGTTATTATTTTTAATGATTTGTTTATATTTATCTTTCAGCATAATTAGGGTGATTCATCCTGTGGTGGCTCTTGCTATGGTTATGTTGGTGGGGGTTTTTGTTGTCATAGCGGATCAACCTATTGAAGATTCTATGGTTTATATTGTAATTATTGTGACGTTAGCACTTCCGATGCTAATTATTTGTTTATTTATTAATTTCCATGGATTTGGATAAACTTTTCGTTATTGGAGTTTTCTGTTAGCCTTTAGGGTTTTTCTATTTGTACCTTTGTTGGCTTCTCGTCCTAATGATGAGGGAATAAGATAGGTATTTATTGTAGTTTGTAATATTTATGAATAGTTCAGTTTATCTCTATCTGTTGCTTTTACATGAAGATTGTTATTTAGAAAATCTGACATTATGATTGTTCCTTCATAACATGATTCTTCCTAAATTAGACATAGTTGATCAGGCTATGTACAATTGAGGACTAAATGATGTGATGCTTGGCTCAGTCACAGTGGTATTTATGCTTTTCTTTAAATTGTTTTAGATGGTGTTCAACGTGTTGTTTTTATAATATAACACGTAATTTCTTTTTAATAATAAAGTAGGAAATTTTTGTTCGTACTATGATGATGAGTCAGAAATTTCTAGGGTAATAACAGTATACTGTTAATTGGTAAATGGAATAGGAATTGAAATTGACGTAGATTATAATTATTTCGGAAATATTACAAGGTAGATTTTTCGATACGGTAGAAGGATAGTTGTTATACTTAGGTTACATCCATCGTAACTTAAAGTAAAATACAAGGAAGAGGTACAATCAGGAAATTTTTGAACTAGAGTTTATTTACTCACAACAGGAATTTATTCATCTGCATAAATCTAGTAATCATTCCCTGGTACGATCGGAGTCTTTGAAGAGTTTTCATTTCCTTGCAAAAGTCTTGGCTTTCCATTTTATATTGTAGTTTGGACATTTATTCTTGTAGTGTCCCCTTGCACCACATTTGTTCTTGTAATCCATTTTATATTGTAGTTTGGACATTTGTTCTTGTAGCCACACTCATCATTTTTGGTCTAATCTGAACTGCAAAACATACAAAAATACTCAGTAATGCATCAAAATACTGAAAATATTTCAAAATTGTGTTTTATATGTTTTAGATGCAAAACGAGTAAAAACAGATGAAAAACGTACAAAGTTTGCAAAATTGGCAGTTTCAGCCCCCCGACTTTCAAAAATTAACAAAACTAGTCCTTGTGCATTTATTTTGCAAGAAAAGTCAACCCAAGTCCTTTTAAAATAAAAAGTTATCAAAAATAACACTTGGGTAAAAAGTTTTGAGACTTTACACTTTTGGTCCCCGGAGTTTGGAAATTTTACAAAAATGGTCCCCGGGAAATTTAATATTGAAAAAAAATAAATTTTGGATCCCTAGGTTATTAAAGTTGTCAATTTTCATCCTTGTGATAACTTTAGAACATTTACATTTTCAGTCCCCTATGTTTTTCAGAATTACATAAATGGTCCTTTTGATTATATACACTTAACCATTTGGACCCTTTTTATCTTTTAACCCAAAAACCAAACCTGCCCAATCCAAACCTGATCCAGTAACTCACCCCTTGGCCCAATCCACTCCAAAAGCCCATTCCCCCACTTTTAATACCACCCTGGTCTTTGACCTTAGTCAACACCCCCAACCGTACCACTGTTCATCCACCCTCTTCCCCAGCTTTCACGCTCCATTGTCCCTTCCCCCTCCTCTCTTTTCACCAAACCAGGCCACCATCATTAATTCTTACACCAAACCAAACCAACCCCTCATTTAATACCTCACCTACACCACTAATACTGCCCAATTGTTATATATAGAAAAAGGCGCGAAAAGCAGTTTGAATGGTAGAGATTGAATTGGAAGCATCCAACGGTCCAAAGCAAGTGGGATATGTTCAGAGTGGGTCATAAACCCTAAAGGAAGGCTATAAGAAGGGAGTGTGAAGCAGAAGCAGAAGTTAGTTAGTTTTTATTTTTATTTAGAGTAAATTAGGGCAAAATGTAGTTTAAATTAATGTAAACTTTATAATTGGTCTTGTAATTTCTTTCTTTAGTATTGAGTTCATCTTTTTAATCCAAGCAATTTAGTCTCTTGTTTCAAGTTATTCACAGTCCAACTTTATTATTTAGACCAAAGGTTCAATTATGCTCAAATAGCTTTTAAAAGCTTCCATCCCTGTGCATTTGGTTTATTCAAGCTTATTATAGCTTGTTGTTAAGCATCAGTTGTGTTCAAAAATTAGTTTATTGCAAAAGGTCCATAAGTCAATGAAAGTCAACAAGAGGAGCAATATTGTGTTGAGGTGATTTAGCAGGATGAATATGATGGCATTTGGTTTAAAACTCCAAGGGGAGTAGTAGGATGGTGTTTTTGAGTTCCTGAGTCACCTTTGTGCTTGAATTATATGTAAGACCGTTTCGACTTTTTAATTGTCTTTGCATAATTTGCAAATTGTGGTTATAATTTCTCTTTGTTGCTCATTATTGCTTATTTATACTTGTTTCATGTTAGTTTAAGTTTAGAATCCAATTTCATGATTTAAAATATCTCACTGCTTCACAAATAAGCCATTCTCAGTTTCATAGGGACTGTTTGGATTAGTTGTATTGGCCCCTTAACTCTGAGTTTTGATTGATGCTTCTGGTTCATGTATGACATAGGAGGTCCATTTAGGCTATATAAGTCAGAAAATACATAGGTTGTTAACTAGAAAGTCAAAATCTCATTTGTCATCTTCATTCTAGTTAACTGTTAAGATTTTTAGTTCAAAACCTTATCACATTGTTGCATAAGTTTATTTTACAGCTTAATCTAAGTCCATTATAGCTTATAACTTCATAATAAGTCATCAGTGATCATCAGAAATTCACAATAGTCAAAGTTCAAGTTTATTTCAAAAAGTCAAAAAGTCCATTTGTGCAGAAATGCAAAATTTCTAGGATTTATTGTGATTTTTATGGTTGGTTTTAGAAGCTAAAAATTCTTGTGGTTAAAATAGGCCATCTCATCTTTATGGAACACTTGTTTGCTTATTTTTATGATTTTTGCTCATAGCTTAATTTGGTGCTTAAAGTAACCTGCAGGGCAATGTGTTGCCCTGCACACAGATACTCATTCTCAGACCCCATTTTCAATAGCTTGCCATGGTCTCCATAAGTGGGCCCCACCTGTTGATTTTTGGCTTATTGGAAACCCAATAAGCCAGACTTCTTGGCTTAAAGCTTATTTTGAGTTTTGTACCTTATTTCCTAGGGCTGCACCAGCCATCAAGGTTGTCCCATTTCCTGACCAACTCTGAGTATTCAGATTTTGTTCCAAAGTTAAATACCCCCTCCTTAATTTACCTGTGGGTCCCAAAGCTTGTATATTAGCTTTTTGGAAAGCTAGTTAGTTCAGCTTATTGGTTCCACACTTTCATTAGGCTTCCAATCCACACAGTGGACCCCACTGACCTCTCAAGTTGCTTCAGTGGCCTGTTTGGATTGGTAGGGTATGGAATTGCTTATTTGCTTATTATGAGCTTATAAGTATAAGCCAATGTACCTTTTAACTTCCCTTTTGTCCTTGTAGCTTGTACAAACCTTAAACAACCCCTGGTCTCAGCTTATAGGCTTATCTTAAAGCTTTTAGCTTCGACAGTTGACCAAAGTCAACTGTCAAGCTAATAAGCACTTGTAGTGCTTATTTCTGAGCTTCCTCCTAAGTCTCTTCATTAAAGTTTAATATTTTGTGTATTTAAATAGTTTTGTAAAAAGAAAACTCAAAAAAATCAAATTTTCCTAAAGTGATAGCTTCTATTTAAGAAGCTTATTGCTTAAGTGCTTATTTTCCTTAAGCACTTTATGTTTTTATAATTTTCTTAAGTTCCTGTAGTTGTAAAATAATTTATGTAATTTTTTCATATTTTTCTCTTTTCATTTAGTATTTTTAATAATTAATATTAGTATTTATTAATTAATAATTAGTTAATAATTAATAGTAATTATTTAAATAGTCTTAAAAATATATTTTCTGTTTTAAAATTAGTTTTATATTATTTTAAATTTTTCTAAGTTTTAATTTTATTTTTCTAAGCTTATTTTACATTCTCCTATTATTTAGTGTAATTTTAATTAGTTTAAATTAGTTAATAATTAATAATAATTAGATAAATAGTGTGAAAAATATATTTTAAGTTTGAAAATTATTTTTATAATATTTTAGATTTTTTCAAATTTATTTTTCATATTTTTAGTGTGATTTCACAATTAGTTATAATTTAGGTTATTTTAAATAATTAATAAGTAATTAGAAAATAGTATTTAATTAATAGTAATTATATAAATAGTACAAAAATTAATTTTAATTTTCTAAAAAGTTTATTTTATTATTAGGATTGTAAAAATGTGATTTTTATCTTTGTAAGTATTTTATTTTACTAAAACTCGCGTTTTATTTTGTACGTTCGCGTTACTTAAAACTGAACGTACGCGTTTTTAGGTTTAAATCGTTTATGGTTTTTCCCACTTTCCTGTCTTATTCTTATAGCTTCCTTAAGCTATTTCGTTGTAAATTCCTTAGTTTAATCAAACTCAAACCCTTTCCTGTCCAAATTCACCCGATCACGAAACCGTTTGATAACCATCCACACCTCGTCGGGACATAACGACCCGGGGAAACACTATATTCCGCGGAGCATTGACTCTAGGCTGTTTGACCTTGTTGACCATCACCTGGACAATTTAGGTTGACCGTTTGGAGCCAATCAAATTTTGGCGCCGCTGCAGGGGAGGTGTGCGCGCTATTCTAAACGGTTTTCTGATTAGTGATTTTGGAATTCATTCCTTTGTACATTTACCCATCCTTGTTCATATCTTTTCATAAAAAACCCAAAAATATTTTTCCTTACCCTCTATCCATTTGATTCTACCTTCTTATCCCCTCTCATGTATAATTCTAAATGACATCTCTCGATGACGATTTCTTTAAACAATGGGCCTTTGAGAGCAAAATTGAAAAACTTGTGGCCTTGTCAAAAATATCGAGATGTCGTAGTGATTATGATGGACCTTCGATTCCTATTCCCTCTCCGGTGAGGGAAATGAATCAAGAAACCGAGGTGACAAAGGACCATGTACTTCCCTCTGACGATGGAAGTGCTAAATACGTCCAACCTACGGTTATCCAAAAACCTAAGCTCACAAATGCTCCTAAACCTTCAAGAATCAATCCTGATCTTTCACGATATAAGGTTATAAGGTCATCAAGCAAACGTACAGAGCTTAGGGCAGTGACTGAAAAGAACGACTTGCCCAATCTTCACGTTTATCAAGAACCAAAACCCGAGACCATAACGGAAGTGGTGGAAATTGCTAGCTCTAAGAGCGCACCACTTGTCCCACCTCCGGATTTTATCCCTTGTGTTGGTTGTGGTGAGCCACTTTTTGGTTTGCCATGTCGTTGGTGTACATGTGTACAATGTGGTAATGATATTCAAAACGGGAGTTGTTTGTTTTGTGGGTCGAGTAATTCATTTGCTTATGATCCTAATCAAAACTCATTCAACGACTCTTCAAATTTTCCCAATTACCCATCACATTCATACGAGCAAGAATCATATTACCCAAATTTCAATAATGCTTCATATCAAGATACACCAAGCCAGACTCAACAGTTTTACTGTTGTGAGTACTGTGGTGGTCCACACTACAGTTCTGATTGTCAATCAGGAAACACGCTTGTCTATGAGCAGTTTCCTGATAACAATTATGACTCAAGCATATATGACTCACAGCCACATCAGTTTTACTGTTGTGAGTATTATGGAGGTCCACACACTAGCTCTGATTGTCGAACAGGGAATCCATTTCCTTGTAACAATTACGACTATTCGTTTCAAGACCCACCTCCACAGTACCAAATTACCCAAGCAACTCCTCAATTCCCGCAAGACCTTTGTGATGAGGTTCTTGAGGCATTTAAAAAATTTAAGGAGGGGTTGGCCACTACATCGTTTCAAGGTTCTCGTGAGAAATCAATGGCAGAATTACTTGCTGAAGAACGAGATGCTAGAAACGAATTGAGCATGGAAGAATTACTTGCTGAGCAAAGAGCGGCTAAAATACGTGCCAATCTTCGCTATGCTGCTCTTTATGATGACGATGATGACAGTGATGATGATGAAGATAACATTGTCATTATTCAAAAAGATTCATCAGATTCGTCAGTTGTAATTCCTTCCATTGAAAATCAGGGAGAAAATAATGTGACAAAGTCACTAGCCGTTGATCAAATGGAACTTGAAAATTCCATAACTGCTAGTACTTCTAAACTCCCTCAGTCTGCTATCACACCCGAAGTTCACACTCACTCTCTAAACATGGGGGATGAGCATCTTGACACTGTTCCTAATAAGGAATCGGACGAATTAATAAAGTCCAGTGTTGAGATCCTTGTCCCAATCCCGAGAGAGTCACAGGGAACTTTGGATGGTATGTGTGATATTCCTTCCACTCTTGAGTGTTCAAACGATCATTTTGAGACTTTCTCAGATTTTAATGATGATTGTACATCTCATGGAGACATTGAGTATATCGAGGCATCACTACCTCAGTCTGATGTTGATCCTCTTCTTGAGTAGTTCGCTGATGAACTTACTCACATCAATCCACTTTCATTGGAAGGTGATGATGGTCTCCTTGACTTCGAAGCCGATCTGGGAGAAATTGAAAGTCTCCTATATCATGATCTACCACTCACTTCTGATCCCAACAGTCCAATAGAGAATGTTAATCTCTTTGTTCCCGAAACATTCAATACGACTCTCACCAATCCTCTATTTGAATTCGAATCTGAATTCACTATGATTTCTAACAATCCAATCTTTGACGAGGATTGTGATGAGTCCACAATGGAACATGAGTTCACAAATTCACATCTTGTGAATAATTCTCTTCATGAGGAGTTCTCCGGCGAACTCACTCATCATATCATGACTCCTCCGGAGTTTGATATCCCGGGGGGAGATGCACTCAATCATGAGAATTTGCAAATTCCCACCCACCCTCCCGGGATGTTTTTGAGCTTACCCTTTGAAATCCAAACTCAGGCTACGGAGCCTGCTCTTAAGGAAGAAGATCAAATCATGCTTTTTATCATGGTTTTCTTCCTTTTCTTCACCTATAAGGTGACTTCTTCTCTTCTTCACTCCTTCGGGAATGAAGATACCATCTTTGACCCCGGCATTTTCATGTATCATTATCTTGAGCCGGATACTTATCTCATCGGTGTGGAACTTTCACGTGCTTCATATGTTTGTCCAAACATTTTGAATGAAAGTCCGATTGAGATTGTTTCTTCCACATCATGCTTCCCCAAGGACAAATGAATTCGGGGTCGAGTCAAGCTAGCGACTCGGTAAACAAAAACAGTAGCATGCTTATAGGGTTTTCACCCTAAGTATGGGGAGTCCCCCATGCTATGGTTACAAGAGTGAAAAAAAATGGTGTTTTCCACGCTTAGCTTGTAATGTTGCCCTTTTACGTTCAAAGAGTCGGCATAATAGCCGGGACTTTGAATATTGAGGACAATATTCATGCTAAGTGTGGGGGGGGGGGGGGGGGTATTCGCTATTCTAGCGAATTTTATTACATTTTACTATATAATACCCCCGTTTTAGCCAAAATTTCAAAAATTTTAAAAATTTTTCACTGGTGCTTCAAAATTTTTGTGGTAATTAGTCCGCCTTGTCTAACCGACAAAAGGGATTGGCTAGTCCAGGAGCAAACGACTCTTGGTAAAGACATCTCAAATCCGTTTACGGCTTGCAATTTGCCCAAAATTGTATGGTTCCTCAACTCCCCATCATCCTCAAAAGCTAATGAGTTGGCTAGCCCGCAAGATTATGGCTTGTGGTAAAGGCCGTGGAAAATCCATAATTGGTAATCAGCTCAACAAGATGTTGACTAGGTCCATCAAGAGTTGGCTAGTCCAGAAGCAAACGGCTTCTGGTAAAGACTAATCAAATCCGTTGACAGCTGGTGGTTTGCTCAAAATCACACGGTTATCAGGTGTGCCACAGTTCTTACACCTGGCTACTCCAGAAGTGATGGCTTTTGGTAAAGAGTTTAAAATCCATCAAGTTTTCAAAACAGTATTGCTAGGGACTAGCAATAGTTTAGTGTGGGGGATTGACGAGTGCTCAAACACACATCATTTTTGGTCTAATCTGAACTGCAAAACATACAAAAACACTCAGTAATGCATCAAAATACTGAAAATATTTCAAAATTGTGTTTTATATGTTTTAGATGCAAAACGAGTAAAAACAGATGAAAAACGTACAAAGTTTGCAAAATTGGCAGTTTCAGTCCCCCGACTTTCAAAAATTAACAAAACTAGTCCCTGTGCATTTATTTTGCAAGAAAAGTCAACCCAAGTCCTTTTAAAATAAAAATTTATTAAAAATAACACTTGGGTAAAAAGTTTTGAGACTTTACACTTTTGGTCCTCGGAGTTTGGAAATTTTACAAAAATGGTCCCCGGGAAATTTAATATTGAAAAAAAATAAATTTTGGATCCCTGGGTTATTAAAGTTGTCAATTTTCATCCTTGTGATAACTTTAGAACATTTACATTTTCAGTCCCCTATGTTTTTCAGAATTACATAAATGGTCCTTGTGATTATATACACTTAACCATTTGGACCCTTTTTATCTTTTAACCCAAAAACCAAACCTGCCCAATCCAAACCTGATCCAGTAACTCACCCCTTGGCTCAATCCACTCCAAAAGCCCATTCCCCCACTTTTAATACCACCCTGGTCTTTGACCTTAGTCAACACCCCCAACCGTACCACTGTTCATCCACCCTCTTCCCCAGCTTTCACGCTCCATTGTCCCTTCCCCCTCCTCTCTTTTCACCAAACCAAGCCACCATCATTAATTCTTACACCAAACCAAACCAACCCCTCATTTAATACCTCACCTACACCACTAATATTGCCCAATTGTTATATATAGAAAAAGGCGCGAAAAGCAGTTTGAATGGTAGAGATTGAATTGGAAGCATCCAACGGTCCAAAGCAAGTGGGATATGTTCAGAGTGGGTCATAAACCCTAAAGGAAGGCTATAAGAAGGGAGTGTGAAGCAGAAGCAGAAGTTAGTTAGTTTTTATTTTTATTTAGAGTAAATTAGGGCAAAATGTAGTTTAAATTAATGTAAACTTTATAATTGGTCTTGTAATTTCTTTCTTTAGTATTGAGTTCATCTTTTTAATCCAAGCAATTTAGTCTCTTGTTTCAAGTTATTCACAGTCCAACTTTATTATTTAGACCAAAAGTTCAATTATGCTCAAATAGCTTTTAAAAGCTTCCATCCCTGTGCATTTGGTTTATTCAAGCTTATTATAGCTTGTTGTTAAGCATCAGTTGTGTTCAAAAATTAGTTTATTGCAAAAGGTCCATAAGTCAATGAAAGTCAACAAGAGGAGCAATATTGTGTTGAGGTGATTTAGCAGGATGAATATGATGACATTTGGTTTAAAACTCCAAGGGGAGTAGTAGGATGGTGTTTTTGAGTTCCTGAGTCACCTTTGTGCTTGAATTATATGTAAGACTGTTTCGACTTTTTAATTGTCTTTGCATAATTTGCAAATTGTGGTTATAATTGCTCTTTGTTGCTCATTATTGCTTATTTATACTTGTTTCATGTTAGTTTAAGTTTAGAATCCAATTTCATGATTTAAAATATCTCACTGCTTCACAAATAAGCCATTCTCAGTTTCATAGGAACTGTTTGGATTAGTTGTATTGGCCCCTTAACTCTGAGTTTTGATTGATGCTTCTGGTTCATGTATGACATAGGAGGTCCATTTAGGCTATATAAGTCAGAAAATACATAGGTTGTTAACTAGAAAGTCAAAATCTCATTTGTCATCTTCATTCTAGTTAACTGTTAAGATTTTTAGTTCAAAACCTTATCACATTGTTGCATAAGTTTATTTTACAGCTTAATCTAGGTCCATTATAGCTTATAACTTCATAATAAGTCATCAGTGATCATCAGAAATTCACAATAGTCAAAGTTCAAGTTTATTTCAAAAAGTCCATTTGTGCAGAAATGCAAAATTTCTAGGATTTATTGTGATTTTTATGGTTGGTTTTAGAAGCTGAAAATTCTTGTGGTTAAAATAGGCCATCTCATCTTTATGGAACACTTGTTTGCTTATTTTTATGATTTTTGCTCATAGCTTAATTTGGTGCTTAAAGTAACCTGCAGGGCAATGTGTTGCCCTGCACACAGATACTCATTCTCAGACCCCATTTTCAATAGCTTGCCATGGTCTCCATAAGTGGGCCCCACCTGTTGATTTTTGGCTTATTGGAAACCCAATAAGCCAGACTTCTTGGCTTAAAGCTTATTTTGAGTTTTGTACCTTATTTCCTAGGGCTGCACCAGCCATCAAGGTTGTCCCATTTCCTGACCAACTCTGAGTATTCAGGTTTTGTTCCAAAGTTCAATACCCCCTCCTTAATTTACCTGTGGGTCCCAAAGCTTGTATATTAGCTTTTTGGAAAGCTAGTTAGTTCAGCTTATTGGTTCCACACTTTCATTAGGCTTCCAATCCACACAGTGGACCCCACTGACCTTTCAAGTTGCTTCAGTGGCCTGTTTGGATTGGTAGGGTATGGAATTGCTTATTTGCTTATTATGAGCTTATAAGTATAAGCCAATGTACCTTTTAACTTCCCTTTTGTCCTTGTAGCTTGTACAAACCTTAAACAACCCCTGGTCTCAGCTTATAGGCTTATCTCAAAGCTTTTAGCTTCGACAGTTGACCAAAGTCAACTGTCAAGCTAATAAGCACTTGTAGTGCTTATTTCTGAGCTTCCTCCTGAGTCTCTTCATTAAAGTTTAATATTTTGTGTATTTAAATAGTTTTGTAAAAAGAAAACTAAAAAAAATCAAAATTTCCTAAAGTGATAGCTTCTATTTAAGAAGCTTATTGCTTAAGTGCTTATTTTCCTTAAGCACTTTCTGTTTTTATAATTTTCTTAAGTTCCTGTAGTGGTAAAATAATTTCTCTAATTTTTTCATATTTTTCTCTTTTCATTTAGTATTTTTAATAATTAATATTAGTATTTATTAATTAATAATTAGTTAATAATTAATAGTAATTATTTAAATAGTCTTAAAAATATATTTTCTGTTTTAAAATTAGTTTTATATTATTTTAAATTTTTCTAAGTTTTAATTTTATTTTTCTAAGCTTATTTTACATTCTCCTATTATTTAGTGTAATTTTAATTAGTTTAAATTAGTTAATAATTAATAATAATTAGATAAATAGTGTGAAAAATATATTTTAAGTTTGAAAATTAGTTTTATAATATTTTAGATTTTTTCCAATTTATTTTTCATATTTTTAGTGTGATTTCACAATTAGTTATAATTTAGGTTATTTTAAATAATTAATAAGTAATTAGAAAATAGTATTTAATTAATAGTAATTATATAAATAGTACAAAAATTAATTTTAATTTTCTAAAAAGTTTATTTTATTATTAGGATTGTAAAAATGTGATTTTTATCTTTGTAAGTATTTTATTTTACTAAAACTCGCGTTTTGTTTTGTACGTTCGCGTTACTTAAAACTGAACGTACGCGTTTTTAGGTTTAAATCGTTTATGGTTTTTCCCACTTTCCTGTCTTATTCTTATAGCTTCCTTAAGCTATTTCGTTGTAAATTCCTTAGTTTAATCAAACTCAAACCCTTTCCTGTCCAAATTCACCCGATCACGAAACCGTTTGATAACCATCCACACCTCGTCGGGACATAACGACCCGGTAATACCTTATATTACCCGGAGCATTGATCTAGGCTATTTGACTTTGTTGACCATTCCTTGGTCAATATAAGTTGGTGGTTTAGCATCAATCACCTATATTCCATGTAGTTTTCCTGGTTATGCTTGTCAGACGTATCTGACTCTCCTCTTGGATAAACTATGGTGGCCCATTTTAGTACTACTGACATGATGTTGCTTACCAATTCCTTTACATCTTCAGTAGTCATGGTGATTTTTGATGATGATGGAGTACATGTATGGTTTACGTTGTCCATCTTCTGAAATCATTAATGAAACTTAACTTAGAATCCATCTGATGTCAGAATAATTTAAATAATGAATTCTAATTATTTCATTGATGATAGACTGAATTGACTCCTTACTGTAATCTAATTTCAAGATATGTCTGTGCTGTATCATAAATAGATAATCAACTCTTGATATGGGATTACCAATTCTAAAAACTCTCTCCCCTAGGAGCGATTTCCGGCCACCCTTTTCCCTATTCTGATCAGATCTAAACATCATCAAAACCGCCTCTCTATTATTCTATAATATGCAATCGGTTGTTGTTTGATGCTATTCTATGGGAAGGGGTGTGTCGTGATCTTCTAGTCATCACATCTACTGAAATCGCTGCCTATATTTAACCCTAATCGATCCTATAGTCGGTTCTCTGAATCATTTTTTCTTAGGGTTTTTTGTATCGTTACCCATTTAGTTACCCCTAAGATTACACTGCCTATTTATTGGGTATTCATGGTCGATTTCCAATTCCAGATTTTCACTCATAACGATTTTTTTAGTCGGTTTTTATATTGGTATGATCATTGTTTCCCGAAACCCTAATTCTGTCGATCTCTTATTTATCAACTTTTAGGGTTTCGATTCTGTTTGTATGTACATCCCTAAACGATTAATATCTTAATCGTTATAAGGGTTTTCTAAACCCTTATAAACTTTTTGTAATCGATTTTGGGGTTCTCTTGGTTCGATCGTATCCTGATGATTACTACTATTTTATTTAGATCATTCCTGGGTTGGATAAGGCTTTAACGATTATAAAACCTTTTTTAGGTTTTTACTTCCTCTTGGATTTGGTCTGCTCCTGGACAAAACCTTTTCTAGGGTTTCGTATTACTGTATGTTTGCTGGTTTATGATTTGTGTCTCGGTGGTTGTTACCCTTGGTTAGGGTTGTTTGGTTGATGAGTATTACCTGTTTGGATTGTGGTACGATGCGTGGATTGGAGCGAGATGTTTATTAGGGTTTGTTTAACCCTTGGCTGAATTGATTCACAACCTATGGTTTTTTGCTCCACGACCTGCTACAACTCTCATTAATCGGTCTTGGTATGGTTGGTGCTGGTTATCATGTTCGGGATTCTTGTTCATCGTTCATAGTCATGATGCTATATTTGCTTTATTGTATTGTGTGATCGATGCTACTGGTTTCTATGGAAGAGAGGGTCGTTTAGACCATGTTTTTGTATCAAATTCAATTTGCTATGGATTTCACTCTTATTAGGTTATCAGATTATGCTTCTTGCATAATACTAATAGAAGATGCATTGGGAATTTGATGCTGTGAGGTTGGGTCGCTTAGACCATGTTTATACTTCAAAGTCGATTTGCTATGGAAGTCACTCGTATTATGTTATTAGATTATGCTTTTAGCATAATACTAATAGAAGATGCAATTGGTTGAAGTTGGTAATTCGCGTGTTTATGATCTGGATCGCTAGGATGACTATGAAGACTTCAATTTTATTTGAATTGTGATATATTGTATTTTTATTGCTAGTCATCGTTAGTTGTATTTAGATCTGGTAGTTATAAGAATGGCATGTCATTCTTATATAGTGGTAGTGGTAGTGTCCTTAGGGACTTCGATGAGAGACTCACTCTCTTCCATTGTACTTAAACGTTTTTTATTAATGTATTTTACCGGGTGCAGGATTACTCCCCTTTACCCAAAAAAAAGGAACAAACCGATTCGTCCACTAAAATAAATTTCTCTCCATTTTTCAAGTTCTCTCTTGGAAATTTATTTTTGGACAATCCTTTGGTTTCTGGTTAATTATAGTATGTTTAAGAAATCTTAACAATTGTAAGAAATCTCACGGTAGATTTGAATAGTATTGTAGAAGTTATCATAATATTAATAACTTGACTGATCGTTTTTGTAAAACATTTAGTACAAGCTCTCTTATTAATATGTCATGGATCTACGTGGAGTTATTTGTTCATCAAGGGAGGTAACAATTGATGAGATTTTTGCATGAAAGTATGAGGATTCATTGTATGCATGCTTGATACGAAAGAAATGGTTGATTCGTAACAGAGAGATGTAACGGAAGAAAAAGGTTATTGTACATTATGATTTTTGATTACAAGTTCTGAAAGGTTCAGATTTATTGAACATTACATGAAATACTAACCAAGTCTGTCTGGTTTAGTAGTTGCAACAGGGATACTTGTAAACTTAAAATTAGTTACGCCTCTGACGTAAATATCTAATCTCTTTCTCAAGTTCAAGTTGTGCTGCTTTCATGTTTAAGAAACGTTCCTGACACATGTTCATTTGATTAGCCAACATAGTCTCTAATGCGGCAATCCTTTGACTTTGGTTTCTTGCTGTGTCTCTGGCCATCCATAGGGTCCTTTCATTGTCTTCAATTCTACCATGTGTATGACCGTGTTCTCTTCTTGCATAACGGACCCTGGAATCCAAACTTCCAAGTTCCTGGTTGGTGTTGTCCTTTATCTCCTTAATCTTTATTCCTAATTCACATATTGCTCGTCTTTCAGCATCCGCTCTTTTGAACAATGCGTCAAGGTTACGGTCGTACCATTCAAATTTTGTTGGTTGTAACCCTTTTAGCTGTTCAGTGTGAGCATCTAATATGCTGGCTTGTCGATAAACAAGAGTCCATATTGAATCAGGTGTGCTTATATTGTAGTTGGGGGAATTAGGTGAGGATAAATTATTTGGGATATCTGGTGTTGGGGAATCTGAAGTATAGGGTAACGGAGAATTTGGCTCAACATTCTTCCACGGCCTCTCTTGACGTGAACTTTGTCCAACTTCGAATGTTGCCTGACCACCAATCACATCTTCATATGATTCAGTAGTTCTCCTAAGTTTTTGACGTAGAGGTGAACAAATAGGTGACGATGGAAGTGATCTCTGAGTGATTCCTATATCAAGTTGGGGCTGTGATATTTGTACGTAGGGATCTTCAGTATTCGGAGAATTTTGATTGACAGGTGATGTATTAGTATTACGGAGAGTAGTTTTAGCGTTCACGAAAGTTTTTGGAGACATGTTACTGTAGTAACCGAGAATAGTATTTTATAAGTAACTTTTACGTTAAAGATATAACAGTACGGATGTAATAATAATTGTGTAAGCGCAATTTCTAAACATGCAGAATAATCTTAACAGGTAATGTACTGAGCAAGGTAGTCTGCAGACACGGAAGGCACGGAGAGTGTAAGGCTATAAAATGTTTTGTTTGTAAAAACGGTTATAGTTCAGATCCAAATTAGACCTGTTTCGCTATAACCAAAGCTCTGATGCCAATCTGTAACACCCCCATTTTTAAAAATACTTGCAGCGGAATAAAGATTGGGTGTTACTTCACAGCTCACAGTTTTTCCATAGAAAATGATTATCAATTTAGTAAATCTAAAACATTTATCATTCGAATTTTATAAATACCAGAGTTTTCAAAGTGAGGTCCCAGTGGTTTCAAAGTTCGTTAAATAGGTTTTCGAATGATAGTAAAATTTTATAGCCTTTGTAAGAATTTCGTGCTCCTCCGTCCCATCCTTGCTCGTTATAGACCTGAGTTAAACATGCTAAAAATCAACAAAAGTTGAGTGATATTCATAGGTTTAAGTTTAATAGTTGAACACAAGCTATAAGTGATAATTGCACCGGTATACAATTATAAGTTAAAAACAGTTGTTATTGCATTAAGCTCATGACACTCATCCGATTAACAGATCTCATAAAAAATGATGGATAATAGTAACAATGGCCCTCGGGATAGGTTCTTGCCAGTAACCTATTAGATTTCAAATAAAGTGCGTTTGGTAGCTTTCTCCAGCGACCAAACGGGGATTGTCAATCTCTAATAGATCTATCCACAATTATTTACGTTCACCCTACGAGTGACTAAGGCTCATGATATGAGGGACTTTTGGCAATAAGGTACTTAAGCAATAACGATATCAGGTATAGCATACCAAGAAAAATACTTGTGTTCAGTTTGTAAAAACTAGCATGTATCCCCCTCGCGAGGTTTATAAAACATTTAAATAAATAAAGGCGAGGCTATGAACTCACCTTAGTGGTATAGTGGTAAAAATATCGATACTCAGTTTGCAATAAGGGAACGGCTCCACACACGACCTAGATAATATATGACAAGTTTTAGTGTTTGATAATTTTAATGGTTTAATCGCGAGTAGTTTTGAATACGTGAGTGGATGGTTTAACGATAGTAAAACTTGTGGTTTGATAAAGTATCGTAAGTTTAGTTAAGTTATATATATATATATATATATATATATATATATATATATATATAATAATAATAATATATATATATATATATATATATATATATATATATATATATATATATATATATAACGTAAAGTTTAATAATAATAATAATAATAATAATAATAATAATAATAATTTGAATTAAAATGTAACGTCGTGATGTGAAATCATAAAATGAAAAGTAAAAATAAAATATT
Source organism: Artemisia argyi (assembly GCA_030686995.1). Lineage (NCBI taxonomy): Eukaryota > Viridiplantae > Streptophyta > Magnoliopsida > Asterales > Asteraceae > Artemisia > Artemisia argyi. The sequence goes on along the minus strand of CM060682.1, from coordinate 36,776,687 downwards.
AATTATAGGATTGGGCTTTAAGGCCCAATCGTTGTTTATTAGTTTTTCAGAAAAGGTTTTAAGTCGCGATGCTTTGCATCATTTAAAGGGTCAAGACGTAATTTTTTATTGCAAACGTTATACATGAAAATGATAGTTTGTCAGGTGGTTAAATAGTTTGTGAAATAAAATCATGTGCTCGTTAAGTTAAATTCGAAGATATACGTTCGTTTCATAGGTTACATGGGACGAAGTTTTTAAGAAAAAGACTTGGAAAATTTCTAAGTGTTTTGCATGTAATGCATGGGTCGATGTAACGTAGAAATGTGTTTCAAAAATCGTTCATACGTGATTTTACGGCTTAAATCTTCATATATCTTGATTATTAGCGTAGTAAATATATAGGTGGGATAAAAATACGTGCATGTTGTTTATATAGATTACGAGTAATAAAGTGCAAGTGTTTGTGATGTATATAAGTAAAATCGAAGTATGCTTTTAAGTAAAAATGAAAAAGTTTGTGTGAGACTTACTACACCAAATGGTGGGGTAAAACGAAACGTAGAGTCGAGGAAAAGAAGGTACGAGAGTGGAACTTGATTGTCGACTAGACCAAGGTTCACAAACAAGGATTTGTTTCTCCTAAACACCACACGAAGGACTTGTGCTATTGCCAAAGCGATTTGAAACAACAACTAGAACTAGGGACTTAGTTTTTGTAAGCTTTGGTTTGTATGAATGTGGTAAACGAGTGTATGCATGCATGGCGTATAAATATGAAGTTTGGAGTATTCTTGTGACCAAAATTAATGAGATGGGATGTTTACGTGTTTACCAAAAGTCTTGAGAGTGTGCAAGACACAACATGTTTTCCTCTTTGTTCTCTAGCTTGTCGACATACTCTTGATTCAAAAGAAAACGTATGGTTTTTATTTATAAAAATGGATTGTACGTGTGAATTTGTTTTAAAAATGTTAGTAGTACTTGCCTAAAATCATAAAATAAGCATTGTGTGAGCATGAAATAGGGAGGTACAATCTTTGTTTTACAAATACATGTCGACATGCCATTTTATTATGTAAACGATTTGTAAACTTGGCTAGGACTGGTGATAACCGATCAAATGTAATATTTAAACATGAGTTTGAGTTAAAAATGGTTTTAGAACTTAATAGAAACAAACAGGGTTCAAAACGGTTTAGTTTTGACATAATTATGAAATCGTGTAATTCGTTTTTGGACAAGACACTATGCCTCGTAAAAATGTAGTTAGACTTGGCATGGAAAATTGAGAATCGACATACTCAAAGTTGGCTAGGTGAGGAACGAGGGAGAGTAAAAATATAGAGGTGTCATGTGTAAGAATAAGACGTATGAGACGCGTTTGTGGCATGGTCTAGCCGAGTAAACAATCATAAGGATTTTGGGCTCAAAATTTGTGGGCTGTGAATAGTAACAGGCCGAATCTTTAAATTGGGCTTAGAAGTAATTAAGGGTCTGTTTGGATGTAATTAGTATTAGTAAAAAAAATTAGTTTGTGATTAGTGAAAGGTTTAGTAAATATTTAGTGTTTACGTGAGCCCGGAAGTTGTCGAACGTGTTTTGTTAAAATACGTTACGTAAGTTTGTAAATGGTAAAAGTTTACTATTCTCGCGATTTTAGACTATAGTGGTACATGTGTGAGCATCGTTCAAAGCAAAAAGGGATCATAAATATCGTAGTGATTTTAAGTAACATAACATATTTGATAAAAAAAAAATTGGTTATTGGTAAAGACGTTATTAATTAACGAAATGACATCTTAGTCTTTGATTTACTTTTACTATTCATGAAAAAATTTACGGGAGATTACAGAATTCTCTTTACAAAAAGCAAAAAAGAAACACACAAACTTCCTAGATAGGTTGAGATCCGGTTCCAAATGGGCAATTATGAAAAAATTGAAACGACCTCTATTCATCTTGGATGACGAGACTTTTAATTCAGTGCTTTCGCATGAAACTTAAGCCCTTTAAACTAGCCACATACTCACAATGATCCTACATTTGTAATTTTGTATGAGCAATATCAAATGAAAAATAAAATTAAAATAACAAGAATGGAAAATAAAATTATAAATATACATTTTAGACGCGCTTACAAATATGAATGCATTTTCTTTTGATTTTCCCCCTCATATCCATGATGTGGCTAAAATTTATTCTCTTTTCTCATTGTATTTTTTCTTTTCACAAGATACCTTTTCATATTTGTATTATATATTCTTCATCAGATTATTATAGGTCGGGTTCTATATCATTTCGTGTTTTATCAAGAGGATCTTGAAATTTCTACAAAATTATAATTCTCACATGTGAAATGGAAAACGAGTATCCAACTAGTACAGTTTCCATTACTTGTATGCGTAAGTGCAATTGTTTTATGGCTAATTGCTAAGAAATGTATATTACTTACCAGTTTTTGCTAATTATGTGTTGCGTACAATTTTTTTCTTCTCCATCCCTTTAATTCCGTCTTTTTCATGTACCGGGTAACTAGTTGGGTATATTGTTTGGCCAGTGTACCCCTCCCTCGTTAAATACAAGTGTGTAAATTGAAGGATGAAATAATATACACAATTGATCATCCAGTACATAAAAAAGACAAAATTCAAAAGTATTGTTATAAAGAAGAAAAATTTAGTGCGGCAGAAAAAATGAAAAGTCAAATACATTTACATGTAATTACATTTTTTTATATATATATTTGCTAAAGGTTGCCCACTGGCTACGTTATAAGGTGTAAATATGAGATAAATAATACTTCCTCCGTCCCAAATTTATTGTCCACTATTAACTTTTTTAGTATTTCTTCTTCAATTTTAACCTTAAAGATTTTTATGGGTGTTATATAATATTTGATGCAAACTATATAAATGGATTGAGTTTTAAGTGTACTTTTCAATGGTATATTTTTTATCAAGTATTATATAATAAAAAATATATATTTATGGTCAAAGTTGAGCCAGTTTGACTTTGAAATTTCAAACTGGACAATAATTTTGGGACGGAGGGAGTAAGTTTTATTAATGCTTATTAAATGCATTTTTGATTGCAAAAAGAACGTTTTAGTGTTTCAAATGAATGTTAAATGCATTTGTTTACACATTAAAGTAGGGTTGTAAACGAACCGGACGAACACGAACAAAACCTTATTCATGTTCACAAACGTTTTAACGGACGAATTTTCTTGTTCATGTTTGTTTATTAAGAAAATGAATCATTTATTTTCGTTCATTAAGACACTGAACGAACATAAACGATCGAACATAAATGAACATAGACAAATAAACATAAACTTTATAAATTATGCACAATATATTTGTTTTATAAGTGTTGTTTTTTTTTTAAATAAACCAATTTTAAAATTCTACAATTAAAATATATGATATACAAAAATAAATAAACAAATGAACATTAACGAACTTTAACGAACGCATAATCGGACGTCCACAAACATAAATGAACGGATACTAATCCTGTTCGTTCTTTAACTAAAGGAACGTAAGTATTGTTCATGTTCGTTTATTTAATAAATAAACGAAAATAAACGAATATTTACAAACTTTTTACCGAACGGTTCGTGAAATGTTTACTGAATATTTAGTTCGTTTACAACGCTACACTAAAAGGTATCTAATGGGCACTTGTTAACAAATCTTTTTGTTTAAATTCAAATTCGCACAACAACATGACAATCCCACTTTCGTCCGTGATAGCACTTGAACCATGATCTCTTTCTTGGAGGCATGCACATATCCCAAAGCCACGCGCAACCGCATTTTCCTCATTATCAAATCTCAATCTCATATGTACGTCTCCTCATGTTATATAACCCATATTCTTACTTGACTTAGCCGAGTTCTTGGTTCAACCGGTTTAACAGTTCACGACTATCTATATGAACTATAACACAAATATAAACATCTTTTCCAGTATGGATTTGACAAAACCTTATCGGGATTTTCCTTGCTATAAAACTTGTGTTAGTATTTTGGTTGGTTCCACCTGACTCGACCCATTTGTTAGTTGGCACGTTGACCCATCGCTCGTAGCATGTAGCAACTCGACTAAATATGGAACTACCTTGGATTTGGTCCTAGGTCCGTCACTGACTGGTTTAACAGTTAAGGACTATCTGTATAAAAAAAGGTCAAAGGACAATACCTGAAAGTCAACACATACCATAGGGACTAGCCGTTTAATTTACTCTAGAAAATTACACGGATGGTCCTTGTGGTTTACACATATTTCATGTTTAGTCCCTATTTCATTTTAATTACACTAGAGATACCTATTTCTAAAACTTGTCACACATTTAGTCCCTACTTTGGATGGGCCGTTAGTTTATCCGTTAAGTTATTTGCACCATTAGTCCTCCGTTAGTATTTTTTGCACCGTTAGTCCTCATTTTCTAAAAAAGTCCTCATTTTTTGCACCGTTAGTCCCTCCGTTAATATTTTGCACCATTGTCAATTTTTTTACGTTTTCGTTCATTTTTTAACATTCTCGTCCGTTTTTTTAACGTTTTGGTCCATTTTTTTACGTTTTGTCCATCTTTTTACGTTTTCGTCCATTTTTTAACGTTCTCGTCCGTTTTTTTTACGTTTTCGTCCATTTTTTTTTACGTTTTTGTCAATCTTTTTACGTTTTCGTCCATTTTTTTACGTTCTCGTCCGTTTTTTAACGTTTTCGTCCATTTTTTTCGTTTTCGTCCGTTTTTTAACGTTTTTGTCCATTTTTAACGTTTTCGTCCATTTTTTTAACGTTTATGTCAATCTTTTTACGTTTTCGTCCATTTTTTACGTTTTCGTCCGCTTTTTTACGTTTTTGTCTGTTTTCTTATGTTTTTATTTGTTTTCGCCATTTTTTTATACATTTTTTTTCTTTTTTTGTGACTAGGTAAGTATACTAAAAGAAAACTTGACATTTGATAAAAATGTTTCTGTATCGATTTGAAATCACGATTTTTTTATACATTTTTTTTCTTTTTTTGTGACTAGGTAAGTATACTAAAAGAAAACTTGACATTTGATAAAAATGTTTCTGTATCGATTTGAAATCACGATTTTGACCCCTTTTTGGTCCGAATCATCAAAAGTGTAAAACATGAAAGTTGTCCGGAATGATGTTTTACATCAAAAGTCACGAGATTTTAACATGAAAAATGAAAAACAAGGGCTGTTTACTACCAAAACTTAAGCCGTTTTCGTTCGTTTTCATTCGTTCATTATATATCAAATCGGGCTCACCGGCCAGTGTATATGTCTTAGAGGAGAAAACTATATGAACATCTTTATGTTTTCGTCCGTTTTTCTCACGTTCTTATCTGTTTTTGTCTATTTTTACATGTTTCGTTAGTTTTTTTCCACATTTTCACACATTTTAATTCGTTTTTATACGTTTTCGTCTATTTTTTCAAATAAGTTTGATGATTTACACAAGTACAAAATTTACAATAGTTTATAAGTTTATAAATTATAAATTTGGTAAAAAAATAGCTTAAGTTTTGATAGTAAACAGCCCTTGTTTTGCATTTTCTGCTTAAAATCTCGCGAATCTTGATGTAAAACATTATTTCGGACAACTTTCGTGTATTACACTTTTGATGATTCAGACCAGAAAGGGGTCAAAATCGTGATTTAAAATCAACACAAAAACATTTTTATCAAATGTCAAATTTTCTTTTAGTATACTTAAGCACAAAAAAATAGGAGAAACGTAAAAAAAATGGCGAAAACTGATAAAAACATAAGAAAACAGACGAGAACGTAAAAAATAGACGAAAACGTAAAAAAATGGACGAAAACGTTAAAAAACGGACGAGAACGTAAAAAAATGGACGAAAACGTAAAAAGTTAGATAAAAACATAAAAAATAGACGAAACGTAAAAATATTGACAACGGTGCAAAATATTAACAGAGGGACTAACAGTGCAAAAAATGAGGACTAACGGTGCAAAAAATATTAATGGAGGACTAACGGTGCAAATAACTTAACGGATGAACCAACGGCCCATCCAAATTAGGGACTAAATGTGTGACAAGTTTCAAAAATAGGTATCTCTGATGTAATTAAATGAAATAGGGACTAAACATGAAATCTGTATAAACCACAAGGACGATCAGTGTAATTTTTTATTTAGTCTAAAAAGTAAGAGGATGATAGTGTGAAATATGATAATCTTTAGATCCCGGTCCTCCTGCTACTCTCCAAACCAATAATTTCTTCATCTTCTCCTCCTTCGACGAACACAAAAGATCTCAAATTCACTCCGATCTCCTATTTATTTACCTTCCGGTAAATCTTAAACCCTCTTATGAATTCATTTAATATAATCTCACCACAATATTTACATTTACCTTAGCAGTTTAATTTGTTTAATTCACTAATTTTCTTAATTATTTTTTAGATTTGTTAATTCTAGGTTTAAGGGGAAAATACTAGATCTCAGTTTATTGTTCTACGTAGTGTGTTTGAGATTGCTTATAAATAAGCACATCATGATATACTGTTTGGATTTGTTCTTTTTGTATAAAAATGCAATAATTTAGAGGGTGTTTGGGATTGCTTATTGTTTCTGCTTATTATATTTAAGCCGAAGTAGTTTTTGTGTTATTCTAATTGCTTATTGTTAATTCTGCTTATTCTAATTGCTTATTGCAATTTTTTTTCCTAATCAAATTAATCAAAACACTATTTCGTGAAGTACATATATTTGACCAGCTTATAAATACTTATATTTAAGCAAAAAGATAATAATTAAGTAACCCCAAACACTCCCTTAGCTTTATCTCAAATAAGCACTTATAAAAGAGCATATACCACCTGCTTATTTTGTCCCAAAATAAGCAGTTTAGATGATCTTAACTTTGCAAAGTGCTTATCTGCTTAGTTTATTGAAGCTGTACCTGCTAAAGGTTAGCATATAAGCAGTTGAGCAGAAAAAATAAGCAATCCAAACAACAACAGTACCCAATCTCGCGGAATGGGTTATGGGGGGGTATGGGGGAGACTGCTTCCAGAAAGTCCTCGGGCAAGAGTCTGTGTATAAATATATAGCATGTGTGTATGTATACGCTCGTATGTAAGGGTTTAATATAAACATAGAAGCATGAAAGCAATCCAAACAACCTATAAAATATACATGTTTAACCTGTATCTGCAGTTATTGTTACGGATATTGAGTGTGACAGTTTGGCATTAAATTAACTCGGTTCTGGATTTGATTGAACTTGCAGTAGTGTTTGAATATATAGAGAAGTATGTCGATGGCTGACGAGCCGTTGTATCCAATAGCAGTACTAATAGACGAGTTGAAGAACGATGATATCCAACTGCGATTAAATTCAACTAGGAAGCTTTCTACTATTGCGCGTGCTTTAGGAGAGGAGAGAACACGAAAGGAGTTGATTCCTTTTTTGAGTGAAAACAATGACGACGATGACGAGGTTCTTTCTGCGATGGCTGAAGAGTTAGGCGTTTTTATTCCTTATGTTGGTGGAATTGAATATGCTCATGTGTTGTTGCCTCCGTTGGAAACACTTTGTATTGTTGAAGAAACGTGTGTGAGAGAGAAGGCTGTGGAGTCGCTATGTAAAATTGGGTCGCAGATGAGGGAGACTGATTTGGTTGACTGGTTTATACCTCTTGTTAAGGTTTGACTTGACGTTACTTTGAGTATATCCATTTGGTTATTGATTTGTTATAGTTCTTATATACTGGTTATTCTTGTGGCTGCAGAGGCTGGCAGGTGGTGAATGGTTCACTGCTCGAGTTTCTGCTTGTGGGCTATTTCATATTGCTTATCCTAGTGCACCAGAGCTGTTGAAGGCTGAATTGAGGACGATATATAGTCAGTTATGTCAAGATGACATGCCTATGGTTAGGAGATCAGCCTCTACAAACTTGGGGAAATTTGCTGCTACTGTGGAACCTACTCATCTCAAGAGTGATGTCATGCAAATATTTGAGGATCTTACGCAAGATGGTATGTTGTTTGCTGTCATGTTTCTTTTGGGTCCTGTCGCATTTCTGTTGAACTTTTATCATGGGTGTATGGTTTGATTGGAAATGGCAATAGTTATGTGGTGCCGCTAGTAAGTAGGCAATGGCCATGCCAAGGTGTCAGTCCACGTTGCAGATTATTTGAAAAATGACATTGTCGAGTCTCACTTAAATTACCTTTATGTTTGAATTCAGTCTTACCTTGACCACTTTGGCTATATTAGAAAAAATGCAATGAATATGCTGCCCGTAGGGCAGTAATTTTAAGCAGCTCCAGTCTGATTCATGTAGACTAAACATACAGATAAGGTTAGTTTTGCCTATGAAATAGAAGGGTGCATCTGCATCGGCATCGGCATCCCTTTTGTGTAGGGATAATACTGCATCTACATCAGTAGGATTTTTTATTTTAGCTTTCATGTTTAAAAATCGTCTATTATAGTGTAGGGAGGATACTACATCTTCATGCCGTGAAATTCTGAGTTTACAAGCTTTAAAATTGTCTTTGTCTCCTTATACTTTAAAGGTCACATATAGGGAAAAAAATATACGCTTTCCTGTTCAAAGTTGCAATATCCTGCCAAAATATGATGGCTTTGGCTTAAAGTACTGTCTGCGGTATTCAAAAATACATTTATAATGAAAAATGACCATTTTTGTAAATGAAAATCCTACTGGTTGTTGACAGCGTTTTCTTTCTTTGACAGTGCTTGCATCTTGCATAGTTGCATTGTATTTGCCTATTTGGTTGTATGATTTGTTACTTTATTTTGCTATATTGTAAGATGATTGTGACATACTAATACCCGTTTGAGGGGTGGATACTAAATGCTTGTTAAGGCTGTATCATCGATGTATTAGAAGGCTTCCAGGTTTCATGGCTAGCATCATTGGATAATGATAGCTCTAGTTGATAATCCAATAATTTATGTAAGATTAAGAGATGGCAGTTAAGGCAATAGTAACATCGAAGAAAAAAAGGATGTTTTCATAGTTACAGTATTGGTATATATATGGCTTGTCTCACATTTGCCCGATTGGAGACCATTATCATTTGACTTCATCTGTATTAAAATAAGCTCTTAAGTTCTATTATTCTCCCTAGAAGTACCAGTGGAATGCCTATCCTCTATTGATGCTCGCCTAGGAAGAATAACACTGATGGACACATGTTGCCTATAAGTTTCCTGCAATATTGTAAAACTGGCTAGGTGGCAGTCGAGCGGTCGACTACCTTGTAGCTAATAATCGGCTTAGGAGGATAGTGATTAGTGAGTACCTGGATTGGAATTTTCTGTACATAAATTTGAAAAGTATACGGATGACATACATGATACATAATACTTCAAATACTTTAAAGTTTATTAACAAAATCGATTCTTAAACATAAATCATTAACAAGTTCTTAAAACATAACGACTAATCAGTTTCGAGATTAAATCAAACCGAGTGATGTTTATACAAAATTAATTTCGTAACAAAATAGCATGAACACACTTTCGATTAGCCTCAAATTGAGTGATGTTTATTTAGTCTCCAAATTCGTGCTATTGTGGTCTGACTGTGAGAATCGGTTTAGAGAAAAATGTTGGCTAAAATGAAAAGAAACCCTAACTTTAATTGAAAAAAAAGGCCAACCAAGTTTGACCGATTTGAACCTGTTTGGCCGAGCAGGGCTGCGTAATCGAAATTTTGACCGATTTTTGACCTGGCTGACTGCCGATTCACCTCTAAGTCGCCTCTGCATATGGTCAATTAGCGACTACTCCCCGTTTAATTGGCCGCGTAGGACAGTTATTGCAACACTGGTTTTCTGTATGATCCAAGTAGTCAGTATTTTCTTAATTCTTAGTTATTGGCTTTGGACGAAGTTATCTGACGAACACTGAAATTTATTCTATGCTTTTTAATCCCCAAATGTAGATAAATATTTTTGAATAAATGTTGAAGTTTGTTCTCACAGTCACATTCACAAGATATGTTTAAAGTAATTGTTGTGATGTATATTTTGTCTTCCTACAGATCAAGATTCTGTTCGTTTGCTTGCTGTCGAGGGTTGTGCTGCTCTTGGCAAGTTGTTGGAACCCCAAGACTGTGTTGCACATATTCTTCCTGTCATTGTCAGTTTTTCTCAGGTGAACTTTTAGCCTCTCTATGACGGAAATGATCGGTAATTTCTAAATCTTAGTTGAAGTATAAAATGACTTGAATTATAAAAAGAAGGCGGGGTTGTCATTTATGGCAGTGGGGCTCTGTTGATGATGGAAAGGGGAATAGGTATCGTTGGGGGAAGGGGTCTGATTTTTTATATATATAAAATGTGTAGCCTTTCCCCGGTTGGTAGACATCAGGTTTTCCGTTTACCTTTAAGCGATAGGGGAGAGGCGAAGGCAATACATGACAAGGAGTAAGGGGAAGGGGAGTCGTTGCCTCATTGGTGGGTGATGGGGAGTGGCTGACGTGAGGGGTGGGGTATGTGGGCTGTTCAGTACATATTTTGATGCGTGCTTTTTAATTTAAATCCAAAATGGAGTTGTAAACGAGTTTCCAAATATCGCATGAAAATCTAGAATTGGAGGTTATAAAGTCAATTTACATTTTCTAGATTCTTTCCACATTTGTGTAAATGACACCAGTTTATAAGTTGATTGGTTCCTTTTGACTTCTTTTGTTGGGTAACCTCCTTGAATGTTCATCCTAATGTTTATGCTTAAGAGTCTTAAACTAATCTGATTTCTGGAGTTTGTATGGATTAAGTTATTACATGGATTGGATTTTACATGTAAACGGTTCCATTGCTTGTGCTGGGGTAGTTACCCTAGCAACTCTGTGTATTTCTTTGTGGTTTATGTTTTTGAAATGATTGTTAGGTTCTTGTTGGTAAATTTGATTAAGATAGGAGGCAATGTGATGAAAAGTAGAAGCTTACTACCTTTAACTACTTGGGATGTATTGCTAGTTTCAGTTCTCTTACTATTTTGTATATAGGACAAGTCATGGCGTGTTCGCTATATGGTTGCTAATCAGCTGTATGAGCTATGTGAAGCTGTGGGTCCTGAACCAACCAAGTATGTTTTAGTTTTCATATCTAAGTTTGTTTTACTTGAATATATTTGTTTTTTCTGAAAATGCTTTATTAAGTGTCTTGATGAACCTATACTAGACAATCATTTACTGAAATATATGTTAATTTGGTTTTAATTGTGATAGGACTGACTTGGTTCCAGCATACGTGAGGTTGCTTCGTGATAATGAAGCCGAAGTACGTATTGCAGCAGCTGGCAAGGTCACCAAGTTCTCTCGTATCCTTGGTCCAGAACTTGCAATTCAGCATATTCTTCCATGTGTCAAGGTAATATTATTGTGTTAGTATCTATTATTTAAGATTTAATATTTTTATATATTGGTCTTCTCATCTCTTTCTACAATGTGGCATGTAGGAGTTGTCTTCAGATTCGTCTCAGCATGTTAGGTCTGCTCTAGCCTCTGTTATAATGGGCATGGCCCCTGTTTTAGGGAAGGTAATATATCTCTAATACTCTTTCATATCTTGTCTTACTTCGTTAATCTTTCATATCTTGTCTTGCTTCGTTTATGTTTATTAGACAAATATATTTCACATGTCTATGCCAGAGTATATGAGTTATAGTTTTTTTTTTTTTTTTTTTTTTGGTTGTAATCTATATCAGCCTTTATGATCTTGATCTAAATATCTAAAGTAGACAGTTTATGTTATGTGATGATGCTAATAATACTAGTTATAATATATATTTTTTGTATAATGCAGGATGCAACTATTGAGCAACTTCTCCCTATCTTTCTGTCACTTCTGAAGGATGAGTTTCCAGATGTGCGCTTGAATATCATCAGTAAGCTAGATCAAGTGAACCAGGTATGCTGCCATTACAATGAGTTTTATATGTAGTTTTTTTTTTTTTTTTTAATATATATATATATATATATATATATATATATATATATATATATATATATATATATACCAGTTCATGGGATAGCTGCTTGATGTTTTTCTGCCGTGTTGTCACAGGTGATTGGAATCGATCTTTTGTCCCAATCTTTACTTCCTGCAATTGTGGAACTGGCTGAAGACAGACATTGGAGGGTCCGATTGGCTATAATAGAATACATACCTCTATTGGCAAGTCAGTTAGGTGTCGGGTTTTTTGATGATAAACTTGGTGCCCTCTGCATGCAATGGTTACAGGACAAGGTATGCACTTCGCCACACACACACATACACTGATGACTGATATACACATTGAGGCATATGGGGTAATGGGGTATATATGCAGGTTTACTCCATTAGAGAAGCTGCTGCTAACAACCTGAAGCGCCTTGCAGAGGAATTTGGTCCCGAATGGGCAATGCAACACATTATTCCACAGGTACAAAGTGGTTTACCGGGAATGCAGATAATCATTAGGTTTTGTGTTTTTTGAACTGCTAAGGGTTAACGACAAAATCATTTAACTTTTAATACTTTAGTTTACCCTTTTAACTTATTTTGTCCTGATATAGTCACTTAACTTTTTTCGTGGGTCCATTTTCAGCAAATTTCTTTTAGTGCAAAAAAACTGTTTAAGGACATCACCGAAAGATAAAAAATTGGGGGACTTGATTGATTACATAATGAAAGTTGGTTGGTTAAGTCGAACATTAAAAAACACTTGGTGGTTTTTCCATTATTAACCTTTTTTTCTTTTTTAATTGAGAGCATGTGTTGGTTTCATGGCAGGTTTTGGAAATGGTCAGCAACCCACATTACTTGTATCGAATGACCATTCTTAGTGCAATTTCTCTTCTTGCTCCTGTTATGGGCACAGAGATCACCTGTTCTAAGTTGCTTCCCGAGGTCGTTACTTTAGGCAAAGATAGGTAATAGTTCCGATATATGGGCAATGCAACACATATGTGGGGCTTAATAGTTGGGTTTAGTAGTTGGCAATATATGATATTTACATGTTTTTCTTTGCAGAGTGGCAAATATCAGGTTTAATGTAGCAAAGGTCTTGCAATCTTTTATTCCTATTGTTGACCAATCTGTAAGCAACTTTTTTTTTCTTTTCTTTATTTTATCTGATTATGTATCATCATCATCTCATCCCTCTTATGGATGCGTTATAAAATCCTGTTATGCAGACGGTGGAGAAAATCATTAGGCCTTGCTTGGTTGAGCTGGGAGAGGATCCAGATGTTGATGTCCGTTATTTTTCAAAAGAAGCACTTCAAGCTATTGATCAAGTCATGATGTCATCTTAGAGAACTTTTCTTCCAAATTGGTGTCACTTTAATGGCCATTGTTGTAGTACCAATGTGCCCTCTATATAAACCAAACATAGATACCATAGTCCATGTTTCCCATCTTCTCCCTTTGTCCATTTCGGTTACGGTTTTAATTTCTTTTTGAAAAATTAGCAGACGATATCGTGTGTCATGACTATGGATGCAGATTTAAGGATACTTGTTTTTGTTATTTAAATCAAGTCGTTTGTTGTCATTGTTATGTGCTAATTTTGATAGCTCAATCAATCAAGAAATGTGCTGATTTTTGGCCGCATTGTTTGATTAGTTTTCTGTATTATAACTTTGGCTTCGGATTTATCCATTATGTAGTTGCATCGGATAATTTTAAATTTTGAGTTTACTGGAATCAGCAAGTGTTGGTTGACCAAAATATTGTATGAAAGAGTTGTATGTTTCTTCATGTAAATGTGCGTGAACAAATTTATTTATTTATGTATTTTTTGATGAAGGACTTTATATATGACAAAGTTCACTTTGTTTCTTAAGTTCGTGTGAAATATATGACAAAGATCACTCGTTTCACTGACCTTTGAAAAAATTGCACAAATTGCCTATTTCTTGCTGTTAGTAGGTTATAGAAAACACAAATAGTACAAGAGATGATGTTATTGCAAATGTTATACAGGGAAACACTACATTTATTTACAAGTTCCAACATTCTTATAACCAATTTGTTATACTCGATCAATATTCAATACGATGCCATGATTACCAAGATATAGGTTGCGCGATCATCTGCTATTCTTTTTCTTGATGAAGGACTTGATATAAGAAATCATTTCTTGAGTTATCATTTGTGAATGTTGTGATTTGTCAAGGATTTGGAATGCATGACCAACACCTTTATACACCACATATTCTACTTCAATCCCTGAATCTCTCAAAACCCCACAAAATTCCATATTCTTATCTTTCACAATGTCCAATTCTGACACACATACCATGGTGGGCAAATATGTCATTTTTGCCAAGTTAATTGACCCTTTTGCCCTTGGGTTGCACCATGGATGGTCACGGTTTGTTCCCTTCGGTAATGATAGTCTCCAGTATGTGTCTGAGGTTGTTAGAGTTAGTGCAGAGCTCGGTGAGGATACCATGAGAGTTTCTGAATTTGTTCTTGATTCTCCACCAAAAAAAGGTTGGATTAGAATGTTACCTTTGAATACTAATGGTTTTAGTTGCGCCCAATTGGCGCACAATCTTAATGTTACATTATGTACGATATTGCCGCCAGCACTATCGCCTCCCAAAAACACGTTGGAGAGATCACATTGCTTTAGCCACCATTTGGTGGGTCCACTTATAGCTTGTTGTTTCACCCACATGAGAGCCTTTTGCCCATCCTCATAGGCAGCCGGGAGAGGGTTTTCTGGGGCTAAACGGTAATCTATCGACATGATTACACAACCTGCTTTACTAGCTAAACGTGCAAGAAACTCATGGTAACACCTCCATGCGGCTGAACCAACACAAAACCCTCCCCCATGGAAATAAACAAGCAAAGGAAGCTTTTTATTGCCTTTTGGGACGTAAAAACGTGCCCAAATATTTGTATACTTGTCGATTACCATATCTCTGCATGTTACCCCAAGGTCAACGGGTAGCACGCATGGCACACGTGGAACGATCTGAGATCTTTCCACGTGTCCATCTTTGTAAACCCTAATTAGGCCAACAATTTCTTCAACCAAGACTTTAGGGTTTTGAGGGTTTTTAGCAACTATTGGAATGCTCAAAGCTGAATCTAAGCTTACGATGGCCATTCGTTTTCTACCCATATATTATATGATGTTATCAAATGAAGAGAACTTGGAGAGAAAGGTTAAAAATTTGCTCAACTTTTGTCCATTGCATCAAATATATAAGGAGGAGACATCTACAAGGATATGATGGACTTCATCCCCTTTAGGGCATTATGGGGATAAAATATTGTGAAAAATCTACATCCGCACAGGCCAAGCAAATGGAAGTTGCCAAGTGTCTTAAAAGGAGTCAACTTTGATGGGGGCACATGAACATTATTGGTGATTTGGAACTACACACATTTTAAACACTTAAAATATTTACTACAATATTCAAGTGTTATAATGCACATTATAAATAGTTGTATTTTTGGCTTCGTTATAAATTATTTGACTTATGTTTTTGTTGACTCACTCATTACTTCTAATGGAAGCTAAAAAGAAGTTTACAATATGTATGGAGGTCACATACCTCAATTAGTATAACACTTTGCAGCAATAGTAAAACTGTTGAATTTTGAGTTTGGAAAGTCTGAACTTATATATTGTGATAACTTAAACAACATTAATTAACTTTTGGGTCATTATAGCATTTAGTTTCTTCTTAAAATAACAAAAGATAAACCTGTGTTTTCAAACTGTGAAGACATAAAAAAAGTTATTGCTAAAGATGCATGTAACTGTGAAAACAAGTGGGGTATGCATTGTTGACATAAGGGTACAAAAAAGACAAGAAAACAAACGAACAATGACAATATAATGAGTTGACATTATTGAAAATAATGTAGCAAAGTGATAAAACCGAAAGAGGCCTAACTTCAGGTTGTCCCCCAATAACATCTTTTCCATCAACTTTTGAGTACCCTAACTCCATTAATCGAATTCTCTCTTGACTTCTAGAGTCATTTTCTCTATGTGTGGGCAGTGTGGTACCATGTCATAACTTATTAGTCATATAAATCATCATGCATGTAGGTTATCTTTTATTATAAGTTAAGTAATGCAACAAAGCCTGTAAAGTTCCCCGATAGTGGCTGATCAGTGGTGGGATACATATCGTAAAATGGAAGTTCTCGGTTCAACTTATGTGTACAATTCCTGTCTATCTCCTAGATATTGGTTGCGAGCTGAGACTGATTCGTAGAGTCCACCAAAAGACTAATTTCCCTATTAATAATAATAATAATATAAATAATAAAATAAATAAAAATAAAAAAAATCGTGCAATCAATCATGCACAAGTTATGTTCTGCAAAAGATCCATTTATCAAACTTTTCCCAAATTATTATTGTATGCAGTCAGCTTTATAATATCTTGTTTTATGCATGGAACTTGTGTTTTTGTGATATGGTATGTATTTGGACCATTTAGATTCGCACCATAATAATTTCTATTGTATGTATAGTCTACATATACTACAATAGAACAATAACACAAGTTGACCATACAATAGGATAGAATAGTAATTTTAGTAAAGTTGAATACATTATACGGTGCAATGCCATAAAAATATTTATAACATGACGTAAAAATGCATGAAAACATTATACTCGACGTTTTTATACAAAAAGAGTGGTTTTTAAAATGATGATTTGTTTGTAAGGAAGAATACTTTAACTAGGTGATAATTTAGCTGGGTAGCCGCGCGTTGCGGCGGGTGTGTTTTGTGTTTTGTATTTTGTGGGTTGTACGGTGTAATTAATAATTTTGTTATTTGAAGTATGCATATGTTTACTTGGAAGCATAATTTGTTTATGTTTACGGATATATATATATATATATATATATATATATATATATATATATATATATATATATATATATATATATATATATATATATATATATATTTTTTAATATTTTAAAAGAAACAAATTTGTACAAGAAATTTTTTGTAAGTGTATTACGTAGTATTTTTTGTGTTTTTTTTATTTTTATTTTTTTGAAAAAACAAATTTTCATAAGGAAATTTATGTAAAAAAAAAAAAAAAAAAAATCTGTAGCGACACGTGACGGAAAAAAAAAAAACTGTAGCGAGTACTGTAGCAAGCCTGTAGTTGCTACAGTGCTGCTACAGTAAACGTTTCTGCCTTTTAGTATATATAGTAATTAGTACCACTGGGGCATTGGTCTAGTGGGTAGGGCTTTCATTATTCAGTCAATAGACTTGGGTTCGAATCTAATCCCTAGCACTTTGCTTTCAGATAGGTACCCATCTCCCCAAAACTTATAGGCTCACTAGATAGACTTTGTGGATAATAGCTCGAGAGTTCAAGAGTCTCGGCTCACTCTAGTTGGTACCCCACTAAGCAAGGAGAGTTGCCCGGAGCTATTCCTTGTGGGGTGGACAATGTCTAGTGCCAAAAGACACCCAAGATTAGAGTGTCCCTGCCAATGTAAATTTATTTGGAATGGTATATATATTAGTCGTTTTGCTGTATAAAAAGCATAACTTTTCTTAAAAATATTAAATGAAATATGATTATATTCTTTTTTAATATGTGTATACCAAACACAGAATAAAAGTATCCTTTCTATTTCATCTTGTATTGCTTCACCATTTGATGTGGATGTAGTTGACTATCTTCCTCAGGTTTGGGACATTCCTGGAAAATGCTCAAATTGGAAGAATATTACATATTTCTTTATTCCATAAGTCCAAAAGACCACCCAACAAAGTCAAACAACTTTTAGGATAGGAGTGTGTGTGGTTAAGAGAAAAAAAAAATGTACAGTAGTACATAAAAACGCATAAGTATTATTATATATGATTAAATAGCAGTTCTTAGAAGAAGAAAAAAAGTTGGATAACAATTTCGGAAAATATGATTAACGAGGATTTCAATTCAAGCGTTGCGCAGATCATTTGTATATAATAGTACTGTATGTGCATGAAGAGTAAATTTTTAATGGGAAGAAGAGAGCTTAAAGAAGATACATTCGGCTTAGCTTATAAATTGACGGTTTCTAAACAATACCGGATCAACATTTCTTACAAATTTTTGTCTAAAAATGCTAAACAGCTTGGTCTAGTGAACAATACAACTATTTTTTTTCCGGTCACATTTGGCTTGATAGGCTCGGCTTATGAAGGTATTAATGCTAAATTGCTAATAATCAGTATGCTCTAATCTCTTATTTCAAGTTTTTGTTTTTATAAATTTGATATTTATAATTTTTTTCTCTATAAGTTTGTATACCCCACCCCGACCTGATTGGGTATATTGTTATTGTTGTACTAAAAGTATGAGCAAGTCATAGAAGACTTGATGCATTTAATGCAATTAAATTCTTGGTGTAAAAATCTTTTGAAAAATCCCAAGACTCTAATGGTAAAAGCTTTTAACATTATCTTTTTGGAATGCAAGAGTAGCTGAGTGTATACCTTGATTAAATAATGATATAGTACAAAGCTTCAAAGACTTGAAGAAGTAGAAGTCATTGAAAAAAGCTATTGAAAAAGCTCATATATGCAATGTAAAAAAGTCTTTCAAAGATTTTACCGAATATTAAAAACTTTAAAAAAACTACGCATTATAGATGCTCTAAATTGATCAAAGTATGACCCAATTAGAAAATAATTAGCTTTTATTGTTTATTTATATTTAAATATAAAAAAGTAATTAATAAAATATTAATAAATAAGTAAAGATGTAATTTTTTCAAATAATAAAACGATTATTTATTTATTTATTTTTATTTATTTCTTAATGAACGTGAAAGGAATACTCAATTGAAGATAATTAGAGAGAAGGGTACCATGGGCTGTTAAGCTTGTGCCATGGTACCAACCAAGAAAAGAGGATGGCGCACGACACCGTGGGTGGCGCCGTTGGCTGTTGCGCCGTGGTGGCAGCCCACGCCGTGAAGGTTTTTTTTTTTTTTTTTTTTTTTTTTTTTTTTTTTTAATCATGTTCTTTGTAAAAAAAAAAAAAAAAAAAAAAAAAAAAAAAAAAAAATACTACTTAGATAGTAAGTTCATGTAAGATTTTAACAAAATAAAAATACGTTAAACATTAAAACGAAAATACATTAAACATAGATACGTTAATTAAACCATGAAACAACGAAACGGAAATTGAAAGCCCTAAACTACAGTACGATAAAACTACGATTCAGTAAAACGAATCATCCGAGACCCAGCCCTCGTCACTTGAAGCACTCGAATCGTCATCACTCGTTGACACACGGGGCAATTCATGTGCGATTCGATATGCACAACGAGCTTCTCTGCGAGCCCGTTTAGCTAACCAGTACTCCTCACGAGCTCTTCTCTCCTCTTCTTCCTCGGCCTGAACCCTCAACAACTCTTGCATGTCTTGCTCGTACAGTTCATCCTCAGTCAATGCCCGTGGTGGTGGATTGTTTAAAGTTGGAAACAGAACTTCAGGTGGAGTGGTTTGTGGTGGAGTGTCATACTGGAAAACTAGATACAAATCTTCAGGAGGGGTGTTGTATTCTGAACCGTTATTTGGTGAATTGTGATTAGCCATTGGTTTGAGAGATAATGTAATAATTCGCAATTTCAGGTTAACTTTTATTCCCGAAAATTTTACTATTCACTTTTACTATTCATTTTTCCCGAAATTTCCCCGAAATTTGATTTTTGTTTCTTGGCCTCGAGTGATAAATCATTTCCATGGCAAATTAAAAGTTTGACACTCGTCAGATCATTTTCGTGAAAGTTATTAAGGAATTACACGGAATTACACGTTTTAGGGTAAAACGTCATTCAAAAATTCTACGCACAACGAAACTCGACCGCGTTAAGTGACCCCGCATCAGAAAAATGTTTGACACACTCATGATTTATTTGAGAATTAATCATGACTGTGAAAAACATGACCAAAATAAGCCTCGGCCGTGAAAAACTTGAATTTTCAGTTTTTAAGCACTTTTACTTAGCCGTAACCTTAGCCTATACCTGCACCGTGTTTCTAAGATGATTTGAGTTTTCAACTTATTAGAATAAGTCAACATATTTTTCCCTCCTCCTTTGACCAAAAATCATTCCTTGATTTTATAAATCATTCCTTGATTTTTGGGCTTACGGTTTTAAGTTTAGAGACATTAAATACCAACCGACACTAGACTGAGCCCAGCCTAGACATTATAAGTCATTTTAAGTCATTAGTATCCTATTAGAAAAGTTACATTTTACTTTTCTCAATTTTACGCAACTTTCGTACGTTTTACGTATTACGCGTTTTAGACCCGTGTTTCCAGTTTTAGCAGGATTTGAGCACCCCAATAGAACCTACCACTCATTTTATATTTTATTATAGAGTATATTGATAAGTTCTAGCATATTTATAAGTTTCAAATTTTTAGGATACCCGGTTTTAAGTTTCATGACTTAACGACTTACCGTTAGTGATTACCGAGACCAAAACTGACTCCATAAAAGCAAGATATTATCAAAACTCATATCTAGTCATCCAAGATAGACCTTGGACGAAATTTATGCTAAGTCACAAGCCTTGTTGGCTTGTGATAGGTCTTGATCACTTAAGATAAGCCTTGGACTTTTAGAGTACATATATATCAAGTAAACTTGGTCACCAAGTTTAGGCACCTTCCTAACCTCCTCATCCTCCTATAAAAAGCTAGCTCATCCCTTCCTTTCTCTTCATTCCAAACACTCAACAACAATTCCATAAACCATGATCCTTTGATCTTCAAACTACAAGTTACACTACAAAGTTCAAGGTCTTAGTATTCTCTACCTAGTTCATAAGTTTGTTTGGTGATTCCATGGTTGAATTAGGAGCTACACAAGGTGATTAGGGGCTGAAGTTAATTGGTTTTCAAAATGGTTATAGCAAGGATTACAAGAGTTGTGGTGAGGGGTTTGCAAGCATAGGTTTAGTGTCCTAGTTCATACTTGACTTCGTTTCTTAAGAGAAAGCCAAAAGTTGTAAGAAACCCTTATACACTTTCTTGCTCCATATCATTTTCATACTTATTATGTTTCTTTCATGCTATAAATGGTCTTTGTATTATGCTCATGATGTATAAAAACTAGTAAAACAAGTTATGAAAACTATATATTAACTTATGTTATTTAAACAAGTAAACTAGTGACTTTTATGGAGAACCACGACCAAAATAGTACAACTATGATATTTGACACTTAATTACTGTTAAAGAGGACTTAACAAGGAAAACATAGCAATTTGAATCACCCAAAACGAGTACACGAGTCAAAAGATACGGCCATAAGAAGTTAGCGAAACCAAAACGCCGAAACTGCTAATACCCTACTGTTTGCATTCTGCCATTTTGAAAGTCACCCTTCTGGCCCGATTCATCAAAAAGTTAAAACACGAAAGTTGTCCGGAACGACGTTTTCATTCAGGAGCAAAGAAGCTCGAGCCCTGAAAACGCTTTCTGAGTGATAATTTTCTTCAAATTCTTAATAGCCCATTTTTAGACCAAATTAACTATATAATGGTTATAATTAGATGAGACCAAGAGGTCTAATGACCTAAAGCCAAGACCACAACCATGGCTAAAGCCAAGGTTGAGTCTCAAGACCATGGTAACAATGACCAAGGTCACGGCAAAACCACGGCTAAAGACCATATAACTTTTAAAGATCAAAAAGCTTATATATATATATATATATATGTTATCAAATACTACAATAGTAGGGAGCCTCATGTGAGGAGTTCATTAAGTAATTCGTCGAGATGAGTTGTGGATTTATGAATTAAAGTGTCCTGGCTCCTCGAACGTTTACTCCATGACTTCTGAATTATGTCGGCCTGAACGGCAGTAAGAGATATACAACCTATACATGTTTCATAAACCATTTATATTCAAAGACTTACACTATATACTAAGTACTACATCATGAACATTATGCAAGACATATATAGGCAATTCTTCATATTCTTAGACGTTACTCCAAACCTAAGTCGCAACGTTCTATTATAGGCTGCTCTTAGAGACTTTCACGATTCGACTACCACTTTCATTTCTCGTTACATAGCTTAAGGTGAGTCATAGCCCCTACTTTTTCATACTTGTTTTAACTCTTTGGGGGAGATACATGCACAACTACTTGCTTACTTGTACAAATATTCAAAACATTTATACATGATTGTCTTATACTTGATTGCATTATACTTGATTTCATACATGCATGACTGTTTTATACTTTGGGAAGTGGCTCCCAGTAATCTTTTATCTTTGGGAAGTGGCTCCCAGTAAACTTTTATCTTTGGGAAGTGGCTCCCAGTTTTCTTTGGGAAGTGGCTCCCAGTTGTCTTTGGGAATTGGCTCCCAAGTGAGGTCTTCGGAGATGAAGTGTAGACTCATGACTAATTGCTTAATTGTTTTGATGAACTTATACTTGTCTTATTCATACTATATATGTAGCAGTGGGTTGTGAACACACAGGTTGCAAGTCTCTTATGGCGGGACTTGCAACTGAGTGGATTCATGATGCCTTTGCTGTGCGAATATTTTTTATATGCTTTATTTATTAGACAAACTTTATGAACTCACCAACCATTATGTTGACACTTTAGCATGTTTATCTCAGGTTAGTAAGGCGATAGCTAGTGCGTGGAACTTAGAGTCAAGCTGCATATTCTGAAGACTTACGCTTTTATCATTTACCATTCAAAACATTTTGTATACATTTATGTATCATACTTTGGAATCTCATGTTTGTAACTTTGAATTCATTAATCGAATGGTAACTTTTCAAAACGTCTCATTTAGAGTTCGTTTTATATAACTTGTACTTTGTATTATGAAGTAGCACCCCTATGACACAGTCTTCCGCTGCGGTATTTTGGGGGTGTTACAGATTGATATCAGAGCCTTGGTTATAGAGAACTAGGTTGCATTTAGTGCCTAGACTATAACTGCTATATACGTTAGGACTCTCCTCTTTATTTGCCTTACACACACTACATACGCATACGCTTCTTGGTAGTTGTTGGTTTAGTTCCACGCTGTTAGATGATGTGACTTTAGTATTATAAAGAACCCTAGAGATTCGTCGAGTCATTAAAAACATGGAGCTCAGTAATAACTAATTATTTAACTTGATCTTGTGACAGTTCTTGTTTGATGAGACACAAGATTTGAGTTTAATAATATTATTGCTTAGCTTTAGGGATTTGATGACTTTATCATCTTACTATCGGCCTCAGAAGGCGGATTTTGTGTCGGAAATTCTTAAGTTGGATGTTTTAGAATCTCCTTATTTAAATGGGTTAGGACGCCTCTTCATTTAAATAAAGAAATTGTAAATCACCGAACCATAAGTTTATGATCCCTTACTTACATAAATTTGGACGCTTCTTTATGTAAGTAATGTGTTATAAATAAGTGGGCTTAATTGTAGTTGATACAACTCCTTAACCCGAACCTTAGACAAATCAGAGTGAACACCACTATTTTAGAGATCCTAAAATCCCGAATTCTTTTAGACACACCGTAAGTAGTTAACATCAACTGAACTTCGGGACGAAGTTCTCCTTAAGGGGTAGAGACTGTAACAATTCGCAATTTCAGGTTAACTTTTATTCACGAAAATTTTACTATTCACTTTTACTATTCATTTTCCCGAAATTTTCCCGAAATTTGATTTTTGTTTCTTGGCCTCGAGTGATAAATCATTTCCATGGCAAATTAAAAGTTTGACACTCGTCAGATCATTTTCGTGAAAGTTATTAAGGAATTACACGGAATTACACGTTTTAGGGTAAAACGTCATTCAAAAATTCTACGCACAACGAAACTCGACCGCGTTAAGTGACCCCGCATCAGAAAAATGTTTGACACACTCATGATTTATTTGAGAATTAATCATGACTGTGAAAAACATGACCAAAATAAGCCTCGGCCGTGAAAAACTTGAATTTTCAGTTTTTAAGCACTTTTACTTAGCTGTAACCTTAGCCTATACCTGCACCATGTTTCTAAGATGATTTGAGTTTTCAACTTATTAGAATAAGTCAACATATTTTTCCCTCCTCCTTTGACCAAAAATCGTTCCTTGATTTTATAAATCATTCATTGATTTTTGGGCTTACGGTTTTAAGTTTAGAGACATTAAATACCAACCGACACTAGACTGAGCCCAACCTAGACATTATAAGTCATTTTAAGTCATTAGTATCCTATTAGAAAAGTTACATTTTACTTTTCTCAATTTTACGAAACTTTTGTACGTTTTACGTATTACGCGTTTTAGACCCGTGTTTTCAGTTTTAGCAGGGTTTGAGCACCCCAATAGAACATACCACTCATTTTATATTTTATTATAGAGTATATTGATAAGTTCTAGCATATTTATAAGTTTCATATTTTTAGGATACCCGGTTTTAAGTTTCATGACTTAACGACTTACCGTTAGTAATTACCGAGACCAAAACTGACTCCGTAAAAGTAAGATATTATCAAAACTCATATCTAGTCATCCAAGATATACCTTGGACGAAATTTTATGCTAAGTCACAAGCCTTGTTGGCTTGTGATAGGTCTTGATCACTTAAGATAAGCCTTGGACTTTTAGGATACATATATATTAAGTAAACTTGGTCACCAAGTTTAGGCACCTTCCTAGGCACCTTCCTAACCTCCTCATCCTCCTATAAAAAGCTAGCTCATCCCTTCCTTTCTCTTCATTCCAAACACTCAACAACAATTCCATTAACCATGATCATTTGATCTTCAAACTACAAGTTACACTACAAAGTTCAAGGTCTTAGTATTCTCTACCTAGTTCTTAAGTTTGTTTGGTGATTCCATGGTTGAATTAGGAGCTACACAAGGTGATTAGGGGCTGAAGTTAATTGGTTTTCAAAATGGTTATAGCAAGGATTACAAGAGTTGTAGTGAAGGGTTTGCAAGCATATGTTTAGTGTCCTAGTTCATACTTGACTTCCTTTCTTAAGAGAAAGCCAAAAGTTGTAAGAAACCTTTATACACTTTCTTGCTCCATATCATTTTCATACTTATTATGTTTCTTTCATGCTATAAATGGTCTTTGTATTATGCTCATGATGTATAAAAACTAGTAAAACAAGTTATGGAAACTATATATTAACTTATGTTATTTAAACAAGTAAACTAGTGACTTTTATGGAGAACCATGACCAAAATAGTACAACTATGATATTTGACACTTACTTACTGTTAAAGAGGACTTAACAAGGAAAACATAGCAATTTGAATCACCCAAAACGAGTACACGAGTCAAAAGATACGGCCATAAGAAGTTAGCGAAACCAAAACGCCGAAACTGCCAATACCCTACTGTTTGCATTCTGCCATTTTGAAAGTCACCCTTCTGGTCCAATTCATCAAAAAGTTAAAACACGAAAGTTGTCCGGAATGACGTTTTCGTTCAGGAACAAAGAAGCTCGAGCCCTGAAAACGCTTTCTGAGTGATAATTTTCTTCAAATTCTTAACAGCCCATTTTTAGACCAAAGTAACTATATAATGGTTATAATTAGATGAGACCAAGAGGTCTAATGACCTAAAGCCAAGACCACAACCATGGCTAAAGCCAAGGTTGAGTCTCAAGACCATGGTAACAATGACCAAGGTCACGGCAAAGCCACGGCTAAAGACCATATAACTTTTAAAGATCAAAAAGCTTATATATATATGTTATCAAATACTACAATAGTAGGGAGCCTCATGTGAGGAGTTCATTAAGTAAGCCGTCGAGATGAGTTGTGGATTTACGAATTAAAGTGTCCTGGCTCCTCGAACGTTTACTCCATGACTTCTGAATTATGTCGGCCCGAACGGTAGTAAGAGATATACAACCTATACATGTTTCATAAACCATTTATATTCAAAGACTTACACTATATACTAAGTACTACATCATGAACATTATGCAAGATATATATAGGCAATTCTTCATATTCTTAGACGTTACTCCAAACCTAAGTCGCAACGTTCTATTATATGCTGCTCTTAGAGACTTTCACGATTCGACTACCACTTTCATTTCTCGTTACATAGCTTAAGGTGAGTCATAGCCCCTACTTTTTCATACTTGTTTTAACTCTTTGGGGGAGATACATGCACAACTACTTGCTTACTTGTACAAATATTCAAAACATTTATACTTGATTGTTTTATACTTGATTGTCTTATACTTGATTGCATTATACTTGATTTCATACATACATGACTGTTTTATACTTTGGGAAGTGGCTCCCAGTAATCTTTTATCTTTGGGAAGTGGCTCCCAGTAAACTTTTATCTTTGGGAAGTGGCTCCCAGTTTTCTTTGGGAAGTGGCTCCCAGTTTTCTTTGGGAAGTGGCTCCAGTTGTCTTTAGGAATTGGCTCCCAAGTGAGGTCTTCGGAGATGAAGTGTAGACTCACGACTAATTGCTTAATTGTTTTGATGAACTTATACATGTCTTATTCATACTATATATGTAGCAGTGGGTTGTGAACACACAGGTTGCAAGTCTCTTATGGCGGGACTTGCAACTGAGTGGATTCATTATGCCTTTGCTGTGCGAATATTTTTTTA
Source organism: Artemisia argyi (assembly GCA_030686995.1). Classification (NCBI taxonomy): domain Eukaryota; kingdom Viridiplantae; phylum Streptophyta; class Magnoliopsida; order Asterales; family Asteraceae; genus Artemisia; species Artemisia argyi. The sequence goes on along the minus strand of CM060682.1, from coordinate 36,750,073 downwards.
TAGGCTTTATTTGTTAGACAAACTCTATGAACTCACCAACCATTGTGTTGACACTTTAGCATGTTTATCTCAGGATAGTAAGGCGATAGCTAGTGCGTGGAACTTAGAGTCAAGCTGCATATTCTGAAGACTTACGCTTTTATCATTTACCATTCAAAACATTTTGTATACATTTATGTATCATACTTTGAAATTTCATGTTTGTAACTTTGAATTCATTAATCGAATGGTAACTTTTCAAAACGTCCCATTTAGAGTTCGTTTTCTATAACTTGTACATTGTATTATGAAGTAGCACCCCTATGACACAGTCTTCCGCTGCGGTATTTTGGGGGTGTTACTGATAAAATTTGTGATTTGTGTATGATTTGTGTGTGTTTTTTTAATGAACTGGGAATGGGTATTTATAGGGCTGTTTGAACATATTTGAATTAAAAAATTATCCCGCTATTGAATTTGAATTTGAAATTCAACCGTTTAACCGCCCATCTACTGCACACGTTTTTTTTCTTTTTTCTTTTTTTTTCTTTTTTTTTTTATTTTAATTTGAAATTTAAAAGTTTAACCGCCTTGCACAATGAATTTTAAATTTCAAATTATCCCGCTCACATGTTCAAATTTTAAATTTTAAACTTTAATACACTCCTATAAATAGCATACATTATCATACAATTTTTCACACACTTCACTTTCTAAACACACTTCACTTTCTAAACAAAATTCACAATGGCAAATCGTTGGACGATTGAAGAAGAAACCTTGCTAGCCGATATGTGGCAAAATGTTCATGAGTTCCATGCGATGGAAGGCCGTTTTTGGACAGTCGTAACACGAAGATTCAATGAACAATCAGATGGTCCTTACCGTTCCAAGAGCCAAATAACGAGTAAGTGGTCACGGTTGAACTCTGAATGTCAAGTATTTCATGACATTTCTTGAATTTGCAGCCTACACGTGAGCCAGATGTTCGTATTGAAGATGCATTGAACGTGTACAAAGAACGCCATGCTGGGCAACCATTCAAATATTTTCACGTTTGGTTGATTTTTAGAAGAAACAGAACCTGGAACCGATATTGGGATTAATGGCTTTGTATTCCTGTATCGTGTGTTGGGGAATTGTATTTGAAATTCAATGTATTGTGTGTGTTTTTTTTATGTAATGTTTATTTTTTTTTAATGTTATGTATGTTTAATTTTATGTAAAAGAGAGAGGAAAAAAAAAAAAAAAAAAAAAAAGGCCGACGGCACCAGAATTTCTGGTGCCAACGGATACTGCCAGAATGTGGTGCCGTCAGATTTCTGGTGCCATAGAGATTTTTACTGACGTGACAGTAACTTTTGACCCATGGCACCAAGGTTACCATTGCTCTTAGTCTTTTCAATTGACACATTAATTTTTCTTTCATTACAAAATTTGAAGGGGTGGGTTATATTGACGGTGCCTATGTTTTTATATTGACCCCCCCTATTTTTTTTGATTTTTTATTTTTTTTTTTATTTTTATAATTTTGTTTATATCAAAAAGCTATAAACCTGAAAGTGCGGAACATAAATATAAAGTTTAATAAGTCAAACGCTTAAAACTGTCAGAAATACGGAACAGAAACTAACAAAAAACTGTGTTGTACTAAAATAAAGGAGAACAAAATAAGGGACAAGTGGGACTGCATATGGCAGCCTAGGGGTAGACCCGTTGTTATAGTAGTACCCAATTTTAATTAGTTCCTTTTCTCTTTGCCTTGTTGTGTCTTTCAACTATGTAGTTTATATAGATTACATTTTAATTATAATTTCAACTTTATAAATTGATAAGTCATGCCAATTTTGTAGTTTGTAAATTGATATATAAAATTCGCAATTATTTATAACTTTAGCTCATTTTAAATTTTGAGTTGTGGTTAGAAAGTTGAATACCTTTTTGCGTAATACTCTCTCCGTCTCAAATCTATTGTCCACTATTGACTTTTTTAGTATTTCTTTTTCAACTTTGACCTTAAATATTTTTGTGAGTATTATATAATATTTGATGCGAAATATATAAATGGATTGAGTTTTAAGTGTACTTTTCTATTGTATAATTTTTCATCAAATATTATATAATAAAAAAAATATTTATGGTCAAAGTTGAACCGGTTTGACTTTAAAATTTAAAATGGACAATAATTTTGAGACGGGGTGCACTCACCAAGGTCATCGAAGCAGGTAGAAAAATTTGATACGTATAAACCTTATTGTGAGCAACTTTAAAGAATAGTAGTGACTAATTTCGATCTAAATTATGATTTCAACTCGTCAAAAAATATTTATATTTGAATGCCCGTCATGAAGCACTGGCAAGAAAATTTTTGTTCTAAACAATTAATACACAAAAAATTTGGGATACACAGTCACATAAAGCTGGAGGTAAATAATACTATAGACCTTCACTCATTTACTTAATCGGACCCAATACCCACCCTTCCACTCTCCCTCATTTATTTAGAGAAAATCATCAAATTAACAAACTCCGTTCTCATCAAAAGCAAAATGTTGAGAACATACAAAACCTCATCACGTTCGAATAGTGGTGGCAATCTCTGCCCATACGCAATTGCAGAGCCAGGTAATCTAATCGAAGGGGGCATCAAGCGATAAAAATGATTCGTCAACAAGTTAAAAAAATTATAGTAAAATTTAACATGGGTCGGGTCGAGTCGTTATTTATTAAACGCGAAAAACACTTCTTTTATGCAGTTAACATTAACTTAAAAAGTGATGTATATAAAATGAAATGAAATCTTTACAGATAATACAATTTCAGCAAGTTCATCTAAAATAAGACCAACTCGGCTTTTAATTCATTTTTACTTGCAAAATAACACGTAACTAAAAATAAAACCAAATCAAGAGTGATTAAACTTGTATATTGGAACTTTATTGCTTATATACGCTTATAGTACGGATGTTTTATTTATAGGGATATGATGCCTACTTTATAAAGTAGACAAGTTACATACTTTCTTTTGTATAAAAGGGTAGAGATAGGGACTGAACTGTATCATAGGCTTACTGCAGGGACTGAATTGTACATTTTGTAAACTTTTTTCAAAGAGAATGTAGGCAATTGCCTACATTTAAATGTAAGCATCATTTCCCCTTAATTTAAAACAAAATTTTGAAGACAAGAACACATAATAAAGTAGTAGAGCAGTGGGACAAAGAAGGAATGTACAACGGGTACACACGTAAATATTACTGGAGTATTAAATTTTATAGTTGTAGCTAGTTTTTCAACCATCACGGTTATGTGGGATTTTCACTTTAGCTAGACCTTGAAGAGCTAATTTACTTTCTTCTTCTTTTCTTTGAGATTTCTTTTGTCTACAATTTATTGTACTACTTTGTGGATGATCATAACTGTGTGTAGATGACTTGAATAATAACGCCGGTGTGAATCATCTTGGCTGACGGGTGAAGGTGATAAATAAGTCTTGGTTTGTTGTCTTACATTAAGCAAAGTTAGTTGAATTCGTTTGAGGTCATGTTCTTAGATTCCAATTTGACAATTTCCAAAATCCACAGGATATGTCTTGGTGAGGACATATGCCACATTCAACGTAGCCAATAAAAAAGCATCTTCTTCATGTAAAACTACCACCATCGAAGCGTTCCAACTACACGACATTAGTTGAAGATTCTTTGCAGCCATCTTTGTCCGGAAATCGCTTTAAGATTGTTAGTTTCGGGGGTTCTATATTGATGACTCAAACGTATAAATAAATCTCTACTACTTGTTACTTCAAGGCGAGTGCTCTCTTTCCTTACACTTTGTTCCCGAGTTTCTTTTTAGAAAGAAAAGAAGAGAAGTAGAGAGGAAATTGAAAAATAATCATGTTCTTGAGATTTTTTTGGAAAGAAGAGAAGAGAAGAGAGAAGGAAATTATGTCAAATTCCCCTTCCTAAGCTTCTTCTAAAATTGGGATGATTTGGAGAGAATTGAAATTTTAGACTTAATAATTTGGTACCGTCTCTTCTCTCTTCTTTCCAACTTGGGAACACACAACTAAAAATCAAAACTTTTCCATATCCTCTTCTTTTCTCTCTTTTTTATCCCGTTCATTTCTCTTCTTTCTATTTTACACTTGGAAACAGAGTGTTAAAGCGATTTCGCCCCCTCTATTCGAATTAATAACGTGCAACGGGTTATTGGCGAATCACCTCCCAAGATACAATGAAGCAACGTATGTAGAACTTTATCACACTACACGAGGTGGTGATAAACCGGATACACTACCGAGTTATTGAGGTTTTCATGTAATACCTCAATTTTAAAACAATGCACAATGACCAAAATACCTTTAAGATAAAAAAAAAATAGTAATAACATTTAAAGAATACCAAATAAGCCCTAGAAATTTGGAATTTGGCATCATATTATCAAAATAAACTTAGTATAAATAAGATTTGTCACTTTTGTAAAAGTAAAAATAATTTCTTGTATATATTTAATTATGTCAATTTTATTTAATTATATATGTGTTTATATTAAGGAAATAAATCCTAAATACAATAGGAGACTTGTATAATAATTTAATTTGGACTTATCACAGAAATCTCAGCCCAATATAAGTATTATATCTGTTATATATAACATATACACGATTTATATTTTTTGATAATCCCTAAATCGACTTTTAAATCCCTAACCGAACTTCAAAAATCCCATTCAGTCGAATACAAGTTTTCCACAGCTCCCAAGTATTTTTCATGGTCTTTTACAAGTCTAAGGAAGGTGAGAAAAATATTTGTTTCAAGTGTGGGTCGATCGTGTGAGCTAGGGGTTTTTATTTGAGTCGGTTTGTTCTAGCGAGAAGGAAAATTTGTGCTGCCTCATCTACACGTCCTAAAACCTTTCTGGTATTATTCTAGAATCCTATGTATCATATATTATCAGTATAAAATATTAAAATTGAACCATGCATGCTAGAGTGATCATACAAATTTAAATAAAACCATAAACCCTAAAAGTCGATTATACTACAAATCGAGTGTATTTATTTTATGGTAATTCGAACTGAATTTTAATACAGCTATTATAGGTTATATAACATAAATAAAATCAGATATAATATTTATAAAGCTTGTAGAAATCGTTTGAAGTTTTTCTTGATATATTAATTTGAAAAAGAAAAAGAAAAGGGAAAAGAAATCGTTAGGTTCAGAGTTAGGGTTTTTGATATTGAAGCTGGTGTAATAAATGTGTTTTTAAGGTTATAATTAATGTGGTAATGATTGGGTAAATTTAGGGTTAGGGTTTGGTGGTTTATTATATATACCGATTGTGTTTTTAAAGTACAAGGGTGTGTTTGTAACTTTGTAAACATGTGGGTTATTTTTATAAGATGTATTAGATCAGGGGTGAGTTGAGAAAAATATAATATGAGGGTGTCATGTGTAAAATTTGCAACAAAAAGGTTTAAATAGTAAATTATGTAATTATATATATAAATAAATCCGAATTGAATTAATTAAGAATAGAGGGACCGTCTTGTAAATTAAAACCAGAGGGTTAATTAGTATATAAATTAGTTGAGGGACTAAAGGTGTAAGTTTGGTAACTAAAAGGATTTATTTGTAATTTCTATAATTAAAAAGGTATAAATTCTATTTATTTTAAAAGGGTAACATGTAAAATATGAAAGTTAAAGGAGTAATATGGATAATATGTTAAACATATGATATTTACATTTAAAACCTTACACTATAATATAAATACACTTTAAACCCTAAAACAATATTAGTAAACTATATTAAATACTTAACCTGATACTTATGTATAATCTGACTAATAATGGAAAGTTACTAAAAGTGGAAAGTCGATTAAAGAAGAGTAATCTGATTTAAGATAAGTTAATTAATAATAAATGATCCCTAATTCAGGTAGATATATTGAAGAAGAAGTGAACTCTTCTTTTCGTGATTCTTTCTCATTGCTTTGCCAAGGTGCGGATATTCTGACCTTACTTTTAAGGTTTCCTTCGTGAGTACAACCTATGTTCTGAATTTTCTATTTTGGAACCTCTGATCTGAACCTTTGATATGAACTTTCTGTTTTTGAACCTTTGACATGAAAACTTTGTTTTTGAACTTTCTGATATAAAAATTATGTTTTGAACCTTTAGATATGAACCTTTTGATTACATGAGCTTCACTAGGCATGGGGGTTCCATGTCCGTGTCAGGGATGCACCTCTGACATGACTCTAGGGCAGTAGAGTGATGTTCTGCCACGTCCCTTTGTTTGGTCTGCATGTGAATGGGTAGGGGCGTATGGATGCATCCTAGATCTGTTTATGTTTATAATAAGATATTGTCTGGTGAATGTGGCTGTATGTGCAATACACGTCCTTCACATTTCTGGGAGCTAGCTACTTCACCCATATGAGGACACCCCTCATTATTGTCTGATTATCTGAGAGGTCTCCCTTTTATATGTTTATGAAGATATATGATTATGATTTGATATGACATGTTTCTGAGCTCATGGTATTATTATGGTTATGATTCTGTTTATACAGGTGACTGTATGAATTCCTTACCTAACCTACACATTTTATTTCCGTATTATCCGTTATACTTAAATATGTTTTACCCAAAATATATCACTTGTACTTCAGCATTTATATTTCGTTTCAATTTGTTATATATCTGTTCACTGGACTTTTTAAGCTTAGCCGCATTTCTTTTTACGGCGGCAAGTATTCAAGATAGCTTTTGGGATAGCTTTCGGGGATTGAGAGTAGAGCTGAGTTGAAGATTTTGACCATAGTCATTTAGAGTAAGTTATTTATGTAAGACTTCTGTTTTTGATATGTTCTGTATGTTCTGTTGTAACACCATATTATTGTGACATCTTTACCCTTGTAAGGTTGGGGTGTTACATTTCGAGACAATACAAATAATAATACGATAGCATTATTATTTATAGCAATCGGGTATACTAAAAGAGAGGGTTTCTATGTGTTTTTTGTGTGGTTTTTGGATGTCTGATCATCAAAAATGATGGAATGATGGCAATATATATAGGGAGACTCGTGACCATTCAAATAATCACAATGGTTCACTAAAAGGTGAAATTAGCGATGACTTAGCGACAGAAAAACCGTCACTAACCGATACTTCTTCAAACAGTCGCGATGGTTCGCTCAGTAATGCCCTTTTAATAGATATAACCGCCACCAGGGGCGTAGCTACATAGGGGCGGGAGGGGGCGCCTGACCCCCCAAAATTTTTGCAATGTAGGGGTATATAGTTTTCGTGTAGAAAAATTTCAGTATATTCGGTTTCGACCCCCCAAAATTTCGGTATTACCCGAAAAATAGCGTTAGGAAAAAAAATTTAGATCCCGACCCTCCACTGAAAATTTTCTAGCTTCGCTACTAACCGCCACCATTTCGATTAGGCGCGTCTTTACGTTGGTGATGGTTCATTAACGACGGTTTTGTGACAGAAAAACTATCGCTAACCTCCATTTCGTGGCAAACACCAAAACACAAAAACCTCTCTTTTCCTTCCTAAGATTCAACCCAAATAACTAATGTATCTTTTGAAAATAATTACCCAACATGTCTTTTCCTTAACCATATTGCTGATTAAACCTTTGTTGTTCGCAGATTATATGTTCTACCAAGGTTAACATGGTGGTAATGTGTTGTCCAGAAAAAATAAACAAATAAATAAATAAATAATAAAACATAAAAGTAAAAATTCAATGTATAATCATTTTGTACATTAAGATATGTTGTGGCTTTGCTTTTTTTGAAATCGTATATTAAATGTAAAGTGTAATTTTGTTTTTTTTTTCAGTATGTTTTATATACATAAGTGTATGTTAATTATTCTTTGTTACAATTGCAAAGAAAATCACGATATAACATTGGGTGTATATTAGGCTGGACGCAATGGACCCAAAAAAATCGGTTGGTCGACCCATGTGACCGATGTGGAGATCGGTCGACTCCATTGTGGAGTCCTATGCAAATGTCGGCCGAGGGAACAAGAAAACAACAATCGGTTGAAAAACCAACCGATATTAAATACTCAACAATTCCAAAAATAAAACCAAAAGTTATCGTTTGTATATTAAAAAAAAAAAATTAAACTTAACCACTTTACATCCTATAAATACCAACATCAAATACACTTCTAAACACACATTTTCAAACACAATTCAACCAACTTCTCATTCATATTCACCATGTCTTACGAGCTATTGTTTGGTTGTTCGTCTTCCGACGATGATGAAGTTATGAGTGAGTTTGTGGAGTTTGCTTGGAACGTTTATCAAGCATCACAGCCAAAATGTAACAAACCGAAATTTTCCAAACTGATTTTCAATAATAAATTATATTTAGTATTCCCTAAGTTTCACTTTTGGACGTTTTCGAACTTATTTGAAAAAAAAAAAAATAAATACGAGAGCTTATCTCATTTTTCCTGAAAGACGACACGACACGCGTACCGACGCTACTTTAGTAACGGCAACAATGTAATAACTAATAATCGGAGTCAGTAAATACATTTTTATAATACTTTTATAAAGGCGTTCCCAGAAAGTATATTTTCTCGCATACGCGCTAAACCGAAGCCACGTTTGTACCAAAACTCAACAAAACACGGAGTACACACAACACACACTTATTATGAATAACAAAAGTATATAAATATTAACCTTCTCACCTTTATTCACCTTTCCATGTAAAAAAAAAAAAAAAAAAAAAGAAAAAAGAAAAAAGAAAAAAAAAAAAAAAAACGAAACGGAAGAGAAACGTGTACACTTTCCCAAACATCAGATACACGCTTCATTCTCTCTCTTTCTGAATCACACTTTCACCTCTTCCCAAAAATCTCATACACTTCAAACCCTAGATCTATGAGAATATGAATCAAGAAAGTATATTAACTAAAGCTTGTGTGAATTCGAATCTAGTCCTCGATTTACACTCCAAGAGCAACCCTTTCACGCCAAGGCAAGACCAAGGACGGCCAGAAACTTTTTCCTCTTTCTCTCCACTTGAAGCCATGGTCACAAGATAATATATGAAGACCCAAAGATTTGTATTTTAGTCCACTTTTGGTTAAGGTCGAATTTCAATATTCAAAAGGTAGGATTAGGGTTTCCAAGTTTATCACTTTTTATCCCAAACCGATCCAAAGGGGACCACATCTCCTTCTTTGGTGTGGATTGCTGCTTGAACTCGGATTCCTGTTTTTGACTCTCTCCTAAAGAATTGTAAGAATCTAAAAACCCTTTAAGTTTCCATTCGCATATGTATATACCCTTATGTTTCATGAAGCTCTTGTTGATTTAATTAATTTTACAAGTCTCAAATCTTCTGCTGATTTTTGATCGACCCCAAGTTTGTATAGTGGGATATATGTTGTTGTTGATTAAATCTTGTGTGGCAAATTAACAAGATACATAAAGGAAACTAAGATTGGCTCATGAAATTAGAAGTGCTTATTGTATTTTCTTTTGCTTATCTCTTGGCTTATTGGGATAAAATAGATAAATGCTGGTTGCATCATGGTTGTGCTTTCTTGGTGGTCGAGACCCACTGTCTCAAACAGTGGGCGTTGGATGTTTGTTTATTTGTACCACTAATGCTTATTTCAATTATTTAAAAGCTTGTTTAGTACTGTGATTTGTATATTGAACTAAAAAGAATTTGGTTGAAATTTGATGTGGGTGTTTCTGTCATGTTTGGGTGTGTCGAGGCCTACACTACCCATCAATGGGTACTCCTTTGGTCGTGTTTTCGTTTGTGTGTCGACTCATTGCTCCAACAGTGAGTGACTTTGGTTTTGTTCCTTCTTTTCTAGCAATCATCAATGGGATGGTTTATTTTGATTTTTGGATTTTGATAGTGTCAATATTTCTTCGACTTGAATGCATTTGAGTTAACATGTTTTAATAACTATAAATCGTGTTTTTTTTTTTTTTTTTTTTTTTTTTTTTTTTTTTTTTTTTTTTTTTGTTCGAAAAGCTGTTGGATGACCACAACAGTAGGGGTTGCTAAATGTTTGTATTTTCTTAATTAAAACTCATGAACTCAACTGGTTAACCTTGTGGCCCAAATGGTTTTTAGTAATAAACTTAAAAAGTATTGGGTAAGATTAATTTCAAATTTGGATTATGATTCTTATATGTGTCTAGCCATTGCTGGACCGAACTCAACAGTGAGGTGCATTTAATTTGCTTGCTTTGCTTCACTTTTTCCGACTTATCTGACTCGATTCACTTTTCCAATATGTATAAGGCCTACATAACTCGTCCTATTTACGGATTACTAAAACGCAACTCATCTCGAAACTTAATATTTCCTTATCTTTAAACTATAAGTTTAAATTTCAAACCAAACTAATAAAAATATAAATTGTAACTTATTTTGAGATCATTGATTTATGTTTCTCATATTGGCTTATCTAAACTAAATGTAACGCGTTTTAAACTTATAAAAACTTATTCGACTCTAATGAACAATATAAAACGTTTCATTATTCAAATATAAAAATTGTGACATTTAACTATCTCGGAAAAACCAAAACGTTCACATGGGTCATGCTTGGTTTTCGTCAAAATATAAAGACTTGGCATATTTTACACAAAAGTGACTAACGGATGAAAACGATCTATTTTACATGTGTATTATATATAAAAGCCACTGACAACCTTTTTCACTAATTCATTATACACATACAAACTTATGCATGTATAAACACGTAATAAAGATTTACTTGCCTTACTTATGCATGTATATACTTAAACTATTAAATAACATCATTTTTATATTCCGCCAACGCCTAATATGTAATTGTTATTACTTTTCGTACTTCGTCTTTCGGTTATCATCGAACGGAAAATTTATTCATCTTTCATACTTTTATTGTTGTATACTTTTGTACTTATGCACTTCCAAGAGCCAATTCTTACCAAACATTTTAAACTTAAACGCTGCCACACCAGCAACAATAACAAAAACACTTTAAAACTTTTAAACTTATCTAAACCACATCGAGTCTTAAACATGAATCTGTAAACTAAACTCACTATACTAATCTAGATCGCGTGTCGGTGCCGCACACTATCACTACTTGCCTTTTTACTATCAGACTGCTATTTGCTGAGGTGAGTTCATAGCCCCTACTTTTACTTATTTTATAACGGTTTTAGGGGAGAATACATGCTCGTTTTTAATTAAACTCAATGCTTGTTTATACTTAAACTCATTACTTGTTCTTACTTGAAAGCATGATTTATATACTTATTGCACATTGAATTACCTCATTTTGGACGCAAGTGTTAAAATCAGATATGTGAATTTGTAGCCCCACTTTACTTATACTTGTTTCACAACTATGAGGTGAGAAACATGCAAAACATTTTCTGGACCACTATAATCTTTTACTTTCTCAAAACTATTACGTGGAATTAGCCTAAGACACTGAATCCCACATGCCCAAACTCATGAACTGTTAATTCCTGCGGGGAAGCGCGAATGCTATAAATAGATCTATTGGGGATGACACCCCCGTTCGGTTTGACCAGATAGGCAAACGCGAGCGTATAACATGTCGAAACACGAGTGCCACAGGATAGACACTTGCAAGGGTTTTATTTAACGTGCTTCTAGAGCATGCACACTGTCAAGCTTCGGTTGCATGAACTTAGTGCTGACGTAATAGACATCACTTTTGTGTGACATTATATTCGTTGTAATGGTCACATACTCTGCTCATGGTCCACACTTCAAACTTTGCTATAAGATAAACTTTATTTTCATGACATTGTGAGCGACACAATGGTCACAAAACTTTATATTGAACTCACATTGCTTTTACTCTACATTGTTATTTATACAAACCTATGAACTCACCAACCTCGTGTTGACACTTTTTAGCATGTATTTTCAGGTTTAAGGCGATAGCTAACTGTTGAAGGCTTTTGGCATGGCGTGGCATGGTCATAGATTACTCTGATGTATCTGGAACCGTATAAATTCTTTATGGGCTTGTATTTCCGCACAACTTTCACTGATGTAAACTTATACTTTTGAATATAAAATTTCTTTTCAACGGATAAGATAAATCCGTTTTCTATACTTTGTGTTGTGATACTAATTTAGTAGCACCCCATGACTTGTGTGCTTCCACTGTGCCATTTTTGTGATACTAATTTATCACAATCTGGTTATGTTACAGTCACCTCCACCTCAAATCCTACACACAATCGGCGTTGCACCTTCCAAGCTAAGTACTAAGTACACTACTTAGACAACCAACTGATTGCTAGTAGCAATCAACACCTTTCTTCATGGTCGTACTCTGAACTTGCCAAACTCCCAATTAAGAAGGGATGTTATGCCGAACAGAAACCTTAAGATCTTAAGGAGCAACCTAGACCACTATATTTGGAACAGACACCTAATCCTTCATGTATCCCTCGATAATACCAGTTGTCTACCTTGTTACCCTCTTATAAGATAATAAACTGTGTCGCTATTAACATACAAACTATTTTCAATCGTTTTACAAATCATTTTGCGGTCATCCTACAAATATTTTACTGCGATTTCATGAAATCAAGATTTTGACCCTGCTACTATTTTATAAACAATAAATTGTTTTTTTTCTGTCCTATAAACTGTTTTACGAATTATCTTTACAACTATTTTATCATGATGCAATAAACCGATTCCATTACCTTACTACCATTTTCTGTAACAACAAACAGTTTCGCTAGCATTTTTTAAAACAATATTACAATTATCCTACTAGTATTACTACACTTTACAAAACTATTTTACTCCCCTATGAAATGCCTTGCTACTAAATCACAAAAATTAAACCACAATTTTGCTACAATTTTACAAATGATAAATTGTTTTCATATTACTCTATAGACTATTGTACAACCTGTTTTATAAACTATTTTACAATCACCATGGGAGCTATTTACTCAATTGAAAAGCACTTTATGTTACTACCTCTTGGTACTGTTAAAGTAATTAAATACTTTTGTTTATGAAATTCGCTTTATATTTGAACCCTACTCAGGCTTGACAACTAGACTTCGTCATTAAGCACTTGAAATTTGTTGAAATGAACATACATGACTACACATTTTTCCTTGACATCTTTGTTTTTTTAAGGACTTTCCTTTATGAAATGTGTTTATAGAAATCACAAAACTCGTAATGGTATTTTCCCGAGATACTCATTTTGATGTGCCAAAATTACTCTGGTCAAACTTTATTGAGACTTTTGTATATTAAGGGAGTGACTAAATGTTGAAATTATGAGTCTTTTGAAGTCGCATCAGTTTACCTAACTGCAAATTTTCAGTAAAGAACCAAAACCTATCCCTATCGATAAAGTTAATAGAAACTTGCAAAAAGGAACTAAATTCACGTGGGGAACGTGAAGATGAATTCTCGTGCGTATATACCCATCTCTTTTTTACCGTAACGGGTAACTTCAATTGAATCGCGAGGACGCGATTCCGTATAAGGAAGTGTGACTGTATCAAACCGAAATTTTCCAAACTGATTTTCAATAATAAATTATATTTAGTATTCCCTAAGTTTCACTTTTGGACGTTTTCGAACTTATTTGAAAAAAAAAAAAAAAAAAAAAAAAAAACGAGAGCTTATCTCATTTTTCCTGAAAGACGACACGACACGCGTACCGACGCTACTTTAGTAACGGCAACAATGTAATAACTAATAATCGGAGTCAGTAAATACATTTTTATAATACTTTTATAAAGGCGTTCCCAGAAAGTATATTTTCTCGCATACGCGCTAAACCGAAGCCACGTTTGTACCAAAACTCAACAAAACACGGAGTACACACAACACACACTTATTATGAATAACAAAAGTATATAAATATTAACCTTCTCACCTTTATTCACCTTTCCATGTAAAAAAAAAAGAAAAAAGAAAAAAGAAAAAAAAAAAAAAAAAAACGAAACGGAAGAGAAACGTGTACACTTTCCCAAACATCAGATACACGCTTCATTCTCTCTCTTTCTGAATCACACTTTCACCTCTTCCCAAAAATCTCATACACTTCAAACCCTAGATCTATGAGAATATGAATCAAGAAAGTATATTAACTAAAGCTTGTGTGAATTCGAATCTAGTCCTCGATTTACACTCCAAGAGCAACCCTTTCACGCCAAGGCAAGACCAAGGACGGCCAGAAACTTTTTCCTCTTTCTCTCCACTCGAAGCCATGGTCACAAGATAATATATGAAGACCCAAAGATTTGTATTTTAGTCCACTTTTGGTTAAGGTCGAATTTCAATATTCAAAAGGTAGGATTAGGGTTTCCAAGTTTATCACTTTTTATCCCAAACCAATCCAAAGGGGACCACATCTCCTTCTTTGGTGTGGATTGCTGCTTGAACTCGGATTCCTGTTTTTGACTCTCTCCTAAAGAATTGTAAGAATCTAAAAACCCTTTAAGTTTCCATTCGCATATGTATATACCATTATGTTTCATGAAGCTCTTGTTGATTTAATTAATTTTACAAGTCTCAAATCTTCTGCTGATTTTTGATCGACCCCAAGTTTGTATAGTGGGATATATGTTGTTGATTAAATCTTGTGTGGCAAATTAACAAGATACATAAAGGAAACTAAGATTGGCTCATGAAATTAGAAGTGCTTATTGTATTTTCTTTTGCTTATCTCTTGGCTCATTGGGATAAAATAGATAAATGCTGGTTGCATCATGGTTGTGCTTTCTTGGTGGTCGAGACCCACTGTCTCAAACAGTGGGTGTTGGATGTTTGTTTATTTGTACCACTAATGCTTATTTCAATTATTTAAAAGCTTGTTTAGTACTGAGATTTGTATATTGAACTAAAAAGAATTTGGTTGAAATTTGATGTGGGTGTTTCTGTCATGTTTGGGTATGATGAGACCTACACTACCCATCAATGGGTACTCCTTTGGTCGTGTTTTCGTTTGTGTGTCGACTCATTGTTCCAACAGTGAGTGACTTTGGTTTTGTTCCTTCTTTTCTAGCAATCATCAATGGGATGGTTTATTTTGATTTTTGGATTTTGATAGTGTCAATATTTCTTCGACTTGAATGCATTTGAGTTAACATGTTTTAATAACTACAAATCGTGTTGTGTTTTTTTATTTTTTTATTTATTTATTTTTTGGTCGAAAAGCTGTTGGATGACCACAACAGTAGGGGTTGCTAAATGTTTGTATTTTCTTAATTAAAACTCATGAACTCAACTTGTTAACCTTGTGGCCCAAATGGTTTTTAGTAATAAACTTAAAAAGTATTAGGTAAGATTAATTTCAAATTTGGATTATGATTCTTATATGTGTCTAGCCATTGCTGGACCGAGCTCAACAGTGAGGTGCATTTAATTTGCTTGCTTTGCTTCACTTTTTCCGACTTATTTGACTCGATTCACTTTTCCGATATGTATAAGGCCTACATAACTCGTCCTATATACGGATTACTAAAACGCAACTCATCTCGAAACTTAATATTTCCTTATCTTTAAACTATAAGTTTAAATTTCAAACCAAACTAATAAAAATATAAATTGTAACTTATTTTGAGATCATTGATTTATGTTTCTCATATTGGCTTATCTAAACTAAATGTAACGCGTTTTAAACTTATAAAAACTTATTCGACTCTAATGAACAATATAAAACGCTTCATTATTCAAATATAAAAATTGTGACATTTAACTATCTCGGAAAAACCAAAACGTTCACATGGGTCATGCTTGGTTTTCGTCAAAATATAAAGACTTGGCGTATTTTACACAAAAGTGACTAACGGATGAAAACGATCTATTTTACATGTGTATTATATATAAAAGCCACTGACAACCTTTTTCACTAATTCATTATACACATACAAACTTATGCATGTATAAACACGTAATAAAGATTTACTTGCCTTACTTATGCATGTATATACTTAAACTATTAAATAACATCATTTTTATATTCCGCCAACGCCTAATATGTAATTGTTATTACTTTCTCGTACTTCGTCTTTCGGTTATCATCGAACCGAAAATTTATTCGTTTTTCATACTTTTATTATTGTATACTTTTGTACTTATGCACTTCCAAGAGCCAATTCTTACCAAACAATTTAAACTTAAAACGCTGCCACACAAGCAACAATAACAAAAACAATTTAAAACTTTTAAACTTATCTAAACCACATCGAGTCTTAAACATGAATCTGTAAACTAAACTCGCTATACTAATCTAGATCGCGTGTCGGTGCCGCACACTATCACTACTTGCCTTTTTACTATCAGACTACTATTTGCTGAGGTGAGTTCATAACCCATACTTTTACTTATTTTATAACGGTTTTAGGGGAGAATACATACTCGTTTTTAATTAAACTCAATGCTTGTTTATACTTAAACTCATTACTTGTTCTTACTTGAAAGCATGATTTATTTACTTATTGCACATTGAATTACCTCATTTTGGACACAAGTGTTAAAATCATATATGTGAGTTTGTAGCCCCACTTTACTTATACTTGTTTCACAACTATGAGGTGAGAAACATGCAAAACATTTTCTGGACCACTATAATCTTTTACTTTCTCAAAACTATTACGTGGAATTAGCCTAAGACACTGAATCCCACATGCCCAAACTCATGAACTGTTAATTCCTGCGGGGAAGCGCGAATGCTATAAATAGATCTATTGGGGATGACACCCCCGTTCGGTTTGACCAGATAGGCAAACGCGAGCGTATAACATGTCGAAACACGAGTGTCACGGGATAGACACTTGCAAGGGCTTTATTTAACGTGCTTCTAGAGCATGCACACTGTCAAGCTTCGGTTGCATGAACTTAGTGCTGACGTAATAGACATCACTTTTGTGTGACATTATATTCGTTGTAATGGTCAAATACTCTGCTCATGGTCCACACTTCAAACTTTGCTATAAGATAAACTTTATTTTCATGACATTGTGAGCGACACAATGGTCACAAAACTTTATATTGAACTCACATTGCTTTTACTCTACATTGTTATTTATACAAACCTATGAACTCACCAACCTCGTGTTGACACTTTTTAGCATGTATTTTCAGGTTTAAGGCGATAGCTAACTGTTGAAGGCTTTTGGCATGGCATGACATGGTCATAGATTACTCTGATGTATCTGGGACCGCATAAATTCTTTATGGGCTTGTTTTTCCGCACAACTTTCACTGATGTAAACTTATACTTTTGAATATAAAATTTCTTTTCAACGGATAAGATAAATCTGTTTTTTATACTTTGTGTTGTGATACTAATTTAGTAGCACCCCATGACTTGTGTGCTTCCGCTGTGCCATTTTTGGGGGTGTTACACAAAAGTTGCCCGAAGGTACATACCTAGGGATTATGAGGGTGCTCATAGTCGTTTAGTGGCGGCATACTTCTCCGAAAACCTGCAGTTTGACGAAAGAATATTCTGCCGGCGGTTCCGAATGTGCCGAGAACAATTCACATGAATTATTCGAGAGGTAACCGATTATTCTCATTATTTTCAACAAACTCCTAATTGTATGGGCGTACATGGTATTAGCCCATTGGTCAAGTGTACTGCGGCCATTCGTCAATTGGGATACGCGATCGTTCCTGAATCTCTTGATGAGAATCTTGCAATGGCTGCAACAACAGCCCGTGACTGTCTTAGTAAGTTTTGCAACAACAGCCCACTGGGTGTACTAGAGATGTGTCTTTCAAAGGGAAAGAAGAGATAATGATATAAACATTTTGGTTTATGAATACGTAGTAGCTTTTATATGTGTTCATCCGCCAAGCTTATTTTAATCTGTCATGTAATTTGGAGTTAATGAAACAAGTTCATGTCAAGCTCATCTCTACTGTGTCAAGTTTATTCACTTTTAACCTTTTAACCTTTGGAGTTAATGAAACATAATTCCTCCTCCACAACACACTTGCTCCTCCATTCACACGCAAAAGCAAAATCTTGAGATTCAAAAAGAAAATTCAATGAACATAATACACGTCATGTCAATGACACATTTACGTATAAGGTAGCATCGTAGATTTGACATAACATAATAAATTTGATAATTGCAACAAAAGCATCCAAGAACCAAGCGAAGAGACCCACCCTCATGGCCTCATTTATTCAGCGAATATCCAATCAAATTCTCAACACACTTCCTCGGTTCCTCCTCCCCTACACATTTGCTCCATTCACACGCAAAAGCAAAATCTTCAGTTCAAAATCCCAACTTTCTTCGGATTATTCCGGAACGGGCGGGATGAGCACAACTTTCTTCTTCTTCTAGATTCCTCGGATCTTCAACTGGTAACTAAAAAGGTGTAACGATTCTCAAATCTTTATATATTAGCTAGTCTCTAAACATGTTAGCATTACTTTATTGTCACTTGTTTGTCTTCAAAAAAAATTTCTTGTTGTCACGTTAGAAAACTGTTAACATTGTCCAAGTTTATAGACACCAAAATATCATACAAATTAACCATCGTTATCGAGTCAGTTTACTATAACCTAAGTTAAAGTCATATTTAGCATTTGTTTACTGGACAAATGTTTATAAAACCTTCACGACTATAATTGGCAAGTAAAAAAAAAGTAGGTTAATGAACGGCAAGTGAAACAAAAGCACGTTATTGGACTGCAAGGGTATGTAACAAAAGCACGTTATTGGACTGCAAGGGTATGTATATATGTAAATTAGCTCGATCACTTCAATGGCACAAATATATACTGTAAAGTATACGGATTAAACTTTCATGTTAGAGAGTAGTTATTATGTGAGTGAGCAATTATGTAGATTATTTCTGTCTATATAAGTATATATTTTACAAAAGAAAGCTTTGTTTTCCCTGTAGCAACTCCATAAATCTCCCATACCCTTTTTTTCTGCTACAATTCCCCAACTTTTTTATTTCAAGCCATGCCCCATCTAACTATGAGTCTTTCAATTCACACATCACCATCATTCTTTCATCATCATATTTAACCAAAAATATGTCTCTCATATCATCATCTTTTGCGATACACATGCATGACGGAAAGCTTCAAATCCAGCTTCTTAGGGTTTTGTGGCAGGCAGTAGCTAGCTTGTTCAACAGGCGGTACTTCTCTTGTTATTTCTTCTTTTGATGTGTACGTGTTAGTTTACTTCCCTAATTATCGTAAATACTTTTTTTATACGTGCTGCAGATGCAGCTTAGCGGAGCAACTCGATGGTATATATAGTACGTGTTGGCTAATTTAAGGCTTGGTTGTGTCTAAAGTAACAACAACTTGCAAAATGTCTCTAACACAAACATATTTATTATTTCTATTCTCATAACAACAACTTCTCTATATGTTTAGATCACTGATTTGTTAACATATTTTGATTTTCAGTGGTGGTATATGTGTGAATTAATGACGAGAAAGATGCATGTAGATAACATTCAATTTCGATCTTAAAAGTAAAACCTTTTTTTTTTAATGTGTTATGGATCACTAATCTGTTTAGGTAACAAGGAACTTCATACAAGGTTTTGTGTTTATGCTTTTCTTTTTAAGCAAATGTATGGCTGTAATTTTACCATGAAAACAAATTATTACAGTAATAATTTACTTGTATTATATTAGCTTGTTTGATCTTTGATGTTTTATAAGATGGGTAGTAGATAGAAGACATTTAGTAAATTGAACATAATGCATGGAATGCTTTTAACATCATATATATGTTATATGAATTATCATTAATCTTTGCTAACATCTTCTTGCTAAAACAACACACTTTGTACTAAAAAGTAAAAACAAATGTGATGTGCATAGTGATGACAAAAGATCACAAAAGTTCACGGGTAGGGTTCATGGATGTCCTTAGAATGATTATAAAGTTGGTTCTCTATATAAAATACGTACATGCATGATGTGCTTTGTTTTATCTTGCCCAAAAGTTCGTTTGTTGTTGATCTATTGAATCTTATATATTTGCAGGCATGATCATATTGCTCCTGCTGAGACCACATTCCTCCAATTAGTTCTAATTTACTACTAATGAAAAGATTGATCACATAAGGTATTATCTATCCTTATATTCTTTATTATACTAAATGAATTGGATAAAAGAGTACAAAACATGATATAAATAAGGTAAAGGATGAGAACTAAATTTTGCCTGTTCCATTTAAGCACAAAAAAGCATAGCAGGATCATTCAAATTAAAATGCCGATGACATACAAGATACAAACTTGAAGAATTTCATATAAATATGAAAATTGTATCTAAGAAAAAAATGAAAATTTTTATTAAAAACGTGAATGATCAGTGAATATAGTCACAAATTGCTTTTTCAATTTATATTTTTATACATGTATTTATATATTTTCCTTCCCCTTTTAAACACCAACCAAAATCTTAGAAAATTTTGAAAACTGTTTAGTTGACACAACGGGATTGCGCAAGTCTCATGACTAGTAAATTCGATGATCCCTGAAGTTTAGATACACTTGCTAAAATATTTTTCGTTTAAATTGACGTAAGCAAAACTAACCGTACACTTGGGGCTTAACTAAAAGTTTTTTTTTTTTTTGCTCGTAATATAAACATTTATCGATTTGTGATATAACATTGACATTTATTTATTTTTTTAATTTCAAAGATAGTACTAAGTACAAAAAAGATAGGCCCTCGATTGAGAAAAAAAAGCACAAAATGATTTTTCGTTTGTTTGGTGGTAGAGTACACTTATTGGCTGTACAAAGTAATAATGTGATGCTCCCTATCATTTCACTTTAATGGATTAACGTATCTTCAAATAGGGATGTGTTATCCTAACCCTCTCTATGGTGTCACATCATAGGTTTTTAGTCAAACCGTGCAACCCATAAAACTTACCGTACAACCAGGGAATGCGTCCAATGATTGGCAAACCCTCCCTATGGCATGGTGTGGATAACTCATGCCCTTCAAATAATGTTCTACGGATTAATGTCTCTTCAAATAATGTACTACTAGTACCACGTTTGTTTGGATCGTCAAATAAATATTAATATGGGATTTATTGGACCGGTCTAGATGCAGTGTGGCCTTAAATGTTGTGAGACTAGCAAGTTAGTTTATTGAAAATAATGCAGTCTATTTTTGGTCGAGCATTTAATTTTTTGTCAGTAATTATTTCTACTTGGTTGGTGCATTTTAATATTTTGCTCTTAATGTAGTTACTGAATTGCATGTGTGATATCAAAACTTTGAGTTAACTAGTGAATGCTCTACAAACTTTCAAGTTGTGGGTGCACAAATTACATTAATAGCGTTGGTTATACATTGTGTGTATGAGCTTTTTATCTAAACTGGGCCACGCTTAGCACGTCCTAAATAACGTAACTAGTGATCTTATAAACAAAGCATTTTCTATGCTTTTGTTTACTGGTGAAGTTTTAGACGTTAGATGAAATCAAGTGAAATTAGTTCTAGCAATTCTATGCATAAATAGACTGTGAGATACAAACCAATGCAATAGAGCAAATAAAAGCTGTAAATTGTCATGAAAGATGGAACGTAACGTGACTAGCTACCAACCAAAATATTCAATTGATTCGTCATACATATTTATTGGTTGTATTCGTCTTTTCTATAAAAAGTTTTGTTTTCAAAACACTTGCAACAACAAGGACACCAATTACGCGTTTTTTTTTTTTTTTTTTAATTATGTGCCCTTTTTCATTGTACAAAATTACAGACTACTGATAAAGATTTCCATTCTCAAACACTTCATCCTCCATTCACACATAAAACCAAAATCTTGAGTTTCTTCTTCAAAGATCTTGAATGGGTGGATTCATGATTGAAATTAGTTTTTAGCTAGCCAACATACAACTTCTAACATCGCCTTTAACTCCGGCGACCTATGTCGCGTGATATACTCCGTATCATAAATCACTTAAGAAATCAGATACGGTTAACCAAACTGCCAGACGAATCGAGATATGAAGAAAGAACAATTCACGAAACAGCTTGATACCAATTTGATACGAACCTTCTAACACTCGATTCGCATCGTTTATAAGCTAAGTGTAGAAAAAGCTAGCTTAAAGGAGGAGGGGACACCTAGACAATATAAACCACCGGCCAATCCCATACTTTGCCGATGTGGGATCGTAACAATACCCCATCTTTGAAGAACCAACGTCCTCGTTGGTCATGGTTGACACCCTCTTTGGGTCCAAACCACCACCACATAGGCCACCACTCCTAGTGTTGGAACCTCGAAAGGTAGGGTTGTCTCTGATACCAATTGATATACTCCGTATGTGAAATTACTTAAGAAATGAGATACGATTAACCAAACTGCCAAGCGAATCGAAATAGAAAGAAAGAACAATTCACGAAACAACAACTTGATATCAATTTGATGCGAACCTTCCCACACTCGGTTTGCATCGTTTATAAGCTAAGTGTAAAACTCACTACATAAGCTAGCTTAAATGAGGAGGAGACACCTAGACATTATTAACCATTAGCCAATCCCATAATTGACCGATGTAGGATCGTAACATCGTGTCGCAGCCGCCACCGTTACCACATTCCGACCACCGATACCATAGTTATTATTTACATACCAAATATCAATATAACGTAGGTTTGAAATTGTTATATGACCAACTAAAAAAATTTCATAATAATTACTGTATATTTTTAAGATACAAAATTAGTAAAAATAAAGTCACGATAATTTTATGGGGTATAAAAACAAAACACATTTCATCAAACTTCCAAAAGCAGTCGTAGATTGTCATCCTCATCTTTACTTTGTCATTAATAGTTGTTCTTCATCATGGCGGGAATCGCATTTTTCTTTTATTTTCTCTTCATCAATGATATTTGATCAAGTGGGTTAGTAGTGTTATGGTAACATGATGGAACTAGTTTGGGTATTACCCAAACTAGTTCCATCATATTACCATAACACTACTAACCAAACAAATTCATAAATTACAAACACAAATTACAACTACGCTATGACCAAACCAACACTCTGTCTTTATGAGGTATCGCTCAGAGATCCACCCGCACGTCACTCGTTGATATAAGCCATTGAATTTGAATTCACATGTAGCTTTCGATTTTCAATCCTTGGAAGTATATCTTTAAAACTCGCTAGGAGTCAGGCAACCGTTAATATACTTTTCTCCCCCTTATCGGTGGCTACCTCATGACATTTAAGCTTAATAAGGCTTGGAATGTTTGTGAAACAAGCACACAACTAATCCGCGATATATCGTCTTGTATCCTCAAAGTGACCTTCTTGAATAGTCTAATTCTCGGGGTGATGAAGGCTATTCAACATGGTCTTGCTGATTTGGTGCATACAATGTGCAACAATGCACTAACAAACTATATGCTCATCCTCAACCATACCCATTTGTTCACTGTCCTATACTTCCCTCAATGTTTTCTCATTCTTAACGCAACCTCTCGAGAAAACCCATGTAAGAGTCTTCTTCATTTGCTTGAAGATCAAATTCACACCATTTGTGAAACATATTGACTTTGGGACCGTATTTTTGCTCTAGCGTATTGATTTAAAACCGATACATGATCTGTACATAGCTCTTTCTCGATGGCTGCAACAAGTTTTAAACCCTCCTCAACACTAGCAGTTAACAAATCTTCAACTTGTTGTATAATGGCAGGAGTTTCAATCGTAGCTCCTGTTAATGTTGCCACAACAGGTTAAGGATTCGTTAAAGATTCATTAACTGCGGGTGCCAGGGACAGTTTAAAACTTGTTGCAGCCATAAAAAAAGAGCTACGTAAAGCTCATGCATCGTTTTTAGCTCAATGTGTTAATTCACAAATATTGTTCAAAGTCGATATATTTCACACATGGTGTGAATTTGATCTTTAAACAAGCGAAGAAGAATCTTACCATGGGTTTTCTCGAGTGGTTACATAAAGAATGTTAAACGTTAAGGGAAATATAGACATCGAACAAATGGGTATATGGTTGAAGATGAGCTTATAGTTTGTAAATACATTATTGCATGATGTATGCACCAAATCAGCAAGACCATGTTGAATCTCCTTCATGACCCTGATAATCAGACTATTCGAGAAGGTTACTTTGAGGATACAAGACGATATATTGCTCATTTGTTATGTGCTTGTTTCACGAACATTCCAAGCCTTTTTGAGCTTAAATGTCGTGAGGTAACCACTGTTAATAAGGAGAAAAGTATATAAATGGTTGCTCAACTCCTAGCGAGCTTCAAAGATATACTTTCAAGGCTTGAAAATCAAAACCTACCTATGAATTTGAATTAAATGGCTTATATCAACGAGTGGCGTGCGTGTGGATCTCTGAGTGGTTCCTCATAAACACAGTGTGTTTGTTTGGTCATAGCATAATTGTAATTAGTGTTTGTAATTATAGAATGTGTTTGGTTAGTAGTGTTATGGTAACATGATGGAACTAGTTTGAGTATTATTGCAAATGTAAATTAATGTACGCCATTACGTTTAGAATTTCGTAGTCCACGTACAAATTTTTTATGTCGACCTGGCAAACTTGAATGCCATCAACATCGTAGTATTGACGCACGCCCGACATCTCAAGTAAGTACCCAAAGAAAGTAGCAAGCAAAATTATTGCTGAAAACACTTTCTGAATCGTGCAACGGCGGGGAGTTTGTGGTGTTGGTGTCTGTGATTTAGGAAGTCGAGGCGGTGGTATATGTGGTATGTGTTCATATTATATAGTGTTCCATCATTTATTGTATAGATAAATAATAGCCAAACTAGTTCCATCATATTACCATAACACTACTAACCAAACAAATTCCAAAATTAAAAACACAAATTACAACTACGCTATGATCAAACCAACACTCTATCTTTATGAGGCATCGCTCAGAGATCCACCCGCACGCCACTCGTTGACATAAGCCATCGAATTCGAATTCACATGTAGCTTTCGATTTTCAATCCTTGGAAGTATATCTTTAAAACTCGCTAGGAGTCAGGCAACCACTAATATACTTTTGTCCCCCTTATCGGTGGCTACCTCATGACATTTAAGCTTAATAAGGCTTGGAATGTTCGTGAAACAAGCACACAACTGATCAGCGGTATATCGTCTTGTATCCTCAAAGTGACCTTTTTGAATAGTTTAATTCTCGGGGTATTGAAGGCTATTCAACATGGTCTTGCTAATTTGGTGCATACATTGTGCAACAATGCACTAACAAACTATATGCTCATCCTCAACCATACCCATTTGTTCGCTGTCCTATACTTCCCTCAATGTTTTGTCATTATTTACGTAACCTTTTGAGAAAACCCACATAAGTGTCTTCTTCATTTGTTTGAAGATCAAATTCACACAATTTGTGAAATATATTGACTTTGGGACCGTATTTTTGCTCTAGCATATTGAGTTAAAACCGATACATGATCAGTACATAGCTCTTTCTCGATGGCTACAATAAGTTTTAAACTCTCCTCAACACCAGCATTTAACAAATCTTCAACTTGTTGTGTAATGGCAGGAGTTTCAATCGTAGCTCCTGTTAATATTGCCTCAACAGGTTAAGGATTCTTTAAAGATTCATTAACTGCTGGTGTCAGGGACAGTTTAAAACTTGTTGCAGCCATCGAGAAAGAGCTACGTAAAGATCATGTATCTTTTTTAGCTCAATGTGCTAATTCACAAATATTGTTCAAAGTTGATATATTTCACACATGGTGTGAATTTGATCTTTAAATAAGTGAAGAAGAATCTTACATGGGTTTTCTCGAGTGGTTACATAAGAATGTTAAACGTTAAGGGAAATATAGACATCGAACAAATGGGTATATGGTTAAAGATGAGCTTGTAGTTTGTAAATACATTGTTACATGATGTATGCACTAAATCAGCAAGACCATTTTGAATCGCCTTCATGACCCTAAGAATCAAACTATTCGAGAAGGTTACTTTGAGGATACAAGACGATATATTGCTGATTTATTGTGTGCTTGTTTCACAAACATTCGAAGCCTTATTGAGTTTAAATGTCGTGAGGTAACCACTATTAAGAAGGAGAAAAGTATATAAATGGTTGCTCGACTCCTAGCGAGCTTCAAAGATATACTTTCAAGGCTTGAAAATCAAAAGCTACCTATGAATTTGAGTTAAATGGCTTATATCAACGAGTGGCGTGCATGTGGATCTCTGAGTGGTGCCTCATAAACACACTCTGTTTGTTTGGTCATAGCATAACTGTAATTATTGTTTGTAATTTAAGAATGTGTTTGGTTAGTAGTGTTATGGTAACATGATGTAACCAGTTTGGGTATTATTGCAAATGTAAATTAATGTACGCCGTTATGTTCAGAATTTCGTACTCCAGGTATAAATTTTTTGTGTTGACCTGGCGGACTAGAATGCCATCAACATCGTAGTATTCACACACGCCCGACAACTCAAGTAAGTCACCAATGAAAGTAGCAAGGGAAATTATTGCTGAAAACACTTTCTGAATCGTGCAACGGTGGGGAGTTTGTGGTGTTGGTGTCTGTGATTTTGGAGGTGGAGGCGGTGGTTTCTTTGGTATGTGTTCATATTATATAATGTTCGATCATTTATTGTATAGGTAAATAATAGCCAAACTAGTTCCATCATATTACCATAAAACTACTAACCAAACAAATTCAAAAATTACAAACACAAATTACAACTACGCTATGACCAAACCAACATTGTGTCTTTATGAGGCATCGCTCAGGGATCCACCCATACGCCACTCATTGATATAAGCCATTGAATTCTAATTAACATGTAGCTTTTGATTTTCAATCCTAGGAAGTATATCTTTAAAACTCGCTAGGAGACAGGCAACCATTAATATACTTTTCTCCCCTTATCGGTGGCTACCTCATGACATTTAAGCTTAATAAGGCTTGGAATGTTCATGAAACAAGCACACAACTTATCAGCGATATATCGTATTGTATCCTCAAAGTGACCTTCTTGAATAGTCTAATTCTCGGGATCATGAAGGCTATTCAACTTGGTCTTGCTGATTTGGTGCATACATTGTGCAACAATGCACTAACAAACTATATGCTCATCCTCAACCATACCCATTTGTTCGTTGTCCTATACTTCCCTCAATGTTTTCTCATTCTTTACGTAACCTCTCGAAAAAACCCATGTAAGAGTCTTCTTCAATTGTTTGAAGATCAAATTCACACCGTTTGTGAAACATATTAACTTTGGGACCGTATTTTTGCTATAGCCTGTTGAGTTAAAACTAATACATGATCAATACATAGCTCTTTCTCGATGGCTGCAACAAGTTTTAAACCCTCCTCAACACCAAAAGTTAACAAATCTTCAACTTGTTGTGTAATGGCAGGAGTTGCAATCGTAGCTCCTGTTAATGTTGCCACAACAGGTTAAGGATTCGTTAAAGATTCATTAACTGCGGGTGTCAGGGACAGTTCAAAAGTTGTTGCAGCCATCGAGAAAGAGCTACGTAAAGATCATGTATCATTTTTAGCTCAATGTGCTAATTCACAAATATTGTTCAAAGTCGATATATTTCAGTGAATTTGATCTTTAAACAAGTGAAGAAGAATCTTACATGGGTTTTCTCGAGTGTTTACGTAAAGAATGTTAAACGTTAAGGGAAATATAGACATCGAACAAATGGGTATATGGTTGAAGATGAGCTTGTAGTTTGTAAATACATTGTTGCATGATGTATGCACCAAATCAGCAAGACGATGTTGAATTGCCTTCATGACCCTGAGAATCAGACTATTCGAGAAGGTTACTTTGAGGATACAAGACGATATATTGCTGATTTATTGTGTGCTTGTTTCACGAACATTCCAAGCCTTATTGAGCTTAAATGTCGTGAGTTAACCACTGTTAAGAAGGAGAAAAGTATATAAATGGATGCTCGACTCCTAGTGAGCTTCAAAGATACACTTTCAATGCTTGAAAATCAAAAGCTACCTATGAATTTGAGTTAAATGGCTTATATCAAAGAGTGGCGTGCGTGTGGATCTCTGAGTGGTGCCTCATAAACAAAGTTGTTGATTTGATCATAGCATAATTGTAATTAGTGTTTGTAACTTTAGAATGTGTTTGGTTAGTAGTGTTATGGTAACATGATGGAACTAGTTTGGGTATTATTGCAAATGTAAATTAATGTACGCTGTTACGTTCAGAATTTCGTACTCCACCTACAGATTTTTTGTGTCGACCTGGCGGACTTGAATGCCATCAACATCGTAGTATTGACGCACGCCCGGCAACTCAAGTAAGTCCCCAATGAAAGTAGCAAGCAATATTATTACTGAAAAGACTTTCTGAATCGTGCAACGGCGGGGAGTTTGTGGTGTTGGTGTCTGTGATTTTGGAGGTGGAGGCGGTGGTTTCTGTGGTAAGTGTTCATATTATATAGTGTTCGATCGTTTATTGTTTAGGTAAATAATAGCTAAACTAGTTCCATCATATTATCGTAAAACTACTAACCAAACAAATTCGAAAATTACAAACACGAATTACATCTACGCTATGACCAAACCAACACTCTATCTTTATGAGGCATCGCTCAGGGATCCACCCGCACGCTACTCGTTGATATAAGCCATTGAATTCTAATTCACATGTAGCTTTCGATTTTCAATGTGTGGAAGTATATCTATAAAACTTGCTAGGAGTCAGGCAACCATTAATATACTTTTCTCCCCCTTATCGGTGGCTACCTCATGACATTTAAGCTTAATAAGGCTTGGAATGTTCGTGAAACAAGCACACAACTGATCAGCGATATATCGTCTTGTATCCTCAAAGTGACCTTCTTGAATAGTCTTATTCTCGGGGTCATGAACGCTATTCAACATGGTCTTGTTGATTTTGTGCATACGTTGTGCAAAAAAGCACTTACAAACTATATGCTCATCCTTAACCATACCCATTTGTTCGCTGTCCTATACTTCCCTAAATGTTTTCTCATTCTTTACGTAACCTCTCGAGAAAACCCATGTAAGAGTCTTCTTCATTTGTTTGAAGATCAAATTCACACCATTTGTGAAACATATTGACTTTCGGACAGTATTTTTGCTCTAGCATATTTAGTTAAAACCAATACGTGATCTGTCCATAGCTCTTTCTCAATGGCAGCAACAAGTTTTAAACCCTCCTCAACACCAGCAGTTAACAAATCTTCAAATTGTTGTGTAATTGCAGGAGTTGGAATCGTAGCTCCTATTAATGTTGCCACAATAGGTTAAGGATTCGTTAAAGATTCATTAACTACGGGTGTCAGGGATAGTTTAAAACTTGTTGCAGCTATCGAGAAAAAGCTATGTAAAGATCATGTATCGTTTTTAGCTCAATGTGCTAATTCAAAAATATTTTTCAAAGTCGATATATTTCACGCATGGTGTGAATTTGATCTTTAAACAAGTGAAGAAGAATTTTACATGGGTTTTCTCGAGTGGTTACGTAAAGAATGTTAAACGTTAAAGGAAATATATACATCGAACAAATGGGTATATGGTTGAAGATGAGCTTCTAGTTTGTAAATACATTGTTGCATGATGTATGCACCAAATCAGCAAGACCATAGTCAATCACCTTCATGATCCTGATAATCAGACTATTCGAGAAGGTTACATTGAGGATACAAGACGATATATTGCTGATTTGTTGTGTTCTTGTTTCACGAACATTACAAGCCTTATTGAGCTTAAATGTCGTGAGGTAACCACTGTTAAAAAGGAGAAAAGTATTTAAATGGTTGCTTGACTCCTAGCGAGCTTCAAAGATATACTTTCAAGGCTTGAAAATCAAAAGCTACCTATGAATTTGAGTTAAATGGCTTATATCAACAAGTAGCTTGCGTGTGGATCTCTGAGTGGTGCCTCATAAACACAATGTGTTTGTTTGGTCATAGCATAATTGTAATTATTGTTTGTAATTTTAGAATGTGTTTGGTTAGTAGTGTTATGGTAACATAATGGAACTAGTTTGGGTATTATTGCAAATGTAAATTAGTGTACGCTGTTACGTTTTGAATTTCGTACTCCACATGTGTCGACCTGGCGGACTTGAATGCCATCAACATCGTAGTATTGACGCACGCCCGACAACTTAAGTAAGTCCCCAATAAAAGTAGCAAGCGAAATTATTGCTGAAAACACTTTCTGAATCGTGCAACGGCAGGGAGTTTGTGGTGTTAGTGTCTGTGATTTTCTGGTATCTGTGGTATGTGTTCATATTATATAGTGTTCCATCATTTATTGTATAGGTAAATAATAGCCAAACTAGTTCCATCATATTACCATAACACTACTAACCAAACAAATTCAAAAATTACAAAAACAAATTACAAGTACGCAATGACCAAACCAACACTCTGTCTTTATGAGGCATCGCTCAGAGATCCACACGCACGCCACTCGTTGATAGAAGCCATTGAATTTGAATTCACATGTAGCTTTTGATTTTCAATCCTTGGAAGTATATCTTTAAAACTCGTTAGGAGTCAGACAACCATTAATATACTTTTCTCCCCCTTATCGGTGGCTACCTCATGACATTTAAGCTTAATAAGGCTTGGAATGTTCATGAAACAAGCACACAACTGATCAGCGATAGATTGTCTTGTATCCTCAAAGTGACCTTCTTTAATAGTCTAATTCTCGGCGTCATGAAGGCTATTCAACATGGTCTTGCAGATTTGGTGCATACATTGTGCAACAATGCACTAACAAACTATATGCTCATCCTCAACCATACCAATTTGTTCGTTGTCCTATACTTCCCTCAATGTTTTTTCATTCTTCACGTAACCTCTCGAAAAAACCCATGTAAGAGTCTTCTTCATTTGTTTGAAAATCAAATTCACACCATTTGTGAAACATATTGACTTTGGGACCTTATTTTTGCTCTAGCATATTGAGTTAAAACCGATACATGATCTGTACATAGCTCTTTCTCGTTGGTTGCAACAAGTTTTAAACCCTCCTCAACACGAGCAGTTAACAAATATTCAACTTGTTGTGTAATGGCAGGAGTTGCAATCGTAGCTCTTGTTAATGTTGCCACAAAAGATTAAGGATTCATTAAAGATTCATTAACTACGAGTGTCAGGGACACTTTAAAACATGTTGCTTCCTTAACACCAGTATTTAAAAAATGTTCAACTTGTTGTCTAATGGCTGGATTTGCAATTGCAACTCCTGTTAATGTTGCTACAACTGGTTAAGGATTCATTAAATATCCATTAACTACGGGTGTCAAGGACACATTAAAACTTGTTGCAGCCATCGAGAAAAAGCTACGTAAAGATCATGTATCATTTTTAGCTCAATGTGTTAATTCACAAATATGGTTCAAAGTCGATATAATTCACACATGGTGTGAATTTGATCTTTAAACAAATGAAGAAGAATCTTACATGGGTTTTCTCGAGTGGTTACGTAAAGAATGTTAAAACATTAAGGGAAATATAGAAATTAAAGAAATGGGTATATGGTTGAAGATGAGCTTGTAGTTTCTAAATACATTATTACATGATGTATGCACCAAATCAGCAAGACCATGTTGAATCGCCTTCATGACCCTGAGAATCAGACTATTCGAGAAGGTTACTTTGAGATACAAGACGATATATTGCTGATCTGTTGTCGGCTTGTTTTACAGTCAATTCCAAGCCTTATTGAGCTTAAATGTCATGAGGTAACCACTGTTAAGATGGAAAGAAGTATATAAATGGTTGATGGACTCTTAGCGACTTTCAAATATGTACTTTCAAGGCTTGAAAATCAAAAGCTACCTATGAATTTGAATTAAATAGCTTGTATCAACAAGTGGTGTGCGTGTTGATTTCTGGTGGTGCTTCATAAACACAGTGTCTTGGTTTGGTCACATCGTAATTATAATTAGTATTTGTAATTTTAGAATGTGTTTGGTTATTAGTGTTATGGTAACATGATGGAACTAGTTTGGGTATTATTGCAAATTTAAATAAATGTAGGACGTTACATTCAGAAATTCGTACTCCACATACAAATTTTCTGTGTCAACCTGGAGAACTTGAATTCCATCAACATCGTAGTATAAACGCACGCCCGACAACTCAAGTAAGACCCCAATGAAAGTAGCAAGCGAAATTATTGCTGAAAACACTTTTTGAATCATGCAACGGCGGGGAGTTTGTGGTGTTGGTCTCTGTGATGGTGGAGGTAGAGGCGGTGTTATCTGTGGTATGTATTCATGTTGTATAGTGTTCGATCCTATATTATATAGGTAAATAATAGTCAAACTAGTTCTATCATATTACCATAACACTACTAACCAAATAAATTCTAAAATTACAAAAACAAATTACAACTACGCTATGACCAAACCAACACTCTGTCTTTATGAGGCATCGCTCAGAGATCAACCCGCACGCCACTCGTTGATATAAGACATTGAATTCGAATTCACATGTAGCTTTCAATTTTCAATCCTTGGAAGTATATCTTTCAAACTCGCTAGGAGTCAGGCAACCATTAATATACTTTTCTCCCCCTTATCAGTGGCTACCTCATGACATTTAAGCTTAATAAGGCTTGGAATGTTTTTGAAACAAGCACACAACTGATCAACGATATATCGTCTTGTATTCTCAAGGTGACCTTCTAGAATAGTCTAATTCTCGGGGTCATGAGGGCGATTCAACATGGTCTTGCTGATTTGGTGCATACATCGTGCAACAATGTACTAACAAACTATAAGCTCATCGTCAACCATACCCATTTGTTCGATGTCATATACTTCCCTCAATGTTTTCTCATTCTTTACGTAACCTCTCGAGAAAACCCATGTAAGAGTCTTCTTCATTTGTTTGAAGATCAAATTCACACTATTTGTGAAACATATTGACTTTTGGTGCATGTTTTTGCTCTAGCATATTGAGTTAAAACCGATATATGATCTGTACATAGCTCTTTCTCGATAGCTGCTACTAGTTGTAAACCCTCTTCAACACCAGCAGTTAACAAATCTTCAACTTGTTGTGTAATGGAAGGAGTTGCTTTTGAGGCAACATTATCAAGATCTCCTAATGTTTTAATGATGACAAATAAATCTTCGAAACACATAAAATAATAAATGGTAGCAAAAATTCCCCGAACTCCATACCTGCTCCTGACGTGTCTCCCATGCGTTGACGCGTGGCTGACGCGTTAGGCTACTATATGGTTCAGGAAGAATTTTAAAAGTCGGCTTTCCCCTTACCCGACAAATGTGGATCTATCAATATAGGTATGAATATGCTATGTGCTTAATTGAGAACACTCGAAACGAGTTTTGGGATTAGAGAGATCCAACTTTTGAAACACCCGTTTACGGGAAAACACCAACTTATGTTTTCTAACTCTTGCCTCTAGCTAAGGCTTTTCTAAACTTAGGGAGCTTATATGTTTCACGTAACATCACGTGAAAGCATCCATATGCTCATATCCTGTGCTTATGTCTTCTCTAATCACGTAACGGGTTTACTCCCTTATTGGTAAAACTAAGTCAAAGGTCACTTTGCGTAAACGCATCCTTTCCCAACAACCTCTTACATATTCCCTTACACCTCCTTACAAAGTGTACCATTGTCTCCTCATAAACTCCTACACAATATTCCCTTCACTTTATACATTTCCCATACACCTTTCTTATACACATACTACTTTTTTACACACACACATACACTCTCTTATACACACACACACTACTCGCATACTCTCCATATACACACACAAGGCTCCCCATCTAATCAACCTTACATATTCCTTGCACATACAACTCACTCCCTATACACATCCCATCTCTACAACATATTCCTTACACTCCCAACACCTTTATTTTGAAAATACACACACTACTCACAACCATCTTATTCTTTACATACACAAGGCTCCCCATCACATCCTACACTTACATATTCCCTTACACACACACACACACAAACCAACTCTTATATTCCTTACACCCTTTCACATCCCAACCTTTCACTCACCCTCTTCTCCAAGGAAGGAATATTCCCTTGGATATCCTCTCTTAACCCAACCATAGTTCACTTCTAACCCAACTATTGTTAGTTCTCTACACATCCATTCTCACCCAACCATGGTTAACTCTTAACCACACCAAGGATGGAATATTCCCTTGGATATACCCTTTAACATAACCATGGTTTATTCTCTACACACTCTTCTAACTTAACCATGGTTACTTCTTAACCCAACCTCTCACACTCTTCCCTATAGAAGAATATCCCATGGCATATTCTCTTCTCTATTATGCCATATAAGGAATACCCTTTCTACCCCTACCAAATTACCCTTTCTACTCTTCTACCCTTGGTAATTGGTTTTCTCATAAACACTTCACAAAAACAATTTTCAAATTGGCTATTTGAGTTGGTAAACCTTAGATTGATTAATGTTAAGGTTAGTGTGAAGTACAATTGGGGGTTTAGCAAGGTTTGGTATTTATAAGGACCAACACCCAAAACTTGGGATTTCTACAACAGAGGTCCTGGTACGCTGCCCGCGCGTTGATGCGCGGGTGACGCGCCGGTCTCGGTAAATTAATCCCAAGTTTGGGACTTGGCCTATAAATACCCCCTTACCTCTTGTATTCCTCACCCCTTGCCATTATTCTTTCTCTCTACATTCTTTCTCTCTAATCCTCTAATTCTATCTCTTGTGTTCTTAGTTAAACACACTAACATATTTGAAAGAATACATCTTCTTGCAAGGGAAGAATCACAAGAACCTAATCGGCTCTTGTGATTGTGTCAAGGGTCTTATTCTTATACCCTTTCTATTACAATCGAGTCTCTAGGTTAGGTTAGGGCTTGATTAAACAAACTTTCATTTATTCAATTGTTTGTAAGGGAAGTCTTGTGTCTTGGTGACCAGGCCTAGATTATTGGGGAACTAGTTAGGGTTTGATACTTCCGGGTGGAAGTTTTGGTTGTGGTCTAGGTGACCAAGTGTAAGTCGAATCATGAGATTCTTTAGGGTGGGAGTAACTCCTTCTTTGTGAGGATCGATATTGGTGAATATCGGTGGAGTGGATTATAACGGTTTGTAGTCCACCGAAAGGATTATACTAGTGTAATAGTATCGTGTCGTGGATTCGCAACTAGACGTACGGATGGTATAAAACCCCTATCCCAAACTAGTATATATCGTTTTGTTCTTCACTCGCTTTATATACTTGTGTTTGTATTAGTGGTTACTCTTGCTTAAACCACTTGGTGCTCTTCTTGGCTTAAAGTTTTTAAACATCTAAAAAGCCAAAGAAACCATATTCACCCCCCACCCTTCTACTGTTCTACAGTTGCAATCGTAGCTCCTGTTAACGTTGCCACAAAAGATTAAGGATTCGTTAAAGATTCATTAACTACGAGTATCAATGACACTTTAAAACTTGTTGCTTCCTTAACACCGGTAGTTAAAAAATCTTCAACATGTTGTGTAATGGCTGGATTTACTATTGCAACTCCTGTTAATGTTGCTACAATAGGTTAAGGATTCGTTAAAGATTCATTAACTACGGGTGTTAGGGACACATTAAAACTTGTTGCAGCCATCAAGAAAAAGCTACGTAAAGATCATGTATCATTTTTAGCTCAATGTGCCAATTCACAAATATGGTTCAAAGTCGATATATTTCACACATGGTGTGAATTCGATCTTTAAACAAATGAAGAAGAATCTTACATGGGTTTTCTCGAGTGGTTACGTAAAGAATGTTAAAACATTAAGGGAAATATAGACATCGAATAAATAGGTATATGGTTTAAGATGAGCTTGTAGTTACTAAATACATTGTTTCATGATGTATGTACCAAATCAGCAAGACCATGTTGAATCGCCTTCATGACCTTGAGAATCAGACTATTCTAGAAGGTTACTTTGAGGATACAAGACGATATATTGTTGATTTGTTGTGTGCTTTTTTCATGAACATTCCAAGCCTTATTGAGCTTAAATGTCGTGAGGTAACCACCGTTAAGAGGAAGAAAAGTATATTAATGGTTGCTCGACTTCTAGCGATTTGCAAAGATGTACTTTCAAGGCATGAAAATCAAAAGCTACCTGATGGGTGTTGTGTCACGTTGTAGTATAGTGGTGTTAATGGGATGCGCGGAATTGCGCCATCGCAAAAGGTTTTACCTCTCAAGGGATCTTGAGAAGCTTGCAATCCCACCAGGCAGTGTACCTGTTCATTGTAGTGTAGTATAGTATTATAACAAGTACCGGGGGATTGATCGTTCAACTCAAAGAATTGTGTTCGCTAGGGTTAAAACTCACTAAAACTAGGTCTAGAGGTGAGGGATGATTCTTTTTGTATTTTTATATTTTAAGGAAAGCAAGTAAAATCTCGGATTTTTTAATGAGTGGGCGGAATTATTTGCTTATCAACTAACCCAATTAACTAAAGATGCAATCAATATAAAATAAATTAAACTTAAACT
Source organism: Artemisia argyi (assembly GCA_030686995.1). NCBI lineage: Eukaryota > Viridiplantae > Streptophyta > Magnoliopsida > Asterales > Asteraceae > Artemisia > Artemisia argyi. Next base: position 36,713,490 of record CM060682.1, on the reverse strand, counting down.
AATTTGCGGTTTAAACAATAATGAGAGAAAATTGTGTTTACTTAGATTTCACTACTCCTTAGCTATCTTTTACAGGTTGATTAGGTTGTTACAATTGCATGGATGACGGGTTATATTCCTTAATACCATTCGTAGGGCCGTGTACGATCTTCCCTAACTTTATAAGCTTCTACCTCTTCCTATGTCGAGCCGACTACTAGCTCCTAACATGGCCTCATTAGTAGTTACCTACGCATTAAATACAACCAGTATATCGTAGTACACCTCCGATCATGTTTCTTAAGACGTTGAAGAAAGTTACCAATTGGAAGTCTGCCAGTTTTCTTAAGCCTAACATCGAACTCATTCATCCACAACAATTATAAACAAGCAACCAACCTATAATCAATATCTGAGTTTCATTACATCTAAGCAAACACAAGGAAAACCAAGCCTAGCATGTTAAAGAGAAGACAAGCGTCAGATATAATCAAACAACATGTAGACATATTGAATGATTTGGTAAAGGACTTATCTTCAATTAAGCATGGAAGAAACAAAGGGTTGAAACCTTTAAAACAGCTGTAAAATTCGTCTAGGGTTTACTCCCTTCAAAGTTGCACACAATGAATGAAAACTAGAAAACTATATATAGATTTTGTCTTCTGATGCCGTCAAGAGTAACGTGTGACGCCGTCAAATCGCCACCCAAATAAACTCATATTGCCTAAATCCACTTCTGACGCCGTCACTCTTTATGCGATCTGGGCCGTCACTCCTTGCATTAACTCTTGATGCCTTGACAATTTTATACGTGACGCCGTCTCGACCCTTTCACAAGACATTCTGGTGCATCACGTATATTTGATTTATCCACCCATTTTTCAACTCATGATGCCGTCACTAACACCATGTGACGCCGTCAAGTGCAATTTCTAGCATGATTTTGAGACTTTGTCGTTTTCTTCACTTTTTTGCTCAAAAAACGTCCAAAATGCTTCCTTTTATAAATTTCCTCTCAAAAGTCCCTAAAATGACAAAAGAAACGATTTAGGGCAATATTTGATCAAATAATCTCGACTTTGCCCTTAAATGACCCCCCAAAAGCAGTACACTTTTCGCTTCATCAAATACCCTTACACTTGAGATTTGCTTGTCCTCAAGCAAATGCGCTTTTGTTCTAATCAAAATACAAGTTAGGGGTCATTTAACACTAATATAAAAGTAATTACAACAAATAATCGTTCCACTTTAACCAAAAACAAGCACGGAAATTATACACTAGCACCTCACAAATAGTGTTTAGATACTCACATCTCTCGGGTGTATTAAAGTATATATCACAATATGGAAATGGAAAACATCTCTCACTACCTGTCATAGTAAATAGAATACCATAGGCTTGAGAAATGATCAAACCTCCACCATTTGGCGTAAGCACCTAGGATAAACTATCAAAGAGGTCTTTTAAAGGGTTATAACGTGAGGTGTAGGGATAGGATAAACACCGATTTGTTGGATAAAGGCAATCTTTACTGGTGGCGAGTTAATCATCTTGGTCAATTACATGTACAATGTGGCGTTGCTAAGCCAAGACTCGACTCGAATTAAGTTAATCATAACTAATCAAAAAATTAAAACAAACCTAAAATGAAATGAGGTGGTAGTCCGTATGTTTTTTCTCTTTTTCTTTTTTTTCTATTTTTTTTTCTTTTTCTTGATTTTTCGATTTTTTTATACATCTTACCCTACCATAAAAAATAATACATCATAGGGAATTTGCATTCCCCTTACACTTGAACTTTTACATACTTTACAATTAACTATTCTAATGACTCGAATTAAGATAATCAAAATACTTGGAGTACTTTTTAAGATTAACGCACATATGGAGGTAATATATGATGTTCTTCCCCATTACTCCATAACAATAGTACTTTACCCATGAGTCTCAATCGTCCCAAAACAATATGTACAAGATATGACTCGACTTAGCAACCATGTAATCAATTAGACAATTAACTAAGGGTTTAAACAAATAACAATAATGCACTAAAGATGAGTGCATACACGAAAGGCTAAGGCGATTTGGTTGTAAATTTGGGGTGGATTGTAAACAAATTCTTCCTTTAAGTAAAATGCTTAAAGTTAGAAACGAAAAGATAGGCTCGGAGGGGTGTACTAGGGGTATCATATACTAAAAATGAGTACAACGCAAAGGTGTGGGAAAATTAATTGACTTTATTAGTCAAGTAATTATGACTTTATTGGCCAAGTAATTATGATACGGGTTTAACACAAGATTGATCCTAATACCTCTTATCATGTAGTAAATCCTAACTACACGAATGTAGTCTCACTAGCGGTCTCGTGATGCATCACTAACGCAAGTTCTAGAATCTAAGTACTACCGATACACTCATAAGCACTAATAATGAATGCTTTTCCTAACAAATCTAAAGGCGAACCTCACATATTTGGGTGGAAAATTTTTTTGAGTGGTACGGTTTTTGTGCTAATCATACAACTCCTATCCATGAGACGCTCATTAAGGCTAAAGCTACACTCCTAAATGTTGAAAAAAAATTTAAATTTTGCGCTAAAATTGCCCTAACAAGTATTTTTCTTAGTTTTATTACACACCTACTTTTGAACATACAAACTCAAGTGCGATTGTATTCTCTAAAGTATCATTTTTTCCCCTCCCCTTACACTAAGGCTGAACATTGTCCCCAATGTTCAATAAAAAGATGTAAAAGTAAATAAGGTAAAAGAATGAAAACAAATACTCCCCTGATTCGTTCGATGTGGATAAACCGTTAACATGGTTAAATCCTCCTCCAAGAAAATAACGTTGAAAGCTTCCCTTCCGAAATAATAAATCATCTTCTTGTCCAATATAACCTGTTAAACCTGAGAAAACAATCATGGCAATCTCGCGTAAAATCGGCAGCAATATATATATAAGGATATAATGCTTGTGGAATGAATGTTTGCAGATTTCCTGGAATTTATAAAACTAAAGAATTAACAAAAACTTTAAGACTCCGCTAGAGAAAAAAAAAAAACAAAACTTGCAAAATTTCCAGAATTTTACACCTGACGCCGTCAGTTGTTAATCCTGACGTCGTCAGAGTGTTCTGACAGAAATCTCATGTTAAGTTTCCGGAAAATTTCTGGAAAAACTCATGCCTTAATTCCTGGAATTTCCTGCAAAACATCATTATGACTCGATACAAGCATTTGACTCAAACAAATACTAGTATACATGTTCATTTAATATTGTTGTGGGTCATGTTCAGTTCCCTTCTTAAAAACAAATTTAGGTTTCTCTTACACTTATCTTTTGCGAAATTCCTTTTTATGAAGTTAAGTCAAACAACAACGTAAAGCATTTTCACAATTTAGTATGAAGCATGATCCACAAACAATAAAAATAAAGCATGCATACGGAAACAATTAAAATCAAACAAACAAACAATCAAACAAATCAAACTTGGGATGCCTCCCAAGAAGCGCTTTTCTTTATTTACGAGTCTTGTAGCTAGACTCAAAGTTATGGGCTATCCTATATGAGTGAGCTCCTCGTCGAGGACATCTTTGGGATCAAACTTAGGTTTCAATTTCCTATCGGTTCTCTTGGTGCGGTATGACTTCTCAAATTTTTCTCCATCCGGATCATATAGGACCATCTTCATATGCCATGATCCGTCACCTTTCTTAGGTGCCTTGTCCCAATTCTATTTACATTTATCACCCTCACTTTTCCACTTGTTCATTCCTAAGTTGATAGGCATCACTCCTAGGAATTCAATCATTTTTCTAAAGACTAGAGGATCCTCAAAGGGGTTTAGCTCTTCATCCCTAGCTATGAGTTGCTCTACCGAATGCGTTTTGTTTATAAACTTCTCCTCTAAATAAAATGGGCGTTGAGGTCCTATGAAATCTCTATTTACCCAAGGTCCGTATCTAGATGGTCTCCTATTCACACTACCCAATGAGCCGTTGGTTCCTCATTAGTATCATAGGCATGTTTCTTAACATCATAGACCGACTAAGTTTCTCCTTCTCCTACCGCTATTCTAGATTCCATACAATCAATCATCGCACTTGCGGTAGCTAAGAATCATCTTCCTATTAATAATGGGCATGTAGTGTCACTAACCATACCAAGGACGTGGAAATCGGCTAACATTGTCAATTTCCCTATATGCACTAACACATCCTTCACTACCCCAACCTGATATGCTACACTTCCATCCGCAAGCCCTATGATTACCTCTGTTTCATCTAATTTTCCTGGCTTAAGAGTGATATATAGAGATAATGGAAGAAAATTTAGGCTTGACCCAAGATCGGCTAGTGTGTCAAAAGCCTCAGAATTTCCGATCTTACAAGGTAACACAAATATGCCCGGATCATCTAATTTCTTAGGCAACTTGTTTTGAACGAAGGCAATCCCATTCTTACCGAACTTAAATTACTCTTCATATTTTTCTAGAAGGGCATTGTAATAGGGAGCACGGGCTAAGACATCAATGACGGGACGCTCAAGGTGAAGTTCCTTGAATTATTCGACAAGGTCTTGTGTAGGAAGTGTTTCAACTATGCTATTGACCGAATTGATGTTGGGCGTTACATTATATTGGTTCTTTTGAAAGATTTGGGTTTTTTTTAAACACGTGCTCATGGCATTGACCGAATAGTATTGTGGACAAGAAGTAGGAGACGAAACAGATGATATAGCGTTAACGTTTAGTTTTGGATTCTTGATCGTGTTACTTGGGAGTGCTCCCATTTCTCAGTCATTGAGAACATTCAACAATGTGTCAATCTTATTGGTCATCTCACTTTGCTTTTGTATGAAATCGGCTTCAAACTTTGCTAAACGAGTTTCTTGAGATGCCATAAATTTGGACATCAATCCTTCAAAATTATTGGTACTACCATAGTTGTTGGAAGGATTGTTGTTGAAAATACAGTTAGAGGGTGGACCGTTTGGTTGAAATCAATTAGGTGGAGTGGAAGAATTCTTTTGGGGCATGCTTTGGTTTTGTTTCCACCTAAGGTTCAGGTGATTTTTCCAAGAGGGGTTGTATGAATCACCATAAGGGTTTTGCTCTGGTTTGAAAGTGTACCACTTGTCTCCCGCTCCGTCGGTACGCGAGGATGCGTAATCTGCGAAAGCTTTTTTGGGGAGTTCCATGCTATCACGAGTGTCGTGGGGGCCACTACATAATTCGCACGAAGAAGTGATTTTGTTCACTTGACTGGAAGGTTTAGGAGCTTCGTAGGATTTCATGAGAAACTTGACGTGGTCTTCAAGTTCCTTGATCCTACGGTCGGGAGTGCTTGAATTGTTCGAAGGCAAAGATATTTCCTTGACCGTTTTGTTCAAATCACGGGGATCATTCCAACTTTCGTTGTCATAGAGAGCAAGATCTTCCATGAGTTCCCATGATTCTTCCGCACTTAGATCACAAAGCTTGCCACCAGCCGATTGGTCAATGGTTCGCCTTGTGGAGAGATCGATATGATCGTAGAAAATTTGGACTTGGAGCCAAATATCTATGCCATGATGAGGGACTTTTTGGAGTAAGTCCTTAAAACGAGTCCATGCTTCATAAAGAGTTTCACCTTGACATTGTTGGAACATCAAGATATCATTTCTAAGCTTAGTCGTTCTCCCCGGTGGGAAAAATTGAGCAAGGAAACGAGTGGTGAGATCATCCCAAGAGGTGATGGATCCCGCGGATAAACGCTCAAGCCATTGACTAGCTTGGTCACGTAGAGAGAATTGGAAGAGACGCAATCGGGTTGTCGCTCGAGTTCCAACATCAAGATCTATGGAATCTATGATTTTGAGGAAATCCTTGAGATGTTGATTAGGATCTTCAGAACGAAGTCCATGGAATGCACATCCGCTTTGCACCAACCGGATGGTGTCGGATCACAAGGGGGACACATTGGCTCCTTGAGTGAGCTCAATGGTGTTTCGATAGCCTTGGTGGCTAGGACGGGAGTACTCTCCTAAAGTTCGGGGTCTAGGAGGTTGGTTTGGTTGTGGTGGGTTTTGTGGGTGGTTTTGTTGTGGTGGGTTGATGGGATCAAAGATATTACCACCTTCCATGATGGCGGATGGCAAATGTTACGAACAAAGGAACGAAGAAAAAGATAGACTAAAGAAACCTATAAAAATAAAATAAAAATCTTACTAGAAATGAATCTAGCACTTAGACCTAATAAAAAGAAATTTTAACCTAGACAATAACTATTCCCCGGGCTGCGGCGCCAAAAACTTGATGCGTGGAATTGCGCCCTCGGAAAAGGTTTTACCTCTCAATGGATCTTGAGAATCTTGCAATCCCCACCAGGCAGTGTACCTGTTCGTTGTAATATAGTATAGTGACAAGTACCGGGGGATTGTCATTTAACACAAAAAATAGTGTTCGCTAGGGTTAAAACTCACTAAAACTAGGTCTAGAGATGAGGGATGATTCTTTTTGTATTTTTATATTTTAAGGAAAACAAGTAAAATCTCGGTTTTTTGAAGGAGTGGGCGGAATTAGTTGCTAATCAAGTAACCCAATTAACTAAAGATGCAATAAAAATAAAATAAACTAAACTTAAACTAATTTGTGGTATAAACAATAATGAGAGAAAATTGTGTTTACTTAGATTTCACTACTCCTTAGCTATCTTTTACAGGTTGATTAGTTTGTTACAATTGCATGGATGACGGGTTATATTCCTTAATACCATTCGTAGGGCCGTGTACGATCTTCCCTAACTCTATAAGCTTCTACCTCTTCCTATGTCGAGCCGACTACTAGCTCCTAACATGGCCTCATTAGTAGTTACCTACGCATTAAATACAACCAATATATCGTAGTACACCTCGATCATCTTTCTTAATACATTCAAGCAAGTTACAAATTGGAAGTCTGCCAGTTTTCTTAAGCTTAGCATCGAATTCATTCATCCACAACAATTATAAACAAACAACCAACCCATAATCAATATCTAAGTTTCATTACATCTAAGCAAACACAAGGAAAACCTCGCCTAGCATGTTAAAGAGAAGACAAGCCTAAGATATAATCAAACAACACATAGACATATTGAATGATTTGGTAAAGGACTTATCTTCAATTAAGCATGGAAGAAACAAAGGGTTGAAACCCTTAAAAAAGCTATAAAATACGTCTAGGGTTTACTCCCTTCAAAGTTGCACACAATGAATGAAAATTAGAAAACTATATATAGATTTTGTCTTCTGACGGCGTCAAGAGTAATGTGTGACGCTGTCAACTCACCGCCAAAATAAACTCGTATTGCCTAGATCCACTTCTGATGTCGTTACTCTTTATGGGTTCTGGGCCGTCACTCTTTGCATTAACTCTTGATAGCCTTGACAATTTTATACGTGACGCCGTCACGACCCCTTCACAAAACATTCTGGCACGTCACGTGTATTTGATTTATCCACCCCTTTGTCAACTCATGACGCTGTCACTAGCACCATGTGACGATGTCAAGTGCAATTTCCAGCATGATTTTGAGACTTTGTCATTTTCTTCACTTTTTTGCTCCAAAAATATCCAAAATGCTTCTTTTTGTAAAATTCCTCTCAAAAGTACCTAAAATGACAAAAGGAATGATTTAGGGTAATGCAAAACATGGGCTACGTTTTCCTTTCCCAAGAAGCGCTTTTCTTTATTTACGAGTCTTGTAGCTAGACTCAAGGTCATGAGCTACGTTTTCCTTTCCCACTTTTGTGATAATTCAAAACATCTAACCCAATTCTCATCACGCTTGTACTCAGGGCCTAGACTCATGCAATCCAAATAGTTTGTTCGCCGCCTCTCATAGTAAACATCATCATCAATTCCGTTGTCCTTAATCTCATAAGGTCGAATCTCATCAATTGGTAAATTCTTGATGTCCTTTAATTCTTCCCTCATGTGAGGCATCATAAAAGTGATTTTTTCTATCCCATCAGTAAACTGAACTATTCCCTTCCCATGATCACAATACATCTTAGTCGTCTCAACAAAAGGTTGCCCTAGGACCATTTCTCCTAAGTGTGGATCTATAATGCCTCTAACATCTTCTAGGATTACAAAGTCGAATTGATAAGTAAAATTTCCTACAAAGATGTGTACCCCTTTCACTCTCCTGACAAAATTACATAATCGATTAGGGTTGTAGGGGTCTTTTCTAGGGCTTAACCTTTCATTCATTATCCAGTTGTAGTAGAGCCTAGACATAATATTCATGAGTGCTTTTAAATCAATGTATGTATGCTCTCTAGACATGTACCCAATCATGCAAGGAATTTTTATGTTCCTATAGTTATGCTTCCTAATCCATGGCATTTTCCTATATTTTGCGGGGCAGGGATCTTGTAAAAGGAATCTATGGTAAGTCAATTTCTTAGGGGTTGGAGAGAAGTCTGTAAACTCAATTTTCATCTGGAGGGGTTTATTAAATTCCTTAAATGTGTTAACTTCCCTCTTTCTTCTTTTACGCGCTACAAGCCTCTTGCTAACTTCTAAACGGCGATTCTCTAAATCCATAAAGACAAACCTTATACGAACAAAGACATAAAGAAATAAGATAGACTAAGGAAAACCTAAAACTAAAAATAATAATCTTACTAGAAACGAATCTAGCAAGTAGACCTAATAAAAAGAAATCCTAACTTAGACAATAACTATTCCCTGGGCTGCAGCGCCAAAAACTTGATGTACGTGGGGATTGCACCCTCGCAACAGGTTTTACCTCTCAAGGGATCTCGAGAAGCTTACAACCCTCACCAGGCAGTGTACCTGATCGTTGTAGTATAGTATAGTGACAAGTACCGGGGGATTGATCGTTCAACTCAGGAATAGTGTCGCTAGGATTAGAAAGCCTAATAAACTAGATCTAGAGGTGAGGAATGATTCTTTTTGTATTTTATGAAAGTAAGTAAAAATCTCGGGTTTTGAAGGAGTGGGCGGAATTAGTTGCTAGCCAACTAACCCAACTAATCTAAAGATGCAATTAAAATAAAATAAAATAAATGAAAATAAAACTATTATACTAATGTGGTGGAAACAATAATGAGGAAGGTTGTGTTTACTTAGATTTCATTACTCCCTAGATATCTTTTACATTTTGATTAGCTTGTTACAATTGCATGGATGACGGGTCATTTTCCTTAATACTAGTCATAGGGCCGTGTACAATATTCCCTAACTCTATAAGATCCTACTTCACTCCTATGTCGAGCCGTTAGAAGCTCCTAACATGGGATCATTAGAATTCTCCTACGCATTAAATACAACCAAAAATCATAGTACACCTCCGATCATGTTTCTTAAGACGTTCAAGCAAGTTACCAATGGAAGTCTGCCAGTTTTCTTAAGCCTAACATCGAATACAATCATCTGTAACAATTATAAACAAACAATCAACCCATAATTAAAATCTAGGTTTCACTACATCTAAGCAAACACAAGAAAAATCGAGCCTAGCATGTTAAAGAGAAGAAAAGCGTAAGATATAATCACACAACAGATAGACATATTGAATTATTTGAATGAATACTTATCTTCAATTGAACATGGAAGAATCAAGGGGTTGGAACCCTTGAAAAACTGATAAAATTCGGACTAGGGTTTATTCCCTCAAAGTTGCACACTAATGAATGAAATTTGGAAAACTATATATAGATATTACATCGTGACGGCGTCATGTGTTAGATCATGACGCCGTCAACTCGCCGCCTTGATAAAACGTATTGCCTAGATCTATTTGTGACGCCGTCATGTGGAGAAATGCTCTGGGCCGTCATGTGTAGTTGGACCCTGACGGCCTTGGTGACGCCATCAAGTCCTAAGCTTGAAAACTCTCTGGATCGTCACGTGTATTTTTCACTTCCACCTCTTTTGTAACTCTTGACGCCGTCATGTACAAAGGCTTGACGCCGTCAGGTACTGTTCCCAGCAAGGAAATTTGAGACTTTGCCGTTTTCTTCACTTTTATGCTCCAAAAACGTCAAAAATGCTTCCTTTTCCAGATTCTTCCTCAAAAGTACCTAAAATGACAAAAGGAACGATTTAGGGCAATAATTGATCAAATATTCTAGAATTCGGGCTTAAATGACCCCTTAAAAGCGGTACACTTTTTGCCTCATCAGAGTCTTCTTCATTTGTTTGAAGATCAAATTCACACCATTTGTGAAACATATTGACTTTGGGACCATATTTTTAGTCTAGCATAATGAGCTAAAACCGATACATGATATGTACGTAGCTCTTTTTTGATGACTGCAACAAGTTTTAAACCCTCCTTAACACCAGCAGTTAAGAAATCTTCAACTTGCTGTGTAATGGTAGGAGTTGCATTCGTGAATCCTGTTAATGTTGCCACAACAGTTTATGGATTCGTTAAAGATTCATTTACTGCGGGTCTCACGGACAGTCTAAAACTTGTTGCTTCCTTAACACCATCAGTTAACAAATCTTCAATTTGTTGTGTAATGGTAGGATTTGCAATCGCAGCTCTTGTTAATGTTGCCACAACATGTTAAGGATTCGTTAAAGATTCATTAACTACGGGTGTCAGGGATAGTTTAAAACTTGTTGCAGGCATCGAGAAAGAGCTATGTAAAGATCATGTGTCCTTTTTAGCTCAATGTGCTAATGCACAAATATGGTTCAAAGTCGATATGTTTCACAGATGGTGTAAATGTTATCTTCAAACAAATGAAGAAGAATCTTACATGGGTTTTCTCTAGTGTTTACGTTAAGAATGTTAAAACATTGAGGGAAGTATAGACATCGAACAAGTGGGTATGGTTGAGGATGAGCTTGTAGTTTCTAAATACATTGTTGCACGATGTATGTACCAAATCAACAAGACCATGTTGAATCGCCTTCATGACTCTGAGAATCTGAATATTCTAGAAGGTTACTTTGTGGATACAAGATGATATATCGCTTGTTTCACAAACCTTCCAAGCCTTATTGAGCTTAAATGTCATGAGGGAGCCACTGTTAAGAGGGAGAAAAGTATATTAATGGTTGCTCGACTCATAGCGAGTTTGAAAGATATACTTTCAATGCTTGAAAATTAAAAGCTACATGTAAATTTGAATTAAATGGCTTATATCAATGAGTGGCGTGCGGGTGGATCTCTAAGTGGTGCCTCATAAAGACAGTGTGTTGGTTTGGTCATAGCGTAATTGTAATTCGTGTTTCTAATTTTAGTATATGTTTGGTTAGTAGTGTTATGGTAACATGATGAAACTATTTTGGCTATTATTCATATATAAATAATATATATGTTTTCCTTCTAAAAAAATAGCTCCCTCCAAATGTCCGGTATTTGCATATGTTTGCACTAGCGGAATGGTTTAACATGGTTGGATACTTGGATTCATTGGCTGCTTTCTTGAATGGTGTCTGTTGGACAGCTTATGCTCTCCTTAAATTTGATATTAACATTCTTGTAAAACATCTTTAAGTTCATATCAATCAGTGTTGTAATTTATTGGTAGTGTAAATATTAAATGTGATTGGTACATTGTTGTAGATTGCCAATGGATTGGTACATTGTTTTATACGTATGGTTCTGGAGAAGTACCGTGAAGAAGGGTAAAGCGCCACCTGCCAGCTCCAAAATACATAGAGGTTTACATTTGCTCACTTTTGATATAATGTAAATTCAGATTAGGAGTTAACAGTGTTTTAGGCTAGGAGTGTTTTTTGTTTTGTTTCTTAGGTTTTTTTTTAGATTCTGTTTCTCTCTCAAGTTGGATTTTCTGTTTGGTTTTCACCATGGAATTTGAATTGTTTTTAGGTTATTTAATTTCAAAATTCCTTTATCGTTTGCGTTGATGTTTTATACCTTTGGTTGTCATTGTATGTTATCGTTATTGCTGCTTAATCAACTTGTGCTATGTTTCATCTTGAATTCTAGTAAGAACACCTCTAGCCACAGTCTCAATTAGAATAGTGTGATTGTACTAGATATTAACTTTATTTTGGTTTGTAGACTTTGTTGGCGCGTGCAGTTCCTGTTTTTGTAGAGCTTGTTAGTTCTTATGTATGTGTGTTTCTTGAACCCGTAATGTAACTATTAGTTCTAATTTAAGGTTTTTAATTTTAGAATTCATTTAGCTAGCAGTACCTTTAAAATGCATTGCCTCATAAAGGTAGTGTGTTGGTTTGGTCATGGCATAATTGTAATTCGTGTTTGTAATTCAGAATGTGTTTGGTTAGTAGTATTATGGTAATATGATGGAACTAGTTTGGCTATTTTTTATCTATATAATATATATGTTTTCCGTTTAAAAAAATAGTTGTCTCAAAATCTCCGGTTTTTGCATATGTTTACACTAGCGGAACGGTTTAACATGGTTAGATACTTGGATGAGGTCATTGGTTGGATTAATGCAACATCCCAACACTTTACATTGCTTTTAATTTATGAGAACAAGAAAATCGCATGAGTTTCTTATACTGAGCAGACAAATGTGTGTGTGTGTTTGGGAGAAGGGAAGGGGGGGGGGGGGGGGGGTGAGAGTGTTTCGGTCATGACAAATCTAAATTTTAGCAACAAGATGACGTGATTCTGGGTCTAACTCATTGGAGTTCGTTTCCGAATCCGAACTACACCATCTACTATTCGTGGTCGTTCAGATTCTTTTGCTAGATAATGAAAACTAGGTGGATTACCAGCGCGTTGCCGCGGGGTGTTTTGCTAAAGTAACCGTTAAAAAAAAAAAAAAAAAAAAAAAAAAAATTAACGGTCGTTGCTACAGTAACTAACGCCCGGTAGTACTGTAGCTACCCCGGTGTTACTGTAGCAGCTGACCGAAATTACTGTAGCTGCTCTCACAGGGCAACTATAGCTGCAAAGCTGGGCAGCAAAGGGGGGCTGCCCAGCCTGCTAAATGTATAATAGGGATAATAACATATGGCTTAGGCTATAGCTATAAAAAAAATTCTATTATGTGGCCATTGATGAAATGGAAGCATTTAATTTTTTTTTTTTCTTTTAACAATCAATGGCAATCAATGTTTCTGAGTTCTGAGATATCTGATGTCACGTCTTAAAATAGGTAAAAACTCAACTAAACTTGGTTGAGACCAGGTTGTTTTTGTTGTTGATTTGGACCTTGATCAAAAGGTTTGTGGCTTCTTACGATACAAGTTACCTTTGCATTGTAATGTCTTTCTTAAGATGTGGGTTATTTTTGGGCTCAATGCTAGTCAAGGTTATTGCTTTTCCATTATATTGGGCTTTTCATGGCTCAATCCGAACTGAAATTGTCTAAGTTTTTATTGGGTCCTTTGCAATTATCAAATTTATTTATGTTATGTCAAATCTCCAATGCTACTACTGTACTACATACATAAATGTGTCATTGAGATGACGTGTACTATATGTCTATGTTTATCTTGTTCATTCAGTTGTCAATAACTTTGAATTTTCTCTTTAACGTCACTTTCTTTCGCTTCATGTGGTGACAATAGCCTTGGCCTAAAACAAAATGTCAAAAAATTTCAACTCCAACTTTGCATGTGTAAAATACGTGTATGAGAATAAATACTCATAAAAGATAGTGATCACCTATAGTATTCCCGGACTCACAAGGGGCCGGGGCCGAACGTACCAAACACAACAAGGGCATGACGGACACTAACTAGCCCTAAAAGGTCTAGACCACGGATCAACCACCGATCAAGTCATCTACACAGACACAATTATGATCATCCACAAAGTAACAAAAGAGTACAACAAAATTATAGACAAAAGAAATCTCAAACAAAAGAAGAAGAAAGCTAAATTAGCTCTCCAAGGTCCAGCTAAAGTGAACATCCCCACATAATCAACTTTTACTTTATTTCCATTCTCTGCTGTAACTTTGAAAATTGACAGAAATTAAAGTAGATGGATTGAGTTAACTTTGTTCACTAAAACAAGCACTACATCATGTCTATAGGTATGGTGCATGCTAGATTATAAAAGTCAGTCACAACTATTTGTACCCAAATGGCAATGGTTGAGGCATCTACAGCTAAAAAAATTACTTTTTATAAAATAGTAAGACATTGATTAAGATTAAGATTAAGATTACAGATCCTAAAACAAACATAAATGGAAATTCGGAAAAAATTAGAGTCACAACTCACAAATTAAACACACATATATAACTCAATGATATTCATGATTTAGAAAGCAATAGGTGGAAATACACCAACTTCACAGACGGAGGGACTGCTGGTACTGATATGATCATCATACGGAAATTGACAAACAAAAGATGTACGCCTATAAGGATTTTCATGAGCTTGTAACCATCGTAAATCCACCTTGAGTAGTACCCACTGGCCATTCTTTTTCCCAAGATCCTCCAATAAACTCATATCTTCTCGTTTCACATATGATTTATATGGTGCAAAGTTTATTACCATTAGATGATCATCGTCTTCGGATACCTTAAACAAATTATTTGAGTAGGCAGTGACAAAGAAACCATCGTAAACTTGTATAGCCAGCGTGTAACTCCCTATATCCGGACTCGCATCAAATCTAGTTTTGATGGTAACATTCCCTTCAAGTGTGACACTGGAGTCATTAAGATTGATGTTATAGTGTACATGCGAGTGTATCACTATAACTTCTTCTACTGGCAAGCCGGGATTATAGTGATTGGAGTCACGGAATAAGACGTAGAATAGCAAAACATGTGCCCCGATGCACATTATAGAGTTGAAAGTGAAGGCGGCAATGTCTTTTATTCTATTGTTGTTGTTGTTGTTGGCGGCTGCGGTGGCGGTAGTTGTTTGCATCATGCTTATGCTTAACACATATGAAAACTATTGGAAAGCCAGGGTTTCTTCTAATCATGTTACGTACTAGTTGCATCACACTTATAGAGTTGAAAGTGAAGGCGGCAATGTCTTTTCTTTGAAATAGACATAACACATCTCTAGCTAGTACGTACACCCACAAGTACCTTGTTTCCATATATGGCAAAAAGCAAAATAATTCTTAAAAGTTGTTACCCCCGAATTTCACTTTATCAATTATGAACAAGTAACACCCATAATATACACCCAATGTTATATCCTGATTTTCTTTGCAATTGTAACAAAGAATAATTAACGATGGAGTTAAAAAAGAAAATTATACGGAGTAATATGTAATACAAAAAAGAATGACTCATTTGATACCAATTTCTTATTATTAGATGATTATAGTTACATGTATTGTATTGAGCCCATTTGTATTTTGTATAGACCTAGCCCACATGAGTAGTCTAGAATTATCCTGTAATCTTTATATTCGGTCGTTTGTGATAATGCAAATCAAGGAAATCAATTACCTTCAATATGGTATCGAGCTATTTAATATCTCTCCTTCTTTTTCTCCAACAAACGCGTTCTCCTCCTCCTCCCTCTCACCTCCCTTCTCCACCGATTCAACAGCAAACCCTACCAACTCCTATCATCAACTATGGCTGGCGACACTACCCCTCCTCCAACTCCACCACCCGCTCAAAAACTTATCCATTTTAGCATCTCTAGCAAAGTACCTGTAACATTGGACCTGGAAAAACACAACTTCATCTCTTGGAGCTCCTTCTTTAAAATTCATCTTGGGAGTCTAGGGCTCAAATCACACATTGAAAAAGCAACATCTACTAGTGATCCAGAATGGTCAAAACTTGACGACCTAATAAAAATGTGGATCCTTGGCTCTCTATCTGATTCTCTTCAAGAAGAAGTAGTCTCTACCCCGGGGACTGCTAAAGACTTATGGGACCATATTGAAAAACTCTTTCACGATAACAAAGATGCTCGGGCGATCAACCTTGACAACGAATTACGCTTCATCAAGATCGGGAATCTCTCCATCAACGCCTATTGCACAAAGATTAAATCCATGGCAGATCGGCTTAAGAACCTTGGCACCGTGGTAACTGAAAAGAACCTTTTCATATATGTTGTAAATGGCCTTGGTTCGTGGTTTAACACTGTTGTTAAAATCATACGCCACCAACAACCTTTACCTTCGTTTGAAACCACACGAACCATGTTACTACTTGAGGAATCTACACTCAAAGAGGCACAAGATGGTGGTAATTTTTTGGAAGGGTCAAGTTCATCCCCAACAGCCCTATTAGCCACAAAACCACATACCAGAAACACCTCATCCAATTCTCAAAATAAATCCCATGACCTACCTCTATTATGCAACCATTTTAACAAGGGTAATTGTAAGTTTGGGGATCGTTGCAAATTCATACACGATCATAGGAACCGTGCGGGACTCAACACCAAACCTGTTGGAAATTACCAGCCTAGTCGTAATTCTGGCTTGGCTCAGTTTCACAGTAACACCCACATATGGGCTCCACCAAGCTTGTATTCCTCTCGCCTGGCCCAACTTCCCTCCAACCCGCAGCCCAACAACGCCCAGCCCAACACCCTTACTTCCAACAGCCCTCCATCACAGCCCAATCACCACACCTGCAGGCCCACTTTGCTACCCCAATACCACAGCTGCAACCTGGTATACTCGGCCCAGCCCCATCACCGTACCAATCTCAGGCTACTACTCTCCCTACGGCATTTAGTACCATGACACTTCAAGACCCGACATGGAATATGGATACAGGTGCCTCTTCTCATTTAAATTCTAGTACAAATAATTTGAGTACCATTTCTAATACACGCTTATTCCCATCAGTACACGTTGGTGACGGTAATACAATTCCCTTCAACAACACCGGACATAGCATTATTCCATCACCTCATCGTCCCCTTCATCTTCATAATGTACTTGTTACACCCAATATAATTAAAAATCTAATTTCTGTCTAACAGTTCACTAGGGATAATAATTGCACTATTAAATTTGACGCTTTTGGTTTTTCTGTGAAGGATTTCTTGACTCGCCATATCCTCCTTCGATGTGATAGCTCGGGTGATCTCTATCTAGTCACCAAGCCTTCTATCCCTAGTGCTTTTGTGTCCACCAGTTCTTCCACATGGCACCAACGCCTTGGTCATCCCGGCGATGAAGTGCTATGTTCTCTTGTGTCTCGTCAATTTATTTTGTGTAATAAAGAAAAGTCTCCACATGTTTGTCATGCCTGCCAACTTGGCAAACATGTGAAGCTTCCTTTTCATACTTCAGATTCTATTATCGAACATTGTTTTGATGTTATCCACTCTAATTTGTGGACATCTCCTATTGTTAGCTCAAGTGGTTTCAAATATTATGTACTATTTCTTGATCACTTTTCTCATTATCTATGGATTTACCCCCTACGTAATAAATCTGACATGCTTGATAAATTTTTACATTTTCGTAACTATGTTAAAAATCAATTCAAGTGTGAAATTAAAAGCTTCCAATGTGACCATGGTGGTGAGTTCGATAACAATCAACTACACACCCTTTTTGCCAATCATGGAATCCAATTTTGATTCTCTTGCCCTAAAACCTCTCAACAAAATGGCAAAGCCGAACGCTACGAACCATAAACAATGTTATACGTACCCTCCTCTTCCAAGCACACCTACCACCCACATTTTGGGTTGAAGCCCTACATATGGCAGCATACCTCCTAAACCTTCTACCTTCTACAGCAATCAAAAATGAAATCCCCTTCACTGGCCTTTTTAACAAAGCACCCGACTACACACGCCTACGCATATTTGGGTGTCTCTGCTACCCTCACCTTCAATCACCTCACAAACTCGCACCCTGCGCCACCCCTTGTATTTTCTTGGGCTATCCAACATACCATGGTGGTTTTCGTTGCCTAAACCTCGAAACCAACAAAATCATCCTCTCTCGACACGTCACCTTTGATGAAGCACAATTCCCTTACCGCTCTATGACACGCTCCTCTCCACCATCATATACCTTTCTCGAGGACACACCATCCCCCCTCCTCAACTCCCTAATTTATGACCCCACTCAACACCAGTCCAACACAAACACTACCCACATGGATAACCCTCAACCCAATAGCCATAGCCCTAATACTAACTCTCCATCCGTCCATACTAGAAGCCCATCACCTATCCCCCTTCAATCACCACTAAACCAACACAGCCCACACCACAACGACCCTTCTACTTCCCAACCTATCATTGAACCTACCCTAACAGATAACGGGCCTCCTATTGAACCACAACGATCTCACCATATGGTCACACGGTCAAAATCGGGCATTGTCAAACCTATTGACCGCCTCTCCCTTCACACTTTCTCCATTTCTCCAATTCCTAAATCCCCTTCCCATGCTTTAAAAGTCTCCCAGTGGTGTAATACTATGTATGATGAGTTTAATGCGTTAGTTAAAAATGGCACTTGGATTCTTGTACCGAGGCACTTAGGTGTCAATCTGGTTCGCTCTATGTGGTTATTTAAACACAAGTTTCTTACTGACGGTACTTTGAGCCGCTATAAGGCTCGCCTGGTTGCCAATGGTAGTAGCCAGCAACTTGGTGTTGATGTTGATGAGACATTTAGCCCGATCATAAAACCGGCTACCATTCGCACGGTACTTAGCCTTGCAATATCCCGCAATTGGCCAGTTCACCAACTTGATGTTAAGAATGTTTTCCTTAACGTGGATTTATCTGAGACGGTATACATGCATCAGCCTCCCGGTTTTGTTGATTCTTGGTATACTCACCATGTTTGTCTTTTGCAGAGATCTCTATATGGTCTGAAACAAGCCCCTCGTGCTTGGTTTCAAAGATTTGCAGGTTATGCCACACGAGTCGGATTTTATCACAGTCGATGTGACTCGTCTCTATTTATTTATAGGCAGGGTTCTAAGGTTGCTTACCTACTTATATATGTGGATGACATTATACTCACAGCATCTTCCACAGTTGTCCTACAGCAGATCATTGCATCTTTGCACAGTGAGTTTGACATGACTGATCTTGGGCCACTTAACTACTTCCTTGGTATATTTGCTGTTCGACACTCTACAGGGATGTTTTTATCTCAACGACAGTATGCTACTCAGCTTCTTGAGCGTGTTCACATGACTAATTGCAACCCATCTCGAACTCCAGTTGATACAGAGTCTAAACTGGGTCCCGAGGGGGTTCCAGTACAGGATCCTACTTTATATCGTAGTCTTGCAGGTGGGCTTCAGTACCTCACTTTTACTCGACCAGATATATCTTATGCAGTTCAGCAGATCTGTCTTTATATGCACGATCCACGGGAGCCTCACTTTGCTGCTCTCAAATGTATCATGCGATACATTCAGGGGACTTTGGACTTTGGCTTACACTTATATTCATCCGCGACCACTTCACTTGTTGGTTACACGGATGCTGACTGGGCTGGTTGTCCCTCTACACGACGATCGATCTCTGGGTACTGTGTATTTTTGGGCGATAATTTATTGTCTTGGTCCTCCAAGCATCAGCACACTCTTTCACGATCCAGTGCCGAAGCAGAGTATCGAGGTGTTGCTAATGTCGTGGCAGAGACTGCATGGCTACGTAATCTGCTACACGAGTTACATTCTCCATTATCATCTGCCACCCTTGTCTATTGTGACAACGTGAGTGCCATTTATATGTCAGCCAACCCGGTACAACATCAACGGACAAAACACATCGAGATTGACATACACTTTGTCCGTGACTTAGTAACTGCTGGTCAGGTACGTGTTCTACATGTTCCTTCTCGCTACCAGTATGCCGACATCTTCACCAAAGGTCTTCCCTCTGCCTTGTTTGAAGAGTTTCGCTCCAGTTTGAGCGTCCACCTCCTCCCGCTCCAACTGCGGGGGTGTATTAGATGATTATAATTACATCTATTGTATTGAGCCCATTTGTATTTTGTATAGGCCTAGCCCACATGAGTAGTCTAGAATTATCCTGTAATCTTTATATTCGGTTGTTTGTGGTAATGCAAATCAAGGAAATCAATTACCTTCAATACTTATATGTATATGAAACATATAAAAAAAGAAATACACACCAACACACTTTACATTTAATATACCATGTTAAAGAACGCAAAGTTATAGCATATCTTTATCCATTTCTAGGTACAAATGATTATACAATATACACCGAAAGATTCGTAAATACAACTGCTTTAAAAACAGGTACGAACGCTTTATGTCCGCTATTGACGACTAAACGTGTCGCATTAAACGCAACTGACATGTGCAATTCGATTGCTCACCATTCCCAACCATAGGTTTTGCTAGCGCTTGTAAGGTAGCATGACGCTGAGCAATACAATCATCTACTAGACTCAAAGAAAATAAAAGATAATATCTTACATTGGAAGTAGCGGTTCCATAAATTCTACAAACCATGACAGAATGAGAAGGTGGACTGCACCCGAAGAAAAAAAGAAAAGGTATTTCGAAATTCCCTGGCCTTTTCAAAGCAAAACCTCTTGCTGGCTATGAATCTTCTGCAATTAGGTTCCCCGCAGAAAAAGACTTATTACCTAAGACAATGTCCATTTCTTATTCAGAATATGTATGATATGTGAAATGGAGATAGTAACATTAAGGTAAGGAGGATGAGAGAAATTGATACAAATGTTTTCTAAGAAGTGGGCAAGGAAAAATAAAATTCAGGGAAAAGTCTGGATAATGGATTTTTGTCATATAAGTCATCCTTGCAAGCGTCCTAGGAAATCTTTCTATAATTTTCTCCCATATTCCTCGCCCAACATCAGTATGTCCATTTGGCATACCCTGAATTAGGGGTGAGCATCGGGCCGGTCCCGACCCGAAACCGATTGATCCCGAAACCAAATGTTTTGAAAACCAAAACCGAATCCCAAACAGAAAACCAAAACCGAATCCCGAATCCCGAATCCCGAAACTAGTCAGTTTTATTTGTATTTTTTCGGTATTTGGCCCGTCCTGACCCGAAACCGAGTGTCCCGAGTCCCGAATGTCTGAAAAACCAAAACCGAGTCCCGGCCCGAGTGTGGTCGGTTCGGTTTCAGGATGCTCATTTTCGGTCGGTTTTTTTTCGGGATTTTGGGATTCGGTCGGGATTGCTCACCCATACCCTGAATAGTCTAAATAAAAAAATGAACAATGCCTTAGTAAATGGAATTAGGATACGTATACCTTGGGTCAGATATCGTATTGGTTAAAAACAAATTTACGACGCATCGGGTGTGCGAATTATCATAGCCAGGCAACTGTTACCCAAATTAGACATATGATAACAATTTACTAAAAGGAAAATAATATTTGTTTTGTTTACACCCCCTAAAACTAACATGTAAAGCTTTCCTTCCTTTGAACCACTCTTTTACAATTCTTCATTTGTTTTGTTCAAATCGCCTTTAGAGTCTCCATCTATCTAAAGTTGCACTACATTATGCATACACAGTTCGATCCCCTTTGAACCCTCCACATCTAGTTGGCAGCTGTTCCCACAGGGCAGCACCAGATGTATGAAATGTGGTTAATATTAAATCTTAAAAGTTATCGATACAAAAAATTTTACAACATTTACATGGGTCGATTATTTCACTCAGTTCAAGTTAAAGTTGGAAAGTTCTCACACAGTTAAGCTCGAGTTATATGGATGAGTCAACTTTCAAGCTTGGTATGGTTCGTCTTTTAGACGGACAAAAATAGTTTTGAGTCAAGAAGGTAGGTAAAAGAGGTGATCATGGGCCATGTTCGGATTATGCAGAATAGCGCACATTGCATCGCATGTCATGGTCAGGTTAAGGGGAAGGGTTAACCCAGACAATAATCACGTCAAACATGGCCCGAATTGTCAGTGCTAAAATATCAGTTGTTATGCAAACATACCACAATCACATATGGAAGACAAAATCTCAAACATATAGTATTATGATCGTTATCAGATTGTCACATGTCTTCTTTAAAACAATATAAAAAGTTAAGAACTAAACTTAAACCAATATACGATTAGAGAATCTGTTCTCAGAGAGACCCAAAAGAGTATGGATCGGTATATGAAAGTTGGTGCACGTCTCCATTAGATAGAGTCGCCGAGTAGATTTTAGATAACAGTCGAAAGAAACGTAAGAATAACCGGAGTCCATTAGTCATTAAGCATATCATATTTAAGATATCATATCACATCTTCGGGATACATATTTATTATATAAGTACACCACAGTTAAGTCCAACCTAAATACTAGAAACTTAGAGAAATATATCTATATTCTATTATTATTCGTGTTAAAATTTGAACTTTATCCAATTTATAGAACATGATAAAAATTTATTGTTGGATGTGACTTTAGTACGGGTCGGAATTGGTCAAGGTGATCCAAACAACTCCTCTTTACGTAACCTTATAAATTTTTTTAGTGGCCCCATATTTTTATTGTTTCTATTCGATTTATGTATTTATATTACTAAAAAATATAAGGGCATCTAAAGTTTTAATATGCATCGTGTTTTAATATTTATTAAAAGATGCGAGTTAAGATATAATTAATAAAAAATTCCGACGATAAGTTGTACTTGCAGATGGTGATATGCACCACTAGTGACCACTTAAGATTCGTTAACGGATTGACCAAACAGTTAGGTGAATTAAGATAGGAAGAAAGAACTACCCACGAAACAGCTTGATATCAATTTGATACGAATCTTCGAACGCTCGGTTCGCATCGTTTATAATTGGTGTTGTTTAACCTAGCTCAAATAACCAACAATTAATAGACTTGGTTTAGATATCACTTAAGAAATGTTAAACCAAACACCAATGAAGATTAAACAACTAGAAATCTAAGGAAAAAGAATTGGAAATGGTAGTTATTAATCAGTTGTTTATTACAATGTAATTACAATGAGAATCGAGAGATAAAGAATTATTGATTACAAAACTTAATTCTTGATATGTGAGTACAAGTTCTTTTTATACTAAAAAGCATAGAAAACTAAGTGACTAACCTTGGGCGCCAAAGTTAGTTATTTAAACTCAATGAAAAGCTAACACGTTTCCTTTTTGAATCTTTGAATTTTTGGCGCGTATCAACTCCATTCCCCTTAGAAAATTTTTGTCTCAAGAAATGGGCTCAGCATCAAAGTCTGGAAACCTAACTAACAAGTCTACATAAACCTCCCAAGTAGCTTCTTCCACACTCCTATTTGTCCATTGAACCAACACGTACATGAGTGCCTTGTTGTCAAGTTTACCCAATCTCCTTTCCAAAATGGCTTGTGGCTTGAAGGACAGTAAACCATCTTCCCTTAGCTGTAGCAAACTTCCCATTTAATGATTGTTTCCATTGCACTTTTTGAGTTGAGAAATGTGAAACACATGATGAATTTGACTTTGACTTAGAAATGTCAACTTGTAGGCAACCTCTTCAATCCTCTATTCTACTTTGAAAGGACCATGATACTTAGCTAATAACTTGTACTACTGACCTTGTCTCATAGTCACTTACTGATTCGTGCAAACCAATTATATAATATAGTATAGTATAGTATCGAAGTGATCCGCAAGAAATACGGATCACCCGAGTCGTTTCCCAATGAAGGTGTGAATGGAATCAAGAATATTGATTCGTGTAATCGTGATTTGAAAAGTGGTAAAAAGGCGAATAGTGATCAAATAATTCAATTATCAACTAACAATTATTAAACATGCAAAGAGTACAAGCTAGTAATGCACCAAGATCTAAAACGCAAAAACGGGAATGCACGCGCGATTATTAATGTAACGCGCGAAATAAAACGCGAGTTTTAAGCTACACTAATCCTACGGACCTAAAAATAATTTTAAAAAGTTAAAAATGATAAAAGAAAATTTTAAGAAAAAGAAAAATATTTTTTAGAATTTTTAATATTTTTTTTATGAATTAAAAACTAATTAAACTATTTAATAATTAAAAGAAAATGTAAATAAAGTGAGAAAAATGCAATTTTAATTTCTAAAATTCTGAAATAATTGAAAACTATTTTCTAAAATATTTTTGGATTTTTCAGGGGTTTTTCTAATTTTTTTGGATTTTCTGATAATTAAAAAGTATTAAATAATGATTAAAAATGAAAATTAAATAAGAAAAATAGCAAAATAGCTCAGAAAAATATGAAAATTTCTGGGAAAATCTAAAATTATATTCTGAATCTAGGAAAAATAAAAAAGTTGGAAAATAAGCACTGAAAGTGCTTATTAGCTTAAAAACAGCTTATTTAAGTGCTTATTTATAAGCACAGTTGACCAAATGTTGACCAAACTTTTACCAAATACTTTTAATACTTAAATGAGCTTATAAGAATAAGAATCAGGCCATATGATGCTCAGAAACACAAGCAGTTATCAAAAAGAGTCACAATAAGCACTTATAACTAGAAATAAGCCAAGCAGAATAAGCAGATGCCAAACAACACTTGAAATAGGAGCAATGGACTAAGTTAAGCTCAGAACACTCAAAATTTCCAACTCAAGATCTCAAATAAGCAATTGCAGCCCACTTTTGAAAACAGATATAAAAAGAAGCACTCACAAAGATTGATCAAATAAGCTATGCAATTAAGCTCAGAAGTCAAAGCAAATAAGGGCAATTATACCACTACCACTATGAGAACTCAAAACAACCAAGAAATCAGGTCCTAGATTCAATTTACTAACCTCAAATTGCCCCACAAAGTGGGGTTAAGGACTGAGGTGCAGGGCACCTTTTGTCTCAATAAGCCAACTTTAAAGGCTTTTTCAGATAAGCAAATTAATTTCAAAACCAGATTTTCTTTTTGAAATATAAAATTAAGTTACTGAGCTTCCCAAAACATCATACTACAATGATTTTCAATGAGTATTTAAGGCTACACAAGCTCACAAATTCTTGACCAAAATCTGAGTATGAAACATATTTTGACTTTATTTAAAACAGAAGGTTGACTAAATTGGTTTTTGATTTCACTAATTTGATGACTGATGTATTAATTAACTATAATATGATTGAAATAAGCTATATCTACCACTAATACAACTACTTAATGAGATTTGCAGCCTAAATATACTTAATACTAACTGTATGAATGATGCAAGATGATTTTGACTTTTAACTAATAACCTACTAGTTTTTATGTTATACTAAGCTATAATATTACCCTAGTGACCTGTTTAAACCAATTATACCCTCTGAATCAGGCCCTATATCAGCAAACTACAACCAACCAAACACCCCTTATGGGTCTGTCACAACCTCATAATCAACACAGACCTATCCAAATCACTTCAAATCCAATTCAAAGACACTTAATATGATCCATAAACATGATATAAACCAGAAACAAAGATCAATAACATCAAGTACCAATAACTCAATGATCCACATATGTATGCTTATGTAAGGCAGTAAGATATCAAATCACACCAAAGTACTCAAACAAGATGAAACAGTGATCAAGAAGCAATGTTTAAGCTATATTAACCAATATTCAGAAGTAATATACTAGTATTATCAGATCTAAACTACAGTATCAATAAGCTACCAAGATGAAAATGTAAAAGTGGACACTTACAACCCAAATCCCCCTCAGTATGAAAAGAGGGGGTTCACTTAGCTAGCCTGTCTCTTGACAGGCCAAATGGACTCCTTTTTGGCTGTCTCTTACCACCTCAAAGCTCAGCTTATTGAAATAAGCTGGCTTTGACTTTTGTTGACTTTTGTGATCTTTTTGAGCTTTTGATTGTTTGATGCTACAACTTCACTTACAATAGCTATAGAAGCTAATATAAGCAGTTATCTACTAAAAACAAACTTGTATATAAACTGTATTTAAGAAAAAGCATACATCTTTTTGGATTTTTTTTTTTTTTTGAGATTTTCTTATTTTTTTGTGTGTTTTTATGAAGATTTAACAATAGACAAAGAGACTAAACTTGTAAAAACTATGAAATTGAGTAAAAGAGATTCTTAAAGAAAAATAAAATAAAGTAATAAGCTTGGATAAGAAACTTTTAAACTAATACTGAATTTAAATTATTGTACTAAGACAGAAAATTAAAACATGAATCTAATAACTTTTATTTATAAAGACTTGCATTACATTCTTTGAGATAAAAATGGCAGGATTTCATTACATGAAAACTACACACTGAAAATGAATCAGGAGGGGGGTTTATATAGGAAAGCAGGGGAGAGCTAGGGTTTTGGGTAGAAGGATCTAGAGCTCAATTCATGGCCACATATCTTCAATTCACCTCTGTATGTCGACATCCCATCAAAATTTATCCATTACTTTGAACCTTATCTTGTATCCACGTCCAAGCATCCAATTAGGGAGCTTCAATTCGCCAAGGTGGGATATTTATGACAACATTTGACACGTTGTCAGTCTTCTAGAAAGATTCTAGTACGAGGTGGGTATAAAGGGATTGGTACGAGGTAATTTATTGAGGTACGAGGTAATTTTTGGGGAAGATGCACAGTAAACGCGCCCTTTGTTGTTATTTTATTATATTTTGAGTTTAGGGTCGGGTTTGGTGGTTTGGACCGGGTAACATTAGAGTAGTGGTGGGCTTGGTATTCATTTGGGCTTGGGTGTTGGATTGTGTTTGTTTTGGATTTTGGGTTAAGTTAATATAGGATCCGGTTGTAGTAGTAATATAAACCAAGGGACCATAAGTGAATATTCTGAAATTATGGGGACCTTTGCTGCCAATCTTCAAATTAATATCCAAGGGCCCTTTGTGGCATTTCATGAATGATGAGGGGCCTGAGTTGTTAATCTTCCAAAGTTTCTTCATAAGGACCAATGTTGTCAACTTTGAAAGTTGAGGGACCAAATGTGAACTTTCTTCATTCCCGGGTCACTTACGCAATTACTGAGACTTTGAGGATTCCAATTGACCATAAGAGCTTCACTTTGACCACTAGCTTCCCCGGCTCCGGCTTTATTCACTTTTCCAAATCTCGTGCTCATTTTTGTCATTTTCTCGTGATTTTTCGTCTTTTCTTAAATATCCGTTCCTGCACATTCACAAACACAAAAACATACTTTCTTTGGCATTATTGGTTAGTTTTTGGTTTATTTGGTCCAATTTTTGGCTTAGAAAAGGTGAGTGAATAAGCACTCACCAAAATCCCCCGGACTAAAGTATTGCCGTGTCCTCACGCAATGTGATCAATTCACGCTCACGAGATAAATAATTTCATAACTCTTTCTACTAACTTTGTAAAGTAGCAAGGAGGTTCGAAAGAAGTCATAAAATCATTTAATCCCGCAAACGCTCCGTTTTCCAAAATTTATTTTCTTTATTCCACTTTATTCTATTTTTGGACTTTTCACATTTCATACTTGTGACGGTTTGTTGAACTTTCATTATTTTTGCAATAATTATTAGGGTCGACGAGTAGAAACACTTCTATTTAAGAAGCGACCATTCGGATAAAAATCGTCATCCTTGATTTTTCACGAGCTCCTAAACTAAGCGTAAAAATGAGATCACAGCTTATCTACAAATTTAATGCTAACACTACTCATAAAAGTTACTCGTGGATACTCCTTACTCCCATGTCCTAAGTTTTTGTATCTCATTATTTTATTTTTGTTGAGAAATGAATCGCTTCATATTTTCTCGTTTCAATAAATTTTAGTCCGATAGTGACACCTAAGTTAAAACGATAAATAGTTATTCATTTTCTCTTAAGAACCACTGCAATAGAAATTCGGTCCATTTCAAGGAATTTGGGGTACATACAATATCAAGAATATAAGTTGCGGAGTACGATCACGTGCACCTCATGTGAATGATTACTAATCATGTATCACATGCACCTCACGCGCCAACAACTTATTGATACATACATAACTCTTATTCAACAATACTACAACTTTCATATTTTTCATTTCTCACTTTTTTCACTTTTCTCATATTTTTCACTTTTCTCATATTTTTCACTTTTTTCTTTGATTTTTTCTCATACATCAAATGGAAGCTTATCGGGTAGCTCCAAAACCACATGCATAATCAACTTTTGACTTTTGATTTTTTTTACTTTTTGGTTCTTATTTTTGGTGTTCCTTGATATGTACCCAACTTCTAAAGCAAAAATTCTCTTAAGAAAACAAATAACTAAGTATTATTCAAACCTAAATACCACTAATTAACCTAGAACAT
The DNA here is from genome assembly GCA_030686995.1 of Artemisia argyi. Taxonomy (NCBI): domain Eukaryota; kingdom Viridiplantae; phylum Streptophyta; class Magnoliopsida; order Asterales; family Asteraceae; genus Artemisia; species Artemisia argyi. Next base: position 36,685,369 of record CM060682.1, on the reverse strand, counting down.
CTATTGTATATTGGTGACGTATCTGATGGGAGTAAAAAGCCACAAGTACCTCTTATGAGCTCTAAAGAGAACCACTACTCCATGTTTAGCATTAAACTTGTAAATAAACTCTATCATTTCTCGTTCTCTGCAAATTTAAGACCTCAAATAATGAGATTAGTAGATGCTTAGCCAATAATCAGCCACGCATATATAAAGTCAAATACGGGAGCTTTGCAAACTCTTAAAAAGAATTCGCGTTTAATAGCTCCTAATGTAAAAGACTAGCGGAAGCTTTTTCAAGTCGTGCATGTGTAAAGCCAAGTACGGGAGCCGACAAAAGAGTAGCTCCTAGTGTACAAGACTAGCACAAACTTTTATGATTATCATTGGTTAAGGGAACAAGCTAAGGCTCAACACGCCCGGTCAAGTCAAAATATTTATTCCTACTCTCGCCAGCAAGAAAGTCAACAAGGTGTCAAATCACTTATTCAAACTTTTTCATATTTTTGCACCACTTTTTCAACTTTTTCTCATTTTTTGTGCTTTTTCATGACATTTTCATTCACTTTTCTTCAAAATTTTTGAAATTTTTCAATTTTTCAATTTTTTTATTTTTAGTGGAAAAACGGAGTTACACGAGTACATGACATGGTGAAAACTGCAAGGTCAAAATCGAATCGAAGATTCACCCCCCGCCCCCCCCCCCCCCCGGACTAGAATGAAACATTGTCCTCAATGTTTTACGGGCAAAGGTAATCCTAACAAATATCTAGGGCCGTTTATTAAGTATGCCAAAGAAAACGTTAGTCGATAAGATTTTCGGATATTGGATTTCCATAAGCAACGATGAATGAGACTCGAGTGGAGAGAAAGACAAAACCATGAGCACGAGAGTCATCATAAATCGGGGACAATCCTGGACAATCATCACAAACAACCACGAAACATGAGATTGGAAGAGGTACCCCCTCTTCACGTTATTTATTAGAAAATAGAAATATAAGAAGATGACTCGGATAAGCATGGGTTGCCTCCCACGAAGCGCTTTGTTTTTTATTACCGAGTCACGTAGCTTGACTCGATCCCCGAATTCATTCGTCCTTGGGGAAAGTTTGGAGATCCGGGACTACCATGGTTGGTACGTCCCCTCCGAAATAGTATTTCAAACGGTGACCATTCACCTTAAAGTTTGGCCCATCAAGTTGAGCCAACTCAATAGTTCCATAAGGGAATACTTGTGTTATGGTGAATGGTCCAGACCAATGGGTTTTAAGCTTACCCGAGAAAATCTTTAACCGAGAATTAAAAAGAAGCACTTGATCACCAACGTTAAAAACGCGGTCTTTGATCTTGGCATCATGAAGTCTTTTTGTTTTCTCTTTATAAATTAAAGAATTCTCGTAAGCTTGATCACGGAGTTCGACTAACTCGTTCAATTGAACTTTTCGGTGATCACCCGCGGTTTTTAAGTCAAAATTTGCATGTTTTAAGGCCCAGTAGGCCTTGTGCTCAAGTTCGATGGGCAAATGACAAGCTTTCCCGTAAACCAACTTATATGGAGTACACCCGATTGGGGTTTTGTAAGCGGTCTGGAAAGCCCATAAAGCATCGTCTAGCTTATCGGCCCATGAGGCACGGTGTTCACCTACGGTCCTTTCTAAAATCCTTTTGAGGCCACGATTGGACACCTCCACTTGACCACTCGTTTGTGGATGATAAGCCATGGAAAGACGATGTGTGACACCATATTTAAGCATAACTTTAGCGAATTGGTCATTGCAAAAATGGGTTCCACGATCACTTATGATGGCTCGAGGTGTGCCAAATCGGGCAAAGAGACTTTTTAAGAATTTCACAACTACTCGGGCGTCATTAGTGGGGAGCGCCTTCGCTTCAACCCATTTTGATATGTAATGACGGCCACGAGAATATATTTGTTACCCCTAGACGACGGGAATGGCCTCATGAAATCGATGCCCCAAACGTCAAAAATCTCACAAACTTGAATCGCATTTTGCGGCATTTCATCTTTTTGAGAGATTTTCCCTTGACGTTGGCAAGAATCACATGTTTTCACCAATTCATGGGCATCCCGATATATCGTCGGCCAATAGAAGCCGGAATCGAACACTTTCTTTGCGGTGAAGTTGGCACCATGATGTCCCCCCGTGGGTCCACTATGACATGCCTTAAGTATTTCAACGGCATCCGTACCGTGAACACACCGCCGGATCACTTGATCAGCACAGACTTTGAACAAGTAGGGGTCGTCCCAAAAATAATGTTGGACATCTTTAAAGAATTTCTTCTTTTGTTGGGACGACATCCCTTTCCTAATGAAATTCCCCGCATGGTAATTCGCAAAATCGGCGAACCATGGGGTACTTTGGTCAATTTCGGTCATACTCCCAAGTGTTTCGAGAGGAAAAGCATCGTTGATTTCTTTGTTCTCGAGAACACTTTGATGGGGGTTCTCAAGTCTAGAAAGGTGATCGGCAGCAAGATTCTCAGCTCCTTTTTTGTCTCGTATTTCGACATTAAATTCTTGGAGCAAAAGAACCCACCGCATTAAACGTGGCTTCGCATCTTGTTTAGCCATTAAGTACTTTAGGGCTGAGTGGTCCGTATACACTATGCATTTTTTAAGGAGCAAATAAGACCTAAATTTTTCAAAAGCATAGACAACTGCTAACATTTCCTTATCGGTAGTTGTATAATGATGTTGGGCCTCGGTCATAGTCTTACTTGCATAGTGTATCGGTTGAAAGTATTTATTCTTACGTTGCCCCAGAACTGCACCAATGGCATAATCACTTGCATCACACATTAGCTCAAATGGTAAGCTCCACTCGGGGGCAACTAAGATTGGTGCCTCCGTTAACTTCTTCTTTAAAACATTAAATGCATCGGCGCATTCATTTGTGAAGTTAAACGGAGCATCCTTTTCTAAAAGGTGGATCAGAGGTCGGGCTATTTTGGAGAAGTCTTGTATAAAACGTCGATAAAAGCCGGCATGACCAAGGAAACTTCGGATTCCTTTGACGGTCGTCGGGAGTGGTAATTTAGCAATAACATCGACTTTTGCCCGATCCACCTCAATTCCAGATTTGGATATTTTATGGCCGAGGACTATTCCCTCTTTAACCATGAAGTGGCTCTTCTCCCAATTTAGAATCAAATTGGTGTTTTCACACCGAATTAGCATATTCTCTAAATGGGAGAGGCAAGAGTCGAAAGAACTTCCATAGACGGAGAAGTCGTCCATGAACACTTCCATGGTTTTTCCAATCATATCGGAGAAAATAGCCATCATGCACCGCTGAAACGTGCCTGGAGCATTACAAAGGCCAAAGGGCATTTTACGATAGGCAAACGTTCCATACGGGCAAGTAAAAGTAGTCTTTTCTTGATCCGGGGGATCAATGGGAATTTGAAAGTACCCAGAAAAGCCATCCAAGAAACAATAGAACTCATTTCCCGCTAACCGTTCAAGCATTTGGTCCATAAAAGGAAGCGGGAAATGGTCTTTACGTGTCGCATCATTCAACTTGCGGTAGTCGATACAAACTCTCCATCCGGTCACAAGTCGAGTCGGTATAAGCTCATTATCGTCATTTTTCACAACAGTAATTCCGCCCTTCTTTGGAACACAATGAATCGGGCTAACCCATGAACTATCCGAGATTGGATAAATCATTCCAGCGTCAAGGAGTTTTATAACTTCCTTTTTGATCACTTCGTGGATTTGTGGGTTAACCCGTCGTTGTTGTTGGACGGACACTTTGTGATTATCTTCAAGTAGAATCTTATGAGTGTAAAATCGAGGGTCGATTCCCTTAATGTCGGATATTTGCCAAGCAATCGCACCTTTATGCTTCCGAAGCACATCTAAGAGTCGGGTCTTCTCCTCATCTTTTAAATCTTTTGAAATTATTACGGGCAATTTATTATTAATTTCCAAGTATGCGTATTCGAGATGAGGAGGTAAATCCTTGAGCTCGAGCTCCGGAGGATTCTCAATAGACGGCTTTACTTCTTTTACGTCTGCCCTTTTTAAGTCTACCGGAGGGGAAGAAACAATTGGTTTTTCATTTAACAACTTTTCAATTAATAAAATATCCCCCTCCGGATCAAAGTTATTATTATCAATTTCCGGTGAAAATGATTCATTTGAATGACAAGCATTGATTTCTTCCCAAGCGAGATCACTTCCCTCAAACGGAGTGAGGGAAGGGGAGGAATCGGAGACGATCGGTTCAAAAGAAGGAGTGGGATTGCCACTCGAAGCATCGGCGGTAAAACCAAGAAGTTCTTGAGCATACTCCTCCATAGCTTCGTCAATGACATCGATTCGGTTGACGGAAGAAACATCGTAATCAGAGGAGTATCTCGCGGTTTGATCAAGGTTAAAAGTGACGGCTTCGTTTCCAACACGTAAAGTAATCTCCTCGTCGTAAACATCAATTAAAGCACGACCGGTCCTTAGGAAACCTCTCCCGAGAATGAGAGGAACCCGTGGATCGGCATCGAAATCAACAACCACAAAATCGGCAGGGAAATGGAATTTCCCAACATTGACAAAAATATCCTCGGCTATGCCAATTGGACGAGACGTAGATCGGTCGGCAAGCTCGAGGGTCATAAGCGTTGGTGTCAAGTTAGGGAGAGACAACTTTCTCCAAATCGACAATGGCATTAGGTTAATGCTAGCACCAAGATCGGCCAAGGCGAAGCATTGAACCATACCCGGAAAATTGCACGGTATAAGAAACTTGCCAGGGTCTTCAAGCTTTTCGGGAAGCTTCTTAAGAAGAACCGCTGAGCAATTCTCGTTCATTTGGGTTTTCGACATTTCAAAAAGCTTTTCCTTATTATTTAAAAGTCCTTTTAGCATCGAAGCAAATTTGGGCATCAAAAGTATAGCATCCGCGAGACTTATATCAAAATGCAATTCTTGAAAAATCTGATAAAATTTCTCCATTTGGTTTTTATCTTTCTCGCGGTGCTTTTGTTCATTTAAACGTGACGGATAAGGCAACTTTGTTTTAACGGGAATATCTTTTTCATAAACAACTTTTTCCTTTCCCTTGGACGTCGGGACCACCGGAGGTTGGATGTCTTCGGTCCTTCCATTATTAATAGGAATTTCCGTATCCATTGTCGCCTCGGGTTCACGGGCGACTACCTTGGGAGGTAGAGAAGAAGAGGTAGTCGGAGCCGTTGGTCCATCATAAGAAACACCACTCCTTGTCGTGATCGCTTTAGCATCGCCCCTCGAGTTAGCGATCGTGTTGCTCGGCAACGTTCCAGAGCCCAAGGGTCGATCATTTAAACGCTTGTTAAGATCATTGATTTGATTAGCTAACAACCTTGTTGTTTCCTCTTGTTTTGTCATAAAAGCTTGTTGGTTTTGAAGCAATTGCTTAATCAAATCTTCCGTGGGCGACGGATTTGGAATAACAGTTTGACTTTGATTATTAAAATTTTGCCCACGGTTTTGAAAGTTGCCATGATTCAGATTTGTATTGTTAAAATTCCCTTGATTATTCTGAAAATTCCCATGATTTTGAAAATTGTTCCCTTGAGGCGGGGCTTGGTTTTGAATTCCCTGAAAATTCCGATTTTGGTTTACACCTTGGTTTTGAAAACCTTGATTTTGCCGGTTTTGATTTTGATTGAATTGATGATTACGGTTTTGCACATTATTGTTCTGATTCACTTGATTAGGTTGATTAAACCCGGGTGGTCCATGAAAATGGCTCCAACGGTAGCTGAGAAGATTTCGATCTCCTTGAAGAGGTGGGTAGCCGGTGTCACCCATGTTTGCAGCATACACGTTCTCTTGAGCATAAGAGACGGTCGACGGACACTCATAATACGGGTGTGGTCCACCACAAGTCTCACAGCCATGACTCACCATTTTGACTTGATGGTTCGGTTTCTCAATAGACATAGCATCGACTTTCTTTGTTAAAGCCAATATCATATTTTTCATTTCATCATTATTTTTCTCATTATTAGACACTTGATGTTTGTTCCTAGACATTCTCACACGAGCCTTGTTCTCGATTATCATGAAGGCATCATTCGTGTTTCTCGCCAACAAGTTCCCACCCGCAGCAGAGTTGAGTGAGTCTTGGTCAACGTGACTCAACCCATTATAGAAAGTGTCAATCTGCTGAAGGGGTGTAAACCCATGGTTCGGACATTTTTCCATCAAATCTTTGAATCGGTCCCAAGCTTCACTAAACGACTCATCGAAAGCTTGTTGGAACCGAAAGATTTGGGGTCGTAAGTTAGAAGTTTTAGAAGGAGGATAGAAATAATTCACAAACTTGGAAGCAAGATCATTCCAAGTGTGAATCGAGTTCGGCGGTTCCTTTTCCAGCCAAGTCCGGGCTGCTCCTTTTAAGGAGAAAGGAAACAACTTCAATTTCACCACATCGTGAGGGACTTGATTCATCCTAATAGTCTCAGCGATGTCGGTGAAATTTCGGATGTGTGCATAGGGGTCTTCGTTATCGAACCCGTGAAAGGATATACCCGTTATTAAGTTGAGTAATCCGTGATTGATTTCAAAGTTGGCATTGATGTCCGGAATCACAATAGCTCTCCTCACACCGTTAAATGGTGATAGGAGTTGTTCTTCCATCAGACGCGGATCAAATGCCGGTTGTTGTCCCATCGGCGGGACAACATTGTGCTGCGGACCACCCATCGGCGGGGGCCCGTTGTGTTGTTCGTTATGGTTCATCTCCTCGTCGTCAAGGAAATGAACACGACTCGTATGTCGTAAAACCCGCTCGGGGTTTGAGAGCGGAGAAGTAAGATTCTCAGAAGTAGAACGGGTGTGCATACACCAAAAACAAAATTTAAAAGAAAAAGAAAATAGAAAAGAAAATCTTTTTGTTTTTATTTATTTTTCAATTTTTTTTATTTTTTATCAAAAACTTTTTATTTTTTTGATTTTCTTTTCTTAAAACGTAACGTTAATCGAAAACCGTTTCTTTCAAAACCACGCGCGACGGGATGGGAGAGAAGAATGGATCTCTCTTCAGCTAGCAATTTAATGTCTTAGCTATCCGTATTTTCCGCTTATTCGGTTGTAGTAATTGAAATAGTCCGATAAACAACTAAATTACGTTTTCGTTATATTGGGAGACTTATTTGGTTTACAACGCCCTTTCTTTCGATCGAGTCGAGGCTGTAACTTTTATTAATTTTTTTTTGGTATTTTTTTGGAAATACTTTAGGAAAAGTATTTCTGATTTTTTAATATTTATATATATATATACAAAAATAGAAGAAGGCTTAACAAAACACGATTTTTCAAAACAATATTCAAAAATTCACTTCAAGCCTTCCCCGGCAACGGCGCCAAAAATTGATTCGGGCAAACCAATTATATAATATAGTATAGTATAGTATCGAAGTGATCCGCAAGAAATACGGATCACCCGAGTCGTTTCCCAATGAAGGTGTGAATGGAATCAAGAATATTGATTCGTGTAATCGTGATTTGAAAAGTGGTAAAAAGGCGAATAGTGATCAAATAATTCAATTATCAACTAACAATTATTAAACATGCAAAGAGTACAAGCTAGTAATGCACCAAGATTTAAAACGCAAAAACGGGAATGCACGCGCGATTATTAACGTAACGCGCGAAATAAAACGCGAGTTTTAAGCTACACTAATCCTACGGACCTAAAAATAATTTTAAAAAGTTAAAAATGATAAAAGAAAATTTTAAGAAAAAGAAAAATATTTTTTAGAATTTTTAATATTTTTTTTTATGAATTAAAAACTAATTAAACTATTTAATAATTAAAAGAAAATGTAAATAAAGTGAGAAAAATGCAATTTTAATTTCTAAAATTCTGAAATAATTGAAAACTATTTTCTAAAATATTTTTGGATTTTTCAGGGGTTTTTCTGATTTTTTAGGATTTTCTGATAATTAAAAAGTATTAAATAATGATTAAAAATGAAAATTAAATAAGAAAAATAGCAAAATAGCTCAGAAAAATATGAAAATTTCTGGAAAAATCTAAAATTATATTCTGAATCTAGGAAAAATAGAAAAGTTGGAAAATAAGCACTGAAAGTGCTTATTAGCTTAAAAACAGCTTATTTAAGTGCTTATTTATAAGCACAGTTGACCAAATGTTGACCAAACTTTTACCAAATACTTTTAATACTTAAATGAGCTTATAAGAACAAGAATCAGGCCATATGATGCTCAGAAACACAAGCAGTTATCAAAAAGAGTCACAATAAGCACTTATAACTAGAAATAAGCCAAGCAGGATAAGCAGAAGCCAAACAACACTTGAAATAGGAGCAATGGACTAAGTTAAGCTCAGAACACTCCAAATTTCCAACTCAAGATCTCAAATAAGCAATTGCAGCCCACTTTTGAAAACAGATATAAAAAGAAGCACTCACAAAGATTGATCAAATAAGCTATGCAATTAAGCTCAGAAGTCAAAGCAAATAAGGGCAATTATATCACTACCACTATGAGAACTCAAAACAACCAAGAAATCAGGTCCTAGATTCAATTTACTAACCTCAAATTGCCCCACAAAGTGGGGTTAAGGACTGAGGTGCAGGGCACCTTTTGTCTCAATAAGCCAACTTCAAAGGCTTTTTCAGATAAGCAAATTAATTTCAAAACCAGATTTTCTTTTTGAAATATAAAATTAAGTTACTGAGCTTCCCAAAACATCAGACTGCAATGATTTTCAATGAGTATTTAAGGCTACACAAGCTCACAAATTCTTGACCAAAATCTGAGTATGAAACATATTTTGACTTTATTTAAAACAGAAGGTTGACTAAATTGGTTTTTGATTTCACTAATTTGATTACTGATGTATTAATTAACTATAATATGATTGAAATAAGCTATATCTACCACTAATACAACTACTTAATGAGATTTGCAGCCTAAATATACTTAATACTAACTGTATGAATGATGCAAGATGATTTTGACTTTTAACTAATAACCTACTAGTTTTTATGTTATACTAAGCTATAATATTACCCTAGTGACCTGTTTAAACCAATTATACCCTCTGAATCAGGCCCTATATCAGCAAACTACAACCAACCAAACACCCCTTATGGGTCTGTCACAACCTCAGAATCAACACAGACCTATCCAAATCACTTCAAATCCAATTCAAAGACACTTAATATGATCCATAAACATGATATAAACCAGAAACAAAGATCAATAACATCAAGTACCAATTACTTAATGATCCACAGATGTATGCTTATGTAAGGCAGTAAGATATCAAATCACACCAAAGTACTCAAATAAGATGAAACAGTGATCAAGAAGCAATGTTTAAGCTATATTAACCAATATTCAGAAGTAATATACTAGTATTATCATATCTAAACTACAGTATCAATAAGCTACCAAGATGAAAATGTAAAAGTGGACACTTACAACCCAAATCCCCCTCAGTATGAAAAGAGGGGGTTCACTTAGCTAGCCTGTCTCTTGACAGGCCAAATGGACTCCTTTTTGGCTGTCTCTTACCACCTCAAAGCTCAGCTTATTGAAATAAGCTGGCTTTGACTTTTGTTGACTTTTGTGATCTTTTTGAGCTTTTGATTGTTTGATGCTACAACTTCACTTACAATAGCTATAGAAGCTAATATAAGCAGTTATCTACTAAAAACAAACTTGTATATAAACTGTATTTAAGAAAAAGCATACATCTTTTTGGATTTTTTTTTTTTTTGAGATTTTCTTATTTTTTTGTGTGTTTTTATGAAGATTTAACAATAGACAAAGAGACTAAACTTGTAAAAACTATGAAATTGAGTAAAAGAGATTCTTAAAGAAAAATAAAATAAAGTAATAAGCTTGGATAAGAAACTTTTAAACTAATACTGAATTTAAATTATTGTACTAAGACAGAAAATTAAAACATGAATCTAATAACTTTTATTTATAAAGACTTGCATTACATTCTTTGAGATAAAAATGGCAGGATTTCATTACATGAAAACTACACACTGAAAATGAATCAGGAGGGGGGTTTATATAGGAAAGCAGGGGAGAGCTAGGGTTTTGGGTAGAAGGATCTAGAGCTCAATTCATGGCCACATATCTTCAATTCACCTCTGTATGTCGACATCCCATCAAAATTTATCCATTACTTTGAACCTTATCTTGTATCCACGTCCAAGCATCCAATCAGGGAGCTTCAATTCGCCAAGGTGGGATATTTATGACAACATTTGACACGTTGTCAGTCTTCTAGAAAGATTCTAGTACTAGGTGGGTATAAAGGGATTGGTACGAGGTAATTTTTGGGGAAGATGCACAGTAAACGCGCCCTTTGTGGTTATTTTATTATATTTTGAGTTTAGGGTCGGGTTTGGTGGTTTGGACCGGGTAACATTAGAGTAGTGGTGGGCTTGGTATTCATTTGGGCTTGGGTGTTGGATTGTGTTTGTTTTGGATTTTGGGTTAAGTTAATATAGGATCCGGTTGTAGTAGTAATATAAACCAAGGGACCATAAGTGAATATTCTGAAATTATGGGGACCTTTGCTGCCAATCTTCAAATTAATATCCAAGGGCCCTTTGTGGCATTTCATGAATGACGAGGGGCCTGAGTTGTTAATCTTCCAAAGTTTCTTCATAAGGACCAATGTTGTCAACTTTGAAAGTTGATGGACCAAATGTGAACTTTCTTCATTCCCGGGTCACTTACGCAATTACTGAGACTTTGAGGATTCCAATTGACCATAAGAGCTTCACTTTGACCACTAGCTTCCCCGGCTCCGGCTTTATTCACTTTTCCAAATCTCGTGCTCGTTTTTGTCATTTTCTCGTGATTTTTCGTCTTTTCTTAAATATCCGTTCCTGCACATTCACAAACACAAAAACACACTTTCTTTGGCATTATTGGTTAGTTTTTGGTTTATTTGGCTTAGAAAAGGTGAGTGAATAAGCACTCACCACTTACCTACGAGGTTGAAGCTTCAAATACACCCAATCTCCTACCTGAAACTTTCTGTCAATCTTGTTTTTGTTGGCTTGATTTTGCATCTTGTCTTAAGCCATTTTAAGATGGAACCTTAACATTTGCATAGCCTGCTCTCTAGCCTGCAAAGTCCTATCCACCTTCTCTACTCTGCTATCTCCAGACACATAAGGCACATAGACTGGAGGATTCTGTCTATATGTCACCTCATAAGAGGTTGTTTGGATAGCAGTGTGAAAATTGGTGATGTACCAGAACTCTGCCATAGGTAGCCATTGTATCCAGTCCTTTGGTTTTTCCCCATACATACACCTTAAGTAGCATCCCAAACGTCTGTTGACAACCTAAGTTTGTCCAAGATTCGCATGAGCATTTGTTTTTTGAGTGAAGTTTTTCCTCCAAGGTTTGGAAGAGTGTCGTGCAAAGGGCTGGTCTAAATATGGTTCCTTTTAAATTGATGTTACATCTTGGCTATTTCCTATGTCGACAAAGAGATCTCGCAAAAGTGTGGTAAGTCGTCTTTGTTTTGCTGCCTCAACATACTTTATTTGGCAAGAAAGAAACAACCTAATTTACTCAATGGATATGAGAAGTGATGAAAAGATAATGATGCAATTTTGGATATTGTAAGATTGAAGCTGATTTCCCTCCATTTCAAGAAGACCTTGAATGTTATGAAGATATTGACTGCTTGGAGAATTAATCCCAACGAAATATAGCGTATTCGATAATGTCACTTGGAAGTTTATGTTGCTTATTTATTGTTAGTCCAAGTGTCATGTTTCTTATGGTCTAGTTGATAGTTGTTTCGAGGTTGTTCGAAACTTTTGCAGTTTGCTTTTACAATTGGTATAGAGTGGTTTCATCTCCACTCTCTTCATGTAATCAACAATTTATTCATTTATTCTATTCACCGAGTATAGAAACCCATTACCCAAAAAAAACCTCAGTTTGTCCATCTGTTCGGGGATACTGTAGACAGTTTAAACTAAACTTTCAATGTCCCAAACAAGGCTTTCAAGAAGTTTCTCATAAACACCTTATCTATGTCACTTATTATTGCCTCTAGTAACCTATGTAGCTTATATACCCCATCCAAAAAGGGTGAAGCTGCTTGACTAGTAGTGAAAGGGTGGGATAACGCCATAAAAGGAACATACTTACTGAGTTTGTCAACCACTACCATGATCACAATCTTCCTATGTAAATTGGGCAATTTCTCAATAAAATCCATACTAATATCAGTCCATACCTTATCAAGAATAGGCAAAGGTTGCAATAATCTGGGATACGTACTTAGGACAGGTTTCTATCTTTGGTATATATCACATTCTTTTACATATTGCTTCACCATCCTCTTCATACCCTTCTAATAAAACAGTGAACTGTGCTTTTTGGTAGGGACTTGGACCCCAGAATGACCCCCAACAGCTTCATTATGAAAGTGAGTAATCAATTAGTTCCTTATTGCTGAATTATGGCCACCATGATCTTACCTTTCCTCCTCAAAAGTCCATCATCAAAGGTTACTTTGTCACCATGATAACTTTTGTCTTTGACCGACTGAATCAACTTCTTCATATTGTTATCAGTTTCCCACCCAGCCTTAATCTTATCCAACACATCACTAGCCACAGAACTTACCACCAATTGCAATAGCTCACCACTCTAATTCACTCTGGACAAAGCATCAGCAGCAGCATTATCACTCCCTTTCTGTAGGACCATAGAACAACCTTAATCACTAAAGAATGAAGCTTAATTCTAGAGAGAGAAAGTAAGTAGAGAGAGAGTGAGTGGGAACTCCTAGTGTGTGAAACTAATAACCTTGATATTACTAAGAGAACCAACCTCTCAAATGAGGTTTACAAGAGTATTTATAGTTGTAGTCTAGGGCATCTCTTATCTTTGACCTTATTACATAACTAGCCCTTAGACTTTATAAAATCATGAAAACTAAACATAAACTTCATCATAATGATATTCTAAAGCAACCTATTACTACACATTAATGACCGACACTTTTTATAAATAAAAGTACGATTCTAATAATATCAAGGTTATTAGTTTCACACACTAGGAGTTCCCACTCACTCTCTCTCTCTACTTACTTTCTCTCTCTAAGATTTAGGCATGATTCATAAGTGATTAAGGTTGTTCTATGGTCCTACAAGTGGTATCAATCGCCTAGGGATAATTTTAGGTTGTTTTAGATCATTTTTTGGGTGAAAAATCGGTTTTTTATTAATCTCGTTACTGTTCATCGTGATTTTATCGAGTTAGAAAAAAGTTTTCGAGTTAGGAATTTTTTTTTCGAGTTAGGGTGTCCTGTTAGCGAGTTAGACTGTCATTTCAGCGAGTTAGGATCTAGGTGCTACCGAGTTTGGATTAATTCTTAGCGAGTTTGGATTAATTCTTAGCGAGTTTGGATTAATTTCTGTCGAGTTAGGTTTTAGCGAGTTTGGATAAATTTCTGTCGAGTTAGCGAGTTAGGACTGATTGTGAAACTAGCGAGTTTAGTATAAATTGGCTAGTTAGCCTTTACCTTATCGTACATCGAGTAAGGTTCTTTGTGGCTCATATCAAGGGGAAACCCTGCTCAAATTGTGTCTATTTAACGAGTTAACTTGTGTAGTGGATTTACCGAGTTTGGAAACTATCAAAACATACCGAGTTACACATTTCTTTAAGACATACCGAGTTAGAGTATCGCATATCAAGTTAGCTTAATTTGAGAAAACTTACCGAGTTAGCCTGTTAGCCAAAATCAAGTCTTATCGAGTTAGACATCCTTATCGAGTTAAGTTTTTCAAATAGCTATACCGAGTTACAACAACAATCTTACCGAGTTTTCAAATAGCTATGGCGGGAAATTTTGAGTAAAAATTTTTTTTTACAGGAAACTAAACGTTCAATTTTTACGCGAGATTTAAATTTTGGTATAAGGTTGAAAATTTTGGCCCGAAATTCAAATTTTTAGGCCAAAATTCAAAATTTTTTGGGTAAAATTTGGCCTCAAAATTTTTTAAACTCAAATTTTTCTAGTAACCTTAGAATTGCATTTAATAGTGATTTTCAAATTTGGGCGAGAAAAATTTTCAAATTTTATTTTTGGAGGGAAAATACGAAATCACTAAAATAATTACCGAGAACGCTTTTCAACTTCACCAAAACATCTAATCTACAACAACAACCTTTGTTATCTTTCAAAAGATCCTAAGAACAACTTTTCACTTAGAAGTCAATCCATGGCAAGACAACAAGATATTCATGCTGCCGGTGCCGAAAACCGACCTCCCATGTTGTCAAAGGGTGGATACTCACAATGGGCTAGTCATATGATGCGCTATCTTAAGAGCAAAACAAATGGAACACTTCTTGTCAAATCCATTGTGGATGGACCCTTCAAACCAATACAAGTACTAGACCCTGGAGATCCAAATGGAACCCCCCCCCAATACAACCATTCTACAGAAATCAGAATGAGACTGAGTACTCTGAGCAAGACAGACAACAGATTACAGCTGATGATCAGGCATTTCATTACATCGTTCTTGGTTTACCTGAAACCATTTATGCTACTGTTGATAGTGAAGTAAGTGCTCATGCAGTCTGGGAAAAAGTCAAGAGGTTAATGTATGGGACAGACATCGGGAAACAGGAAATGGAAACCCAATTGCTTAAGGAACTTCGCAAGTTTACTTCAATTCCTGGTGAATCCATAGAGTCGTACTACCACAGGTTCTGTAAGATCATGAATGATTTATCGAGACACAACCTCAGTCAGACAAATATTGCTAACAACACCAATTTTCTGAATGAGTTGCAACCAGAATGGGGAAGATACGTCACTATTGTTTATCAGACAAAGAATTTGCATGAAGTGACTTATGATCAGCTGTACGACTTCTTGAAGCAAAATCAAGCTGAAGCTAATGAAGTAAGGGCTGAATTGCTTGCTAAAAAGCATGATCCTTTAGCATTAATTGCTAATACACCAACACCAATACCAGTGAACACACAACAGCCATCAGCATCATCTTCCACTCACAACTACATGCAACCATCATGTATTCAACAACCAACATCGGTCTACCAACAACAGTTCTACCCACAGCAACAACAACATGTTATTCCACAACAGCAATACCCACAATTCCAAGAACCAGAATTCACTGAAAATGATGAAGCTTCTGCAGCATTGACCCAAACGTTTGCTTTTCTGTCAAAGGCATTCCAAGGACGCTATTCTACACCAACAAACAACAACCAAAGGATTTCATCGAATACTCGCAACAGACAGATCGCTCAGCCGAGTTTCAATATGGGCAACGGAGGCCAAATGGTTGGTGTTTATGGGAATCAGCAAGGATATGCTACTGGAATTAACATGGGTAATCAGAATATGCAGAATGCAGGGAATCAGAATGCAGGAAATTAGTATGGTCAGTATGCAGGGAATCAGATGGGTCAGTTTGCTGGGAATCAGAGGGGTCAGAATGTTGGTAATCAGGCAATGGGTAATCAGAATAGGAATGTTGCAGCTCCAGTTGTTGGGAATCTGGGAAATGTAAATCAGGGTAATCCGGTAAAGTGTTTCAACTATCAGGGTGTAGGTCATATGGCAAGGAACTGTCCTACTAAGCCGAACAAAAGAGACAAAGCGTACTTGCAGAAAGCATTGCTGTTGACACAAAATAATGAGGCAGGGATTCAGTTGAATGTAGAGGAGAATGATTTTATGGCTCTTATGGATGACATGGAAGACAGAGAGGATATCGATGCGAACTGCATATTCATGGCGAATCTTCAAGAAGCTAAGTATGACACGGATTCTGACACACTTCCTGTTTATGACACCAATGCACCATCTGAGGTATCCAACTTAAACACATGTCACAATAATGATATATTTGATATGTCTCCTCATGAGGAACAGCATTCTGAGAAGCAAGCATCTACTTATGATACATACCTGGACACGCCAAGTAGTAGTAATACTCCTTCAGCAACTCCAGATGTGAATTATAATGGAGGCTTCGTTTCACAGCATGCTGAGAATGATGAGGAAACACGTGCTTTGTTTGAATCATTATTGAATAATTGTCGTATTGAAATTGAGAATGTGAAAAAGGTCAATCGCGATGTTAAGGCCGCAAATGTTAAATTGACCGCTGAGCTTGAGAGTTACAAGGAAAACGTTAAAGCTTTTGCATTTCATAACAAAAGATTGTCTGAATTAGAAACTGGTTATCAAAATTCCATTTCAAGGGAAAAACTTTTGCAAATCAAGTTTGATACACTTGATGTTAATTCTTTCAAAAAGATAAAAGCTTTAAACGCTGAAATTTCTGATTTGCAAAACCAACTCTCTAAACAAAAATCAGCTTATTCCAATCTTGAAAAAGAAAGGGATGAGTTGAAAAAGGAATTTGCAAAGAAAGAAGATAAACTTTTGGAAGAAATTGTAGAGTCAGAACACATGATTGCACATTTAGAAGAATTAGTGGTTAAGTCGGGTCAGTCAAGTCAAACAATGAAAATGATTTCAAATCAAAATAATCCGATTTACCATACGAAACATAAAATGGCTCTTGGTAACAACACCCCTTGTAATCTCAAGAAAGCTCAGCAAGAACAGAATGTTTTGTATAATGGTAATGTGATTTACACCAAACATGATCCTCCCGTCGTTCGGGATTCTGTGGAAACAATGGAACTTGTCGAAGAGAGCATTACTAAAATGAAACAAAAGGATTTGAAACCCATTGATTACAACAAATTGAACAAACTTTCGGGAATTACTTTTGTTCCACAAACAGAACCATCTGTGTTTTCCATAAAACGACCATTCAGGAAATTCTTTTCTAAAAGGACGGTTGTTTCCAAATCTCTTTCTAAAATGGAACAAATGTCTTCTAACAACACTTTTAATACAAGTGAGGCTAGAGGCATTCTCGATGACGTTAAAAAGAGAATTCAAGAACTTCAAAATATTGTTGAATCTAAAACTACTATCAGTATTAACAACTGGCATTCTAGTTTTCATATCGAACAGAAAAAGGTGTTTGAAAACAAAATTACTATCCCACTGAATAACATCAGTGCGAGGGTAATCCATTTTGAAAACGCTTTCTTAAAAGAAACGGCCGACTTTGTCAAGGACCACAAATCCCTGGTAAACGAAGCTAATGAAACTCGTGAAAACATGAATGTTTTGGAAAGGTTAAATGATTCTTTCTTCGAAGCTGTTATGACTACTGATATCATGTCCATCATTTTACAAACATATTATGTTCAAGATGATGAAATATTGTGAGCTGAGACATCTGAAATTGTTTCAAAATATGAAGATGCTCTTGTAAAACTTGAAAAAGAAAACATGTCATTTTTCAAACAACTTGATCAAAAATCAGAGGAATGCAAGTATGACAAATTGTCGTATGAACATGCCTACAAGGACATGAAAGAGAAAAATGATCTTTTGCGAGCTCAGCTTGTAAGTATAAAAGGGAAGGGTGTGGA
This sequence comes from Artemisia argyi, assembly GCA_030686995.1. Taxonomy (NCBI): domain Eukaryota; kingdom Viridiplantae; phylum Streptophyta; class Magnoliopsida; order Asterales; family Asteraceae; genus Artemisia; species Artemisia argyi. Next base: position 36,667,845 of record CM060682.1, on the reverse strand, counting down.
TACTAAGTTTGCAAAACCATCGACTTCGGAGAAACCAAATGTTTCAAAAACGGTTGAAAAACCAAAAATGTCTATTTCCCGGTTTGCTCCAAAAGTCGATGAGAAAAAGGATTTGACAAAACCAGTCACTCCACAACCCTTGCCCAAGAAAATGGAAATTGAAAAGATTGTTAAAAAACAAAATTGCTTGTTGAAGGAAACACAAATGTGAGTGCACCTGGCTCTTCTAGGAACAGTACACCAAATGTGACCACAAAATCTGTAAAGGAATCTGTTGGTTCTAAAGACATGGTCAAAAATCACCATCTAGAAGAAGCTAGGAAAAAGGCACAACGTCGAAAAAACGGAATTTTAGGCTCAAAACCTAGCGTGATGAATTCTACAAGATTCCAAAGCACTGCTAGTAGTAGTAAACCATTACCTAGGAACAATCAACAAAATACTAGGGATTGGCTTGCATCTAAGAGTAGTGGCACAAAAGAGAATGCTAGGAATGTAGAATGCAACACAAAGAATTCCAAGGTCTCATCGAACAACAAGCAATTTCCAAAAGACTGTAGTGACAAAGTTAAAGTTGTTGTGTTAAACAAGATTGTTGAATTTGTCTGTCCTACATGTCAAAAATGTGTTTTTTCAGCTAATCACGATGCATGTGTTGCACAATTTCTCAAGAAAGGAAAATCAAGTGTCATGGCACAATCCACTAAGACGCCAAATAGAAACACACCCGTTTATAACAAGAAAATGGATAAGAAACCTAATAGGTGGATATCTAAAGGATGTAGTTTGTCAAAAACTGAGACTTCCGCTGCATCTGATACGAAAACTACGTCTAGATCTTACCTTAAGTGGATTCCTACGGGAAAAGTTTTTAAAACAATTGGTCTTAGATGGATTCCCACAGGAAAGATTTTTTGATAGTTGCACAAAGACTAATGATAGTGTTCATCATCATGATAAGGAAGTAGAAACCACAACAACCGTTGATAGCAAACACCCTCTATGTGAGGAAACATGTACTTCTAACACTGTTATTTGTGCAAAGTCTTCTTCTGTGGATGCAGGTACTTGTGAAAGTGATGAGAGTTCATACACCCGATATGGTAAAGACGAACTTTACGCCAACATCGCATGTAGACATCCTTTTCTAACTCCACTCTTAAATCCACTTTTACTTGTTCAAGCTTAATTTTTTCTTTCTTCAATTCCTCTTTGTATATATATTTTTTTGAAAAACAAAATATAAAATTTGAAAAACCATCAAAAACAAAAAACAAAAATATAAAATCTTCAAAAATCCAAAAACATTATAATATCAAAAAATCCAAAAACATTCTTCTCACGACATGTCTCTTGTATAATCGATATTCTGTACGTTTCTAGAAATGTCATTCAACAATGATACGCATATGTACAGATGCTTGAGCGAGAGTTCTTTAAAATGTTTTTTCTAAAACATGTCGTTTCTCAAAAAGTTTCTTCATTATGGCTTGTCAGTACTTCAGCTTACAACCCGTGCTTTAAAGTGAAATCTTTTCAAAACTTAAGTCCGGGTATAACAACTCGAAAATATTTCAAATAAGGACTTAATCGAATGGCTTTTGGACACATCAGTTCAGGACCCGCGCTTCAAAGAAAGGAAAGTGCTTCATCAAACAAAGATTTCAAAATTTTTTTGAGCACTTATCCTAAAATGAGAACCTAACACTTATCTGGCTTGAGTTTTCTTTAGAAAAACTTTCAAAATCTTTAAGCTCAAGACCATGATTGTTGATCTAATGATAAATTAGATTTTCAAAATTCTCTTATATTCTGAGCACTACTTTTTCAAGTTTTTTCATAAAGATTTTCTACATCTATCAAAATCGGTGCTCATCAGCAAAATGATTTATGTACACCTTATAGTGCACAACTCAAGTTTTCAAAGAAAGGAAAGTGCTAAGAAAAAATGATTTTCATCAACAAAGTGCAGTTATCCTAAAAATGGACACTGTTGTACGCCTCAGTGCGACATTCCTTTTCAAACAAAGAGAAGTCTTTGTTTTTAAAAAAAAAGAACCTTGATGCAAAATTCAACAAATTTGAAACTTCTTTATCTTTCAGAATTTTGCTTCAAGAAGACTCCTTCCCTCTAAACTTTAAAAAGTTTAACATTTCTCAAAAACATATGCAAGTTTTGAGGGGGAGTATTTTAAAAACTAAAATGTTCCGAATTTATGCAAAATCAAATCTGTCTATCTCTCCAAAAGCTTTTACTTAATCTGTTGGTATCAAAAATATCACAATATGCTATTTTTGAGAGGGAGAAGACATGATTAAAATGTGATCAAAGATGTTTAAAGATTGTGACTGAATCTCAAAAGAGCTCGACTCAGATAGTACCAATGAATTGATGAATCTTAAAATGTTAGTAATCGAAAAGACTTGTCCTGGACGGGTAATAATTTCAGGCTAGTCTAACTAGTGATGTAAGCGTGTCTCGAATATGACATGTCTGAGTAGAATGTACCGTATCGAGAGACTTTCTTTGGACTTGACCAGGACGGGTAATAACTTCAAGCTAGTCTAACTAGTGATGTAAGCGTGTCTCGAATCGGTCATGTTCACTGAAAGTGGATCAATTCAAAAAGTGCAAACTCCTCACGCATGTGCAAATTTCTTAAAATTCATGAGCACATGTGAAGGGGGAGTCCTTTAAAAGTTGCAAAACTCTCAAAGTGGTAACAACAATGTGTTTTAGTATCATAAGCACTTTGAGAGATTTTTATAAATGGTTTCATGGCAATTATAGGATAGTCATGGAGTTATAAGGTGACTAAGGTTAGGGAAAACTGTCCTATGATCCGCCAGAGCTAGAGGGATCTACCCAAGGACAATTCCAATAGATTAGAATTAGAAGTCCTTAGGTATGATTGAAAAAAGGAGAAAATGAGAAAGGAGAAAGAAGGGGTTGAAGAATTAAAAAGAAAAGTTATGAAAAAAGGTGAAAAGAAATAGCCCTCCATATGTTCAACCTTAGGGCAGATACCGGGTTCAATTCGTATGCTACTGGTTGTTGCTAAGGTGACACTAGTATTGAAGATAAAGACGTCATGGACCCAGTGACGCACTACACTTAACCTTCAAGCCACTCAAGTTCTCTTAAAAGAGCTTGTTTCATTCTCACACGGAACCGGTGTAATCTATCGACCTGTCTCTTAGAGATGGTTGTGATGCGTGGGAATTGCACCAGGCTTTACCTCTCGAGGGATCTCGAGAAGCTTACAACCCCCACCAGGTAGTGTACCTGATCATTGTAGTATAGTATAGTGACAAGTACCGGGGGATTGATCGTTCAGCTTAGGAATAGTGTCGCTAGGATTAGAAAGCCTAAATACTAGTTCTAAAGGTGAGGGATGATTATTTTTTGTGTTTTTATATTTTATGGAAAGCAAATTAAAATCTCGGGTTTGAAGGATTTGGGCGGAATTAGTTGCTATTCAACTAACCCAATACTAAGATGCAATCAAAATAAAATACTAGAAATGAAAATAAACTAATTTATACTAAGGTTGTGAGCAGTAATTGGAGAAAATGTGTTTACTTAGATTTCACTACTCCCTAGATATCTTTTACACGTTAATTACTTGTTATAATTGCATGGATGACGGATCGTATTCCTTAATACCATTCATGGGGTGGCACACATAACTCCCCAATTCTATGAGCTCTTATCTCCTCCTACACCATGCCCAGCACAACTATAGGGATTGTAAATAGTGGCTCATGCATTAAATACAACCAATAAAGACCTAGTGCGCGTTGGTTCATGTTTCTTAAGACGTTCAAGCATGTTACCAATTGGAGATCTGCCAGTTTTCTTAAGCCTAACATATAAATCATTCATCCAAGACAAGAATAAACAAGTAATCAACACATAATCAATATCTAGGTTTCATTAGATCTAAGCAAACACAAGATATATCTAGCCTAGCATGATAGAATTAAGACAAGAACATGATATAGACAACCAACACATAGACATATTGATTGAATTAGAAGAACACTTATCTTGATTAATCATGCAAGGTATCAAGGGGTTGGAACCCTTGAAAAACCTGTAAAGTTACACCAAAATCGTACCTAGGGTTTCTCCCAAAACTTCTCTCTTTTAAATGTGAAAAACTAAAAAACTATATATAGAAAAAGGGGTCTGACGGCGTCAAGACCAAATAGGTGACGCCGTCACCTCGCCGCCAAAACAATCCTCGGACTGCCTAGATCTACATCTGACGCCGTCAAGTACAAAACATTTCCAGGCCGTCATGACTTTTACTCTTGACGCCCTACCTTCATGACGCCATCAAAACTCTTCTGGGTCGTCATGGAATTTTACTCTTGACGCCGTCAGGGAACTCCTCTTGACGCCGTCATGCACTGTTCCCAGCATGGAAAATTAAGACTTTGGCGTTTTCTTCACTTTTATGCTCCAAAAATGTCCGAATTGCTTCCTTTTCCAGATTTCACTCCCAAAGTACCTAAAATCACAAAAGAAACGATTTAGGGCAATATTTGATCAAATAAATTCGGATTCGGGCTTAAATGACCCCCTGAAAACGGATCATTTTTCGCCTCATCATATACCCTTACACTTGAGATTTGCTTGTCCTCAAGCAAATGCGCTTTTATTCTACTCAAAATACAAGTTAGGGGTCATTTAACACTAATATAAAAGTAATTACAATAAATAATCGTTCCACTAAAGACCAATAGACAAGCACGGAGGTCATACACTAGCACCTCACAAATAGTGTTTAGATACTCACATCTCTCGGGTGTAATAAAGTATAAATTACAATATGGAAATGGAAGTTATCTCTCACTACCTGTCATAGCAAAATAGATTACCATAGGCTTGGGAAAGGATCAAACCTCCACCACATGGCGTAAGCACCTAGGATAAACTATCAAAGAGGTCTTTTAAAGGGTTGTAACGTTAGGTGTAGGGATATGAAATACACAGTTTTGTTAGATAAAGGAAGTTTTACTGGTGGCGAGTTAACACTCTTGGTTAATTACATGTACAATGTGGCGTTGCTAAGCCAAGACTAGACTCGACTTAAGCTAATAAATGAAAAATAACAAAAACATAAAATGAACATAGAATAAAAAGGGATGGTAGTCTGTATGTTTTTTTCTCTTTTTCTTTTTCTATATTTTTTTTTCTTTCTTTTTCTTGATTTTTCGATTTTTTTTTTTTTTTTTTTTTTTTTTTGCATACACTCTTACCATACCATCCAAAATAATACATCATAGGGGATGAACATTCCCCTTACACTTGAATTTTTACATACTTTACAATAAACTAATCTAATGACTCGAATTAAGAAAATCAAAACACTTGGAGCACTTTTAAGATTAACGTACATATGGGGGGTAATAAATGATGTTCTTCCCCATTACTCCATAAAATAAGTACTTACCCATGAGTCCCAATCGTCCCAAAACAATATGTATAAGGATATGACTCGACTTAGCAACCATGTAATCAATTAGATAGTTAACTTAGGGTTTAACAAATAACAATAATGCACTAAAAATGAGCGCATACACGGAAGGCTAAGGCGATTTGGGTGTACATTTAAGTGGGGTGTAACAAATTCTTCCTTTAAGTAAAATACTTAAAGTTAGAAACGAAAAGATAGGCTCGGACGGGTGTACTAGGGGTTTCGTGTACTAAAAATGAGTACAACGCTAAGGGTGTGGGAAAAATTAGTTGACTTAACTAGCCAAGTAATATGACTTAAATGGTCAAGTAATTATGATACGGGTTTAACACAAGGGTGATCCTAATGCCTCTTATCATGTAGTAAATCCTACCACACGAATGTAGTCTCACTAGCGGTCTCGGGATGCATCACTAATGCAAGTTCTAGAATCTAAATGCTACCGGTACACTCATAAGCACTAATAGTAAATGCTTTTCCTATCAAATCTAAAGGCGAACCTCACATATTTGGGTGGAAAATTTTTCTGAATATACGGTTATGTGCTATCATACAATCTCCTATCCATGAGACGCTTGCTATGGCTAAAGCTTCACTCCTAAATGTTGTAAAAAAATTTAAATTTGGCGCTAAAATTGCACTAACAAGTATTTCTCATAGTTTTATTACACATCTACCATTAGACAAAACAAACTCAAGCGAAAGTGCATATGTAAGGTATCATCTTTTTACCCTCCCCTTACACTTAAGATGAACATTGTCCCCAATATTCAAGTAAAGAATGTAAAAGTGAAAAAGTAAAGAGAATGAAATCAAATACTCCCCTGATTCGCTCGGTATGGATAATAAGGTGGCCATGTTAAATCTTCCTCCAAGAAAATGAACAATCAAAGCTTCCCTTCCAGAATATAAATCATCTTCTTGTCAAACATAACCTGTAAATCCTGAGAAAATAGACAAAAACCCAAAGCATCAACCTGAACAAAGATAACTCACAACTAGATGTAATTCCAGACTTAGGAATAGAAACAAAACAATCAAAGATATAATGCTTGTGGAATTAATGTTTGCAGATTTCCTGGAGTTTATAAAACTAAAGAATCAACAAAAACTTTAAGACTCCGGTATAAACAAAACTAGCAAAATTTCCAGAATTTTACACATGACGCCGTCAAGAGTAAACTCGTGACGCCGTCAGAATTGACCTGCAGAAATTCTTATGTTAAGTTTCCGGAAAATTTCTGGAAAAACTTCGTCCTACTTCCTGGAAAATCCTGCAAAACATCATTACGACTCGATACAAGCATTTGACTCTAACAAGTACTAATACACATGTCCATTTAATATTGTTGTGGTTCATGCTCAATTTCGTTCTTATAAACAAATTTGGATCTCCCTTACACTTATCGTTTGCAAAATACCTTTATATGCAATTAAGACGAAGTTAAAAACAAAATAAAGCATTTTCACAATTTACTTTGAAACATGAGCCACAAACAATAAAAATAAAACATGCATACGGAAACAAATAAAATCAAACAAACAAACAAACAAACAAATAAAAACACGCAAAACATGGGTTGCCTCCCAAGAAGCGCTTGTTTTTGTTCGAGTCACGAGCCTGACTCTACCCTTATTTAACGGAAATAGGGGAGGTTCTCCCTACACTTAGGATTAAGTGTGGGTGAATGTAGCGATACACACCCTTAGGGTGTGAATATGCCACGTGAGGTGAAGGGGGTGAGTGAATGGCTTCCTTCATCCTAAAACTACTCGGATAATTTTGGTTGATGGGTGGATCGGTTCCTCTTTTGTCTCCTAGAAATATATCTAAGGATGGAAAGGTGTGTAAAGATTGAGGTTCCGGTTCATCAACACTAGGAAATTCCCTAGAACTAGGAGTAAGGTTATCACTACAAGTGTTCAAACCTATATCCTCAAGTGGTGTCTGGTCCAAGGGTTCTACCTCCATTGGAATTCCTAAAGTTTCTTCTACTTCTTCCGGGTAAGTCACGGGCGGTGCGTGTGCCTCAAATGATGGTTGAGTATTTTGTGGGCTTATGTTGTTCACCTCATCATTCCATGTGTCAGGATCTAGCCCTAACATTCTCCCAAGTATCTCACGTGCTTCTCTAGGCATCTCAACTTCTATGTCCGAATCATAAGGGTCATCCTCAATATTCTGACTGCTATATACAAATTACCCAAGAGATTCATCATCTGTTTCTTGAGATTCATCATTATCGATCATAAAACCTAGGTCTTTTTGATCAATGTGATCATGCTCGGCTAAATCCTCCTCAATTGTTTTCTTAGGTAGTGATAATAGCAAACCTAGTGCTTCATCCAACTTATGATTTATTGCAATGGCTCTCTCCATAATTCCTTGGCAAACTAGGTCGCATTTCCTATTGGCCTCACTAAAACTAGATCTTAAACATGGAGGTTGTTCATAAGAATCTATCCTAGGTGAAGGCTCATATAATTCATAGGTGTCTCTAAATGAGGTATTTTGAACTTCTTGGTGTTCTAGCCACTCAACCATATATTGCAATCTTAGAAGTCTAAGTGAAGTGTCCATTTGAAGCAAATTACAAACAAAATCACAAAGAAAAGATAGACTATGAGAAAGCTACAAAATAAAAAGAAAAAAATCTCACTTGATAGGAATCTAATGAGTAGACCTAATAAAAATCAAATTCAACCTAAACAATAACTATTCCCCGGGCTGCGGCGCCAAAAACTTGATGCGTGGGAATTGCACCAGGCTTTACCTCTCGAGGGATCTCGAGAAGCTTACAACCCCCACCAGGCAATATACCTGATCGTTGTAGTATAGTATAGTGACAAGTACCGGGGGATTGATCGTTCAGCTTAGGAATAGTGTCGCTAGGATTAGAAAGCCTAAATACTAGTTCTAAAGGTGAGGGATGATTATTTTTTGTGTTTTTATATTTTATGGAAAGCAAATTAAAATCTCGGGTTTGAAGGATTTGGGCGGAATTAGTTGCTATTCAACTAACCCAATACTAAGATGCAATCAAAATAAAATACTAGAAATGAAAATAAACTAATTTATACTAAGGTTGTGAGCAGTAATTGGAGAAAATGTGTTTACTTAGATTTCACTACTCCCTAGATATCTTTTACACGTTAATTACTTGTTATAATTGCATGGATGACGGATCGTATTCCTTAATACCATTCATGGGGTGGCACACATAACTCCCCAATTCTATGAGCTCTTATCTCCTCCTACACCATGCCCAACACAACTATAGGGATTGTAAACAGTGGCTCATGCATTAAATACAACCAATAAAGACCTAGTGCGCGTTGGTTCATGTTTCTTAAGACGTTCAAGCATGTTACCAATTGGAGATCTGCCAGTTTTCTTAAGCCTAACATATAAATCATTCATCCAAGACAAGAATAAACAAGTAATCAACACATAATCAATATCTAGGTTTCATTAGATCTAAGCAAACACAAGATATATCTAGCCTAGCATGATAGAATTAAGACAAGAACATGATATAGACAACCAACACATAGACATATTGATTGAATTAGAAGAACACTTATCTTGATTAATCATGCAAGGTATCAAGGGGTTGGAACCCTTGAAAAACCTGTAAAGTTACACCAAAATCGTACTTAGGGTTTCTCCCAAAACTTCTCTCTTTTAAATGTGAAAAACTAGAAAACTATATATAGAAAAAGGGGTCTGACGGCGTCAAGACCAAATAGGTGACGCCGTCACCTCGCCGCCAAAACAATCCTCGGACTGCCTAGATCTACATCTGACGCCGTCAAGTACAAAACATTTCCAGGCCGTCATGACTTTTACTCTTGACGCCCTACCTTCATGACGCCGTCAAAACTCTTCTGGGTCGTCATGGAATTTTACTCTTGACGCCGTCAGGGAACTCCTCTTGACGCCGTCATGCACTATTCCCAGCATGGAAAATTAAGACTTTGGCGTTTTCTTCACTTTTATGCTCCAAAAATGTCCGAATTGCTTCCTTTTCCAGATTTCACTCCCAAAGTACCTAAAATCACAAAAGGAACGATTTAGGGCAATATTTGATCAAATAAATTCGGATTCGGGCTTAAATGACCCCCTGAAAACGGATCATTTTTCGCCTCATCAGGTTGATATTGAAACAGGAGACCTCTCCCTAATCTCCGCATAGGAAACCATATGTGCACTTATCGAGTCTAGAGCCCTGAGATTCATCAAAAGATCTCATAGGAACACATGATACTTCTACACTGGTTGTTCATCATTAAGGACATCAGATGTAAACTTAAGAGTCATACGCAGATCTTAGCAATCTGCCGAGAACGTTTATGAGAGAAATTACTTATGTATTTTCTCAATGATTGAACGAAAATTCCTGCCAGGGTCAACATCAAACAGCCCTGATAGCAGGTCACTTCGGTAATTCTTTATGGGTTACACTTAGTGTTCGCGGTGGTTTCAAACGGTCTACAGTCGTGGAGTGATCCCCAGCGACTCACCCATTCGTTGAGATACTTAGTAGGTCTCATAAGCTCCCTCGGGAGTATCCGAAATGGGAACGGTCATGGTAAGGGTTAGAAGGAGTCTTCACACTATGCTGTTGACGATCTCTAATTTCTTATCTGTAAGTACCGGTTGATTTATTGCTAACTGTTTACCTGCAGCTATACATCATCTCCATGGCGAATGATTCCACATGCTCATACATGCATCACAAAGTCAAAGGAAAGTTCTCACAAAGATCAAAGGATAGCAACAGTCAAAGAAAGATTCTACGCCAAAAAGAAGAATCTACAAAGTAAAGTGACAAAGATCAAAGTGAAAGAACGGGAATAACAAATGTATGTATGACAAAGACTTAAGACGTATGAGCATGTTGGAATGGAAGACAACCACCACAAACACAGAAGTGACGAAAGGCAGATGACATCATTGGATCACTTCAACAACAATGAAGCATGATGAACTGGAACTATGATTCATCTAGTGATTCTTAAAGACGTCAAGAGCTATGAATGTTAAAGTTTAAAGACAAAGATGATGACATCGCGCAACCTCAATGACCAACACTTAGGGGGAGATTGTTAGAATCGTATTTTTATTTATAAAAAGTGTCAGTCATTAATGTGTAGTAATAGGTTGCTTTAGAATATCATTATGATGAAGTTTATGTTTAGTTTTCATGATTTTATAAAGTCTAAGGGCTAGTTATGTAATAAGGTCAAAGATAAGAGATGCCCTAAACTACAACTATAAATACTCTTGTAAACCACATTTGAGAGGTTGGTTCTATTAGTAATAACATATGTCATTATTTCACACACTAGAGTTCCCACTCACTCTCTCTCTCTCTCTACTTACTTTCTCTCTCTAGATTTAGGCATGATTCATAAGTGATTTAGGTTGTTCTACGGTCCTACACTTTCTTATAAGCTATCTCATAGTCAAACCCAAGCAACTTAGGCAATCATTTAAGCTGAAATTGTGTTGTTAACTTCTGGTCTAACAAGTATTTAAGGCTGAAGTGCCTGTCCAACAAATAACCTTTCCATTTTTTTAAGGCTGCAATGACAGCTAAGAATTCCTTCTCATAAGTAGAAAGTGACGGATGTTTGACGGATATGGCCTTACTCATATAGGGTAATGGATGCCCATTTTGAAACAAAACTGCTCCAATTCCGGTGCCTGAAGAATTTCTTTCAATTACAAACTCTTGGTTGAAGTCTGTTAGACCAAGAACAGGTGCTTCCATAATTGCATTCTTCAACTTCATAAAGGTATGTTCTGCCGTTATAAAATTTCAAAATACACGCCTAAACTATGTAACAATTTATGAAAACTACTTCACATTTTACGTTTTACAATTTTGTTACATATTTTTTTAATTATCAAATATCTAATAAAAGTTAAACAACATTGTTATAAACATATACCAATAAAAATGTCTTTCTATAATTATTAAAATTTTAATAATAGCTTTTTGTTTTTCTGATAATAAGTCAAAATTTAGCAATTTTGTTATAAAAGTTATTTCAATAAAAAGGTATTTAAATTTCAAATAAGACGATTCCAACATTAAAACGTTTTTAACTTATGTATAATTTTATAAAGTAATACTAGTGGCTAAAATTTTAAATTCAACTTACTATTTTTTCAGCAATTTGTTAAAATGATTAAAAATATTTGAATGATATAGACCGTGGATGAGCACGGTATCAAATTGATACCAAATACATATCAAATTGGTGGTACTATTTTTTTTCCGAGCATAAAGAGAGGTACCGGTACTATGCCTAACGGGATTCAGGTACCGAAACCGGTACCGGGAAAGCGGGTACCTATAAGGGTCTTCCTGTTTTTTTTTGTTAAACCAAAAAATAAATAAATAAATAATAAAATAAAATAAAATCGGGTTACTTGCTGGTATGTAGTTCTAAATATTTTATATTCAAGCTAAAATGTAGTTCCAAATATTAATATATATATATATATATATATATATATATATATATATATATATATATATATATATATATATATTAACGGCATCATATACTATTTGATTATATGAAAATGCATGAAATCAAATTATATAGGCGTATGTAATGTTTTGAAAGGCTTCAAGGCGTACGGGTGTCAAAGAGCCTGGAGGCAAGGCACATACTAAGGCATGAGATTCATGAATACGAGACGCACTAAATACATAAAGTTTTTTTATGACATATGTGACCATTTATGTAGATTAAATAACACAAAAAAACATTAAAATGCTTAATACATGACACATATAACCATTATAAAGATTAAAATAGATCGGTTGTCACTTCTCAAATGGATCAACTATTTGGGTCGATGACTTATATAGAGATTAAAATCCATATCAGACTAAATATACTTGTGTCCTACACTTGCAGACTTACATCTAAGAAAGCTCACAATTTAACCAAAATATTAAGCAAGCAACGTATTAATATTCAAAGCATAATGCCACATTTTCATGATAATATGTTATAAAGAAAATACTTAATTAAATAAAGTACCTTGTCACAAAATATATAAAAATCAATGAAATAAACATAAAATCAATCAAATAATAAAATTTTTACAAATACTCACCCTATGACGTGATGCTTGAAGATAAAATAAACTTATGACGTTATTTACAAATCAATACAATAAACAATCAATAAAAATCATTTCGAGATATAAACTTATGACGCGAGAAAGATTACATATTTGTTAAATGATCAGAATATATAGTTACCCGCTTGATTATGTGTTTTAGTTCTTTTCCAAAATAGGCTTATTAGATATAACTTAAAAGGCCCATGTATATAACTTATAAGATTATTATTATTATTATTATTATTATTATTATTATTATTATTATTATTTTGAACGGCAAGATATATAACCAACAAAACCACCAAATTACAAACAAAGGGATCCACTATATCAACAAGAAGATTAAATTAGTGGACCCTAAAAAAACAACAAAGATACCTTTTACAAGATACAAGCTACAACAACAAAACTAAGAGCCAAACGCTAAAAACTACAACATAGACCAATTGAAATACCGCTGTCACAAAAAGAAACAAGACCTGGCCCACAAAAATACCATTAAACTCATATACCAAAGATATAAGGTAACATGCAGCCCAGGTATGCACAAGAGCCAGTAGTGCAGTCCCCTTATACCAGAATGTTTGCATAAAATTGACATTAGATCAGCAACCTTCTCAATTCTCCGCATCAGTCGAATAAGGCCTTCCAAAGTGACACCTTAGAGTCAAGAACCAGCTAACTAAACTGAGCACCAGTTTCCACATCCCAACAGCTTAACATACTAATTTCGGACCTGACATTTAATCGGATCAAAAAGCCATTGTTGCCAAATTATCTGACTTTTCTTTCCGGATCTTCTCGCAATCCATTCGAAACTTTTAAGTTGAATGTCTTGAATTATTTTGTTTAAACTCGAGGCTTTCCCTTTAAAAACACGCATATTCCTTTCTTTCCAAATAAAGTACCCGGCTATCCAAATCACCGCTTGCCACATTTTAGATGAATTACTAGGAATGTTGACATTTCCATTAGACGAAAATAATTCCTCAATGAAGAAAGCACTAACATTCCCAATCTTCCACCAACTATAAATTTTTTCCCACACACTCATAGCAAAATTGCACATAACCAAACAATGAGAACACGACTCCACCATGTCACCACAAGACGGGCATAAAATAGAATCCAAATCAATGCCCCTCTTGTCTAACTCTTCGCGAACCGGAAGTCTACCTTTTAAAGCTCTCCAAATGAATATATTAACCTTTTTAGGAACCCAATTGTTCCAAATTGTCGGTTCGCCTCCACTATCCGCAATTAGTATCTTTTCTTCAACCAACTTTGCTAGCTTCCTCACCGTAAAGGCACCACTCTCTTGAAGCATCCACTTCCACCTGTCCCTACAATCAAACCTGATAGCAACATTTTGTAATATAACTTGTAATTCTTCAAAATCGTTACATACCCTCCCTCTAAGATTTCTAACCCATTCCCATTCCCAAACCCATAAATTATCAACCCATTTCCCTTTTTCACCCACCGTACACTCCTTACGCCTATCTAGGTGATACAATCTTGGGAATCTATCACAAAGCTTTACCCCACCCACCCATCTATCAACCCAAAATCTGATTTCTTTACCATTTCCCACTTCCCCACAAACGAAGAAGTAAACTCTACCCCTAACCCCTCCAACTCCACCCCTACCCGAATGATTTCACGCCATACCCCCGGCCCCCCGATTGTTCCCCTCACCCCCCTAATGTCACCAAGCCCACCACTTTCCCCATGAATACTTTTAAGGACTCTAACCCATAAAGACCCCCCCTCCCTTTTGAATCTCCACCACCATTTCCCCAAAAGAGCTAGGTTTTTTCCCCGTAGTGACCCAATGTTTAGCCCCCCATCCCCATGTCTGGCTAGCAACCTTTCTAAATATATCTTATCTTAATATTTAGAAAAAAAAACCTCAAAACCCGTTACATTTCCAAGGCGCAAAAAGCCCCAAGGTACTGCGCCTTTTGTAGGATTCATGCCTTTCATGAGCCTCGATCTAAAAAAGCTCAAAGGCTAGAGCCTCGAGCGCCTAGGCAAGGCGCGATTTTAAAACATTGGGCGCATGCAATAGCTTTTGTGCAAAACAAGTAACGTAGTTAAACGATTTAACTGATTAAAAATTATCGGCCGCAATGCACATGAATTTAGTACTCGTTTTGTATAGTGAAAATAGTGCACAAACGTTCTGTGAACCTAACTTGACACTTAATTGGTTTCCTTGTAGATAGAAATGTTTTGAAAACATGGCTTTTTATAGCAAAGATAGATACAACCACTAAATACATTAGGTACGACCAATCAATTGAATAGTTAGGTTGGTAGTCACGTTCAATCATTCATTACAATTTAGAGTTTGGGGCAATTACATATATACCCACTAAAACTTGCATATTTGCATATATACCCAAAATATGCTTAAACATCATTGTACATTGTGCATTAAAAACTTGTGTTTTGAGGAAATATGCAAATATTCATGTTTTAGTGGGTATATATGCAATTCTCCATTAGAGTTTTTATTCGCTCTGTTGGTTTGTATCTGATATTCCATATGCTTGCAATAGATGTTTGGGTTTCGTTTAATTAGCTTTTGCATCACATTCAATATGCTTGCAATTGTTTGTAATTTGTAACTTGAAAGTCTACTTTGTAACTATTTTTTATCTCTACAACTTTTGTTGAATCATGAGGATCCAAGTTAGCTGAAAATTCATATTAAGAGAATGTGATATGAATGGGTGTGGTCCATATGCCTCTTGTATTAAGTTAAAAAATGTATATATCTAGTACTCATTCACATGCCTAGTTACTACTTTTATGGCAAGACTTCTTGTTTTTCTGCCAAGAAAAACGTTGCTACTTTCATGTATTGTTCTTTTGCATAATATTGTGAAGAGTTTTGATATACATGCCTAATACTAGACCTAATAGCATGCCTAACCATGTTATTGTGCCACTTGTCATCATTTTAATGTTTCATCAAACTCTTTATATAATGCCTAATATACCCTTGATCATAGAATTCAAAATTGCTAATTTTCAGTTACGGAGTAATAAATTACGATTCTCTCTGTCTCTTTCACTTTTATAAAACAATTTCATCTATCTATTGTTTTGTTACAATCTTTAATAATGTGTTTTACCGCCAAAAACTATATTCACAGAGGAAAACTAGCCATAGAAACTAATATAATGAAATACAATAAACATATCAAAAAAAACCAAGACAAGGAATTTAACTACCAACACCAAAGTGATATAAGCATGACTCAAGTCATTAGCACACAAAAAGTAAGAAATTTGTATTCACAATTTAATAAGAATAACATTACGTTTGTTCTTTTGGAAACATCCAATACGAAAAGTTTTCTTCGATTTAACTTCATTTGTTTTCTTAATATGTTTCAGAAATCAAATGGCATTGTTAGTCATAAGCATATCATGGTAATCATTGTCGATCTAATCATCATTAATAGTTTCTTCATTTTGAGATATATGTTTTACTTTGCATCACTCCTATCTACCACTGTCTGGACAATTATTAGGATTATAATATCAATAAAAATTTATGTGTGGAAGTAGTTTGTATAGAGATCAACGTAACTAATCTTATTAAAAAAGAAGCACGAGTTTTGGATATGAGGGACTCAGGGGGTGACAATGGTCTATGGCATGGAGCAGTTTGAGGTGATACCGAGCGGCAACACCGCCGCTACCAAATCAGCATGGATTCGGCATTTATTGCCGTTGAGGCATGGGATATGGGGAAAGGATTATAGCCATTGAACAGTATAATTTTTGAGCGTTGGGAACTTTTGGAACGTTGGGCCATTAAAACAAAAAATTGATAATAATAATAATAATAATAATAATAATAATAATAATAATAATAATAATAATTTTCCTTTATAAATACTATTTTCAATTCATATTTTTAACCACTTCCAATTCACATTACCACTTTCTTCCAACTCATATACTTTTAAAAAAAATTAAAGCATGGATCAAAAGAAATTAAAATATGTTTCAACCGGCATAAATGAAGTGAAATGATATTATTAGTGGATGATAAGTTATGGGGGAAGCATGAGATCATAACTGCAGCCCGGTAACTTGGTAACAACAATTTTAGGGACAAAAGATGAAGACACGTAACTGAATTCATAAAGAAGAGGAAATAAAAATATTTAATTGTTAAATAAAAGGGTATATGGTGAAAAACCAAAAAGAGTAAGTTTAATTTCCTAAATAATACTGTAGGAAATGTTAATTGATCCAAGTTAGCTGAAAATTCATATTAAGAGAAAGTGACATAGGGTTTGGTCCATATATCTCTTGTATTAAGTTAAAAAATATATATCTAGTACTTCATTAATTGAATGCCTACACCATTCACATGCCAAGTTAACTTTTATGGCAAGACTTCTTGTTTTTTTTCCAAAAAAAACGTTACTACTTTCATGTATGGTTCTTTCGCATAATATTGTGAATTGTCTTTTCAAGTATTTGCGTCATTATTTGAATTTTCAATAGGTAATTTTTGCCATCTTCTTTTGAGGGTTTCTTGGAAATATGACAAGTAATCTTCAATAAATAGAAATGGATTTTCTAATTTATTGTGAACTCATATCCTGAAAATCATGCCCGTTGTTCACAAGGACTCTTAAATACTCTATAACATCACCCAAATTGTTTTAATCATTAAAATATTAAAATTTAGGTAGTATAAAATTGGCTAATATCACATTTGTTTTTCTGACAAGAAAAATGTTAATACTTTCATGTATGGTTCTTTCGCATAATATTGTGAATTGTCCTTTCAAATATTTGCGTCATTATTTGAATTTTCAATAGGTAATTTTTGCCATCTTTTTTTGAGGGTTTGTAGGAAATATGACAAGTAATCTTCTATAAATAGAAATGGCTTTTCTAATCTATTGTGAACTCATATCTTGAAAATCATGCCATTGTTCACAAGGACTCTTAAATACTCTATAACATCACCCAAATTGTGTTAATCCTTAAAATATTAAAATTTAGGTAGCATAAAATTGGGCTAATATCACATTTGTTTTCTGCCAAGAAAAACGTTACTACTTTCATGTATGGTTCTTTCGCATAATATTGTGAATTGTCCTTTCAAGTATTTGAGTCATTATTTAATTTTTCAATAGGTAATTTTTGCCATCTTCTTTTGAGGGTTTCTTGGAAATATGACAAGTAATCTTTTATAAATAGAAGTGGCTTTTCTAATCTATTGTGAACTCATATCTTGAAAATCATGCTGTTGTTCACAAGGACTCTTAAATACTCTATAACATCACCCAAATTGTGTTTATTATTAAAATATTAAAATTTAGGTAGTATAAAATTGGGCTAATATCACATTTGTTTTTCTGCCAAGAAAAACGTTACTACTTTCATGTATGGTTTTCTCGCATAATATTGTGAATTGTCTTTTCAAGTATTTGCGTCATTATTTGAATTTTCAATAGGTAATTTTTGCCATCTTCTTTTGAGGGTTTCTTGAAAATATGACAAGTAATCTTCTATAAATAGAAATGGCTTTTCTAATCTATTGTGAACTCGTATCTTAAAAATCATGCCGTTGTTCACGAGGACTCTTAAATACTCTATAACATCACCCAAATTGTGTTAATCATTAAAATATTAAAACTTATGTAGTATAAAATTGGGCTAATATCACATTTGTTTTTTTGCCAAGAAAAACGTTACTACTTTCATGTATGGTTCTTTCGCATAATATTGTGAATTGTCCTTTCAAGTATTTGAGTCATTATTTGATTTTTCAATATTTCAATAGGTAATTTTTGCCATCTTCTTTTGAGGGTTTATTGGAAATATGACAAGTAATCTTCTATAAATAGAAATGACTTTTCTAATCTATTGTGGACTCATATCTTGAAAATCATGCCGTTGTTCAGGACTCTTAAATACTCTATAACATCACCCAAATTGTGTTAATCATTAAAATATTAAAATTTAGGTAGTACAAAATTGGGCTAATATCACATTTGTTTTTCTGCCAAGAAAAACGTTACTACTTTCATGTATGGTTCTTTCGCATAATATTGTGAATTGTTCTTTCAAGTATTTGCGTCATTATTTAAATTTTCAATAGGTAATTTTTGCCATCTTCTTTTGAGGGTTTCTTGAAAATATGACAAGTCATCTTCGACTTTTCTGATCTGTTGTGAACTCATCATTTCTTGAAAACCATGCTGTTGTTCTCATGGACTCTTAAATACTGATCTATAACATCACCTAAATTGTGTTAATCATTAAAATATTAAAATTTACTTAGTATAAAATTGGGCTAATATCACATCCATAATCTATAGATTTTGTATGTCCATCACTTTCTGTTAACAAAAATGACATTGAATTGATAATTTACATAAGCGATTCAGCTAATGCAACAAACAGAGCCGTAAAGGGAGTCGTGCTACTGCTACCCATTAGGGATGGCAATGGGCGAGAAAAAACCCACAACCCGCGGGTACCCGCCATAAATGGGTGGGTAAACGCGTCAATTTTCACCCACGAGTGGGTCGTGGGTGAAAATCTTTACCCATGGATGGGTGGCGGGTGGGTGACGGGTGAGACATACCCATCACGGGTAAACCCATGACACCCATTTAAAATACCCACGAGTATACCCGTCAAAATACCCGTAGGTGTACCCATAAACCCATTTTAAAATTAATTATAAATATTTATGATGTTGCAGGTATACACATTTAACAGTTACAACCAAGTCTCAAAAAACCACATTAATCTAAAAGTTTGTTTGAGTTTCAAGACTAAAAAGAGAGTATGAAAGATCAAATAATCAAAGTTGTATTTGGCAA
The DNA here is from genome assembly GCA_030686995.1 of Artemisia argyi. Lineage (NCBI taxonomy): Eukaryota > Viridiplantae > Streptophyta > Magnoliopsida > Asterales > Asteraceae > Artemisia > Artemisia argyi. Next base: position 36,648,337 of record CM060682.1, on the reverse strand, counting down.
ATTGATTGGTATCTTTTTACGCAGTTTCATAGTTAGTTTTTATATCATCGTTTTGTAATTTTGTTGCATAACACTAACCCATGGGTTTACCCATGGGCAATAAATACCCGCGGGCAAGGGCATGGGTAGAAATTTGTACCCATTGGTGGGTGACAGGTGTGTGATGGGTGAGAAAAAAACTACGTGGGTGGGTGACGGGTTAGAGGTACCCATGCCCATTACCCACGGGTGCCATCCCTACTACCCATATGTAACACGAATCATGCTAATAAATAAATGAATAAATAAACTTCTAAACAATAGCACAACTGATTTCCAAATGCAAACAATCTAAACTCGAAATCAGATAATAATAGAAGCAAAAGTAAATGAATAAAACCATTGTATTTTTCTTGTTTTGATACAAACTATATAAAGGAAAATTATATAAACCATGGTATATTTGTTTTTCACTTACTTACACAGTTATTATGTCCTAGTTCTCCTTCTAGTAAACACCTGTGATACGTCAATTTTAACAAAAAAACTTTGACACTAAAAAAGATGATTACTAACGACCGAGAAACCCAATACCTGAGCCGATGAATACCCTACTAGTTGGTATTTTTTTTGCGTAAGTTTAGAAAGTTACAATGGTAAACTGAGCCAACACATCTAGATTTGGGCTGGGCTTCCAAACAAAAGAAAGATCACACTGACAACACATAAGTTATTAAGTTAGGATATATTTTTGGGCTTCAACAAAACTTATAAATCCCACTTAAACATACGATGACTAGCAGAATATGTACATATACATATCCCGATTGTTTCAATATAACTCGGGGAGTTAAATGCTATCTTTGATGTCAATCCTAGTGTCTCCGTTTTGTCAAATTCAAGTCACTACAAAAAATATTATCATCATCTAGTGACACATTAAAAAAGTATTACCATAATACCATGACACTAAAGATTAAAAAAAATAAAAAATAAATAGAAAAATGTCACCAAATGAAAAAGAAATGCAGGTAGAAGTCTAGTCTAGTATGTAAAAATCTATTTATAAAAATAAATAAATAAATAAAAATCATTTTACATTCCTGCACAAACAAAATAACGATATTCCTGCATCTGTTAGGACTTAGGACACTGGAATTTCATATCGCGAAGATAAGACTTCTAGGCATGTTTTAGCAACATTATGTTGTGTAATTTGTTAACACTGAACTTTTAGAATTATGTGATAACTATAAAGTTTGACATTCGAATATTGTTGCTCTATGCCTGTATACTCCTTTTACACATAAGCTAAAGTAAAACAAAATGTCAAAAAAATTCAACTCCAACCTTGCGTGTGTAAAATACGTGTATGCGAATAAATATAAAAGATAGAATAATTAATAATACACATGTATTGGATGCAAATTGAATCAACATATCATTATAGTTTGTATAATGAAAAAAATTATTGGTTATGGAAATCTCTATTAGTGGCTTGTAATTTTACCTTATATACATTTATGCGACAAGCTACGAAAAAAGTGATTTTGGAATAAAGTGATTTCGTTGGTTGTAACTTGTAAGCATTAAAAATACACTTTGGCTACCGTCCATCTTTGACAGTTCACTAAAGTTACTTTAAAGAATCCTCCTCCGAGAGTTTAACACTTTAACCCATATGAGCTCTTTCCTTTTTAGATGGTCGTTGAATCTTTAATTTTTGACTCATTTGACCCGTTAGAGATAAAAATAACCCGAATTGACCGGTTCTAAAGCAGAAGGGCCAGACTGCAACCTCTACGTTTTATTGTAGATTTTCTATTTTGTGTGCAAGTCTCGGCTCTAACTTGAATAACATTTGTGTAAGAGATCGGGTGGTGCAATTAGGTGGAGACCCTGGTGATCCAGGTGATATTTACCTTTTAAGGCATTGTGTTTACCACCTTTCCATTTCTCTGTTTGACAACACTTATTATTCATGCGGGTTACGTATGCTTAGACACTTGGTGAATTGAAAGCAATCGATTGCTCCATCGTTCCAAACGACATTACATTTTTTATTCTAGAAATCCAAGCATGCTGTTTTTCCAAATTCTTTTCATGTATCTCCAAATTAATCTTAATCAACTACCTCTACATGATACACTGAAAACGTGGTTTTACCAATTTTATGCATAGAAAATAAAGAGCGAATGCGCATATCTTTTTTTTAAAACCAGAGGTGGTATTTATTATGCATATGGGCTTTATGTATTTTGTAGAGGCCTAGCCCACCTTTGTTACTTATATATTGAACTTATTGGTTTAATGAAAAGTCAAGTAAAAGCATTCTACAAAACTAATATATGCATCATGTTTTGTTATTGATCTCTCCTTTAATACCTACCTTATGGCAAAATGTAAGTGGATCTAGTATTTTTCATGGCAAAATGGGTGGGGGTCGGGTATATTATAACTCCAGGGGTGAGGGGTCAAAATATTCATGCTATTAAACTGGGGTGAGGGGTCAAAATATTGAGGGGGGAGGGGTCAAAATATTGATGCTACTGTATTAAACTGGGCTAATTAAGTACCTGAGTACTTCTAGAATTAATTTATGTTTCTTATCCATGATTTACTTTTTCAATAAAAACATAATATGTCACTCTACACTGAAGCATCGCAATAAACAATGAATTCTTCATCTTGCGAGTTCTAAAGGTTAAGGCTTCTTTATATTCGTTTATTTCTCATGGATTAGGATATGCTCGGTTTCACAGTCTTAGGGGATGCTTGATGAAAGTAGGCTAAAATAAACATCTCTTTCGTGAGACAATGAAAGAATTACCATTCGAACAACAATAGTAAGTTCCCTATATATCCATGTGACAATATCAAGCCATGAAATTAAATTGGGACGAATCAAGCAGGAGGAATAATTTGTACATTTAGAATATGAGATTATTGCATAAAAATGAAGTAGAATGCATGCATGCCGATGAGATAAACTTAATTTACATGGCTATTGAGGTAGCCTAAGCAATATCAATGTCTTCCGTCATAGATGTATCCTGAAAATATGATTTGCAAGATAATGGCACCTTCTACACCAATACCACCAATATATGCAAGTCTATTGTCAACGTACACTTTAGCATTTTCTTTATATATAAAATTTACAGAGTTAAGATGGATTGCTTTAATAATACAGGAGCGAAACATGCTAAAACAACTCCTGAAGTTAGTCTATTAATAATGCGCACACTATCAGGCACTGGTTTTATAATACAAGAATGTGCGAGCTTCTTAAAGCAGGAACATTCTGTAGCAAGAAGAATCGCAGCTGAGCTCCCCATGTAAGTCTATTATTAACGTACCCATTATCATGTTATTTTCAATATAAATTTATATATGCAGTTAAAAACATAAAATGATGACACAGATATTGAAATACATGAACGTAATATATTGTCTAAGTGGGCACATTCTACAGCAATCGCACTTCATGATGTAAGTCAATTATTAATGTACACGTTATCATGTTTTTTTTTAATATAGCTTTACATGTTCGACCATAATGTTATAGAAGAAAAGATTAGGGTAGTTAAGTGTAGTTTTATTTATGTATTCTGTAAGTTTAGATAATAATCCGACCCATTGTATTGGGCTGGGTCGTATAACCATTTTATAGGGTTACAACGTTTAGAAAATAGGTATAACGTTTACTGAATCGATATGCCTCTTTGAAGCACCGATTCAACAAGTATAAATAGGATTAGATTTTCTGTAAACATTCATTCCATATCAATGCAATTCAGTAAATATATCGTTTGATAATTCTGTGTTTTAAACTTCTGCACTTTTGTTTTTATCGCAACACAACCACAAGAAACACACCACAAAGAACCTGTTAAACAAGAGATATCGAAGGGAAGATTGCAACAATTGGCATCAGAGCCCAAGGCTAATCGATCCAGGGAAGAATGGAAAGAAAAAAGCAGATTTGAGTCAACTTGAATCAATCAAAAGCAAGATAGAAGAAAAACGATTTATGTCTATCTATTTACCGAATCAGAAGGAATGATATTGGAATCACAAATCAGGAATAGCATCTCGAATCTGTGAAAGGAACGCACGTCTCCTGCTTTCCCTAATCAACCGGTTTTTCTTTTAATTCCTTCAAACTTTTTTACTTTTCTGATACTCCATATAAATTAGGAAAAGTTTTGTTAATAAGATAGAAATTCCCATTAGCGAAAAACCCCGATTGATTAGAATAGCAAAGACCGATTTCCTTTTAGATTCATAGCAAGACAAGCGAATTCTTCAAAAATTTGTTTCACCAAATAGCAAGTTAACCCGAACCCTTGTGCTTCATAGCAAGTTAAACCGAACCCTTTGTGGTTCATAGCAAGTTAAACCGAACCCTTTGTGGTTCATAGCAAGTTAAACCGAATCCTAGTGATTCATAGCAAGTTAAACCGAATCCTTAGGTTCATAGCAAGTTCCGAGCCTTAAGATTCGAATAAAGTTTCGAGCCTTTTCTTAGGTTCAAATAGCAAGTAGAACCCTTGATTCAAACCAGCAAGAAAGAAGAATCATTGGTTTAAATATTAGCAAGTACGGGATTTGATCTTTTGATCAAACACAAGAGCAAGAAAAACATAAACCATCCCGGTTCTGATTATAAGCAAGCAAGCAAGCATGGTAGAAGGAGACAAAAATGATAACACATCGAACAATACATTAGTTCGAGAACTAGGAAATGTTTCACTACAATGTCAAAAATTAACCGAAACAAACTACACGACATGGGCATTGATGATGGAGACAAATATTGAAGGCATATGGCATATGGGAATTGATGAGTGTGTAAATACTCATCATTTTTACCGTATTTTAACTGCCAAAACATGAGAAAATACTCAAGAATGCATCAAAATAATGAAAATATCCCAAAGATCGTGTTTTATATGTTTCAAATGCAAAATGATTGAAAACAAACGAAAAACAAACAAAGTTTGCATAATTGGCAGTTTCAGTCCCCCAACTTTCAAAAGTTGTCAAACTAGTCCCTGAGCGTTTATTTTGAAAGAAAAGTCAAACCAAGTCCTAAAAAATCGAAAATTACCAAATAATGATCTTTGGGTGAAAATCTTTCAAAAGTGTACAAGTTTACATCTTTGGTCCCTCAAGTTTCAAAGTTTGGCAGATATGGTCCTCGGGAATCACATTTTGAAGGAAAATGATTTTATAAGCCTTGTGGAATTATACCTTGTCAAGTTTGGTCCTTTGGAGAAGTTTGAAATATTGGCAGAAAAGGTCCCTCAAGATTCAGTAAATTACAAAATTGGTCCTTGTGTTAATTTGACAATAAACCAAACGGATCCTGCATTAACTAAACAAACAACCTTAAAACCCAATCCAAAAACAACCCCTGATCCACCTTATTTCCCCTTAGCCCAATTCTCTTCCCAAGCCCAACATCCAAACCCTACCCATCACTAATATAAATAACGCATCCCTTGACCAGTCAAACCAACACACTCCACCCCCGGTTTCTTCATCCTCTCGTATTACCCAGGAAACAAGCAACCCTTCTCCCACCCCCCTCTTTACCCAGCATATCAAACCCTTACACCACTTCAACCTCAGCAACACTCAACCACTTCCCCAAGACCTCAAAAGTCACTCCTCACTCACACCATCCCCAACCTCTCACAACCCCGTACCTACCCACTTCAACATTGGGCGCCAAATCAAGATGCAAGGGTTGTGATGATTTGTATCAAATCCAAGGGTTGAGAATAGAAGCCAAGATGCACAAAGTGAGTCCCAAGGCAGTCTCCTCTCTCAAAAGAATCACAAGGCAGTGGCATCCAAGAAGTGAAACCCTAATGTGTTAGTATAAATGAAAGCTTTGTAAGCCCATATGAGGCAGTTAATTTTTTAGTTTTGTTAGCAATCAAGTTAGGATTTTAGTTTTAAAAATCTCCAGTATTTTAGTTTTCTTTCAAGTCTTTAAACTTTTATGTACTCCTATTTTCAATCTAATGCAATCTCTGTTAATCCATTTAAGTTTCCTGATTAAATTTCACTTCAAGTTTTAAAGTTCTCTTATTGATTCCATAAGCTAATGTCGGTTTGCTTAAGCTTTTGTGGTTTTTATTATGTCATTAAATTGTTTTCAGTCTTGCAAATTTTTCAAAAAGTCATCTGCTTATCTCCAGCTTATATAGTGCTTATTTTTGGCTTATGTTGATTATGTTGCTTAGTTAAAGTCCACCTTGCAATTCATTACTAGGATAGTTAGCTTTAGATACTTTTTACCTTTTGAAAAATCCCAACAGGCAGTTTAGGGGTGTTTGGAATTGTCATTTAGCCTTGGTAAGAATCCTAATTTGACCCATTTTAGGCCCTGTTATATGTACACTTTGCTTCAAATTAGCTTCACCTAAGTAATTACAAGTGTGGGGAACCTGGTTATTGACTTTCCTAGTCAACCATCTCACAATTTGACCCACTTTCACCCCTGCATAATCAGTACCAACATTGCCCAATTAGCCGTAGGGATTGATTTTTGTTGTGCTTATTTCTTGTCCTTATGAGCTGAAATTCAATATTTAGCTTATCTACCAGCTTGTGAACATTCTTATATTTTTAGAATAATTTTAGCAATTTTTTGCAGCTCTGTGCAAGCTCCCAAAGTAGCCCTGTTAGGCTGTTTTCACAAAAAAAAAGTTTCATAATCTGTCAGAACTCATACTTCTTTTTCATTGCTAAATCTTTTCAAGAGTCCCCCATACTGCTTATTTAGGTTATTTTCCTGCTTGACTTAAACTGTTTTAGCTCTTTGTAGATGTAGCTTATTACTTGTAGCTTGATTTTAGCTTTATACTTGCCCCATTAGCCCACTGTTTACCCGATTTGCAGCCCCTAGAGTCAGTAGGTTAGGTGCTATTTAGGCTTCTTAAATAACTGCTTATTGTTTCCTTTAGCTTATCTAGGTGTACCCTTAGTTGGCCTTAGCTTTATTCCCACTTGGAGTAGCTTTTTGCATCCCATTCTTGCTGCTACATCAGTAGCAGCTGAGCTTATTGATTCTTGTTCCTGTTTGATCTTGGCTGTTCTATTGTTGTTGCTTGTTGTTTTGTTTTTTTTTCCTATTGATATTCAGTTTGTATAAGCTTTCCTAGATTGAACTTATTGGTGTTGTTGTTTGCTGCTACTGCTTATGTCCTTGTTTTTGTTCTTGTTAGTTGTTGGTCATGATCTTGTTGTTGTTGATAATTTTTTATTGTTGTTATTGTTGCTATATCTTGTTGTTGATCATGTATTTGTTGTTTCTCATTGCTGTTGTTGTTGTTATGATGTTTGTTTAGGCTCAAAGCTTATTTGAGCTTGTTTAGCTCATTTGTGTTGTGTGGCATTTCAAAAGAAAAGAAGACAAAACTTTGAACAAAAATGATAATCTTGAATCTGTGGAAAACTAGAAGGGGGGTTGAATAGTTTTGCGTCTTTTTCGTTTAATAAAAGTTCGCTTTCAAAGAATTGATGGTAATTGTAAAAACCTTTGAAGCTAAAGTATAGATACAAATTAATTCACATATATCACATAGATACTACTTATTTAAAGTGTTGAATAGAAATTATAATTTCCTATATATCACTTAATTATAAGTTTGTATTTATACATGTATATGTGTTTTAATAATTGTATATACTTATGTTTTACTAATGTTTAATTAATGTTTCAAATGGAACCTAGTTTGATCTTTATGTGAAACCAATATAAGCACAACACACAATTATAATAATATACGAGAAGCTAGTAAGTAAGCAAGCAAAGAATGAGAGATGGAAAGATCAAACCGAGAGACAAAGGATTTATAGTGGTTCGGCTACAAGGACACCTTCCTTTCCCTACTCCACTCCCCGAGCACCGAACTCGAGAGTTTTCTTCACTAAGTCAATAACCTCCCTTATGGCGGAGAAAACCGTACACACCAAAATCTTACACCAATTAATGACACAAAGCAAGATGTCGAGTTCTAATCGTAGCTAGAACCAATCTCACACCAAATATCACACCACACTTTCTTCACACCTTTTTACTTCTTCTATACGTCTTCACACCACAAGTATCTTCACGCCTTCACAAAATACTTCACGACTTCAATGTCTTGCAACTTTCACAACTTCAAGGCACTAATGTCTTCACAACTTCAAACCAATAATGTCTCCACACCTTCAAGCCACTAGTGTCTTCACAACTTCAATCTACTAATGTCTTCTAGTCTTCTCCACTTGGAAGCTTCAATTACTTCACTACTAGTCACTATTGCTACTATCTCCTATCTCCACTACTATCCAATGCTACTTCTTCACTTCAAGTTCCACTTCACACTTACAACAATTCTAGATTCTACAACTAAATCTAGCTAACTAATACCTACACCTTATTCACCAAAATATAAAATATCCACAAGATGAAATAAACAAACAACTTAGATAGCAAGATGATACTAAGTTGTAATACTTCTAATAGAAGTATTCTTCTCTTTGCACTTGAGTGTTGAGGCTTGAATCACTTTGAAACAAAGATCAAAGTATATAAGATCAAGGGATTTTTAGAGAAAGGAAATGAATGTTTAGATCAGAAAGTTTCTAGTGCAAAAAGGTGAGAAAAATATTGTTCTGGAGCGTGCCGGTCCCCTTAATTAGGGGGCGGTCCCCTTAATGATTAAGGGGGCCGCCTAGTAAAATTAAGGGGGCCGCCTCCTGAACGTTGGATTTTCTTGTCCTTTTGTGAGGGAAATTTTTCTGGATTAGATTTGTCATTTTTGGTTGAAAATTTGAATTCACAAATATGTAATGAATTAAACATATTCTTTTAATGCCAAAAATGTTTTACAAAAGATATAAAATGTTTTGTGACATTTTATAAATATTTAGTGATTAACAAAAGTGTTCGTTTGATCTTATAATGCATTAGACACTTTGTTTATTCATACCTTAAGTGATTACATGGTGAAGATGAGTATTTACTACTAAATACTTGTTTATGTCATAATCTTTGGTTTGGTGAGTTTTCGTTTTGTGATTATCAAAACATAGAGATATCGAAAGATATGAATAACATTTTTAGTCATTTATTTATATCAACAATCTCCCCCTTTTTGATGATTACAAAACCTAAACTCATTAAATCCAAAAATTAATTTTTAGACAAAGTATTTAGTGAGTTTATATTCACTTCTCCCCCTTTTTGTAGAATCAAAAAGGTTTAATCCAATAAGAAGGAGGCTCCCCCTTGATGTATGCTCCCCCTCGTTTGAGGGCACCAAGGGTTCGAGAAATGGAATTCTTGCAAGAAAAATATTAGAAGCACAAGCATAGCCCAAGCAAACACATATATCATAATACCAACAAATAATAAGCATGGCAAAAGATAATTAGAAACACATATTAAGTCATTCATTTAATAGAAAATGATTATGTCAACCCATAATCATTGTTACAAAGACCATAAATATAAAATATTAAACTAAGTAGAGCATCCTAATGTGCCAACAAGGAGTGTCACCAAACTTTCTTGAATCCCAAAATGGTTGAAGAGTTTTATTTGAAAATGAGAAACATAAGCATATAAAATGCTTGGTGGTTTAGTAGAAATAAACTTTTGGTTGCATGGATGTTGGTGAGTTTGGAGATGTGGAACTTGGAGGTGGTGGATTTGAAGTAGGGTTTGTTGATCGAGGGTTTTGATGTTGTTCAAGTGATGGTGTTTGTTGAGATCTTGTAAGAAGATACTCAATCCAAGTGAAGTACTCATTCAAAGCAATGGTTTGTTGTTGAAGAAAGATGCAACAAGGGCAATTGTTGACATGCTTCTCAATTTGGTTGATGTTGTGTGGTGATGATGGTGAGCTTGATTGGGGTGGATCCAAATTGCGTTGAGCAAGATGTAATGCTAAAAGAGCACTAAGCTCATGAGCCTCTTTTAGCTCCTCAACGAACTTCAAGTGTTCGGAGAAAGGTGATGATGGTGGAACATGATGGTTGTCTTGGGTGAAGGTTTGAACATGCAACATAGGAATGACATGTGAAGTTGTAGGATGTGGTGGTGGTACTCTTGGTGGTGGAGACATGGTTGAGCTTGGGTAGTCATGAAAACATGAAAAGGGTGGAAGAGTTTCTTCATGAGTGAGTGGTGTTTTTGTTGAATGAGCATCATGTGAAGTATTGATTGTTGTTTTGGGATTGAGCATGCTCATCATAAGAAGAAGCATTAATGAGGTATGAGTGGAAGATAGGTTGTGAGATGACTTATTAGAGTGGGTTTGAGGTTTAGTTGTTGGTTGACTTGGAACAACATCACTTGAGTTATGACAAGAATCAAGTTTCCTCCTCCAAACGGGTTTGACGGAGATCCTTGCGGTTCTTGAAATCTTTGGTTTTTGGTTGTTGGGAGATGACATGTTTGGGTGTGATGGCATTAATGATGGGAAGAGGGTATTTATAGTGTATGAGAAATGTAACAATTCGCAATTTCAGGTTAATTACTATTCCCGGAAAATTTCACTATTCACTTTTACTATTCATTTTTCCCGAAATTTGAATTTTGTTTCATGGCCTCGAGTGATAAATCATTTCCATGGCAAATTAAAAGTTTGACACTCGTAAGATCTTTTTCGTGAAAGTTAATAAGGAATTACACGTTTTAGGGTAAAACGTCATTCAAAAATTCTACGCACAACGAAACTCGACCGCGTTAAGTGACCCCGCATCAGAAAAATGTTTGACACACTCATGATTTATTTGAGAATTAATCATGACTGAGAAAAACATGACCAAAATAAGCCTCGGCCGTGAAAAACTGGAATTTTCAGTTTTAAGCGATTTTACTCAGCCGTAACCTTAGCCTATACCTACACCGCGTTTCTAAGACGATTTGAGTTTTATTAGAAAAAGTCAACATATTTTTCCCTCCTCCTTTGACCAAAAATCATTTCTTGATTTTATAAGTCATTCCTTGATTTTTAGGCTTACGGTTTGATGTCTAAAAGACATTTAATGACAACCGACACTAGAGTGAGCCCAGTCTAGACATTATAAGTCATTTTAAATCAATATTATCCTATTATAAAACTAACATTTTACTTTTCTCAATTTTACGCAATATTCGTACGTTTTACGTATTACGCTTTTTAGACCCGTGTTTCCAGTTTTAGCAGGGTTTTACCACCCCAATGGAACCTACCACTCATTTTATATTTTATTATGGAGTATTTTGACAAGTTTAACAATTCTTCCAAGTTTCGTATTTTTACGATACCCGGTTTTACGTTTCGTGGCTTAACCATTTACGGTTAGCATTTTACAGAGCCAAAACTAACTCAATAACTTGGATAATATCATCAAAAGTCCACACTTCATCCCCAAGTATTCCAAACTGCCATATAGGGGGGGGGGATTCACACTTGTGGCATGATCTCATGCATTGAGCCCTTAGATTTCATCCATGTGTTATACTTGGTGAGCAAGTGTTGACTAGTCATGAGTTCTAACCTCCTCATTAGCATATAAATACCCCTCCTCCCCCTCCTTGGCCATTCCAACATCCCACACACACAACACACTTCATTTTACTAGTTTACTTCAAGTTTTATCCAAGAGATCAAGAGCATAACAATACATAAACACTAGTTTGGTTTTGATTCATCAAACTACTTCCAAACCCTAGAAACTTTGGTGATTTTTCTTGAGTTTGAATCCACTCAAGTCACCTCAACTTTCATCATCTATCTTTCAAGAATACAAGTGTAGAAAGATTGCTTGAAGAGAAGTAGGTTGAAGCTAAAGTCTATCAAAGTCCTTTTTCCTTACATGCTACTTACCTTTCTTTGTAGAAAGCCAAAGTTGTAAGCAAACTCTAATACACTTCCTTGCTTAAATATTATATTCATGCTATTTACATATCATTCATGCTATATATTGTCTTGTTGTCATGTCCATGATGTATAAAAATGAGTAAAACAAGTTATTACAAATGATTGTTAACTTATGTTATTTAAACAAGTAAACTAGTGACTTTTATGGAGAACCACGACCAAAATAGTACAACTATGATATTTGACACTTACTTACTGTTAAATAGGACTTAACAAGGAAAACATAGCAATTTGAATCACCCAAAACGAGTACCCGAGTCAAAAGTTATGACCATTTGAAGTTAGCAAAACCAAAACGCCGAAACTGCCGATACCTACTGTTTTGCATTCTGCCATTTTGAAAGTCACCCTTCTGCTCCGATTCATCAAAAAGTTAAAACACGAAAGTTGTCCGGAACAACGTTTTCGTTCGAGTTCAAAGAAGCTCGAGCCCTGAAAACGCTTTCCGAGTGATAATTTCTTCAAATTCTTAACTGCCCATTTTTAGACCAAAGTCATTATATATAGGTTATGGTTTATAAATACCAAAGAGGTCTTATGACCTAGAATCAAGACCACAACCATAGCTTGAGCCAAGGTTGAGTCTCAAGACCTTGGAACAATGACCAAAGGTCATGGCAAGGCCATGACTAAATGACCATAAAAGCTTACTTAGGCGAAAACATGAAACAAAGAATTAGCGATAACTTGAACAAGCAATTTGGATCTACTTCACTTAAAAGAACCATGAGATATTACAAAGAAAAATGGTCATACAAGTTATAAGAAACTTCCCCTAATAGCAATCTTCATGTAATAATAAACTTTCCTGAGTTTATTCAAATATTGAACATGTAATTTTCGGATCAAAACTTATATATATATATATATATATATATATATATATATATATATATATATATATATATATATATATATATATATATATATATATATATATACTTTATCAACTACTACAATAGTAGGGAGCCTCATGTGAGGAGTTCATTATGTAAGCCGTCGAGTTGAGTTGTGGATTTACGAATTAAAGTGTCCTGGCTCCTCGAATGTTTATTACATGACTTCTGAATTATGTCGGCCCGAACGGTAGTAAACGATATATAAACATACATGTTTCATGAATCATTTCTTTCAAAGACTTACACTATACAACATACCACATCATGGACTAAGTGCAAGATATATATTGGCATGTTTATGTTTCCTTAGACATTATTCCAAACCTAAGTTGCAACAATTATTCTAGGTTGCTCGTAGAAGTTTTTACGGCATATCCATCATTCTCATTATACATCATCCAACTCAAGGTGAGTTCATAGCCCCACTTTCCATTACTTAATTGTTTTACAAACCCTTGGGGGGAATACATGCTATTATTTTTCTCCTCGAACACAATACTTTCTACTGTATGCTATTCGACTATGTTTTATTATCACTAAATAACATCCTTGCCAAACCAAGATCTCTTATTATGAACCATTTAATCACTAGTAATAGTGAGCGTGAATATTGTGAATAGGCCTATTGGGATTGACGAATCCCATTTGTTGAACAACTACGAGTTCAAACAAATGCATTAATATTTGAGACATTAGGTATGACGGCAAAGTACCTACCGGGATAAAACTGCCAATCGATATTGGTACACGTTAACGTTTTGGTGTCATAAGCTTAGTGAATTAATAACCTTTCCGGGTATATAACAACGTAGCCCATCTTTATTTTCTAACTATGAGTGTGAGTCTATAGCTCACACTACGATCATTGTGTTCAACGATTTAACTACCAACACATTGTGTTCAAACATTAAACAAACTCTATGAATATCACTCAACCTTTGTGTTGACCTCTCAAGCATGTATTTCAGGTTCATGACGATCAAGGATGGCACAGAAGGGCACGGATACTCAAGAGGGCTATAAATTTTATTATCATTCAAAAACTCATTTAATGTAAATTGTAAACATGGAACCATTTGGGACCTCATTTTGTAATCTCTGATATTTATACAATTTGAATGATAAATCTTTTAAAACGACTCAATTGGAGTTCGTTTTCTATTATTGTGACTATTGTGCCGTCGAGTAACACCCAGTTTGAATTTCGCTGCATCCATGAATTGGGGGTGTTACAGATTGGTACCAGAGCCATGGTTATAGAGAAACGGGTCTAATTGAGACCTAAACTATAACTACACATACAAGCAAAAATATTTTTATAGCCTTCCGCTCTCCGTGTCTTCCATCCTCCAGACGATTATGGACTTAGTAAGCATATTATGCTACACAAATATATTAGTATATTCATATATACCCATTTTGAGCATTTCCCCGTAGACGTTTTTATGCTACACAAACATAATTGCATATTGATATATGTACCCTTAACATAATTGAGCATTTCCCCGTAAGCATTTTATGCTACATGAACATATAAGTATATTGATATATACGCACTAGGCATTTTACACTACACGAACATATATAAGTATATTGATATATACACTTGATTTATTTTCAATCATTTTATCTAAACAATGGACTAAACATATCTGAACATGTCTATTCTAGGGAATTTTGGCACAACCACATTCTCCCAATCATGTTTCCTACTCCAACATTTTATGTCCAAGATATTGTAACGAATTACAATGGTCTTCCTATTTCCCGGACATTGTGTGATACAATGGTCTTAATCATTTCTCAAATGTTTTGAGTTACACAATAGTCTAATCAACTTCTGAGACATTGTGATTTGCGCAATGGTCTCTGGAATTATTCCATCACCTCACCAATATCATTTCATATGATATCAAAAACCCATCACAATCTATCGATTTCTAAATAGAAATATGAGATTTCTAAAGGACAAACTAATCCATCATCTACAAAAGCTGAAGTTTTTCTACATTCATCAAAGTTTTCTTCTGAAACCTTCATTGTTAAAAGTTCGTGATCCTCGCCAAGTATGGACTGTTTTAGAATTACTTAAAACTTCCTTTCCACACATATCTACCCGTACTATCTTCTATGCAATGGAATGTGAAAACATAGGTTACAAGTCTTGTATGGGCGGGACTTGCAACTGAATTGTTTGACATCGCCTTTGTTTAGCGGACAGTTTCCCAAAAGCAACGGACATATCACAAGTATACCTAATTTAGGTATTTGAAAATTTTATCGAACCTTGGCTAAATATAGACTAGTCACCTATATTTAACCTAGGGACAGTGGGATATAGTCTGACTAACTATATTCGACTTAAAATTTTCAAATACTGAGAATAGTTGTGCTAGGGTTATGTTCAGGTTAATTTCCTACATGAACTCGATAAACCACCAAAATTCATTAAAACAATCTAGAGACATGATAGTGTCTTACCACTCAGTGACATCTTAACACCTTATTTGTACTACCTAACTTCATTCTTGAAAGTTTTCATTTATGAGATAATCCGAACTACTATCTTGGGATAGTTATCAATTCTTCTCTTCATCCTGTAGAAGTACTATCTTGTTTAGGTCCTAAGGATACCATTCCATTATAAACCTTTAAAATCTCTTAAGATTTTCAAAGCAAACTCAACATCTATACCTAAGAATATTAATGTTAAGCATACACTAGACACTTTTGTTCATCAACATATCACATCATTATCTTCACAACCGTTGAAACCACAAGCTTATTAACAGATCTTGAGGCACTTTTAAAGCTCAAATCATCCTTAGTTACACCACAAGCACCCTCGTCAGCTTTACAAGATTGAATATTCATTTTGTACTTTTGGAACACCAGTATCATCTTGTAATACACTACCTTGTAACTCACCGGCTAATTGTGAATGTTGTGTTGGGAATTCTTAAGTAGGATGATTTGTAATTATTTGAATGGATTGGGATGCCTTTTCATTTAAATAAAGAAATTGTAAATCACCGAACCATAAGTTTATATTTCCCTATTTACATTGTTTGGGATGCCTCTCTAGGTAAATAAAGAATTATAAACAAGTGGGCTTATTTGTATCTGAAATAACATAAGTATGAAGTCAATAAACACTAGGTACAACAACAGATTACCTACTAGGCTATGATTGCAACTACTATCTCAATTCCTATTAATATTCGACTGCTATATCAATTTCCTTTGATATTCGACTATTACCATACCTTTCCTACATAAAAGTAAGCCTCATCCTACACCATACACTGAAACGACAAATCAAACTGCATCACTGGTAATCCCAGACTTTAGTCCGCATAAATAACCACACCTTTTCATCGACACCACTCCAACATATAACACACATAGAACTTCGGGACGAAGTTCCCCGTAAGGGGTAGAGACTGTAACAATTCGCAATTTCAGGTTAATTACTATTCCCGGAAAATTTCACTATTCACTTTTACTATTCATTTTTCCCGAAATTTGATTTTTGTTTCATGGCCTTGAGTGATAAATCATTTCCATGGTAAATTAAAAGTTTGACACTCGTCAGATCATTTTCGTGAAAGTTAATAAGGAATTACACGTTTTAGGGTAAAACGACATTCAAAAATTCTACGCACAACGAAACTCGACCGCGTTAAGTGACCCCGCATCAGAAAAATTTTTGACACACTCATGATTTAATTGAGAATTAATCATGACTGAGAAAAACATGACCAAAATAAGTCTCGGCCGTGAAAAACTAGAATTTTCAGTTTTAAGCGTTTTTACTCAGCCGTAACCTTAGCCTATACCTACACCACATTTCTAAGATGATTTGAGTTTTCAACTTATTAGAAAAAGTCAACATATTTTTCCCTCCTCCTTTGACCAAAAATCATTTCTTGATTTTATAAGTCATTCCTTGATTTTTAGGCTTACGGTTTGATGTCTAAAAGACATTTAATGACAACCGACACTAGACTGAGCCCAGTCTAGACATTATAAGTCATTTTAAATCAATATTATCCTATTAGAAAAGTAACATTTTACTTTTCTCAAATTTACGCAATATTCGTACGTTTTACGTACTACGCGTTTTAGACCCGTGTTTCCAGTTTTAGCAGGGTTTTACCACCCCAATGGAACCTACCACTCATTTTATATTTTATTATGGAGAATTTTGACAAGTTTAACAATTCTTCCAAGTTTCGTATTTTTACGATACCCGGTTTTACGTTTCGTGGCTTAACCATTTACGGTTAGCATTTTACGGAGCCAAAACTAACTCAATAACTTGGATAATATCATCAAAAGTCCACACTTCATCCCCAAGTATTCCAAAATGCCATATAGGGGGGGGATTCACACTTGTGGCATGATCTCATGCATTGAGCCCTTAGATTTCATCCATGTGTTATACTTGGTGAGCAAGTGTTGACTAGTCATGAGTTCTAACCTCCTCATTAGCATATAAATACCCCTCCTCCCCCTCCTTGGCCATTCCAACGTCCCACATACACAACACATTTCATTTTACTAGTTTACTTCAAGTTTTATCCAAGAGATCAAGAGCATAACAACACATAAACACTAGTTTGGTTTTGATTCATCAAACTACTTCCAAACCCTAGAAACTTTGGTGATTTCTCTTGAGTTTGAATCCACTCAAGTCACCTCAACTTTCATCATCTATCTTTCAAGAATACAAGTGTAGAAAGATTGCTTGAAGAGAAGTAGGTTGAAGCTAAAGTCTATCAAAGTCCTTTTTCCTTACATGCTACTTACCTTTCTTTATAAAAAGCCAAAGTTGTAAGCAAACTCTAATACACTTCCTTGCTTAAATATCATATTCATGCTATTTACATATCATTCATGCTATATATTGTCTTGTTGTCATTTCCATGATGTATAAAAATGAGTAAAACAAGTTATTACAAATGATTGTTAACTTATGTTATTTAAACAAGTAAACTAGTGACTTTTATGGAGAACCACGACCAAAATAGTACAACTATGATATTTGAAACTTACTTACTGTTAAAGAGGACTTAACAAGGAAAACATATCAATTTGAATCACCCAAAACGAGTACCCGAGTCAAAAGTTATGACCATTTGAAGTTAGCAAAACCAAAACGCCGAAACTGCCGATACCTACTGTTTTGCATTCTGCCATTTTGAAAGTCACCCTTCTGGTCCGAGTCATCAAAAAGTTAAAACACGAAAGTTGTCTGAAACGACATTTTCGTTCAGGTACGAAGAAGCTCGAGCCCTGAAAACGCTTTCCGAGTGATAATTTCTTCAAATTATTAACAGCCCACTTTTAGACCAAAGTCATTATATATAGGTTATGGTTTATAAATACCAAAGAGGTCTTATGACCTAGAATCAAGACCACAACCATGGCTAGAGCCAAGGTTGAGTCTCAAGACCTTGGAACAATGACCAAAGGTCATGGCAAGGCCATGACTAAATGACCATAGAAGCTTACTTAGGTGAAAATATGAAACAAAGAATTGGCGATAACTTGAACAAGCAATTTGGATCTACTTCACTTAAAAGAACCATGAGATATTACAAAGAAAAATGGTCATACAAGTTATAAGAAACTTCCCCTAATAACAATCTTCATGTAATAATAAACTTTCCTAAGTTTATTCAAATATTGAACATGTAATTTTTGGATCAAAACTTTATATATATATATATATATATATATATATATATATATATATATATATATATATATATATATATATATATATATATATATATATATATATATATATATATATATATATATACTTTATCAACTACTACAATAGTAGGGAGCCTCATGTGAGGAGTTCATTATGTAAGCCGTCGAGTTGAGTTGTGGATTTACGAATTAAAGTGTCCTGGCTCCTCGAATGTTTACTACATGACTTCTGAATTATGTCGGCCCGAACGGTAGTAAACGGTATATAACATGTTTCATGAATCATTTCTTTCAAAGACTTACACTATACATCATACCACATCATGGACTAAGTGCAAGATATATATTGGCATGTTTATGTTTCCTTAGACATTATTCCAAACCTAAGTTGCAACAATTATTCTATTTTGCTCGTAGAAGTTCTTACGGCATATCCATCATTCTCATTATACATCATCCAACTCAAGGTGAGTTCATAGCCCCACTTTCCATTACTTAATTGTTTTACAAACCCTTGGGGGGAATACATGCTATTATTTTTCTACTCGAACACAATGCTTTCTACTGTATGCTATTCGACTATGTTTTATTATCACTAAGTAACATCCTTGCCAAACCAAGATCCCTTATTATGAACCATTTAATCACTAGTAATAGTGAGCGCGAATATTGTAAATAGGCCTATTGGGATTGACGAATCCCATTTGTTGAACAACTACGAGTTCAAACAAATGCATTAATATTTGAGACATTAGGTATGACGGCAAAGTACCTACCGGGATAAAACTGCCGATCGATATTGGTACACGTTAACGTTTTGGTGTCATAAGCTTAGTGAATTAATAACCTTTCCGGGCATATAACAACGTAGCCCATCTTTATTTCTAACTATGAGTGTGAGTCTATAGCTCACACTACGATTATTGTGTTCAACGATTTAACTACCAACACATTGTGTTCAAACATTAAACAAACTCTATGAATATCACTCAACCTTTGTGTTGACCTCTCAAGCATGTATTTCAGGTTCATGACGATCAAGAATGGCACAGAAGGGCACAGATACTCAAGAGGGCTATAAATTTTATTATCATTCAAAAACTCATTTAATTTAAATTGCAAACATGGAACCATTTGGGACCTCATTTTGTAATCTCTGATATTTATACAATTTGAATGATAAATCTTTTAAAACGACTCAATTGGAGTTCGTTTTCTATTATTGTGACTATTGTGCCGTCGAGTAACACCCAGTTTGAATTCCGCTGCATCCATGAATTGGGGGTGTTACAAGAAATGTGGTTTAGGAAGGAAAATTTGAGGGATAGTATGGGACAAAATATGTTTGTGAATTTTGGAAAGTATAGGTTGAAACGGGTCAAAAAGTGATAAAGAAAACAGTGTTCTCGACCATCAGATGGCCGGTCCCCTTAATCATTAAGGGGGCCGCCTTATATAATTAAGGGGGCCGCCCATCTGGTGATTCGCAGAAAATTTTCAAAAAAGTTGTGTTTTTGGATTTGGATTCAAGTAAGTTCAACTCTTTGAGGCAATATAGGGCATACTATTCATGAATGTAGAGAGTGATATAGAAATAATTAAATTAGATAATTAATTTCTAATAATCATGCTATCTATTAATTTATCAATTAAGATATGCAACTAAGGAGGAAATAATGCAAATTAGTTAAATGTGTAACTATATGAAGATGACAACATGTAGTCTAGTGCAAACACATAGATGATTGTTAACAAGTAACAAGTGGGTGGATATGATTATATGGACTTCAAGACTTGTTACAAACAAGATCCATATGGGCAATCCATGTTTCTCATGAAATGATTTGTTTAAATTATGAATGTCATTTCCATAGAGGTGTATGACACATGTGTGATAATCAAATGTGTTTTAAGCAAAACATTTTTAGTTTTATTCAACAATGTTTTGAAATAAATTGAACTGTGCATTACAATAAAATAAATTGAATTTTGTTTCATAACATAAAAAAAAAAAAAAAAAAAAAAAAAAAAAAAAAAAAAAAAAAGTTTCTATCTTGTTTTTTATTAAAATAAGGTTATGAAAAATTATAGTTAAGCAAATTGTTTGAAGAAAAATAATATAGATGTTTGAAAGATTTTTATTCAAAGAGAGAGACGTTTTAAACATGATGTTTTGATCATGGTAACAAGAAATTTCAAGTGAAGGATTTGAAATGGAAACATATCATGCTCAAGAGAATCAATTAAGCCCATTGTCACACATAATCATCTCTAATGACAACTAAAGATATGAAAGAGAGATGATATATATTTATGATCTAAATGCAATGAGATAGAAAGGGACAAAGTAAATTATTTATGAATACAAGATAAACATATATGTGTGTGTGTGTGTGTATATATATATATATATATATATATAGTTAGGATCAAATAAGAAGAAAAATTAAAATAAGAAAGATAAGAAGAAACCACAACCACACATTTCAGATGCACTAATTAAAATAGATGCATCTCCCCTTGAAAATCTCTCCCTTATTTGAAATGTGTGGCTACAATTTCTTCTTATTCTTCTTATTATAGTTTTTCTTCTTACCGGATCCCTATATATATATATATATATATATATATATATATATATATATATATATATATATATATATATATATATATATATATATATATATATAAAGTAAAGTAACTCCCAATACCGTCTTCCACGGGTTATGGGTCCCAATACTGTCTTCCACGGTGTATGGGGGAGGTTGAGATGTAGACAGCCTTACCCCTACCCAAGGTAGAGAGGCTGCTTCCGGTTCTACCTAAGGTAGAAAAGGACCTCCAGCCTTTTGTAGGGAGTGAGGATCGAACCCTTGACCTCTAGGTTGAGAGGCAAGGGGTTTTCCAACTGATCCAACCCCACTTGTTCATATATATATATATATATATATATATATATATATATATATATATATGCAAAGAGCACCATAATATCAAGTTACCAACAAGTCTCAATTATAATAAATCTATTAATGGAACTAGTAAGATCATATAGCTTAAGTGGAAAGTATTCTACTATAGATCATAGAGGATTTTCAATATAGATGAAGACTAAGAAAAATGATAATAGACTAAACAACAAGAAGGTTAATAATGCTAATATCATATATGCATATATTAGTATTAATGATCTAAAAGCATGGCAACTTATAAGTTAAATCAAATTCGCATACTAGTTAAAGCATTCTTAAATATAATGTAATATTGGCGAGTTTTTGAAAGGAAAACTTATCTCAGGTCCAGCTTTTCTTTAAGAGTGGGAATGAGGGAAATAGAAGATATCTTAAAAGTTTGTTCAAAACATGTCGAAGTAGCAAAGTGACATTCCAACGTAATAGAAATCAAGGGAGCTTTATCCGAAATGCTTAATCGATCACACCAATCATCACAAGTCGTGAAGACTAAGAATAATTGTGCTTTGGAGCCTTCAACAGGAAATAGCAACGGACACACCATGATACCAATACTCCAAGAGTGAATAACAAAATCCCGAGACAAAGAAATGACCGCAACACCGTCATAGGCAAAACATTTGCAGAGAGTAAAACATAGTGATAGGAACCAATAGCCGTTAAAGGTAATAGAGCGAGATGAGCAAATCAACACGTAATAAACTCTTCGTTCGTTAATTACCTAAACATGATAAAAAGCTTGGTACCCAGATTCTCATGGGTCCGAGTTGGTTAGTTGAGAACATCCATTGCATTTAAATGCACATGATGAGGATGTTGTCGAGAAGTACAAGAATTTATCAATAGTTTGTTTTAATTAACAAACAATGACTTTCTTGACTAGAGTGATAAATAATGAGTGTAAATAATATTAGGTCTAAATAACTTCACCAGATTTAACAAATTTTATTTGTTTTGATATATTTGTTAAAGAATCATTTGCAGTAAATCCTAAACCGGTTTTATCATAAAATGACTTTTGAATATTGAGAAGATATTTTAAAGATTTAGAACTATTTTCAAATTTTGCCAATGTTTTTGCTTTTTCATTTTCCATTTTAATTTCATGTTTGTAGTCTTGACATTTTTTACATTCAAGATCAATTTCAATATTACTTTCAAGTCTAGACATTTTATCTTCTAAAATTATTTCTTTTTCAAAGTTGTTTTCAGCAGATGTTGAAGATTCGTTTTTAAAAATAATTTTTGAGTCAATGTTGCAAAAATGTTTGAAGTTGTTTTCCATTTTTGAAAATTCTAATATAAATTGATCATAGCAAAAATGTGTGGTTTTGGATTGTACCTTATTTGTAGTTGTACATTCTTCACATGCTATACGGTGATCAATTCCATTGTCCATGTCACTCCATGTTTTGTTTGTAGTTTCGCTTGGATCTAGAAGCATGTAGTCCTTGCCATCAATACTTGTGTTCACATTTGTTTGAATATTCTCACAAGCCGTATTATCATCGTCTTCTTCACACTTGTTGCACCATGATTTATTAACGCTTTTTCTTCAGATTTGGCTCATGTATTCTAGATACCTTCAATGATCACATTTGAACTAGTAGTACATGTGTTTATTTCAACTAAATATTTATTTACTAAATTTTCTAGATTAACTATTTCTTGTGCAATATCAAGTTTATCATCTTTGGTTTTACATTTCTCTTGGTGAAACTTTAAAATACATTTCCAAATATCATTTACCGTTTTACAACGATATAATCTTTCATATTTAACTCTTGGTAGAGTTTTGAAAATAAGTAATTTGGCTTTAGTGTTTTTATCAATTTTGGTTTGAAGATTATTATATTGATTTTCAAAATCCATTTTGGTTGGTTTAAAATCACCAATTGAAATGATATGCCAAAGATCAAGATCTATTGATTTCACATAATTTTCAAATTTGTTTTTCCATTCAAGAAAATGATCATTTTCAAATAATGGTGGTTGTTGTGTAATTCCCCTTCTAAATATTTTTCAAATTCCATAGATCGTTACAAGTTTTAAAATACAATCTATTTTAAAAATCTTGCTAGACGTGGCTCCTGATACCAATTGTGGAAAACTAGAAGGGGGGTTGAATAGTTTTGCGTCTTTTTCATTTAATAAAAGTTCGCTTTCAAAGAATTGATGGTAATTGCAAAAACCTTTGAAGCTAAAGTATAAATACAAATTAATTCACATATATCACATAGATACTACTTATTTAAAGTGTTGAATAGAAATTATAATTTCCTATATCTCACTTAATTATAAGTTTGTATTTATATATGTATATGTGTTTTAATAATTGTATATACTTATGTTTTACTAATGTTTAATTAATGTTTCAAATGGAACCTAGTTTGATCTTTATGTGAAACCAATATATGCACAACACACAATTATAATAACATACGAGAAGCTAGTAAGTAAGCAAGCAAAGAATGAGAGATGGAAAGATCAAACCGAGAGACAAAGGATTTATAGTGGTTCGGCTACAAGGACACCTTACTTGCCCTACTCCACTCCCCGAGCACCGAACTCGAGAGTTTTCTTCACTAAGTCAATAACCTCCCTTATGGCGAAGAAAACCGTACACACCAAAAGCTTACACCAATTAACGACACAAAGCAAGATGTCGAGTTCTAATCGTAGCTAGAACCAATCTCACACCAAATATCACACCACACTTTCTTCACACCTTTTTACTTCTTCTATACGTCTTCACACCACAAGTATCTTCACGCCTTCATAAAATACTTCACGACTTCAATGTCTTGCAACTTTCACAACTTCAAGGCACTAATGTCTTCACAACTTCAAACCAATAATGTCTCCACACCTTCAAGCCACTAGTGTCTTCACAACTTCAATCTACTAATGTCTTTTAGTCTTCTCCACTTGGAAGCTTCAATTACTTCACTACTAGTCACTATTGCTACTATCTCCTATTTCCACTACTATCCAATGCTACTTCTTCACTTCAAGTTCCACTTCACACTTACAACAATTCTAGATTCTACAACTAAATCTAGCTAACTAATACATACACCTTATTCACCAAAATATAAAATATCCACAAGATGAAATAAACAAACAACTTAGATAGCAAGATGATACTAAGTTGTAATACTTCTAATAGAAGTATTCTTCTCTTTGCACTTGAGTGTTGAGGCTTGAATCACTTTGAAACAAAGATCAAAGTATATAAGATCAAGGGATTTTTAGAGAAAGGAAATGAATGTTTAGATCAGAAAGTTTCTAGTGCAAAAATGTGAGAAAAATATGCGGAATGATCCAATATTTATAGGGCCAGAAAATACTGTTCTGGTGCGTGCCGGTCCCCTTAATTAGGGGGCGGTCCCCTTAATGATTAAGGGGGCCGCCCTCCTGAACGTTGGATTTTCTTGTCCTTTTGTGAGGGAAATTTTTCTGGATTAGATTTGCCATTTTTTGTTGAAAATTTGAATTCACAAATATGTAATGAATTAAACATATTCTTTTAATGCCAAAAATGTTTTACAAAAGATATAAAATGTTTTGTGACATTTTATAAATATTTAGTGATTAACAAAAGTATTCCTTTGATCTTATAATGCATTAGACACTTTGTTTATTCATACATTAAGTGATTACATGGTGAAGATGAGTATTTACTACTAAATACTTATTTATGTCATAATCTTTGGTTTGATGAGTTTTCGTTTTTTGATTATCAAAACATAGAGATATCGAAAGATATGAATAACGTTTTTAGTCATTTATTTATATCAACAGAATCTATCATAGTTTTCGAAATGGAAATAGGATTTGTTTGAATTAGTTTGTCTTCAAACTTTGTTTTGAGTTTGTGAGTTTTGAAAAAGAAGGAAAGGAAAATTATAAAAAAAAAAAAAAAAAAAAAAAAAAAAAAAAAAAAAAAAAATTCTTGCAAAAAGGTAAGGCTGGGATTCGAACCCCAGACCTCACCCCTCACACGTCCATAACACAACACACAATCACCAACTGCCCTTGGGTCTTTTTCATGTTATTGTTTACAACTTTTATTTTTATACTAGTTTTGGTCATTTAAGCCTATTTTAGCTTTTATGCGTATCTCAGCTTATTGAAAGCACTTATTTCCAACTTTTTATTTTTCCTAGGTTTGTTTTAGCTTTTTAGATTTTCCAGAAAAAACTTAGATTTATTTAAATAGTTTATATATTTATTTTGATTTTATTTAGTTAAATTAATAATTAATTCATAATAAATAGGATTTTTGTTGAAAAATTAATTCTTTTTCCTAAAATTTTCTTTTGTCAGTAGGATCATAAGAAAAATATTTGTAAGCCCGTAGGACTTGCCCAGCTTAAATTTCACGTTTTATTTTGTATGTTGACGTTTATTTTTAATAAACGTCGCGTTTTTTATTTAGATTACGTTTTAGGATTCCCCGTTTTCCCTAACATGTTTCCCGTAGTTTTTTAGGTCAATTTAAATAGTTCTTAGCATTCCTTAGTGTATTTTCCCATTTAGGTTATGTTTATCCCGTTTTCGTTCGTTAATTCGTAATTTTCGTTAATTTAACGTATCACAAAACCAAACAATCTTTCACAACCAAACATACAAGGTTTTAATCTCGATCTTTTCACGAAACTTTCCATTCACACCTCGTTGGGGTACGACCCGGGAAATCACTTCCCGGTCTCACAATTTTAATATCACTTTCACGAGTTTTGCGAGGTAATCTTTTTCCTAAAAGGTTTACTCGTATTTCTCCACGTCTTGTTGTCTCACGATAACATAGACTGCACGTTTGTTGATATTTTGATAAATTGTTTTTGCACACACCAAAACACAACGAATCAAGAATCGATAGTTGTGAAAGACAGAATAACAACAAATGAGAAGAAAGAAAACACATCAAAGGCAATAATCTTCCAATCACTGCCAGAAGATGTTTTAATGCAAGTTGCACAATACTCGACTGCAAAGGAAGTATGGGACTCAATCAAAGTCAAGCATTTGGGAGCCGATCTTGTTCAAAAGGTACGACTACAAACCTCGAGAAGTGAACTAGAGACGCTAAGGATAAAACCAAACAAAAAAGTAAGTGACTATGGAGGAAAATTAAGTAGTATAAAGGCCAAGTTTAGAGGACTTGGTGAAACTTTGGAAGATAAGGTGCTAGTAAGGAAACTACTTAACTCTGTTCCAAAGAAGTTTTTACCGATCGTGGCAACTATAGAACAATATCAAGACCTAGACGAAATGTCATTTGAAGAAGCCATTGGAAGGTTAACAGCCTGTGAAGAACGAATCAAGAGTCAAGACATACTAGAGGCAAATGATCAAGACAAGCTTCTCATGGCAAGTTCAAACAACAAAACTTATGGTAAATGGTGAGGTAAAGAGTTCAACAAAGAAGGCAAGAAAAGCATGAAATGGAAGAATAATTCGAATGCGAGTCAAGGAACTAAAGACAAAAGCAAGCTCAGATGTTATGAATGTGGCAAGCATGGGACACTTTGCGAAAGAATGCACGAAATGGAAATACAACAAGCAAGAAGAGTCTCATCTCATCTATGACACTGACACTAAAACAACATTGCTTTAAAGACAAGTAAAGAAGACTCGATTGCAGTTTATAACATTAGGGGGTGAATGTTATACCATAATGTGATAGAAGAAAAGATTAGGGTAGTTAAGTGTAGTTTTATTTATGTATTCTGTAAGTTTAAATAATAATTAGACCCATTGTATTGGGCTGGGTCATATAACCGTTTTATAGGGTTACAACGTTTAGAAAATAGGTATACGTTTACTGAATCGATATGCCTCTTTGAAGCACCGATTCAACAAGTATAAATAGGATTAGATTTTCTGTAAACATTCATTCCATATCAATACAATTCAGTAAATATATCATTTGATAATTCTGTGTGTTAAACTTCTGCACTTTAGTTTTTATCGCAACACAACCACAAGAAACACACTATAAAGAACCTGTGAAACAAGAGATATCGAAGGGAAGATTGCAACATTACATAGTTAATATGATGGCACTGGTTTTGTAATACAAGAATGCAAGAGATGGAGCCTTCAAGAAAAAATCTCAAAGTCATTTGAAAAACCGCACTGAAACATATTCAAGAAGAAGTAAAGAAAATTGCAATCGCACTGACACAAGAGCATATGATATATACTCAATGTTTTGAAAACTGGGTTTTAATCGACCTGGTCGAGTCACCGGGTTGCTGGTTCGACCGTCAAGTCAACCCAGTTTTCTACTATAAAAACTATTTTTTTTCAACCGAGTCAACCCGGTTTTCAATTAAAAAAATGAAAAAAAAAAAAAAAAAAAAAAAAAAAAAAAAAAAAAAACCCGACCATGTTTCGAAAACCAAGTTAACCCGGGTCACTTAAAACCCGGCGGGTCTAACCGGTTAACCCGGTTTTTTGGCTAGAACCGGTTCAATCGATTAACCCAGTCGGGTCAACCCGGGTTTTGAACATTGTATATACTTATAAAAGGAAGCATGGTCTTTACCAATGGTTGACCAAATTGTGTTGTAACATCATAAATAGAATGCAACCACTTACTTGACCAAATCCTGTTGTAACATCATGAAATTTTTGCTCTTATCTATACTACATTATAATACATTTGGGAATATTCTATAATTAAAAAGGCTTAAAATTCAGACTTTTTCTTGCTTATTATGGAAAGATTTCAAAATTAATTTGTTAGAAAGCAAGTTTGTTAGGAAGTTTGTTATGAAGTGGTTGGTTGTTCAAACTAAAATTAATTAGCTTAACCATATCTAATATCTCTACCTATAAAGCATGAAGACAACTAAACGTGTAACCAAATAACGCAAAATATAATCATACAGTACCCGCCGCCGCATTGCGCGGATACCACTCTAGTAATCCTATAATGCAACCTCTCACTTTAACTTTAATTCTCTTAACCCTTTCTCCAGCACTACAACCTCTACTTCCCCGGCCTCTACTTTAAGTGCCCTTAAACCTAGAATGCTGTTAACCTTTTGTTCAACATCCACAGGCATTTCACTATATGCTCTTTCTCTTAAACCTTCCAGAATCTCATCTATCAATTCATCGTGCTGTTCATATTCCCCCTATATTTATCATGAATTTCATCAATGATTTCATCTATGATGAACACTTTGTTCCATTCCCTATCATCGAACATATTGATCACAGCTTTACCCTTATCACTTTCTCCCATACTAATTAGGGCAAACACGAATATAACAAACACAAATTAGGGCAAACACAAATATAACACGAATGATTTAGGGCAAAAACGAATTAAAACCCTAATGGGTCGTTTAGTTGGTGAAAAATTTCCTATTTTTCCAGGAAATTTTTCATATGAAAAGAGAAAAAGTTAAAAAAATTCTAACAATTTTCAAAAAATGTGAAATTTGCATTCTCTTAAATTTAACTAACGGTTTGAAAAACTCATTCTACTCTTCTCATTTTTTATGACTACATTATCATCATTTTCATTAATCAACAAAATCCAAATCCTCTTGACCATAACTAGAATAAAAATCCTCACTTTATAAAGGTCCACAATTTGCATCTTCCACATTAAGAAAGCCTAAAACATCATAGCCAAAAATGTTCAACATAAAGGACAACTATTCAACTATTCCGATAATCTTAGTTAACAAAATCATCAACGTTATTGTCTGTTATAAATAGAAACAAAATCATCAAAATCATCAACTTCATGTACATTATAATCACTAACCTTTGGTTGTTGCCGAAATGAGGGTTCTTGGTGAATTAAGGTTCTTAGCAAAATGGGGGAAGTTTGGTTGTTCGGTTTTCTCGTTTTGAAGTGTTAAAGTTTTTCTTTGTTTCGAAGAGTGTTAAGAATGGTAGGTGAGAAGCACAACGGTGTAAAATACCCTCAATTTTGAAAGGCCAACGATGTAATTTGGTTTTGGTCTAAAAGATGAAAATACCCATCTTGTGCAAGTCATGTGTCGCAATTAACGAGTAAAAGTAACAACCGTTGTGTAGAACGGATGTTTTAGGACTAAACGAGAGTGAAAACGCTTACCATGGGGACTAAACAGACTAAACCCTAGAACAGAGGATCAAACGTAAAAACGGGACCAATTTTGGAGACAAGGGTGTAATTTAGGGCTGAGCTTTTCCGACCGACTACCGACACCCGACCGCCACCCGACATCGCCCGACACCGACCGAAACTAACCGATCTACACTCAGGTTAGGAGGCGGTTTGATTTTTTCGGCTAATTGGGATCGGGATCGGGTCGGGAATAGGGATTACCCGACAAAACACAAAGTCGACCACTGTCCCGACCGCCACCCGCACCGACCGACACTAACCGATCTACACTCGGGTCGAGAGTCGGTTTAATTTTTCCGGCTAATCGGGATAAGTCGGGATCGGGACGGGACGGGTCGGGATCGTCGTGATGCTCAGCCCTAGTGTAATTTACCCTAGAAATCACTTCTTGCTTTGTTTCTATGACGATTAGTTGACACAAGAATGCAATAAATTCAAAGAAACCAACTTTGACTGATAAATGGATAAGACACAAACATGACATCTGCTTTGAATATTCAGATATAATCTTTGCTCAAAAGAAATCTTGTGGTTATGCTGAAACTGTAACAAAATGACAAGTCACAACGTTCTAATTAATTTTTACATCAAACAGCTTGTTATCCAACGGTAACTTGTATTGTATGAAAACGTACTTGTGTATATATTGGTGGCATATTTAGTAATCAAAGAAAGTGTGTTCTTAACTCTTCTACAGTAATACTAATCTAGAAACAATTGTAAATAATAATCACAAAATTTTCAATTTTATACTACTGTTTAGTTATATGTTGTTATCATAATAAATGATTTAATACAACTACAATAGCAATGAATAAAACTGTATATGACAAGTCAGGTGCTACCAATAATTAAAGAACAAATAACACATGTTAATCAATCCAAAAAAGCAAGCAAGATAGACAACTCTCTGTGTGTTAAAATCATCTTCAGTTAACTATTTACACATATAAAAAGAAGATAATCAAATAAAATCATTACAATTTAATGTATATTTACCTACCTATCAAATGATTAATTAGGTTTACATTTACATTTCATATCATGCAACAATTTCTTTTTTCGTGTGTCCTATTGAGTAAGAAATCAACTAGACGAAGAACGGAACATCCTTTTTACTTTAGAAAGCTTGTTAGCGGGGTTTTTGTAGACCGCAATCGGTTGAAATTTGTTTTCTCGTATTTTGGCAACTCTTGGATGTTTGCGAGTCAAGGTAATCGTTACTTTTTTCTCCATCAAGCTGATCTCCACCGAGTCCGCCTCACCTGAGATTTGGAAAAGTATGCTTTTGTCATCTAGATTACGCATGTGAAACCTTCAGTTTCGAGTTTAAGTACAAGTTTAGGTAACATACTTATCAACTATATCCAAATATGTACGTAATCATAGGATTATAAAAGAGCTCACTAGAAAATTGCATCAAATGGGACCAAACATAAATCATTCAAAGGTATCCAATGTAGAAATTTTACACAAAAACAATAATGTCAGCATTTCTGTAAACAAACATGGTATACAAAGTTATAATATATTTTCCAATATATTCTAAAGTTTTAATAACAAAAACACATGTATGTATATATGATGTGTCTATAGCTAAAGCATCTATGTACTTTCTAGGCCCACTAGACTTTTAGACCCATTGGATAATTGGATGATGAATTTACAACGGCTAGCTGTCGCTATTAGACACGATGGCCGGAAAAGTCACTTTTAACGGCCATATCAAAGCCATCGGAAATTCAACACGTCCCAAAAATATTAAAAAGACTACAATTAGTAGTTTACCATTAAGAACCAGATTAGGCAACTAAGATAATATCAAAAATAGTTAAAAGACTTAGGTACTTTTTTTTTTTTTTTTTTGAACGGCTAAAAGACTAGGTACTATGACCAAATTTTCCAGGTCAACATATATAGGCTGCCAGAAAATCAAGAAACAATGATATGGGTTGAACAATAAGAATTTGGAACATACCATTTAATCTTGAGACAATATCAGCAACTCTATCTTGACATCTTTTGCATTGAAAATCGGCTAAAAGAACCACTTCTTGAACCTGTTTTTACAAACAAAAAACAGATTAGCTCATATATAGTATGACATATAACAAAAAAAATAAAGAAGTTATGATCATACTAGTGGAAAAGTTAAGTTATGATCATACTAGTGGAAAAGTTAAGGATTCAATTGTGGCAAGCGTTGTTGGAACAATGGCCATCTCATGCATCTTTTCGCATGCGAATTCGTCATCTTTTTGGTCTTCATTTTGATCAATACCAGCCATAGTTTCTGTAGATATTATTTCTAAAAAGGGAAGTATGAAAACTTTGGTTAAAATGACTGGAAACGAAAAGGGAACCTTTGTGATGCTTTTATGTGTATTGGGGAACCCCACATAATATATTGTGTGTGTGAGAAAAAAAAAACACAAGTTGCAAAAAAATAAATATTGGAAAGTTGACAAATATGCTTCTAAAGCATTGGCAGACTCCTACCAACTACATTTTTTAGGTATAAGTTATAGTATAATACATTCTTTGGCCATTAAGCTAGAAGAATGTTAGATCACGTTTCATATATAAATAGCAAGTTCAACTATGTATGTCCATAATTGTTGTTTTTGTAGCACGTCTTATAGGAACCTTATTAGTTTAATGAAGTCATTTGAACGAGAAAATTAATCTATTAGGGTATGCTGTAATAATGACTTATAGAAACACATATATCGTGTGTTAGTATCATTTATCCACAATGTTACCACTTCTAATTCTCAAACTAATCATGATTAACGTCACTAGCTACTAAAAGTCTAGAACTGCTCCTTTTAACCACTTTTATCACTGAAATTTTAGTGTAATTATATGTATATGGCTCCACATAAATTATTCTTTTGATAAGTGGCCAATAACACTAACCTTAAAATTTTCATGCTGTTTTGATTCTTGTTGTTCTATCTTCCTCTTATATACACACACATGAAATTAACAGCATTGGTAAAGATACCTACAATATATTCCTACTAATTCTCATACTACACACAATGATATATATATATATATATATATATATATATATATATATATATATATATATATATATATATATATATATATATATATATATATATTTCACTCATTCTTTCTCTGCATCTAAATCGTTAGTTTTGACACTAGTCAGAATCTTGTGTGTAGGAGGATAATAGGAGGTTTTAGTAGCAGGATTTAGCATTTCTCTGAAGTTAAACATATGTAACAATTCTATACATACCATTTCGATTAACAATTCCTTAACTTTGCGCTCCTAGAAATCATTTCCATTTCTAGTGAGTTATGGAGTTGTTACCTTAACTGAAATTCGGGATAAAAGTTGTTTAGGCCGTGTTTTATAATTACAAGTAACTCAACTCTCTAGTCTATTTCATGACATAGACTAGTTTTTATGGTGGGTGATGGCTCACCCTTATTGTGAGCATCACGCACTACCATCATAAAAACATGTTTAGGTCACTCACGTGCAAGAGATATAAAGCCATAAAGGTGATGATCACTACCTTTTTTTTTTTTTTTTTTTTTTTTTTTGGTGTGCGTCAGGTATTTTATATGGTATGCATGTATAAAGTGGATATTTTTAATGGTGATGACAATAAAAGTAAAGTGTGATGATAGTGGTAGTACGTTGAATGTTGATAAGGCGCTAATGTGAAAATTATGATAATGGCCACTATAAAAACCAACCTTAAAAGACATGAGCATCAATATTTTATAGCGTATTTAGATGGTAGCACCCACACATCTCCTTGTGATGATCTGCTAATCTTCTAATTAGTTTTAGCTATTAGATTGATAAACCTCCGTGTGTCAAACTTTATTAATGATAAACTATCTATAAACTATAAATATGAAACCATAATAAAAATCTAATGTATCTCAAGCCCACGAGCCGGTCTTGGGCCAAATATCTCATATAATACTCCACCATAGTTTGAGCGACGAAATCGTGAAAGCTCGAATTGGATGAGAAGGCTAAATAAACATTAAAGGAATCAAAGTTTTGTTGATAAAGACATTCGACAGCAGGTATAAACAAATCTTCATCTGCAATAGTGAAAGCAAAATAAAGTGGTAACAAAGCAAAAAACAAATAATTAATATTGGTGATGTCATTCGACTTCTGGCGATGATTAATCTTCATCATGTAGCAGCAACAAAAGCAAAGAAACAAAAATAAAAGCAAAGCTTAGATTTTTTTTTTTAACAACAGTCGACTTCTGGCGGCGCGTCCGGCAGCCGATGGAGGTGATTCAAGTTAGGTTTTGTGCATAATTGAAAGTGAAGAGAATAACGCTAACCGTATCAACTAACTCCAAATGGTTTAGAACTTTATGGCCAAAATAGTACGCAAGTAGGGTTTTGGCTTAAATTTTCAAAAAGAAAAAATAAAATGAGAAGAGATAAATGGTGGTTCCGATTAATATCTATTGAAGCTTCTTCATATGAAGAAGGTTTAGAAGACTTAAGGGTGACATGGTCATTTAGGTTTGAAGATCAAACCTGCTTCGATACCATATTAAACTGATAAACCCTCGTGAATTAAACTTTATTAATGATAAACTATTTATATAATATAAATACGAAACCATAAAAAAGAAAACCTTAATGGAGCTTAAGCCAACAAGTTGGTCTTTGGCCAAATATCTCGTCTAATATTTAGCATGATATTGACGAAGTGATTTACAACATCATGTCACAAGTTGACGGTGAACTTAGTTCATCGATCTACAACAGTCATTGGTAACGGAATATATGAGCTTATATAATCATAAGCTAATATAAGAGGAATGATAGACCCAAAAAAAATGTCCACAAAATAAGTTGTCAGAGTGTGATTGGCTAAATCAAATAAAAAAGAGAGAAATAATAGCAAAATACACCAATTACACTCCTTCAACAACTCATTTTGCAGATTTTTTTTTTTTTTTTTTTTTTTTTGATCTAGCATTTCTCCTAATATAAACATCTTGTCACCATGGTCTCTATTAAATATGCGTAACATGTAATAATTCAACGATAATGGCATATTGTTGGTACACGCTTCTTATTTACTCATGTTGCTTGACTTTAGTGGTGGTGTGGGGTAAAAGTGGTAGCTATTCGTTTAATTATACGCGTCAATTTTGATGATTGTAATTAAATCTAAAGAAAGTAAGTCACAAATCCACAATGGTACATCCAAAATTTCAACATGGCATTTATTATTATAGTATTTCATTTAGAGTTTTAAACTATCGAACTTAATAACGGTTTTGGTTGATATACATGTCTCGCATAGGTCTTTAACTCATAATACGAATCATCCTTGATAGTTAATACTATCACAATCATGACGAGGATGGTGGTCGTTATGGCCCGTTGCGCAACCTTGACCGAGTATCATTTATACCAACTTCAAAAATAAATAAATCATAATTCTTAGTTATCCAATATTCCACGACTATAGCAACTACTAGTAATATTAAAGCTAAGTAATTCATTAAGGTTTAGTTGATGGACCAAATTTATATTTTAATTTTTAAACTAGTAAGTAAAAGAACGAGAGAATTATTCTTTTTAGTCGTTTTTTGTTTTTGATTTATGCGGTTCTAACAATATTCTATGTTAAAATTAAGGATAGCTTAGCTACATTTTTTTGTTGTCAATTAGTTACATTTAGCTCCAATTTTTGTTGTCAATTAGCTACAATTTTTCATTAAAAATACACAAGAAATAAATTAGAGACCCACAAAGAGAACTCAGGACCCACAAAAAAAAGTCAGAAACCAAAATTTGTAGCTTAAAATTGTAGCCAATGGGCTACAATATATTGTAGCTAATATATTCCCTTTAAAATTAGTAAGTAGTTAATGATATAAAGGTTAATTACTTGAAAATGTATTATGCTTGACATTTTTGTTATTGTGTGTACTAAACATTTTTTTTTCTTATTGTGTGTACTGAACTTTCATATTTTGATTATTGTGTGTATTTTGTTACTATTCAGACATACAATAAAAAAATGATTACAAAATACACATAATAATCAAAATTTAAAAGTTCATAACACATAAGAAAAAAATTCAATATACATAACAACAAACAACAAAAAATAACAAATATACTACATTTTCAATTGTTAACCCATAAAATAATGACCAAATGGAATGATTGATTTGTATGTAACTTGTAAGACCAATTCTCTTCGGCCCGGTCCAACTTTTTTGTCAAGTAAGCCGGTGGGCCCCACCCCTCTTAGGTACACCTGTACAAGGTAAAACACTAGAACAAAAAGAATAGACAGTATCCAATGAAACATAAAACTCTTAATGGTCACACATTACCCCTAAAGTATTAAAGTATTCTACTTTTAGTCCTTCAGCTTTTCAATAAGCAGTTGGATTTAGTTGAGTTCTGACCCGAACCACAAACTCTTACCTTTTTTTTTTTTTTTGAAGATTATTGGATTGGTTTAGAAAGTATGTAGATTGAATCTTCTAATATTGATTAACTTTTAGTCTAACTTTTTGTATTTGTACGAATCTTTGATAAGCTTTTGAGCAACTAAGGACCTAAACATAAATTTAATACTAAAATTCTACTTTGATATTCTGATTTGCTTATATTTTAATGAGCACAAAGAACATGACAAATGTCTACTTGTCTCAAAGCCTAATCAAACAAAAAAAGTTAGCATTGTTTATTGGTGCGTGTTGACCGGACCCTCTCTTATTTTTTAGCCGGACCCTCCCTAATTTTTTAATTTTTTTTTTTTTTTTTTTTTTTTTTTTTTTTTTTTTTTTAATTTTGTTTATATCAAAAAGCTACAAACCTGAAAGTGCGGAACAGAAAATGTAAAGTTTAATATGTCAAACACTTAAAACTGTTAAAAATACGGAACAGAAACTGACAAAAAGTTGTGCTGTACTGGAAGAAAGTGAGGAACAACAGGGGGACAAGAGGGGACAGGGGTGGGCCACCCCGTCCGGTTAAACAAACCCTGTTTATTAGATGTTTAGCATATCAATGAGCACTTATGTCAAAGAAGATCTTTTTAGTGTAATTGTCATACGACATTTCATGAAATTATAACAATGAGGAAACAAGGAGTCAAGGACTTACCATAATGTCATATATTTAACTTTATTTCATCAACTATAAATCTTGCGCATGATGTTTTTATAACAAATATTCATAAGATATCGTTCATTTTTTAAAATAGTTAATGGTAATAAACGGTCATAAATGATACAACCACGAGTTATGACATATGTAGTTGTCCAATATGACTTCTAACTTCTTTAACGAACAACTAATGTGTAAATAAATAGCCGCAAAGTGTTCCAGCTATCACACAACCTTAACCAGGTCACAATCGAGGGTGAGCCATCACCTTCACCTTCATTGTCACCCGCCACTTCCACCAACATTATCCCTATCACCGTAGTTTTTCGCAACCCTCACCATCATTAATTTTTTAGTTTGTGAGTGTGTGGGGGTATTTTGTAGAATATGTTTGTATGAAATGAGTATTTTTAATAGTAAAATATAACCATTAAAGCTAAAAGGTGATGATAGTCGTGATGTGTTGAATGTTAATAAATGACAATTGTGGTCTAAAACATGTCATACACTCATACGTCATTTCACCGAAAAATTTTGATAATCCCAAACAAGCTCCTTTAAATCTGAACAACTACTAATGGCAAATTTTCTATGTTAGTAAAGTTACAAACGAGTCAATAATGTGAAGTTAAATCAACTCTATATAATAATTCTACAAGTATTCTTATGCCAAGATTGAACGAACTCGACCGGTTAGATTAATTCAAGCTAGATTCAAGAGTTTAAGCGACATAAAATACATGAGAATCATAATTGACGATTGAAGCTCCAATTGATGCATAAAACTCTATAATAATTCTACAAGTATTCTTATGACTAAAACTTAATCATCTTATGTACACGAAATGTGTGCAAACACCACTTTATAAACATGGTCAGAACTCGAAAGCAACAAAAATTAACTTTGTAGTCCTCATTATGCATAAAAAAAGAACTAATTATTTACAGACAACAAAAGTCATTGTGTCTGGAATAAAAAACAGTGTCGTGATTGATCCGAAATACTAGTTTAAGACTTGGATGACAATTATTTATGTTCCTATGCAAAGATAAATGAACAATGTAAGTAAAATAATTCCTTAAACTTTGGATAAGCTTATTTAATTCAATTTAGTTTAGTTTGATCTCATTAAGTACATAAATTCAAAACAGATAACTTGTTTGTCATTCATCAAAAAAAAAAAAAAAAAAAAAAAAAAAAAAAAAAAAAAAAGGCATTTGTATATATATATCCTTATAAAAATGCAAGATTACATATACATTCAAAACATGTATAAAAATCATTGTAACATATGCATAAAAAATTTATACAAAATATATATACAATTATTTACCTTTGAAGAGATATTTATGCAATTTTTCATTATTATTTATTTATTTCTTTATTTTATTTTATTTTTTAACTTACAAAATTAAACAAACTATTAGATTGTAATGCCTGACATACAATCCAACGCCCATCAACCAACTTTGTCTACCTTATTTGGTTCAATTCTATTTTGGGTTATTAAGAAGGGTGGCAATGGGGGCGGCATGGCTCGCCGGCGGTGAACACCGTCGCCACCCCACCGGCATGGCTAGCGGCATCATCTCACCGGCAATTATTGCCTCCGAAGCATGCGAGTCTCTAGGAAGAATATTACCGTTTGACAATTAATTTATAGACGTTGGGGTTGTGTTTTTGGAGCGTGTATTGGGCCAAAAAAAAATAATAAAAAAAAAAAAAAAAAAAAAAAAAAAAAAAAAGATTCCCCTATATATATTCAACAAACACATACAATTTTATCACAAATAATACAATTCACATATACGTTTGTTAAAGCATACAAGCATCCGGTTGAATTGAATGAAAAGAGATTTAAAAGGCTACAAGAGTCTGCAAGAAAAGATATCGAGCGAGCTTTTGGTCGTCTTAAAAATAAATGGATGATTCTCGGTCGTCCTCTCCGGGCAATGTCGGTTGAAAAGATTCGACAAATCGTTTATACGTGTATCATATTTCACAATATGATTTTAAAAGACGATGGGATGGCAATATCACCGGTTCATATAATGGATCCGCCAGTCGCGCCAGTTTATGACGATAGTGTATTACTGGAGTTAATCGACGAACAAATGCATTACCGACTCCTATATGATCTTACGGACCACGTAGATGCTCAAAACTTAACATATCTCGATGATTAGTTATTTCATTTTTTTTAAGAATAATGTAATTTTCTTTTAATTATGTTTTTTTTAAGTATTATGTAATTTTCTTTTAGTTATTAATGAAATATTTATGTTTTAATTAAATTGTTTAATTTAATTAATAAAAATAAATAAAAATAAAAAAGTTGGGAGGTATGAAAAAGGCATGGTTGCCACTAAAATGGGGTTGGGAGGTATGGAAAAAGTATGAATGAGGTGAAATGAGGTGGAATGATATTATTGGTGGATTTCGGAGGTATGGATGTTTTCGGAATCATGACTGCCAGTGTCCTAAACTATCGGAGCTAGTAGTGTACATGAAGCACTTCTAGAAATAGGAGGACATTATTAGACGTTATACCTACATATCATTTTCATTTGTTTAACTCATGGCTTTGCAAATATTAGTCATAGTATAAACCATAAAATGACTTAGAGAAATTAGTTTTCATATATGTCTACATCAATCCAAGAATGCCCAGAGTAGGAATACAGTAAAAAAGAAAACTTAAAATGAGAAAAATGAAAAAAATGAAAAATAATTATAGTTACACATTTGAGATGCATCGACTTGAATTGAATACGTCTCTATTCATTTAAATGCATCTCCATTATATTTGAATGTGATTATGAAGTGAAAACAATGCAAAATAGCACTAGCAAGTAGCAACACATTTGACGCGCAAATGACGAAAAATATATATGATTACTCTAACTTGATGAAATGCATCTAATGTATGTATATTTATCTAATTTTGAGCTAAAAAATATATTATGATGCATCCAAAAAAATATAAATGTGTGGAATTTATTATTCAATGAACGAAAAATGAAGTTCATTACAATTACATAATGAGGAGGAAGTATTTATATAGGAAATGAACTAAGCGCCTACCTAACTGCTCTAACAAACATTCAAACTATATTACAACATTGCCCCCTGTATTTACTAACTTTATACTATCGACCCTTATACTTCTATACCCCCTCAAGTTGGAGCCTCAATAAAACCCAACATGTCCACAAGAAATGAGTGTTGATCCTTGCCCAATGCTTTTGTCATAACATCTGTTAACTAACTGAGATGAGTTGGAATAAAAGATGTTTGTAAAAATCATTATTGAAATTTATCTCTAGTAAAATGACAATCAATGTCCAAATGTTTTCTATCATGAAAGCAAGGATTGGTGGCAATTTGTTGAGCAGATTTGTGGTCACAGAATAAGGTGATTGGCAGTTGAACTTAAATGTGCAGATCCTTTAATATAAAACTTAACCATAACAGTTCATAAGTTGTGGTTGCCATACCTCTATATTGAGCTTCAGTAGAGGATATACTAATTGTGGCTTGTTTCTTAGTTTTCCAGTAAAGCAAAGAATGTCCTAAGAAAATACAATAGTCAGTAAGGGATCTTCTTGTCATTTAACATGAGGCCCAATCAGCATTTGAGAATCCTTTTCAAATGAGGCTGCACAGGGTAAAATAGGCCTTTTGAAATTGATCCTTTTATGTACTTCAACAAATGAATAGTTGCCTGCATATGAACATCCTTTACTGATGATACAAACTGAGTTAAGTGTTGAACAACATATGAAATGTATGGTCTAGTCATTGTCAGATATAGGAGCCTGCCAACAAATATTCTATAAGAATCAGCATCAGTTAAAAGGTTACCTTTGTCAAGCGACAACTTAAGCTGAATAGGAAGAGGTAAAGAAACAGGTTTTGAAGCTATAAGACCAACATCTGTTAATAGATCCAAAATATACTTTCTTTGGTTCAAATGAGTTCCACCAGCAATATTACATAGTTTAATGCCACGAAAGTACATTGCTAATCCAAAATCCTTTATGGTGAACATCTGATCAAGAGCACTTTTAAGAGCAACAATGGCAAAATTTGAATTCCCAGTGATTAGCATATCATCCACATAGACTAAAGAAGCAGTACATTCCTCCCCTTCAGTCTTAACAAACATAGAATAATCATGTTTAGACTGAACATAGCTTAAACTCACCAAAAACTTTGTTAATTCATGATTCCATTGTTTAGAAGCCTGTTTCAACCCATACAAGGATCTGATTAACTTGCAGACTCGCCCTTGTGTTGCTTTATGATAACCCTTAGGTGGCAACATGTAGATTTCTTCATCAATATAACCATGTAAAAAGGCATTATTAATGTCTAACTGATGACAATGCCATTGTTTAGCAGTAGCCAAACCAATCAACATTATAACAGTTGCTAGTTTAGCAACAAGTGAAAATGTGTGTTAATAATCTAGGCCTTCTTGTTCCTTAAAACATCTGACAACTAACCTTGCCTTCAGCCTTTCCATAGTTCCATCAAGATTATATTTAGTTTTATACACCCATTAAGAAGTAATTGGTTTATGTCCTGAAGATAAAGAAGTGAGATTGCATGTTTCATTTCTCTCCAAAGCTGCAAGTTCTATATTCATTGCCTCAATCCATCCTTCAGTTTTGATTGCTTGTTTTTAAGAGGTTGGATAAAAAGTTGCAAAGACAATTGCTAAAAAGGCTATATGACTAGGAGGAATGCCTTTGAACATAGAGGAAGCAAACAAAGGATAATGAGGTGTGGAACCAGGTAATGGAGGTGTAATAAAGTCTTTTAACCAAGCAGGTATTATGGATTGACTATAGACTTTTTCATAGGAATTGATAACGCTCAAATTGTAAATATTTTTAGGCGAATTATCGTTGGTTTTATACATATTATTTAGTTGATTTTATGAACTTTTGTTACTTAATAGCATAAAATTATGTTTTCAGGTTCAAGGAAAACCAAAAGGAAGAAAGTGATGAAAAAGATAAAGAAATGACAAATAAACAAGAAGTTATGCATGGTCGAAGAATTCCCGACATATGCACATCTCATGGAGCCTATTTGAGAAGAAGTCAAAAAGTTAATTGTTCTGAAGACCCAAGAATAAAGCATTGGACATTTTTGAAGTAAAGAAAATTGTTGTGATCCAAAGAAACAACATCCGCCAGACAATTTGTATACTCACAACACGAGGCTGGTTTCCAGAAAGGTTTTTGGGCTCGAGAATTTGTACTTTGGTTGTTATCTTTGGTTAGAATCATTGGGATACTTTGGTTGGAATTCTAGCACTTGATACTTTGACTTTAATGTTTGGTTTTCTTTCTTTTAATTTCAATCGTATTTATGTATCTTGCTTGTGTTGATCATGGGATTTCCTTTGTGTGCTTGGTCATGAAATAATGTCTTTATGCTTGTTGGAATATTATGTAAGCTTATGATAAAAGGATGTTTGGATATTATTAGCGTTTGTTTGGATTGTGATAAAAAGATTATATTTGGTTAAAATGAAACTTGTTCTTGTTTATTGTTTTGGTTGATTATTGTTGAGTTTATAGGTCGAAAGGGTTC
Source organism: Artemisia argyi (assembly GCA_030686995.1). NCBI lineage: Eukaryota > Viridiplantae > Streptophyta > Magnoliopsida > Asterales > Asteraceae > Artemisia > Artemisia argyi. Next base: position 36,605,921 of record CM060682.1, on the reverse strand, counting down.
TCAATAATGGTTAGTTTTAATTCATTAATCAACAAATGTTTTGGTCTTGTGCTTTGACGATTGTATGAGAAAATTAATAAACAAAAACAAGTAAAGGTTTAATTTGGATTAATGTCGAAAAAAGTCTTGTGAATATGTATTGTAATCATCTTTCAAGTAAATGGAACTTAAAAATTGATAACATCAAAGTCTATAGGTCGAAATGATTCTTTGATAGTTGTTGGTTTAGGCATGAGCCTCATGACATGACCATTTCATCGGGGATTGTGCATTTTCAATTTATAAAACACTGAGACTATTATTATTGGTTCTCTAGTTCGAAAGGATTATCAATGATAAAAGGATTTATAAAACATTTAGACTATTGTTATTGGTTCTATAGTTTGAAAGGATTATTAATGATAATATGTTTTCCAAACTAAACATCCTAATATCCTTGTGATCATTTATCCATTCAAGAATGTTCTTTGTGTGCTTGCGTCGTCTTGTTGTCCATATTGCTTTTCTTGGTAGTTTTGATCTATGACAATCAAAACCACCACCATTGTTCTTGCTTAAACAATCAAACAACACTTGAGTGCAACCAAGTCTCTTGGGACGACTTTGACTTACCAATTTCCAACTACACACGATAAGGGTATACTTGCCCAAATGTGTTCCTAGTTAACCGGTATGTCTTGTTTATAAATTTAATTTTTTTTGCAAAAGCACATCAAGTTTATAGCTTGTTGGAAAGCATCAGGGATAGATGAGGTTGTCGGTGGTAAAGGGTCATTTGGAATGGGATTAGAAATACTTGATACTGATGGTATAGTGGATGCATGGTTAGGAGTATTTGATTCTAATGTAAAAGGAGTGTTTGGGTTAACAGATTTTGTCTCATCTAGAGGAGTACTTTTGAAAGTAGGATAAACAAAAGTAGTAGTAGTGGGTAATGGTATTAAATGAAAAGGAATAGGAGAAATATTTTCCTTTTTTGGAAATGGAAGTCTGTGATGTTTAGAAAGCATACAACATTCACAAGAAAAAACTAAAAAATCCATGGATTTATACAATGGTATGTGAGATAGCTTGGATACAGATGAATGTCCAAGTCTAGCATGAAAAGTTTGAACATCTAAAACATTCTTAGAAACAGAATTGCTATAAGACTCTTTATTCAAACAAACAACAGGAACAAAATTCAAATGAGAAGTATTAAACTTAGATATACTAGTAGAGAATCCAGTTGGATCAACAGTTGGTTTGTAGATGTATAAACACCTTGAACCTTTTCCTACTACCACAATCTGTTTAATTGTAAGGTCCTGAAGCACAAATCATTGGATATAAATGAGCAACCAACTGATTTTTTTTAATAAGTTGCCTAACAAAAAGCAACTTGAGTTGAAATTCAAACACATAAAACACATTTGTGGATATGAAGGTAGGTGTTATTGCACATTTCCAACAATTATCATAGTTTTAGATTTGCCATCTGGTAAATGCATAATTATGGGACTTTTGAGAGATGTGATGAGATAAACAAGTTAAAATGTGGTGTCATGTGCCTGAGGCCCCTGTATTAGTTACCCAATCTACTTTAATATTCATATGTGGATGACAGCACAATGCAAATGAAATGGTACAACAAGAGAGTATACATGCATGTGAAGTACGTGCATAGTCTCTTTAAGCACTTGGTTTAGTGATGACACATTTTCATTTGAACATTTTCATCATCTCTTGACACACAACAGCCACTAACTTTTAATCAAAATGGTGACTTTTAATCAAACCACCATTTTGATTCATCCCTATCTCATTTTCATGACCCATATCAAAAGGAGTTTCCCCACTGAAATGTTCATCAAAGCCTGAACTTACATGAGCTGCTATCCTGTTCTACTTCTTGGCTTTCTTTCCTTTGTACCAATCAGGAAACCCTATATTGTTAGAACACTAATCAAGTCTATGTCCTTCTTGATTACAAACAGTACAATACCTCTTCCCATTATTTCTTGTTCCTCTAACATGCTTTCTTCTACCATTTGACTCTCTATTGTTCATATTATCAAAACATACAGTAGGCTCAAAAGTGTGACTAGTAACTTGTTTTTTGTTTTTCAATTTGCTGAACAATATAGTAAGCCTTATTAACAATAGGAAGAGGATCCATAGCAAGAATTTGACTCCTAACAGACTCATACTCATCATTTAGTTTCATCAAAAATTGAATCAGTTTGGAATTGCTATCTTTTAACAGAAATTTCTCAAGAACATCACAAGTACATTCTACCACAATCACAAGCTAGTAACCATTGATATTTTGCAAGTCGTCCCAACACTTCTTCAATTTGTTAAAGTATGAAGCAATGGTGAGATTACCTTGACTAATCTTACTCAGTTCTTGTAACAACCCGCATTTTCGGGACATTTCTCCTATTCACTATTCATCAGTTACTATTCACCGGTTACTATTCACCGGTCACTATTCATCATTTTACTATTCATCGTTTTCGGAGTCAGTTTGTGATTCCGAGAAACGTTCAAAAAATTTTACTATTCATGTGACACTATTCATTTCCGGAAGGAAATCACTATTCACGATTACCGTTCATTTCATCGTAAACTGAGTTTACGAGTCTTCAAATTCGCGTAACCAATGTGGTTTCCCTGTGAATTCATGCATCATTCATTAATGACACGTCATATAGACTGGAGCAGTCTACATATTATCATCACATTACTTACTACACGGATATGCATTATTTCTATATACGTATTTGCATGTGTAGCGACATTTCATTTCTTACATTAGACTATCATTCATATTAGGTTGCGATTAGAGATCGTGCCTCATTTCTGTGTGTTCATTGTTGTCATCGTAGCTATCGCACCAGGTGAGTTCATAACCCCTACTTTTACTTGTTTTACAACTGTTTTGGGGGAAGATACATGCTCCTTACTATTTGAATTCAATGCTCGTTTTACTAAAACGCATTACTCGCTTTACATAGTTGATTACTCAAATATTTTCAGCTTTATCTAAATACTTGTTGATTATCCGAGTACAATATTATTCACTTGCTACCTACTTGCTATTTACTCATGGACATGAGTGCATAAATTTAAACTATTTACTGATTGCCAAATATTGCCTAAGTTAAGGACCGGTAGCTACAATATCCTAGGTATGTTTGATTACCTAGAAGTTCTTGGGTATGTTTGATTACCTACAATATCCTAGGTATGTTTGATTACCTAGAAGTTCTTGGGTATGTTTGATTACCTACAATATCCTAGGTATGTTTGATTACCTAGAAGTTCTTGGGTATGTTTGATTACCTACAATATCCTAGGTATGTTTGATTACCTAGAAGTTCTTGGGCATGTTTGATTACCCACAATATCCTAGGTATGTTTGATTACCTAGAAGTTCTTGGGAGCGTAACCTCCTGCATATAGCTAGAAAACCTTTTAGGTGCCTTGAACTTAGTGCAATCAATATTCTTTCCTAAACTGGTGCTATGAAACTTTGTTTGTTAAACTATTTATGCGTTTTGCTGTGGAAACATTCTTTTAAGCACACATGTCTTACTCATACTATATTTGACAGTGGATTTACGATGCCTTTGCGGGAAAATACTTGTTTACTGGAAACACTTGTTTACGGAAAATACTTGTTTATTAAACCTATGAACTCACCAGCTTTATGCTGACGTTTTAGCATGTATTTTCAGGTTTTAAGCAATGGCACGCTACTGGAGGTTTTGGCAGGGCATGGCATAGTCATAGAAGACTCTGATATTCTTATGTGGGGACCGTTTTAAACTATTTTACAGGCCTACTTCCGCACTATTTTTAAAAAAATGTAAATTCAACATTTTGATTTAGTTATTTTATTCTAAATGATTCAAGTGAAAACCCGTTTTGAACCTGTGCTCTGATACCAATCTGTCACACCCCCAGAAATCGGGTCCAGCGGAAGCATACAAGCAGCTGGGGTGTAGATTGAACATGTCTTCACCAATAGACATATTTCCAAACATGTTAGACACCTATGCATTTGTGCAGGCATGCCTACCTGGCTATTTTAACCTCTTAATACTTTCACTTTTAAATGGATTTTCTCCAAACTACCGTTATACAAAATATATATCTTGTAAGAAATACTTTTCTGATGCACTTATTTTGTCAAGCAAATTCCTTTTGGCTAATCTTTTACAAAACTATTGAATGTTACAAAATTTTAAACATCGATCTTTGGTAAACCATATTATCCACCTTATGTTGAAAATTTTCCTATATTGTATAACTACTAAATTTTGAAACATCAAGAAGGATGTTACCTAAAAAGCCGTTTGCTTAAACTTGTAGATTCAATTATTCGGGGAAGGTTTACAAACAAAACACAATCTCAAAACAAACTTTGAAAATCAATCACTATATTACATCATTTATACACTTAGGATGGTTCGATGACATGGAACTCGGGGAAAACCTTAGTAATGGAGACTAAACACCGTAGGTGGAGAAAGACTCAATTCCTGACATCCTGCAGAGGATCACAACCTTATCCTAATCTATTATTTTCAACAACGCCCTTTTACGGATTTAACCCTATAAGTCTTTCAAAACAAGATTCATGATACCCATTTCAATTATTCCTAATAAAGGAATTTGATTCACCTCAACTCCTAGCGATTTCATTAAGATTTCTTTGGAACCACACCACCTATCATCTGTAGACCAATGGTCAGAATTTGAGATTGATTCAAACCTAGGGAGATATGCCCAAATCGGGTGTGATTGACACTAGAAATGGTTGGATTAACCATTTGCCATAAACCAAATTCAGTGGCAACCATAGTTATTGCGCGAGCATAGAGACTACACCATTTGAGGCACTCTATGGTTGTAGTGCCCACATCCATTGACGGATCGAAATTTTGAAAAGCCCAACTCACTAGTACCGTAAGCATTCATGAAATAACCAAGAATTTCCTACAAATCAAGAATCAATTACAAATTCGATAAGTTGTAAACCCTTATAATTTCAACTTCGTGGTAGAGCCATGCTGAAAGTTCTGCCTAGGAAAGGCATAATACCATTCAGGAAATTTCATAAAGTTAAACCCGATATACACTGAACCATTTACGATTTCAGACAGAGTATGCCTAGTGGCCGTCAGACTTGAACCTTGTTAGAGCTCAGTAGCTTACACGATTATATCATCATCTTTTCACCAATACAACTTCAGAGACCAACACAAACTGAACTTCGGGACGAAGTTCCTTCAAAGGGGGTGAGACTGTAACAACCCGCATTTTCGGGACATTTCTCCTATTCACTATTCATCAGTTACTATTCACCGGTTACTATTCACCGGTCACTATTCATCATTTTACTATTCATCGTTTTCGGAGTCAGTTTGTGATTCCGAGAAACGTTCAAAAAATTTTACTATTCATGTGACACTATTCATTTCCGGAAGGAAATCACTATTCACGATTACCGTTCATTTCATCGTAAACTGAGTTTACGAGTCTTCAAATTCGCGTAACCAATGTGGTTTCCCTGTGAATTCATGCATCATTCATTAATGACACGTCATATAGACTGGAGCAGTCTACATATTATCATCACATTACTTACTACACGGATATGCATTATTTCTATATACGTATTTGCATGTGTAGCGACATTTCATTTCTTACATTAGACTATCATTCATATTAGGTTGCGATTAGAGATCGTGCCTCATTTCTGTGTGTTCATTGTTGTCATCGTAGCTATCGCACCAGGTGAGTTCATAACCCCTACTTTTACTTGTTTTACAACTGTTTTGGGGGAAGATACATGCTCCTTACTATTTGAATTCAATGCTCGTTTTACTAAAACGCATTACTCGCTTTACATAGTTGATTACTCAAATATTTTCAGCTTTATCTAAATACTTGTTGATTATCCGAGTACAATATTATTCACTTGCTACCTACTTGCTATTTACTCATGGACATGAGTGCATAAATTTAAACTATTTACTGATTGCCAAATATTGCCTAAGTTAAGGACCGGTAGCTACAATATCCTAGGTATGTTTGATTACCTAGAAGTTCTTGGGTATGTTTGATTACCTACAATATCCTAGGTATGTTTGATTACCTAGAAGTTCTTGGGTATGTTTGATTACCTACAATATCCTAGGTATGTTTGATTACCTAGAAGTTCTTGGGTATGTTTGATTACCTACAATATCCTAGGTATGTTTGATTACCTAGAAGTTCTTGGGCATGTTTGATTACCCACAATATCCTAGGTATGTTTGATTACCTAGAAGTTCTTGGGAGCGTAACCTCCTGCATATAGCTAGAAAACCTTTTAGGTGCCTTGAACTTAGTGCAATCAATATTCTTTCCTAAACTGGTGCTATGAAACTTTGTTTGTTAAACTATTTATGCGTTTTGCTGTGGAAACATTCTTTTAAGCACACATGTCTTACTCATACTATATTTGACAGTGGATTTACGATGCCTTTGCGGGAAAATACTTGTTTACTGGAAACACTTGTTTACGGAAAATACTTGTTTATTAAACCTATGAACTCACCAGCTTTATGCTGACGTTTTAGCATGTATTTTCAGGTTTTAAGCAATGGCACGCTACTGGAGGTTTTGGCAGGGCATGGCATAGTCATAGAAGACTCTGATATTCTTATGTGGGGACCGTTTTAAACTATTTTACAGGCCTACTTCCGCACTATTTTTAAAAAAATGTAAATTCAACATTTTGATTTAGTTATTTTATTCTAAATGATTCAAGTGAAAACCCGTTTTGAACCTGTGTTGTAATACCAATTGAGTTACACCCCAGCTGCTTGTATGCTTCCGCTGGACCCGATTTCTGGGGGTGTGACAGTTCTCTTTCAAGCTGATAAACCAAAGTGCCATTACTCTGCCCATATCTCTCAGTTATCTCCTTCTTCAACTCACATGCAGATTAAGCATACAAAAAGGCATTTGACAATTCTGTTACCATGAATTCAAGATCCAACAAGTAACCATGTAATCACATCTGATCCATCTATGCAATTCAACATCTCCAACAACATGTCTTGGACAAGAACCATCAGTGAAACCCAACTCTAACTTAGCACACAATGCCATTCTCACTTTTTCACTCCAGCCATGAAAATTGCTTCCATTGAAAGTTGTATTGGTTAAAACGATTCCTAGATGATCAGAACTCGCTATGTATAGAGGATCATTGATTATATTGACATTGATTTGGTTTTGATTTTGGGAAGAAGATGATGGTATTGCCATTGATGACGTCACAAAGCTTCAATTGTGAAATTGTTTAGTGGAAAAGAATTGAATCAATTACTGAGCGTAATTGATCAAATTTAATGAAAACAACAAAATTACGGTTTGAAGTTGATCAAATTGTTTCAGGATCATTTCAATCGAATTAATTTTGATGAAAAATCACTTTTGATGATTTAGGGTTTTAATATCGAGCAACTTATGAGCCGTTTGGTTCGTGGGTTTTTCCATTATACAATGCTAATGGTAGTGGTACAAAATGTGTTGGTTGAGTTTCATGGACCAAATAATGGAATCCATTCCATGGGCCTCATATTGTATACATATAACCTTATTCCCATCAATTTGGTCTATTTGTAATCCATTCTCTTAACCCCATGTTATCTTTCTTCTTTTCTACTACAAAATTCAAATATATACACTTTTTCATATAATATTTTGTCGTTCAAACATTAACATTTGTAATGATAAACTTAATTATATTAATTGTCATTCTACCCTATATCAAATTCGATACCTATTTTGATTTATAGCAACAAACCAAACGGCCCTTTAACTCAGATACCATGCCGAACTTATTACAGAATGAGGAGGAAGTATTTATATAGGAAATGAACTAAGCGCCTAACAAACTGCTCTAACAAACATTCAAACTATATTACAACATTGCCCCATGTAGTTTACTAACTTTACAGTATCGACCCTTATACTTCTATAAAGTGCATTTAATTGAAGTCGATGCATCTTTAATATATGATTATAGTTATTTCTAATTCTTCTCATTTTAAGATTTCTTCTCGTTTAAAATAATAAGTCATTTATTGTATACAGTTTGTTATAAAGTTGATATTATAATCATTAGACTGTCCTTTTCTAAATTAGAAGAATCATACTATGAAGTCATGAACTCACAAGAATTAAGGACACTGATTTACAACTGTCTTGGATCAGCCATAAATGTTGAACATGGCTTATTGTACCATGTGATGCCGACATACAATCTAACGCGCATCAACCAACTTTGTCTACCTTATTTGATTCAATTCTATGTCGGGTTATTAAACTATCGGAGGTTGCAGTGTACATGAAGCACTTCTAGAAATAGGAGGACATTATTAGACGTTATACCTACATATCATTTTCATTTGTTTAACTCATGGCTTTTCATTATTAGTCATAGTATAAACTATAAAATGACTCAGAGAAATCAGTTTTGATATATGTCTACGTCAATCCAAGAATGCCCAAACGTATTACTGGTTTACTATATACGTATTGTTATAAAGCTGATATTATAATCATTAGAGTGTCATTTTCTAAATTAGATGAATTACACTACAGCAGAAACTCTATAATATAATATATTTGGGATCATCAAAATTTATTAATTAAAAGAGTTATTAATTAATCGATAAATTAATAATTACTAATTTATATATTAATTAATATTTTATTAGTTTATAGTAGAATACTTAGTTTACAAAAACCTTTCAAGCTTTCACTTAATTATTGTATACAATGCATGTATATCAAATGAACGACCCAATTTGAAAGAAACCTTCAATCTCCCACCTTATTATGTTTCTTGTGTTCAATGTATCACTTTATGGACATTAAAAATATTTTCTATAAAAATACAAGATCAAAATAGGTTAACACAAACAAATCATACACACAACATGGCTTCCCATCTTAAAGGTGTGAAAAAAACAACAATGACAGACGAGATTCGAAGAGCATTATGCAAGCACAACATGGCCCCCTTCGCGAAACGAAGCTATTAAAGCGGCAATCACATTGAACAATTTCTTGTTGAGCTATGAGAAAACAACGCCAGAAGTTCTTACCATGCTAAGGAAAATTAGAGACGAGATTCAAGGGGAAATTGATTTCAACAAAAAACAAAAGACAATTGAGTCATTTTTCAAGAAACCTTCATAAATCATTCATGTAAGGAATTATTAATTTATATTTTAGGGGCAATTCCATATTTACCCAACTAAAACATGATAATGCCATATTTACCCAAAACATGCTTTAAGTGCATTGTACATCATGCTATCAAAAATTGTATTTTAGGTATATATGACAATTTCATGTTTATATTGGGTAAATATGGAATTATCCCTATATTTTATATGGGGTCTAAAGAAATTATCAAAAATGTATTATCTTATAATTTTAGCGAATTATTAATTTAGCACCCTATCCTCGAGTCGGGACCGGTAAAAAATATTATATTAGAGAGTTTATTAAATAATCATGAAGTCATGAACTCGCAAGAATTAAGGGCTACTCATTTACAACTGTCTTGGATCAACTATAAATGTTGAACATGGCCTATTAGGTCCAGTCACTAACTGTACAAGCCCAAGATCATGATTGATTTGGCCCAAGTAAAAGAATGAAAATAAAACATTCATGGTTGAATGTTAACACCTGAATATATGTTTTTTCAAAACGAATTTTGATTCGCTCATGTTTTATTTTTGGTCTTCAAAGTAAACTAAAGATCATCATGTTAAAAGTAAATTTCATTCTTTAACTTACTATTTTATTCGAAAAACTGACACCGACATTAACATTTGTAGTCGAATCTACACTAATGTGACACTCCCATATAATTTAACTCTAGACTTTGACATTATGAGTGAAAATTTTGGTTTGGTTAATCTGCTTGGTCGAAAAGAACCCGTGACACAATCGCAGCTAACATTTAAACGTTAGAGTGTTGCAACTTTTGTAATTAGTTGTTTCAAGAAACTTGATTAACAAAATATGGTACATATAATTAATTTTGATAGATTTACTTGTGTGGTTTTGCAGGTTCAACACAGTTTTCTTCAAGGGATATTCTGATAGGCAATGGTGGTAAAGATAGATGAAGCAGCTGCTTCTTCATCACGTGAACTTGCCAATCGCCGTCTTTATAGAAAGGTAAACAAGCAGTCATATAATCTATTCGTAATGGTTCTAGTTTGTTATATGATTATTACCATAGTATAATTACTTCAGTCTACTAATTGATACAAGTCATATAACATTTCAATGTTTTTACTGAATTTCAATGTTTTACTTGAATCGACCAACTACCACTTGTTCCATTTCTAAGCTTTTATGGTTACCATACTTGACTTAACTAATTTAAATTGATCGAGTAGCATACTTTTGGAATACAAGAGATAAACACGCACATATATATCCATGAATTCTAAATGCAACATAGATTAGGAAATCACTCCAAGTTATTCGAACAACTATAAATCATTAGAGACTGTTAAGCAACTTTTATATAAAGACATTCTACCCAAACCTTGACTTAGATATGTTGAAGCCATCAGATTAACTAGATTCACACAAAACTACCATATAGAAATTGGGTTCAATACTTGTGAAACCCGCAGAGGTCTATTTCGGCTACTGGGGAAGCTCGATAAAACTTCAACAACTTCATAGCCAACTCCCAATTGATCTTTAGTCGCTTAGTATCGACACTACTCCCGTAACTACTACTTAAACAGATGGTATAGCAGGCTTTAATGAGAAACTTCTTTAACAAAGGGGACCGTGCAAGTATAAACTTTATCAAACATACTTCATTCTCCAAACCCCTGAAATCTGCAAACACCACGCTCTGAAGCTGCAGCTGCAGCTGGCCCTTTGTCTTGCAGTCTAATTCTAAAGAATGAAAAATAGCTGGAGGATAGTAGCCACTTCGACCCTGCAATATTAAATAGTAGTATTCAGATACACAACAATAAGATTTTAAGATAATTAACTTGATCATGCGTATGCATTCCACTCACTTTGATCTCAAGTGTCTGCAAATTTGGGGAGCCACAAATCATTTCAAAGATAGATGATACCAGAATATTATTGTAAAAGTCTATCCCGGATAAGTGAAGAGTCTTAAGGCATAGAAACGCGGCAGAGACTTCCTTCTTGACACCCTCTGCTGCCAACAACTAAAATAAGCCACTTGTTAAACCTCCAGTTTCTTGCCAAGATACTAGTCCTCACCCCTTCGTCAGTTGGCAAACGATTCAAAATATTAGTTATGACGCCTTCTGGCATGATGCTAATTAAATCTTGTGGTTCCATTATACTACAATGAGATCAAGACAATTATAATTCTGCGGAATAGTAAATTAATGAATTATAATGACATGACATTCAAAAATACCATATTTCTTAGTTACACACATAGGAGGTGTTTGGTGGTGTTTATTTGCTCTGCTTATCTTTTCATGATCTTTTGTATTATATACTTATCTGCTTATTCAGTTTCAGATACATTCTTATTTTTATAGTGTTTATTTAAGATGAAGTTTAAATTACAAGTTAGCAAATCCAAACACTATATATCTTGACACACTTACCCTTAAGCAACTTATAAGTGATTTATAAGCATAAACATATAGAAAAAAGCAATCCCAAACAGGCAAATACCCCTATAAACAAAAACAATTCCTTCAAATACATTTATTTAACAACAAATTCCCATATGGGCCAAACTAATTCTTAAGCTAATTATACTTGCTAAAGGATAAGTGAATTAAAATTCAAGTAACAAAGAGTGGATCAGGGTAACCTTTTACTAAGTCATTAACATATGTACTGAACAAAAAATCACCAGACAGATATATAAAAGCTCATTTGAAGTAACAAGGCTTCACCAGCTTGTGAAGTACACATAAATTAAATTGATACTGTGAAAGTGACCCTAACTACTTTGATTTACACAAGTTACTAACATATAAAATTAAACAAACAGTAATTATATGAACATTTCATATATTAAAATTGAAAGAAATCGTAACCTTAAAAGTTAAAACTGTCTTGTGTGAGTGACTGCAATTTAAGTTAAGTATCTATCAGTTTATTAATAAGAAGAAAGCATGGCAAGAAGTAGTATGTCTGTCTCTACACTCAAACTCCTTGAAATGAAAACCCATACAGGGAGTTTTGGGATCACTTTATCACGTAACTTTGCAGTACTAGCTAAGTTCATAGGCTACTCATTTAGAGTATATGTTGAGTTGGAATCCCATATAATTGGCTGATTTCTATTAAAGCATCATGTTCAGCAAAACTTGAAAAGGGTGTCCGTGCAACATTTCCTCCTTACACTTATCTTAGATCATGGGGTACTATGCTATGCCATTTCTCAGTTTTTAGTGTCAACTTGCATCCTCGCTTTTAACACACACACCAAAACACCCATTCACTCATAACATGCAATTTGAGCCCCACCGATCATTTTATTTTCTTTTACATTTTTTCAAACAAACTAGTACTCCGTAAAAAATACAACGGAGAAAAAAAAAAAGAAAAAAAAAATATAATCCAAACTTTTATTTAAAAAAATACAAAATATACAATTGGTGGGCTGGCTGTGTTTTACAAAACCAAAGAAAAAAAATACAAAAAACAGAAATCCATTTCACCTTCTTCTTTCATGGTAAAACACACACACTCAAAAACACAACACAAACACAAATCTATTTTGAAAAAAAAAAAAAAAAAAAAAAAAAAAAAAAAAAAATCCATTTTCTGAAAATCACACACGCCACTTAAGTGGCTTGGAAAGTGACGAGAGGTGGTTGGAGTATGGTGGCACGAGGGTGGTAGTGCCACTTTGGCTTCCACGTTGGAAATGGCGTGCATTTGAGTGATGATACCCCATGGTCTTATCACTAACATTACCCAAAAGCCCTTCCTTCGTCACTTAAGCCAAAAACCCATTTTTGAAACGCATCATTTTATTTTCTTTTTCATTTTCTCAAACCAACTAATTTTTTCATTTATTAAAATAAAAATACAAATTACAATACAATTTTTTTTTTAAAATGGCATGAAGAAAAAATAACATAAACAACTACATATGATGCCTATATTTTTTTCGGGTTTCTTCTTTTTGCATGTTAATGGTGAAGGCATCCTCATCTGATAACCCCACGGTGCTAGTGCCGAGAAACCTTATTTCTTCCAACCTCATTACTATTGTCGCGTCATTCGCTTTAGTCATTACTATAAATAACATTTATCAGGCTGTTACTGTAGCAAAGCTACAGTAAAAGCACTCACACTGAACAGTAGAATGTACAATAACTAACGGTCGTTAAGTATTTAACGACCGTTAAGTACTAACGACCGTTATATATATATATATATTTTTTTTAATTTTTTACAATTGGTCATTCGTCTTAGAGGTTCGTTGCAAATTTAGTCCTTATAACTAACGGTCTTAACGACCGGTAAGTACTAACGACCGTTAATTTTTTTTTTTTTTTTTTTTTTTTTACAATTGGTCATTGGTCTTAGAGGTCTGCAATTGGTCTTCCATCTTAGAGGTTCGTTGCAAATTTTGTCCTTATAACTAACAGTCGTTAACTGCAATAACTACTTCTTTGGCAAAACATCCCGCGGCAACGCGCGGGTGATCCACCTCGTCTCGTACATCTCTTGAACGGCCTCCCATTTGAATCTTATTTTAATTAGTAGAGTCTCCCCAAAATCTTGCGGGTTACCCCCGTGGTACCCGACGTGGTCTCCAATTTTATTTTTTTCACTGCACTTGGTTTGTCGGGGGACGTGGTCTTCGATAATCTCGGAATAGCTATGTTATTTCGTTGTCATCAACCGGATTAACGAGTTCGGCCGCATCCCACTTGAGGTGTTTTCTCAAGATTCCCCATGGCCCTTCTTGAGTAAACGTTTTTTTTCCTCTTCACGAAATGCAGTCCTACAACGGCTCAAAATCTACCTCGTTTTCCCCACTTCTACTCAAACATTTTAAATGTTTGTAGATAGAGATGAACTTTTTTTTAACGGCAATTTTATTAATGAAACTAGCAAGAAGCTAGAAAATTACAAAGACACAAAGTAAGGATTTTTTAACCAATCCACCAAACTAAACGAAACTTTACATCTATAACGACACCAAAAGAAAGAAGAAAGCACAACATCGTCAAAAATATTCGCCTTAGAAGGAGGAACCACATCGAAGACCTTCTTATTCCGAAAAGCCCAAATGAACCACCATAAACCATAGCACACCCCTTCTAATAATCTTTTGAGCTTAGAAAGAAGCCTTAAATTAAGAATCCAAGAAGCCCAATCATTAAACGAAGCAATCTTCATATAGCTCACATTCCACCAATTGCATATCCTCCGAAAAATGTTTTTAACAACATAATCAAAAAACAAATGTGTCAACGATTCCACCACCACTTCACATAAAGGACATAGAATAGATGGAATATCCATACCTCTACGAGAAATGTTCCAACGAGTCGGTAAACAATCTAATCTCACCTTCCAAGCGTGTATATTAACTTTGATAGGAACCTCCTTAATCCATCTAGTTTTCGAGGAAATAACCGGAAATCTTTTGTTGTCAATATATTGCCGCGTCAAGGCAACAGTGAAAACACCCGAGCCGTTTAGATCCCATATCCACCTATCCTCCGCTGTGCTTAGCAAGACACCATCCATGCTCTCCAACATAGCCCTCCACTGATCGGATTCGGCTCCACTCGAGGCAAGCGGCGAAAAGAAGAAGAGAAGATTCATGTGCAAAGTTAGAAGCTACAGAAATAGTTTTGTTTACCTTAAGCGCGTACAAACGAGGATAAGCTTCTTTCAAATACTTCTCCCCCCTCCAATGATCCTCCCAAAAAGACGTATTTGACCCGTTACCAATCTTTTTTTTTTTCATCATACTAACAAGATCAATCCCTTGCGAAGCTAATCTATCCATTTCCTTAATGATATTGCACCAAATAGAAGCATGACCAGCTTTACCTTCACTACCAATTCTACCTTCAACTCCATGAATTGCTTGTATAACCCTAGCCCATAACGATTCATTTTGATTGAAAAACCGCCAAACCCATTTAAACATTAAAGCTCTATTAAGCACAAATAAACTAGAGACACCAAGACCGCCTTTCTCTTTAGACGCCAATACCTTATTCCAACAAACCCAAGTCGACTTCTTACTATTTAAATCAATACCATTAAAAAAATGGCATCGTATGGATTCCATGCGTTGAAGAATTAACATAGGCACCTTGAAAATGGACATATGATAAATTGGCATAGAACCAAGCACCGCCTTAAAAAGTGTAAGCCTACCTCCAATGGACAAAGTTTTCATCTTCCATTTCGAGAGATGGTTCACCATTTTATTCATAACCTCATCCCATGATTTAATCCGAGACATACACCCCCAACTTTCGAACCTAAGAAAGAAAAAGGAGTTTTGAGAACACCACACCCTATATTCTTCGTAACCTCCTCAACCTTCTCAACCGAAACCGCAATTCCCATAAGTTTACTTTTACTAAGATTAATACTTAATCCCGAAGCATGTTGGAAACATTTTAACATATACATTAAAGTATCAATGTTCTGATTACTCCATTGACCCATGAAAATTGCATCATCCGCATAAAACATATGAGATAATTGCATGGAAGAATTTAACATGATTCCATTAAACATACCCGCGTCCTCCACTCTTTTAAAAGACAAATGAAGGCTTTTCATAACCAAGATGAATAAGAAAGGAGAGAGCGGATCACCTTGTTTTAATCCCTTGTAGAATTGAAATTCCTCCGTGGGACTACCATTTACTAATACCGAGCCACAAGATGATCGAAGACATTCTTGAATCCAACCGCACCATCTAGATCCAAAACCAAATCGACTTAAAACATCACCTAAGAAATCCCAACGAACGGAATCATGGGCTTTTTCAAAATCAATCTTAAAAATGAACGTTTGTTTTTTTTTTTTTTTTTCACTTTACACCATTGAAGAACCTCGTTAAGGATAAACGGACCATCAAGGATTGTCTATCCACCACAAAAGCCGATTGAACCTCACTAACTATATCTCCCAACACACCAATAAGACGATTAGCTAAAATTTTCGCAATAATTTTATATAAGCTTCCTATAAGACTAATCGGTCTAAAATCCTTTACCATTTTTACTTCCGGAATCTTCGGAATCAAAGCAATAAACGATGCGTTATATCCTTTAGGAAAAGTACCGGATGTAAAAAAATGTTTAACCGCCGCCACTACGTCCTTTTCAAGTAAAGACCAATACCTCCTAAAGAAACCAAAAGTGAATCCGTCCGGCCCCGGAGATTTATCTATCCCACAATCCCATACCGCCCTCTTAATCTCTTGATTCGAGACATCACTTTCCATATCAAGTTGTTGCAACACGGATAGTTGACGAGGAAAATTCATGTTTAATATAGGACGAATAGAAGATGGTTTCTGGAATCGATTTTTGAAGTGCAACTAGAACTCACTTTTAACCAAATTCGGATTAGCAATTACTTTTCAACGTTGCCCACTTCCCCGTCAACATATCATTGGTACGTTTGTGTAGAAAAGTTTTGTTAAACTCACTAAGACCCGGAACCAAAATGATAGCTCATCTTGGTCATTTCCGATTGGGTTATTCTCGGAAACAACAACATAATACTCGGCTAATAAAGTTCCTCTTGGGGCGTCCAATGAGCGTTTTATCATTGAGGATCCCTCGGTTGTTGTTGTTGTGGTGGTGATGGTGATTGTTTTTTTTGCTAGTATTTTTCTTTTTCTTCGTGTCTTTTCGGTTTCTTGGGTTTCTTGTGGTGCTTGTTCGAGTTGTGGTTGTGGTGGAAAAAAATTGTGGTGAATGTTCGTTGAAGATGTTAAAATTGTAGTTGAAGTAGTTGTTGTCTTTGAAGATAATATTGCTCGGGTGTGTATGTTGGCATAGTATATTGGCTATCAAACGGAGTAAATTAGGGTTGTGAAGATATTGAATTTTCGGATGAAGGTGTAGCGGGATTTGACAAAGATGATCAGTTTGGATGTTGCGACATCCCGAGAAGGTTATTGATAAAAGCATTATTTGGATGACTCAGTTTTATGTTACAGAAATAATGAAAGCGGAAATGGAAATGAAATTTAAAAGGGTTTATTTAATAAAGTGTATAGTTTTTTTCTTTTTATTTTAAAAGAAAAATGTAAGAAATTAATCGTTGAAGGTATCCAATGGTCAAAAATGGAACGTTCCTTTTCATTTGGCGCAAGTCAGTGACTTCACTCGCACGATGGCGCAAAGGGAGGGCGGTATGGCGGCACCGGCTTGGTACTGTGCCACGTTTGAATGACGCCGAGCTTTCGTGACTGCACCCGATGCTCTTATAACAAGTAAAGAAAATTAAATTTGGAGGGTTGTTTAGTTAATGAAGGTTTAACAAATGATGGGTTGTTGGAAGTTGGAACTAGGATATAATATATGTTTAGTCACTTGTTGTTGGAAGTTGGAACTAGGATATGATATATGCTTAGTCACTTTCTTTACTTAAACTTACGGATATTGAGTTTTAGGGGTATGTTTTTGTAGTATTCGGTTTCAATGAATGGATTGAAAGTAAAAGTAAGGGAGTGTTTGGTATTGCATGTTTCGTACTGTTGGAGTAGATTAAAAAAAATATATATAAAAAAAAATAAAAAAAGTTTGGTTCAAGCTTTTAGAATAAAATAGAGGATTCAACCCACAAAACCCAGACCACTCTAATTTAGTCGGTATGGACCAAAAGTTCTAACAGTGTATGCTTTTTAAATTTTCTCAACCACAAACTTGTGTACTTTTTTCTTTGACTATTGACTTATGTTTTTTATTATTATTATTATTATTATTATTATTATTATTATTATGTATACTATATTTTACATCTAATATAAATTTAATCAATCAAATATAATTATATATAATAATATATTTTATCTCTTTTACTTTTTTCTCAAACATTTTCCAAATCTTTTAAATCATTCCCAAATCCTAATACCATTTGTAAACCAAACGCACCCTAAATGTTTGTTTCTTGGTATTTTGAATTGGATTTGGGTTTGACACTGTGACAACTGATACCACATATATCTACTCGGTAGGTTTCTAGTTTTAGTGCGTAAACTAAGTAATTATTTTGTTCTAAAAACCGATATGTTTCTTCTTAAAACGATATTCTAAAATTTCAATGTATTACATAAACTAAGTAATTATTTTGTTTAATAATATTAATTTATTTCTTCTACCTCTTTTTCAAACAAATACCAATTTCGATTCTAATTATAATCCTATAGAGAAATGATTAGCATGCCTAAACTTGTGCTTAAAACTACATGTAAATCATATATTGGTGCTAAGCAGGGGCCTTACTGTTTCACAAACCAATCAAGTAAATCATTTATTGCAACTCAATGAGGATCAATGATGATGCACCTCAAAAAGTACCAAAGGAAAAACAACTTTCAACACAAGCTGAGATGGGTTCTTGGTTGGTCTGATAAGCTGACATGACCACATGATATGCAGCTTGACAGACAACCAAATAGCCAATTCAAGAAATTGGCAAAATTAACAGACAAATGCAAAATAAGCAAAAACTCAGAAGCAACAAAAATTAACCGAGAAAAAGATCTCATTATGCATCAAAATTTATAAGTACAGAATACAGCAGAAATCAGTACATGGTAGTACTAATGTAAAATCTATCTCACTCGGTTAGTCTAGCTGTAAGTTGCTCAACTTGCCACTTATGAAAATGTCACACCCAAAAAATTCTGATTCTAAAAGTAAATCCGCAAATTCCAAAAGGCAAACAGGGAGTTAACTAAATGTACAGATTAAAAGAAAAACATCGAGCAATTTACTAAATTTACCTAGACATAACTAGGTTTGTTAGGGGAGAAGCAGTTGGACGACAAATGAACTTGCAGCCCTCGTTATCCACACTCTTCCTTCTTTCCACTGCTACTAAGCTGTTATTATTGGAAGCATAACATCGCTTTTTCTTGGTTGACCAATTCCATGCCAAACGAGTGAGTAGATTCTCTTTGGATTGATGCTCAACCACTTCAAGTTCTCTTTTTTCTAGTAGATTGTCTTTACGCCCTGAGCTTAGGCTAGATATGTTCTCCTGGGATTGGATTGTCTCGGTAGCAGAAGCAACTGGACCAACAAGATCCGGTCTGCTTTTCATTTGTTTCCACTCGTTACCCAACCATTCTTCAGAATATCTCAAATCCTTGCACCCCATAATTGATTTTTGTTTTTCCCCTGAAAACAAAAAAAGACCAAAAAAACAAAGTTAGCTAACATAACAGATATCATAAAGACACATAATAATCATCCTTCACAAACCTGGAAAGTATACATGAATCTTATCATCAGATTCTTTATGAACAACAATCCCTTCACACCATCCATCACGCAACCATGCATCCACAATGCAACCAGCGTCAATTAATGATACAGCACTCTTGTTGGGCAATCGAGATGGTCTTATCTTCATCCTTCCAGAATGCCGGATACCTAGCTGATCATCATCAGCAACTCTTGTTGACAAAATCCATTCCTACAACAAATTAGAAACTTTAGGCAAATTGAACAAGCTGGATATCTAGAATAATGTGAAAATAATCAAAATTAATCATCACCTCAAGATTCACAGATTCATCCTCTGCGTCTTTGATATCTTGATACCTTACTTTGAGTTTATCCTTGTGTTTCTTAATAACCACACCTCTAAACCACATACCACTTATCCCACTATCTTGTGACAGCAATTCTATTTCAGAACCTTTTGTGTACTCATGCTTACATTCAGTAACAAAATCTTCTGCGACATTGCTGTTCTGCGCACTAGATTTGGGATAAAGAGGGCCACACAAACCAGAACTGTCTATGTGGTCCACAAATCTTCGCAGTCTCTTTCGGGGTCTGATCCCAATACCATCAGAAACCATGAAACTATGTATGTTTTGGTTCCAGTAACCTTTGACTTGAGTTATGTCAAAGGGCTTAACAACTTCATTATCAAACAGATTACGGCATACAAATGGATTCAGCATTGTTTGAACATCCATTTCGAGAAAATTGTCATAGTGTTGAGAACTGAGAACACTGGCTACTCCATCAATGCACTCGATGCTTAGTTCTTGTCGAGAAAGTGAAAAGAATATCTCTCGGCCATTATATTTTCGAGGTGAATCAAGACCAAGTTCATCAACTTTGTGTAACCATTGCACCACTGCCATTTTGTTTCCTTTGTAACCCTCATACAAATCATCCAAGTAAGCAACAAGTCGTTTGCCTTCTTCTGCCAATACATGTACAAAATCTTGAACCTAAACACAAGCAAAGAAATCCAAATCATTAGAGTACAGAACAACACTTTTAGATAGGTGCAGCAACCAGCTAATATTTAGAGTATCATATGAAGAAGTGCTTACCGATATTTTAATTCCACTACGGCTATAAGCTCCATAATGCTTCCTATATTTCCTGTCAGTCCTGGCAGGACCCACCCACAGAAATTCGGTAGTATGCTGGCTCGTCTTACGCAAATGAGCGTCCTGACAAAACAGTAACTCCATAAGGATACTAAAACAACTTTAAACCCTAGATAATGAAGCTTATACAGACATGAACATCAAAATGGAAGTAATACCTTAGTTTTTGCTTGTTTCAACCTCAAGGATGTATCTCCTGCTCGCAGAAGACATTTGCCAGGTTGGGGTCCCCGAGAAGAAGAGCCATCTAATACCATTTAAAAAAAACAAAGCAACGATAAATAAATGCAAGTGATATGTATGCAAAAGTTGTTAATCACATGCTACTAAAAGATCTAAATGGAGCCCACAACACTGAGATAAAGATGTAACTGCATAAACTTTACTTAGCCTCAATAGTTTGTAGGTCTAATTGGGTATCAGGTTATGAGCCAAAAGATTCCAATTAATTAGACCAAGAGAGAACATGTCTTGACCTAGTAACCAGGGATTAGAAATTCCGAGGATCTCAACCTGCTCTTGGAATCTGATTGCATGTTTCCTGCAGCCCAGATCATCGTCAGTTTTCCATTGGAAAAGAAACATCATTGACGCACTGACTCGCTAGAGCTGAATATGCAGAGAACAAACATCACATAGACTGAAGTGAAATAAAGGGGATTAACAATGACATAGGGAAGGTGGAAAAAACGTGTCTATCTAGCTTATTAACTTCATAATTAGAACATATAGTAAAATATTATTATTAGCAAAAAACTAGATAAGAGATGCAAAATTGATGATGCACAAGCACAACTAGGGTTGGAAACAAGCCGAGCCACTCGTGAAAAGCTCGGGATCGGATCGGATCGGTAAAAAGCTCGAACAAGCCGAACCTAAATGAGCTCGAGCCCGAGTTCGAGCCTAAGTTTGGGTTCATTTAATAATCGAGCTCGAGCCCGAGCTTTATATATCAAGATTGATTAGGCACGCGAGCCTAAACAGGCCCTAAAAATGTATACATATATATATATCGTCTATACATATTACCATGTATAAATGAGCTTAAAAAAATAAACGAGCTCGAGCCTAGTGTGATTAACGAGCCTTTGAGCCGAGCTCAAGCTCAAAATATGAGGCTCGTAATGAGCTTGAGCCCAATCTCAAGCTTTAAATTTATAAACAAGCCGAGCTCGAGCTCTCACAGGCTTGCGCTCGGCTCGGGTCATTTCCACCCCTATGCACAACCCTTGTAACAGAGGACCTTGAGGATATGAATCACATCATACAATTTTTAGCTAAACCCATACACCAAAAGAAGGTAAAAGGGCAAGTTGAAAAGCATTAGGCCTTTTAAAAGACATTTTCCTGAAACGCTAATCCAAAACAAAAGACGTGGAACCCATTTGGTAGTAGGGAAAGCACGCAGGGTCCTATCTAATCAATAACATAACCTATAGTATAACCAACTCCTCATCTGTGATCCATACTCATGACTTCATGAGTCATGAAGATAGTAT
Organism: Artemisia argyi; assembly: GCA_030686995.1. Taxonomy (NCBI): domain Eukaryota; kingdom Viridiplantae; phylum Streptophyta; class Magnoliopsida; order Asterales; family Asteraceae; genus Artemisia; species Artemisia argyi. Next base: position 36,583,745 of record CM060682.1, on the reverse strand, counting down.
GACCCTCGTGAAAACTAAGGGAACTTACGAAAAGGCCTAAATGCCAAATCCATCAACCTACTCAAATAACACAGAATGTCATATTCCATGCCATGAATTGCAAACGTATCAAAAAGAACACTAACCACTAAAAAAGTTTTCAACTTTATAAAGCTTTCTATACATTTCACCTTATAAAAACATGAAGTTTAGTAATTTCTTTGCCACAAGAAAAGCTATTCTCAATATGCACGTTTTTGCTTCATCGCATCTACAGGTACATCTATAACCAAGTTAAATGCCAGATTAACAAAAACCACAAAACACGGGTTCAGTTACTAAGAACACAAATCCTAAGCCACCATATTCCATAAATAAAGCTTAAAAGTTCAACTAAACAATAAATTAAAAAATACCATAAACTACGACACCAAACCCAACAAATATCAACTTAAAACATATAAAAATCTCATCTTTATCACAGTTAACAAACTGTTTAAACATTCTAGTTTATGGTTTTACTGATCATCATTAAAAGGATTCATATTTAGCACAAAAAAACATAAGCAAAACACAAAAAACACAAAATTTATACCTTTCAGTTAAAGGGTTTTATCAAAATCTAAGAAAACATTTAACAAAGATAAAAATCCACCTAAAAATATACATCCTAAAAAAAAAAAAAAACACACACACACACACACACAAACAAACAAAAACCCTTCATTTTTATATTTTACTACTGAAAGAACATAAATTTGATGCAAAAAAATAAATAAATAAAATAAATCCAAAACTTTAAACATTTTAATTCAAGGGCTTTATTAACAAACAAGATTTTAACAAAGGATAAAAAAATTCAATTAGAAAAGATACATAAAAACATTAAAAAATAATAATTTTCACCCTTAAATAACAGAAAATTAATTATTTTATATAAAATTTAATTAAAAAAGATACATAAAACATTAAAAAAAAAATCATTTTCACCCCTGAAATAACACAAAAGTAATTATTTGATATAAAATTTAATTAAAAAAAGATACATAAAAACATTTAAAAAAAATTCACCCCTGAAATAACACAAAATTAATTATTTTATACAAAATTTAATTAAAAAAAACATAAAAACATTAAACAAAATATTTTCACATCTAAAATAACAGAAAATTAACAATTTTATATAAAATTCAATTAAAAACGATACATAAAAACATTAAACAAAATCTTTTTGACCCCTAAAATAAAACAAAATAAATTAATTTATATAAAAATAATAATTACCTTTAAGAAGTGAATTAAGCCAATGAATAACATCAGCCCTTGATTTAAATCTGAAACCATCATCATTAACCAGACATCGATACCGGTACGACGTCGTATGGGCTAATTTCATTTCTTTACCAATAACAACCAAATCAGAGCTCTTATCAATTCTTTTCAAATAATACCTCACTTCTTTACGCCCGTTAGCGTTTGTGGAGAAGATTTCTTCCCATTTTATAAATGGTTTTCCGGTCGCCGGAGGTCCGGTCATGTTTAATTTGGGGGTTTTGAGAGAGGGGGGCATGTTAGGGTTTGGGTTTGGGTGTTTTTTGAATTTAAATTGTTTATGAGTCTTGGGAGGTAAAGATCACAGGAGTATTTGTGAGTTTACATTATTAAAATATAAAATATAAAGGTGATATTGGGGTTGCGATGGCGGGTACCATAAAATAAAATTTTCCAGTATATCAAAGAATTTCGTTTAGCTCGTGTCTGTTCGGGCTAGAACCCGTTTGACTTGTACGATCGAGCCCATTTGGCCCGTTACCCGTTCGGGCTTGAATATTTGTATAATTTGCTTTATTATTTGTATTAGTGAAATTTAATGCAGGAATTGTGTTTAAGTTGATTGTACAATATGTTTGATAGTTTGTACTGTATTTTTTATGTAAAGAGCATTTTAATAACTGTATTAATTGTATTTATTGCAGTTAATTAATTGTATTTAATGTACGTAATGATTTATTTATTATATTTAATGTTACTATTTCTATTTTAATTAGTTGTACTTTGAGCTTAAGAACTTGTAAATGTTAGAAAATATGTTTTAGTTACTTGTACTTTTAGCTTTATAACTTGGATTGCTTAATTTTAAGAGTTTCTATATTAAGTAGGTCTTCCTCTATTATAAGATAGTAAGGGTGTGTTTCTTTTTTCCTTTAGCGAAAAGATTGGATCCACAAACCAATTTGATATTATTTCTTTTCTAAGTGGGAGACATTATTTTTCTAATTGACCTATATCTTTAAGGCATAAATTTTATGCCTTCCCTATTAAGGGGGTGTTTCTTTTTTTGTAAGCTAAGAGAGTGTGTAGGGTCAACATTTATATGAGTCACTCATTGAGGAAAGTATTATAATTCATGCATTTGTGGATATATACCAACTAAGAGAAATAGTGTGTCCCACTTAAAAAAGAAATACTCCCTAAATGGGTATGTGGACCCATTCTCTTATTAGATAACAAAAAGAAGAAACACCCCTTAAATGACTTATATAAACGTAGGACCCACATGGTCCCTTAGCTAAATATTAGTTACAACATTTTATAGATTTGTTTAAAAAAAAAATTAACTTAAAAAATATAATATAATTTAATATAAGAAAAAAGCGTCTAGAACTACTGGCTATCTAATAGATTTTATTTTTAAAACACGTCTAAAAAAAATACATGTAATAATACATACTGTATTATACAAACTAATAAAACACACAAAAGTTTATACAATTTATATGCAAACAAGTTGAGGTACATATGGTTTTAAAAACCGAACTGGACCAACGGGTTCAACCGGTTTAACCGAGAACCAGAGTCGCCACCGGTTCGGCTAGCCAATAAAAGCCATCCGAAAAAGAACTTGAGAGGACCGTCAAAACCGGTAAAAACATGTGACTTCGCCGGACCAGGATCGTTTTCTTCTTTTTTTCTCAGGTTAATCAGCTAGTCATTGTTATTTTGATGATGTATGGACTTTAATTACAAGTTACATAACGCCGCAACCCCACGAGTACCCACAGCCAACAACAAACCTTATGTATCACGACTTTTGCATAATTACATATCTTAGAGAACACAGTACCTTTTGTTGTTTGTGTTGGTGCCATCTGACTAGCCTACTTTATGGCGTCAGAAGGATATCGTGGATGGCTCCATGGCTTCTCACCCCGTAGTAACCAACTGATGAAGCGAAAAGTGTACCGTTTTTGGGGGGTCATTTAAGGCCAAAGTCGAGATTATTTGATCAAATATTGCCCTAAATCGTTCCTTTTGTCATTTTAGGTACTTTTGAGAGGAATTTTACAAAAGGAAGCATTTTGGACGTTTTTGGAGCGAAAAAGTGAAGAAAACGACAAAGTCTCAAAATCATGCTGGAAATTATATGTAACACCCCCAATTCATGGATGCAGCAGAATTCGAACTGGGTGTTACTTGACGGCACAATAGTCACAATAATAGAAAACGAACTCCAATTGAGTCATTTTAAAAGATTTATCATTCAAATTGTATAAATATCAGAGATTTACAAAATGAGGTCCCAAATGGTTCCATGTTTACAATGTATAATAAATGAGTTTTTGAATGATAATAAAATTTATAGCCCTCTTGAGTATCCGTGCCCTTCCGTGCCATCCTTGATCGTCATGAACCTGAAATACATGCTTGAGAGGTCAACACAAAGGTTGAGTGATATTCATAGAGTTTGTTTAATGTTTGAACACAATGTGTTGGTAGTAAATCGTTGAACACAATAATCGTAGTGTTTGTAGTTAAATCGTTTGAACACAATATGTTGGTAGTAAATCGTTGAACACAATAATCGTAGTGTTTGTAGTTAAATCGTTTGAACACAATATGTTGGTAGTAAATCGTTGAACACAATAATCGTAGTGTTTGTAGTTAAATCGTTTGAACACAATAATCGTAGTGTGAGCTATAAACTCACACCAATGTTTGGAAACAAAACAGGTAGGCTACGTTATTATACGCCCATGAAATGTATTATACACTAAGCTTATGACACCAAAACGTTAACGTGTACCAATATCGATCGGCAGATTTATCCCGGTAGGTACTTTGCCGTCATACCTAATGTCTCAAATATTAATGCATTTGTTTGAACTTAGTCAAAACAAATGGGATTCGTCAATCCCAATAGGCCTATTCACAATATTCGCGCTCACTTGCAAGTAACCCTCGCAAGTGATTAAATGGTTCATAATAAGGGATCTTGGTTTGGCAAGTATGTTACTTAGTGATAATAAAACATAGTCGAATAGCATACAATAGAAAGCATTGTGTTCGAGTAGAAAAAATAATAGCATGTATTCCCCCCAAGGGTTTGTAAAACATTGAAGTAATGTAAAGTGGGGCTATGAACTCACCTTAAGTAAGATAGCAAGTAATGAATGTAACGGTTGAATCATGAAGGTTTCTACGAGCAACCTATAATCGAATGTTGCGACTTAGGATCGGAGTAAAGAATATGAAGTAGTGCCTATATATATATATCTTGCATTTAGTCCATGATGTGGTATGATGTATAATGTAAGTCTTTGAAAGAAATGATTCATGAAACATGTATGTTTATATATCGTTTACTACCGTTCGGGCCGACATAATTCAGAAGTCATGTTAGTAAGCATTCGAGGAGCCAGGACACTTTAATTCGTAAATCCACAACTCAACTCGACGGCTTACATAATGAACTCCTCACATGAGGCTCCCTACTATTGTAGTAGTTGATGAAATATATAGATATAAGTTTTGATCCGAAAAGTTACATGTCCGATATTTGAATAAACTTAGGAAAGTTTATTAGTACATGAAGATTGTTATTAGGGGTAGTTTCATAAGTCTTGTATGACCATTTTCTCTTTGTAATATCTCATGGTTCCTTTTTAAGTGAAGTAGATCCAAATTGCTTGTTCAATATATCGCCAATTCCTTGTTTCATGTTTACGCCTATGTAAGTTTACTTGGTCATTTCGTCATGGCCTAGCCATGACCTTTGGTCCTTGTTCCAAGGTCATGAGACTCAACCTTGGCTCTAGCCATGGTTGTGGTCTTGATTATAGGTCATAAGACCTCTTGTTCCTTTTAAAGTATAACCATAATATAGTGACTTTGGTCTAAAAATGGGCTGTTAAGATTTTGAAGAAAATTATCACTCGGAAAGCGTTTTCAGGCCTCGAGCTTCTTTGTTCCTGAACGAAAACGTCGTTCCGGACAACTTTCGTGTTTTAACTTTTTGATGAATCGGACCAGAAGTGGGACTTTCAAAACCCAAATTTGATCAGAATGGTATTTGGCAGTTTGCCGCAAAGTTTTGGTAACTTCAAATGGGCGTAACTTTTGACTCGTATACTCGTTTTAGGTGGTTCAAATTGCTATGGTTTCCTTGTTAAGTCCTCTACTGTAATATGTAATGATCCAACATCATATTTTTACCATTTTGATCAGGTCTTACCAAGAAAGTCACTAGTTTACTTGTTTTAGTAACTTGTTGTAACAATCAATAACAATAACTTGTTTTGCTCACTTTTATACATCATGGACATAACTACAAGACATAATATAGCAAGAATAACATGTAAATAACATGAACATGATTATTTAACAAGAAGCATGTTAGGGTTTGGCTTACAACTTTTGGCTTTCAAAAATGAAAGGAAGTTAACATGTAAGGAAAAGGACTTTGATAGACTTGCTTCAATCCACTTCACTTCATGCAATCTTTCTACCCTTGTAATCTTGAAAGATAGATGATGAAGGTTGAGGTGAATTGAGTGGATTCAAACTCAAGAGAAATCACCAAGTATATGAGGTTATGGAAGTGTTTTGATTATCTAAAAGAAACTAGGGTTTCAACCTTGAACTTGCACTTGAATCTTGCATGAAACTTGGAAGAGAATGAACAAATGAGATGGGTTTGGTGTGTGGTTATGGTGGATGGCCAAGGAGAGGGAGGGGGGGTATTTATATGGCTTGAAGGAGGTTAGAAATGTTGACTTGTCAACCCTTGGATGCCAAGGTTAACACATGGATGAAATCTAAGGGTTCAATGCATAAGATTGAGCCACATAGTGTGAATCCCCCCTCCTAGAGGCGGTTTGGAGTGGATAGGAAGAGATGAGTTGGTCTTGGATGATATTATCCAAGTATTGGATGAGTTTTGACTCCGGGAAATGCCAATCGTAAATGATTAAGCCTCAAAACGTAAAACCGGGTGTCGTAAAATTATGGAACTTGAAAGTATTGATAAACATATCCATATGTTCCATAATAAAATATAAAATGAGTGGTAGGTTCCATTTGGGTGGTAAAACCCTGCTAAAAACTGGAAACACGGGTCTAAAACGCGTAATACGTAAAACGTACGAATATTGCGTAAAATTGAGAAAAGTAAAATGTTACTTTTCTAATGTGATAAAAATGATTTAAAATGACTTATAATGTCTAGACTGGGCTCAGTCTAGTGTCGGTTGGTATTAAATGTCTTTTAGACATCAAACCGTAAGCCTAAAAATCACGAAATGACTTATAACATCAAGGGATGATTTTTGGTCAATGGAGGAGGGAAAAAATATGTTGACTTTTTCTAATAAGTTGAAAACTCAAATCGTCTTAGAAACGCGTTTTGTGGTCTAACGGTTAATCGCCCATACGGTTAAGCGTGCTCATGCGAGAGTAGTACAGGCTTGGGTGACCTGCTGGGAAAAGTAATTAACCTGAAAATGCGAATTGTTACAGTCTCTACCCCTTACGGGGAACTTCGTCCCGAAGTTCTTTGTGTGTCATATGTTGGAGTGGTGTCGATAAAGATGTGTGGTTACTTATGAGGACCAAAGTCTGGAATTACTAGTGATGTAGTTTGATTTGTCTCAGAATATGGTGTGTCAATAGAGATTGATAACATAGTTGAATATCAATAGAGATTCATATAATAGTCGAATATCAAAGGAAATTGATATAGCAATCGAATATTAATAGGAATTGATATAGTAGTTGAATATCAAATAGAACTCGATATAATTGTCAAGTATCAATAGCAATAGTAGTTGAACCACAATTGCAATTGACATAGACATCGAATAATGGAATAAATGTTGAACAACAATAGCAATTTACATAGGAATCCAATAAATGGAAATTGATATAGTAGTGGAATATCAATGGAAATTGGGATAGTAGTTGCAATCATAGCATAGTAGGTAATCTGTTGTTGTACCTAGTGTTTATTGACTTTATACATATGTTATTTCGGATACAAACAAGCCCACTTGTTTATAATTCTTTATTTACATAGAGAGGCATCCCAAACAATGTAAATACGGAATTATAAACTTATGGTTCGGCGATTTACAATTTCTTTATTTAAATGAAAAGGCATCCCAATCCATTCAAATAATTACAAATCATCCTACTTAAGAATTCCCAACACAACATTCACAATTAGCCGGTGAGTTACAAGGTAGTGTATTACGAGATGACACTGGTGTAGCAAAAGTACAAGATGAATATTCAATCTTGTAAAGCTGATAAGGGTGCTTGTGGTGTAACTAAGGATGATTTGAGCTTTAAAAGTGCATCAAGATCTGTTAATGAGCTTGTGTTTGTAACGGTTGTGAAGATAATGATGTGATATGTTGATGAACAAAAGTGTGTAGTGTATGCTTACCATTAATATTGGTAGAGATGTCAAGTTTGCTTTAAAATTTTAAGAAATTTTAAAGGTTTATGACGGAATGGTATCCTTAGGACCTAAACAGGATAGTACTTCTACAGGATGAAGAGAAGAATTGATAACTATCCCAAGTTAGTAGTTCGGATTATCTCATAAATGAAAAATTTCAAGAATGAATTTAGATCATACAAATAAGGTGTTAAGATTTCGCTGAGTGGTAAGGCACTATCGTGTCTCTAGATTGTTTTAAAGTATTCTGGTGGTTTATTGAGTTCATGTAGGAAATTAACCTGAACATAACCCTAGTACAACTATTCTCAGTATTTGAAAATTCTAAGTCGAATATAGTTAGTCAGACTATATTCCACTGTCCCTAGGTTAAATATAGGTGACTAGTCTATATTTAGCCAAGGTTCGATAAAATTTTCAAATACCTAAACTAGATATACTTTTGATATGTCCGTTGCTTTCGGGAAACTGTCCACTAAACAAAGGCGATGTCAAACCCTTAAGTTGCAAGTCCCGTCCATACAAGACTTGTAACGTATGTTTTCATATTCCATTGCATAGAAGGTAGTAAGGGTAGATACGTATGGAAAGGAAGTTTTAAGTAGTTCTAAAATAGAACATACTTGGCCAGGATCACGAACTTTTAATAATGAAGGTTTCATAAGAAAACTTTGATGAATGTAGAGAAAGTTCAGCTTTTGTCGATGATGGATTAGTTTGTCCTTTAGAAATCTCATATTTCTTGTTTTGAAATCGATAGATTGTGACGGGTTTTTGATATCATAAGAAATGATATTGATGATGTGATGGAATAATTCTAGAGACCATTTGCACAAAACACAATGTCTCGGAAGTAGGTTAGACCATTGTGCAATTCACAATGTCTGGGAAGTAGGTTAGGTCATTGTGTGACTCAAAACATTTGAGAAATGATTAAGACCATTGTATCATACAATGTCTTGGAAAATGAATGAGACCATTGTATCTCACAATGTCTTAGAAAATGAATGAGGCCATTGTATCTCACAATGTCTTGAAAAATGAATGAGACCATTGTATCTCACAATGTCTTGGAAAATGAATGAGACCATTGTATCTCACAATGTCTTGAAAAGTGAATGAGACCATTGTATCTCACAATGTCTTGAAAAATGAATGAGACCATTGTATCTCACAATGTCTTGGAAAATGAATGAGACCATTGTATCTCACAATGTCTTGGAAAATAGGAAAGACCATTGCAATCAGTTACAATGTCTTGGACATATAATGTTGGAGTAGGAACATGATTGGGAGAGTGTGGCTGTGCCGAAATGCCTTAGAATAGGCATACACAGATATGTTTAGTCCATTGTTTAGATAAATGATTGAAAATAAACCGAGTTTATATATCAATATACTAATATGTTCATGTAGCATAAAATGCCTAGTGTGTATATATCAATATACTTATATGTGTTCATGTAGCATAAAATGCTTAGTGTGTATATATCAATATACTTATATGTGTTCATGTAGCATAAAATGCTTAGTGTGTATATATCAATATACTTATATGTATTCATGTAGCATAAAATGCTTAGTGTGTATATATCAATATACTTATATGTGTTCATGTAGCATAAAATGCTTACGGGGAAATGCTCAATTATGTTTAGGGTACATATATTAATATGCAATTATGTTTGTGTAGTATAAAATATCTATGGGGAAATGCTCAAAAGGGGTATATATATGAATATACTAATATGTTTGTGTAGCATAACATGCTTACTAAGTCCATAATCGTCTGGAGGATGGAAGACACGGAGAGCGGAAGGCTATAAAAATGGTTTTGCTTGTAGTTGTTGTTATAGTTTAGGTCTCAATTAGACCCGTTTCTCTATAACTATGGCTCTGGTACCAATCTGTAACACCCCCAATTCATGGGTGCAGCAGAATTCGAACTGGGTGTTACTTGACGGCACAATAGTCACAATAATAGAAAACGAACTCCAATTGAGTCATTTTAAAAGATTTATCATTCAAATTGTATAAATATCAGAGATTTACAAAATGAGGTCCCAAATGGTTCCATGTTTACAATGTATAATAAATGAGTTTTTGAATGATAATAAAATTTATAGCCCTCTTGAGTATCCGTGCCCTTCCGTGCCATCCTTGATCGTCATGAACCTGAAATACATGCTTGAGAGGTCAACACAAAGGTTGAGTGATATTCATAGAGTTTGTTTAATGTTTGAACACAATGTGTTGGTAGTAAATCGTTGAACACAATAATCGTTGTGTTTGTAGTTAAATCGTTTGAACACAATATGTTGGTAGTAAATCGTTGAACACAATAATCGTAGTGTTTGTAGTTAAATCGTTTAAACACAATATGTTGGTAGTAAATCGTTGAACACAATAATCGTAGTGTTTGTAGTTAAATCGTTTGAACACAATAATCGTAGTGTGAGCTATAAACTCACACCAATGTTTGGAAACAAAACAGGTAGGCTACGTTATTATACGCCCATGAAATGTATTATACACTAAGCTTATGACACCAAAACGTTAACGTGTACCAATATCGATCGGCAGATTTATCCCGGTAGGTACTTTGCCGTCATACCTAATGTCTCAAATATTAATGCATTTGTTTGAACTTAGTCAAAACAAATGGGATTCGTCAATCCCAATAGGCCTATTCACAATATTCGCGCTCACTTGCAAGTAACCCTCGCAAGTGATTAAATGGTTCATAATAAGGGATCTTGGTTTGGCAAGTATGTTACTTAGTGATAATAAAACATAGTCGAATAGCATACAATAGAAAGCATTGTGTTCGAGTAGAAAAAATAATAGCATGTATTCCCCCCAAGGGTTTGTAAAACATTGAAGTAATGTAAAGTGGGGTTATGAACTCACCTTAAGTAAGATAGCAAGTAATGAATGTAACGGTTGAATCATGAAGGTTTCTACGAGCAACCTATAATCGAATGTTGCGACTTAGGATCGGAGTAAAGAATATGAAGTAGTGCCTATATATATATCTTGCATTTAGTCCATGATGTGGTATGATGTATAATGTAAGTCTTTGAAAGAAATGATTCATGAAACATGTATGTTTATATATCGTTTACTACCGTTCGGGCCGACATAATTCAGAAGTCATGTTAGTAAGCGTTCGAGGAGCCAGGACACTTTAATTCGTAAATCCACAACTCAACTCGACGGCTTACATAATGAACTCCTCACATGAGGCTCCCTACTATTGTAGTAGTTGATGAAATATATAGATATAAGTTTTGATCCGAAAAGTTACATGTCCGATATTTGAATAAACTTAGGAAAGTTTATTAGTACATGAAGATTGTTATTAGGGGTAGTTTCATAAGTCTTGTATGACCATTTTCTCTTTGTAATATCTCATGGTTCCTTTTTAAGTGAAGTAGATCCAAATTGCTTGTTCAATATATCGCCAATTCCTTGTTTCATGTTTACGCCTATGTAAGTTTACTTGGTCATTTCGTCATGGCCTAGCCATGACCTTTGGTCCTTGTTCCAAGGTCATGAGACTCAACCTTGGCTCTAGCCATGGTTGTGGTCTTGATTATAGGTCATAAGACCGCTTGTTCCTTTTAAAGTATAACCATAATATAGTGACTTTGGTCTAAAACTGGGCTGTTAAGATTTTGAAGAAAATTATCACTCGGAAAGCGTTTTCAGGGCTCGAGCTTCTTTGTTCCTGAACGAAAACGTCGTTCCGGACAACTTTCGTGTTTTAACTTTTTGATGAATCGGATCAGAAGTGGGACTTTCAAAACCCAAATTTGATCAGAATGGTATTTGGCAGTTTGCCGCAAAGTTTTGGTAACTTCAAATGGGCGTAACTTTTGACTCGTATACTCGTTTTAGGTGGTTCAAATTGCTATGGTTTCCTTGTTAAGTCCTCTACTGTAATCTGTAATGATCCAACATCATATTTTTACCATTTTGATCAGGTCTTACCAAGAAAGTCATTAGTTTACTTGTTTTAGTAACTTGTTGTAACAATCAATAACAATAACTTGTTTTGCTCACTTTTATACATCATGGACATAACTACAAGACATAATATAGCAAGAATAACATGTAAATAACATGAACATGATTATTTAACAAGAAGCATGTTAGGGTTTGGCTTACAACTTTTGGCTTTCAAAAATGAAAGGAAGTTAACATGTAAGGAAAAGGACTTTGATAGACTTGCTTCAACCCACTTCACTTCATGCAATCTTTCTACCCTTGTAATCTTGAAAGATAGATGATGAAGGTTGAGGTGAATTGAGTGGATTCAAACTCAAGAGAAATCACCAAGTATATGAGGTTATGGAAGTGTTTTGATTATCTAAAAGAAACTAGGGTTTCAACCTTGAACTTGCACTTGAATCTTGCATGAAACTTGGAAGAGAATGAACAAATGAGATGGGTTTGGTGTGTGGTTATGGTGGACGGCCAAGGAGAGGGAGGGGGTATTTATATGGCTTGGAGGAGGTTAGAAATGTTGACTTGTCAACCCTTGGAGGCCAAGGTTAACACATGGATGAAATCTAAGGGTTCAATGCATAAGATTGAGCCACATAGTGTGAATCCCCCCTCCTAGAGGCGGTTTGGAGTGGATAGGAAGAGATGAGTTGGTCTTGGATGATATTATCCAAGTATTGGATGAGTTTTGACTCCGGGAAATGCCAATCGTAAATGATTAAGCCTCAAAACGTAAAACCGGGTGTCGTAAAATTATGGAACTTGAAAGTATTGATAAACATATCCATATGTTCCATAATAAAATATAAAATGAGTGGTAGGTTCCATTTGGGTGGTAAAACCCTGCTAAAAACTAGAAACACGGGTCTAAAACGCGTAATACGTAAAACGTACGAATATTGCGTAAAATTGAGAAAAGTAAAATGTTACTTTTCTAATGTGATAAAAATGATTTAAAATGACTTATAATGTCTAGACTGGGCTCAGTCTAGTGTCGGTTGGTATTAAATGTCTTTTAGACATCAAACCGTAAGCCTAAAAATCACGAAATGACTTATAACATCAAGGGATGATTTTTGGTCGATGGAGGAGGGAAAAAATATGTTGACTTTTTCTAATAAGTTGAAAACTCAAATCGTCTTAGAAATGCGTTTTGTGGTCTAACGGTTAATCGCCCATACGGTTAAGCGTGCTCATGCGAGAGTAGTACAGGCTTGGGTGACCTGCTGGGAAAAGTAATTAACCTGAAAATGCGAATTGTTACATTATACTTGACGGCGTCACATCTTGCTAGTGACGGCGTCATGACTTGACAAAGGGGTGGATAAATCAAATACACGTGACGCGCCAGAATGTTTTGTGAAGGGATCGTGACGGCGTCACGTATTAAATTGTCAAGGCCATCATGAGTAATTGCAAAGAGTGACGGCCCAGAGTCCATAAAGAGTGACGACGTCAGAAGTGGATCTAGGCAATATAAGTTTATTTTGGCGGCGAGTTGACGGCGTCACACATTACTCTTGACGCCGTCAGGATACAAAATCTATATATAGTTTTCTAGTTTTCATTCATTGTGTGCAAATTTGAAAGGAGTAAACCCTAGACGAATTTTACAGTTTTTTTAAGGGTTTCAACCCTTTGTTTCTTCCATGCTTAATTGAAGATAAGTCTTTTATCAAATCATTCAATATGTCTATGTGTTGTTTGATTATATCTTACGCTTGTCTTCTCTTTAACATGCTAGGCTAGGTTTTCTTTGTGTTTGCTTAGATGTAATGTAACTTAGATATTGATTATGGGTTGGTTGGTTGTTTGTTTATAATTGTTGTGGATGAATGAATTCGATGTTAGGTTTAAGAAAACTGGTAGACTTCCAATTGGTAACTTGCTTGAACGTCTTAAGAAACATGATCGGAGGTGTACTGCGATATATTGGTTGTATTTAATGCGTAGGTAACTAGTAATGAGGCCATGTTAGGAGCTAGTAGTCGGCTCGACATAGGAAGAGGTAGAAGCTTATAGAGTTAGGGAAGATCGTACACGGCCTTACGAATGTTATTAAGGAATATAACCCGTCATCCATGCAATTGTAACAAACTAATTAACCTGTAAAAGATAGCTATAGAGTAGTGAAATCTAAGTAAACACATTTTCTCTCATTATTGTTTACACCACAATTAGTTTAAGTTTAGTTTATTTTATTTTGATTGCATCTATAGTTATTTTGGTTAGTTGATTAGCAACTAATTCCGCCCACTCCTTCCAAAACCGAGATTTTACTTGCTTTCCTTTAAAACATAAAAATACAAAAAGAATCATCCCTCTCCTCTAGACCTAGTTTTAGTGATTTTTAACCCTAGCGAACACTATTCTTTGAGTTGAACGATCAATCATCCGGGTACTTGTCACTATACTATACTACAACGAATAGGTACACTGCCTGGTGAGGATTGCAAGCTTCTCAAGATCCCTTGAGAGGTAAAACCTTTTGCGATGGCGCAATTCCACGCATCACCAACCCACATGGTGAGGTATTTTTTTTCTCTTTTGTGAACGTTGGTTAATCCAGAAAAAAATGAACGTTTGGTCCAATAATATATCCGTTTTTCTCATCAAAATACCCATTTTTTTCTAATTGTTACCTTTTAAAAATCTTATATGTACCCAATTACTTTTATTTTTTACACACACTTCTACATACACATCTCAACAATATTTCTATTTTACTTTCAAAAAAAACGTTTTGGATCCCAACAACTATGATCATTAAATTATTTACTTTCAAGACGATGCGGAACAGTACTGTAACACCCCGTAATTTTTCAAAACCTATTTGCTAGCCAAAATATTTTATTATTCGTTACCTAAGAACTTAAACTTTTCTTGCGTTTAAATTGGGCTTAAGAAACGTGAAATGTGCTGAGAAACGAGAATTTTATCCTTTAATAGAACCGGCACAACCTAGAAACTCGAACGAATCATATTTACCAAATAAATTGACTTCAAACTTTTTTTTTCAAGTTTATACTTATTGGAAAAATTATTTCGTGGACAATGACGCAAGTTTCGTAATTTTTCAAGTCCGTTTGATATGTCGAATGAGTCCCGAACCGTTTTGACGGAAAGTTTAGCTAAATAACCCTTTTATTCCCTCCTTTATAGTTTTAATAATAACCCTTAACTTTATTTTTTCCAAGATTAGTCCTTCTCAAAAATATAAAAACCCCGAAAATTCATTTTAACTCATTTTACACACACACTAACGCTGCGTTCTCGAGTTTTTCTAGGTGGGAATAGAAATGATGTGAAAAGAAGAGAAAAGAAATGAAAAGGAAAGGAAAGAAAGTTGATTTTATATTTCGTGTTCTTGAGTTGAAATGAAAGGAAAGGAAATGAAATAATGTTGTGTTCTCGAGTTGGGAAGAAAAGAAAGAAAAAGAGACATAATTACATTTATGCACTTTTAGATATGTTCATTTTATCATAAGAGTCGAATATGAGTAAATATTGAAAGTTATATTGGTCATTATATACTAAATAGTGCGAGTGTAAAATACTTTCCGTCCAAATCCGCCCATATTTGGGCGGAAAATTCTTATAGGAAAATCACTAGAATTTTCCTATCATTTCCTTCCTGTTTCCTTTCCTTTCTGTCCAAAAAAAACTCGAGAACACAATAAAATTTCAATTTCCTATCATTTCCTTTCCTTTCCTTTTAAAAAATAACTCGAGAACGGAGCGTAAGAGCATGTACAGCAGTAACGCACGAAGGGCGTTAAAATGGATTTAACGCGCGTTAAACCTGAGTGAACCGATGCATGATGTTGCGTTAATATAGCGTTAACGTTCAGTGTTAAAGAACTAACGGCTCGTTAAGGCGTGAATGTTAAAAAAATAATAATAAAGAAAAAATAACACTTTTACCCCCTCAACGGTCACAAATATATTCGTTAGTTTTTATTTTATTTTTTTTTTAAATTCAATTCCAGCCCCTGTACTTTATTAATAACAGCTATATTTCATATTTTATATAAAAAAATCAAAATCATTTACCTACCACTATAAATACCAACTAAACAAATAATTTTTTTTCACACATCCACTACTAATTCTCAACTCTTTATACTTCCTCTAAAAATAAAATAAAATAAAAAATAAAAAACTTTCTTCATTCACAATGGATCCAAATCAAAATGCCGAATTATCTCGGACTTGGTCAAACATAGATGACGAAGAAGATATAGAGTTTATGATTGTTGCGTACGAGTATCAGCAACGCTTAGAACAAGAAGAAGCTCATCCTCAGGTGCCTCGTACCCACATATTTCGTGAACATGAGCTTGCTGAAGAACGTTTGCTAAACGACTATTTCATTCAAGGTTGTAAGTATACGCCTCGTAATTTTCGTAGAAGGTTTCGCATGCGCCAGAAACTATTTCTAAAAATAGTCAAAGGGGTATTGAATCTTATGAATCCGATGTTATTCCATATCACTTTCAATACTTTAAGGCAGGACACGATTGTACGGGTTGAGGGAGTATTAGTGCTCTTATGAAGTGTACAGCTGCCATACGCCAATTAGCATACGGCAGCGCACCCGATGCATTTGATGAGTATTTGCAAATGGGTCCGAGTACGATGCGTTTATGTCTTGATAATTTTAACTTGTGTGTTATGGATTTGTTTATGCCTGAGTTTTTAAGAAAACCAACATGGGCAGACGTTCAAAGTATTTACCAAAAGCATGAGCGGGAACATGGTTTTCCGGGAATGCTTGGTAGCATTGATTGCATGCATTGGGCATGGAAAAATTGTCCGATGGCTTGGCATGGGCAATTTGGTAGGGGTGATAAAAGATATCCAACAATAATGCTTGAAGCTGTTACTTCACAAGATTTGTAGATTTGGTATGCATTTTTTGGTATGGCAGGGGCAAATAATGATATTAATATTTTAGATAACTCTAATTTGTTCGATGACCTTCTTGCTAACGAATCCCCAAGGGCACCCTATATGGTAAATGGAAGAAGGTATGAACAGGGGTATTACTTAGCTGATGGAATTTACCTACAATGGGCAACTTTCGTCAAATCTTTCTCGGCAACGATTGCCGAGAAACATAGTTACTTCAAAAAGAAGCAAGAAAGTGCACGAAAGGATATCGAACGTGCTTTTGGTGTGCTTCAAAGATGTTGGGGTATACTACAACAACCGACACCTGCACTCGAAATTGTCAAGATACAACGAATCATGTATACATGCATTATTTTGCATAACATGATTTTGAAAGGTCAAAAGTTTACGCTCCGTGAATATGGCGAAATATGGGTGGATCCGGTACCACATTTGAGGCAAGAAAGGTGGGTCGACAGATGTGATACCCAGCAACGCAAGTTAAGGGAAATGCGCGACTCAGAAATGCATTCTCAACTCCAATGAGACCTTATGGAGCATGTTTGGCAGAAACGTCTTCAACACCAACAACAACATGAAGAAGAATATTACAAAGACGATGAATAAGTACTTGTAATTTGTATGGTTTAATTTCCTATGTTTCGGTTTTCTTTCTTAATCGTTGTTATTGTTATTTTAAGTTTTTTTTTTTTTTTTTTTTTTTTTTTTTTTTTTTTTTTTTATATTTCGTATTGTAATGTTTAAGTTTTAATGTTATGTGGTTTATTAAATGAATTGTTAGTTTTAGTTTAGGGGTTGAATTTAAAAATAGTTGAGTTAAAGCTGAGTTATGAATGTGGGAGTTTTTTTTGTGAATTAAGGTGAAAGTGTTAAAGCTGATGTGGCGCTGACGTGGCACTGTGTTAAAGTTTAACCCAGGTTATTGATGGACATGCTCTAATAAAAATTCTCTCTCCTCCTCTCCACTCTTCCCCTCGCCGGCGACCTAACTCCGGCCATCACAATCCGGCAACTGGAAAAAATTTCCGGCCAACTTCCAGCCAAAAAATTTTTTAGTTCCAAAAGATAGATCGGGCCACCCCGACTTTATTTCTACCACCCACGCGCCACCACCACCCCCACCCCCGTAACACCACCTGCCAACACCACCGCCACCGCCACCTGCCACTACACGCCGCCGCTCAGAACCCCCCCCCCCCCCTCTCTCCTTTGTCTTCTTGGTAAACCACCACAACACACCTTTTAATTTTTAATAAAACTTTTTTTTACAAAACCTTAATTATATTTTTATTAAATCCGAAAATAAATAAAAGTTTTATTAACAAAACTAGTTTTGAAAACCTTTAACAAAACTCGTGTGGCCCCCTTGTTTGGCAGTTGACTCGGTCAACTCGGTTGACTCGGTGAGGGTTTGGTTATGTGATATTGAATCTTGTTGTTGATGTGATTCTTGTTGTTGTTTGGACTTGGATTTGGCTTGGTTTATGATTTTGGGTCCGTTTGGTTGGTCTCGGTCTCGGCAGCAGCGTCACAACCGAACCGTGACTCACGGCGAGGCTAAGGGTTTTAGGGTTAGGGTTAGTTTGGTTTGGATTTGATGTGGTTCCTGTTTGGATTTGTTTTTAGATTTGGATAAAGGGTTTGGATTTTGGTTCGGTTGGGTTTAGGATTGGAAAAGTGGATTTATAAAAATTATTTGGTTTGAATAAATGTGTGTTATATTTAGTTTAGGTTAAGGAAAAATTTAAAATATAATTATTTGTTAAAAAATTATTTTTATAAAAATATTAGAGTTAGGATTTCAGTATATTAAGAGTTGTGATTGGATTTGGTTTTCAGTTTTGTCTTGGTTTCGGATTTAGTGAAGCCCAGAGCCCAATAGGCTCGGGTTGAGTCTAGCCGTGACTCACGGGAGTCACGGAGAGGTTTATTTATTTTATTTCGTTGTCAAGTTGTTTTATTTATTATTTGGTCATTTATTAGTTATTTAGTTTATTTGTTGTATTTATTTGACGATATGGAGTTTTGGTAATATTTAAATATGACGTGGGAAAATAATGATAACGATGGGATATGAGTGCAACATTTGACTTGGGCCTGGATATTGTGACGTTGTAACATTATTGGACAAGGATTGGACGTATTGGATTTACGATGTTAGTTAAACGGACGATTATGGACCCTTTGATACATGAGACGGAAGGATGTGCTAGACTTTGACTAGTTTAACATATCTGGACCTGAACAATACAAAATGGTCGATAAAACTAAACAACTAATATAAACGCTAATAATATGTTCAATTATATATTATAACTTATAAAATTTGACGATAAGATATATTGTTAAAGAGTCGTAAGACTTGGGGAATGTTTATTAAACGGGTGCATCATGCCGAAATTTCGTTAAATCTTTTATAAACTTAAATCGTTTATGGCTTATAAAACCTTTTCAAAACTTATAAGTTTTTAACGTTATACCAAATTATTTGGGGAAAAACGGGTAAATACCGAAACTACTTATTGATGTTATCTTTCTTGTTTGTTTGATTTTTTTTCCGGTCAGTGTTTTTTCTTTCTTGATTCTGTTTGTTTTCTTTAATCTTTCTTTTCTCGTTTACTCTTTTTTATTCTTCGTCCGCGTTCGCCGACTTTCCTTATTTTAAATTTCTTAAATATCCACATGAGACTTTAAATGTAACTTTTCTTTTAAACGCCATTGAAATTAAAACATTTTATTCAAGTATTGTTTATAAGACGTTTTGAGTATTTTTCAGAGAAATGCCATTTAATTGATTAGGTTGTGCTGAGGTTCATTTGCTATGTCTTACTATTTGATTGCTTGTGATATCTCGTTTCTCTGCTGCTAAGGTGTGATTCATAGCTCCACTTTTACTTTTTAAATTGTTTATAAACCCTTGGGGGAGATACATGCTATTACTTACTTTTTCTGTGCACAATTGTTTACGGTATGCTATTCTTGGTTTGTATGCTATTCCTGACTTGTATGCTACTCCTGACTGCTATGCAAAGTACATTTTCTTGCCAAAAGCAAGTCCCTCGGATCATGAACCATTCATTACTTGCGAGTGAGCGCGAATATAGGGATATATGCCTATAGAAATTGACCCTCCCGCCATGTTGGACTAAGGTCGGTCCACATATGATGTACTATATTCGATTTTACCTAGGTATCTGGCATGCACCTAGTTTTGAGGGCATTTATTATATTATGAAATTCCGCGGTTGTTGTCGACTTATGCTGGTTAACGCTTTGTGTGTCATGAGTTTAGCATATGCAAATGCATAATATATATGCATTATATCTGATGATATTGTTACTCTTGCTTACCCGATATATTCATTTGTTATTTATATCTTCCAGACTTACAAATCTTGTGCTCAAACTATTATTTTCTAAACATATGGATTACACTCAAGCCTAATTTCAAGTCTAACTCCTAATAAAAAAATTAACACTTTTCAACTAACTCCAAGCTTAACTCCTAACCAAATATTAAAATAAGGAGCTTCAATCATAATGTGACATGTGCCACTTCCGAACTTAAAATTCACCTTTATTTTCAAATTGAAAATTTTTTTTATCTATTCATTTTTTTAATGATCTAATTTCATCACATTTTTTAAAATTTTGTGCTCATAATTTAACATCAATTTTGATATATTTTTATGAGTTTTTAGTTGGTTTATTTTATTTTTATTCAAAATTTTACAACTTTAACCTTTATTTCAACCAATGCAGTTTTGATTCATCAAAATCATATACTTTTGGGAGGAGTGTTTGACGGGTAAGAGATTGCAAGGGTCTGTCTATATGCGGGAATAATGATGTCACGAAAAATCTACAGGAAACCACGCAAACACATAAAACTAACGCATATACATTCGGCGTGTTGTGAAACAAATTCACTAAGCGGGTAAGGAATTTTGGGAGAGAGTTGGGCTAGCAATTTATTTACTATTTTTATAAAATAAATATATTTATCGCCGCAGCTGTGCGCTGGTATCTAACTAGTTTGTGTGTTTTTGTTGTTGTTGTTGTTGTTGTTGTTGTTGTTGTTGTTGTTGTTGTTGTTGTTGTTGTTGTTGTTGTTTTTAGAGAAAGAGATGCGTAAACCATGACGGTACCAAGGTGGATCCCTGAACACTCATAGATATTTTTGTCGTATTGTTAGTTTTGTTAAAAAAAAATATTTATTTTTAATAAATGCATTTGATTGATGAGGCGAAAAATGAACCATTTTTAGGGGGTCATTTAAGCCCAGAATTGAATTTATTTGATCAAATATTGCCCTAAATCATTATTTTTGTGATTTTAGGTACTTTTGGAGTGAATTCTGGAAAAGGAAGCATTTTGAACGTTTTTTGAGCATAAAAGTGAAGAAAACGGCAAAGTCTTAATTTTCCTTGCTAGGAACAGTACCTGACGGCGTCAAGAGGCTTCATATGACGGCGTCAAGAGTTGGAAGTGGTGACGGTCCAGAGAAAACGTGACGGCGTCATGTATGGCCGTCATGGTTCAAGATATGGTGACGGCCCAGAGTTATATTACACATGACGGCGTCAAACTTGGATCTAGGCAATCCGATCTCAGTATGGGCGACGAGTTGACGGCGTCAGACATTTCTTCTTGACGCCGTCACCTTGTAAAATCTATATATAATTTTGCAATTTTCATTCATTGTGTGTAGCTTTAGAGGGATAACTTTGGAGAAACCCTAGAACGAATTTTACTGCTCTTTCAAGGGTTTTTACCCTTTGAAACCTTTCATGTTCAATTGAGATAAGTATCCTTTCAATTCATTCAATATGTCTATGTGTTGTTTTAATATATCTTACGCTTGTCTTGAATTTAACATGCTAGGGTAGATCTCTTGTGTGTTTGCTTAGATGTAGTGAAACCTAGATGTTGATTATGGGTTGATTATTTGTTTATAGTTGTTACGGATGAATGATTTCGATGTTAGGTTTAAGAAAACTGGCAGACTTCCATAGGGTAACATGCTTGAACGTCTTAAGAAACACAAACCAATGCGTATTAGGTTATTATGGTTGTATTTAATGCATGAGCGAATTCTAATGATCCCATGTTAGGAGCTTCTTGCAGGCTCGACATAGGAGTGAAGTAGGAGCTTATAGAGTTGGGGAAGTACGTACGCCACCCCACGAATGGTATTAAGGAATATAACCCGTCATCCACGCAATTGTAACAAACTATCAACCTGTAAAAGATATCTAGGGAGTAATGAAATCTAAGTAAACACAATTCTCCCCATTATTGTTCACACCACACTAGTTTAATTAGCTTTATTTTAATTTCTGTTATTTTATTTTGACTGCGTCTTAGTTATTGTGTTAGTTGATTAGCAACTAATTCCGCCCACTCTTTCAAAAACCCGAGATTTTAATTACTTTTATAAAAATATAAAAATACAAAAAGAATCATCCCTCACCTCTAGACCTAGTTTTTAGGCTTTCTAATCCTAGCGACACTATTCCTGAGTTGAACGATCAATCTCCCGGTACTTGTCACTATACTATACTACAACGATCAGGTACACTGCCTGGTGGGGTTGTAAGCTTCTCGAGATCCCTCAAAAGGTAAAGCCTGGTGCAATTCCCATGCATCAAGTTTTTGGCACCGCAACCCGGGGAATAGTTATTGTGTAGGTCAGGATTTCTTTTTATTAGGTCTACTTGCTAGATTTTCTTTCTAGTAAGATTTTATTTTTTATTTTTTAGGTTCTCTTTAGTCTGTCTTATTTCTTCGTGTCTTTGTTTGTAATCTTTACCATCCGACATCATGGAAGGTGGTAACATCTTTGAACCCATCAACCCACCACAACAAAACCACCCACAAAACCCACCACTAGCAAACCAACCTCTTAGGCCCCGAACCCTAGGAGAGTATTCTTGTCCTAGCCACCAAGGCTATCGAAACACCATTGAGCTCACCCAAGGAGCCAATGTGTCACCATTGCGATCCGACACCATTCGGTTGGTGCAAAGCGGATGTGCATTCCATGGACTTCGTTCCGAAGATCCTAACCAACATCTCAAGGATTTCCTTAAAATCGTAGATTCTATAGACCTTGATGTTACAACTAGAGAGTCGACCCGATTACGCCTATTCCAATTCTCTCTACGTGATCAAGCTAGTCAATGGCTTGAACGTTTACCCACGGGATCCATCGCCTCATGGGATGATCTCACCACTCGTTTCCTTTCTTAATTTTTCCCACCAGGGAGAACTACCAAGCTTAGAAATGATATCTTGATGTTCCAACAACGTCAAGGTGAAACTCTATATGAAGCACGGACTCGTTTTAAGGACTTACTCCAAAAAGTCCCTCATCATGGCATAGATCTTTGGCTCCAAGTCCAAATCTTCTATGACCATATCGATCTCTCCACAAGGCGAACCATTGACCAATCGGCCGGTGGCAAGCTACGTGATCTAAGTGCGGAAGAATCATGGGAACTCATAGAAGATCTTGCTCTCTATGTATTTTCCACTTCCACCTCTTTTTTAACTCTTGACGCCGTCATATGGAGAGTCTTGACGCCGTCAGGTACTATTCCAGCAAGAAAAATTGAGACTTTGCCATTTTCTTCACTTTTATGCTCCAAAAACGTCCAAAATGCTTCCTTTTCCAGATTTCTCTCCAAAAGTACCTAAAATGACAAAAGGAACGATTTAGGGCAATATTTGATCAAATAATCACAAATTCAGGCTTAAATGACCCCTTAAAAGCGGTACACTTTTCTCCTCATCAAATACCCTTACACTTGAGGTTTGCTTGTCCTTAAGTAAATGCGCTTTTATTATATTCAAAATACAAGTTAGGGGTCATTTAACACTAATGTAAAAGTAATTACAACAAATAATCGTTCCACTAGAAACCAAATATAAGCACGGAGGTCATACACTAGCACCTCACAAATAGTGTTTAGATACTCAAATCTCTCGGGTGTAATAAAGTATATATCACAATAAGGAAATGAAAAACATCTCTCACTACCTGTCATAGCAAAATAGATTACTATAGGCTTGGGAAAGGATCAAACCTTCACCACTTGGCGTAAGCACCTAAGATAAACTATCAAAGAGGTCTTTTAAAGGGTTATAACGTTAGGTGTATGGATATGGAAAACACGGTTTTGTTGGATAAAGGCAATATTTACTGGTGGCGAGTTAATCATCTTGGTTAATTACGTGTACAATATGGCGTTTCTAAGCCAAGACTCGCCTCGACTTAAGCTAATAAATCAAAAATAACAAAAACATAAAATAAACATAGAATGAAACGGGATGGTAGTCCGTATGTTTTTTTTTCTTTTCTTTTTTTCTATTTTCTTTTTCTTTTTCTTAATTTTTTCGATTTTTTTTTTTTTTTTTTTTTTTTTTTTTTTTTTTTTTTTTTGCATACACTCTTGCCCTACCATCCAAAATAATACATCATAGGGAATGTACATTCCCCTTACACTTGAATTTTTACATATTTTACAATAAACTATTCTAATGACTCGAATCAAGATAATCAAAACACTTAGAGTACTTTTTAAGATTAATGCACCTATGGGGGTAATATATGATGCTCTTCCCCATTACTCCATAACACAAGTACTTTACCCATGAGTCCCAATCGTCCCAAAACAATATGTACGAGATATGACTCGACTTAGCAACCATGTAATCAATTAGATAATTAACTAAGGGTTTAAACAAATAACAATAATGCACTAAAAATGAGTGCATACACGGAAGGCTAAGGCGATTTGGTTGCACATTTGGGTGGGTTGTAACAAATTCTTCCTTTAAGTAAAATGCTTAAAGTTCAAAACGAAAAGATAGGCTCGGAGGGGTGTACTAGGGGTTTCGTGTACTAAAAATGAGTACAACGCTAAGGTGTGGGAAAATTAGTTGACTTTACTAGTTAAGTAATATGACTTAAATGGTCAGGTAATTATGATACGGGTTTAACACAAGGGTGATCCTAATGCCTCTTATCATGTAGTAAATCCTACTACACGAATGTAGTCTCACTAGCGGTCTCGGGATGCATCACTAACGCAAGTTCTAGAATCTAAATGCTACCGGTACACTCATAAGCACTAATAATGAATGTTTTTCCTATCAAATCTAAAGGCGAACCTCACATATTTGGGTGGAAATTTTTTCTAAATGGTACGGTTTTGTGCTAGTCATACAACTCCTATCCATGAGACGCTTGTTAAGGCTAAAGTTTCACTCCTAAATGTTGTAAAAAAAATTTAAATTTGGCGCTAAAATTACACTAACAAGTATTTCTCTTAATTTTATTATACACCTACTATCAAACAAACAAACTCAAGTGCAATAGTATCCTATAAGGTATCATCATTTACCCTCCCATTACACTTAGGATGAACATTGTCCCCAATGTTCAATTAAAGAATGTAAAAGTAAAATAGGTAAAAGAATGAAAACAGATACTCTCCTGATTCGTTCGGTGTGGATAGTGTGTTAACAAGG
Organism: Artemisia argyi; assembly: GCA_030686995.1. NCBI lineage: Eukaryota > Viridiplantae > Streptophyta > Magnoliopsida > Asterales > Asteraceae > Artemisia > Artemisia argyi. The sequence goes on along the minus strand of CM060682.1, from coordinate 36,558,571 downwards.
TTAGATCTTCCTCCAAGAAAATGAACGTTCAAAGCTTCCCTTCCAGAAATATAAATCATCTTCTTGTCATATATAACCTGTTAAACCTGAGAAAACAAACAAGGCAACCTCGCGTAAAATCGGCGGCAATCTATATATACTAACAAATCCTATAAAGCAATTTAAGATATAATGCTTGTGGAATAAATGTTTGCAGATTTCCTGGAGTTTATAAAACTAAAGAATTAACAAAAACTTTAAGACTCCGTTAGAAAAACAAACTCGCAAATTTCCAGAATTTTACATGTGACGCCGTCAGGTGTTAATTCCTGACGCCGTCAGAAATGACCTGCAGAAATCTTTGCGTTAAGTTTCCGGAAAATTTCTGGAAAAACTTATGTCTTACTTCCTGGAAAATCCTGCAAAACATCATTATGACTCGATACAAGCATTTGACTCTAACAAATACTAATATATATGTTCATTTAATATTGTGGCGAATCATGACTCGATACAAGCATTTGGGGTTTTCCTTTACACTTAGCTTCTGGAAAATACCTTTATATGAAGTTAAGACAAAGTTAAACGACAAAATAAAGCATTTTCACAATTTTAGTTTGAAACATGATCTATCAACAATAAAAATAAAGCATGCATACGGAAACAAATAAAATCAAACAATTAAAAATCACACAAAACATGGGTTGCCTCCCAAGAAGCGCTTTTCTTTATTTACGAGTCTTGTAGCTAGACTCAAGGTCATGGGCAATTATGTGACCTCGTCTCTTGAGATGACATATCCCATATAATTGTGATCTTCTCTATCGGGGTGGTGGTGTTTCAATCGATCGACACTTGCAATCACCTCCCCTCCTCCTTTACTGCTCAAGGTAGCCATCCCATCTTGGCGTATGCTTTCAATTGTGAATGGTCCATACCACCAGGGACTCGGCTTTTCGGGAGGTACTTTTATCTCAGAATGCCTTAAGAGTACCAAGTCTCCTTCTGCAAATGGTACATGATTCTCCGTTGGTTGACTACTTTCAAATTTGACATGAATTTTATTGCAACTTTTGCCTCTCTCAGGCTTAGTTTCTTTATATCTTTTGATTCTTGTTTCCCATGCAAGGATTTTTTCTTGAACATGATTAGGCGATGTGTCAATGTTATTTTCGAGCTTTCTCTTCATCAGGCTTCCTTGCACACCTCGTGGGGTCATAGGAAAGCTAATCTTTCTTTTTCGACTTAAGTTCAACTTCCCATTTTTCATACCTAATGACAGCTCTCGCGGTGGTGAGGAATGGTGCTCCAAGGATTAATGACATGCACCTACCTCCTTTATCATCGATGATCATGAAATCAACGGGATACATGAACCCTGCAACATTGACCAGTACATCCTCTACAATTCCCAAAGGGTATACATAAGAGTGACCAACGAAGGATAGCCTAACACGGGTGGTGGCCGGCATTTCCGTGGTTAGTTGGGTGTAAATAGTTAGGGGCATAAGATTTACTTCCGATCCTTGATCGGTGAAAGCATCCAAATATTGCAACTTCCCAATGTTGGCTGGTATCTCAAAGTTCCCACAAGCCATCCGCTTAGTAGCCACTTTTTGTACAAGTAGCTTCTCGAATACCGGTCCCCCAGGTAATGTATCATACTCAACTTTCCCTTCTTTCTCCTTCTTTGAAATCTGTTTGGAGGACTGGTTACACCCGTCACCCTTTATCCAATTTGTTACGGTATTCTCGTTTATATCATGTTTTAGGTAGTAACCTAGTGATTGGGATTTTGGCGGTTCCTCAATGGTTTGTTCACCAGGGGTTTACTTTTTCTCATTATCCACGTGGACAATTGTGATAGAATTAACAAATCGGGTAGTGGGGGTAGCGCTTTCTTTTCTTAGTAACATCATTTCTGGGGTTTTTTGGTTTGCGTATTCCTCCACTAGGTTCATCATCTCCTTCATTTTCTCTTGCATCTCTTCCTTTTGTTTATAAACAGCTTCCTCGAATTTAGCAAGCCGCTCAGAATGGGTTGCCATATACTCTCTCATTCGAGCTTCGAATTCCGGGCTGAGGTTTTGAGGAGGTGAATAAGGTGGGGCATATTTTTGAAAGGTTTCGACATTCTCTCTAGAGGGTGACTCAGACAACGGTGTTGGAATCATTTTTGAGACAGAATTGACTGTTGCCCGTCTGGGACTTAAAGGTCTCTTTTATTTTTCCATGAGATAGTCAACCTTTGTCTCAAGTTTGCAAAGAAGTTCTTCGGAGATTTGATTGGTCTCCCCAGGTGTCGAGATTGCGTTGATAGCCGCGTTTATAACATGAGTAACTTCCCATAATTCTTGATTATCGAAGGCAAGTTCATCAATAATTTCCCAAGATTCCTCGGTGTTTTTATCACGTAACCTACCTCCGGCGGCTTGATCAATGGTACGTTTGGTGTGAAAGTCGACATGGTCATAGAAGATTTGAACTAATAGCCAAAGATTTATACCATGATGAGGGACTTTTTGGAGTAAGTCCTTGAAACGAGTCCATGCTTCATAGAAAGTTTCACCTTGACGTTGTTGGAACATTAAGATATCATTTCTAAGCATTGCAGTTTTCCCCGGTGGGAAAATTTGAGCAAGGAAACGAGACGTGAGATCATCCCAAGAAGTGATGGATCCCGCGGGAAAATGTTCAAGCCATTGACTAGCTTGATCACGTAGAGAGAATTGGAATAGGCATAATCGGGTCGACTCTCTAGTTACAACATCAAGGTCTATGGAATCTACGATTTTTAAGAAATCCTTGAGATGTTGGTTAGGATCTTCGGAACGAAGTCCATGGAATGTACATCCGCTTTGCACTAACCGGATGGTGTCGGATCGCAAGGGGGACACATTGGCTCCTTGAGTGAGCTCAATAGTGTTTCGATAGCCTTGGTGGCTAGGACGGGAATACTCTCCTAAAGTTCGGGGCCTAGGAGGTTGGTTTTCTAGTGGTGGGTTTTGTGTGTGGTTTTGTTGTGGTGGGTTGATGGGTTCAAAGATGTTACCACCTTCCATGATGTCGGATTGTGACACCCCCAAAATTTTACAACGCAGCGGAATACCAATTTGGGTGTCACTTCATAGTTCATAAAAATAAGTTACATAAAACGACCTCAAAAGAGACGTTTAATAAAATGTCACATTCGATTTGATAAATCAGAGTACAAAGGTCCCAACAATTTTTATTCAAAACTTGAATTACAAGAGTTCAAATATGACTCATATGTATATTTTAAAGATAAAAAGTTATCGAATGTGTAGAAAACAAGTCTTTCAATATTTGATATCCACGCGACTCCGATTGCTCCCAATGCTCAGCTAGCAAAATAATACCTGAGAAAATACATGCTAAAAAGTCAACATAAAGTTGAGTGAATTCATAGAGTTTAATATGTAAGCAGTGAATACAAGATAATTCAGTTTAAAAGAAGTTGGGCTACGCCCGTAATTAAGTTGACATGTACCAAATACAAGTCGGGAAATAAGATTTATAGCATTGAGCTCATGAAACCGAACCTTGGCCAAGGTTAAATGCCCCTCACGAGGTATTCAATTGCCATTTACCTTAATTCTCAATATTATATGTCCGTTTGGTAATAAAGGCTCCAAGTGAGCGCTACTCACCCGAACAGGCCTGCCTGGCCAAATATGCATATCTATAATATTAGCGTTTACTCACGTAATTAACGGTTCATGAAATTAGGGACTTGATGGCAAAGGTACTCAATGTCTATAATTATGTAATCGTGAAACTACTTGTATTCCGTTTGTAAAACTAGCATGTATCTCCCTCGCGAGATTTATAAAACGTTTAAATAAGTAAAAGCGAGGCTATGAACTCACCTTGAGTAGTGGAGTGAAAGAGCACGAATAAAGACAACCGAAGAACCGAAGCGAAACTAGAATTGACCTATAACAAGAAACGTCTCTAAGTGAATGCTAATTGAATAAGAGATGGATTGTACATTGTTATACTTGATTCATACAGCCAAGGCATTATACAAAGGGTTTTCACAAGTCATATGTTCTAGGTTTCCAAAAATAGTAAGTTCCCGAGTTGTTTACCCATCACATTTCCCTAGTTTTATTAGTGGCTGAAAACTTTCCCCAACTTCCAAAAATCACTACTTTCAAACCGTAAGTCAAAATTTTAAGTTCCTTATATCCTTAGTTTCCTATAAGTCCCTAGTGTACTGTAAAAATAATTTTACTCAAAAATTTGCAGGTCTAAACACTTTTTATAAATTTTCTTTACAGATCTGTCCTAAAGAAAAGTGCGACTGAAATTTACGGCTTACCGTATCGGCCGTCATTTGAAATCTACAGGTGCTATGAAGGTGAGGCCAATTGTAGGTGATACCTCTATTTGTATAGTAAAGGTAGCATATTTGGTTTTCAAAAATTTATGGAATAAAACTTGATTTCTGCTCCGAATGCCAACAGCATACAGAATCTAACCGTTTTTATCATAAAATTCATAGTTTAATCATCCTAACACTTCTAAAGGTGAGCCTTTTTGACAAATGGCCCTGAGACATATACCTAGGTCTGTATAATTTTTACTCATTTTATAAAGCCACTTTTCATTCTAAAAACATTCAATAATCACAGCCTATAATTTCAGCAATCACAAATCAATCCTAACCTAAACATAACTTATCCAAAACACAATCACTCTTAACCTATGGTCCTAATGAATCAAGTATGATATGTACATTCAATAGAAAGTTTATTTACAGTAGAGAAACCAATATATCATTGAAAAATAAAAACCCATTTGCATGGTACAAAAATCAAAGAGGATGATGAGATTAGCTTAATAGAAGTGAAGAAAATCAATGGAACCTTTCTAAGGCTTGAATGAACTCAACCCAAATGACACCAAGACTAGTGAAACCTTTCTCTTCTAGCCTTCAAAATGTGATTAGGGGCTGGATGAATAAACTCTAATCAATCTTGAGGAAAACTTCAAGAAAACACCAAGAAACACCAATAAAACCTTCAAATCTTCGATTCAAATCACTATCTTTTGCAAGCACCTTCAAGAGTATGTTGTGGAGATTATTTTGAGTATGAAAAATCACAGAGATGAGGGTGTTTGATGGTGATTCGTGGCAGGAACAATGGAGGAGAGGGAGGAAAAGTTGGATGGTTTAGTTAGGTGTGCATGTATGAGAGAAAATGATGAGTAACTTTCTTGAAAATGAAAGAAAATGGGTGGAATGTGTTTGTGTTTATTATGGCCAGTTTTGGGGGGTTCAAGGAGGAGATTTAATTAATTATTTTGTAAAAATGATAAGTAAATTAAGTGTGGATGACATATATAGGTGTTGGAGTGGACTATGTAAGGTAATGAGTAGTATTTACGGGTTTTAAGTGGTAAATTGGAAATTTGAAGAGTGGTGAACAACCAAAGCTTGAAAAATAAAGATTAAGATCATATTTTATTAATATTGGATTAATATTTTCTGTATTAATGTGTTTGTGGGGTTTAAATCAAGCATACAGTCTTATAACCGCGAATTACGCAGTACCAGGTGACCTGAAAACGTGAATTTTTGAAAAATGTTATAAAAATTTTATGAAGTTGTTATGAAGTGTTAAAATGGCTAATTTTAATATTTCATGAGAGCCTTGGGTTTATCGGAGTGTTTAAACGTCATTAAAAATGAAACAGTGAGCCGAAAACACGTTTGGTGACACCGGTTCTTGATAAAAGTGATGTAAGCTATAAAAATGACACGACAAGTATAAAACTCTTTAGTAAACATGAAATAGTTTAAAAATTCATAAAATATATAAATTATCATAGTATATGGTTGGTTTACTTTGTCAAAACCTTAAAACGTAAATTTAAATCAGGTAAAACGTAACGGTGCAAGGTTTACGTACAAATGGAAAAATTGAAAAGTGACTTTTAAAATAGAATTGTAAGTAAACAATGATGCATAAAAAGTGTAGAATGGACGTAGTCTAGTCGCGGTTGAATTAATTGAACATGTTATGAGGAAAAGCGGATAACTTCCGATGAAGTTAATTATTTAAAAATAGAATAGTTAAATACTCTTAAGATTAATGACATGAAAATTTTGAAATGTCACACGGATGGTAAGAGTTACGAACAAAGACACGAAGAAATAAGATAGACTAAAGAAAACCTAAAAATGAAAATAAAATCTTACTAGAAAGGAATCTAGCAAGTAGACCTAATAAAAAGAAATCCTAACCTAGACAATAACTATTCCCCGGGCTGCGGCGCCAAAAACTTGATACGTGGGGATCGCACCCTCGCAACAGGTTTTACCTCTCAAGGGATCTCGAGAAGCTTACAACTCCCACCAGGCAGTGTACCTGATCGTTGTAGTATAGTATAGTGACAAGTACCGGGGGATTGATCGTTCAACTCAGGAATAGTGTCGCTAGGATTAGGAAGCCTACTAAACTAGGTCTAGAGGTGAGGGATGATTCTTTTTGTATTTTTATATTTTTATAAAAGCAAGTAAAATCTTGGGTTTTGAAGGAGTGGGCGGAATTAGTTGCTAGCTAAATAACCCAATTAATCTAAATATGCAATCAAAATAAAATAAAAGAAATGAAAATACAACTCTTTATACTAATGTGGTGGAAACAATAATGAGGAAAGTTGTGTTTACTCAGATTTCATTACTCCCTAGATATCTTTTACAGGTTGATTAGCTTGTTACAATTGCATGGATGACATGTCATATTCTTTAATACTAGTCGTAGGGCCGTGTACAATATTCCCTAAGTCTATAGGATCCTACTTCACTCCTATGTCGAGCCGTTAGAAACTCCTAACATGGGATCATTAGAATTCTCCTACGCATTAAATACAACCAAAAATTGTAGTACACCTCCGATAATGTTTCTTAAGACATTCAAGCAAGTTACCAATGGAAGTCTGCCAGTTTTCTTAAGCCTAACATCGAATACAATCATCCGTAACAATTATAAACAAACAATCAACCCATAATTAACATCTAGGTTTCACTACATCTAAGCAAACACAATGAAGATCTAGCCTAGCATGTTAAATAGAAGATAAGCGTAAGATATAATCATGCAACACATAGACATATTGAATGATTTGAAGGAATACTTATCTTTAATTGAACATGAAAGAATCAAGGGGTTGAAACCCATAAAAACTTGATAAAATTCGAACTAGGGTTTATTCCCTAAAAGTTGCACACTCATGAATGAAATTTTGAAACTATATATAGATTACACATTGTGACGGCGTCATGTGTTAGATTGTGACGGCGTCAACTCGCCGCCATAATAAAATCGTATTGGCTAGATCTATTTGTGACGCCATCATGTGTAGAAATGCTCTGGGCCGTCACTAATGTTTAGACCCTGACGGCCTTGGGTGACGCCGTCAGTTCCTAGGCTTAAAAACTCTCTGGATCGTCACATGTATTTTCCACTTCCACCTCTTTTGTAACTCTTGACACCATCATGTGGAGAGTCTTGACGCCATCAGGTACTGTTCCAGCAAGGAAAATTGAGACTTTGTCGTTTTCTTCACTTTTATGCTCCAAAAACGTCCAAAATGCTTTCTTTTCCAGATTTCTCTCCAAAAGTACCTAAAATGACAAAAGGAACGATTTAGGTCAATATTTGATCAAATAATCATGAATTCGGGCTTAAATGACCCCTTAAAAGCGATACACTTTTCGCCTCATCATGGGCGAATGCACCCTAAAATTCTGCGTTTTCTAATTTTAAAAGTGCAAGGGATTTAGTGAGTATTAGGTTGTGGTGATGATTAGTATGGGGTCTAGGAGATCCATGGTGGGTCATATGAATCTTAGACATCCATCATATATGTATTACATGGGTTATAGCTTTTAGCTTGGCCATGTGTAATTTGGATTTATTGTGTGTGTTATAGATTGTGATTTGGTTTTGTGGAAGCTGCAAAGTTTGAGGTGAGTTCATAGTCCGATATTTTACTTTGTTTTAAACTTGGGATGGGAATGACACTTGTCTTAAATGGTTTGAGTTACTATGATTATGTGTGTGTCAAAGAGCTTGTGGAAAACTAGAAGGGGGGGGGGGTTGAATAGTTTTACCTCAATTTTCTATTTATAAAACGGTTGTCAAAAGATAACTTCAATTAACGTTTTGTTATGGAAACTATATTTGATCGAAATGATCAATTATACATGTATAGGTGTATTTATGTATTATATCTTAGGTTGATTGTAAAAACTTTATCTTATGAATGAACCTTTGGTTTGAACTTTATGTGAAATCAATATTAGCACAATATGATAAGCTATAACTATATGTAAATGTCTATGTCTACATAAGCAATAAAGAGGTAAATAAGATAATAAGCAAAAGATGGAAAGATCAAACCAAGACACAAATGATTTATAGTGGTTCGGCTACAAGGATACCTTCCTTGCCCTACTCCACTCCTCGAGTCACCTACTCGAGAGTTTTCTTCACTAAATCAACGAACCCCTTTTTGGCGGAGAAACCGTACACGACTTTTGCTTACACCAATTAATGACACTAAGCTAAATGTCTAGTTCTAATCGTAGGTAGAACCAATCTCACACCACTAGTCACTACACGCCTTTTTCACAACGTCTTCTTCACACCACACCTTCTTCTTCACAACACAACTTCTACTTCTTCACAACACGACTTTTTCTTCTTCACAACACGACTTCTTCTTCACTACTTCTCTACACTACTAACACACCTAAATCTACCTATTACAAGACTTCTACACCTTTGCAAATGATTTACACAACTACTAACAATATTTACAAAACTATAATACTTCTTAACTAGATGTTGAAGGAGTATTCTTCTCTTGCACTTTGAATGATAAGGGATTGGATCACTTGAAACAAAAACTAATAAGTTTATGATCAAAGGTTTTTGGAAGATGATTTGAGAGGATTTTGACAGAAAGTTTTAGTGCAAAAGGTGAGGAAAAATTACATATTTGAACCAGTATTTATAGGCAAAAATTTCTGACACCGGAGCGTGTGCTGCCCCCCTTAAAATTAAGGGGGCTGCCCCTTATAATTAAGAGGGCCGCCCACCTGTAACGGCCAGAAACTTTTGTCTTTTCTGGGGAAAGTTTATTTGGTGAAAATTTAACTGATTTTGGTTAAAAATTTGAATTCATATATTCATTATGAATTAAACATTTTCCTTTAATTACCAAAAGTGTTTTTCTAAATATATAAAATGTTTTATACCATTTTATATAATTTGTAATTATTAAATAAACCTTCCTTTGATCATAAAATGTATTAGGCAATTGTTTATTAATACCTTAAGTGATTTAGTTGGATGTAATGCTATTTTGTCATTAAATACTTGTTTACATAATGATTTTACATTTTGTGATCGGCAAAATATAGGGATATCGAGAAATATTAGTAATGTTTTTACGCATTATTTATATCAACAATCTCTCCCTTTTTGATGATTACAAAATCTAAACTCATTAAATCAAAAATTATTATATATGCAAGTATTTAGTGAGTTTATATCACTTCTCCCCTTTTTGTGAACATCAAAAAGGTTATCCCGATGTCGTATGAGCTCCCCCTTGATGTGTACTCCCCCTCGTTTTAAGGTTATGAGACAAATCGAGATATGAAATGCTTGCAAAAATATTTAGATAACACAATATATATGAAGCATGAAACAAATATATATATATATATATATATATATATATATATATATATATATATATATATATATATATATATATATATATATATATATATATATATATATAAGTGTAACACGCAATATGAGCATGAAAGGAACACTTCAACTAAACATTAAAAATTACAAGCAACATGCATCAAAGATGCATAAACAAGATAACCAATAAACTAAAGCCCTATGGGCTTACAAGCATACAAAATAACTAGCAACCAAAACTCTAATATAAATGTTTTTCCTAGAGCTTGCCATCAAAATGGTTGAAACATTTTATTTTTCAAACACTAGACATGCTTAATTTGGGGGAAGCAATGTTGTAGGTGGAGATGATGGTGTTGATGAAGTTGTGTTTTATGTTGGCAGAGGTGGAGGTGTAGTTGATGTTGGTGGTGGAGGTGTGGATGTTGTTGGTGGAGGTTGAGGAAACAAGCTTTCAATATATGAAAACATGTAGTGTATTTCATCTCTTAGGCCAAAGATGATGGTACGGTTATGGATGCAACAAAGGCAAGTATCACCATGAGCTTCAAGTAGGCTCCATGGGATGGGGTTGAAGTTTGGTAGGTTGAGTGGTGATGGTGAAAATTGTGCATCAAGAGGTGTGATGGGTGATAGTGAAAGAGTGATGTCTAAGGATGCATTTTCAATAGGTGGTGGTGGTGATATTCTTGGTGGAGGTGATAAGTGATTGTTGATGTAGTCATTGATAGATGATGATGATAGTATGGAGGAGTTAGAGGTTCCATGAGTTGATTGTATTTTGGATGGTGCATTTGGAGCACTAGGAGATGAACATTGAGGTGGTGGTGATGGAGTGGTATTGTCTTCATTTGTGAGATCAATAAAGAGTTGTTTTGGTGGTATGATAACAAGTTTTTGTTTCTTGGCTTTGTTAGAGGTGGTGGTTTTTGGTGATGACATGATGAATGGGTTGAGTTTAATAGGTGTGATGATGATGGAGTGTGGATGAAAGGTGTATGGTGTTTTATAGCATGAAAGCATGTTTGGAAATGGAATTAATTTGAAAATACATGTTTAGATTCCAAAATCAGTTTAATTTTTAAGGGAAATGGTAGCTGGGACTAGCAAAAGAGTCACAAGGTGCAAAAGAAAACAGTGTAAAAACTGTTTCAGATGGCCGGTCCCCTTAATTCATGGCCGGCCCCCTTAAAATTAAAGGGGCCGCCCTTGATAATTAAGGGGGCCGCCCATCTGGTAACTAACCAGGCGACCAAATTTCAATTTTTTTTCTAAAAATGGTTTATTTTTGTTTTGCGTTTCCAGCAAGCTCTATTGGGACATTTCATATTAGTTTTGGTCTATTAGAAAAGCAAGTAATTCATATACAATCATATATTAATCATGCAAACATAGATCTAAACCAAAGAGAAATACATGCATACAAGTAAAGCAAGTAACAATAATAAAACACAAGAAACATTCATTGATTATTTAAGTAGATTATGTTGAAAACATAATCATTAGTTCAAAGGCATATATATAAGTATACATGCTTTTCTAGCAAACTACATTAGATAATATTAAGTTGCCTTCTCGAGGTCTCTTGAACTTGCATGGGGTACAAAAGTTTGTGATGATTTTATTTGAAGATGGAAGCATGGTGATCGAATATAATGATATGATGGTGACGGGTGTGGAGCGGAAGGAGTGGATCTAGGTATGTTGTACCGAATTAGTGGAGGTATTGGATGAGGACGAGTGAGGAGATATTCGATCCACGAAATGTCTTCACTTAGGTCAAGGATTTGTTTTTGGAGGAAGTAGCAACAAAGACAATAGTGGGTGTGGTTGATGACTTGATCTAGGTTTAGAGAGTGAGATAGGCAATTTGAGTATGGAGAGGAGGGAGGTTTGTGCAAGTTGCGTTGTGCAAGATGCATGGCATTAAGATCACGAAGATCACGTATTTGGTTGATTTCTTCACAGAACTTTTGCTATTCGAGGTGTAGTTTGATGAATAGGAGTTGTGTAGTTGGTAGTGAAGTTATTCGAGGTGTAGTTTGATGATTGACCAAAATGATATGGATCATTGTAGTTGGATGAAAGTTGAGATGTGTGATTTGGGATGAAATTGGATGTTTGGCTAATGTGGTAAGGTTTGTAGAGTGGTTCAAGGGAGTGTCCTTGTGGGTTTGGAGTGTAGTTGGGAAAGTAAGTGTTTGGAGGTGTTGATTGATTACCAAATTCACTTGTTGCGATGGATTTGTTTCGAGGGCTTTGTTTCTTACGCCACATGGGCTTTTCGGTCATCCTTGCTAGCTTAGAAGATTTTGATTTTGGTTTGTTGGGAGAAGTCATGATTGGAATGGTTGATCAAGGATATGTGATGAGGAGAGGTATTTATAGTGAGATGATTATGTATTAATGGAAGGATAATAAGTGGAGGATTTGCTAGACAAAATATGTTTGTGAAATTAGGGAAGTGAAGAATCAAAGTAGGGTGAAATGAGCTAAAAAGCAGAAGTCAAACAGGGAACCTCGACCAACAGGTGGCCGGCCCCCTTAATTAATGGCTGGCCCCGTTAAAATTAAAGGGGCTGCCCTTGATAATTATGGGGGCCGCCCAGGGCTTGATTCCCAGATTGCCAGAAGTGGTTTTTGGCAGAAATTTTTCCAGAAAGATATTTGTTTGGAGGTTTGGTTTTGGGCAATGTGACAACCGGCAAATTAGGGAGCCATTTGGAAAACCCGCATTACGTTAAAGTTCGTTTATAAATTTTTATTTGGAATTTTATTCGTAACGAACTTGTAAGACCTATTTTATGGTTGATTATATTTAAAATCGTTATGGGATTTGAGATTTATTTAATGATTTGATATGGAGATATACATGGTGATTTATCTTGAATTCTCATTTGGTACTACGTTGACTCCGGCACTAGGATAACCTAACAGAAATTTTATGTCTTGATTTTACGAGTTCGACAATATTTATTTACTTACGGAACGTTTCGCGAGATATTAAACGTTTTGATATGAGTTTCGGGTTTTGGACCGTGTATTTTTACACTCACTCTTATTACCCACTAATACTAGTAATATTATTATTATTATTATTATTATTATTATTATTATTATTATTATTATTATTATTATTATTATTATTATTATTATTATTATTATTATTATTATTATTATTATTATTATTATTATTAAAAATAAAACTTTTTTTAGAGTACAAATACAAAAATCGTTCTTGTGGTTATTTCACCACACACACAACACAAATCACCACTCACCCTCACCAACTCTCTCTAACCCTAGCCGCCGCACCCTAATTCCGGCCACCACCATCACACCGCCACCCTCATCACAAAACCAACACCACCATATTACTCCTCATCTCATCCTCTTTCTTTTGACATATCATACGCGCCCTAAAACACCCATTAACACCATGAAATCTTTAAAGATCCGGTCGAGTTTTTATTGTTTTCACTAGATCCATAAGTTTGGAGGTGCAAGAAGGTGAGTAAGCTCGTTTTGGCACTTTGGGTGCCTCGACATGGTGATAAATCCGTGGGAACATGGAAGGTTTTTATGGGAATCGAATTATTATGTTAGGAAATAATGATTTTTATATTAAAAATGAGTTTGGTATCCGGGTCTTGGTGAGATCTCGTTGGGTCGAGTGAACTGTGAGTCCTGGACTCACGGCTTGATGTGGGTACGAGCCTATGGCTCGTTGTTTCTTGATATTTGACCATGGATTCTTGGTTTTCATGTTTGTTTACTTTGGTGGTTGACTCGACTCGATTGAGTCATGATTTTGGCCGAATTGTTGTTGTTGTTGATGTCGCGACCCAAGAGGGTTGTTTGGACAGTTTTGGGATGCTCATTCGAGCGTATGGTTGGAGACCTCATGGTCTTGGTGACTCGTGTGGTATGCCGAGACTCAAGTGAGTCAAAAGGCTCGGGTTTGGCTTGGTAAACCAACCCGGAATTAGTCCTTGTGATACTTTTATTTCCTTGTTATTGTTGTGGCACTTTTGTATTCGGCCGAATGCTTTTGATGAGTCGAGACCCTTTGTGGTCTCGAAAATGGATTTATTGTGATATTGAGGAGTTGTTGACGAATGGTAAAGTGGGGACCGATTGTGAGACCGTCACTTAGATTGACGGAGATAGGTTAGTCGGGTGCCGTAGTCGGACCCTATTGTTGTAGCACGTGTATTGGGATTGTTTTGGACGGAGTTGGATTGCTTATTTATGACTTGCTTATGTTATCTGTGGACTTGGACAATGAGCCGAGAGTGATTACTCGGACATGTGACCATTTCGTATGACTCGATAATTATTTACAAATTTAAAACGCGAATAATAAAACTCGTAATAATATTATTGGTAATATAAACGTTTATATAAATATATAGACGTGAATAACGTATATATAAATATATAAATGCGTATATTAATAATAACAAAAATCACGAGTAGTATTATAACAATAACGCGACTAAATATATTATGCTACGAGAGTAGAGTAATATTATGGGAAGCGTTATTATGAATAAATATTATAAATAACGAGGAATTCTCGACGTTAACTAAATATTAAATGAAATAATATCTTTTATATATAACGAGGAAAACTATCGAGTTATACGGAGTCGTGGTCACTTGAGTCCAAGTGGGTTATTGTTTGTGACTTTTGTGTTGTCACGGATATATGACGATTAATATAAACATTTTCTATAACTAAATAACTTATTTAATCGACAGGTTAAACCGAGTTATTTGGCTATATGAAATGAGTATATTAATGGGCATCGTATCCCACGACGCCCATAGGTTGTGGTATCTGTATTAGGATAACAAATCACTATATATATATATATATATATATATATATATATATATATATATATATATATATATATATATATATATATATATATATATATATATATATCGTGGAATCTGGCCAATTTGACGATGTATATAAGGAATTTATTAAACTACGATATATATACCATATAGTACTTTTGTGCTATGTGCTTTAGGTTGGGTGTAATCTTAGAACGGTATATTACGTAAATAAATATGGGGGATTACCAAATCGACGGATTTGATAAACTTCGATGATTTATTTAAATAATATATTGGGCTAATATTAGACCTATAGATGGTTTATTATTCTTTTGTTGTGGCTTCTTGGTTTGAGTTGTGCCGACCCACCACCCGTATGGATACCAAACGTCAAACTCCAAACTATTACGAGAAATGGATTTTCGGAAAATAAAATGGAATACGTTCGGGTTTGGGAATATTCGATTTCGAGGAAATGATTTCTGAACGAGTTGATATTGTTAGCTCGTGTCGAGTCCGTAGTTGTTGTCTTTTGAGTTACTATACGTCTTACTTCTACCGATTTCTTATTGCTGATTTCTGGACTTGAGGTGAGTCATAGCCCTACTTTTTGATCTTGAACTATGTTTTCAATACTTGGGGTGAGAAACGTGCAAATTATTTTATGTGGACTATTATCGCTTCTATATTCCTTCTAAAACTTGCTATGCGTATGGACTAGGATGTATTGTCACTTTAGTCACATAGTTTTTGTGTGTACTATTCAAGGTTGACTTATTTGGATATTGGTGGATTGTCAACTTTAGTCACATAGTTTTTGTGTGTACTATTCAAGGTTGGCTTATTTGGATATTGGTGAATTGTCAACTTTAGTCACATAGTTTCGTGTGTACTATTCAAGGTTGGCTTATTTAGATACTATAGTGTGCACCTATAGGTTATTAATACTTTGGAGGTTATCCGAGTATTTATGATATTGCAGGGGTTACCCGAATATCTATGTTGGAGCGGAGGGTATCCGCAGGTTTTTAGTAAATCCTTAGTCTAGCTAGCAAGCGTTTTGCGTATATGTCCACTATATTGAGTATGGATTTAAACCTATGATCTCACCAGCGAAAGCTGACTTTTAGCACGTTTTCTCAGGTAATTAAGTGACGATTTGGATGCATGGATTGGAAGGCTCGGCTAAGGCACCTGGTTTATGGATCTAATTTTCTAAAACTCTGATATTTAATTGTGGACCTACGTTTATTTCTTTTGGGCCTGACTCTGAATGATGTTGGGATAAATGTAAACTTTAAAACCCCGTTTTGGTTGTGTTTTTCTTATGTTTACTTTGTCTCGTTCTTTTATGTCTTGTGTTGGATACCAATCCCCGTAGCACCCCGAAAGCTTGTTGAGTCTTCCGCTGTACCAAATTTTGGGGGTGTTACAGGCAAGTCCATCTCTTTAGGCAACTAATCAAGTATTATATTAATGAAGTATGCATGAAAAGTATACATGTAGGCAACTAAGCATATAATAAAATTTCATGCAAAGATAATAATGTAAATGGACAAATAAGCAAGTCATATATCCTAAGGCAACAAATTTAATGTAAGAGCCAAGGCAACTAGTGAGTGGGAAGCTAGTGATAGAACAAATGTGACAAATTTATTTTTGACTTAGTTCTAGTGTGTGCCTATATGCAATATATGTGAGGATGCAATTGCTTCGACTCCTAAAGTGAAAATGAAGATATCCTAAGAAGCAATCCAAATTCTTTCTAATTTTATTTGTTTAACCCATGAATGTCAAAAATATATATTTGATTATATAATTTGACAATTACATGTGAAGTATCAAGCATGATTTAAGAGAAAACGTTTTTAGCATTATTCAACAATGTGTTTAAGAAAAATTTTGAAACGTAGTGTATATAAAAAAAAATTTTGTAAGAGGATTTGTAATTATTGGGTTTTAATGTAAATTAAGCATTTTAATTCTATGAAGAGCATTTAGTTATAGAAATCCTAGACTCGATTGAAAGAGCAAACATGAGGTTGAAGAAATTGAAGTAAAATGCCTAATAGTGATTATGATCAGAATTTGATGAAGTTTGATGAAATGTGTTATGAAAGACTTACAATATTTGTTGCTAAGAGTGAGAATTGTTTGGATGGATTGGGTTTTATAATAATGTTTATGCAATGTAGAATTCCCAATCATCAATTTCTGTGTGAAGTAGATATCTAGACTCAAGGATGAAGAAAAGTAAATCAATTTTATGCAATAAGTGATTTATGAAAATGCAGTAGAATTTTGTCAATTTGTTCCATCATTCCTAATCCTAAACGTAAGTGGTTAAGTAGTACATGCTTAAGGGGTTTAGGGAATATAACAAAATCATCACAAGAACATACAATTATCAATCTTGGAAATTTGAGTTATAATTTAAAAAAGAAAACGTATCTTGCGTCTTTAAAAAAAAACTCAATAAGGCTTACGAGAAAGTGAAAAGAGGAAAGATCAAATTCCTAATAAGACCGTAGACGGAAAGCAAAGCAATAGATAACCCAAAACAAGACTACACCATAGTATCGCAAGCAAAATTTTGAAGCATAATAGTGTGAAGGTTTAACTGCATGTCTTAATGGTTCGCCAAGCTTCACGTATATGCAAGTGTGCCAACCTCATGATTTTGACACCTAACATGTAAAACAACTTGGTACCCAAAATCTTATGGGTCCTAGATGGTTAGTTACAACATCCATTGCATTTAAAATGCATATGGTATAGATGTTGATAACAAGTGCAAGAATTCCTTATCAATATAATGATAATGGCTTTCTTGTCTCAAGAGATAAACAATTATTATAACAAGAGTAGTTTTTTAAATTTCTCCACTAGGTTTCACAAACTTTATTTGCTTTGATTTATTTGTCGTAGTATCATTAGCATTAAATCCTAAGCCGATTTTGTCATCAAAAGCCTTTTGAATATTAAGTAAGTATATTAAAGATTTGGAACTATTTTCAAATTTAGCTAGTATTTTTCCTTTTTCATTTTCCTTTCTAATTTCTAATTTGAAGTCTTGACAATTTTTACAATCAAGATCAATTTCAATATTACTTTTAAATTTAGATATTTTATCTTCTAAAGTTATTCATTTTTTAAAATTTTCTTCAGTAAATGTTGAAGATTCATTTTTAAACGTGATTTTTGAGTCTATGTTGCAAAAACGTTTGAAGTTGTTTTCTAATTTTGAAAATTCTAATATGAATTGATTATAGAAAAAATGTTTGGTTTCGGATTGTACCTCATTTGTGGCTTTATATGCTTCACAATCTTCACATGCTATATAATGATCATCTTCACCGTCCATGTCGCTCCATGTTTCATTTATAATCTTTCTTCGAATTTGGCTCATGTATTCTTCGTCATTGATACCTTCAATGACCACATTTGAACTAGTAGTACTTGTATTTACTTCAACTAAATGTTTGTCTAATAAATTTTCTAGAACAATTATTCTTGTGCAACATCAAGTTTATCTTCTTTGGCTTGACATTTGCCTTGGTGAAAGTTTAAAAGATATTTCCAAATATCATTTTCCATTTTACAAAAGAATACTCTTTCGTATTCAACTCTTGGTAGAGTTTTATAAATCATTAGTTTGGCTTTAGTATTTTTATCAATCTTTGTTTGGGGGTAATTGTATTGGTTTTCAAAATCAGTTTTTGTTTGAATACCACCAATTGAAATGATGTGCCAAAGATCTTGATCTATTGATTTCACATAATTTTCAAATTTATTTTTCCATTCACAAAAAATATCGTTTTCAAAATATGGTGGTTTAAATATCATGTTCCCTTCTAAATATTTTTCTGATTACATAGATCGATTTCAAGTTTTAAAATACAGTTTATTCTAAAAATCTTATTTAACGTAGCTCTGATGCCAATTGTGAAAAACTAGAGGGGGGGGGGTTGAATAGTTTTACGTCAAATTTCTATTTATAAAACGGTTGTCAAAAGATAACTTCAATTAAAGTTTTGTTATGGAAACTATATTTGATCGAAATGATCAATTATACATGTATAGGTGTATTTATGTATTATATCTTAGGTTGATTGTAAAAGCTTTATTTTGTGAATGAACCTTTGGTTTGAACTTTATGTGAAATCAATATTAGCACAATATGATAAGCTATAACTATATGTAAATGTCTATGTCTACGTAAGCAATAAAGAGGTAAATAAGATAATAAGCAAGAGATGGAAAGATCAAACCAAGACACAAAGGATTTATAGTGGTTCGGCTACAAGGACACCTTCCTTGCCCTACTCCACTCCTCGAGTCACCTACTCGAGAGTTTTCTTCACTAAATCAACGAGCCCTTTTTTGGCGGAGAAACCTTACACGAATTTTGCTTACACCAATTAACGACACTAAGCTAAATGTCGAGTTCTAATCGTAGCCAGAACCAATCTGACACCACTAGTCACTACACACCTTTTTCACAACGTCTTCTTCACACCAAACCTTCTTCTTTACAACACAACTTCTACTTCTTCACAACACGACTTCTTATTCTTCACAACACGACTTCTTCTTCACCACTTCTCTACACTACTAACACACCTAAATCTACCTATTACAAGACTTCTACACCTTTACAAATGATTTACACAACTACTAACAATATTTACAACACTACAATACTTCTTAACTAGATGTTGAAGGAGTATTCTTCCCTTGCACTTTGAATGATAAGGGATTGGATCACTTGAAACAAAAACTAATAAGTTTATGATCAAATGTTTTTGGAAGATGATTTGAGAGGATTTGGACAGAAAGTTTTAGTGCAAAAGGTGAGAAAAAATGACAGATTTGAACCAGTATTTATAGGCACAAGTTTCTGACACAAGAGCGTGTGCCGGCCCCCTTAATTCATAGCTGCCCCCCTTAAAATTAAGGGGGCCGCCCACCTATAACGGCCAGAAACTTTTGTCTTTTCTGAGGAAAGTTTATTTGGTGAAAATTTAACTGATTTTGGTTAAAAATTTGAATTCATATATTTATTATGAATTAAACATTTTCTTTTAATTACCAAAAGTGTTTTTCTAAATATATAAAATGTTTTATACCGTTTTATATAATTTGTAACTATTAAATAAACTTTCCTTTGATCATAAAATGTATTAGTCAATTGTTTATTAATACCTTAAGTGATTTAGTTGGATGTAATGATATTTTGTCACTAAATACTTGTTTACGTAATGATTTTTCGTTTAATGATTTTACATTTTGTGATCGTCAAAACATAGGGATATCGAGAAATATTAATAACGTTTTTACGCATTATTTATATCAACAGAGCTTGGACTTATAATGTTATCGTATGTATGCTATATGTGAATGGTTATGCGATGTGGAAATGTTGTGTGATAATGCTGTGTGGTACAATTGGAATGAGTACCCAATTGGAGAGTAGTTACTCCTACTCACTTTTATTCTGTGTGGTCTGATCGGAGGGTATTGATTACCCATATTTGGAGCGGGGGTCACGTTCTGGCCCAGATGTTGTGGATTTAGATAGGTGGGCACGTTCCGTCCGATGGTTGCCTTTTGTGTGATGGTTGGTTTATGAACATATGTAGCTTGTATGATGACTATAATTATTCGTCCAGCTATGTTTTATAATCACAGTGAACTGGTTGATTTGAGAGTGTATGTGTGTCTTAAACCTATGAATCTCACCAACATTATGTTGACATTTTAGGCATCATTTTCAGGTGAGTTTTCTAAGGATAAGATAGAATGATGTGATTAGACGAGGCCCTAGTTGCATTGGAAGTGGTTTATCATCTCTGATTGGATTCTATGTATTGTTTTGGATTATGTTTTGGTTATTTTGTTTTGGGGTATTGTTACGACACTTCGTGTATGTACTTGCTCTATTTTATGCATGTAGTTATTCTCTATATGGACACCATGTGTTGTGATGATATCCATGAAGTTATACACTCGCGTTTCCGCCTTGGCAAGGTGTGACAGACCGAATCACCACACACAGATGATCGACTGCGATTCGATCGCCAAACTCGATCGACCATGCCTTATGTGAGTAGCCTTAGTATCTCTCTTGGCCCATCAATAAATATAGAAAAGCACGACATTCACCTTCCTTTAACTCTCTATTTATAGTACAACACAATTTTTTTTATTTCAGTTTATTATATTTTTTAATTCGTACTTTCTGTTTCACAGTTTTATAATATAAACAAAATTTTAAAAATTAAAAGAAAATAAAATTAATAATAAAAAAAATCATGAGTATCACTTGTAGTTTTGGGAAGTTTTTATAACATATGCCATAAAATAAAGAGAATTGTTACACACTCCTAAATTTTCTTAAAACACTCAACTTTATACATTAAACAGTTATACTTAACTGCTTATACATTAAAGATTTAAAAATGTGCAAATTACTTGTGCAAAATAAATTGGCAAAAAAAGGCCGGCAAAAACAGTGGGCAACACGACAAAAAAGAAACGGCTGGCAGGCCCCACTGCCGTATCCGGTCAAAAGACGCTTCCATTCGGTCAAATATTGTGGCGCCCACCCTGCTCCTAGGTTGTCTCGATGTGGTCACACGTTGTTGCTCTTTAGGAACTTACCACGAAAAATGTCTCCAAGTTAAAAAAACAAAATTTTCATTTGATATCATGATATTTGTACGTGCGTATTTTGAGTTTACTTGGTACAATAAATCATACGTATCAAGTTGGTTTTTGCAAGCCGAGTTAAGTCGAGCTAAGTTCATGCCGAATCGGTCCAAGATTTGAATGGTTAACTTACAAAGTTCATAAACTTTATTGAGTTTGTGTTAATCTATAAGTTTAGGCTGGTATATTAAGTTTAAATTACGATTTAATATGATAATTTTTTGCTTAGTCAAGTTAAGCTAAAAAGTTCTTGTTAATCCATGAAACTTGATCATAGAAATGTCAGTTTAATCAAACATCAATTGCAAAGTCAGTCCTAGGTAACTAACGGCAACAAAAAAATTTCACAGCAACGCGCGGGTACCAACACTCGTTATATTAAACTAGAAAGGTGCCCGCTCGATGCGGGGGCGGATTGTTGGGGTGAAGAGGAGGGAGGTGGGGTGGTGAAAAGTGGTTATTGGGGTGGTTGTTGAGGTGGTTGTTGAAGTGATTATAAATTGTTGGGTGATTGTTAGGGGTGGTTGTTTCCAACTTTCCATAATTAGTAAGTAAAAGTCTGAATTTTTAAGCCTTTCTAATTATAGAATAGTCCCAAATATAGATTAATAATTATTCGTACCAATCCTATCAAACAAAATATTCTCTAAATTATTGTCTTTCGACCAAATTCTAATATGCACCAAACCTCATGTTTTGCCTATAAAAACAGAAAAATTGCAGCAACCCCCACATCATTTCTTTGATGTACGATAACACGTTTGTGCACGCACAACATAAACCAATAGTCTCATTTTAAGTGTTTGGATGGTGGTTGAAACTTGAAAGTGTTGGAACCGTAATAAACTTTGGGATTATAAAGAACAAGAAATCATATACAAACGAATCAAGGACGTGGGTAATTTAGCCATCAGTAGATGTCATTGACGGGTTCTAGGCTAAAATCGTCCCGGGATCTACTTGAGTTTACAAAAAGACATAGGAAATGCCGCAATGATCCTACAATGTTTTCTAATGATCGTTAGGACCAAGTCGTAGAAATTCTAAACAAATGCTACGAATACCACAAAACCAAAGTGTCGTCTTCATACTTTCTAAAGATCTCAAATTATGTGTCTTGACTCTTGAAATAAACCAAAGACAAAATCCTTCTAGGCCTAACTAGGAATAACAAACAAATACTAATTCTCTGTCCATAAAGCCCAACTAATAATTCCCTTCTAGGCCCACTATACAAAATTCAGACAATTCCAAAATTGAACTTATAAAAAATACCCTATTATACTCTGATCGAACCACAAACACCATGAACAAAACAAACGAATCTTATTTTTTTCTTCCTTTTTTTTTTCATGGCTAAATGAACAAAATCCTAATTTAACCAAAAAAAAAAAAAAAAAAAAAAAAAGCGTAAATAATCATGATCCTTCTGGATCACCGGTGAATCGGTGATTATCCGATGCCCAAATGATAGCAAATTTTTGTTGTTGGATCTTACCTAAAGCTCTAATACCAATATACCATGTAAGACGTGATATATTGATTAATTATATGAGTTTACATATGTCCCAATATTTATACTCTAACGTGCTGGGACTTAAACTATACTAATCATAATCTAATACAAATATGAATCCAAAACTAATACTGTATAATAAGTCCACTAACAGTTTAAGTATGCCAAGTTCTACTAACAGTTTAAGTATGCCAAGTTCTACCCACGACATCTGAAACTTACCAAGTTTGATGACAGCCGAGTTGGATTCTACACAAAGAAGTGTTAAAATTCAACATTTAGGAGTTTAGACTTACATTTAGAAGGAGTTTAGACTTTTAAGACTTTTGGTGTTTAAAACTAGAAAGCATATCTTAACTGCAACAACATTCAGAATTAGAGATATGTGTTATTAGACGTGTTTTAAATACCTCTCATTGTTTGGTACCGGTTTCACCTCTTTGGGTCTCCATTCAGTCAAGAAAAACAGTATTAATCGTATTATGTGTCAGCCTAAAATGAAAGGAGTGGTCTGGTAGTTGTTAGGCTTTAAAATGAGACATGGCACATTGTATACAGTTATATACTTATATGCAAGTAAATTTAAAAGACAGTATATTAAGCATATAGTGTATATCTGTACATGATAAAAAGACAAGCTATTCAAAATACTAAAAAAAAAAAACAGTTTGATCCGGTGTTACATTATTGTAATCACTAATTAATACAGTATGTCGTAATTTAATACATGAACAAGTCACTACAAGAAGTGCAGCAGGGATCCTATGTTAGCTGATTATTTTTCCCCCTATTTAAATACTAAAAACAACAAATTCCATGTAAACAAATATCATGAGAAATATTAAACAACTAAAAGATCAATACGAGAAACTGTGTCAGATAAAGGGGATTAGCCATGAAGGCACCCAAGTTGGCGATTATTAAAAGTTTAAATGTAACCGAATCTAGATTGTATGCATAATCTAACCCAACCCCACTTGGATCATACGGAAATCACCAATCTAAAGTAATCCCTCTAGCAGTGTAAAGATTATCAATGGTTTTTATAACATCATTTGATGCTTTTATGTACCTCCTCATTTCTTTCTCCGCCGTTTTATCTGGAATAAAAGAGAATTCACATTTATTTTGGGACGAGTAATTGGCATAGCAAAAAGACTTATAAATAAGTAGACTAACCTGTTTCATTTAAATTCAACAACAGTTGTTCCCTTGTAGGAAGAGTACACATTCCAGCAGAAACCGCGGTTCTAACTGGCCATGTATGGTATGGTGCACAACATTGTTGATATGCTGTTGTAGCTGCCTTTTTTAACGAATGGTTCCTAAAAAAGTCACAAGAATGTAAAAAAAGATAGATTGGATATTTGAGAATGTATCATGATTGTAAAATAGGAGAAAATACATACTCAGTTGATATAAAATTCTGAAACAACTCTCGTATGAGATCTAAACCTTGCCTAACTCTGCGAAGATTGCGAGTATGGCTCCCAGGTGATCTTACTGTCTTGTTTTTTAAGTCATGGTCAACTACACTACTTAAAGTGTTGAACTTGTTTGATGCCTCAAGAAGATCACGCACCTGAAAACCATCAATCATCAAGTTACCATGTGGAAGCTGTTTCACAAGTTTTTATTATTTTTATTTTAATATTTGTATCAGAAGATTTATGATGCATATTAAATATAAAACATGGAACTATAGAACCCCTCACTAGTTAGCCGTGTTTTCATCAATCAACCTAGAACAAAATTTGAAGCTGGTCAGAGCTAAAACTTTTATATAACGACCACCTCCGTTAAAATGTCAACAAGATTCTGCAAGCCAGGGATCTTTGTTAACAATAAGACACCATCATTGGTCAAATATCAAAAATGATATATCTGCTAAAGTTTTCGTCCTCCCAAACACTGGATTCTTGAGGAGGTGAATAACACTCTGACAGTCGCACTAGAGCACACTGCCTGCGTGCTTGTCTAACTCCAAACGACAATTCTTATACCAGATCACCTCTTTACTGGCTTCTGATACACTAATGTAATTTGCTCATTTGGTCGACATATTAAACTCCAAGACTCTATATAGGCCTATAGGTATCTCTTAAAGAAGCATAGCACGTCAATAAGATACAGTATGGAGTTGATGTTTCCAGCAAAGAAATAGAGGCAAATCTATCAATTTCTCGATACATATTTTTGACCAAACCCAAAATTCTATTATGTTCGTCAGGAAACAATTAAAGGATTTTTATACCTTATCGATTATGTTATTCATATGTTATTACTCACATGACATGGATTACTGAGGATCTATGGTAAAACATCGAAACAGGGTCCTTTATGGCAGTTGTGAATCAGTGAAGTGGTTTTGAAATAGTACTGTAAGAGGTCAGGGGTGATTTCCTTATAGTTCTGTTCTATTGCAGTTGTCTAATACTCCAAATTATAAGATGGAGAGGAAAAAGTATACTTTGCCCACATGTGTTTATCATGACAGCAAATATAAGAGGTTGAAATTCTGTGATGCAATTGGGCTATTGGTTACTCTTCACCAATTTAGCTCTTACTTATCAGGCTTTTCAAACAACATGAGTTTTATTAACATTGAACATCCAGGCCTAATTATTTCTCGTTTTTGTAATAAAAGATATACGAAGTGCATAAATAAAAACGACAAAAGTTCAATATACCCTTTAAGAGAATAATTAAAAGAAAATATAAGTTTAAATCAATAAAGATGTTCCTTCATCACTACAACTAATTATAATAATTCAGCCTGGACCATCATGCTAAAACAGTATAAAGAAGTCGAAAATTTGACAAGTGGTCAGAGAAATATGCTTATTGCATCTTTATAAAGTGTAAAAGAAGCATTATATGCTTAAAGAGCCATAGCATATTTTTCCAATTGTTCTACATTCTAATTAAACAGCTTTTAGAGACTGCTTTTCTCTGATCCTATATTTTAACAAATTATTTTGAGTCAAAATATTCGAAGAGGTAATACTTAAAGTAATCCTATTCTCTCCAGAGATTAGATGCCCAGTCCTACTTTAGTAAATCGGTATTATATTAGGCTTCTAAAACTTTCTACTTCCAGCCACAATTTCAAGTGCTAAGATGGGTCAAGATCCATTCAACTCACCAACTATTCAAAGTCATACTAAACAAACAAATATGTTAACTTTCTTTTATCTGGTAAAACCTAAGAAAAGTAGGTGTAACACCTACCCTTCTGTAAGTATTTTCCTACGGATGCATAACAAAATTTCGCAAAATACCTAATCATCCGAAAACATGACATAATATAGCAAAGACACACATATTAGCCTTCTACAGGACTTTTTCATCTAAACAGTACTAAAGACATATTATCATAGGCTTTATTCCAACAAAAACTATCAACTTTAACACAATTGTCAATGATGAAACAAACTTATATTCAACTGCCAATGTATGCAAGTCACCTTTGTAACAATTTCGTATAAGTTGTTACATTCTTGATTTATTCTCCCAATTTTCAAAACTAATAACCTGATTAGTCACATACTATTATAAGTCAAATTATTTGAAGAGGTATAATTGATATTTTAAAGCAATCCTATCCTCTCCAGAAATTAGATGCCCAATCCTACTTTAGTAAAATTATATTAGGCTTCTAAAACTTATCCCTCTAACTTTCTACTTCCGGTCAAACTTTCTAGTGCCAAGACGGGTCAAGATCCATTCAACTCACCAACTATTCAAAGTCAGACTAAACAAATATGTTGAGTAACTTTCTTTCATCAGGTAAAACCTAAGAATAGTAGGTGTAACACCTACCCTTCTGTAAGTATTTTCCTACGGATGCATAAACATGACATAATATAGCAAAGACGGGTCAATTTATGCCTTCTACAGGGCTTTTTCATCTAAAGATACAAAATTCCTTCATTCTAGAACCACTTACAACTCCAATGCATCACCAGAGGGTTTATTCCAACAAAAACTATCAACGTTTAACAGTAACAGACTTTTATTCAACTGCCAATATATGCAAGTCACCTATGTAACAATTTCGTATAAGTTGTTACATTTTTTACCCATTCTCCTAATTTTCAAAACTAATTACTTGATTAGTCACGTATTCATACCTATATACCAAATCACCTAATAAACAATCTAATATGACAGAAACAATACAAATATATCATAAAAACGAATATGAACAAATTAAACAAATTACCTTAGCAGTATATTCCATTTCGGCGAATTTAAAAGCTATACCAAGACAGCCAAACAAAACAGAAACCAAAGTACACGCTTCGCAAAACGGCTTCAATTTCAAATCAACAGCACCTTCCTTCCCATCACCACCTTTTTGAATCAAATCCGAAATCTCCTCAAATGCTTTCGCGATAGACGAAAGCGGCGTTTGTATTTGTGCAGGTTTAACAATTTTACCATCTTTGAATTCATCTTCTTCTGCACCATTATTCATCTTCCTAATCCTAACACTTTAGGAACAAAAAAACATATATATGATTATTATGTTATATTACATATATATACATGGATCATTTAAAAAAAAAAAACAAAAAAACATGTTTAAACAAAAAAACATACGTACTTTAGTTGTTGTTGATGTTGTTGGTTTTTGTTGGATGTGAAATATGAAATAAGGGCCATTGAATTTGTAAGATTTTGTAACCCTAAAAAAAAGGGTGATTAATTTTTGGGTTTGAGATTTGGGGGTGATATGAATATATGATTGATGATGAATGGGTTAGTTATGTTTCGCGCCTTTGTATTGTTGTATATATAAGTTTGCGTTTTTATAACTCTAGTTATAGAAAAGTACTTTTGTTACTAGTATTTTCTTTTTACGAAAGAAAAGAAACCTGGTTAACCATGTGGTCTAGTGGTAAACACTTAACTTGTTAAGTGTGCCACTAAGAGAGTAGTACCGGATGGGTGACCATCCGGGAAGTCCTCTGGAGAAGGCAGGGTTTACTTTAAATTAAGTGTCGTGCCTTCGGGCGGCTTAAATTGAAGGTTTTCTCCCATCGGGTTTCAAACTGGTCAAGGATTTCTCCGAAAGAACCGTTCCAAAAAAAAAAGTTAAGCGCTGCTTTTGACTTTGGGTAAATCTAGTACTTTATGGATTTTCGTGCAAGACTTCTCACACGTTTTCCCTTTTCGGATTCTCAAATAAATTTACATTATCACCCTCGTTGTTATTACAAATTTTACAAAAAAGAATTAAGTAATTAGTTAAAGGTAAAATTATTATTATAAAAAAAATTAAATGAGAAAACAATAATAATTATATTTTCTTAAAATAGGTGTTTTTTGTCGATTGATTTATTTTAAAACGTGAAGAGTATTTGATAGTTATTTTTTGTGGCAACTCTTCTTTGATTGTCCTTAAATTTTTACATACATACTATTGTGTTGTCTATTGTGGGGTGTTGTTTGTTTCAGATTATTTATTATTATTATTATTATTATTATTATTATTATTATTATTATTATTATTATTATTATTACTACTTTTTTATTTGTGATACTATATTTGCAAGAGAAGAAGTGCATTTGAAGTTTTCAAAAAATATGAAGTGATAATTAGATTTAAAAAAATCTGCAAAAAATAAAGTGAAAAAAAATCATTTTAGCCTCTTATGTCTTAAAAGAGATAAACACAATTCTTTTATCTTTTCTTTCCACTTGTAAACAAAAGGAAAAAAAAAAAAAAAGTGCATTTCTTTCATTAAGAGGAAAAATGTGCTTTTTAAGACTCGTGAAAAACCTTACCACTTCTTGGAGATGAGGAGTATGGATCACAAAGGTATGGCACATGATTTCAAAAAGTTGAAGCTTACGGGTAGAGTTTAATACTCCATATGTCTTTGCGATGATAGTTTATAGAATACAAGGTTTTCAGACATATTTGATGAGATATTTCTGTAATAGAAACGATTGTTTAATGAATGCCATATGCTTTTTTTATTTTTCTATTATTTTTATTTTTTTAAAATAAAATATTAAACACAAAATAAATGATAATATAATTTCCAATTGCTTAGTAAAGAAACATATGTAAAAATGCGTCATAACACTTTAATGTTAAAAGCTAACCAAATTATTTTATAAACAAAGATATGTAAAAATGCGTCCTAACACTTTATTGTTAAAAGCTAAACAAATTGTATTGTAATAAATATGAAATTAAACAAATCAAAAACATATAAAATGAAGATGATATTATTAAAAATTATTGTCATGTTGATTAATTCATATACATTATATAATTATAATCATATTTTAAATATTCATATTATGTAAGAGTGCAAATTATAAGTTAAAATATTTTAAAACTATTACACCTACATGGTTTTATATAAAGAAATAAAAACTTTGTGATATCTTCATGAATGTAAATAAGAATTATTTTTTAAATTATGCTCACATTATTGTATCTATTATTTTCAAATGTTCCACATTGTCATGCCACATCATTCCTTATTGCTCCGTCACATATGATATCATCAACCCAACTACATTTATCAAAACCTTATATTATGTAGGTTTAGATTGAGTTTACTTGTATCAAAGTGGCTTATGGCTGCATTTGGCGCGAGGTTTATAAATGCTTATTGGGGCTTAAACTTTTAAAATAAATTTTGTTTGTCACAAAAACTTATGAAAGCTTTTATAAGCTATAAGCTTTTATAAGTACAAGCTCATTGAAAAGGACTTATAGAGGCTTAAGTTTTTAAAATAACCTAACTTTTAAAATAAATTAGATTTAACTTTTATAAATTATAAGCCTTTGTAAGCTCAAGCCCTTTGAAAGAGTCTTAGGGGGCTTATCTTCGTAATCACAATAACTTGTTTTCAAATTCTATACTGTTGATAAGTCGACACATAGTTAATATTGTACATGATTGATAAGATCACGGTTTATAAAACTACGCCAGCGAGACACAAACATACTTTTCAATGACTCAAAAGTCAAAAGTATATAAATTGAAAATTGACCATGATAAATGACATGAATGGTCCCTTTCAAGTTTCAACAACCTCATTTTGCTGTTTGATACTGGAAACCATGTTTCGAAAGTTCGTGTCTGTTGCAGTAAAAGTTTAAGAACTTTGGTCACCGGTTAAACGAGTACAAGGATTAGGTTTTTTTATGTTTAGGTTATTTGAGAAGGGCGAGTCTTTTGACTTAGATGTACACGGCCTAACCGGGGTATTCATGTGACCGTTTCCGACCCTCCCTACGACTAGTTAAGTTTTAACTAACCTGGATGTTCTCTAATCGAGTGATGGAATCAAGTTCGAGTACTCTTGAAGTTGTTTGTGACTTGTGAGAGTAAAACCAAATATTTCAACATAAATGTTTATGTCTGATTCAAGTATTCTTAAACTTAGGCATACAACATCGGAGACCAGTCATACAAAGTCACAAAGGACTTCATTTCTACTGATGCAAATAGCCCTCAATGTATGTTACATGAAACACTGGACTGGTGATTGACCGCTAAACCAACTACATGATATATAAAACATGACCATAACTGCTGGCGGGTAATTTAATGTCGTCTGTTGACTGTTGCATCTTCCAGTGATATTTTGCAGCTTCTAGTTATTATCAGATCAAACAAACGTATTGTTTTCATTTGTATACATCCCTATAAGCATCTTTGGTTCATTAACGTATTACACAACAAATTCGATGGACAAATCCTATATATCTGACTAATCAACTTTGTAAAAAAAAAGACTAATGAAATCAGAAATCAGTCAAGGTAATTAATTTGTGTACCTCTAATTTCGTGAATTACGTCGATACCC
The DNA here is from genome assembly GCA_030686995.1 of Artemisia argyi. Taxonomy (NCBI): domain Eukaryota; kingdom Viridiplantae; phylum Streptophyta; class Magnoliopsida; order Asterales; family Asteraceae; genus Artemisia; species Artemisia argyi. The sequence goes on along the minus strand of CM060682.1, from coordinate 36,527,920 downwards.
AAAGAAAATAACTAAAATGAAAAAAAATAAAAAAAAAATAATTTCATCTGTTGTCTTATATCTTGTTCACGGGAAACTGGACTTCAGGTTGCCTCTGCCACAGATAATTTGCAGCTTCTAACCATCGTGGTTCAACCAAAAACTTCTTTTGCTGAACCGCCCAACGAGATTTTGCAGTTCCAACATCAGTAGAAATGACATGAGTCACTGATGGGTCGACTTCTTTGGCACATCGCACATGTAGCTCCCAATCGTTCTGCCATCTTCCATAATTTATGATTTTCTGCTTTAAAATCTATAGGGAAGATACGACTGAACACAATTTTGCAGCCTTTCAAGATTTGACTACGAACCGTCCCCAATATCTGCAACAATAAATATTTGGATCCCGTGTTAAGGCAATGTTTGGACGCGCGTTTTAAGAATATTTATCTGATTCTGTGACCAACTCCCAGACCTTTTAGTGTTTGGATAAACAAATCCTGCTTCTGATTATCTGATTTTTTTGCTGTCAAGTAATCTATTTCATACTCGCCACAACAAAACTAATCAACCCCTCGTTTCAACCTAATTTAAGAGATTATTACTTTTATTTCAAAAATCAATAGTATAAGAATGTCCTTTTTGCTCCTTTTATCTATTGGTTTCTTATATAATCAGAATTTACCAACCACTCAAACGACAGACTATTACAACCTCAAACAACAAAAAGACATCTAAACATCAATTTCACCCATTATGTTACAATCGATATCTCACCTGCCTTACGTCTTGACCTGAGAAATTCTCCCCGAGATCCTATAGTGGAAGTTAAAAATTTAATCAATTAGAAATCCCAAGATTCTACATAGGATGTAGATTATGTAGTATTGTTAATACATACCGGATCAAAGAACATAGTGTGGATCTTCTTGAGCACTTGTAGAACTGTTGCAAGGGTTCCGTCAACTTCACTTTCATCGGATTTCAGTTCAGAAAGTGATTTACATCTGTGCTTGAATTGTTTAGGACTTGAAGCAAAAAAATGATATCTTTCCATCAAAATCAAATTCTCCTTCTGCTTCTCCCACACCTATAGCATTGCAAGAAATGACCTTTAAGCAACGAAAATGTAGATCAGACTATCAGAGTCAAATGCTAAGTCATGAACAGTTGCTTACGTCTTCTGTATCATCAAGAATTAGAACAGCACTTTCTTGACCAAGTACTACATCGAGGTCTTTCTTATGCTCTCGAGTGCAATCACTTCGCGTAATCACTCTGGATTCGAAGTATACCTTTCCAGGGTCAAGCAGATTTGCCATTTCTAGTGCATATGCACGTTCACCCATGGTGTAAATGTACATCTCGAAGAGTTTATTTGCTTCTTTTAGGAATGTATGAACGAATGGCCTTAACTTGGTCATCATGTGCATGGAGTTTAATTTGAATAGACTGCCTCTTAATGGATCTGTCAAAACATTCCAAAGGTTACACACATGATTAGAAGTTACAACAATGATCGTGCGTTTGGATTTGCGTTTTAAACAGATCAACCGATTACTAGTTTAGATGTTGGGATACACAAATTGTACTTTGTTTTTAGATCTTATTATTTTCAGGTCAAAGAGCAAGTTTTGAATATCAGTTTCACTACAGAACTGATTCTCTAAAGGTAAACTAGTACTGTATTATGTATTTACCCCATATTTTTACCTAATTGGAGTAACTTTCATCCTTATTTCACAAAATGCCTCTTCTTTCCACAAAGAGAACGTATATAGTGATCATTTTATCTACTAATTCAAAAGTGCAGACACCTAAACATGAGGTTTACTACAACTTGAAACACCGGAATCGCATTTAAACACTATCTTCTACAGGCCATTATAGTACAACTAATTATGTGATTCTGTTTATTTAATATCATATAATAACTTTAAGGATGCACGTCCTTAAACCCCAGGATAGTCCTATATCTAATGGTCAAACACTGTCAAGGGAATATAGCTTTAGCAAACAGAGAAACACATAATTTACTCTAGAGAATACCTTGCATTGGATCACTTGGGTTCATTAGATAACCTTCTTCTTGATTTGCGTCGCCGTCAATAAAGTGAGTTGAATTAAGTAACGTGTGATCTAAATCAAGAACCAAGTAAAGCTTTTTATGTCTTAACAGATTCTTTAGATCCCTTTCACGTATTCGAGCAGCTTCATCATCAGAAACCCACACATCCTGCGAAAATGACATTGTTTTCAGACAGCTTCAGGAAATACACAAGAGAAGATTATGTGGTTTTACAAAAAGAAAGAAAACCTTGTGTATATACTCAAGTCGAACACCAGACTGATTATCCCTCTTCTCTCCACACTTCGTGCACATTCCTAGAATACCAACAGGATGTGTGCATATATCCTTCTTCACAGATGCTTCTGGATATGATAATAAGAACACAACAACTAAGGTAATAGTTGCAAGGAACTCTCTTTCCTTTTGATTTAGTTATTTTTTCGTTGCTTTTCATGGCTCGGCACCTAAGGTAATACTGTAGTTTTCTTTTAAGAGGACAAAAGGTACTACCTACTGCTAATGTTGTCTCATGTCGAGAAGTAGAATCATTGGCTTCTGAAACAGTTTCCAACACCTCGATCTTCTGCCTCTTTATCCTATAGAGCACCAAAATGATTGAGCAGACACCACAGTTACAGAGAGAATCCAAAGGAGCATCAAAATGGACGGAAAATTTCATGCAAGAAAACCATTTTAATATGCACCTATTTGTATCTGAATGATGCGTCTCATCAGCATCTTCTTCTGGTTCAGGAGAAGTGTTAGACGTGGATTCCAACTCTGTATCCAGAAAAGCGGCAAAATCATCACTGTTGGATGAGTTGAGCGGTGCATCATCCACCACACTCATCTTAAAAAGCCAATTGTATTTCTTGGAGCACGAACTCTACACAAGGCAGTTTCATCAATACATTTGGTATATAAGTTAAGAAAATAGACATAACAAAAGGTCATATCTGTTTTCTGCCAACTGTATAACAATTCTACAAAGAGTAATTTTCCTAACAAAAGGGTCCTCAAGGCTGAGGCTGAAATCTCTTGGGCGTTTGATTCGCATTATGTGTAATGTATTATGGAATAGAACTTGTCGAAAGGTAAATATGAAGGGATTGGCCGGCACGAAAAGTGGAATTCAAGTCCATGTCTTCCCATTTTGCAGCAGAAGGTTAAACGCCTCCGACCAATGGAACTAAATGCCCCCTTCTTTGACGATATCATTTACCTTATTATCGCCGCTATGAACTTTCATTTGTTGTTTGATTCTAGCCTTAGTTCCTAAATTTAATCTTTTTTGGCGTAGAATTAACATTGATCCTTATATCCCACCCTAATAGTCCATTAATATAATAGCTGAGAAAAAAAAAAAAAAAAAATCTAATAAATTTTGCATTCGCTTAGGACTTTCATCAAACACTACAAAAAAATTATGCACCTTAGATAACATAATCTCCTAAAAAATCTTAACAGCATGTTATTAATTCATATCTATACGTTCCGTTTTTTAATAAAACATACTAGCGATTGCTGCAGCATAACGCCGGAGGTCTGAGCGGTGAGAAAGCTAAAACGCAAAAGAAAACAATCCTAATGCCGTGTATTTATAGAGGAAGCTATATAAAGAAATAAAAAGTATATAAATTAGCCCCTAAAAAAGTTGAAAATTGTCTATTTGACCCCCTAAAAGATCCGAGTGGCTGAAAAATGTTGGACCTTCTTTTTAGAAGACTAGAACGGTACCCGCGCAATGCGGCAGCGGGTATCGTGTGATTATATTTTTCGTTATTTAGTTACACGTTTAGTTGTACTCATGCTTTATAAGTAGAGATATTAGAGATGGTTAAGCCAAATAATTTTAGTTTGAACAACCAACCGCTTCCTAACAATAGGGGTGTTCACGGGGCGGTTCGGTTCGGTTCGGTTAGTAGGAAGATTTAAACTATCCATCACGGGGCGGGTAATTCATTTTACTACCCAAAACTGAACCATGCTAGGCGGTTAACCAGATATGCGGGTACCCAAAATGAGCGGTTACCCACGGTTTGGTTCACGGTTATCCATTTTAGATGTCTAAACGTATGAACGATAACATGATCTAAAACGTAAGCGGTTACCCACGGTTCGGTTCACGGTTATCCATTTTAGATGTCTAAACGTATGAACGATAACATGATCTAAAACGTAAAAGTCATTTTAGTATATTAAATAATATTGAATACGTTAAAATAATTTTAAAGTAATTTCGTTACAATAATTGCATTCAAATATCCATATATAACACATTAACAAAATATATTTATTCAATGTTTATTAGCTTTAATCACATTAATCAATTTTTCACACATAGATGTTTAGTAAATGTTTACATTAGGAGCAAAAAAATTGTTATACAATAAGAGTAGTGCAATAAAATAATCGATACTTGTACAATTATTTGAATATTTAGTTAAAAATCTTCATGTATGTTATACACGGTTTGGTTCGGTTAACCGCGGATATCTAAATATAAAAACCGTAACCGATCCGTGATAAGCGGGTTTTTTCGGTTTCGGTTTTTTTCGGTTTTGGTTTCTTCAGTTTCGGATTATTTCGGTTTCGGATTGAGCGGTTCGGCTCGGTTTGTCGGTTTCTCGGGTTTTTTGAACATCCCTACCTAACAAACTTGATTCCTAACAAATTAATTTTGAAATCTTTCCATAATAAGCAAGAAAAAAGTCTGAATTTTAAGCCTTTCTAATTAAAGAATAGTCCCAAATACATTATAATGTAGTATAAATATGATTTTTGACTCTTGGGTTGTATTTCGTTAACGCGTGAATCTCTCTTAGTTTTGAGCTCGAAACTAATTTTCTTTATTATTGTTGCCGGGGAGTCTTATTTTTATGCAACCACATGACACTAGGGCTGTAAATTAACTGGACGAACATGAACGAAACCTTGTTCATGTTCGTTAATTTAATTTTAACCAGACAAATAAACGGAAACAAACACTTAAACGGATGGATTTTCTTAGACTTAAAAGTATACAATTAAAAGATATGATATACGAACATAAACAAATAAATAAATATAAACGAACGTTAATAAACATATAATCGGACGTTCAAGAACATAAATGAACGAACGCGACCTTTGTTTATATTCGTTCATTTAACTAAACGAACGTAAAATATTGTTCATGTTCGTTCATTTAATAAATAATCGAATATAAACGAACTTTTTACCAAACTGTTCATGAAATGCTCACTGAATGTTTAGTTCGTTTATAGCCCTACATATAACGTTCTCAACCGTTGGATCTCTCAACTTTTGATCCTGGTCGTTTTAATTCAACTTTTAATATTAGCCGTAGATTTCGTTTCACATATTATCAGCCATTAGATGTGTAAAAACTAAAAAAATTGCTACTAAACTGCAAAACACAATATTATTTCTCAATCAGAAATAACTATTCCCTCATATGTCACTCTCATTTATCTCTCTCCTTATTTCAACTTCTCTCCCAACCTCATTCACATATAAAAACACACACACACACACACACACTTCTTATTATATCTGCTCTCACTTTTAACAACCATCAACCGCAACCACTAAAATCTTCTGAAACTGTCGCTGCCACAGCCATTTTATTTTAGATCTATGGATATAACTAGTTAGTGGTTTTGGTGGTTTTTTTTGGATATGTGGATCTGAGCGGTTTTGAGGTTTAGTGGTTTTGGAGACTCTGGTAGTTTTTATTGATTCTTGGTAGTTTTAGTGCTAAAAACGAGTTTTAGCTATTGATTTTAGTTATGGTTGATTGGGTTTATGTTGGCGAACAAAGGAAGTTAATTTCGTGTACTTAGGAATCAAGGAAGTTAACGAATGATTGCTTCTTCTATTAGTTATATATGCTTGGTGTGTGGCTGTTTTGGTTCAAGAACTTAGGGGGTTTCAGTTATGATTGGTGCTTTCTTGAAACATGTGTATTCTAGAAAACAATCAAGAAATGAAGAATACGATTCAAGGGCAACAACCAATTAGGAATCTATGGAATTAGAAACAAGATTCGAAAAAGGATTGTATTGGAATTATGAATTTGTTACAATGGAATGATTACAGAAAGTTTAGAGATAAGTTGCAAATGAAGTGGTGACTAAATTACAAATACTAACGGGTTTTTAAGAGTGGTTTTGGGCGAAACTAACTTTCCCGCCAAACCATATAATTTTGACTTTTGGTTGACTTTTTCCAATTCTCACTTGAGCTCGTATCAACTCCATCCATCCTTGAAAACTTTTTTGTGCTCAAGAAACAACATCATGACTACCTCATACAACAAACGCAAATAGTGTCTTCACAATATGAATATACTGTATTCCTTTGTGGGGACTCGTGATTAGCGCAAATTTGAGCACAAATACTATTTTCGCAAGTTCTTGGTGCAAAATTGTGAACATATGACATTACATCACGACCTGACAACAAAAATATTCCAAAATTTTAATTAGAAAAAAATAAACAAAATCTTTGCCTTATTGGCACAATATATTTTTCATCAATAAATATTCGAAGTAGCAACACTATGAGAATTGAGAATTAAAATTAAGAAATAAGACTCGATTGAAGTATTGCCCATTGAATGACAAATATCCTAGGGCGCACGCAGTAGCAATTTCTATTTGAAAACATGTAAAAAACATGCGAATGAAAAGAAAACACATAATATTTTTCTTCATTGCAAACCTAGATATTGTATGTAAAGTATAGAAAGTTTTGAGAGTCATACTCTCATCTTTGTTCACTAGCAGGGTATCCGCACGTTGCAGCGACTGGTACCCTGAAATAAAATTTTTCGATAGAATTAATAAAAATGTCACGGGAAGTCATTCCGACACCTAAATTTGCCTCGAGAACGAAATACTAAAAGATTTGATAAACTACACTTTCCACCCTAGCATATATTTACAATCTTAGTCCCTAAAGGTGCAATAGTGTTCACACAAGGTCTAAAACATTTTCGTATATAAACTTCATTATACCCTCACTTAGGGTTTGTCACTCTTTCTCTCTCAAACCAGCCGCACCCTATTTCTTCTTCTTATCTAGTCATTTTTCCAGCCAAACAAACACCACCACCGGCCACTTAAACTCACCGCCGCCACCACCACACTCCTTACAACCTCCCCATCATTTTGACGTACATTACGCGCCAAGAAACACCTCCCAACACCACGATTAACACTACCAAAGCTCGAGTTCATCACCAAATCCATCTCTCTCTCGTTTTGTTGATACGGGTGGTTGAAGGTAGGAAAACCCACCACCCTTTTTGTCGTTCTAGCGATGGTGGGGGATAAGTACATGAATTTTCAAGAGTTTTTGATTGAATAAAGATTAAAACTAATAAATATGAAGCTAAATAATTGTTTGGTATCATTTTCTTTCTTTTTTGTTGTTGTCGTTGTTATTGAGTCGCGAAAACAAGGGATGCCGTGAGCTTGAGCTCACAGCCTTGTGTATCGAGTCGAGTTTTATTGAGTCGAGTCTTGGTCACAGGTTCGTGTCTAGGTTAAGATAGAGGGTTGTACATTTTGTTTAAATGATTGTAATATTGGTTGTAGGGGTGTTTTTAATGCTATTAATGTAGAATGAGGGTTGTACATTGTGTTTAAATGATTGTAATATTAGGTGTATGGGTGTTCTTAATGCTATTAATGTAGAATTATAAGGAAAGTGGTCTGAATTTCGATTCATGCTAGTTTTTGTTGTACACAATGCTTTGGTTGTTGTAATTATGAAAATTGCTTGCTTTAAAGTGTTGTAAACCATGCATCATTTTTTGTACATCTGATTTTTTTTGAATAGAGAGTCCTTCCTCCATTATAAGTAGTATAGATGCCTGGATATTTATACATGGTTTTCACATAGCATCATTGAAATTTGCATACGGTACGTTTTCTTATGTACTTAAATTTACTTTGTATAAAGAGAATCTAAGAAAGAAAAAAACGTTTTCCTTTTTCTAAATAACTAACAAGCTGTTACGAAATCAACATTCATCACTTTCTTTTATCAAGTTATGATTTTACTTTCTTTAGAACGAATCTCTAATTAGATTAAGTCACTCGTTTTCACCAGTCAGATCCATTGGCGAGGACGAAATTGAGTCATTGGCGAGGACATGTCCTGACTAAAACTTTCTCGCCAAAAGAGCATTGCTAAAAGTATTGGCGATGACAAATATTGGTTTTGGCAACCATGACGTTGGACCGACTCGAATTCTCAGTCAAAGTTCTCAAACTGAGGTTCACAGACTTTTGGAGAGGACATGTGTAACACCCCCATTTTTCACTGATCGCAGCGGATTAAGTGTTTGGGGTATTACCTCATAGATCATAGATACAGTAATAGGGAATGACTCAAAAAGAGACATTTTATAAAAATGAGTTATCATTCATTAAAATTATCAGAGTTTTATAAGATGAGGTCTTGTGAGTCTAAGTGTGAGATGTTATGTTTGAATGATAACCAAATAGAAAGTCTTTCAAGTCTCGTGCCTCTTTATGCCATAACTTCCACAGAGCTCCGTTACCTAGGATACATGCTTAAAAAGTCAACACTAGGTGTTGAGTGAGAGTCATAGGTTTATGGGTTAGTGAATACAAGTTCCTCAGGTTCAGTTGTTACACCCTTCAAGGAAAATGTAGTGTGTTTGATAATTGCAATACATGTGCAATTATCAAGAGTTGGTCAGTTGGTATGTTGCACTAATCTCATAAACCACACGTTAACAATCCGGGTCATGGGGGCTGCAGACCCAACCATGAGGGGATGGGAAGGATAACTTACCAAAGTTAATCCTTCAGTGAGTGTTCAAATATAATACTTATTGATACCCTACAGTGAGAGGTAGTATCAACGGGAGTTGTCAAACTGCAATAGATCTATTATATTCGCGTTCACTTGTGTAAAATATCACAAGCGATTAGATTCATGAATTTTGTTGTGTAGGGGTGGCAGATAGTTTACTCGTGCAACATCTAAAGAAAAAGACTTGTATTCGATTTAAAGCATGTATCCCCCTCACAGGGTTTGTAATGCATTTAAAAGAGTGAGGCTATGAAAACTCACCTAGGCTTAGGGAAATCTAATTGATGTGAAAAGTGACTCGGAGATTAGACTGTCTACTCACGTATCCTGGTGGTATTGTTGGTGTGGATGTATGTCAAGCTTTAGTTATCTTGTTTAAGTTTCTTAAGTAATCATTCTGAGGGTTGTTAATGTTTTAGATATAACATAACATCGTTCAGGCCATCACAATCCAGAAGTCTAAGACTCCTCACATGAAGCTCCCTACAATTGTATTATGTTATCAACATAATACCGTTCGGGCCATCATAATTCAGAAGTTAATGCTCCTCACGTGAAGCTCCCTACTATTAAGCTAAGTTGTTATTAAGTTTGTGGAAAACTAGAAGGGGGGGGGGGTTGAATAGTTTTACGTCTTTTTAATTTTATGAAAACTTAGTTGTTTAAAACAAAATTTCGTTTCTAGTTTATGTGAGATCAATACTTGTATGCTTATAAGTACTTATATCTACGCAAGTAAATAATAACAATATGGATGAGTATGACTTATAAGAACTTTTATCTACGCAAGTAAACAATAACAATATAGACAAATATTTTTACATCCCTTTTTATTTATGAAAACTTAGTTTAGTTTTAAAGCATTGTTAACTCTTAAAACTTTAATTCGATCTTATATGAACTCAAGTCTTGAAAAATATGAACAACTATATCGAGGTATGAAAAATAATAATGATGTAAGCTAAATATGTAAATTCAACACATGCATAATATAGACAATTATAGCTATATACGAGATGTAAGTAAGTAAGCTAAGTAATAAGTTAGAGTTGGAAAAATCTAACCGCGAGACAAAGGATTTATATTGGTTCGGCAACAAGGACACCTTCCTTGCCCTACTCCACTCCCCGAGTCACCTACTCGAGAGTTTTCTTCACTATGTCAACAAGCTCCCTTATGGCGGAGAAAACCTTACACAACTTTTGCTTACACCAATTAACGACACTAAGCTAAATGTCGAGTCCTAATAGTAGCTAGAACCAATCTCACACCACTAGTCACTACACACCTTCTTCACAATATGTACACACCACTACTACTTCACAACTTCACACTACTCCACTACTTCTTCTTCATACCTGATGCGTGGGAATCGCACCTTGCTTTACCTCTCGAGGGATCTCAAGAAGCTTACAACCCCCACCAGGCAGTGTACCTGATCGTTGTAGTATAGTATAGTGACAAGTACCGGGGGATTGATCGTTCAACTTAGGAATAGTGTCGCTAGGATTAGAAAACCTAATTAATAGTTCTAAAGGTGAGAGATGATTATTTTTGTATTTTTATATTTTTATGAAAGCAAGTAAAATCTCGGGTTTTTTGAAGGAGTGGGCGGAATTAGTTGCTAGTCAACTAACCCAAAACTAATATATAAATAAAATAATAAAAATGAAAACAAACTAATTATACTAAGGTTGTGAGCAGTAATTGGAGAAATTGTGTTTACTTAGACTTCACTACTCCCTAGATATCTTTTACATGTTAATTACTTGTTATACTTGTATGGATGACGGATTGTATTCCTTAATATCATTCGTGGGGTGGCATACATAACTCCCCAACTCTATGAGCTCTTATCTCCTCCTACACCATGACCCAGCATAACTATAGGGATTGTAAATAGTGGCTCATGCATTAAATACAACCAATAAAGACCTAGTACGCCTCGGTTCATGTTTCTTAAGACGTTCAAGCATGTTACCATTTGGAGATCTGCCAGTTTTCTTAAGCCTAACATATAAATCATTCATCCAAGAACAAGAATAAACAAGTAATCAACACATAATCAACATCTAGGTTTCATTAAATCTAAGCAAACACAAGAGAGATCTAGCCTAGCATAATGGAATTGAGACAAGAACAAGAGATAAACAACCAACACATAGACATATTGATTGAATTAGAAGAACACTTATCTCAATTACAATGCAAGGTATCAAGGGTTTGGAACCCTTGAAAAACCTGTAAAAGAGGCACCAAATTCGTCTTTAGGGTTTCACCAAAACTTCTCTCCTTTTAATGAAAAAACTAGAAAACTATATATAGGAAAAGTAGGCTGACGGCGTCAAGAGTTACATGTGACGCCGTCACCTCGCCGCCATATACTTCCTCGAACGACCTTGATCTACTTATGACGGCCTATGTGACGCCGTCACCGACCACGGTATTTTATTCTTGCCACTTTGACGCCGTCATGAAGGCGTTTGACGCCGTCACCACCTTCGGTATTTTAATCTTCATGTCTGACGCCGTCAAGATATTACTCTTGACGCCGTCACCTTGTATCTTCAGCATGGAAATTTGGTACTTTGCCGTTTTCTTTTCTTTTATGCTCCAAAAACGTCCAAAATGGCTTCTTTTCCAGAATTCACTCTCCAAACACCTAAAATCACAAAAGGAACGATTTAGGGCAATATTTGATCAAATAAATTCGGATTCGGGCTTAAATGACCCCCTAAAAACGGATCATTTTTCGCCTCATCATATACCCTTACACTTGAGATTTGCTTGTCCTCAAGCAAATGCGCTTTTATTCTACTCGAAAGACAAGTTAGGGGTCATTTAACACTAATATAAAAGTAATTACAACAAATAATCGTTCCACTAAAGACCAATAGACAAGCACGGAGGTCATACACAAGCACCTCACAAATAGTGTTTAGATACTCACATCTCTCGGGTGTAATAAAGTAATATAACATTATGGAAATGGAAGATATCTCTCACTACCTGTCATAGCAAAATAGATTACCATAGGCTTGGGAAAGGATCAAACCTCCACCATATGGCGTAAGCACCTAGGATAAACTATCAAAGAGGTCTTTTAAAGGGTTGTAACGTTAGGTATAGGGATATGAATTACACGGTTTTGTTGGATAAAGGAAGTTTTACTGGTGGCGAGTTAACAATCTTGGTTAATTACATGTACAATATGGCGTTGCTAAGCCAAGACTAGACTCGACTTAAGCTAATAAATGAAAAATAACAAAAATATAAAATGAACATAGAATGAAACGGGATGGTAGTCCGTATGTTTTTTTTTTTCTTTTTCTATTTTTTTTTTTTTTTTTTTTTTTTTTTTTTTTTTTTTTTTTTTTTTTTTGCATACACTCTTACCCTACCATCCAAAATAATACATCATAGGGGTATAAACGTTCCCCTTACACTTGAATCTTTACATACTTTACAATTAACTAATCTAATGACTCGAATTAAGAAAATCAAAACACTTGGAGCACTTTTAAGATTAACGTACATATGGGGGTAATAAATGATGTTCTTCCCCATTACTTCATAAAATAAGTACTTACCCATGAGTCCCAATAGTCCCAAAACAATATGTACAATGATATGACTCGACTTAGCAACCATGTAATCAATTAGAAAGTTAACTTAGGGTTTAACAAATAACAATAATGCACTAAAAATGAGCGCATACACGGAAGGCTAAGGCGATTTGGGTGTACATTTAAGTGGGGTGTAACAAATTCTTCCTTTAAGTAAGATGCTTAAAGTTAGAAACGAAAAGATAGGCTCGGAGGGGTGTACTAGGGGTATCGTGTACTAAAAATGAGTACAACGCAAAGGGTGTGGGAAAAATTAGTTGACTTAACTAGCCAAGCAATATGACTTAAATGGTCAAGTAATTATAATACGGGTTTAACACAAGGGTGATCCTAATGCCTCTTATCATGTAGTAAATCCTACCACACGAATGTAGTCTCACTCGCGGTCTCGGGATGCATCACTAACGCAAGTTCTAGAATCTAAATGCTACCGGTACACTCATAAGCACTAATAGTAAATGCTTTTCCTATCAAATCTAAAGGCGAACCTCACATTTTTGGGTGGAAAATTTTTCTGAATATACGGTTATGTGCTAGTCATACAATCTCCTATCCATGAGATGCTTGCTATGGCTAAAGTTTCACTCCTAAATGTTGTAAAAAATTTTAAATTTGGCGCTAAAATTACACTAACAAGTATTTCTCGTAGTTTTATTACACATCTACCATTAAACAAAACAAACTCAAGCGAAAGTGCATATGTAAGGTATCATCTTTTTACCCTCCCCTTACACTTAAGATGAACATTGTCCCCAATGTTCAAGTAAAGAATGTAAAAGTTAAGAAGTAAAGAGAATGAAATCAAATACTCCCCTGATTCGCTCGGTATGGATTATAGGTTGGCCAGGTTAAATCTTCCTCCAAGAAAACGAACAATCAAAGCTTCCCTTCCAGAGTATAAATCATCTTCTTGTCATAAATAACCTGTAAATCCTGACAACAATAGACAAGGCAACCTCGCGTAAAATCGGCGGCATCCTATATAAGTTACTAAATCCTAGAAAACAAGATAAGATATAATGCTTGTGGAATGAAGTTTGCAGATTTCCTGGAGATTATAAAACTTAATAATTCACAAAAACCATAAGACTCCGTTAGAAAAACAAAACCGATAAAATTTCCAGATTTTTAACTCCTGACGCCGTCAAGAGTAATACTCTGACGCCGTCAGAATGGACCTGCAGAAATTCTTATGTTAAGTTTCCGGAAAATTTCTGGAAAAACTTCGTCCTACTTCCTGGAAAATCCTGCAAAACTTCATTATGACTCAATACAAGCATTTGACTCTAACAAATACGAATATACATGTTCATTTAAAATTGTGGAGAATCATGATCGGTTTGTTTCTTGAAAACATATTTGGGGTTTCCCCTTACACTTATCTTTTGCGAAAATACCTTTAGGTTGGAGTTAAGACTAGGCCAAACAACATAATAAAGTATTTCCACATATTAATTGAGAAACATGATCAACCAACAATAAAAATAAAACATGCATACGGAAGCAAATAACAATCAAACAAATAAAATCATACAAAACATGGGTTGCCTCCCAAGAAGCGCTTTTCTTTATTTACGAGTCTTGTAGCTAGACTCAAAGTCATGGGTTACTACGTGATTCGGGTGAGTTCCTCATTGAGGACATCTTTGGGATCGAACTTAGGTTTCAACTTCCTATCGGTTTCCTTAGTGTGGTATGACCTTTCAAACTTCTCTCCATCCGGATCATACAAGGTCATTCTAATATGCCATGACCCGTCACCTTCTTTAGGTGGCTTGTCCCACCTCCATTTACATTTATCCCCCTCTCTTTTCCATTTATTCCTTTCTATGTTAATGGGCATCACGCTTAATAACTCAATCATCTTCCTAAAGACTAACGGGTCCTCAAAGGGATTTAACTCTTCATCTCTAGCTATGAGTTGTTCTACCGAATGTGTCTTTTCAACAAAGTCTTTTTCTAGATAGAATGGGCATTGAGGTCCTATAAAGTTCCTTTCTATCCAAGGTCCATATCTAGATGGTCTCCTATTCATTTCTACCCAATGCGGTGTTGGTTCATCATCACAATCATAACTATGCTTCTTAACATCATACACCGACCAAGTATCGCCTTCTCCTACCGCTATCTTGGATTCCTTGCAATCTATCATGGCACTAGCGGTTGCTAAAAATCCTCTTCCTACCAATAATGGGCATGTAGTGTCACTAACCATGTCTAGGACGTGAAAATCCGCTAATATAGTTAACCTTCCTATGTGAACAACTACATCCTTAATCATTCCAACCGGGTGGGCAATACTCCCATCCGCTAGACCTATCAATACTTCCGTTTCCTCTAACTTTCCTAGCTTAAGAGCGGTGAATAAGGATAAGGGAATCAAGTTGAGGCTTGACCCTAAATCGGCTAGTGTGTCGAAAGCTTCGGATCTTCCTATCTTACAAGGCAAAACAAATATACCCGGATCATCAAGCTTTTTAGGCAACTTGTTTTGAACGAAGGCGGTCCCATTTTTACCTAGCTTACACTTCTCATATTTTTCTAGGAGGGCACTATAGTAAGGAGCACGCGCTAAGACATCAATGACGGGGTGTTCAAGGTGAAGTTCTTTGAATTCATCGTCAAGGTCTTGCGTAAGAGGTGTTTCAACTATGCTTTTGACCGGTTCTATAGTGGGTGTTTTAGTTGATTAGTCCTTTTGGGGAACTTGGTTTTGTTTGAAACACGTGCTTGTTGATCTAACCGAGTAGTATTGTGGACACGAAGTGGGTGACGAAACTGAAGATATGGCATTGACGTTTAGTTTCGGATTCTTGATGGTGTCGCTTGGGAGTGCTCCCATTTCTCGGTCATTGAGAACTTTCAACAATGCATCAATTCTAGTGGTCATCTCACTTTGCTTTTGTTTGAAATCGGCTTCAAACTTAGATATGCGAGCTTCTTGAGATGCCATGAACTTTGACATCAATCCTTCAAGATTGTTGGTACTACCATAGTTGTTAGAAGGATTGTTGTTGAAAGTACGGTTGGATGGTGGACCGTTTGGTTGGTAACGATTAGGTGGGTTGGATGAATTGGGCTGATTTTGTTTCCACCTAAGGTTTGGGTGATTTTTCCATGAGGGGTTGTATGAATCACCGTATGTGTTTGGCTCGGGCTTGAAAGTGTACCACTTATCTCCCGCTTCGTCGGTACGCGTGGATGCGTAATCCGCAAAAGCTGTTCCGGGGAGTTCCACACAATCACGAGTGTCATGGGGACCACTACATAATTCGCATGAAGAAGTGATTTTGTTCACTTGGCTTGAATGCTTCGGAGCTTCGTAAGATTTCATGAGAAACTTGACTGGGTCCTCAAGTTCCATGATCCTACGGTCGGGAGTGCTAGAATTGTTCGAAGGCAAGGATATTGCCTTGACCGTTTTGTTCAAGTCACGGGGATCATTCCAACTTTCGTTGTCATAGAGAGCAAGATCTTCTATGAGTTCCCATGATTGTTCCGCACTAAGATCACGTAGCTTACCACCGGCCGATTGGTCAATGGCTCGCCTCGTGGAGATGTCGATATGGTCATAAAAAATTTGGACTTGGAGCCAAAGATCTATGCCATGATGAGGGACTTTTTGGAGTAAGTCCTTGAAACGAGTCCATGCTTCATAAAGGGATTCATTTTGACGTTGTTGAAACATCAAGATGTCATTCCTAAGCTTAGTAGTTCTCCCCGGTGGGAAAAATTGAGCAAGGAAACGAGTGGTGAGATCATCCCATGTGGTGATGGATCCCGCGGGTAAACGCTCAAGCCATTGACTAGCTTGATCCCGTAGAGAGAATTGGAATAGGCGTAAACGGGTAGTCTCTTTAGTTTCAACACCTAGGTCTATGGAATCTACGATTTTGAGGAAGTCCTTAAGGTGTTGGTTTGGATCTTCGGAACGAAGTCCATGGAATGCACATCCGCTTTGCACCAACCGGATGGTGTCGGATCGCAAGGGGGTCACATTGGCTCCGGTGAGCTCAATGGTGTTTCGGTAGCCTTGATGGCTAGGTCGGGAGTACTCTCCTAAGGTTCGGGGCCTAAGGGGTTCTAGTGGTGGGTTTTGTTGTGGTGGGATGACGGGTTCAAAGATGTTACCACCTTCTATGATGTCGGATGGTAAAGAGTTACGAACAAAGGCACGAAGAAATAAGATAGACTAAAGAAGACCTAAAAATAAAAATAAAATCTTACTAGAAAGGAATCTAGCAAGTAGACCTAATAAAAAGAAATCCTAACCTAGACAATAACTATTCCCCGGCAGCGGTGCCAAAAACTTGATGCGTGGGAATCGCACCTTGCTTTACCTCTCGAGGGATCTCAAGAAGCTTACAACCCCCACCAGGCAGTGTACCTGATCGTTGTAGTATAGTATAGTGACAAGTACCGGGGGATTGATTGTTCAGCTTAGGAATAGTGTCGCTAGGATTAGAAAACCTAATTAATAGTTCTAAAGGTGAGAGATGATTATTTTTGTATTTTTATATTTTTATGAAAGCAAGTAAAATCTCGGGTTTTTTGAAGGAGTGGGCGGAATTAGTTGCTAGTCAACTAACCCAAAACTAATATATAATCAAAATAAAATAATAAAAATGAAAACAAACTAATTATACTAAGGTTGTGAGCAGTAATTGGAGAAATTGTGTTTACTTAGACTTCACTACTCCCTAGATATCTTTTACATGTTAATTACTTGTTATACTTGTATGAATGACGGATTGTATTCCTTAATATCATTCGTGGGGTGGCATACATAACTCCCCAACTCTATGAGCTCTTATCTCCTCCTACACCATGACCCAGCACAACTATAGGGATTGTAAACAGTGGCTCATGCATTAAATACAACCAATAAAGACCTAGTACGCCTCGGTTCATGTTTCTTAAGACGTTCAAGCATGTTACCATTTGGAGATCTGCCAGTTTTCTTAAGCCTAACATATAAATCATTCATCCAAGAACAAGAATAAACAAGTAATCAACACATAATCAACATCTAGGTTTCATTAAATCTAAGCAAACACAAGAGAGATCTAGCCTAGCATAATGGAATTGAGACAAGAACAAGAGATAAACAACCAACACATAGACATATTGATTGAATTAGAAGAACACTTATCTCAATTACAATGCAAGGTATCAAGGGTTTGGAACCCTTGAAAAACCTGTAAAAGAGGCACCAAATTCGTCTTTAGGGTTTCACCAAAACTTCTCTCCTTTTAATGAAAAAACTAGAAAACTATATATAGGAAAAGTAGGCTGACGGCGTCAAGAGTTACATGTGACGCCGTCACCTCGCCGCCATATACTTCCTCGGACGGCCTTGATCTACTTATGACGGCCTATGTGACGCCGTCACCGACCACGGTATTTTATTCTTGCCACTTTGACGCCGTCATGAAGGCGTTTGACGCCGTCACCACCTTCGGTATTTTAATCTTCATGTCTGACGCCGTCAAGATATTACTCTTGACGCCGTCACCTTGTATCTTCAGCATGGAAATTTGGTACTTTGCCGTTTTCTTCACTTTTATGCTCCAAAAACGTCCAAAATGGCTTCTTTTCCAGAATTCACTCTCCAAACACCTAAAATCACAAAAGGAACGATTTAGGGCGATATTTGATCAAATAAATTCGGATTCGGGCTTAAATGACCCCCTAAAAACGGATCATTTTTCGCCTCATCAATACCACTACTTCTTCTCTTCATTTGTTCCATGCATATATATATATATATATATATATATATATATATATATATATATATATATATATATATATATATATATATATATATATATATGCAAATATAAGATAACTAACAAGAATAATTTAAATAGATTATGTTGAAAACATAATCATTAATACATAAGCATATATATATGCTTTTCTAGCAAATTACACTAGATAATACTAAGTTGCTAACTTGAGGTCTCTTGGACTTGCTTGAAACACAAAAAGTTTATGGAGATTTTATTTGAAGATGGGAATCATGGTAGTTGGATTTAGTGGAGATAGATTTTTGTTGGAATGGTGTTTGGAGAGTTTGGTGGTTGTTGATTGGAAGCATAGTAGTTGGCTTCAAGTAAGATTCATGGGATAGGATTGAAGTTTGGTAGGTTGATTGTGATGAGGATAAGTGTGCATTAAGGGATGTTATGGGTGATAATGAAAGGGTGATGTCTACGGATGCATTTTCAATGGTAAGTTGTGGGTTTTAAGCAGTTGATGAATTGTTGGTGTCTTGAGTGAGTGATGGGTTTGAGTTTTTCCTAGTGAGGAGGTATTCAATCCAAGTGAGGTGTTCTTCCAAGAGAATGGTTTGTTTTTGGAGGTAAATGAAACAAGGACAATAGTGGGTATGATTCTCAACTTGCTTTAAGTGGAGTGATTAAGGGAGGCAATTTGAGTAGGGTGATAAAGGTGGTTTGTCCAAGTTGCATAGAACAAGATGCATGACAAGAAGAGCTCTCAGCTCATGAGATTCTTTGAGCTCTTCAACGAGCTTTCATTGTTCGGACGAAGGTGATGATGGAGGTGTTGGGTTGTGATTAGGGATGGATGATTGGATATGCAACATGGAAATAACATGTGTGTTGTTAGGAAGTGGTGGTGATACTCTTGGTTGTGGAAACATTTGTGAGTTTAGGTAGTCATTGATGGATGAGGATGACGGTATTAAAGAAGAGGATGTTCTACGAGTAGAGGGTGTTTTGGATGGTGTATTTGGTGCATTAGGAGATGAGCATTGAAGTTGAGGTGATGGGGTTGTGTTGTCATCTTAGGTTAAGTCAATGAAGAGTTATTTAGGAGTAATGATGAGGATCTTTTGTTTCTTTGATGTTTTGGAAATGGAAGTTTTTGGTGAATCCATGGTGGATTATGGTGATGTGTGTTGGAGGTGAAGGGTGAGATGAAGGTGTACTTGGGTGATGTGATGGATGGTTGGTTATTATGATGTGGTTTGTGAAAGGGTTCATTTGAGTGAACATGAGGTTTGTGTATCATGAAGTATGGTTTGACCTTCATGGGTTAAGTTGTAGTGGTGATGACATACTTTGTAGAGTGTAGGGAATGGTTACATGGTTGAATCTTTTTGTGAGGATGAATAGATGGAGTTATTGGTGAGGATGGGAAATGAGTATCAAGTGGTGTGATTGGTGAGAGTGAAAGAGCGATGTTCACGGAAGGAATGACTTGGTTTTTCATTTCACTTTGGTGGTTTGAGTGTGTAAAGGTTATGAGGTTTGAGTGTAAGGTAGAAGGGTATGGGTGAGTAAAGGTTATGAGATTTGAGTGTGTAAAGATTATGAGGTTTGGTTTTGGGCAAGTCCAACTCTTTAGGTAACTATGCATGTATTATCTTAATGAAATATTTATGAAAAGTATATAGGCAAATAAACATGTAATATAATTACAACTACGCATGCATGCAAACTTAATAAAGTAATAGATCAAGCAATTAAGACATTCTACCTAACATGATTAACTTAGTGCAAGGGCAAAATCAACTAATGAGTGAGACACTAATGATGGAACAAATGTGATAGTGTAATTCTTGATTTTGTTCTAGTGTATGCCTATATGGAACAAATACGGAGTTAAGATCGTTTCGACTCCTATAAAAGAAAAACAAATTTTCCTAAGAAACGATCCTTGATCTCCTTGATATAGCTTTGCTCACTTCTAAGTGTCATATATAAGTATATATTGGATTACATACATATAGATAACGAGAGTGAGACTATTACGCATGATTTGAGAAAAACGTCTTTATCATTATTCAACAATGAGTTTTCCTAAACGTGAGAATAATTTCAAAATGAATTGAGGTGTCCTTTGAGAATATATTTATGCAGAACAAAATATCTCAATTCTTGATTTTGTGCAAAATAGAATCCTAGACTCAGATTTGAGAAGAAAGAAAACTTAAAATTTTATGCTTAGATGGCTGGCCCCCTTAAAGTGAGGCCGATCCCCTTATTTTTAAGGGGGCTGCCCTTATAAATTAAAGGGTCCGCCCATCTGACAAAGAAATTTTTTTTCAGAACTTTGACTTTTCAGAAGATGTTAAGTATTCCAAGAATTTAATCAATTTGCTCCATCATTCCTAATCCTAAACGTAAGTTGTTAAGAAAATCACGCTTAAGAGGCTTAGTGACTATATCGGCAATGTTACCTTCCGAAGCTACCTTCTCTATTGTTATATTTTCTTTTTGTATAATGTCCCTAAGAAAGTAATGACGTATTTCTATATGTTTAGTCCTAGAGTGTTGAACATGATTCTTACTTAAATCTATAGCACCTTTGTTATTGCACATAATAGGAATATTTTCTAACCTAATGCCATAGTCTTCGAGAGCTTGTTTCATCTATAGTTTTCTAACGCGAGGGATCTAGTCTTACTTATATATTAACGATTAATCCACTTAACTCATTTCACTTCATCACCATGAGTTTTCTACTAGTGGACATAGAAGATTTCCATTTTCAATGTTGTTCGACAAAGAACAATTTTAATTTAAATCCTAGGAAAGCCAACTAAGAGGGGTTCATAATATGTGAGCAAGTAAGTATTACTAGCTATATAACTAAGCATTATTCTAACTAGTTATTAATCTAAGAATATAAATTTTAACGATAAACTTAAAAGAAATGCATACCTTTTAGTCTTCAACAAATTTTCTTCAAAAAAACTTCAAGTTGCCATGTTGACTTATAGAATCCATTTGTAGATGAGATTCCAAAAGTTTTGAAAAGTGACAACTTAGCCACTTGGTTCCCATGGTCTCATTGGTCCAAAGTTGTTTGAACCAAACATGGTTTGCAATTGACTAGGATGCATGTATGGTGAAAATATTCCCCATGGGCTAAAGCTTGGTTGATGTGGATAAATCCACATTGAGTATTATTAGAAAGGTTTTGCCTACCTTGATTTCTTCTAGGTTGAGGTGTTTTAGACCGAGGATGAGGATTATTTGGTCTATTTGGAGGTGGAGTTTTAGATCTTAATTTTATTTTAGAAAATCTGGTTTTGGCTTTTAGTGATGGTTTATAAAAACTTTTTACTTCCTCATCACTCGCAATAGGTATTTTTCTATCTTTTACAAGTATATACTTAGGTTTTGAATCTAAGGGTTTTTGTTTACTAAGTTTACATTCAAACTTTACATTTATATTTTCACTAGTTGAAACATTAGTTGAGTTGAATCCTACGCCGGTTTTATTTACTGAAGTTCCATGAACACTTATTATTTTCTTAAGTGAGTTACTACTATTTTCAACTTTGTCAAGTTTGGAAATTTTATCCTTAAGTTTTTCGTTTTCATTTATGACCTCTAGACATGTTTCACTTTCTATAAAAACTTCTTTTCCTTTTTCTAAATGTTGTAGTTTGATTTTTAATTCAAGTACCTCATTTTCTAATTGATTATTAATATGTTTTAGTGATTTATTCTTAGCCATGACTTTGTATAACCTACTATATTCATTATCTAGGTCTTTTTCATCTAAAGATAGGTTTTTATCACTATAGTATCTGGTTTCGGAACGTACCTCATCGGATGCCTTTGCCATGAGACACTTTTCTTCTCTTGTTGTCTCTTTTTCATCATTGTCACTATCGCTCCATGCTTCTCCTACAAAGGCCTTGTGGTTTTGACTTCTTGACAATTTCGGACATTATTCAATAAGATGATTAGGATCTCCACACTTGAAACACTTTCTTTCATTATATGGTTGCCTAACATATCTTCCTCGTCTTTTGAAGAATTTCTTGAAGTCTCGTATGGCCATAACATACTCTTCATCGTCACTTTTGGAGGTTGAGCATTCTTCGTCACTAGAGTCCCTTTTCGCTTTCAACGCAATCGATTTGCTTTGCTCCTTTTTTCCTTTGACCATCTCGGAGTCTTTCGTTATTATCGCTTCGTAGAATTTCAAGTTGCCGATCAACTCGTCAAGTTGAAGAGTTGACAAGTTCTTCGATTCTTTAATCGCCGTAACTTTAGCTCGCCATTTTGGATGAAGAGCCCTAAGAAATTTCCTAACAAAATTCTCATCAAGTGCTTTTAAACTTGTGATGATAGTGTTAAACCTAGCAAAAGCATTATCAATTGATTCCTCTTCCGGAATCGTAAATTGTTCATATTGTTGAATAAGAAGATCTATTTTATTATCTTTGACTTGACTATTACCTTGGTGAGTGATTAGTAAAGAGTTCCAAATATCTTTTGCGGTTTTACACATAAAAATTCTTTCATATTCTTTGTGTGGTAACGCATTATAAATTACCATTTTAGCCTCATTGTTTTTAGCAAGTTTCTTTTTTAAATCATCGTTTTGTTTTTCAAAAGGTACAATTTCATCCCTTTTAGTTTCAGGATTATTTTGTATAGGAGGAAAATCACCATTAGTAATAACATGTCAAAGATCTAGATCTTTTGATTTCACATAAGTTTCGAATCGGTTTTTCCAATAAAGAAAACCATCACTTTCAAATAGTGGTGGTCTTTGCATAGATTGTCCTTCTAAATATTTTTCAGATTTCATAGATCGTTTCAAGTTTTAAAATACAGTTTATTTTAAAAATCTTGTTTAACGTAGCTCTGATGCCAATTGTGGAAAACTAGAAGGGGGTTGAATAGTTTTACGTCTTTTTAATTTTATGAAAACTTAGTTGTTTAAAACAAAACTTCGTTTCTAGTTTATGTGAGATCAATACTTGTATCCTTATAAGTACTTATATCTACGCAAGTAAATAATAACAATATGGATGAGTATGACTTATAAGAACTTTTATCTACGCAAGTAAACAATAACAATATAGACAAATATTTTTACGTCCCTTTTTATTTATGAAAACTTAGTTTAGTTTTAAAGCATTGCTAACTCTTAAAATTTTAATTCGATCTTATGTGAACTCAAGTCTTGAACAGTATTGTTGATATAAATAATGTCTAAAAACATTATTAACATTTATCGATATCTCTATGTTTTGATAATCACAAAACGTAAATCCCTTGAGCTAAAAATTATGACGTAAACAAGTATTTAGTGATAAATATTCACTTTACATCCAAATCACTTAAGGTATGGATAAACAAAGTTTTTAATGCATTTTATGATCAAAGGAATTTTTATATTTACAAACCTTACATTTTTTATAAAGTGGGACAAACATTTTTAAACTTATACAAAATGTTTTTGTATTTATAAAGAAATGTTTTATTCAAAATAAATATTTTGAATTCAAATTTCTACCCAAAAAACGGCTATACTCTTCAGGAAAAACCTTCCACACAAAAAGACAAAAATTCTGAAGAAAATATTTTTTTTTGTTAGGCGGCCCCCTTAATTATTAAGGGGACCGGCTAGTAAATTAAGGGGACCGGCCAGACAATTAAGGGGCCCGCCACGCTCCCAAACAGTATTTTCTCCCTTATAAATACTGGTTCATTCCACAGATTTTTCTCACCTTTTGCACTCCAAAACTTTCTGTTCTAGATCCACATTTCCTTTCTCTTAATCCTTTGATCATAAGTACATAATTCTTTGCTTCAAAGTGATTCAAACACCATCCTCTCAAGTGCAAGAGAAGAATACTTCTATCCCCCAAGACAAGAAGTATTACAACTTGTTGTGACCTCCACATACAAGTTGTTGGTACATCATCAAGATTATTTACATCATTCTTTGTGAAGATTGTTGTGTATATTTGATTGTAGATAGTTGTGCTAGATATATAGATTGTGTGATTAGTTAGTTGTTTGGTGTGAAGAAGAAAAATTAGGAATTAGATTGTAGTGAAGAAGCTAGGTGTGGAGTAGTTAGTTGTGAAGTGAATTGGTGTGAAAAAGATAGGAGTGGAGTAGTTAGTTGTGAAGTAGATTAGCTTGAAGAAGTTGTGTAGAAGTTGTAACTTAGTTGTGAAGAAGTTGTGGTGTGTAAATTGGTGTGTAAGGTTTTCTCCGCCATAAGGGAGCTTGTTGACATAGTGAAGAAAACTCTCGAGTAGGTGACTCGAGGACATGAGTAGGGTAAGGAAGGTGTCCTTGTAGCCGAACCACTATAAATCATTTGTCTCGCAGTTAGATCTTTCCATATCTTACTTATTATCTTGCTTATATCGTTATTACTTTTGTAGACGTAGACGTATATATATATATATATATATATATATATATATATATATATATATATATATATATATATATATATATATATATATATATATATATATATATATATATATATATATATATATATATATATATATATATATTTGCTCATATAGTGCCAGTATTGATTTTACTTAAAGATCAAACGAATGCTTCATTCACAAAACAGAGTTTTTACAATGTAACTAAAAAGGTAACATACATATAATTGATCATTTTGATCAAGTAAAGTTTTCATATAAAATATAACTAAGGATTATAAAATAAACGATTACTTACTTATCTCTCGTATATAGCTATAATTGTTTATAATTGTGCATGTGTTGATTTCACATACTTAGCTTATATTATTATTGTTCATACTTAAATATAGTTGTTCATATTGTTCAAGATTTGAGTTCACATAAGATTGAATCAAAGTTTTAAAAGCAAACAAGGTTTTAAAACTAAACTAAGTTTTCATAATAAAATTAAAAAGACGTAAAACTATTCAACCCCCCCTTCTAGTTTTCCACAATTGGTATTAAGAGCCACGTCTAGCAAGATCTTTAAAATATATTGTATTTTAAAACTTGTAACGATCTATGGAATCTGAAAAATATTTAGAAGGGCAATCTATGCAAAGACCACCACTATTTGAAAGTGATGGATTTTTATATTGGAAAAATCGATTCGAAACTTATGTGAAGTCAAAAGATCTAGATCTTTGGCATGTTATTACTAATGGTGATTTTTTACCTACTCAAAATAATCCCGAAACAAATAAAGATGAAATAGTACTTTTTGAAAAACAAAATGATGATTTAAAAAGAAGACTTTCTAAAAATAATGAAGCAAAAATGGTTATTTACAATGCGTTACCACGTAAAGAATACGAAAGAATTTTTATGTGTAAAACCGCAAAAGAAATTTGAGATTCTTTACTAATCACTCACCAAGGTAATAGTCAAGTTAAAGATAACAAAATAGATCTTCTTGTTCAACAGTATGAACAATTTACGATTCCGGAGGAGGAATCAATAGATAATACTTTTGCTAGATTTAACACTATTATCACAAGTTTAAAAGCACTTGATGAGAATTCTTCTAGTAAGAATTTTGTTAGGAAATTTCTTAGGGCTCTTCATCCAAAATGGCGAGCTAAAGTCACGGCTATTGAAGAATCAAGGAATCTGTCAACTCTACAACTTGACGAATTGATCGGCAACTTAAAGGTCTACGAAGAAATAATAAAGAAAGACTCCGAGATGGTCAAAGGAAAAAGGGAGCAAAGCAAATCAATTGCGTTGAGAGCTAAAAAAGACTCTAGTGACGAAGAATGCTCAACCTCCAAAAGTGACGATGAAGAGTATGCTATGGCCGTACGAGACTTCAAGAAATACTTCAATAGACGAGGAAGATATGTTAGGCAACCATATAATGAAAGGAAGTGTTTTAAATGTAGCAATCCAAATCATCTCATCGGAAAGTGTCCAATGATGTCAAGAGATCAAAATCAAAAGGCGTTTATCGGAGGTGCTTGGAGTGATAGCGATGAGGACAAGAAAGAAACCACAAATGAAGAAAAGTGTCTTATAGCTAAGACATCAAGCGAGGTACGTTCCGAAACCGAATACTTTAGTGACAAAAATTTATCATTAGACGAAAAAGGCCTAGATAGTGAATATAATAGGTTATGCAAATTAAGTCAAAAGGTTATAGCTAAAAATAAGTCACTAAAACATATTAATAATCTATTAGAAAATGAAGTACTCGAATTAAAAATTAAACTACAACATTTGGAAAAAGGAAAAGAAGTTTTTATAAAATGTAAAACATGCTTAGAGGTTAAAAATGAAAACGAAAAACTTAAAAATGAAATTTTCAAACTTGACAAGTTTAAAAATTGTAGTAACCCACTTAAGAAAATAATAAGTGTTCAAGAAACTTCGGGAGATAAAACCGGTCTAGGATTAACTTCAACTAATGTTTCAACTAGTGAAAATAAAAGTATAAAGTTTGAATGTGAATCTAGTAAACAAAAATCATTAGAATCAAATCCTAAGTATATACTTACAAAAGATAGAAAAATACCCATTGCAAATGATGAAAAAGTAAAGACTTTTTATAAACCATCCTTAAAGACCGAAGTAGGATACTCTAAACCTAAATTAAGATCTAAAACTCCACCACCAAGAAAACCTAACAATCATCATCCAAGATCTAAAACACCTCAACCTAGAAGAAATCAAAATAGACAATATTACAATAACACTAGAAATCAAATGTGGAATTATCAACCAAGTTACAATCCTTGGGAAATATTACCACCATACATGCATCCTAGCCAAATGTTAAATATGTTTGGACCAAACAACTTTGGATCAATGAGGCAATGGGGACCAAGTGGCTAAGTTGTTAATTTTGGAAGAAGTTGGAATATCATCTACAAATGACTTCTATAAGTCAACATGGTCACTTGAAGTGCTTGAAGATATTCCATTGAAGACTAAAAGGTACGCGTTTCTTTTAAGTTCATCACTTTAATTTGCATGCTTAGATAAATGATTAGTTAGATTAATGCTTAGTACATAATTGCTTATATTCTTATAACCTAGAAACATCATTGGTTGACTCTCCTAGGAATAAGATAAAATTGTTCATTGCCGAACGAAATAGAAAATGGAAATCTTCTATATCCACTATTAGCAAACTCATGGTGATGAAGTGAAATGAGTTAAGTGGATCGATCGTTAATATAGAAGTAGGATTAGATCCCTCGCGCAAGAAAACTATGGATGAAACAAGCTCTCGTAGACTATGGCATTAAGTTAGATAAGCGTGCGAAAACAAAGGAACTATAGATGTTAGATTATACCCCATTCAACACTCTCGCATCTAACATATAAATTATCGTCTTCATTTCCTTTAGGATTATAGGATATGTAGAAAAGATAGCATGAGATAATAATAGGCTTAACCAATCCTCTTGACCATGAGATCTTTAATAAACATTTTTTTAAATATTTGATTTATGATATTTGTTGTCAAAAATCTAATATCTCTAAAAATATGCAAAAACCTCACATTTTAGAAAATAGTTTTTCAAATAACTATCACACTTTTAAATAACATGTTTTCACTATCAATATCCACAATTTTGTTTTGATCAAAACTAAAGATTGGGAATATATTCTTTACCATTCATTCACACATTTTGAAGTAAAAATCCAATCTATTTTATTCAAATAACTCTCACATCTAAGTGAAAACTTACTTTCAAACATTGTTGAATAATGCTAAAAAGGTCTCTTTTAAAATCATGCATGGTGATCTCATATTTGTCATCTATATTTATATAAATGACACTTATAAGTGAACTAAATCAAATAAAGAGGACCATGGTTTGTTCATTAAGACTTTGTTTGTAACAAGTCTAGAAATCCATGCTATCATAACTACCCACTTATTGCACATTGATACAAATTAGGATTAATCCTCCTAGTTATGTAGTTATGAAATACTTGATGTTGCTTATTGTTTCCTAGCACTTATATTTTACTTGCTTGATGAGTATGTTTGCATGCTAGATGAAATTGCTTGTTTACTTAATCTCTTTGATTAACATGCTTTGGCTACATAATTGCCTACATAATTAGTATATGCTTAATTGCCTTAAAGAGTTGGACTTGTTTGAAAGCAAAAACACAACCTTTCTAAAATTCACTACCAAAAACCCTTTTCTGGCAATCTGGGAATCACCAGATGGGCGGTCCCCTTAAATCATAAGGCGGCCCCCTTAATTATTAAGGGGACCGGCATCCAATTAAGGGGACCGGCCATCTGATGGTCGAAGGTGTTGTTTCCTTTTTTCTACTTTTTAGCCCATTTGATCCTACACTTCCCAAAATTCATAAACCTATTTTATCCTAAACCTTCTATCAAAATTTATACATCCTTAATCCCACCAATCCTACATTATAAACACTCTCATTCCTCTCAATCTATACTCATCTCTTCATGACCTCTCCCATTAAACCAAAACCACCAAATAACCCGTTTGGAGAAGAAAGCCTAACTTCCATTAAAAGCCCGTCAAACCAAATGATGTTGTCAAACATCCAACACCAAATTCCTCCTATGTCTTCAACATTACATACCTAACACCTCACTCTCCTACTCACCAACATTACATATCAAAAACCTTTACTCACCCATATCCTTCTACATTACACTCAAACCTCATAATCTTTTCACAACTCAAGCGATGTTGTTCATAATCAACCAACACCTAAACCTCACTCTCACACAAATGATCCATTTAACAACAAATCATCCATTCGTGCATCCACTAATACTCCTTCTTATGATGAGCATGCACAATCCCAAAACAATAATCCCAACCTCATTACCAACACTTTACATGTTGCTCATTCAACAAAAACACCATCCACTCATGAAGAATCTCTTCCACCCATATCATGTTTTCATGATTACCCAAGCTCAAACATGTCTCCACCACCAAGAGTATCACCACCACATCCTACAACTTCACATGCCATTCCTATGTTGCATGTTCAAACCCTCACCCAAGACAACTATCATACTCCACCACCATCACCTTCCTCCAAACACTTAATGTTCGTTGAGGCGCTAAAAGAATCCCATAAGCTTAGTGCTCTTTTAGCCTTACATCTTGCTCAACGCAATTTGGATCCACCTTCATCTAGATCACCCTCATCACCACACAACATAAATCAACTTGAGAAGCATGTCAACAATTGACCTTGTTGCATCTTTCTCCTAAAAACCATTGCATTCAATGAACACTTCACTTGGATTGAATGTCTTCTCACTAGATCACATCCAATACCCTCACTTGAACAACATCCAAAACCTTAATCAACCTCTTCCGCTACAAACTCTCCACCACCAAAATCTCCAACATTCATGACCCAAACATATACCTCCATTAATTCAACAACCTTACCCTAACTCAACCATCTTCATTCCAAACACTCCATCATCAACTATCTAAGCATACTATATGCTTATGATTTTCACTTTCAAATACGAATCAACCAACCTTTTGTTACAAGCAAGTCTGATGGCTCTCTTTGGAAAATTAGGATCTTTAACATAATCACTTTGAATTAATTGTTATGTATCCTTAATATTCTTTTGCTATGCTTGTTATTTGTATATTGCATATTCTTCTATATATGCTTGTGCTTCTAATATTTTTCTTGCGAGAATTCCATATCTCGTTTCCTTGGTGCACTCGAACGAGGAGGAGCACACATCAAGGGGGAGCTTTCATACCGTCTAACTTCATTTATGAAGCTAGATGACATAACCTTTTTGATTCTACAAAAAGGGGGAGAAGTGAATATAAACTCACTAAGTACTTGTCTAAAATTAATTTTTAGACTTAATGAGTTTAGGTTTTGTAATCATCAAAAAGGGGGAGATTGTTGATATAAATAATGTCTAAAAACATTATTAACATTTATCGATATCTCTATGTTTTGATAATCACAAAACGTAAATCCATTGAGCTAAAAATTATGACGTAAACAAGTATTTAGTGATAAATATTCACTTTACATCCAAATCACTTAAGGTATGGATAAACAAAGTTTTTAATGCATTTTATGATCAAAGGAATTTTTATATTTACAAACCTTACATTTTTTATAAAGTGGGACAAACATTTTTAAACTTATATAAAATGTTTTTGTATTTTTATAAAGAAATGTTTTATTCAAAATAAATATTTTGAATTCAAATTTCTACCCAAAAAACGGCTATACTCTTCAGGAAAAACCTTCCCCACAAAAAGACAAAAATTCTGAAGAAAATATTTTTTTTTTGTTAGGCGGCCCCCTTAATTATTAAGGGGACCGGCTAGTAAATTAAGGGGACCGGCCAGACAATTAAGGGGACCGGCCACGCTCCCAAACAGTATTTTCTCCCCTATAAATACTGGTTCATTCCACAGATTTTTCTCACCTTTTGCACTCCAAAACTTTCTGTTCTAGATCCACATTTCCTTTCTCTTAATCCTTTGATCATAAGTACATAATTCTTTGTTTCAAAGTGATTCAAACATCATCCTCTCAAGTGCAAGAGAAGAATACTTCTATCCCCCAAGACAAGAAGTATTACAACTTGTTGTGACCTCCACATACAAGTTGTTGGTACATCATCAAGATTATTTACATCATTCTTTGTGAAGATTGTTGTGTATATTTGATTGTAGATAGTTGTGCTAGATATATAGATTGTGTGATTAGTTAGTTGCTTGGTGTGAAGAAGAAAAATTAGGAATTAGATTGTAGTGAAGAAGCTAGGTGTGGAGTAGTTAGTTGTGAAGTGAATTGGTGTGAAAAAGATAGGAGTGGAGTAGTTAGTTGTGAAGTAGATTAGCTTGAAGAAGTTGTGTAGAAGTTGTGACTTAGTTGTGAAGAAGTTGTGGTGTGTAAATTGGTGTGTAAGGTTTTCTCCGCCATAAGGGAGCTTGTTGACATAGTGAAGAAAACTCTCGAGTAGGTGACTCGAGGAGTGGAGTAGGGCAAGGAAGGTGTCCTTGTAGCCGAACCACTATAAATCCTTTGTCTCGCGGTTAGATCTTTCCATATCTTACTTATTATCTTGCTTATATCGTTATTACTTTTGTAGACGTAGACGTATATATATATATATATATATATATATATATATATATATATATATATATATATATATATATATTTGCTCATATAGTGCTAGTATTGATTTTACTTAAAGATCAAACGAATGCTTCATTCACAAAACAAAGTTTTTACAATCAAACTAAAAAGGTAACATACACATAATTGATCATTTCGATCAAGTAAAGTTTTCATACAAAATATAACTAAAGATTATAAAATAAACGATTACTTACTTATCTCTCGTATATAGCTATAATTGTTTATAATTGTGCATGTGTTGATTTCACATACTTAGCTTATATTATTATTGTTCATACTTAGATATAGTTGTGCATATTGTTCAAGATTTGAGTTCACATAAGATTGAATCAAAGTTTTAAAAGCAAACAAGGTTTTAAAACTAAACTAAGTTTTCATAATAAAATTAAAAAGACGTAAAACTATTCAATCCCCCCTTCTAGTTTTCCACAAATATGAACAACTATATCGAGGTATGAAAAATAATAACGATGTAAGCTAAATATGTAAATTCAACACATGCATAATATAGACAATTATAGCTATATACGAGATGTAAGTAAGTAAGCTAAGTAATAAGTTAGAGTTGGAAAGATCTAACCGCGAGACAAATGATTTATAGTGGTTCGGCTATAGGACACCTTCCTTGCCCTACTCCACTCCCCGAGTCACCTACTTGAGAGTTTTCTTCACTATGTCAACAAGCTCCCTTATGGCGGAGAAAACTTTACACAACTTTTGCTTACACCAATTAACGACACTAAGCTAAATGTCGAGTCTTAATAGTAGCTAGAACCAATCTCACACCACTGGTCACTACACACCTTCTTCACAATATGTACACACCACTACTACTTCACAACTTCACACTACTCCACTACTTCTTCTTCATACCACTACTTCTTCTCTTCTTCACAACACTACTTATATCTCACTACTTCTATTCACAACTTCTACTCCTAGATCTATCTAGTTACAATACTATCACACATTTACAATGAATGTACACAACAACTACTATATATATATATATATATATATATATATATATATATATATATATATATATATATATATATATATATATATATAAATCTACAATACTTCACAACTTGATATTAAAGGAGTATTCTTCTCTTGCACTTTGAGAGATGAGAGGTGAGAGAATGAATCACTTGAAACAAGGATTAACAATTATATGATCAAAGGGTTTTTAGGAGGATGTTTAGAGAGATTTGGATCTAAAAATTTTCGTGCAAGAGGTGAGAAAAATACCAGGTTTGAGGTGTTATTTATAGGAGAAAATTTCTGACAGATTCTGACAGAGGAGCGTGGCCGGCCTCCTTAATTCATGGCCGGCCCCCTTAAAATTAAGGGGGCCGCCCAGCCTATAACGGCCAGAATCTTTGTCTTTTTCTGGTGAAAGTTTATTTGGTGAAAAACTAACTGATTTTGGTTAAAAATTTGAATTCATATATTTACCATGAATTAAACATTTTCCTTTATTACCAAAAATGTTTTTCAAAAATATATAATAAGTTTATTTAATTTTATAAACTTTTTTTTGGTGCAATGGTGAAATTATATTAACTCTCAATAGAATGTACATCATAAGAATAGAGATGAAGATTTGGACATCACCCAAATCTAAAACAAACTACAAACAGAACCTACAGCCATACAACCATTATCAGAAAACTACACATCTCTGATAAAACATACTATTCTATCTTCATATTCTACATTCCAAAAGATCCAATAAGCACTATAGCAGAAACCATGCCAACTCCGAATCTTGATTCACCATTGATAGCACCTACCATCTAGCTACATTTCCTTCTTCTTTCCATCATAACCACTCAACCTGCCACCACAGTGATTAAGATAGAAAAAAAGAAGGCATCACTAGGAACCCATATCCCCTCCAATCAAGGGCTCTTCCAAATGTGCTACATTTCCATCTTTACAAATGGCTTCACACATTTAGAAACACTCTCCTTGAGGGAGGCCCACCCATT
This sequence comes from Artemisia argyi, assembly GCA_030686995.1. Taxonomy (NCBI): domain Eukaryota; kingdom Viridiplantae; phylum Streptophyta; class Magnoliopsida; order Asterales; family Asteraceae; genus Artemisia; species Artemisia argyi. Next base: position 36,494,467 of record CM060682.1, on the reverse strand, counting down.
CCTCCTGTGCCCATGTATTGAGAGGACCAAGCAGGTTCATCTTTCACTCCTCGCTATTCCTCTCATCATACACAAGCCTCCAAAGTCATTTACCCTTCACAAAAGGAGATCCTACTTTATGGTACATCCTTACTGTGATAGACCTCCTATATAGCCAAACATAGCTACCTAATCTCCTCCCAAGGCCAAATTAGGAGTAACTATGAGACTAATATAGGTACAGTTACACAGATAGAACTCCAAGATACAAGGTACCTCACAATTGTAATGACTTGCATTATATATCAGAAACAATTTTTCTGTTAATCATGTATCCAAACACTCCTTTAAGGAACACGAAGCATATCAAGACCATACTGTATCATTCATCTGAATCATACTGCTTTCAAAACATCACATCAAACCTTCTGCCACATGTTCCTTAATTCATTCTTTCATTCATAACTACTTCCCATTTCTTGCAAACCTCTGCCACTTCTAAAGACTTTTTCACAGTTAGGCTTGAAAGCTTAATCCTCACATGGTTAATCACATTTAGAGTCAATTCCTTACTATCAATCTTCTCACCAGTGAACAACCTTCTATTCCTCTCAATCCAAATGAAATACACACATGCTGCAAGAATTATTCTGCATAACACACTCTTAATAGATCTGTTATGTTTGATACTAGTCATTCTGGCCACAATATCATCCCATTTGTCAGGAATAGAATCCATATTTGCTTTATCTTTTACTGCCTTCCAGATCTTGATGGAGTATGAACAATGAAAAAATAAGTGATTAAGAGAATCCAGACATGTACCACACAATGAACACACCATTTCCTTCTCAGGGTACCATTTCTTTAGTCTTTCTTGTGTAGATAGCCTGCCAAGTATAGCAATCCAGAGGATAAAAGAGTGCTTGGGAGTACAATTAGGAAACCAAACAATGTCATACCATTCAACTTTGTCACCACTTTGTCTCATATCCTTCCATGCTTTATTAGTTGAGTACTTACCACACTTCCCATCATTATTGCTCCACAGAAACTTATCCTCAGAATTAGGATCTAAGTTGATATTAGGTATAGTGAGAAGAATGGGGTAATCCTTGCACCAACTGCTAGGCCAATCCCATTGCCCATTACATATCATATCTTTGACTTTCATTCTCTGACTCAGACCTGCTTGATCAACAGCTTCCATGGGTATGAAATTACTCAGATGATTAGGTCCCCACCACTTATCATGCCACAAAAATATACTTGCCCCATTACCCACTTTGCACACAATATGATTCCTCATTTTGTTTCTTAGACTAAGAATTTGTTTCCAACCATAGCTAGCATTCTGTTCACTTTTTACCATCCATATACTATCTCCTTTCAGTCTTGTCTCATAGATCCATTTAACCCAAATTGATTCTTTTCTGCTTGCTACATTCCAAAGGTGCTTAGCCATCAGAACTTCATTCCATTGCTCAAGATTTTTGATGCCTAAACCACCTTCACTTTTTGGGCTACATATTAATTTCCAGGCAACTTTTGCTTTTCCTTTAGACAGTTCACCTTGGCACCAGAGAAAGCCTTTGAGGAGCTTATCAATGTCCTTGATTACTGCTTTAGGAAGCATAAAAACAGAGGCCCAATACACTTGCATAGAGGACAATATAGAAGCTATCAATTGCAGTCTTCCTGCATATGATAATAGCTTATTCTTCCAGTTACTTACTCTCTCTTTCACTCTATCAATAAGACACTTGCAATCTGTGAATGTGAGCTGTTTTGTGACCAGTGGAACACCAAGATAAGTAACAGGTAATGTTTCAATTCTGAAAGCTAAAGTATCCAAGATGTTTTGTTGCACCTGTTCATTAACATTACCAAAGAAAACAGTGCTTTTACTGATGTTTGGTTTCAATCCAGAAATACTACTGAACATTTCAAGGGCTGTTTTCACTACTTTAACAGAATTAAGGTCACCATGACATAGAACAAGCAGATCATCAGCAAAACAAAGATGAGAAATCTTGAGATCTTTGCAGCCCCAATGATATTTGAATTTACTATTCTCCTCAATGTGTTTGTGTAGTAAAAGAGTGAAAACCTCCATTACTAATGTGAAGATATAAGGAGACATAGGGTCCCCTTGCCTCAAACCCCTGCCTGCTTTGAAATAACCTGCTCTCTCATTATTGACATTAATTGTGAATGTGGCCCCTCTTACACAAACCATTGTCCATCTGATCATTTGATTAGGGAATCTGAACATATGTAAAATACTCTCCAAAAACTCCCAATTAACAGTATCATATGCCTTTTGTATATCAATCTTAAGAGCAACTCTTTTAGCACCATTCTTCCGATTATAACCTCTAAGCAGCTCTTGAGTTAGGAGAATGTTATCTGTTATTTGTCTTCCAGGAATGAATGCACTCTGATTCTGACTTACAAGATTACCAAGAACACTTTTCATTCTATTAGTAAGGATTTTAGAAATTACCTTGTATAGCACATTGCAACATGCTATAGGTCTATAGTCTGAAACTTTCTGAGGTGTTTTGCTCTTTGGAACCAGAGTTATAAGTGTTGCATTGACCTCCCCAAGTAATCTTCCACTTCTGAAAAACTCCTTAATTGCCTCACAAACTTCACTTCCAATGATATTCCATGCTTTCTTGTAAAACTTAGCAGTGTAACCATCTGGTCCTGGTGCCTTGTTATCACATAAATCAAATACAGCTTCTTTCACCTCCTTGTCAGTCACTTCTCTAGTCATAAGATCAGCATCATAGTTTGAGACTGTTTTAGCATTAAGACCACTAAGATCAATCTTCTGCACAGGAACTGCCACTCCAAGGAATTGTTGAAAATGTTTAACAAATTGCTCAGCCACTTGACATCCTTCATATCTATTTCCATTTTCATCATTTACTGCCTCGATTCTACTCTTATGAGCCCTGCCTTTAAGAACTGCATGAAAGAATTTACTATTCTTATCTCCTTCACTCAACCATTCAATTTTTGCCTTTTGCATTAAGTACTTTTCTTCATCTTGAACAGCTATCTTATACTCATTCAAAATTACAGCTTCTTCCTGTTTAAGGCCGATATTGTGAGGATCTTTATCAACATTGACCTGAACATCTTTCAATTTATTTCTCCATTCAACCACTTTCTCATGCAGGTTACCATAACTCCAACTTAAATTCTTCATATGGAACTTTAATGCTTTAAGCTTCTTGACAAGTTTAAACATAAAGCATCCTACCACTTGGATATTCCATTCATTCTTCACAATTTCAAGAAAATCAGGCTTGTCAGCAATGAAATTTGAGAATCTAAATGCTTTATTCTTCCCTCTCATCATCTTAGGTATAATGAGGATAGCAGGACTGTGATCAGATGTCAAATGAGGAAGGAAATAGGCATAAGAGTTAGTGAACTTGCTTATGAAACCAGTGTTACCCAAAATTCTATCAATCTTCTTCAATATCCCATTGCTAGGATTAAGTCTGCTCTGAACCCATGTAAAATGAACACCAGTGGAATTTAAATCTTCCACTTCAATATGATTAATACAGTCATGAAATTCCATCATATCATTAGTCATGTATGATCCTCCTTCAGAATGATCATCATTATGTAAACTCACATTCCAATCACCCATTAACACCCATGGATTGTCATTCACTAAACTTTTGTATCTCTTAATTTTATAAACTTTGTATTATTTAAATAAACATCCATTTGATCATAAAATGTATTAGTCACTTGTTTATTCATACCTTAAGTGATTATGTTGGATGAGATGATATAAACTTGCTTACGTATTAACTTTGCGTTTAATGTTCTTATATTTTGTGATCGCCAAAACTTAAGGATATCGAAAAATATTAATAACGTTTTTATACATTTTTTATATCAACAAAGTTTAGTTATAACATAACACCGTTCGGGCCATCATAATTCAGAAGTACATGCAATAATCGTTTAAGAAGCCAGGACACTTTAATTCGTAAACCCAACAAATTCGTCAAAACGAAATATCAACACGGTACTCCTCACATGAAGCTCCCTAGTATTGTGTTATGCTTCTAACTTATACTAGGTTTTATATTTATAAAAATACTTTCACTTTATACCCTTATAGTTTATATATTTACAAAATCTACCCTAGACTTATATACTTATATTAATAATTATCTAAACTTAGCAATTTTAGTCCCTATACTTCTATATGCTAGGTTAATGACAGAAATGACCCTTGGACTTATAAGTTTTCAAAATTTACCATTTATACCCTTCACATTAAAACTTTTGCAAATCTAGTCCTTATTAGTTTATAACTACTTATCTTTTTATTCTAATGTTATACAACTTTACAAAAAGGGTCCTTATACTTATAACTTCTAAGAAATTTCAAAAATAGTCCCTAGACTTAATATTTTCTGAAAGTTACCATATATACCCCTATGCATGGAAAACTTTGCAAAACTAGTCCTAATTCCATGCAAACTATATTTTTATAAAACAAAAAGGTTTTATAACGACCTAAAATCTGAAGTAACATTTGAACCTCGAACGTGAATATAACCTAAGGTTTAACACTATACGTTATGAACTAAAATTTCAAAATATGGAGTAGCTAACCTAAGATTTAGCAATTTTGGCCCAACCTTTATTTGAGAATATTACACATTATTAGTTACTTGAACCTAAATCCTAACCCTAATCTACAAATGAAAAATGACATAACTTAATACCTAAAAATAACGTCACATGTTTACACGTCTACTAGAGCAAATTCATTTAAAATATATATACACTATCACTACTTAAAATATGACTCCTACAACTAATATGGCAATGATATACTACGTAATGACATTAAAATTCGAATAATAGCCCACGTTTCACCCCATAATACTCGGTCAAATAACCTCCTCAAAATCATATATCAATCTTGTAGTTTGTTGCACGCTCCCCTCATCCTCTTCTTATCTTTGAAAACTAATCACACATATCACTTCCATACCACAATATTCATCTGTACTAATAATAGGGTGGAGACCAACATGATACGAGTTCGGTTCGGGCCGTAATTCGCGTTTTGATTTAGTTTTGCATCGTGATTGGTTTTGTAGTTTCGTGGCATGTTGGGCGTTTGTGTGCCTTTGGTTTCGAGTTCCGTTTTTGTTCTTGCCAATCAGCCTTGGGTTCGAAGGGTGTGGATTTGTAGGTCTCGTTGTATTGCAGCCCATATTCTCCTCAAAACTCGGCATCTTCAGCTTTATGCTCCCCATTCAGTTCCCATTATCAAACCGCATAACATATTCAAACTCACACATAAAACCCTAGACAAAGAATGTGACGGCACAAGGAGGTCCCCTATGGTGGTCCTAGTTGTCTTGATTGTGATGTTAACTTGGTGTGGTCCTTCGAATCTGGTGTACTTCTTGATTCGATCAGCAAAAGGGTTCTGAGTTGTGGTCCTTGTAAACTTCGGTCTATTTGTATACTAGACCCCATAAGGTACTCCTATAATCATTTTTGTGTTTTAGTGATTCCACCTATGATGTACGTATACGTATAAGCTATGGAAAACCTGATCTAAAATCTTCAATAAATGATGGTACGAATGGTTATATATTTCACATGAAATCATGCAAACAACCATAAACTATACTCATATATATAAACTGTATTGGTATCGTTATATTTGACTGTCATATGGTGTGGTCATGCATGGCTTTTGGTTGGTCAAATGAGGTTTAAAAACCTGTTTACAATTAAAAGATTATGAGCATCATGCGTGTAATGGTTATATCGGGTTAAATAATCTTGATTTGTTGGTTCACGATAGGGGTTGACTTGTTGTGTTCATCGACTCGTATGCGTGTGGTATGTGGGTTATGTCATGGTCATTGTTTCCTGTTGCTAGCACTTGAATTGGAGTTTCGTGTTCGTGTGTATTTCTGAGTTAGTTCGGGTTGCTCTTTCCATTCTGGTAACGCATAGTTCTTTTAAAAAATGGCGTGCATGGTTTTAGACATCAACCAGGTCACATTTATTTTAACAGTTGTGTGTATGTTTGGTGTCGTATGTGATGTGTGATGTCGATCTATATAAGGGTTACGTATTAAGACTCGTTGCCTTATTGAACATATTTGAGCTCGTTAAAAACCTGGTCGTGTTATGTGAATATTGTGTCTTCATCTCTTAATTTCTATTGATCTACTATTAAATCTAGAACCACATGTAAGTATGTATGTATTGGCATACGAATCAAGTTATTTCTCTTCTTTTGTCGACCCTAAAATGAACCCATATATATGTTGGTTTTTATGTGTAATTGTGAATGAGTGTGTCACGTTAAGTTTATGGTCAAGTGGTATGCATGTCCTAAAATGATGCATTAAAAACCTTAAACTTTGTTAAATAACATATAAAACACTAATTGGATCATTGTCATGTTAAACCCTAAACTTTGATAAATAACATATAAAACACTAATCTTTGATAATTGTCATAAATAAATCTTAAACTTTGATATTTAACATTTTAAACCTTAAACTATGATAAGTTGTCACATTTATTTATCAAGCTTACTAAATATGAAAAGATACTAATTATGAAAACTTAACTAATCGGGAAAGTTATTAAATATGGAAGCTTACTATATATGGAAATTTACTAAAAATGGAAAGCGGACTAAAATGGGTAATCTGATTTAAAATAAGTTATTAACAATAAGCCGATCATCATTACGTGTAGATTCGCTGAAGAAGGAGTAACTCCTTATCTTTACGTCTTCTGATGTGTTTGCACTTGCGGTTAAGGTACAAATATTCTGACCTTCCTTATAAGGTTTCTCATGACTCTTGATCCTTGATTATAATTCTTTATCTTGATATGATCCCTTTGAGCCTTTGCTATTGTTCCCTTGATATTTGATATAATTCGTTCGTCACCCTATGACATGAATATTCGAACCGCTTGATACTTTGAAAGTTCATTTGATATTGTAACTGAATGTGAAAATCTTTCTTAATTATATCATGAAAATGTTTTGAGAAAAACTATTTTAAAATGATGTTTATGAGCACGATGCGATACCACTTTTATTTGAAATTTTACTAACTTTTATGAAAACTACTTTTAAAGACTATATTTATGAAAACCGTTATTAAATATTACTTTTATAAAAGCCATTATTAAAAGATTTATTTAAATGAATATTTGATATAAACTTTCGAATTGAACCTTTGCTATGAATCTTTGAACCATTTAATTGTGAACCCTTGATTATGAACATTTGATATTCTGATGACTTAGACATTTGCCAAACTTTGACTTTGCCTTCTCATTAGTATGTTCTTTTTCCCTACCACTATTATGATTTCTGACCTTGGTACATCTGGCATCTTTGGTTCATTGATATTATATTTGTCTGAAAAATCTTTTTGAAAACATAACTTGGTAATATGAGATAAAACTATTTGATCTAATTTATGAAAATATGACAACGTGTCAGTTTCTAAATGGAGGTTTAAATAACCTTTGTCAAAAATGTTTTAAGGAAATACTTTTACGATAACCATGTTTTAAAATGAATTGCTAAGTTTTCCGAATCAGTTTCTTATAACATTTTCACACTTGTAAACCTTGAACCATTGATACGAACCTTTGTTTGTTTAGGATTCCCTATGCCACTGCTATGATACCCTTTTATTATTTGAACCTGTATTATATGGACCATCTGATATGAACCTTTTGAGTTACCTTTGACCTATTCAGTATGAGACCCGGGCTATCACTAGGTATGGGGGTTCCATGTCCATACCATTGATGCACCGACGTTATGACTCCTGTGTGGTCGAGTGATTTTCTACACCGTCCCTTTTATTATATGATATGTGCGCTTTATGAGTTATCATGGCCGAACTGATTTCTGTGGGAGCGTATGGGTGCATCCTAGATTTGTTATATGTTATTGTTATCTGTTATCTGGTGATTAATGTTGCGTGCATGCACGTCCTTCACAACCTATTGAGGTAACCCCTCTGATTACATTTGATATTCTGAGGTCTCCCCTCTGGATTTCATATGAGGCTACATATGGTATGAGTTGATCTGATCGGGGCACGTGGTTAAAATACTGAATAAACCTTAACCTTTACATTTACCTTTACATCATACCTTTTGATACTTATCCAATACAACATATTCTATTTTCTCGTTTTGTTTCATGTTGCTTTGTTGTTATATCTGTTCACTAAGCTTTTTAAGCTCAGCCGCATTTCTTTTACCGCGGCAGGTTTTAGAAGGAAGCTGGGTTATGGGTGAAGAGTGCAAGTAGGAGCTCTTTGAGAGGATTATACTTTGATAGTCGCTATGGACTAGAGTTGATTTTGAAGATACTTTATTTTAGTCATCCTATACTTTAGTTTTGATATTGTATTTTTTTCTTTGACTTAAGATTCGTTGTAACCTTTGTATTTGTTGTATTATTAAAGTATTAAGCTTGTGTTTTGCTCTGTTCGACACCATGAATGTGATATCTTAGCCCTTGTCGGGTTGGGGTGTTACAATTTATGGTATTAGAGACCATGCTGACGACTTGTAATACATAAACCTGGACCTGTGAGTTTTGGACCATTAGGCTTCCATTGTAGGAACATAGGAGAACACTTTGAGAACTTGCTTTAGGATTACCCAGTATGAACTTAAGTTTTGATCGGTGAGGAATGGGTAGACTATAAGGCATTTGTTTAAGTATCATTGCTTCCGCATTACTTTGATTCGTTCCTTACTTTAGTTAAGCCTTTTAAAGTCAATATTTGAAGATTGGAAACAGATGAATTGCACCACCTAAGATTTTTAACCTAGTGAACTTTGAAGGCATTGAGAATTGCATAGTAATGCCTGACACTATTTGATCCTTATCTTCAGATTCCGACTCTTACTTCTAATCCTTTTGTTAATCATTTTGACGCCTCTTCGTGCATTCTGAGAATCTCCATGACGATGATGTATTTGATACATTCAATGATTTGTCTCTTGTTTTTTATAAGCATCTGTAAACCTTCCGACGCTATTTGATTTTGTCTTACCATCTCTATCCCTATGAGAAGTCTTGCGGTGTTTAACCACGAGTATAGGAATATTTTCCCTCACTTTTGAATGATAAAATTTGCTATGTTGACATGTCTTTCTTTGGAAAGTTAACTTCAATTTTATCCTGATATGGATTTGGTTGATTGAGCATTCAAGATGCTGACGACTGTCCTACTATGTCTCACCTTTGGCGTTTTGAACAATTTCGAACTACCTACCATGATTTCCCGATTGTTAAACTTTTGCTATCACTATTACTCTGAAAACTCGTACATTACTTTCGCGGTTACGAAGTTTTCTTAGCATCTATTTTGTACACTGAGGGATGAACCTAATCTCGAGAATTATTTTGCAATCCGAGCGTTCTCGATATGATCCCTGAATGAACTACCAAGGTTACATCGTAGTATAAATTTGGAACGACGTGATGCAGAGAGATTGTTTAGTCATCATGTAGGGATGTCTTTGAGAAGTATCGGAGAACAGCACTGGTTGAATTGAGAGAATAGAAGGAGCAGCAACCAAAGAATAGGGATTGCCTGAGTGTATCTTCGAAGTACGTCCGTTTCATTTGCGATAAAGAAGGAAGGTGACGGTAGATTTGTATTGATTGTTGGAAGCTGAACCGTATTGCTGTTAGGAACCATTATTTCTCCGCTTTGAAATGACAATATATCTGTTCAACTTTGAGACGCGAAGTTTTCTTTCAGATGGAATTATGACTTGAAGTTATTCTTAGAATTACCCTTCGTATTCATAACGACTACTATGACGGTTAGTGATGCTAATGGTATTAGCTAATGCTCTGACTGTTTTGTGAACCTAATAAATTGTGTCTCTCATGCGTACTTAGACAAAATGTCATTGTATGACTTATTAGTACATTCAGAGAGGAGGAAGGACATGAGAATCATTTTCGCACTTTGTTAGAAATTTGACGATCATTTGTGTATTCTCGAAGTTTGATATTCGTTGGGACAACGGCGTTCTAAATTGAGGATATTGCTATAAATCCCGTAAAATTTGAAACTATCACCAAGTGACCAAGACCGACAACAGATTAGAGAAGCTGGAATCTTTTATGCTCTGCCTTCGTTCGTTGGATATTTGGATAAGTTTGGACTCTCGATTTGCATTCTGTTGACCTCTGTATATCTTTTACAAATCTAATGCTCCTGGTAGAGCTCTCTACTGTTTGATACAGTTATTCGATCTAAATTTTGTTCGTATCCCATGTATTGCTTCGAGAAGATTCACCTACCATCCGTTATATATTGCATTGGCTTTTGTGACCAGATTCATCTTGATTTGTCTCATTCTGACTTTGTCTGGATCAAGTCATGAGAAACTATTTTGTTTTTAGAAGATCCTTTTGAAAGAACCTCCCCGAGCGTGAGGATAATTGTGACGATCTTTTGCGATTTGCTACGACTCCGTCTAACCTTGTGACTTCAATTTCGCGGACGAAATTTTCTTTTTAGAGGTGAAGAATTATAACGACCTAAAATCTGAAGTAACATTTGAACCTCGAACGTGAATATAACCTACGGTTTAACACTATACGTTATGAACTAAAATTTCAAAATATGGAGTAGCTAACCTAAGATTTAGCGATTTCAGCCCAACCTTTATTTGAGAATATTACACATTATTAGTTACTTGAACCTAAATCCTAACCCTAATCTACAAATGAAAAACGGCATAACTTAATACCTAAAAATAACGTCACATGTTTACACGTCTACTAGAGCAAATTCATTTAAAATATATATACACTATATCACTACTTAAAATATGACTCCTACAACTAATATGGCAATGATATACTATGTAATGACATTAAAATTCGAATAATAGCCCACGTTTCACCCCATAATATTCGGTCAAATAACTTCCTCAAAATCACATATCAATCTTGTAGTTTGTTGCATGCTCCCCTCATCCTCTTCTTATCTTTGAAAACTAATCACACATATCACTTCCATACCACAATATTCATCTGTACTAATAATAGGGTGGAGACCAACATGATACGAGTTCGGTTCGGGCCGTAGTTCGCGTTTTGATTTAGTTTTGCATCGTGATTGGGTTTGTAGTTTCGTGGCATGTTGGGCGTTTGTGTGCCTTTGGTTTCGAGTTCTGTTTTTGTTCTTGCCAATCAGCCTTGGGTTCGAAGGGTGTGGATTTGTAGGTCTCGTTGTATTGCAGCCCATATTCTCCTCAAAACTCGGCATCTTCAGCTTTATACTCCCCATTCAGTTCCCGTTATCAAACCGTATAACATATTCAAACTCACACATAAAACCCTAGACAAAGAAAGTGACGGAACAAGGAGGTCCCCTATGGTGGTCCTAGTTGTCTTGATTGTGATGTTAACTTGGTGTGGTCCTTCGAATCTGGTGTACTTCTTGATTCGATCAGCAAAAGGGTTCTGAGTTGTGGTCCTTGTAAACTTCGGTCTATTTGTATACTCGACCCCATAAGGTACTCCTATAATCATTTTTATGTTTTAGCGATTCCACCTATGATGTACGTATGCGTATAAGCTATGGAAAACCTGATCTAAAATCTTCAATAAATGATGGTACGAATGGTTATATAGTTCACATGAAATCATGCAAACAACCATAAACTATATGCATATATATATATAAACTGTATTGGTATCATTATATTTGGCTGTCATATGGTGTGGTCATGCATGGCTTTTGGTTGGTCAAATGAGGTTTAAAAACATGTTTACAATTAAAAGGTTATGAGCGTCATGCGTGTAATGGTTATATCAGGTTAAATAATCTTGATTTGTTGCTTCATGATAGGGGCTGACTTGTTGTGTTCATCGACTCATATGCGTGTGGTATGTGGGTTATGTCATGGTCATTGTTTCCTGTTGTTAGCACTTGAATTGAAGTTGTACTTGTACTCGTGTTCGTGTGTATTTCCGAGTTAGTTCGGGTTGCTCTTTCCATTCTGGTAATGCATAGTTCTTTTAAAAAATGGCGTGCATGGTTTTAGACATCAACCAGGTCACATTTATTTTAACAGTTGTGTGTATGTTTGGTGTCGTATGTGATGTGTGATGTCGATCTATATAAGGGTTACGTATTAAGACTCGTTGCCTTATTGAACATATTTGAGCTCGTTAAAAACCTGGTCGTGTTATGTGAATATTGTGTCTTCATCTCTTAATTTCTGTCGATCTACTATTAAATCTAGAACTACATGTAAGTATGTATGTATTGGCATACGAATCAAGTTATTTCTCTTCTTTTGTCGACCCTAAAATGAACCCATATATATGTTGGTTTTTATGTGTAATTGTGAATGAGTGTGTCACGTTAAGTTTATGGTCAAGTGGTATGCATGTCCTAAAATGATGCATTAAAAACCCTTAAACTTTGATAAATAACATATAAAACACTAATTGGATCATTGTCATGTTAAACCCCAAACTTTGATAAATCTATGTATCTACTTTATCTAATAAACGCGAAAACTTTACAACCCCTCTGAAGCACGCCATGCAATCAATGATCTGACGTGTCTCTTCTCCTATTGGCTGTGTATTAATTGCGTACAACTCCTCTATTGCTATCATCTTCCACGGATCTTCATATGGTAAGTATTCAATTCGATAGGTTTGATTTGGTAACTAATCAATTTGAAACTAATGAATACGCGTTTTGTAACCGAAACCCTTAACCGTTTGAAAACATAGGCATCAGTCAAACGAATAAACACACACATTCAAAACAAAATCAAAAGTCAATCAATTCACATACACGGCAAACCTAATTTTGGGGCAATTGTAAGTTTTTTTTTTTTTTTATATTTCTTATTTTATTCAATTGTTTCAATTTGATTCAATTTTTTTAATGTATATGTTTGAATGAATGATTATGCAATTTTATTGAATTTTTATACATTTTATAAGATACAAGCCACAATCTATTTTGATTTTGCGATTGTAAGTTTGTTTTTATATATATTTTTTATTTAATTGTTTTTTGTGTTATGTTTCATCATTATGCTAATTGAATGAATCGTTATTGAATGAATACAGTATGATTGTTTTCTATTTCGTTTGAGTAAATTTTTTGAATAATTATATAATTATAATCATATATTTGCGGCTAATGAATATGAGTGTGGTTAGATATTGTAGATATAAAGATTGGTGTTATTTTTTCTGTGCAAGAATTTGAAGATCAAAGATCAGAATTTGTAGATATAAGGGGTTTGATGAAATGTTTGAATGGAACTTTAGTACGGAGTAATATGGTATGAAATCTTTTAAACCCTTTTTTAAGAAAAATTATTTTGTTCGTTCTAAATTGATTTGTTTTGTTTTTTTTTTTTTTTTTTTTTTTTTTTTTTTTTTTTTTTTGGGTTTATGTTTTCAACAATTGGTTCATTTACAGGTTTGTAGGTTTGTATGTCTGAGCGTAAGTCTATTGTTTATTTACTTTTATTTTTAACTTCATATTATGGATAATGACGTTGTTTACCAATCGATTGCTCCTTCAATTTGGTTTTTAGGAAAGCGGCCGAGCAGGACGTGATGTGCCTCCTTCCGAATGTATGTTGTACTTTAAACCCGCTGATGTTTCTAGACGGGTAATAGAGACATGGGTGGGCCAAGCAGGTTGGGTAGTGGTTACAATGATAATTTCATGTATTGTTCGATTGTATTTCTTTCATGTATCTGTTTACTTATAGCATACATTGCTGCCACTATCACTTTACAGATTGATCCAGTTGAAGTAATATATTATGATGAGAAATCCTACATTTTCACAAAACTACATTCCTACGATATGAAGGCGTCTTTAGCAGATATAAATCGTACAACAAGGCTTTCATTGGAGGAAAATGAGGTACAATTTTTGCTTTCATTGGACTTTTAATAAGCCCTTTACCGTGTTAAATAGAATTATGAAAATTATATTAAAACGTATTGGTTTTTATTTTGTTTCATATTGACCCTAAAATGACTCTTCAAGCTGCGTATTAGGACAACAATTACTTTACAGCATCCACCTCCCAAATTAACTTGCATCTTTCATGTATGTATTAGGACAACACTTTCTATCTTTCCTTTCCATTTTATCAATGAACTACTTAAGACATCATATATATACTTCCCAAGTTCACTCACGGTCTAAATAGTAAATCAAAGGCAGAAAAGTAAGAATACAAAGCTGAGTAAACAAATAAGAACATGATAGAAGAAGAATAACTGACAAAAGAAGTGAAGAACATGTGGATTAGAACTAGAGTAACCGGACATTAACAAAATAGTACTGGACGGTCTGGATTAGAACATCTAATCTTAAAGTTCTAAGGCCTAAATGTGTTATAATCGATAATAAAAGGGCCGGTTAAAGAATGACCCAAAAGGTTAATTTTTGTTATGGGTTAAATCAGGACAAGTATTGTACATGTTACTGCATATTTTTACATCTACTTGCACGTTTCAGGTTGGTGGGTTGCTGAACAAAATGCAATTAAATGTGGAGGAAGCCGTTTCAGAGGATAAAGGCAAACCATGTTCCCCCATCTAGAAGTGACGTGCTTCATGAATGTGACGTAGTAGAGGTATATAACCACATTATAATAGTTTACTATTATTATTTGTGTAGCCAACAATGGCTCATTTTTATACAACTGACATAAATTCTCTCTTTCTTTCTAACAAACTCCACAGGACGTAGCAATTGCATATGGTTATAATCGACTACCAAGGCGGAAGCCTACTTCTGTAAAGCCCTTATATATGAATAAATTCAAAGATCGCATTAGAGACGAGGTACATGTGGTCTATAAACATTGGTTTGGTTAAGTTGGCAAAATGGGTGGGTCCGGTAATTGGTCAAAACTGCTTCAAGTTGAAACATGACATGTTTAAAATTATACAAAACGGGTGTGGTGGGTTGACTCTTAAACGTTATTTTTCGGTCTTTTAAATCATTCAATAAATGCAATGTGTTATCTCTTATCACCAAATCTTTTTTGTATTTATAAACCCTTTCTTATTTTCATTCCTATAGTGAATTAGTAAGTTGTTTTTACTAAACAAACACCTCAAGTTACAACTGAAGTATTTTAAAACCACGTGTCAGTCATCATTACGGCACCCCTTAACCACGTGTTATGACCCAAACTTTGGAGGTGATATAGATTTCAAGGTTTATAAGCTATGCAAGAGCACAAGGAGAAAACCATAATTCTGATAAAATACATATGTTTTTACTATATGTGGTAAAATGGGGCGGTGAGGAAACGGGTCAAAATGGGCAGTTTTTTGTAGGGTTTCTAACTGGTTACAGTAAAAGTTTTGGGTCCAGAGTCATACCATCTTGGCAATCTGCCAATGGGTCTAATATTATTTAAAAAATAATGTAATTTTCGAATAAAATGATATTGGGCGTTTTCTTTATTAGAACTACACGGTTGAAAATGAAATTGAAACAAAAATAAGTACTTTTTACGTTTCTTAAAACTAAAATGCGTGTTTTTTTTTTTTGCTTGCATTTATGCTCTCATTGAATGTTGTTGGAACACTCCTTTTCTTCTAAGTATGATGAGTATGTGATTTGAGTTATGGCAATTTTTATAGAAGAAGAAACAAACACCTTAATTTAGTATCTTCGAAACATGAAGAGTTTAGCAATTTGAAAGTAGTGGATGGGAAGATAGAGCTTAACAGGTTCTCCATTTTAGCTCCTAAGATTATGCTACTTCGGAGCCTTTCAACTGAATCAAGTGATGGTGTGTAGGTAATGGTCTTTTGAATATAATTACTGTGATATATTGAGTAGATTAGGTGATGGACACAGCTAAAGCGGAAGATTCTAATGCGGCCTCTATGTTTTAGAATCTCAGACCATTTAAACAATGGCTAAGGGGACTAAGGCGTTGTATCCGGTTCAAGGTTAAATATTCCGTTTTGTTTATTATGGTCTTTATTTGATTGGGAAAGCTAAAATTGTTCAGGTATAATTCATTATTTGACTCCCATATTTTTAGCGAGCTTTGAATTCCTTTGTCATATGAATGTTCACAGATGTACCAAGAGGCCGGAATGGACATTGTTGTTTTGGTTGGATCTGAATACGAAAGTGGTATTTCTCAAGATTGGGCTGCCAAAGGTCCAACGCTACAGATAGATTATTGTTATATTTTCTGGTGATTAATTTGGTACAATTATCTACATTTTAATTGTGTTAATACCACTTTGTTCCAGATGGTGAAAGGTGATAGCGAAGAGTTTTTCCTGTTTGCTGATATATTAGAACTCGTAAGATGATGGGGAAGAGTTTTTTATTGCTTAATTTACTTAGTAGTTCGAACATAACATTGTATATTTTTGTTACAGGTGAATCTGTTATATATGGTGCAGTTACGTGTTTCATTCAAGATCAAGATTTTGATATGATTATATCTCGAGTCCATATCAGTGGTAATGCATAATTTCTATGTTTTTTTTTTTTTTTTTTTTTTTTTTTTTTTTTTTTTTTTTTTTAAGTTTTTCAATTAACTATTGTGCCGATTGATTTCGATAGTGAGTCTGCATCATTCTCAACTTTCATACGTACATACAAACATATTTCTAATATAAAATCATGTCTATATTGCAGGTGCTACCAACTGTGTAGACTTCTATAAGAGGTTACACTATTCACTCAAATCAAGTAACTGATAAACTTTAAAGAGTAAATGTAATGTGATTACCTTTTGTGTTCTGAAATGCGTGAAATTACCTAACTCCCAAAATAAACCAATATATGAGGTTCTTTTCATTGTGAATACATTTTGGATGAGGTTTTAGACCCGTTTGACAATTAGTCACGTTCAATATTACCAGCTTTTTACATTTATCCTCTGATCCTTTAAAGGCAAACTATAAGATTGTCAACCCATTAACGAGTCTAAGGTTCTTGAAGATCTTAATTTAGTTTTTTCTCATAGATCACGATCATTACATAATGATAGCTAAAAAGGTGTATAATTGCATAATATAATAGTAAGGTGTAACTTCACCAGTGCAACAAATTATGTTATACTTGATTCAAAGGATCCCACTTATACATATTGAGCCACTTCATATCGTTGTGGCATTCTTTATTCAGCATCCTCCTTTGTTGCAATTCTTGAAACTTTAAATAAAGCTGTTATTTATGTAGAACTTTGGTTTGTAAAGGACAGTTTGCTTGCTTGCTTAACTTTTAAAGCTGTTAAGTTTGTTGAATTAATTGTATATAAACAATGTAAAGGGCTGTTTGGACATGTAAGGGGTTTTTGGACTCTCGACTGCGTGTCATTTTCCAGCTTAGCTTAAGTGGTTTTATGGTTAGATATCATGGTTTGAGGGGTTTAAGGGTCGTTGTGCTAAGCTGTCTTCTGTAACTGATTCTATTGGAATCACGTATTAGTCAACGGAACAGGTATTTGGGAATTGGTCATTGTTACCCATTTGCAGTTTATTTACAATATTCATAGGTCTGAAAATACATGCTTTGGAGTTGGATTTTTTCATCATATAGTACAGATTTCGCTAATTAAGATGGGTCAAATAAGTTAGATCTTAAACATTAAATTCAGCTTGATTATGAGCCATAGAAAGAGTATCAATACTGAACTACTTGCTGCTTAATATGGTTCATGTAATCTGTTTTGAAATGAATCTCAACCTAAATCAAACCATTAGTAAAAAAAAATGGGTCAATATTACTAAATTCAGTATTTATGATTGGTGTCACTTATTATTTCTACTATTTGCGTTTGCAAGTGAGGCTACCGAGTGCAAAGAAAACAACAACTGTGTGGATGCAACAAAGGTTATGTGGGAAACCCATACAGCGATTCGGTTGCCATCCCTAGAGGTTTATAGGATGTGTGGGTAGAGATATTTGGCTTGTATGGATACGTGAGCAAGTCTAGAGAGTCATGCAGGTAATGAATGCACATAAAAAGCAAAAATTTACCTGTGAAATACCTGACCTAGGTATTTGTAGTGGAAATGATAGTGACGAGTTTTTGTGGGTTGTTATAACATGTCATCGCCAATACTTGAACCTTATACAAAATGTTTTAAAGAGTGACAAAACTTGAACACTTTTATTGAGAGGACCGAAACATAAACTTTTATATGTACAAGAATTTAAAGAGTTAACTTGCAAAACAAAAGAAAAAAATAATCACAAGAACACTCAAAATGCATTTTTTTAATGAGTTGGTAATGAAAACTTACAAAATACAAAACTTTTAGTTATACTACACTCAAACCTTGATTTTGGGAGGCCGGGACCCTCTCCACAAAGGTCTATCCTTGGTTTTAAAAATGGCTTAGTTTTTATCTTTTTATAAATTTTTTCTAAGAAAAATGCTACATCCACAAAACTTTTGTAAAAAAAAAAAAAAAAAAAAAAAAAAAAAAAAAATCACAAAATAACTTGTCACCAATGAAATTTATTCTAGTCAATTCTCTCTCATCTTTTTAAATTCACATCTTCCTATCAACCTGTGACACATTATTTTGTGAAAAAACCTTTGTAAAACTTTTGTGGATGTAGCATCCCTCTTTGTCTAAACAGGCTAACAATTTCACAATAGTTGCATGACAAATATCTTATGCAAATGTAATAGGAACCGACAACACTTAGGTGGAAGCATCTCAAAAAATGAAAAAAGGACGTAAACTTATATTTTTCTTAAATAATGTAGAAAATACGTCAATTATATTTTAACAATTTGCAAGCGTAAACTAATACTGCGAAAGCTACATTTATCAGTAGTGAATACATCTTTGTGACACATTACATAGACTAAAGTTATCAAACATAATAAATAATTGTAAAAGTAACAATAGCTAAAAGATGGATCAAATTTGAGAGACGTGCTGGTTATGAGGTTTTCCATCAGGTTAGGAATCAGACAAATACGATAAGCTAACCGGGTCGTCAATGGTTTCCCCGTGATACGATTTGCATACAAAATAGAGTATTGTGTAGATCTCCGAGCTGTGATGATGTATGGTAGTAGTAGTAGTATGTTTCCATCTTGATTCTAGTAAGTAACACTACTTTTTCATGATTTTAGCTAGTGTGTTACATGATAACATCAATCTCATTTCTGGCAAGTTCAATTCATCGATCTTTTATGAAAATGGCTTTTGAACTTTGGCATGAACTCTAATTTTCTTTCTTTTCATTTTCATGAATGCTATTTTAGCTAGGGCTGAGCATCGGGTCGGAACCGACCCGAACCGAAAAAACCGAAAACCAAAATTCATGAAAAACCGGAACCAAAACCGAACCGACGGGCCGTCGGTTCGGTTCGGTTTTCGTCGGTTCGGTTCGGGTTTGTCGGTCCATGTGTATTTTGGCATGTTTTTGTCGGTTTTGGGCCGACCGGACCGAACCGAACCGACCCGAAACCGAAATTCAAGAAAAACCGTAACCGAAACTGAACCGACGAGCCGTCGGTCCGGTTCGGTTTTTGTCGGTTCGGTCGGTTTCGTCGGTCCGGTTCGGTTTTGAACTTGCGGTGCTCAGCCCTATTTTTAGCCAAAGCATATCATGTGGAGTTGTGAATTGAGGGTATCTACTACCAAACAATAGTTACTATATATATCATTGTGGGGCTTAGTGGCAAATCATTGGAAGCCTTAAGATGGATGACATAAATAAATTATTCGTTAACCAGATTCACTTAACCAGATTTGCTTCCATGCCCGTGAGTTATATCTATTTAAAAGATCATACAAACGACTATAATTTTTATGATTATTTATTTTGGCCGGATAACTTATGAAAATGGTATTCGGGTTTGTGTCGCTACATTACTGTAAGCGTAGCTAATGTATCAAATTCAAAGGAAACTCGATTCCGATAATGTCATCTAAACATTGTAAAACTATGATTGGTATACAAAAAAAAAAAAAAAAAAAAAAAAAAAAAAAAACATGTCTTTTATCAATATATTAAGTGCTTGCAATGGAAAAATAAATAGAAAAACTCACGGGCATGGAAGCAAATCTGGTTAACGAATAATTTATTTATGTCATCATCTTAAGGCTTCCAATAATTTGCCACTAAGCCCCACAATGATATATATAGTAACTATTGTTTGGTGGTAGATACCCTCAATTCACAACTCCACATGATATGCTTTGGCTAAAAATAGCATTCATGAAAATGAAAAGAAAGAAAATTAGAGTTCATGCCAAAGTTCAAAAGCCATTTTCATAAAAGATCGATGAATTGAACTTGCCAGAAATGAGATTGATGTTATCATGTAACACACTAGCTAAAATCATGAAAAAGTAGTGTTACTTACTAGAATCAAGATGGAAACATACTACTACTACTACCATACATCATCACAGCTCGGAGATCTACACAATACTCTATTTTGTATGCAAATCATCATCTTAGCCAGATTTGCTTCCATGACGCTGATCAAGAGAAAACAAAGAAAATAGACCCAATGGTGACTGAGGTCAGCTGGTTTGTCAGCATGATACGATGAATTGTATATCTTGTAGGCTTGAAATAACATGTGGTATGGATTATCTTCACCGATGTGAAGAACGCGGTTAGGGATATCCATATTAGCGATGAAGATAGTCGCGAGGGGGAGAATTAGAGTGAGTGTGATTTGGGTGAAGATTTTGTTGCATTTGAAGATTGTTTTGAAGGATTGAGTGAAAATTTCTAAAATTCCCATGTGTTTCAGTTGATCCATGATGAGATGTTTACTTGCAAAGAATGCAGGTTTTTAGTAAATGTTATGGGATGAGTCAATTGAAGTGAAAAGAAACCATGTTTATAATGCTATACAGTCTTAACATGTAACCTCAAATAGAAAAGAAACTGAGAAACCGTGTTTGCCAAAAAAAAAAAAAAAATACTCCGTAATAAATAATGCTATACAGTCTTGATTGGCATACATAGAAAGATAAATTTACATATTCTTAGCATCTAGTTAATTTTTCGTTCTTGAATAAGTATATCTGACCGGAAATACATGGTCTTGGACTCGTTAAATTTTCATTTCCTAGTTGTAACATCTCAAAGGATTGACTCGGCCGGTTCAAAAGCCGGTTGTGGCAAAAACTGGTTAAACTGAAGCTCAGCCGCGGGTCAATTAAAAAACCACGTTCTAAAACATTGAATTTAAGCAATATATATATCATTACTACAAATAGTAACATACTCACACTTATTAGAACATGTTTACACACTTTGAAGTGTGAAAATATACAAAAAGTTTAGGCTAGTATGTGTTTGAACCAATTGGGTGTAACAAATATTTGCACACTTTTATTTGTGAAGATTTATGAATATTTTTCACACTTTTAAGTTTTAAGTGTGGGGGTTTTAAAACAAGGGCTTATAGACAAATAGGTTATCCAACTTTTCAACTTTATTTGCCTAATTGGGTGTAACAAATATTTGCACACTTTTATGTGTGAAGATTTTGAATATTTTTCACACTTTTAAGTTTTAAGTGTGAGGGTTTTAAAACAAGAGCTTATAGACAGATATGTTACCCAACTTTTCAACTTTATTCACCTAATTAGGTGTAACAAATATTTGCACACTTTTATGTGTGAAGATTTATGAATATTTTTCACACTTTTAAGTTTTAAGTGTGAGGGTTTTAAAACAAGGGCTTATAGACAGATAGGTTATCCAACTTTTCAATTTTATTCGCCTAATTGGGTGTAACAAATATTTGCACACTTTTATGTGTGAAGATTTATAAATATTTTTCACACTTTTAAGTTTTAAGTGTGAGGGTTTTAAAACAAGGGCTTATAGACAGATAGGTTACTCATCTTTCCAACTTTATTCGTCTAAGTTATCAAACTTTCATTTTTTTCACTTAGGTTACTGAACTTTAGTTAAACATTCAGCCTCTACTTTTTTAGTACAAGCTCAAAGGCAGGAATTTTTGGGATATCACTTAAAAACAAAAAGCTTCTTGGAATTGGAAGAAGATCCTTAGAATTAGAGGGATTATCAGAGGTCATATTGTTCACAAAATTGGAAATGGAGCTAACACTTCCCTATGGTTTGATAACTGGCATCCCTTAAGCCCTCTAAATGACTTCATTTCCAATAGGAAGATCAATTATGCCATTTCTCTGGATGCTAAAGTTGCTTAAATTGTTGAAAAGGGCAAATGGAAATGGCCAAAGACCCTCACTGATGAGTTTGATGGGTTGATTCATATTGAACCTTCTGTCATAAATGAAGATAAAAAGGACAAGGTTGTGTGGAAGACTAATGCTGGGAGACTTAAAGACTTCTCTGTATCCATTGCCTGGAATGATATTAGAGATAGCAATGCCATGGTTCCTTGGGCTAGCCTTGTTTGGTACAACCAATGTATACATAGACACTCATTCATGGTATGGCTTGCCATTCATGGCAGGATTAAACCACATGACAGAATGAGTGTTTGAGATAAGACCACTGACCTGAAATCTATGTTTTGCAAGAAGGTTCCTGATAGCAATGACCACCTATTTTTGGAATGTGATTTTATAGGGAAAATATGGTCTAAATTGAAATGCTTGGTCAAACTTCACAAGGCTCTCAATAGATGGCCTGCTATAATCAATCACATGTTGCTAAGGCCTTTCAACAAATCTATTTGGAGTGTGCTGCAGAGACTGCTTATTGGTGCTTGCATTTATTTTGTTTGGCAGGAGAGGAATCTCAGAACCTTTCAAGACCATGCTAGAGGCTTTGATGACATATGCAAATTGATTAAAGACTCTGTTAGGTTAAGAATTTTGTGGCTTAATATAATAGATTCTGCTCAAGTGTTTGAAGCTGCTCAAATATGGGAATTTCATGTGGATAGAACATTTGGCAAGAAAAATGTAAGGTTTGTGGATAGCATAAAAGGTAATGGCCATGCATAAATGTTGTTTGTGGTTGGAAAGCAGAGGTACAAATGGTAATTTTATCATTGAGGTTTGTATCAGTCTCTGGTTATTTATGAATGCAAAGATGGTCCCTTGGTTCAGGTGCCATTTGGATTGGTTCTGGTATATATGGAGAGAAAAGGGTGGAAGTCCTTTATCTAGTTTATCTTTCTAGGTCTTTTATTATTATGAGAGTTATTTTGGTGACTACTATAGGGGTAGTAGGCTAGTGGGTTATTGGAGTGATAGTGAGCATGGGTTTTATTGTTTGAATCTTACTGAGTTTGGGAGAAGCAGAGATAATGGGCTTAGCATGATGACTGGTTTTATGTTCTTTAGTATGAAAATCATGGGTCCAAATTTTTGGAAGCAATATAATTCTTGGAAGGGATGTACTGAGGCTTTTGTGATAATGGTCATTGGGCTTGAGTGGAGTAATAGGTGGTCTTCTATTTAGTAGAATTGCATGTGCTACTTGTATGAAGATTTGAAGGGCAATATTATTATATTGGTAGGAGTCCTAAACGTGAGTTATACTCTTTTTCCTTACCCGTGGTTTGTTTCATTAGGTTTTACTCAGGAAGGTTTTTTAAGGAGACAATCTCGTTTAGTGAAATGCTCCTTTTTACACTCTATTGAGATGCACCAGGATTCGAAGATGAAGAATTTTGTCATGTTTTGGACTTTATACTTTATTAGTGACATTTTGTTATGTAATAAGGACGATAGTAGAGTTTTTCATTTCTTTTGATGTTCCCGAAGCATGTTTTAGGAATGTCATAGTACAATAACTACTATGAGCATGTCTATAGTTAGTTCTCTTTGTATAATTTTGGTGTTTTAGTATATTTTCCGGGGTATAGTCCCTTTTACCAAAAAAAAAAAAAAAAAAAAAAAATCACAGATAGGTTACCTAACTTTCCAACTTTATTCGCCTAAGTTATTAAACTTTCATTTTTTTCACTTAGATTACTAAACTTTAGTTAAGCATTCAACCTCTATTTTTTTAGTGTAATCAAAGTAACCCAAATGCATTTTTTAGATAAGTTAAGTAACCTAAATGTCATGTTTTACAAATTCAGTAAACTGAATGTCAATCCAATGTAATCTAATAATCGGTTTGCAAAAAAAAAATAATACAAAATAAAAATAAAATAAAATTGGTAACTTAGGCGAATAAAGTTGAAAAGTTGGGCAACCTATCTGTCTATAAACCCTTAAACAATTCTCACTCTTTTAGTTGTAATGATTTTGATTTTGAAATAATTTTTCATACTTTTAAGTGTGATGATTTTGATTTTGAAATAATTTTTTACACTTTTAAGTGAGATATTGAAATTCTTCACACTTTTTAAGTGTGATAATTTTGAAACAATTATTCACGCTTTTAAGAGTAAATATCTTTGAAAAAATTTCACGGTTTATAAAATGCAAAGAAAAAACGTGTAGCAAATAACAATTTTGTTGTGGTGTCTTATTGCACAAAAGGCAAAATATATCTTGGAGACCATTCATGTGATGTGTTACACCAATACATCCCATTGCCTTTCATAATTATAGCAAATATCTAAGCAAATTAAATTTAACTAACGTAAGTAATTAAATTCTAATCATGATATCTATTTTGTGTACACGATAACACCTCATTTCGGGCAATTTCATTTTCACCAAAATGGTTTTCAAACTTTGGCATAAGCCTTAATATATATATATATACATATATATATATATATATATATATATATATATATATATATATATATATATATATATATATATATATATATATATATATATATATATATATATATATATATATATTTGGGTTATAATAAAAAGGGAGTTATAATAAAAAGCCTAGGAAGGAATCTGAGCTTGCCACGTGTCCCTCCAACCCCGCTCCTAAAATTATAACCTTAGAGGGTATTTTCGTCATCTTACTTTCACACCTATAAAAGCCTTATTATTATTTTGTTATAACATTCTCATCATCCCTCCCTACCTCTCATACCTGCACATCTTTTCCCACACCTTCGTGACTTCACATCATTCCACAGTACCTTCAATTTTCGATACCTTCACCACCGTTTACTACTGTTCCCACCTTTCACCACAGTTCCACACCCTTCACCACCATTCATCCTTGTCTAATCATCCATATTCACCCTAATTCAATGATTTGATGTCCTTATCTTAATTCAAGAGGGATTCTGGAGATGCCAAGTGATTCATCAAACACAAGTGAGTGTAATTCATCAATAGTGAAAGATGGTAAGATCCTAATTCAAACACCTATTCGTTTTTTTGTGTTTTTCTTGATCTATATATGTTATATTCAAAGTTTGATTCAAACTACATGATGTTTCCTTCTAGATCTGAAACAAAATATAGAAAAAATTAGATACAAAACGTGTTTAGAAAAGGTGCGTAGAAGGTGTTTGATAAAATGTCTTATTGGACTTTATAACTGTGATGCACTAATTTTACACTGTAATGCATCAACTGTTAATTTTATATTGTGATGCAGTTGTTCTGAAATGCTGATGCACTAGGTGTTTAATTTTGCACCGTGATGCATCAATTGTTACTTTTATATTGTGTGTAATTGTATGTATGATGCAGTTGATCTTAAGATGTGATGCAGTAGGTTATATTTTATGGCAAATAATGTTCATTTAGGATACTTGTAGTGTGTTTTACTTATGGAAAGTGTTTGTATTTGTATTTGACAGGATGATGCAGTTGATATAAAGGAAGTGATGCAATAGGTTATGTTCTATGGCAATTAATGTTCGATTAGGATACTTGTAGTATGTTTTATTTGCAGTGTTTGTGTTTATATCTGAATGGATGATGCATTTGCTGCAAAGATGATATACACTGTGCTCGGCTAAGAGTTTTTTGGAGCGTTAAGAATGTAATGTCCTTGTTTGGCAACGAGTGTTTAGATTCTGAATTTTGCTTTACAGGATTTTATCAAAAATGGTTTAAAATTAGTATTTAGCTTTTACATCATTTTACATCTAATGCACTAAGTTTACAATGTGATGCATCAGCTTTTAATCTTTAATTGTTTTGGTCGTTCTTTTAGTAGAAAAGGCTTGTATGTGTGATTTGGTTGTTATGAAATACTAAGGCATTAGGTTTTTGTTTTTGGCAAATATGGATCTAAAAGCTTATTTTCTGTTTATGTTATGAGTAGAAAATGTTTCTCCTATGGTATATATTAGTTGTTCACAGCAATGATTTTATCAAGTATGTAACAAAAACACGACTTTTTAGCATACTACATCATTTCCACTATTTAAGTCTTTATATTATTTCTTCACAATTTTATATTATACAATGTTATGCACAAGGGTTTTACACTGTAATGCACTAGAAATAAACACTATGATGCACCAGGTTTTTACACTATGATGCAGTAATTTTACATTGTTATATCCAGTGCATCACATTGTCTGAATGTACTGTATCACAATTTTTTTATTTAGTGCATCACAGTATAATATGTAACATATTTCTGTTTGATGACTAGATTTAAGAGTGTGATGCACTAGATATAATTAATAATCCGTATAATATATATATTTTTTGAAAATTATAACATGGCTGATTTCTAATCCAATATGTATTGGTTGTAGTTTGTAGTCATTGCCAGGTTTTCATATTCGCAAATCAAGCAGAGATTAACATGTTAGAAACGACTCGTGTACCCTTACAAGAAAATAGTTTGGACAAAATGTTGGATGATGCATGATGGAGGAAAGGTGCTCATTCAGTGATCATACTAAAGAACTCAAACAGAAAAAAGAAGAAAGTAATAAGAGGAGGACGTATAGTGTATGTGGAGAAAATGCCATAAATCTAGAACATGTTCATTAAAATTGAAACCATCGAAGAAATGCAAGAAACCAGTGAGCCAATAAGAGATGGTCTTAGAGGATCTACTCGTAAACCTTAAAATCATTATTTAAGGGTTTTTTTTTTTTTTTTTTTTTTTTTTTTTTTTTTTTTTTTTTTTTTTTTAATTCACTATAAGTACTGTATAGATATTAAAGCATTACTTACAAGATATGTTTTCAGTTCTAAGATGTATAGCATTTATTACCAAACATCTGTACAATAGTATCTCAGTTTTTAAGAAATATGTTCAATATTTTGTTGTTCATGCATAATAGTTACTCCATTATGTTATTTACTTAGTGTATTATGACGCAGTAAAATATACATTATGATGCAGTAAAATTTACATTGTGGTGCAGTAAAATATACAATATGATGCAGTATACTATACATTGTGATGTAGTAAAGTTTACATTGTGATGCACTAAACTATACAATGTGGTACAGTTGAATAACATAGTGATGTAGTAAAGTATTGTTTTGATCCAGCAACATGATAACATTGAGAAGCGGAAGTATGTGTATCATTGTGATCTAGTAGTAAATTGACATTGTGATGCAGGAGAGTAACATAGTAATGCGGTAAAATTATATTGTATTTCAACAGTATGATAGCGCAGTGATGCAGTAATATGATAAGCTTCTGATGCAGTAGAACAATATTGTGATGCAGTAAAATTCTAAAAATATTTAAAATGAGCATTCAAGATAGAGCAGGTATTTAAATATGTTCAATTATAAATGTCACTAATATTCAAACATAACACTTTGATGAAGACATAAGTTTTTAGGTACATCAATGAAAAGTGATTCAATAGTAACGAAACATTATTTTCTACGATCAACAAGTATCATCCGAGAATCTTTGCTACGTGTTAAAGAATCCTTTGATGAAATCCGTGTTTCAATTGGATTCAATCTTCTGGTATTAGAGATTTGGAATTTTTTTTGCAGCTTGTTATATGCCTCTGCGGCTGCCAAGATTTCGTCCTTTTTCTTATTCGCCGTGAACTAAGTTCGCAACGGTTGGATTTGTCCTTTTTGGCCCGCCCCTTATTTATTTAATTCATCCTCAAAAACATCATCACCCTTTCTACTTCTATGCCTTTACCCATGAAAACAATCTCACTGTAGATTGAGTTTAAAAGAAAAATATCAGTTTCATTCAAACTTTTCGACAAATAAAACACACTGTGTGGAAACTAATCTAACCTCATATGCCACAAGCAAGTACCTACTGCATCATTTCAGCACACCAACTACATCATGCATAAAAACATAAGCACAACCGCTTTTCGACACATAAAACACTCTGCGTGTAATACACCCTAATCTAAACGTATATGCCACAAACATGTACGTACTGCATCCATTCATGACACTAAATGCATCATCCATACAAACACTTTTTGATAAGTAATACACCCTATGCGTAGCCTAATCTAACCTTATATGCCACAGATAAGAACCTACTGCATCACTTCATCATTAACATATGAACACCTACTGCATCTCAGTTCAAATTTCATCGCATCACATATACAACCAAACATACAAACACATTTACATACATAAAACAACCTACGCTTAGCCTATCTCATACTTACACGCGACAACTGAATATCTACTGCATCTCAGTTCAAATTCCAGTGCATCACATATACAATCAAGCATACAAACACATTTACACATATAAGACAACCTACGCTTAGCCTATTTCATCCTTACACGCAACAACTGAACACCTACTGCATATCAGTTCAAATTCCAGTGCATCACATATACAACCAAGCATACAAACATATTTACATACATAAAACAACCTACCCTTAGCCTATGTCATCCTTACACGCGACAACTGAATACCTACTGCATCTCAGTTCAAATTACAGTGCATCACATATACAACCAAGCATACAAACACATTTACACACATAAAACAACCTACGCTTAGCCTATTTTATCCTTACACACGACAACTGAACACCTACTACATCTCAGTTCAAATTCCAGTGCATCACATATACAATCAAGCATACAAACACATTTACACATATAAAACAACCTACGCTTAGCATATTTCATCCTTATACGCAACAACTGAACACCTACTGCATCTCAGTTCAAATTCCAGTGCATCACATATACAACCAAGCATACAAACATATTTACACACATAAAACAACCTACCCTTAGCCTATGTCATCCTTACACGCGACAACTGAATACCTACTGCATCTCAGTTCAAATTACAATGCATCACATATACAACCAAGCATACAAACACATTTACATACATAAAACAACCTACGCTTAGCCTATTTCATCCTTACACACGACAACTGAACACCTACTGCATCTCAGTTCAAATTCCAGTGCATCACATATACAATCAAGCATACAAACATATTTACACATACAAAACAACCTACGCTTAGCCTATTTCATCCTTACACGCAACAACTGAACACCTACTGCATTTCAATTCAAATTCCAGTGCATCAGACATACAACCAAGCATAAAAACAAGTTTACCCACGTAAAACAACTTACGCTTAGCCTACTTCATCCTTAGATGCGACAACTGAACACCTAGTGCATCCCAGTTCCGATTCCAGTGCATCAAACATACAACCAAGCATACAAACAAGTTTACACACATAAAACAACTTAGCCTATTTCATCCTTATACACAAAAACTAAACACCTACTGCATCTTAATTGAAAATTAGTGCATCACAGTTTCATTACAAGTGTATCAGAATGTAAAATAAGTGCACCATAGTCATAAAGTCCCATTGAGACATTTTATCAAACACCTTGTATACAACAATCATAAACATACACATACACACACTCTTGAATAGATTTGATAACCTACTTCATCATATTCAAAATAATGAACTTTTATTGATAAAGAACAATATTTTATTAAACCAAAACTAACAAAATGATCCAGTAACAAAATTAGGGTTCATAAATCAACTTACAAATACATTTAACATGCGTAGATTCATCTTCACCCTCGTTAACCAAATGATGCAGTAACCATTTGATTGCGATTCAAAGGTTTAAGATGTTGTAAATGTTTTTAACAATTTGATTATGATGGGATGATGCAATAATGATTCAATTAAAGAGAAATATGATGAAGATGTATGTTAATTTTTAGAGAGAGAGAGAAAGTGTGAAATTTAAGAGAGAGAAAGTGAGATCGAAGA
Source organism: Artemisia argyi (assembly GCA_030686995.1). NCBI lineage: Eukaryota > Viridiplantae > Streptophyta > Magnoliopsida > Asterales > Asteraceae > Artemisia > Artemisia argyi. The sequence goes on along the minus strand of CM060682.1, from coordinate 36,464,296 downwards.
AATGGTCAGGGATAGAATGAATGGTTTAGTATATGTGCTTTGTTATAGATATACCCTTGAAGTTTACATTATTTACGAAAATGACACCGCCCAATTTGATCTGGTCAATTCTGGTCAAATGTGATCCAATGGTTGAGATCACTTCCTACACTTTTTATTATAACACCCTTTTTATTATAACCCCACCCTATATATATATATATATATATATATATATATATATATATATATATATATATATATATATATATATATATATATATATATATATATATATATATATATATATTAGCTACACTTAATTGTAGCCAATTGGCTACAATTTTGTGTTAAAAACTGTGGGTCCCTGTTAATTTTTGTTAATTTTTGTGGGTCCCTGATTCTTTTTTGTGGGTCCCTAATTTATTGTGTGTATATTTTGTGAAGGATTGTAGCTATCTTGGCTACAATAATTATAGCCAAGATATCCCCCATATATATATATATATATATATATATATATATATATATATATATATATATATATATATATATATGAAATGGATCAAGTAAGAAGAATAATTAAAATAAGAAAGATAAGAAGTAATTCTAGCCACACATTTCAAATTAGGAGGGAAATTTTGAAAGAAGATGCATCCACTTTTGTAGGTGCATCTGAAATGTGTGGTTGTGGTTAGTTATTATCATTCTTATTTTAATTATTCTTCTTATTTTATATATATATATATATATATATATATATATATATATATATATATATATATATATATATATATATATATATATATATATATATATATATATATATATATATTGCGCGCAAAATAAAGCTTAAATTATGTACGCATCAAAAACCTTTCTTTTCACACTTTGGCATAAACCAAAATGGTTTTCAAACTTTGGCATAAGCCTTAAATTATGTGTGCTATTTTTAGCCAAAACATATCATGTGGAACTGTGGATTGTTGCATCTACCAGTCTAGCTACCACCAAAAGATAAAAGTTTTATTCTTTACGCGTGAATATTTTCTATCTATTTTTCCACAAATTTTTATTTTAATGAATAATGTAAAAATAGCCATTTGTTATAATAGTAAAACCAATTATGAAATTGTAAGCACACTTAAGTATATTTATGTGACTGTTAAAAATATTTGACTCTATAGAGTCTAGACGTGTTTCATATGTGGTAAAATATCTTGATTCGTTCACATACATGTATTTTCTTGTTCTATAACTATGATAGTTTTACAATGTTTTGATATGCTGGATTATTCGAACTGAGTTTCCTACAAACCTAACTAGCTTTGCTTTACTTGAGTTTACCGCGACCTTTACAGAAATCAAGTTCTCTTTTACTTTTTTTCCCCTCTTTTCAGTCTCACTTCTACTTTGTAATCTATGATAAACAAACAAACTATGTTTAATTTACTTATTGTTAATTAAACAAGTTTGTTCCATAGGAAAAAGAAATCATCTTCTTTAAAGATTATTATGCGAGAGCATTCCGATAACCCTTGAGGTTCAATCTCGATGTCTAGGTCAATTCAATATCGAACAGAAAGGTAGCAATTCTTTTGGATCCTCATAACCCAGGATTAACAGCATTATCATACCCTTCAACTGCATAGAAGGATGGAATTGAACAATTTCTTCAAGAGTCAAGACTACCATTAAAAAAAAAAAAAAAAATGTTGAAAGAGACCCAAAAAAGATTCTAAAGGAAATTATAATATCAAGGATGGTAAGAAGCGGAGAAGATTTACAAATTAAGACGTGTAATGCTAAATAGACGATCATATTTCACATTCGAATGCTTAAATGATGACTAGCATTTGAATGCTACTTCGTATGTGTGATGAGTTGTTTTCTTGGAACCATTATCTCAGCGGAACACATCAAGGAGCTAGTGTCGTTTCCAAGCTAGTTTTGGGAGCAACGTCATATTATATTTGGTTGGAAAGAAATAAACAGTTGTTCAAGAAGGGTTCTGCTACACGTACAAGTGGCAGATGTTATCTACATCACGGTTAGGCTGAAGATATTAACACTCAATCCATCTTTAAGGCAACTTGTTGAATTGTTTGATACATGGAAAATTCATGGAATGCGGCTATCTACTAACAAAGATATTTGAGTTATATTGTTTCGTTGTTCTTTTGACGCTACCAGTCTTTTTTTTTTTTAGATCATAAACAACCTATGTTGGTATCTTTTACTAATTCTTAAAGCGAAAATGTTCCATAGAATAAGTAAAAATACATAAAATGTAAATTGGGATGTTGCCTTCATAAATCGTCTTTTTTAGAGAGTTTAACTATGGGCCTTGCCATGGAGCGTCATAAATCGTCTTCTTTAGAGATTTTATGGGCTTTGCGACATGTATCTTCATTTTGGTTATAAGTTTTGTTTAAAGATTGATAGCAACATCATACCCTTTAATGCACATAGAATTAAAAATTTTCATCAAGACTAATTGTAAAAAGAGAAGCAAAGTTGAGAGAGACGGTACGTAGAGCGAGCCCAAAAGAAATTATAATAAGGATGGTAAGAAACGGAGAATACATCCATGAGACGTGGTGTAATGTTAAGTAGACCAAGTGTATAAATACATAAAACAATACTGTTGTTCAATGTTAATCTTTGATTAACTTCATTAGTCATGCTTAATTTGTACCTCAAACAAGTGAGAGTGCAAATGAACTATAATGATGCACTATACTGGACCAGTTTAGACATTGGTTTCTAACTCAACCATATGATCTTTAACATTATGAGCAACTTGAATAGGCTAAAAGGTGTATGACTTTGCACAAATCAGATACTACGCAAGATTAAGAAATTGAAACAATGTGAGAACTCAGGAATGATTTTGTGAGAACTCAGGTTCATGCATAGTTTTGGCTTGTGGCAGGGAGAAAGTACTTTGTCAGTTTGTTGTACTTGAGCAATGAATAGAAGAATTCCGGCAGACCATATTGGACCCTCTCTTATTAGTGACTTTAGTTCTTCCACTCTATGGACTGTTTTTAGCCGCCATAAGTCAGGGTGCCTTTCAAAGTCTCCTTGGGTGACAATGGCAGACTTTTCCACAAATCTGAAAAGTTAGTAAAACACGAATCAAGTTTTGAAATGTGATTACGTCCAAAATAAAATTGTACAGTTTGACTTTTGTGGTCAAATAGATTTAGTATAAGCTGTAGAAAAACTGATAGTAGTTCAGTAAATCTTGTAAAATCTAGTTGCATGTGTTAAGAATCATAACATATTCTACTAAGGGTAAACTGATGTTAGGAAATGTGAATAAAACATATCATGCAGATTTTTATGAAGTAATAAGTTTGACTCCAAAAGTCAAAGTGCACCTTTTGTTAAAAGTTATGCAATTTCGTGAAAAGATACTAAATAGGGAAAAGGTAGCAATAGGTAACATATTATTATCAAATGTCTAATATTATTTGCTTTTGCAATCAGGGTTATACACTTAACAATGTTCACAAAGAGAAAGTTAAAAGACGGTATATAAGTCATTTAGTGCATTAAGTTGTGCCACGCCTATCATGTGTTTTTATCACATGTGTTTTGGCTAATGCTAATAAGGATGGCCTAATCATTCCAATATCAGTTTGCTTTATCCCAAAATACTAGCATTTCAAACACTTGATTTCTTAACAATCAACTTTACTTGCAAAAGCAAAAAAAGGAAAAAGAATGTGTTGGCAGGAAACAACGTTGCGTTCTTTTCATTATATATGTCAGTTAAAGTGTTCTATTCGATATTTCTGCCAACTCAGACTGTTTCTTCTTGAGTTTCTGCAAGCATGAAACTTACTTAGCAACAACCAAAATAGAAGCGTCAAGCTCATCATTGTCATAAAGCAACTTAAGACCAGAAACCATATGCAGCTTTCTTTTTCCGTAAGCTGCAACACACACTTGTACTGACCTGGTAAATGGGCTACCCGAAGGATAGATATTCTGATACAACGGGTAACCAAACTAAACCCAAAGATTGACACAGCCATGGCTATGGATGGAATGCCGAGACCCCAATCCCATCCAATATTATCTTGAATATGCAAAAATCACTGTCACTGCCACAAGACTTATACCTGTTGAAGAATTTCCATGTGCTAGTCTTTTGTTTATCGTTCGTCTCATCAAATTGGTCCGCACCAAATGCAGCTACACACGGGCAGATCCCACCTGACCTGACAGCTGTTAACAGAAGTGCTGTGTACAGTATTGCCAGTTGACCCATATTGGCTTCTTAGCATATTTCAAGATTTTTACATGGTGCCGGTCTTAATTTTGGTAACACTGCTGATAATGTAAAAGATACTATTCCCTAGCAACAAAAATTTTTTAATGGGACTTTAAATAAACTAGAAGTTATTAGGCTTACTATCTGGTAAATGATGGAAGAAATTGTGATGGTTCAAAACCGGACAGCAAAAGAATCAGCTATGAATGCACCAAGCAACGAAGTCAAGCTTGTAGTGCCACTAAAGTTGGTGAAAGTATTTGCGGCTTGAGTCATCGGCATGTGAAGTTGTTGTGTTAAGTAGCTAATTATGTTAGTTCGAATCCAACCATAGCCAACTTCTCACCCACCTTATTTGCTATCACAAACCGTATGCCATTAGAATTCAAAAGTTAAGATTGCCGACAGTTTTCACATTTTATCAGAAACATAAATGTAACATACCAAAGATGAACGTCATTGTGATGACACCAACAATGCAACTTTTTTTCTCAGTACCAATTGTGCAATTTATGACCACAAATGATTTGATTAGAGCTACAATCGCTGATAAAGGGTAAATATTAATGATCAGACTATAGCACTTAGCCCATATGATAGGCACATTATATTTTGAACCAGTAAATCGTTCAGTTGATTGTTTACTAACACTCGGTTAAAATGAAAATGCATTAGATAATGTTTTGTAATTTTTTTTTTTTTTTTTTTTTTTTTTTTTTTTTTTTGGAAAAAGGCTAATATATTATCACCAAAAATATAACATCAATGGACAGACCCAAAATCATCAGCTTAAAACAGCAGAATCAAACTTATCTATATTCTAACTACTAATACTCAAGCTAGCCAATACATCCAAAGCAAGGATAGATGGCGTTTGTGTTAGAATATATCTTTCTTCTCTCACTTTTATCCTTCTTTTGTTCAAGGAGTGATTATGTCTTGTTTCCATTCTGTTTTGTAGCCTTCCTTTAAGTTGTGCCATGTTTGTCCTAATTAGAAGTGCAAGGGCTGCTGTTGCTCAAACCTCAAAGTGGATGCCTATATATTGAGAGGAGCGTGCAACGGTCTTTTTCATCAGCTCCAGAATACTATCTTGTTATCTTTTCAACTTAAATCAACACTGTGATCTGTGTACTTCTGTTCTTGATTCACCATTCTGGTAATCAAGTTGTTTGTTACTATTAATCAATAAAAGAGAAGTTATTCTTGGTTTGTTCTGGTTATACCTTTCTTCATGGTACCAGAGCCTACGTTGCTCTGATTACTACTGTTGTGGGTGTTTTTTTTTCCGGTGGTTCTACGGTGGTTCTTCCTCAATTGAGTCAGGGCTTCATCGGTTCCACCTTATATTGATCGATCTGGTGTAATTGAAACGGTTAGGGTTTCAATTCATTGGGATTTTTTGGTCAGACGTGATTGATTCTTGGTTGGTTTGTGCTGAATTTGACGGATCTAGTCATGATCTAAAATTAGGGTTTTTTCTCAAATCCTAATTTTTGGGGATTTTCTGTCCTTCTTCCGCTGCTTCTGTATCGTATTGTTCTCTTTCCTACCTGATTTTGGTAGAATCAGGACTACTTCTGTGTGTTTGATATTATTAGTTGGTTTTTTTTTATTGCTTTCCTATTTTTTTTTTTTAAAAAAAAATAAAAAAAAAAGGTTTAATATGGCTAGTGATGATGATTCCCCTTCACGGGGGGGTTATACGGCTAGTGAAGCTAGTAAACTTATCTTTGGTGATGAACTCTTTCTTCACCCGAATGATACAAATGGCACTCCTATTATTCCTATAAAACTAAGTGGTACTGAAAACTACAATGTCTGGAGTATCTCCATGACTATTGCTTTACAAAATAAGAATAAAATTGGTTTTATTAATGGAAAGTGTATTAGACCAACTGATGATTCATTAGCAAATCAATGGGATATGTGTAATTCTGTTGTGCTCTCTTGGATCCTTGGGTCTGTCTCACAAGAAATTTATATGGGGCAAATTTTTTCAAAAAATCCAAAGGATGTGTGGGATGAACTCAGGGAGACTTATGATAAAGTAAATGGTAGTGTCATATTCAATTTGCATCATCAAATAAATTCTCTTAGACAAAATGGATCTTCTGTTTCTGATTATTATCAAAAACTGAGTTCTTTGTGGAAACAATATGATGCTATGGTTAAACTTCCAAATTGTACTTGTGCTGGTGCAAAAGATTTGAAAAACCATAATCAATTAATCAGACTGATGCAATTTTTAATGGGTCTTGATGATGCATTCATGACACTTAGAAGTAATATTCTGACTACTGAACCTCTTCCAGATGTTAAAACTGCTTTTTCTCTTATTGTTAGAGAAGAATCTCATAAAAACTCAGTCTTAACTAATGGTTCTTCTAAAGGTCAAATATCCGCTTTTGCTTCTAAATCTGTGGATAACAGGCCTAGAGTTCTCAAAAATCCATCTGTCACTTGTGAGCATTGTGGTTACACAGGACATACAATTGACAGATGTTTCAAAATTATTGGTTATCCAGACAATTTTAATAAGAAAAAAACTGCCAACAAAAAGCCTTTCAGTAGCAACTCAATTGTAAATGATAATGGTAGTGGTGCTAGTTCTCAGAATAATGCCTCTTTACCATTTACACAAGATCAAATCAAGAAACTTATGAGTCTTATCAATGACAAAACAAGCTCTGGCACTTTTCAGGCTAATATGTCAGGTATACCTTTTCTTTCTCTCTTAAGTAATTTTAAAACTTATGAGGAGTTTAAAAAATGGATTATAGATTCTGGTGCTAATCAACACATGGTCCTTTCTGAGAATCTTCTTGATTCTATTGTTGACATTAGTGATTTAAATCTCATTGTTGAACATCCTAATGGGAGTTTTGCAAAAATTAAAAAGGTTGGAAATCTCAAACTAAATGATAATATTACGTTATATGATGTGCTGTTAGTACCAGAATACTCTATTAATCTGATCTCTGTTTATAAACTTGCTAGAGATAGCAAGTTGTTTATTGGTTTTGATGAAAATAAGTGCTATATTCAGGACTTGGCCAACATGACAAGCATGGGGACTGGTAGCCAGTCGGATGGCTTATATTTTTTTGATAACCAATGCTCTAATGGTAATAAAACTGGACATAAATCTTTTTCATGTTCTTTATCTAGATATACTTGGCATCACAGACTTGGTCATCCTGCTGACCAAGTCTTAAACCTGCTTAGCAAAGATCTTAATTTTAATAATAATGAGGTTATCCCTCCTTGTGAAATATGTCACAAAGCTAAACAAACCAGAGAGCCCTTTCCCATCAGTGATCACAAGACCACTAATATTGGGGATGTTGTTCATCTTGATGTCTGGGGTCCTTATAGGATTACCAGCAGGGATGGTTTTAAGTTCTTTCTTACTATTGTTGATGATGTGTCAAGGGCTGTTTGGGTTTACTTGTTAAAAAACAAATCTGAAGTTGGTCAACATATCATATCCTTTTATAACATGCTGCAAACTCAGTTCAATGTTAATGTTAAAATCTTTCGGAGTGATAATGGAACTGAGTTTGTTAATCACACTTTTCAAAGTTTTTTTGATTCAAAAGGTGTCTTGCATCAAACTTCCTGTTCCTATACACCACAACAAAATGGTGTAGCAGAAAGGAAGCACAGATATCTGTTGAATGTTGCTAGGTCTCTTCTTTTTCAGGGTGGGATTCCTCTGTATTTCTGGACTGATTGTATCCTTACTGCTGCTCATTTAATCAATAGACTTCCTACATCTGTTCTTAAAGGTAAATCTCCTTATGAAGTTCTATTTGGTTTCAAACCTTCTTTAGACAATCTGAGATGTTTTGGTTGTCTTTGCTTTGCAACCATTCTTAACAACTCAGATAAACTGAGCAGCAGAGCTACTAAAAGTGTTCTTATTGAATATGCTACAGAAAAAAAGGCTTATAAGCTGTTGTCTTTGGAAGATAAACATATTTTTTATTCCAGAGATGTAAGGTTTTATGAAAATATCTTTCCTTACAAAATGAATCAAACTGAAAAGGCCTTACAAACTGATTATGGGGGTACTGATCACTTAAACTTTTTTGATACTCCTTATACTTCCCATAATCTATCCAATGATGATGATTACCATCCCTCTAATAATGATAAACCTCATGTTCTTGGTAGTACTTCTGAGTCAGATGACTCTCATAACTCCTCTGATGATAAATCTGATTCAGATGCATCTGCCAGACATGATGGCTCAAGTAATGAAGGCAGTCAACCTCAGTCTGCAACTTTACTTGAACCCTCAGAGGCTATATTTGATTCTAACACTGATGGTGTTTCTAAGGATAACAGAAGGTCAAAAAGAAACTCTGTGATGCCCCAGAAGTTTCAAGATTATGTGGTTGAAGGAAAGGTTAAATATGGAATTGAAAAAGTAGTTAATTCTTCTAAACTTTCCTCTGAAAATTTTTGCTTTGTCTCTAAACTTAATCAAACTTCTGAACCTAAAAATGTTCCTGAGGCCTTCAAAAATCCTTATTGGAAGGCTGCCATGAATACTGAAATGGAAGCTTTGTATAAAAACGAAACTTTTACCATCACTGAGTTACCAATAGGAAGAAAACCTATTGGTAACAAATGGGTTTGGAAACTTAAGTTAAAATCCAATGGTGAAATTGAAAGATACAAGGCCAGACTTGTAGCAAAAGGCTATGGTCAAAAGGAAGGAATTGACTATGATGAAACTTTCTCTCCTGTTGTAAAAATGGCCACTGTAAGATGTCTTATCTCTTTAGCTGTTAACAAGGGCTGGACCTTGTATCAACTTGATGTTAACAATGCGTTTTTGTATGGTGATCTTGATGAAGAGGTTTATATGACTCTTCCTGAGGGTTACTTTAATAAAGATGATAAAAGGGTTTGTAAACTAAACAAGTCTTTATATGGGCTTAAACAAGCCCCTAGGAAGTGGAATGAAAAACTTACTTCTACTTTGAAAGAAAATGGTTTTAAGCAGTCCAAAAGTGATTATTCTTTGTTTGTTAAGTCTCAAGGAGAGCTGTTTATAGCTCTTCTTGTATATGTTGATGACATTGTTTTAACAGGGAATAATCTAGAAGAAATTGAGAAGTTTAATGGCTTTCTGAAATCTAAATTTTTGATCAAGGACTTGGGAAAACTTAAATATTTTTTGGGCATTGAAGTTATAGATACTGTCTCTGGCTTATGTTTGAACCAAAGAAAATATTGCTTGGAGTTGCTTGCAGAGTATGGCTTGCTTGCAAGCAAACCTGCAGCAACTCCCATTGAAACTAATGTTGTGGTTTCTGATATTGTTAGAAAGAAAGGCAGGAAAAGCAAAGCGGTTAACAAGGAAGATCTTCCTCTCACTGACCTTACTGGCTATCAAAAGCTGCTAGGGAAGTTGATCTATCTTACTCTAACTAGGCCTGATATCTCTTACACTGTTCATTCATTAAGCCAGTTTATGCATAAACCATTGCAGTCTCATATTAAACTTGCTATGAGAGTCCTTAGATACTTAAAAGGGTCACCAGGTAAAGGGATTATTTTTAACAAAGATGATGATTTGAGTCTTAAGGCTTATGTGGATTCAGACTGGGCCAAATGCCCTTCTACTAGAAAATCAGTAACTGGGTTCCTTATATTTTTTGGTAATTCCTTAATCTCTTGGAAAAGTAAAAAACAAAAAACTCTAGCAACTTCTTCAGCTGAAGCAGAATATAGGGCTATGGCTTCAGTTACTTGTGAAGTAATATGGATCTTAAAAATTTTAAAGCACTTAAATGTTAAAAACCCTTTGCATGTTAAAATTTTTTGTGACAATAGGGCTGCAATTCAACCCTGTGTTTCATGAGCGGACTAAGCACCTTGAAATAGACTTGCATTTGTAAGAGAAAAACTTGCAGCTGGTGTCATTGAGTCTATTTGGATAGACTCACAACATCAACTTGCAGACATTTTAACAAAAGGTCTTCCTGTTGCTCAGCATAATTTTTTAAGTAATAAGATCAACCTCTTTGATGCATATCAGGATAAAACTGAGGGGGGTGTTAGAATATATCTTTCTTCTCTCACTTTTATCCTTCTTTTGTTCAAGGAGTGATTATGTCTTGTTTCCATTCTGTTTTGTAGCCTTCCTTTAAGTTGTGCCATGTTTGTCCTAATTAGAAGTGCAAGGGCTGCTGTTGCTCAAACCTCAAAGTGGATGCCTATATATTGAGAGGAGCGTGCAACGGTCTTTTTCATCAGCTCCAGAATACTATCTTGTTATCTTTTCAACTTAAATCAACACTATGATCTGTGTACTTCTGTTCTTGATTCACCATTCTGGTAATCAAGTTGTTTGTTACTATTAATCAATAAAAGAGAAGTTATTCTTGGTTTGTTCTGGTTATACCTTTCTTCAGTTTGTCAGCTAATGATGCCTTTCTTTATGAGCTCTCCTCCCAAGTTAACGAGTCATGAAAGATGGACTATTCTCTTGGTGGATTGCTTATAAAGGTTGAGGAAATGTAGTTAGTTGCTTGCAAAGTTTCCTTAGTGTTTCGTAATTAAAAAAACGATCAGCCCGAGTAATGGAGATATCTCACCTTTCTTACAGATTCCTACCGATTTCCTATTATGAAAGGTAAATTTTCATTGTGGGGGATAAATGGTTGCAATGTTTGACGATATTTTTTTTTTGTAGGTTCATTGGTCAAGTAGTTTTCAGTAATTCATGAAGTAGTTTGTAATCTGACCAAATCATGTGTATTATTAAGGATTTTCCTAATCTCCTTAACAATATGTTATCTTTGTTTTTCCAAAACAATAATAATATTAATTTGGCATGTACTAAATATGAAGGATTCTCCTCTTGTGGGGTTGAGTAGCCGGGGTTTTACAGTAGGACAGGCTGCTTTGAAAGCCGCCTCGTACAAAGTGGCAAAACACGAGAAAGCGTGCATTGAAAATCAGCATGTTTTTATTCCTTCCGCGTTTGATACTTTTGGTTTTCTTGCACCTGAGGCAGTGGAGCTACTCAACAGAGTTCAACGTACTATGCATAGTAATGTTGTAACACCTAGATCCACAAATGTCGTTTTTAAGAGGATTAGTTTTGTAATTCAAAAAGGGCTAGCGGCGCAGCTTGTTGCTTGCTTGCCTTCCACCACTATGTAAATTCAATTCGCCTATTAGTAAATTTATGATTACAGAACACATTTCAATACTACTATTGAGCCTCATCAAACAACTAAGTTGAGAAGAAGAGCAACAATGGCTTTTTAATATCAAGCATAACTAATACAAGCATAATGCACAAGTTATTTATATGCATTCATCTCTATTACAAATAAAAATCCATAGTCGATGTTGTTTAATCGTTGATAGCATAGCTTACTTAACACCCAAGAAATTACATACACTTTTTAAAGCTATTTTACCTCCAACAAAGATAGTACAAATAAACCATATTGGTTCTTTAAAAGATACCCAATTAGACATTATCCCCTAGCTCAACCACATGATCTTTACCATTACTACCATCTTCTTTTGCCTTATAAGCTATCTCAATAGGCTTTAAGGTATAAAACTTTGCACAAAACAAGTAGTACACCAAATTAAGAACTTGAAGTAGTGTGAGCAACCAATAAAAATACTCCAACTTCCCCTTGTTAAGATTATCATCCGGGAGCCAGTTTGACCCGTCTTGACCCGCACTCAATTTATGCACCATAGTCACCAGAAGGGTACTACCGTAATTTCCAGCAGCAATGGCCATCCAAAATAATGCCGTTGCGGTACTTCTCATGCTTTCTGGAGCTTGATCATAGAAAAACTCCAAGTGCCCAATTGACATAAACGCTTCAGCCATCCCATGAAGTGAATACTGAGGTACTAACCAAAAGACCGAAATGGGAATGGTTTCATAAGGTTTGTTTGTCAAACCATGGGCAAAAGCGGATTTTTTGCGCTTTATTTCAATGAAACCAGCTACTAATGTAGCAAGTACTGATATGGCAAAGCCAATTGCCATCCTAGTAAGAAAGGAAATTCCCCTTTCTACCCCTGTGAGTTTACGTGTTATGGGCACAAAAACACAGTCATAAAAGACTATTGTAATTAGCATTGAGATTAAGGTGAAGAGTGTCATTGAGCCAGCTGGGATTTGGAATGATTTTGTGAGGCTTCTATTCATTGTATTTGCTTGTTGGAGTGAAAAAGTGTTTTGTTGTGCATAAGCTGTTATTAGTATGATCCCGGCGGCCCATATCGGGCCCATTCTTATTAGTGACTTTAGTTCTTCGACCCGATGGACCGTGTTTAATCGCCATAAGTCCGGGTTGGATTGACCTTTTGTGAAGTCTTCTTTAGTCACAATGGCAGCCTTGTCCAAAAATCTGAAATGCCAAAAAGATATACACTTTGACTTAAGAGTAAATTGCATAAATCGTCCCTAAACTTTGGTCAGATTGCATGTTCCGTCCCAACCATTTCAAAAGTGCAGAAATCGTCGTTGTGGAAAACCTTTGAGTAAATTTTCGTCCCTGATTGGGACGAAATATGCAATTTCACACTTTCGAATTATGCAATTTTCATCCCAACCAGGGACGAAAATTTACTCAAAGGTTTCCTGCAGGGACGATTTCTGCACTTTCGCAATGGTTGGGACGAAACATGCAATCTGGCCGAAATTTAGGGACAATTTATGCAATTTACTCTTGACTTAAATGGTCAAACACATATATTGCCACTTTTCGACATAAAAACAGGTTAAACTAATCTTCAATTAATCTTAATATGTGTACACGTTTAATATCACGATATATGCTCGAAATGGATGTGTATTCGAGTTATAAATGGATAAAACAACATTGTAATGTACTAGGTGTGACTCTGAAAGTCAAAATGCACCTTTTGCTAAAACTTAATAGTGTAAATCTTGGTACAAAGTAGCCAGTTTCATGAAATTTTAGAAAAGAGGAATAGGTAATCAATAAGTAAGACATGTTATCGATAGGCTATCTAAAGGGACAATGTCATTTATATGTACATCATACCCCTATGTCCCTAACAATATTGTTTGTAAAGGAAAAGTTATCACAAGGATAGATAGGTGATTTAGTACATAAAGTTGCACATAAGTGACATAACCTATCATGTGTTTTTAGTTAACATGTGTTTAATCTCTAATTAAGAATCCATTCTTTTGCTTTTTCTCGAAAGTTTAGCGTTTTGAACCATTAGGTACAAAGTACAAAAAGAAAAAAAATGTTGAGTTTGGCAAAACAAATATCAATAGGTTGTATGGTAAAGACATTTAAGCTTATTGTATTCTCAAAGTACAATAAGTTGTTTTGAGTATGATTTAACAGCTTATATGAGCCATATAAGTATATAAGTTACTTTTCATAAGCTTATTGAGCTCACAAGATAACGAGCATAAGTCCTATTAAACAAGCATTTTTTTTTTCTTGAGTTTGTACAAGTATCGAAACACCAAATATACTTGTTTAAAATGCTAAAAACAAGGCTTACCTCATTTGAGTAGTATGGAGAAGCCTTCCTGTAATAGAAATAGAAGCATCAAGCTCCTCATTCTCGTAAAGTAACTTAGGATCAGAAACCATAGGCAACTTTCTCTTTTTGTAAGCTGCAACACACACTTGTATTAACCGGGTAAACGGGCTTCCCGCAGGATCCATATTCCGATACAATGGGTACCCAAGTACAAATCCAGCAATCGAAAAAACCATTGCTATGGATGGAATACCAAGACCCCAGCCCCATCCAACAGTATCTTGAATGTAAACGATTACTGTGACTGCCACAAGCATAGATACCCCCATGCAAAAGTAATACCAATTGAAGAATTTCCATGTGTTAGTTTTTTGATTCTCGTCCGTTTCATCAAATTGGTCCACCCCAAATGCAACCACGCACGGTCGGATCCCACCTGAACCTATTGATGTTAAGAGGAGTGATATGTACAAGATTGCTAGTTGACCCATATTAGCTTCTTGGCATGTTTCACCATCTTTACAAGCTGGTGGTCTTAACTTTGATAGCACGGCGGATAATGTCAAACATATCATTCCCTAGTAACACAAAAAAAATGAATAAATCTACTTTTTGAAAATTCTAACGTTTCATTACACTGCGCAGATAATATATAAGATATAACATCCTAGATCCTAATAACAAAAGTAAAGCGCAACCAGATTGTTGTTTCAAAACTGATCACAGAGTTGTTATAAAACTGGTTTTCTGTTTCAAGACTGGTGTAGTTGCTACTAAACCGGTTTTTAAGTACTATAAGTTAGGGCAAATTCCTTCAAAAAGCATCATACTTGCCACAAATGTTACTTCCGTGTACTGAACAATTTTTTTTCCTTATATGGGTACTGAAGTTTCATTTTTTGGACTTTTTGAGGTAATTTGTGACGTTTTTGCCCCTCAAATTATTAAAAATCCAGGGGCAAAAATGTCATAAAGTACCTCAAAAAGTCTAAAAAATGAAAGTTCAGTACCCATATAAGGAAAAAAGAATTTGTTCAGTACACGGAAGTAACATTTGTGGCAAGTATAGTATTTGCCCAATAAGTTATTAGGCTAGTTTCAAGATGTATAAATGTAGTCTTACTATCTGGTATATGACGGAAGCAATGGTTATGGTCCAAAACCGGCCAGCAAAAGAATCAGCCATGAATGCACCAAGCAGCGGAGTCAAGCTTGCAGTGCCACTAAAGTTGGTGAGAGTGTTAGCTGCTTGAGTTATCGGCATATGAAGTTGTTGTGTTAAGTAGTTAATCATGTTTGTTTGAAATCCAACCACAGCCAACTTCTCACCCACCTCATTTGCTACCAAAAACCAAAATATGGCATTAGAACTCAATTACTAATTACATCATGGAAGCGAAAACAAAACTACAAAGTTTTATGCATTGCTGATATATGGTTATCAGTATTTATCAGAAACGTGAATATAACGTACCAAAGATGAAGGGCATAGTGATTATGCCACCTTTTTTCCTTTGAGCATGGTTATTGCCGTTGCTCTTCATCTCAACCATTTGGTTTAGTTTGGTTGCTCAAATGGTCATTCATTGTTTGTTTATATAGGCTAAAGTGTATGCCATATATCTACTCGTTACTTTTTTCATAGTACCATTTTTGTACGACTTATGCCCACAAATATAGGGTTAGTAACATAATTGTAATTAGTTGAAATGAAAGGTAAACTTTATAGATTAGATCTTAGTACAAATTGAAAACGATAATCACGTGAACGGGATTCCTTAATCGTGGTTCATAACATAGAATTTAGTGTTTTATGACACTTATATTTATCATAGTTATGATTTGTGTCTAATGACTCTGAAATTGTACTTGGTATCGTTTTGAAGAACGACAGCCACTTCTCAACAGTTGAACCGAAAAAAACTTGAGAATAAAAAAAAGTATGGATGCATTGTCCATACAAGTTGTTAGAGTTTAACAATTAAATAGCACGTATTGCGGAAGCTAGGATCAAGTATAACACATAAATATTAACTAAAACATAAATAGTAAACGTACCCGATGCACTTCAAATTAACCTTGATTCTTGTACAAATAGATCAATGATAAACCCCTTACCGTTTTGTTTATCGATCTCTTGATAATTACTAAAGTAAGTAATTACCTCGTTCTTGTACACATAAACTACCAACGAATAAAGGTTTGATGCAAGTAAACAAAACACTTAATTTTTTCTTAGAAAAAATCGACCCAAGAACCCTTGGAGGGGGGTGAGCCGATCGGCCAAGAAAGAAACAAGGAAGAAAAGATTTTAGGGTTTAGTGTGTGTGCACAAAAGATATGAAACCCTAATCTTTGGCCTTGTATTTATACTAGATGAATCTTGGAGCACAAGACAAGCATGGATCGACCCTAATGGATTGGGTCGACCGGCCATGGGCACCCCCATGGGTGTTCTAGATCCTTCTTGACTCCCAAATTACATTCTAGTCCTTATCTTTCATTACTAACGATAGTTAGTCCATACGGTTAATAACTAACGACCATTTAGTCCATTAAGTGTTTATAAATATACATATACGATACATTTAACATATATATATATATATATATATATATATATATATATATTTTACATTATTCTTGTTTGTAAAGTGTGCAATCCCGATATCTCGAGTTCGATACTAGACATTTACTTATTAATGTTTATACGTAACATTTAACAGCTCCCACTCGTATATCCATTAATAGTAAAATGACATTGGTTAGCGTCTTGCAACACTCCAATGCCCCTAGTTCAATCCGAGCTAGGTTTCCTGAAAAAACCTTTAATGATTCATCATTATAATTATCCTTTCATTACTAATACCACATTAATAAAGATGTGAGGTTCTTTATTAAATTTTTGTTTCTCGTTTCTTAATGATTGAACAAAATTACCAAAACATCTGAACGTATTCCAGATAGACTTTGGGCATGGCCATGCAAACATTTTGTCAACCCTACGAGGGGCCCAGCAGTATTAAACTTCTAAACAAATCAGAAGGAATAAATTCTTTCTTGACTACAAGAATAACCCATGAACTTTGCAACACTTCTAAAAACAACCCTTATAACTCCCTGTTACGGTGAGCGGTAGATTGCTTCACAAAAATGCACTACATCCATGACACTTATCTGGTATCTCAAGTCTGAGGATAACTTTAAATATGATTCTCACATTAAATATTAAATCATATTATTGGGATAAGTCGAATATTCAATTCATTGAATATCATGTGAAATTGGTATGACTACTCATCAATATACTTTCAAGTATATCCTAAACCAATACTCAAATTTGTCTTAGTTCAATGATATTCCCATATCATTAATCAACAATGGACAATTTAGAATAATAATTTATTCATGGATCTTAAACATGCAAATATAGGATATATTATTAAGACAATGAATAAATAAACATAAAACATATTTTATTTCATTAAAATAATAATTGTACATTACATCCTTTATCCAAACACTAATCACAAATGGGCATGAAACTTTCAGCTAATCTACGTCCTACACCTTCAGCATGCTTGTAAAGCTTGGTGCCAGGTAGAGGCTTTGTTAATTGATCTGTCAAGTTATCATCTGTGTGAACTTTGAGCATTTCGATTTCGCCTATTTCGACTTGTTCTCGAACATAGTGATGCTTAATCGGGAAATGTCTGGTGCCTTTCATGATTCCAGGCTCATTGGCAAATGTAATTGCAGCTGAGTTGTCACAATACATTTTAATAGGTCTTTGAATCGAAGGCATAACTCCTAGCCCTGAAACAAACTTCCTAATCCAAACAGCTTCCATTGCAGCTTCTGAAGCAGCTATATACTCACTTTCTGTAGCAGACATCACTAGTACACTCTGCTTTCTGCTCCTCCAATCCACAGCTCCTCCATTAATGACAAAGACATAACCAGTTTGAGACTTCGTATCATCCTTATCACCTTTCCAAGAAGCATCGCAGTAACCTGTAACATCAAGTTCTGCTGATGGATTTCCCCCATAAACCAAAAACATATCTTTAGTAGCCCTAAGGTACTTAAGAATATTCTTAACAGCAGTCCAGTGAGCTTCACCTGGATTCTGCTGATATCGACTGGTTAAATTCTGAGCAAATGCCACATCAGGTCTTGTACTTTTCACCGCATACATTATAGATCCCACAGCCGAAGCATAAGGGACTCTTTTCATGCGTTGCACCTCTGCAGGTGTTGAAGCACAAACCTTGTTGCTCAAGCCATGTTGTTCTTGCATCGGCAAATATCCTTTCTTGGAATTTTGCATATTGAATCTCTTCAATATTTTATCAATGTAAGCACTTTGGCTTAATCTAATTAATCGCTGAGATCTATCTCTATATATCTTGATTCCAAGAATAAATGCAGCTTCCCCTAAATCTTTCATAGAAAAACACTTTCCAAGATATGCCTTAACCTTTTGCAAACTTGGAATGTCGTTTCCCATGATCAATATGTCATCAACATATAATATAAGGAAAATTACATTACTCCCACTAACTTTGTGATATACACATGGCTCATCAAGATTTTGAGTGAATCCATACTTTTTAATTTCACTATCAAATCTCTTATTCCATTGTCGTGATGCTTGCTTCAATCCATAAATGGATCTTTTAAGCTTGCATACACGATTTGGGAATTCTGGATTTACATACCCCTCAGGCTGCGCCATATAGATGTCTTCATCTAGGCGACCATTTAAGAAGGCGGTTTTTACATCCATTTGTCAAATCTCATAGTCATAGTAAGCGGCTATGGCTATAAGAATCCTAATTGCCCTTATGTCAGCTACAGGAGAAAAGGTCTCCTCATAGTCAATACCAAAAGTTTGAGTATAGCCTTTAGCTACCAAACGGGCCTTATAGGTGTGTACAACGCCATCCATGTCAGTCTTTTTCTTGAAGAGCCATTTACTCCCAACTAGTTTGGCACCCGGAGGTAGGTCTACTTCTTCCCAGACTACATTGTCTTCCATGGATTGCATTTCCCCATCCATAGCAACTTTCCATTTGGCCTTTTCAGGACCATTCGTGGCTGCTTTATAACTTGTAGGCTCATCAAGATCACCCAGTAAATTCTCATCACTCTCTACATTAAGACATAGACGAGTAGGAGCTTTTACTGGTCTTGTTGACCTACGAATGGGAATCACTTCAACTTCAGGTGGAGGACCTAAACTTTCAGGTTCTACCGGAAGTTGGTTAGTGTTTTCAGAAGGTGCTACATCTTCTTGACCGTCTTCCAGATCATATACTCTCCCACTGAATTCTTGAGATATGAGCTCCTTTTCAAGGAAGTCTCCATACCTTGCAACAAATACTTTGTTTTCAGGTGGGTAATAAAAGTAGTATCCCATAGTTTCCTTAGGGTATCCTACGAAGATGCACTTCACAGATCTTTGTTGGAGTTTGTCTGCTGAGTCACGTTTAACATACGCCTCACAACCCCAGACCTTAAGATAAGACAAGTTAGGAGCTTTTCCAGTCCATAACTCATATGGTGTCTTATCAACCTTCTTTGTTGGAACCATATTAAGAATGCGAACCGCAGATTCTAAGGCATAATCCCAAAACAAGAAAGGAAGAGTTGTTAGATTATACATAGATCGTATCATGTCTTGCAATGTACGATTCCTTCTTTCAGATACACCATTTTGTTGTGGAGTATATGGAGAAGTAAGGTGCTGGACAATTCCCTCCTTTGCTAGATAATCTATGAACTCCTGACTCAGGTATTCACCACCTCTATCGGATCGAAGAGCTTTAATCTTCTTTCCTAGTTGCAACTCTACTTCCGCTTTAAACACTTTGAATGTTTCAAATACCTCATGTTTATGTTTAAGTAAATAAACATAACCATAACGGCTATAATCATCCGTAAATGTTAAGAAGTAGCTAGCACCTCTCCTTGACACATGTCTAAGTGGTCCACACACATCTGTGTGAATAAGACCAAGTAGATCATTAGCCCTTTCAATCCTATTTTTAAAAGGCTTCTTAGTCATCTTCCCAGCAATGCAAGATTCGCATTTATCAAATGATTCATCATTGATCTTATCTAAAAGCCTATCATGTTGCAGCTTTTTCATGCGATCTTTACCAATGTGAGCAAGTCGACAATGCCAAAGATAAGACGAATCCAGACCTTTCTTGATTCTCTTATTGTTGATGCTATACATTGAATTATTTGTAACAAAAGCTTTATCATTATTATTCATATCAATTTCAAATACACCATTCACAGCAATAGCATTAAAATAAAAAACATCATTTAAAGAAACTGAAATTCCATTGCTAGAAATAGTATGATGAAAACCAAGATTTAACAAACATGAAAATGAAATTACACCTCTAACAATTGACGGTGCATAATGACAATTATTTAAAGATAGTACTAAGCCCGAAGGCAACACTAAATTAAAACTCCTATAGCTTCAACTCCTGCATGCGCTCCGTTACCAACGTGCAAGAATTGTTGTCCATAGGCCAGCTTTCTCTCAACTCTAAACCCCTGCAAGGTATTGCAAATATGAATGCCACATCCCGTACCATATACCCATGAATTCAATTTAGGAGTAAGAGTGAATAATTCAATCATAAAGAACGCACCTGAAGTACTGGGTTTACCAGCTTCATTACCCTGCTTCTTCTATCGCAAGTCATGAATGTACTGAGGACAATTGCGCTTCCAATGGCCCTTTTCATGACAGTGGTGACAAGCCTGATCCTTCTTGTTTGGAGGATTTGTCTTGTTCTGCTTAGGCTGATGCTGTTTCATCTTGGGTTGTGGTTGATAGGCCATGACCTGCTTGCCTTTATCACCTTTACCTTTGCCGTTGTTCACATGCGATTTCTTCTGGATTCTCCCCCCATGAATTGCCAACACTTGTGGGGTAGGAGCCTTGACCTTGTTCACATAAGACTGTCTTCCCCGAGCAGTGCATGTTGTAATTCTGCACAAAACCAGCAAAATCCCTGTTAAGGGACCTGTTGATCAAGTGCACTTGCACATTGTCGGGGTAACCAAAACCAATTCTGTGAAGTTGATCAAACGAATCTTTCA
This sequence comes from Artemisia argyi, assembly GCA_030686995.1. NCBI lineage: Eukaryota > Viridiplantae > Streptophyta > Magnoliopsida > Asterales > Asteraceae > Artemisia > Artemisia argyi. The sequence continues at coordinate 36,443,379 of CM060682.1, read as the reverse complement.
TCTCATCCACATAATCAGCTACTGGTTTACCATCACCATGCTTGCAGTTGTGTAGCTTGTCGAGTTCATCATACAATTCAACTGCAGGTGGCTTCTCATAAGACTGCTTAAGCATCTCAAGCATGTCTTTAGGGAATGCGTACTCGTACTTCTTTTGTAATTGAGCACTCATGCTAGTGAGCATTAAACAAGCAACCTCATTAAACTTAGCATTTACCACCTTCCAAGCCGCCTTTGCTTCTGGTGTAGCAGTAGCTTCAGGCTCAGCTGGGCATTCTTCGGTCAAGAAGTCTAGCTTACCAGACGCCCTCAAGACAATTCTGAGCGAACGGTGCCAGTCATTGAAATTCTTTCCAGTCAGTTTGTCTCTCTCAAGATGACTCTTGAAAGCAGAAATCACAGTTTGGTTATCGGGTTGAGCCATATCTACAGATAAAGTTCAAATATTAGTATTTTCGATAATCAATATCTTAAAGAAAAATAAAATACCCAAGGCTATATTCATATAACCAACTAATTTTCTTGAAAATCTAGGATCCAACTTTACATAAATTCCACCACATCAGTTGATCTGTTAGTGGTGAAAGTATAAAAGTTGGTAATCTGTCGAACAATAATTGGCAAACAAGATTTCCAATTCCTAGATCATTATGGGATTTACATCAAATTGATTCATCAATTTGCCTTGTAAGCATGTTTCATCCCATCTCATGCCTTAAGTTCTAGGTCTCACGCACAACTTAATTAAGTCGTCTACCTTAGAAACTGTAAAATTACAATTATGGTCTCACGCGTTAAAAGAATTTTACCTTGTTATAGTAATTTAGCCTAGGTCTCACGTTTACTAAATTAAAATTCCAAGTGTTCCTTATAGATAGATGGCATGTAACTTAAATTATTAAGGGTATTAATTTTGATATGTCAATCAAAATATGTACAAAGATGCATGCACTCATCTTTATAACATAAGTTTTCATAAAAACTTTTTATATCCAATTAGTGAAATTAATACACAAAGTTTTATTTGAGGTTTATACCAAAACCTTAAGATGACTTTCTACAATTATGATTTTAAAAGTAATTCGTTTAAGACATATTCAAGATTGTGATAACCAAGGCAGACTCTAAGGCTCTTTTCTAAGCCTTCAAATCACGGTTATGAATATCATCTTAAAGGACTTAATTTTAAGAACATATTTGTACAAAACATCAATCAAGCAAAAGTTTATGGATTCAATCTCAAAATTATGTAATAAAGTATGAATTTTGCTAGTCTCGCCTGGGAGCTGATTACCGTGCGAATCGGACCACTATCGGCACTTAAGACCTTGCAAGATTCTTACTTTATCACATAGGGTTTCACCATTATTAGTCCGTATTATTTTCTTTATAAAAAACAACCATTTTATTGCTTACAAGAAGTCAAACTAAAACAATAAAACAAGTATCAAAGAAAATCAAAACAACCAATAATAAATAAGTGAAACAATTAGCCACATGCAATCCGTATTAGAAAAGATCCTAATAAAATCAATTCTAGGTATAATAATGCATGTAATCAACTAAGGCCTTCTCTTCTTGATGGAAGAGAGTCACATACATTGACGTATCAATTGCGTAGGCCAAAGCTAATAAACACACCACATAGCATATATAAATCGATTTTAATATGTATTGGAGTCTTCCCCAATTTTAGATCTATCTAAAACATGTGAAGAAAAACAAGATCCATGACTAACATGCATGTAAGTCACGGATTAAAACCTAACAATTAGCACATAGGTCACAAGATACGTTCAATTAACCGGTTAATGACCTAGGGTTTCTAGTGATTACAAATAATCCAAGAAAACCACAAAACCCTAATTAGGGTTTCATGGAAAAATCGACCCCCCCCCCCTAAAATTAGGGTTAGGGTTTCGAATTTAATTAAAAAAAATAGGAAAAACCCTAGATCAAAAAACATGTATCTAAAACAATTAAAGATCCGATTTTTATTACGTTTTAGTAATCAATTACATGTTATACATGACTCGTGATGCCACTGTTAGAGTTTAACAATTAAATAGCACGTATTGCAGAAGCTAGAATCAAGTATAACACATAAATATTAACTAAAACATAAATAGTAAACGTACCCGATGCACTTCAAATTAACCTTGATTCTTGTACAAATAGATCAATGATAAACCCCTTACCGTTTTGTTTATCGATCTCTTGATAATTACTAAAGTAAGTAATTACCTCATTTTTGTACACACAAACTACCAACGAATAAAGGTTTGATGCAAGTAAACAAAACACTTAATTTTTTCTTAGAAAAAATCGACCCAAGAACCCTTGGAAGGGGGTGAGCCAATCGGCCAAGAAAGAAACAAGGAAGAAAAGATTTTAGGGTTTAGTGTGTGTGCACAAAAGATATGAAACCCTAATCCTTGGCCTTGTATTTATACTAGATGAATCTTGGAGCACAAGACAAGCATGGATCGACCCTAATGGATTGGGTCGACCGGCCATGGGCACCCCCATGGGTGTTCTAGATCCTTCTTGACTCCCAAATTACATTCTAGTCCTTATCTTTCATTTCTAACGATAGTTAGTCCATACGGTTAATAACTAACGACCATTTAGTTCATTAAGTGTTTATAAATATACATATACGATACATTTAACATATATATATATTTATTTTACATTATTCTTGTTTGTAAAGTGTGCAATCCCGAGGTCTCGAGTTCGATACTAGACATTTGCTTATTAATGTTTATACGTAACATTTAACACAAGTATACTCGAAAGATTTAGTGGTCAAAACCAGGATTCGCTGGGGTCGGCTACCGACCATGACAAGCATAGATTAGACACAAAATTTGTCCATAAGTTCATGAATAGATTTGGGTGGTAGTATTTATTTTGTGCTGATAAAAATGCTCTACAAAGACACAAAATTTGTCCATAAGTTCATGAATAGAAGGTAGTACATGTACTGATCACTGGTAGGTTTTGGATTTTTCATAAATTAAGAGTGTCATTCACAAACATGACTTGCATCAATTGGTACAATCGTACGATTCATATTATCTGGATGATATAATGTGGTCTAAGTATACTGTTTTCTTCAGCATTGTTACAAACAACGACGGGGCTAGGGTCCCGCGGGTCCCGAGACACCATCGATTTTTTGGTTGCAGTGTTAATTTTAAAAAGAAACATCGATTTGCTAAATGCATTTAAATGCATCCAGTCCATCGAAATGTGTTTCTAATTCACTTTTTAACTCTATTATATTACGGTTTAAAAAAATTTGTGCACCCGGTCATATTTGATCCCGTCCCTGGTTACAAAATGATAATTAGACATGAAACTAATGAGATACTTTTTAACGTTATATTAATTTGGCTTTCATAGGCCTAAAAGAGTTCAATATATAATTTGGCTTTCAAAAAAGTGAGTTATAGTGCCTAACTGAGATACTTTTTAACGTGATATTAGTTTCATTTGTACAAATTAAAGTAGTTTTAAGAAATCTTAACAAGTATTAGGCTCATCAACTTGCACTATTAACATATAACACGTTAAATTTGGTCATTCTTTGCTTACTATAAGGTCATAGTCCATTCCTAAATTTGAAATTTAAACTACTATAAGTATTTGTTTGTCCATTAATTGTATTGTCTAGTAATATAAGTTTTTATCATTTAATTACTAGAGTTACTTATTTTGCTATTTTTTAATGTATAATTATTATGGCGCCGTTTAATAAAGAGTGTTCGATTATTATGTTGGCAAGTCACAATATTTATTTTCTTTTGGTTATATCACTTGTGTACTGTATAATCAAATTAGTAGTTGCGACGAAACTGTTTATATATGTTATTCAAGTTGTTTTACATGTAAATCATAGCAAAAATAGGATCAGGTTGCGTTTGTTTTTTTAGATAATTTTTGTTTGGTCTGCAAAACCGTGTCTGCGAGAAAAGAGATAAGTTTAAAATCTTTAAGATATAAGAAGTGATAATCAAAAAAAAATCTCTACAAAATTAGAGAGAAAAAAAGTCATTTTGCCTTCCTCTTATTTCTAAAAATAAACAAACATACTTCTTTCATTTACTCTTCCCGCTTGTAGACATAAAAGGAAAAACAAATGCACTTTGTTCATTTCCCCTTCCCGCCTGTAGACATAAGAGGAAAAAACAAATGCATTTCTTTCATTTTCAACCGCCTTACTCCTCACAAGTCACAACATATGAATATTAGAGACTGGCCCCTCTTGGAGCATAGTAGGTAATTAGGTATAGCAAAATCTGCCTTTACTGCTTTATGATGGAAGATATGATCTTAAGGATGACAACATGAGCTTTTCTCGTAAGAGTTGTTTGGGATTGCTTATTAAAACTGTTTATTTATGTTCGGATATCGTTGATAACAGGTTTTGAATAAGTAGTTTGGGAGTTTCGGACTTTCGGTGGTCCAACGTTTTTTAGAATAGCGACGGGCTACAAGGTCTAGCTATCTAGATAGTGAGGGGCAGTGGAGGTACTGGTCCCATGGATGAGCAAGATTATGAGATAGTGAGCGGCAGGGTGAGGTGATGGTCCTATGGATGAGCAAGATTATGAGGTCAGTTCAAGACAAATGTGTCTTCGTTAGGAGACTGTTTCCGAATCTGCTATATCAGCAAACAATCATTGACTTCATCATTCACATGTTATCGTAACCATAGTTTTGTGTGTGAGGGAAGAAACGAGTCAAGTAGACTATATACGCTACTGCACGTTTATCTGTTTTCGATATAACTCAGAAAATTAATAAGACGATGCTGTTGTCATTTGCTTATTTAAAGGAAGGTTGAATTCACCTTTCTAGATTAACTAACTTTTAGTTTTTACTAATGGGTAAAAATTAAAGTAAACCCAAGCAAATATCCATTTGATTTTGATGAGGGGATAGATTGCTCTTTTTGGTATGCATTATGCATCATTGTTCCCCATGTTAATCGCATGACTACAACTTTTTCACACAGATTTATACAAAAACATAGACCAACATAATATCAAAGATAGTATCAGCTCATAGATAAATGCTATCAAATTTATCGTTTAGTGATGTGATGAACTGTAATTCTATTTCTTACTTTTTGAATTGTGAAAAGTTGATCTCTTTCACAAACATCATTTTGTATATAATCTTCAAGCTGTTAAAGTGAAAAAATCGTAACAAAGAACATTTATAGGTGGCACGAAACAAAGTAAAACGATAAATTGCATTCAAGGAGGTGCACCGAGATGAATTCTCAACATATTAAACTTAGTGCTACATGCATTAATGTCTTTTAGTTTGATGCGTAACACGCAAATTGCCAGTTGCGCCAGCCTTTATTAAATTCAGTAAAGCATATGTTAAACGTAACAAAATTTAGAAATTCTTTCTTGATAAGTTATGTGAGAGCAAAGTTAGAACCAACATGAAAACAAGCACAGCGTAACAAGATAATGATGAACCGACTTTTTGGTTGCATTTTAATTTTAATCTTCCCATATTTTCCAAAGTATATGCACTCGAAAATAAAAAGATAACTGAGCAAGATCATACACTTCAGATTAATTGACGTCCACCCAATAAGAAGTACACAAGTGTGAATAACCACAAGAAAAAACAGGGGTCTAAAATTTAAGATTCACCAGTTCTATCAACACTATTCTTCGAACTCGTGCATGTGGTCGAGTAGGTAATTGGCAGCAAGCTCTTCGTTTTTGTTGCATGCGAAGAACACCTCCAATACTAACGCTCTCTCAAATCCCATTGCTTCAAGCTGAATTGAAACAAAAAAAAAAAAAAAAAAAAAAAAAAAAAAAAAAAAAAAAGGAGAAAATGCCAATGAGTTCATATGTTGTGTCATTGTATCAATATTATAAATTGCATCAATATTATAAGTGTAAAAACAGAACTTACGCGTTCAATGGCTTCACGCTCTTCGGGTGTAACAGTTACAGTCTGAGGCATCCCGGAAGCAAGCTGCCCAAGTACATTCCTGATATAAAAAGAACAAGGGTTATTAGGTTTAAACGAGTTAATAAATTAACAGAACAAAATTGAAGGTAATGAGAGGTAAAACATACTCTCCGCCTTCAGCGGGCTCGTTGATCAAACGTAGAAAATCGGCCTGATGTTCTTGAATGAGTCTCACTAGCTGAGGATTTTGCTTCCCCAACTCTTGGAGCATCGGCTGCCAGCACCAATTTACGTATAAGGGTGGACATATACAAAAAATAAAAGATACAAATATTAAGAGAGAAAATAGATACCTGTAAGATTTGTGGATTAGCTTGCACCATGGCTCTAAAAGCTTGAAACTGTGGGCTGTTGCGCAGGAAATCCAGATTACCACCAGCACCAGCCCCCCCAGGAGCATTCCCACCCATGTCAGGAAGACCCTATTATGCCAGAATTAGAAAGATTTTCATTCACAAAGTTAGACATGAATATACTAATCCATTGACGGCTAGATAAACAACATACCTGAGGAAAAAGATTTAAGGGGTCTGCATTTGGTCCACTTGGAGGAGCTGCCGCTGGTTGTGTAGCCTGTGGGGCCTGAACCGGGGGGTTTACAGCTGGCAGCGGTGGAACTCCCGCTACTGGAGGAACTTCAGCTGCTTCAGGAATGCCCTAATATAGCATAACAAATAAATAAATGATCACACTTTATTTTACAGGAATAAAATGAAGGTATTGCATACAATAGCAACATACTTCTTCGTTGGTCTAGCTTAGTCATTGTACCTTTTTTTGTACACCTGAGCCATTAAAAGATTGGTTTTGTGTCAAATTTAGGTCATTTTGTAACCCGTGTTTTAACATTTTTGTATAAAACATAACAGTATAAATAAATCTAACCATGTAATTAACATTAACAATTCATCATTTTAAAGACACCTTTTAAAGGATTTTATTTTTTAACAGCTCAGATGTATGAAATACATCAGTAATTTATGCAACAAAAGAAAAAACTGAAATGATAAGATGTATTATGAAGTCCTTACTGAATACAAGTATTCAACAGCTCTTTCAGGATTATTAAAAGCAGCACGAAGAGCGCGAACAACGGTATCCCTGTCCCATGTACCGCCACCCATATCAAGAATCTGCTGGACTGCACCCTCCAAATTGTTTCCTGCAACCAGATTTGATGCTGCATCACCATACACATTCTCGGAAGGAGCAACTGAAGCTGGAGTCGATAAAGGGGCAGATGCAGGCCTGTATAGCAAATTAAAGAAACACAAGTTTAGTGATAAACTAATTCATATTTTAAACTAACATCTGACTTGCATATGCAATAACAATATAATATATGCATACACAAAAGATAAAACAGAGGCTTAAGCTTACGGTGTCACAGTTGCAGGTGGTGGAGTGGGTGCTGCCACTGGAGTGGGAGCAGGGGCGGTGCTTGTCTGAGGTGCCTGGTTTTCACATAACAAAATTTTAGCCAACATCATAAGAAAGATTCAGCAGGAACTCCAATAAACAAAGAAGTAATGTACCATAGAAAATATGCATAAACTTAAAGCAAACCATACGGTTTCTTTAAAGATAAAAGTTACCAGTGCCAAAATATTCTTACAGGCTCATTGCAAGCTTCGTGCAGAAAGAGGATATAGAAAGAATATGTGATGCGATGGAAGTTTAATGTCTATTATAGTATATGATTAATAATACGGGTGAACAAGTAACACAACTAATTATTATAGCAGAGAATGCACTTAGATTTTAAACCTATCCAAAACAACATAACTATAAATTTTCATAAATCAGTACCTTTGGGGCAGCAGCTGCTGTTGAAGCTTCACCAGCTGAGCTCTTACTCTGCAAAAAATTAAATGAAAAATTATTTACTTAAATGTTTGTTCTGAATGTTCACTATTGATCTAAGCAAGACTAGAAAAGATGATCCATACAAACATGCAACAGTTATGTCTATTTCATCATCACCAATTCTTATTCATGCAACACATGGGTTCACGATACTGGAACATCGCGTTAACAAATATTATTAGTATAATAGCTTCCATTCCAAGATATCAAAACAACAAAGAGCACAAAACACTATAGCAGTACCTTGGATAACATGATGACGATAAAACTATTTTCCGCAACTTTATTCTCTTCCAAAGTGGTGCCATCTTTTAACACTTTACCCTGATGAATAAGCATCTGCTGTGCAGCTGGATAAACATCTGTTCCCTGAACAGTTTCTATAGTTTTCTTCACATCAGCAACCTGCACAAACAATCACACATCTTCATCAACATATACAGAGCTCGACAACAATATAAAATTTAACAGGAGCGCACCATAGATATATAGATTATCCATCATCTGGGATTGCTCATTAAGAAATCTATAGATATACGATATATGTACATCATTATACATCAAGTCCAGCCATGAAGCTTTAATTACATTAGACATGTTCAATGAAAAGTCTAGATAGTAACAAAATCATTCCTACTGCACACTGCAATTCCAAAAATTCATAGTAACTATAGAATCACACTACTTAAACCTACCAAAACTCCTAGTTCCCCGCATAATATTGATTAAGTCCACACAAATAACTCAATAAACAGTTTAACAAGCAAAGCACATATTTCAGGATATTCAAATGCGATGAACTAACAGCAATTTACAGCTTTACTAGGAGCAAGGAAAATCAAACAACAAAGGTATTATAGAGGTTTCTCAAATTTTCATACTTCCTTCCTCAACGTCCGTTTCTTTTCCACATTTGCCATTTATGACTGAGCCGACTCACCTGCTCCTATAGTACTATACCCTCATATCCCGTCGTTTACACTGAAAACCACCAAGCCCCGCCACCCTAACATATTCACAGGCTATATATATATCCCAGATTCTACTAATTTTCAACATTGATATTTCAGTTTCGTGCTTCCTTTCTATTTTATGACTCGTCCAAATTCCTTGTCGAGGTGACTCAGGGTGTGCTGGCTTCTAACTCATGAGTCAGGTTAGTTTTCCACCGATTCGTCTCGTTTAAAAGCTATTCTGACTCGACCAATGACTCGTACGAGTCTAACAACTATGACCACACATACATGAAGCTTCATTTACATCACATGTTCGGAAAACACTCAAGATAGTAACAAAATCACTGTTTACAAGCAATCTACATTGTTTATCTGACTCACCAAATAATAACAAAATCAAATATACTTGCTCCCACTTCCAAACAGAATCACTACTTCATCCTACAAAAACTCCTAGTTCCCTGGATTCTATCCAAGTCCAAACAAAAATTGCTCAATAAACAATTTCACAAGCGATACACATAGTTTACCGGCTTGCAACAACTTCCACATTCGAATTCGATACTAAAATTCACAACTTAACTAATCCTCTAGCTTAATAAATTATTAAACCCTATCTCAAACACTAACATTCCTAAACGATGCATGTCCTACAACTCCATTATCAACCAAACGCTACATAAAACCCTAGAATTCGAATCAATCACGCGAATTCATAAAAATTAACAGCACACAGTGAGTTTAACAAAATTGTTCAAACATGTTCAAAAAACTAATAATAAACACTTAATTAAACAGTATCAACCAAACAGAATATTCCTCACTTCCTAACAGAATATTCCTCACTTCCTCGTTTAAATGTTTCTTACTGAGTCTAACAACTATGACTACACATACATGAAGCTTCGTTACATCAACCAAGTTCCGACTAGATAGTAACGAAATCACTGTTTATAAGCAATCTACATTGTTTATCTCACTCACTGAATAAACAGCTAAACAAGAAGAATCAAATATACTTGCTCTCACTTCCAAACAGGATAATCTTTTTACTGCACACTACTTAAACCTACAAAAACTACTAATTCCCCGGATTCTATCCAAGTCCAAACAAATAGCTCAATAAACAATTTCACAAGCGATACACATACTTTACCGGCTTGCAGCAACCAATTCCACAATCGAATTCGATAAACTAACCAAAATTCACTTTGTTTAGGCTTATATAGCCACCTTATGGCTTATTTGGTTTTGGGCTTACGTTTCATAAGCTCACTTTCTGTGGCGTATTTTGAAACTTTTCGGCTTATATAAGATTATAACTTCATTATGTCATAATGAACTTATATAAGCCGAAAAGATTCAAAATAAAGCCACAAAAAGTGAGCTTATGAAACATAAGCCCAAAACTAAATAAGCCATAAGCCGGCTATATAAAGCTAAAACAAACACCCCCTTAACTAAATTCGACAAATTCACAGTAACTAAACCTAACAAAAAACTAAACATATAAGTATAACTACACAAATTTAACTAACCCTAACTGAAACCCTAACATCACGATCCAACATAAAACCCTAAGAATTCAATAAATAAAAAGTAAAAACACATACAGTATCTTCGACTTTGACATCAATTTCGAAGTGAGTCCCCTTCAATGTCTTGACAAAAACCTTCATCTTTCTGATTGATTGATCTCGGTAACTTGAAGGTTTGGGAAAAGAATAAATAGAATGAGTTTTTGAGTTTGTGTGTGGTCTTGTTGTTATAGGTTGGCAAAGTGGACTTGATGTCACGCGCTTTGGGGGTGTGTGGGGTGTACGCGCTTGGGTTTTGAGGTGTGATGGAGGCGCGTGGAGGGGTTGTGAGAGTGGGGGTGGGGGTGAGGGATGAGTGTGGGCTAGATTTTTGTGATTTTTTATTTGATCATGTTTATCTTGCTGAAAGGGGTATGGGCTTGGGTGAATGGTGAATGGTCTAGCCGGCTAGGGCTATATGAAGTTTTGGGCTATTAAGAATTCATGTAAGACTGGACCGGATCGAAAACCAGGATGGCTGAAATACCGGACCGAAATGTGTTCGGTTTCAGTCGGGCCGGTTTAGGTCCTTTGGGCCAACAAAGGATATTGGCGATTTTACGTAAGACCGGGTCAAAATATGTTCGGTTCGATCGGGACAGTTTATTGGTTCGGTTTGGTCTTGAGCTCAAACCTACAATATACCTAAAAAGAGAGGGATTTACCTGGTTTGAGTCTGTGTGGCGGTGGGTTCAAACCCCGTGAGTTAGTCGGCCAAAAGGTGAAAAATCATGGTGTAAAAAAAAAAAAAAAAAAAAAACAATCATTTTAGACACAACTTGTCCACTACTTGATTAAGAGCATCTCACTAATAACGCTAGCTTGTAAGTTGCAAGTTGTATGTTCATTGATATTTTGTACTCATTAATACTCAAATTTTATTTTTTATGTTTTGGTTTGCATGTTGAACTTTTATAATATGTATGAGAAGCAGTGATAGAACTAGGGTGGGTCCCGGGGGTTCTGGAACACTCATGGATTTTTGTGATGTAGTGTTAATTTTGTTTGAAAAAACTTCAGTTTTTTTTAGATCATCCGGTCATTTTTTGTCTTGATTCCGTCCCTAATGAGAAGGATATATAAGCATCAACAAGCTCTCTATAAATAGTTAGAAAGTGGCTTTGTTCGTCAAGAATATAAAAATGTATCTCAAATACTACGGGTGTTTGCAGAGAGCCCACATGAAATGGCTTCCTCGTGACCTCATTACTGGTAGCGTTGGTTATTTATTATCATGTTCAATCATTATAATTCAAGCAAAGTGAGTATTTGACTGTCTAAAAGACTGAATCATTGTTGTATAGTTTAAGAACCATTAAACTTTTAGATGGAGCTAACTAACTGGATCCAAGTTTAATTTAATTACTATATTATACATTTACGGAATAAATGATGTTGCATTGATCACAGGAAAAAGGGAATTTCAAAACGCCCCCTGATTATGTACCGTAATTAAAGATAACAAATATCTAGCAATTTTTTTATAAAAAAAATATATCGATAAAAAGTTATCTAAATTAAGAACAAAATGAGCCAAATGTTGCAAAATTTTTAACATACATATGATTTTATAAAAATGTTGAAATTTAATATATAATTGTTGTAAAAATAAAATAAAATTCAACACACACCCTTAGACTATCTACAATTTACAAAAACCATCTTCGGTTTATTTTCAAACAAAATAAAATAATAAATAAATAAATAAATAAAATTTCGCAACATTTCCTGGACTATGTGACGAGTTACGAAATCTACACTGTGCTTTTTAACTATATGCGGTTTTTTATGTAACAAACTTTATTCAAGCCTTTGTTAGAGATTCTAATATTTCAACTATCATTCAAGCCTTAGAATGTTTCTTTAGAGTTAAAGTACAATGTTATATTAGAATCTCTAAGACAAGAAGCTTTAACAAACTTTATTTATCAATTATCTAACAAAGGTGGGTAATGGTGAAGATACTTTATTTTGGGAGGAAATTTGGAGGGGGGATACTGTTTTTATGTTTCGATATCTAAGAGTTTTCATGTTGGAATCTAATAAGAAGATTTTAGTTGTTGAGAAGTTGGCTCATGTTCATTTGATCTGTTCATTGTGTCGCATTCCGAGGGATGGAGTTAAAAATGCCCAATTCACTGAGTTGGCAGCAAGTTTAGAAGGTTTCCATCTCTTGTAATGCGAGATAGATGGGCTTGGTAGTTATTGGGCTCAGGAGACTTCTCTGTTGTTGCGGTGAGGAGGTACATCGATGACCATTTGATATGTGATGTTTCGTCTAATACCTGTTGGGTTAATGTTGTTCCTATTAAAGTTAATGTTATTGCTTGGAAGGTTAGTTTAAACGCTTTACCCACCCAGCTTAATCTCTAGGCTTGGAGCTTCAATCCATTTTGTATCCAAGTTGTGGAAAGATTGTTGAGTCTACTAATCATGTTTTCTTTGCATGTCCAATGGCAAGAGATATCTTTCGTAAGATCGTAACTTGGTGGGATGTTGGTTTTTTGGAGTTGTCATCGTATCAGGAGTGGTTACTTTGGTTTTTTGAACCTTCATATCCCACCTAAGCACAAAGAGATGTTAGAAGGTGTTTTCTATGTTATGTTGTGGTTTCTGTGGAGTTTTCAGAATAAATCCATTTACGAATTGGGCTTACTTCCAAAGCGGCCATTTTTTTATGTTATTGTGGCCTGAAGGTTTTTGTGGTGTAGATATAGATGTAAAGCTAAATTTAGTTAGAGAAACCAGTTAAAAAAAATACTTCTCTTATTTCCTTGTAATATTTTTTGTCTGTCTTCTTGCTAATGTTTATAAAATCTGTCGTTCCAAAAAATGTGTATTTATATATTAAATAAAATAATAATTAAAACACACCCTTAAACTATCTAACAACTTACAAAACTATCTTTGACTTAAAGAAAATAAAGAAATTTGCAAATCAAGATCATTGATAAAAAGACCAAAAGACAAAGTGAAACACAAAAGGGTTTCTGATTGGTCCTAAACGGTCAACTAAATTGACCAGGTGATGGTCAACCAAGTCAAACGTCTAAAACCAACTAACCAAGGAGTACAGTGTATTCCCGAGTCGTTATGTCCTAGCGAGGTGAGCAATTGTATTTGAAAACGTTTAAGTGATCGGGTGATTTAACAGGAGGATCAGGAATTTGATTTGTATGATTACACTACGAGATTATGATTGAAAATAACTTTGAAACACTATTTTAACATTTACTGATGATCAGATAACCTAGAAACGTAAGTTAAACTTAAAAACGGGCGTTTGAATTTAAAATAAACACGAACGCACAAAATAAAGTGAAACGTGAGCAAATAAAGTCCTACGAATGTGAAAATTATATTTTTACAATCCTAATGTCATAAGAAAATTTCTGGAAAATTAAAATTATTTTTACAACTATTTAATTAATTACTATTAATTAATTACTAATTATTAATTATTTTTTACTTAACTAAATTATACTAATTATTAATTAATTATGAAATTTAACTAGAAAAATGAAAATTAAATTTAGAAAAATCTAAAATATTATAAAACTAATTTTAGAACAGAAAATCTATTTTTCCTACTTTTTAATTATTTATTATTAATTAAAAACTAATTATTTAATTAATTTAAACTAAATTAAATTATAAAAAGTACTAAATGAAAAAGGAAAAATCTGAAAAAATTACTAAAATTATTTTAACCTACAAGGAACCTGAGAAAAATATAAAAATGAGAAATGCTTATAAATAAGCAGAAAAATAAGCCAAAGGGCTTAAATAGAAGCTCTCACTTTTCATAAATTTGGATTTTCTTGATTTTTTTTCTTTTACAAAACTATTAAACTACTGAAAATAAACAACTTTTGTGAAGGCACTTTTCTTGGGGCTCAAAAATAAGCTCAATGCACACAAATAAGCTTAACAGTAAGCTTATAAGCTTGAATATTAGGTTTTAAGCTTCAATAAGCTTGAAATAAGCCACACAGTGTACCCAAACTAAGAAATAAGTTGAAATTAACTTGAAGGAACTTAAATAAGCTTAAAAGCAACAGGAGCTTATAAAGCCCAATGGACACAAATAAGCAAGACAGTGAGCTTATAAAGCTCAACAATGGATTTTTTACTGAAATAAGCTAATGATAAGTTACCACAGACAAAATAAACTCTATCCAACTGTTATGTGCACAAAATAAGCTGAAACAAATGAACAAGCTCACTAGATAAGCCAGGAACCTAAAATAAGTACTTGCAAAATACTCTAAGACCAAACAGGCCAAAATGGCAAGGTGCAGCCCTTGGTGGGGCCCACAGGTGAGGTTGGGGATCTAAAATAAGCTATGATCTGAGAAATAGACCTGAAAGGCTTTCCAATGAACCAAGGTTCAGGGTTTGGGTCCCATGATTGAGCCAAGTGAAGGCTTGGGAAATTTAGGAACCAATACTGATTGCTCAGTATAGCAGTGTGGACAGGTCAAGTTGAAGAGGTCAATAAGCAAGGATCAGATAAGCTAAAGTTTGAAATAAGCCCAGATATCAAAACTTCAACTGACAAGCTAGCTAAAATTCCAATTTGCTAAGGGTGGGGTCCACTAGGCAGCAAGATACAGGCCTGAGAAATATGGTCAATGGCTTAAAGCAGGGGAGGTGGCTCTCCCTGCAACCTCAAAGAAACAGTTGCACATTACTCATAAAAATTCTAAAAAATGAAATGGTCACAGGCTCTTGTTGATTAGGTGGAAGGCTATAAGCACAAAAAATTTCAGGTCTCCAATCAATCCACAAAAATCAGGAAAATTCTCCCAAGAAATGGGATTCTGCCCATTCAAGTATTTTTTACTTTTGAAAATTTTATACCACTTTGACCTTTGTGAACTTTGATCACTTCTGGTAAACTGAAAATGGTGTTTTGTGATTAACTGAACCTAAACTAAGTGAGTTTAACAACTTTGAAATCAAAAATGATGATTTGGGTTTACTAAATCATAATAGTTAACTGTGTGAGTTGCTTGGAAAGAGTTTTTGACTTTTTTGCACATAAGATCTATCTTTTAAACCTTGAATGGTCTCTTTTGGTCTACTGTGACATGTTTAAACAAAGAGAAACCCCAGAGACATGCCTAAGCTCACAGATTACACTAAACCAAACACCCTTAACTGATGGTGTTCATGAGATTCTCAATGTATTCTACTGATTCAGGGTATAACACCAATACAACTAGTTTTAATAAGATTAAACAAATTCTTTTGAGCATAGAAATGCTAGCAATAACAACTTTTAATCAGAATTACCCATAATGCAATAAAAGGCAGTTAAAATGGAAATGTTGTAAAACTTAGACACAAGCATGAGGATTAGATAAAAACTGATCTAATAAGCAATAATGGACTAAGTTGAGCTAAAATCAGAAGAGAATAACCCTACCAAGCAATGCTACAGTAAACTCAGAAAATTGGAAAATGAGACTCACAGTGTGCATTCCTGCCCAAACCACTTGAACCAAGTAACTATGAACCAATCCTAATGGCTTCCATAAGCCTCTAAACCATATGCCATCCAATTCCAGCTATGTTCTTCCTTCTTGCATGATTTTTGATTTTTAACTATTTTTTATGTTATCTTTGAGATTTTTGAGTTTTCAAACTAAAAATCCTCCAAATGATGTCTAAGCTTTAAGAAACTTAGTAATTAGCTTAATTGAGCTTAAATGAACATTAACCAACACCTTTTGACAATATTTAAGTGAACATGGAATTTTCACAAAAAAATAACATGAACTGAATTCAAACTGAAAACTTGAAATTAACTGTTAAATATTACTTGAATTACACTGATAATGAGGAGAACAAACTTTTTAAACTAGGAATTACATTAGGAAAGGAAAACTTAGTTAAACGACATTAAAATTACTAAACTAAAACTAAAAGCTAGCTAACACCTCTTTTTCCTTGATTCTTTTCATTTATAAGGCTTCAGAAATGGATTTTTGGACATTTCCCACCTTTCTTCTGAACCTTTGGATGAATACAATGGATCCTGGCCTTCCATTTACTTTTGGCGGGAAACTTTGGTATTAGCAAGTTGGTCTGTTATAACTTGGGGCAGGGGGATTAATTTGGACTGAAGTGGTGGAAAGTTAGTGTAGGTTGAGTGTTAGCAGAGGAGGGGGTGGGAGTGTGATGATGGTGTTGGTGTTGCAGGGGGTGCAGGAGTAGCAGGCTAGGGGTGAGGTGGAAGGAGGGAAGGGGATAATATTATTTGGTGGGTTTGACCACAGGTTTGACCTGGGGTGGGCTGGGTGATAGTTGGGCCTGGGTGTTTGGATTGGGTGGGTTAGTTTGTTTGTTGGGTTTGTTTGTTTAATTATTAAGCTAAAAAAAAAATCACAAGGACCATTCATGTATTTGCTGAAAATGAAGGGTATGATTTGTCAATCTCACAAACTTGTTCCAAGGGTATATTCCTGCCATATATGAATAGTACAAAGACCACATGTTAAATTTTCCACTTTTGAATTTTCCAAGGACCATTCATGCCATTTTTCAAAGTGGAGGGACCTGTTTTGCCAATTCATGAAAACCTTCATCCAAGGAGCATTTATGAAAACATTTGGATTCCCAAGGATTAATGTTATCTTTTTCATCCAAAATATTCTTTCAGGGACCAAATCTGTCAATTTCTAAAAGTTGGGGGACTGAAACTGCCAATTATGCAAACTTTGATCATTTTTCAACCGTTTTTACTCATTTTGCATCTGAAACATATAAAACACAATCTTTGGAATATTTTCAGTATTTTGATGTCTTTTTGAGTGTTTTTAAATGTTTTGCAGCTTAGATTCGACTAAAAATGATGAGTGTTTGAGCACTCATCAGTTTCTAGACATATGGTTAAGATTCAAGACTAAAAAGCTTGAGGTATTGGGTTTGAGTTTACCCAGATGCAATATATATATATATATATATATATATATATATATATATATATATATATATATATATATATATATATATATATATATATATATATATATATATTTATAACTTGATGGATTTAAAGATAGAAGTAAACAAAACAAATGGAAAAGATTTAACATAGAACAAGTTTCCACTATGCTGGAGTCCTGAGTTCGATTCTCCTAGCTATAGATTATATAATTTTTATTGCTTTGTCCTCCACTAATAAAGTGATGCTACAAAATTATAAGAGATGCAAAATGTAGATTTTTTAAGCCTTTTTTAATAAATTGTGAAATAATGAAAATTTTAAAATTTTAAAAAATATACTCCTAGCAACTTTTATTTTTTATTTATTTGCAAGTGAAGAAAAAAAATGAGAATTTTTTTTAGTGAAGAACGTAAACTAAAAAGTTGTCAAAACAAATGTGCCATTTATCGGGAAAAAAATGTTACATATACCCGCAAGGAAGTGCAGCTAACTACCATACTTGTTTTGTTACATGATTCAGGTTCGGCGGTCATTTGAAAGTGATCGGTAAAAAACAATTTTGAATAATATAATGAAAACTAGCTCGTCATTAGAGCCGTTTTTAGGGTGTATAAGGTGGGCCACAGCTCAAAGCCTCAAAAATTTTAGGAGCCTCAAAAAATTTGTCCTGTTAACAATTATAAGCATGTGTACACATATTTTTCACGAGAAAAAACAACATTTAGATAAGAAAATATCTTATATAAGTAATATGTTGCACGTTTAGATAAGTAATTGCTTTATATTATAAACGGTGACACTTTATATATGAAATACTTTCACGAAAGGGTCTCATTAAGTAATTTTGTCCAAAGCTTTCAAAATTTTTAAAAATTGAGGGACGGCCCTGCACTTCATGTGGCATGAGCACCATTTGTTTATAACAAGAATCAGTTCAACTTCAAACAATTAAATCCCCTTAGAGGTTGGCAATTTGATCATGTCAACACTATAGCCGGTTAATTTAGAAGTTGTGTTACTTTAATGACCTCCAATTTTTATTTTATTTATTATTATTTTTTTTTTTGAACAATTTAATGACCTCCAAATTAACCAACAACATACATGGCAAACATAGGGATGAGCATTTGGACCTGAATCCTGGTATCGAACTTAAACCATACCGGTACCATACCGAAATGGTACCGACTTCCAATACACGGTATGGTACAGGTACCATGAATTGAGCTCAAAAAAATTCGGTACCACTAATGCGGTACCGATACCAAAGCGGAAAGTACCGAAAATTGAGTAGTCATATTTTTAATTAAATAACTTATCTAGACACCCATTTGGCCCATTACATGTCAAACAATAGTCATGTAAAACATAAGAAAAAAACAACCAAACGTTCGAAAAACATATTGTGGCAGCTATAGATCCTTTATAAACGCTCCCAAAAAATAAACCCGAACCTATTTTATAAGTTTTTGAACATTTTTATGTTAAGAATATCTTGGCGATGTATTTATTTAAGTGTTGGTTGCATTTTGTGCCACATCGTGGTTTGAAATCACTTGAAAATGCATGTTTTTTTTTTTTTTTTTTTTTTTTTTTTTTTTTTTGAAATCCTATTTGGTTTAACAAAAAAAGGGAAAAACCGTATAGGTACCAATTTCCCGGTACCGAGTGTCAGTACCCGAATCCCGTCCGGTACGGTACCGGTACCTACTTTCATGCTTGGGGAAAAATTGGTATCACTAATTCGGTACGGGTTCGGTACCATTCTGGTACCGCCCTCATCCCTACCCTCTTATGAATAACTAGATGTGCCCGGTTATCTGCATGTTATACAATTAGCTTATGCATCAACATATATATTTAACACTTTCAATTAATTTAATTATTAAAACACTCTCAATGTAAAAATACAATCATTGAACCACATGGCATGTCTATGTTCAAGAAATTAGAATAAATGTTCATTGATCTAAAATGAAGTTTTATTTTCATTTATTGCGCTTAATCGTGTGCCCAGTGATACGTTAGCAAAAACCTTTATTTTATGCTCGTGTGACATGAGGAAGTTTAAGATATTAAAGTTTTTCATAATATAATGCATTTAAACTATGTGAGGTTTGCTAAGGGCATCCACTTGATGGACCTTTTAAAATGTTTATAAAATTGACACCTCTTACATTTTCATTAATTCTTAAACCTTTTTATATTATGAACCTATTTTCACTATGGTTAAAACTTTTAAAATTTATAAATTGTTCCAACATAAATGATAATAAACACTTCTTAGACTTCTCCAAAATCCTAGATATTTTCATGCCACCTAGACATGAAATGATTCTTCATTATAGTACATGAAATTTTAGACCTGTTTTTGAAACATCATAGTTGATGCTCTAAGGCTGGACACATTAGTAGTAGTCGACCGAATTCCATGACCGATCACAAGTCGATCCCTTTATTGTGGGACTTTTTTTCAATCGGTCGTGTGGCGATTTATTTTGGATATGGGTCGCAGGCTCGACCGAGTGGGTATTTATTTTGTGTGTGTTTTATTTAATTAAAAAAGAATATTTTTGGGGTGTGTTTTTGTAGTGTAGGTCACCCTTACTGGGGCACCGAATCGCCTACAGGTCGCTGAGAGAGAAAGCTGACGTGATGGGGAAAAAATGGGAGGATTGGGTCGTCTTATTATGTCCAGCCTAAGGTTTTTGTGAAGAGATTTATGCATAGTCAAGATATGTTCATAGTGGAAATAAGGTCATAAACAATAAAGGTTTGCAAATTAATGTTATGACATAAGAGCAAAGATCATTTGATGATCAAACTTCTTTTACATGTCAAGGGACTAATCTCCACTCTCTATATTTCCTCCATCTTTATTTGATCTAATGGATGAGATTAATCCCAACAATTTAAAAACCCACTTTCATCATTTTTTTTCAAATATTAATATCTTTCAAACCGTTAATCGGTAAGCGAAAAAAATTATACCGTTAATTATCTTTTCTCTTATAACTCGGAAACATGATATAAAAAATTTATTTTCATTCATCTCCTCTTCTTTTCTGCCTATTTTTAACTCTTCTCTTCTCTTCTTTCATTTCAAAAACTTGGGAACAGAGTGTTAATTATCTTTTTATAGATAGGCACTTTGACATATTTTCGACAAATTTTTTTTTTCGTTTTTTTCACGTTTTTTTTCATGACCGAAAAAATCATATATGATATTACATATAATATCATATATGATATTACATATCATATATGATTTTTTTTCGGCCACGAAAAAAAAAATATGAAAAAAACGATTTTTTTTTTTCCGAAAGTATATCAAAGTGCCGGTCTATAGAAAGATAATTAAATGCCCGTCGTGATGGTGTAATTATTTTCGCTTAACGATTAACGGTTTAAGAGATATTTAAATTATAAAAAATGAGTGAAATATTAAAATGCTTTTAGTCTCAATCATTGATTTCCTTTTTAAATAGATGGTAGGATGAATCCCTTGATATGTGAGAAATATTTGGTTTGTAAAATAACTCGACTCTATGACATAATTGCAGTGGATGTAGTTACACTTGAATGAAAAGCATTTATTGTATCTACTGTTTTTCTTTGATAACCAAAAAAGAGCATGTAAAAACACAAAACGCGTTTTCTATAAGTAGTAAGGACCTGGTTGCCAAAAAAAAGCATTAAACTTTGATATAACTTGAGGAGGAGGAAAAAAAAAAAAAAAAAAACAAACTAGTATATTAGAATTGATGTTTTGTAAAAAAAATTAAGTAGCCATTACGTAGTAAATTTGGATTAGAAGGTATCTTTTTTGTAAAAAAAAGAAAATGTTTTGATTGTTTAGACAAACTCGATGTAGTAAGCACATTTTCATGTTTCTGCTTCTGATCATAATATTCTTCCGCTTAACTTTATAATCTTTGATTCCAAATTTCACACTTAATAAGATTGTTATAACACAGCAAAATGGATTATTATACAAGTGTAGTATTAGCAACGATGCATAGGCCAATTTGCATACTAACCAACCTAAAGAAAACATACGGACTACTACTTAACTGGTGTTTGGGATTGATTGTTTGTATTTGAGATCAATTGTTAATACTTAATAGTTAATGCATTGAAGAATTTGAAACAGGCTTACAAGATGAAAACAACCAGATACATTTTAGAAACTTGGTTTCTCCTGTTACAAAACACAATAATAAGATAACCCTAATTTTAAAACGAATCTCAAACAACCTCCTAAACCAATTTCTACTCCGTTGTCGGGTCTACGTTAAGATCAAACCCGACAACCTTTTCACCCGCAAAACTCTTTCCTTCACTAAATTTCTTACCACCATCATCCACTTGGCCAAAATCCTCCAACTCAAAAGCCGGCTTCCACGAGCCTAAACTCGAACCCGAACCAGGCTTCTTGACACGGTTTTCAACACCTTTGTTCCTCAAATAATGAAACCCTGTTTGCATCCTTTTCAATATAGCAAAAAACTCATCTAGCTCAGCATCATCAGCAGTTACTCCACTCTTATAACATTCCTTGTTAGCCCTTATTTTCTTAGCAGAAATTGTAACGTTTTCTTTAGCTTCCAAACGTTTTTTCTTTGAAGTTTCCATTGAAATTTGATATTTATGATGTGTTGTTTGGAGAATGAGAATGTTTCATAATGGTGTGTTATTGGTGGAACACTTGTATGTATATAGGATGTTTTTATGTGATGACGTCATGTTGGTTTTAATGTATGACGAATGAATGTTGAACGTGTCGACGATCCACTTGGATGATTCGTTGTTTAAGAAAAGCATCTTTTACGGTCTTTTTTTAGTTGTAAAAGATTGAAAAGAATATTGCTTCATCCGTCTCAAAATTAATGGGTCACGGTTTAATAAAAGTGAAATAACTATATTTTTTAATAATAAAATATTATCTTAATAAATCTTTTTTATATTAATTAAAATAGAAAATGAATAATTAATTTCAGACATCTTAAAATCTTAAAACGAATGAGGCATGAAGAACCCGTGCTACGCACAGGCTTCGAATTTAATTGTTAATTGCGTATTTTTTATGTTTATTGGCGAGTGTATGCTTAATTATTGTTTAGTATGTTGTATGAAACGTTTTGACTTTCTTGTATGAAAATTTAAAAATGTTTGATGTTGTTTGGTTTTATGGTGTTGTATTTTATAAATGGGTTTTTGGTTATTAAGTTGTGATGGCTTTGTTTCTTTTGGCTTATTACTTATTTGCATGATAAAAAAAATAGCTTTGTTTCATTTGGTCTATTACTTAGCCCTAAAATACTTGTTCATTAAATGGTTTTTGCATTGTAATATGAAGCACACGGGGTATATCTAATTGGTCATAGTTTAATGTATGTTATATATTTTCTTTATTAAATATGTAAGTTAAAGTTTGTGTAATAATGTATATATAATAATGCCACATAAACTGTATAAAAATCGTTACAAACCTTTTTAGCTTCATCTCATTTTATTGTACAACTAATTTCATTGAAAATTAATATTGAAGTCTAACTAATATTAATAAATTTTATCAATAAACTCAATTCTAAATAGCTAAATAAATGAATATTAATTAACACACTATTAATAATTCATAAAACCTTTAAACTCTATTATTATGTCTTAAACTTATTATTTTTAATTTACAAATGGTTTGAGCAAAATTATGTACTTTTTCATTTATATTCATTATTTAAATTACATGATTACATAAACTAATCACGCTAAAAAGTATCATTTAACCATTTAAATGTTGCTTTACATACATGCTCGTGCATATTTTCTTGAATCAATTCGCACAAGTGAGCTATCAATAGAAAACACACATAAATTACTTGTATATGAAAATGCATTAACATAATACATATATCTATATATATTGCATTAGGTTAAATCATCCATTATTCTTGCAACTTTTTTAACTTCATCTGAATCCATAACCGACTTTTAATTCTATGCTAATTGCTTAATATCATGTGATAAATTTCGGCAAGCCTTGCACTTCCATCTCGATGTTGTATATACTTCACATTAAATGCACCGGTTATGTTTTTCCGATAAAAGTTTGAACTTTTGCTTATGTTTAAAACTCAATTTTTAAGTCAAAATTATGTATTTTTTCCTTTCTATTCATTACTCAATGTGATATGTCATATTTTGCTATTATGGCAAACTCATTTAATAGGCGTAAATATTGGTTTCTCACTAATGATTCTACATATGGAAAAAGAAAACAATTTGCGATGTGCGGACCTTCTTCTTTTCAATAATAATTCAATTGCACACGATAAAATCATTCTAATATTTCTCAAAGAGCATTCGAAAGCAACAACTTACATAAACTAATCACGCTAAAAAGCATCATTTAATAATTTAAATGTTTCTTTACATACATGCTCGTACACATTTTCTTGAATCAATTCGCACATGTTAGCTACATCAATAGAAAACACACATAAATTACTTATATATGAAAATACATTAACATGATACATATATCTATATATATGCTTATCTATAACAATCA
Source organism: Artemisia argyi (assembly GCA_030686995.1). Classification (NCBI taxonomy): domain Eukaryota; kingdom Viridiplantae; phylum Streptophyta; class Magnoliopsida; order Asterales; family Asteraceae; genus Artemisia; species Artemisia argyi. The sequence goes on along the minus strand of CM060682.1, from coordinate 36,419,442 downwards.
CCTAAATATGTAAACAAAGAAAATAGTTGGTATGATCTTTGGTTCCATTTATCTGAGCATGTATGATCTAGTGTGATTTTCATGCTATCTGCGAATGATAACTAAATTAAGTAAAAAAGAAGACCAACTTAATTACAAAGATTTAAAAGATGTGTGAATTATCTCCAAAATGTTGCAAAAGAGAATTTACATACCGCTACCAACAATCAAAGATCTAAAAGATGTGTGAATCATCTTCAAATATACATACTAAATGTGATTTGGCCGGTTTATATAGGCAAGAATTAGGTTAAATCATTATTTTTTTCTTGTAACCTTTCGCAACTCTTGCACTTCATCCAACCGACTTTTAATTCTATACTAAATGCCTTGTGATCAATTCGGGCAACCCTTGCACTTCATCTTCTTTCATGATTTTATAGTTATTATGAGGCTGCATTGAATTCCGAGCATTAGCTATCTTGTACCCTATGCAAACTTGATGCCTACACAATAAATTAGAGGGCCTAATCTTATAGTGTTATAGATAGATATATGAACCATTAGTTTGAGATGAAGGAAGTAATTTATTACTGTTCAAAAAAGAATATTAATTTATTAGACCAATACTAATGGAAGCCAAAAATATTGTGGTCACCCTGTCACATCAGTATCATATATGTTTTTCCTATCGAAGACTACACTCAACAACAATTTGCTATAGCGACCATAACTTTTTATTTTTTCAAATAAAAAAATCATTCATAATTTGAAAACACTACAATAACAATTCAACTAAAATAAAAAAAACATTACGATAACAATTCAACTAAAAAATAGAGTAAACTGCAAATTATAACTTTAACATTTGCCATTTTTAGAGAAATATCATTAAAAAATTATGCTAGCTATGTACTTAAAGTTTGGACTTTTTGCCAAAAATGGCTCTGAGGTTGTACTGTTCATGAAAATTCGCGATTTTAACTAACGATCGTTAAAAAAATCTTGTTAGTCAAAGTCAAACCCCATGCAAAAATGACTAATTCACCCTTGTCTTCTTCCCCACTTTTATTTTATTTTTGAATTTTCACTACCACCCTCCTGTACCACCACCACGCAACCACCACCACCACCCTCTACCACCACACAACCACCACCACAAAGATAATATCTTTTTCTTTGCTTGCAAAACCGAATGCATGATCCCATAAAAGAAGTGTTTAAGACCAAAAAAGAACATAACCTGCATTATACTTCTATTTATAGTTTTGTGTATAGATATTACATTATTTTCAGAATGATCTTAAATACAATAGTAGGTTTCAAATTTATGCTAAAATACCGAAAATGAAAACAACAACATTTGATTATGTTTTATATCCCAATGTAAAAGCTACACTATTCGTGTATTGTACACAAGATATATACGACCCACTAGTCCAACTTCATGGATAAAAAGGGGTTAAACCAGCTTGTCAGTTATTTGGGAATATAATTTATCTTTCATTGCATCATGCTGCAGGTTGTTAAAGTAAAAACAGTTGCTCCTGAAAGATTTTTCAACCTTGCAACTACACAAATACATAGCATTTAGATAATAAGGTCAAGTGACGAACCATTACAAGTCAATTGTGTAAATGTGATATCACATGAACTAGTAGGAATACCAAACACAGCTTCAGGTATAAACTTAGGTGACCAAAGTTAGGTGTATTACTATCTTTTCTATCATGCCATGTTAACAATAACATTTTACCCTAATCTTTTTCCTTAAAAGAACTAACACTAGGTTTATTAGACACATCTTCCTGGTACTCTTCTATTATAGCCCTGATTTTTCCTGGTGACATTTGGTAATAATTAAGTTGTGTAGAACCATGCTCTATATCTAGAAACTTGAAACTCAATAGTAGGGTACTCAGACAACGTACATCCTCATCACATGCCAGTACATAGTGCAAACAACCAACATCTAAATCACTCATGGGTCTTAAATACTACCTCCGTCACATAATTATTGTCCATGTTTGACCTTTTAAGTCTTTCAATTTCAACTTTGGCCTTAAATATTTTTGTCTGTGTTGTAAAATGCTTGATTAAAATTATACCAATGAAAATACATTTGAAACCCAATCAATTCATATATTTTGCATCAAGTATTATATAATACAAGAGAAAATAATTAAGGTCAAAGTTGTAAAGGAAAGACTTAAAAAGTCAACTATGGACAATAATTCTGGGACGGAGGTAGTAGTAATAAAACAAAGGCTCATTCTTACCTTTGTAGCCTAATTGTGTGACCATCTTGTCTACCTCAAACACTGAGAAAACTCAGCGTCAACACTATCAAAAATATCTTCTTCACCACTAACATGTTCTCTACCAGGAAACCCCCTAAATGAACCACCATGGTGTATGTGTATGGTGAACAAATGAGGTGCACGCATTACATAAAAAAAATTCAATTACTTTGTAAATCAACAAAAATAAACACAAGATCGTAGCAAAATATAGCTCAAACCAACCGGATTTCAAGTCATTACCATATGCCTTCTCACATTCGATTTCCAAGTTTTTTGTTGTTATAGTTACTCTTTTTTTCCTTGTCGTCCATGTTGTTATCCCCATTGTTGACAAAGATTTGCGAACAAGATGATCAATGTGCAAATTATAGTCAGAGAAATTACCGGGATGAGTAGTGTGAGATTAGATGGTTGATGTGAGCGGGAAAGTTGCGAGTTAACTTGTCAGGGACTTATAGGGAGTAGATTACACTGATATAGTAAATAAAGAAGGGATAGAAGGTGAAATGACTACAAAACCGTGGCTTACACATCATCAAACCATACATTGTAACCATAGTAAGAGATAACGGGGCAATAGGGACCAAAGGGGTAATCGTTCCCTAAAACATGGACGTCGTATACTAGAAAAATGAAACGAGGGACCAAATGTGAGAACGGACCGGAGTTTAGGGACCATCGGTGTAATTTACCCTAATTAATAATATATACATTGAGGGGGCCCCACTTTTACACAAATGCCGAGTAGTGAGCTTCTCACCTTTCGTCCACTATTTTGCTTTAGCTCACGCAACACACGAACACCTCCACCAAGGTGGTGGGTGACGCGTGATCTGGGGTTGTCACGGATGGCTTACCACCCTTGCTGGGTGTTGTCTTAGTTTTCAATAAAAATCGTAGCATTGATTCTTGTGTTATAGTTAGGGCTGTAAACGAACTGAACGTTCAGTGAATATTTCATGAACCGTTCGGTAAAAAGTTCGTTTATGTTCGTTTGTTTATTAAATGAACGAACAAGAACACTATTTTACGTTCATTTAGTTAAATGAACGAACATGGACAAACGTTGTGTAACACCCCCAAAATACCGCAGCGGAAGACTGTGTCACTGGGGTGCTACTTCATAATACAAAGTACAAGTTATAGGAAATGACCTCTAAATGAGACGTTTTGAAAAGTTACCATTCTATTAATGAATTCAAAGTTACAAACATGAGATTCCAAAGTATGATACATAAATGTATACAAAATGTTTTGAATGGTAAATGATAAAAGCGTAAGTCTTCAGAATATGCAGCTTGACTCTAAGTTCCACGCATTAGCTATCGCCTTACTAACCTGAGATAAACATGCTAAAGTGTCAACACAATGGTTGGTGAGTTCATAGAGTTTGTCTTAAAACAGTTGAAAATTCTTTAAAGAATGTTCACACAACAAAGGCATTGTGAATCCACTCAGTTGCAAGTCCCGCCCATAACAACACTTGCAACCTGTGTGTTCACAACCCACTGCTAAAATATAGTATGATTAAGACATGTATAAGTTTATCACAAAAATTAAGCAATTAGTCGTGAGTCTACACTTCATCTCCAAAGACCTCACTTGGGAGCCAATTCCCAAAGACAACCGGGAGCCAATTCCCAAAGACAACTGAGAGCCAATTCCCAAAGACAACTACTAGCCACTAAATAGAATAACGCAATTAAGTATAACACAGTCATGTATGTATGCAATCAAGTATAATGCAATCAAGTATAAATGTTTTGAGTATTTGTACAAGTAAGCACGTAGTTGAGCATGTATCTCCCCCAAAGAGTTAAAACAAGTATAAAAAGAGTAGGGGCTATGACTCACCTTAAGCTTATGTAATGAGAAATGAAAGTGGTAGTCGAATCGCGAAAGTCTCTAAGAGCAGCCTATAATAGAACGTTGCGACTTAGGTTTGGAGTAACGTCTAAGAATACGAAGAATTGCCTATATATGTCTTGCATATAGTTCATGATGTAGTACTTAGTATATAGTGTAAGTTTTTGAATAAAATGGTTTATGAAACATGTATAGTTTGTATATCGCTTACTACCGTTTGGGCCGACATAATTCAGAGGTCATGTAGTAAATGTTCGAGGAGCTAGGACACTTTAATTCGTAAATCCAACAACTCGTCGATCCGTTTACCCAAATGGAACCCCTCACATGAAGTTCTCTAGTGTTGTAGTATTCAATTGTAAAACATGTATAATAGTTATAACGATTTTGGTTTAAAAAGCCTTGAGGTCTTAGCTATGGCCTTGCCGTGGCTTTGGTCATGGATACCATGGTCTTGAGACTCATCCTTGGCTTTAGCCATGGTTTTGGTCTCGGCTTTAAGGTCATTAGACCCCTTGGTTTAACTTAGCCATAACCAATAAATGGTCAATTGGGTATTAAAATGGGCTGTTAAGAATTTGAAGAAAAATATCACTCGTTATGCGTTTTCAGGGTTCGAGCTTCTTTGCATCTGAATGAAAACGTCGTTCCGGACAACTTTCATGTTTTAACTTTTTGATGAATCGGACCAGAAGGCCTTGAAAAAAAATCCAAATTTTGATCAGAATGCTAATAGGCAGTTTCGGGTTTTTAGGTTCGCTAACTTCTTTTGGCCATAACTTTTGACTCGTGTACTCGTTTTAGGTAAGTGTGTCATATCATGGTTACTCTATTTTGGTCGTGGTTCTCAATATAAGTCACTAGTTTCCATGATTACTTAACATAAGTTAACATATAGTGTTCTTAACTTGTTTTAAAGATTTTTGTACATCATGAACACAATACAAAGACCATATATAACATGAATGAAATATAATAAGCATGAAAATAATATTGAGCAAGAAAGTGTATTAGGGTTTCTTACAACTTTTGGCTTTCAAAAGAAAGGAAGTCAAGTATGAACTAGGACACTAAACCTATGCTTGCAAACCCTTCACCACAACTCTTGTAAACCCTTGCTAATCTTTATATAACCCTTGTGAAAAACCATCTTAGCTCAGCCCTAGTACCCTTGTGTAGAGAATAACTAGGCCAAATAAACATGGAATCACCAAATTCAATCATGGAATCACCAAATAAACACTAGTTTCGTGTAGAGAATAACTAGGCCTTTAACTATGGTATGTAATTTGTAACTTGAAGATCAAAGATGATGAAGCTATGGAATTATGTTGGGAAGTTTTAAATGGTGATGAAAAGAATGAAGAGATGAGTTTCCTTTTATGGTGCAAGTGAGGAGGTTAGCTAGTTCTTACTTGTGGTTAAAATTGAAACACATGAAGTATAATGAACTAATGGTTAAAAACTAAACACATCTATGCATACTTGGTTGTTCTTAGACCATATACTTTCCTAGACTCATTATCAAGCCACCAAGGCCACCATATACACGTTCATGGACAAGGAGAAGGGACTAGGTGGATGAATCTTAGCCTTATATAAGTTACGTAGTGAGTTTTGGTCTCGTTAATCGCTAACTGTAAGTCGTAAAGTCACGAAACTTAAAACCGGGTATCCTAAAAATATGAAACTTGTAAATATGTTATAAATTATTAATATAACCTATCTTAGCGTATTTAATGAGTGATAAGTTCTATCGGGTTGCTTAAACGCTGCTAAAACTGGAAACGCGGGTCTAAAACGCGTAATTCGCGTAAAAGCTGAACTGGAAAAGGTAAAATTCCAAAACTTTTGGAATTGTCGTAAAATGAGAGAAAATCATATTTCTATTGTTTATAGTGTTTTATGGACATATCGGGATGCTGGAATGACGTTTAAACCTAAAAGTAAATCTCGGACACGGTTTTGTGATTTTTGCAGAAATGATCCGACGAGTGTCAAACTCTCGGATTATCATTGAAATAATTTAACTTACGAGAATATGAAAAAAAAATTTCGAAAATGAATAGTGAAAGTGAATAGTAAAAAGTAAATAGTAGAAATGAATAGTAATCCGAAAATGTGAATTGTTACAAGTTGTGTTCGTTCATTTATGTTCATGAACGTCCGATTATGCGTTTATTAATGATGCGGATCGCAAGACTCGCAAAAGTTTTACTTCTCAAGGGATCTTGAGTAGCTTTCAATCCACCAGGCAGTGTACCTGACCGATGTAATATAGTGTGTGGTAGGTACCGGGGGATTGATCGTTCTTTGAGGAATAGGGTTCGTTAGGATTGAAAACTACTTAGACTAGGTCTAAGGTGAGGGATGATTCTTTTTGTAATTTTTATGTTTTATGAAAGAAGGTAAAATCTCGGGTATTGGAAGAGTGGGCGAAATTAGTTGCTAGTCAACTAACCCAAAATTACTACTCCATACTAATTAACAAAATAAAATAAAATGACAGAAAAGTAAATTAGTGAACTTCTTATAGTGGGTAAATGTGTTTACTTAGATTTCACTACTTCCTAGTTATTTCCCTATTGAATTATTGAATTGTTACGATTGTTTGGATGAAAGGATTGTATTCCTTCATAGCATTCGTGGGGGTGTGTACAGCTTTCCTCAACTCTATGAGTTTCTATCTCTTCCTATGACGACACGTTTAGTATCCTATCATGGCCTCCTAAATAGTCACTCATGCATTAAATACAACCAATAAAACCGTAGTACACATCTGATTACGTTTCTTAAGACGTTCAAGCTAGTTACCGTATAGGAGATTTAGCCAGTTTTCTTAAGCCTAACGCTAATCAATCAACCAAAAAATCAATAACAACTCAACAATCAATATTTAACAACTAGGTTTCATTAGATCTAAGCAAACACTAATAAATCTAAGATACCATGTTAAAGAAAAGAAAAGAATAACAATCAATCAAACAACACATAGACATATTGAATGATTAAAAGGAAGACTTATCTTTAATTAAATATGAAAAAAAGGGCTTGAAAACCCTAATGTAGCTGTGAAATTCGTCTAGGGTTTCTTGCTAAAAAGTTCCACACTTTTAATGAATAAAAGTTGAAAAATATATATAGATATACAAGTCTGACGGCGTCTGGTTTTAGCCTCTGGCGTCGTCATGTCGCCGTATCTTAGGGTTTCGTATCGTCCAAGAGATCTCTCACACCGTCCCGTTATAAATGTTCTGGGCCGTCTCGTGTTAAGTTAAAGGGAGACGACCTTGCTCCAAATACACGTGACGCCGTCAGGTGTTAACTTGACAAATTCTTCTAGGGCGTCTAGTGTAAAAATCCATGGCTTCTCGTCAAAAGGTGACGGCGTCAGCTCCAAAGCGTGACACCGTCAGGTGTTAAAACCTGATTTTCATGACTTCTCTTGTGTGACAACTGGCAAATTAGGGAGCCATTTTGAAAACCCGCATTACTTTAAAATTTATAATTTTGGAATATTTGAAAAGTTTATTTGAGATGAGATTTGTAAACGTTGGAATGTGATTTTTAATCGTACATTATTTATGGAATTTGGATTTTCTTAATTATTGGTTTGGTTTGGTTTATACGCGGTGATTTAATTGTGAGATGATTATTTGGCACTGCATTGACTCCGGCACTAGGATAACCTAACAATTTTAATTATTTTAAATACTGGTTTGGATATTTACGTTTTTGGAACGTATTGCGAGACTTTTGATTATTTGGAATGAGTTCGGTTCGAGAGAGTTGATTTGTTTTAAAAGGTTTCGGGTTTGGTCCGTGTCTATTATACCGGGTCACCTCACCCACCATCCTAATAATATCCTAATTATTATTAAAGTTTTTTTTTTTTCTTTTTTTTTTTTTTTTTTTTTGGGACTTATCAAAAATCGTCCTTGGGGGGGGGGGGGGGGGGGGGGTTTAACACCACAAACACAAACACAAACACAAACACCCTCACTATCTCTTCTCTCTCTCTTATACATATCAACACCACCATCCCCAAACCCTAGCCGCCGCACTTCTGGCCACTATAGCCGCCTCACCGCCGCTCCCACATCAACACCACCACCACAAATCAACTCCCCATCACCTAATCTAACCGATACAACCACACGCGCCGTTCCATTTCATTTTCATCATGTTAAACACAGAAATTACCACCACTCTTGTTGTTTTCGAAGATTTATACATTTTGGGTCGTGAGAATTGAAGGTGAGACGAGTGTAACTCGTATTTTGGTGAAATTCATGACCAAGGGTCACGAATCTTATTGTTATCTTTCGGGTAATGGTTAAAAACATTAAGATTCAACTGGGTTTTGAATAAAACATGATCTAAAACGAGTTTGGTATCCGGGTTTGGTGTTTTCTTTTGGGTCGAAGTGAAACCGAGAGCAATGGCTCTCGGCTTCGTTTTATTTTTTTTGAGCCAATATGTTTTTGGGCTTCTAGTCATGGTAGCAAGGATGTTTATGGTTGTGGAGTATTGTTTTTTTTTGAGGTTTGATTGCGGATGGATACTTGTTGTGGTCTTGGTGACGCCGCGACGCTAAGGGTCCGTTTGGCTGTTTTGGTGTGCTCGGATGAGCCTTAGCCGAGACCCTTGTGGTCTTGGGTTTGAGTTCTCATGACTCGTGGTCTAGCCGAGACCCAAGTGGGTCCCTCGGCACGGGTTTGACTTGGTATATCGACCCGGAACATGTATACTATCTTGATGACTTTCTTGTTGTTTCATGTTGTTGTTGTTGTGGTGTATATTTCTTTTGGCTGAAAAGAATTGATGGGCCGAGACCCTTTGTGGTCTCGGCAATGAGACATTTGATTTTTGTGAAGTGTTGACGAGGAAGTGGGATTGGAGACCGATTGTGAGACGGTCACACTAGATTGACGGAGATAGGTTAGTCGGGTGCCGTAGTCGGACCCTCATGTTGTAGCACGTGGATTTGGGATTGAGTTGGACGGAGTTGGTTTATTTATTTTGACTTGGTTATATTATTTGTGGACTTGACTATGAGCCGAGAGTAATGACTCGGACATGTGACCAAATTCTTATGACTCGATAAATATTTAAAATCAAACATTAAAAATAATACTCGTAATAATATTATTGATAACATAATCGTTTATATACGAATATGGACGTGATAAACGGATGTGTATATATATATATATATATATATATATATATATATATATATATATATATATATATATATATATAACGATAATTATTATACTATGCGAATAGTGCAATAAATGTCGGAGTATTATTATAAATAAATAACTAGAAATAATGTCGAGAACTAATAAGTCGGATAAGTAATAAATAAAAACATGATGACTTTTATAAATTTGAAAAACTTATCGAGTTATACGAGTTGTGGTTACTTAAGTCCAAGTGGGCTTTATTATGTGACTTTTGTGTTGTCACGGATATATGACGATTAATATATCCATCTTATATAACTGCGTGACTTATTTAATCGACGGGTTAAATCGAGTTTATTTAGCTATATAAAATGAGTATATTAATGGGCATCGTATCCCACGACGCCCGTAGGTTGTGGTACGTGTATTAGGATAATACATTACTGTATATCTCGTGGAATTGGCTAAATTGACGAATTTGGCAAATTGGACGATATATATAGGGAATTTATTGGACTACGATATTTACCACATAGTATTCTTTGTGCTATGTGATTTTGGTTGGGTATAATCTTGGAACGATATATTACGTAAATAAATATGGGGATTACCAAATCGACGGATTTGATAAACTTCGATTATTTATTTAAATAATATATTGGGCTAATATTAGACCTATAGATGGTTTATTATTTCTTTTCGTTGTGACTTCTTGGTTTGAGTTGTGTCGACCCACCACCCATATGGATACCAAACGTCAAACTTCAAATTAATATGAAGATAATTTGAGAAATGGATATTTTTGGAAAGTTAAATGGAATACGTTCGGAAATGGGAATATTTGATTTTGAGGAAATGATTTCTGAACGAGTTTGATATTGTTAGGAAGTGCCGAGTCTGTAGTTGCCATTACTTGAGTTTGCTTACGTCTTTCATCTATCGATTTCTTTTGAGGATTTTCTGGACTTGAGGTGAGTCATAGCCCCACTTTTACTCTTGAACTTTGTTTTCAATACTTGGGGTGAGAAACGTGCAAATGCTTTATGTTGACTATTATCGCTTTATTTATTTAAAACTTGTTATGCTTATAGAACTAGGTAGGATTGAGCGAGGCCTAGTCCCGAACTAGGTAAGCTATTGATTTGGTTATAGAGCGAGGCCCAATCCCGAACTAGGTAAGCTATCGATTGGTTGTTGAGCGAGGCCTAGTCCCGAACTAGGTAAGTTATTGGATTGATTATAGAGCGAGGCCTAGACATGAGCTAGGTAAGCTATTGATTAGATTGATTTGAGCTATAGCGTGCACCTATAGGGTTGATTTGATTTGGTTGGATTATTTTGGTTGGATGATTGAGGCCTAGTCTAGCTAGCAAGCGTTTTGCGTATATGTCCACTATATCGAATTATGAATTTAAACCTATGATCTCACCAGCGAAAGCTGACTTTTAGTACGTTTTCTCAGGTAATTAAGTGATGCCCTTGGTTGCTTGGATTGGAGGCTTGGCATTGGCACCTGGTTTATGGATCTATTTTCTAAAACTCTGATATATAATTGGGGACCTATATTTATTTCTTTTGGGCCTGACTTTGGATGAATTTGGGATAAACGTAAACTTTAAAACCCCGCGTGGTTGTATTTTTCTTATGTTACTTTATCTCGTTCTTTTATGTCTTGTGTTGGATATCAATCCCCGTAGCACCCCGAAAGCTTGTTGAGTCTTCCGCTGTAACAAATTTTGGGGGTGTTACAGATTGGTATCAGAGCCAAGGTTATAGAGAACTAGGTAAATAGACACCTAAACTATAACCGATTTTTATAGAAAACGATCCTCGACCATTGCCCGCCAGCCCGCCAAGCCGAAGCATCATTGTTATTGAGGTATATTGAGATGATTATTAGATATGGGATTCTTGAGATGATTTGAGGATTTGAGATTTATTGATTTAGTGTTATGATGGCGTTTTGAGGAATTATATGCGTTTTGAGGAATTATATGACTTAATTATTTTATGAATAATTTTAGTAATGCGTTATTTTAAATCTTTCTTGATATATATGATTGGGAATTATATGATGATTTTGATATGGTATTTTGAGTTCGCTGTTTAGTTGTTTTGAAACACTTACACCTACCCTACGCCGTTGTCACAGACTATGGCCTCCCGTATGTTTGACGTTGTTGAGGATATTCTTACTACACCTGTACGCCCACCACAGATCACCGTGGCTCCTGATGATCCTTACAGGATTGCCATGCATTCAGCTATTGTGTCACCGACAGCTTCTACTTCTGCACCGCCTGCTGCATCTACACAAAGACCCTCATCTTCTCTAGGGCTCCCTGGTACATCGAGGCAGCTTACTCTTCATCAGGCTTTGGCTCGTGTGGCTCCACGTTTTGCGCACCGAGCTACGGCACGTATGTCAGTACGCCCTACTTCACCACCTTTACATTTGGATGCTCACACTCTCCTGTCAGATGCACCACCTGCATCATTGCGTCGTCGTCCTAGATCACCTACCACATCTCCACATGGTTCACCTGTTAGGAGACGACGATTGATGACGTACTCTTCCGATGGGGAGGAGGAGGAGTACGAGGGTGAGGATGAGGCTGATGACCCTCAGGAGGCTGAGCAGGGTGATGATGATCCTGAGGAGGAGGATGACCCTCAGGAGGAGGAGATGCCTGATGATGATGGTTTGTTAGTGCCGCCAGCTCAGGCTGAGGAGCCTGATTCGCCTATACATCCGATAGAGCCTGTTTCACCTGATCATCCATTTTTGTTTGAGTTACCACGTGGTAGTCCCGTTGAGTCGGATGCACCTTCTGAGGTTTCTGCTGAGCATGCAGAGTTAGGTGAGACTGGTAGGATGTGGGCTCAGAATACTGATCTTGGTGAGAGAGTTACGCGTATGTCTGAGTGGATTGATAGGGTGACTGTTGAGTTCATTGGAGAGTTGAGGATTGACATGGTTACGGCTGAGAGGAGAGTTACTGAGATGAGGAGAGGTTTGATGGAGATTCATGAGCATATTGAGGGTTTACAGCGAGGTTTTATCACAGCTCGAGAGGCCAACCGCAAGTTATGGCAGAGGAATATCGAGCTAGAGAAGGAGGTGGCAGACCTCAAGAGAGACAGCGACACCCATAGTGTGGAGTTAGGATCACTATGGAGAGAGCTTGATGGCTTGAGGCAGGAGTTGAGGAGCCTCCGCTAGCAGCGTGGCTAGATGTTTGAGTTATGTTATCTTGTTGCTTTCTATACCGAGGAGTGTTCGGTTAGAAAAACTAGTTATCATATTTTGATGTATTTTCCGTTCAGTATTCGTCTCGTTTGGAACGATTTTTATCTTTTGTGTTTTTCGGTAGTTGGAACGATGTTGGATCTTTATTGTATGGTTGATGGCTATTATTATATGGTATTATGTGGTTTTTGGATATTGTGGAAATTGAGTTCCTATTCGCCTTATTGATGTATTGTGGTGTATTGTTGATATTCTTTCGATGACTTGGCTTCGTTGATTTAATTCTTGTTGAGCATATGATAAGTTCTATCGGAGACTCATGAACCTTGTATGATATTCTAGATTAATGGCCCCACGACGAAACCCTGTTAGAGCTACCAGAACTGGTCCTGCAACGACTACACCTGGTCGCCGAGGACGCCGTCCTACTCGAAATGTTGAAACCCCTACTCCTAATAACCTGGACACTACTAACCGCAACAACAGGAATCAAAATTTTGATGTTCAGGGAGACAATGATCATGTTCCACTTAACGCACCTGCTGTGGATCAAGCAATGATCAACCAACTTGTGGAGCAACGAGTTGCTGAGCTACTAGATGAGTCAAATCATTCCAACAATTCTGCTGGAACATTTCCACCTGTTCGTGCTAACGGATGTAACTATAAGGAGTTTAGAATTTGTTTCAAGGATGAAGCTTTAACTTGGTGGAACAATTACCGTAATTCGGTTGGAAGTGATATGGCTTATGCTATGACTTGGGAGCAATTTAAGTCTTTGCTGATTCAGACTTACTGCCCAAGGAATGAGGTTAAGAAGCTGGAGATTGAGTTCTGGAATCTTAAGGTGAAAGGTACCGATATGGCAACTTACAATCGCCATTATCGAGAATTAGCCTTGCTTTGTCCCGATATGGTTAGGACTGAGACTCAAAGGATTGAGAGGTATACCGATGGGTTGCCGGTAGCTACAAGGAACGATGTAATTTCTGCTAAGCCTGCAAACATTCATGAGGCTATCACTATCGCTCAACAATTGATGGACTCGTTGGTATTGGAAGAAGCTGAGAAAGACAAGAATGGAAAGAGGAAGAGGGATAATCATTCTAATGGTAATGATCATCGAAACAAGCGACAAATACTAGAGCTTATGCTATGGGAGATGGAGACAATAAGAACTACAATGGAGATGCACCCAAGTGTAACCGATGTTATAAGAATCATTCTGGACGATGTACTGTGATGTGCAAGAATTGCTCTAAGATGGGACACATAGCTAAGGATTGTAGAGCTCGACCACTTGCTATGGTTCAAGCTACTCCTGAAACTATGAGTAAGGCAAATGTTACTTGTTATGGATGTGGAAAGAAGGGACACTATAGGAATGAGTGTAGGGAATCGTGGAACAGAGGAAATCAAGGATCGGGTGGTAATGGGTACAATCATGGAAACCGTGGAACTGGAGGAAACCGTGGACGACAAGATAATGGGGACCAATGTGTGGAAGCTGAAGCTGCTCATGGGAGAGTGTATGTACTTGGGAACGAGAGAGGAGAAGATCCGAACGTCGTTACCGGTACGTTCCTTCTCAAAAATCGTTATGCTTCCATACTATTTGATACTGGTGCCGATAAGAGTTTTGTGTCCACTACGTTTGCACCCTTACTAGAGAAACCCCCGATGGCCTTAGGAATTGGTTATGATGTAGAGTTAGCTAATGGGAACATAGAAAGGATTAGGACTATCATTCGCGGTTGTACGTTAAATTTTCTGAACCGTCCTTTCAACATAGATCTTCTACCCGTCACGTTAAGAAGTTTTGATGTCATTATTGGTATGGATTGGTTGTCGAAGTATCGTGCTCATATACTTTGTGATGAGAAGATCGTGCGTGTGCCTTACGGCAAGGAGATTCTGAACATACCAGGAGATCGAAAGGAATTGAGAGGCCCGTCTAGATTAGCGGTCATATCTTGCACTAAATTACCGAAGCTAATGGAAAAAGGATGTTGCCTTTTCTTAGCTCAAATTTCTGAGAAATGAGGGAAGGAGAAGAAGGAAAGATGCGTTGGAGATGTGCCTATAGTTCGTGATTTTTCGGATGTACTTCCTGATGATCTGCTAGGAATCCCGCCTACTAGACAAGTAGAGTTTCAGATAGAGTTGATACCTGGTGCCGCACCTGTGGCACGAGCACCTTATCGTCTTGCACCTACTGAACTGGAAGAGTTGTCGAAACAATTAGTGGAGTTAGCCGAAAAGGGATTTATAAGACCAAGTTCTTTGCCTTAGGGAGCCCCGGTCTTATTCGTGAAGAAGAAGGATGGATCGTTTTGTATGTATATTGATTATCGAGAGTTGAACAAGTTAACGGTGAAGAATAGATACCCGTTACCGAGGATCGACGATTTGTTCGATCAGCTTCAAGGATCGAGTGTGTATTCAAAGATCGATTTGAGATCGGGATATCATCAGCTTCGAGTTCGTGAGGAAGATATTCCGAAAACGGCTTTCAGAACCCGTTACGGGCATTACGAGTTTCAGGTGATGCCGTTTGGGTTGACTAACGCACCGGCGGTATTCATGGATCTCATGAATCGGGTGTGTAAGCCTTACTTAGATAAATTCGTGATTGTGTTCATCGATGACATTCTAATTTATTCGAAGAGTGAGAAAGAGCATGAGGAGCATCTAAGGCTTATCTTAGAATTGCTCAGGAATGAGAAACTGTATGCCAAGTTTTCTAAATGTGAATTTTGGATTCCGACGGTACAATTTCTAGGTCATGTGATTGATAGACAAGGAGTTCATGTAGATCCTGCTAAGATTGAAGCGATGAAAGATTGGGCTGCACCAACGACCCCAACAGAAGTTCGTCAATTTTTGGGATTAGCCGGTTATTACCGAAGATTCATTAAGGGATTTTCGAAGATAGCAAAACCGTTGACCAAATTGACTCAAAAGAGTGTTAAATATGAATGGGGAGATAAGGAAGAAGAAGCATTTTAGTTACTTAAGGAGATGTTGTGTAGTGCTCCTATCTTAGCGTTACCTGAGGGTAATGAGGACTTTGTCGTCTATTATGACGCTTCGCATAAAGGTTTGGGAGCTGTGTTAATGCAACTAGAGAAAGTGATAGCTTATGCTTCCCGACAGCTCAAGAAGCACGAGAAAAACTACACCACCCATGATTTGGAGTTAGGTGCTGTGGTTTTTGCTTTGAGAATATGGAGACACTATTTGTATGGAACCAAGTGTGTTGTGTTTACTGACCACAAAAGTCTACAACACATCTTGAATCAAAAAGAGCTCAACATGAGACAACGACGTTGGATTGAGTTGTTAAGCGATTATGATTGTGAAATTTTTTATCATCCTGGTAAAGCAAACGTTGTTGCTGATGCTCTTAGTCGAAAGGAGAGAATACCACCATTACGAGTTAGGTCATTAGGAATGACTATCGTATCGCCGTTACCATCTCAAATATTGGAAGCTCAAACGGAAGCGTTGAAAGCAGAAAATCGACCTGCTGAGAACATATTTGGGATGGCAGAAAATGAGAAAGGATTTGCTAAGCGTTCTGATGGAGTATTATGTTTTGGAGAGCGAAGTTGGGTACCATTGTATGGAGGAATTCGAGAGTTGATTATGCATGAGTCGCATAAGTCAAGATACTCTATTCATCCTGGGTCTGACAAGATGTACCAGGATTTGAAGAAGTTATATTGGTGGCCAAATATGAAGGCAGATATAGCATTGTATGTTAGTAAGTGTTTGACATGTTCTAAAGTTAAAGTCGAACATCAAAGACCGTCAGGATTATTGACGCAGCCAGAACTCCCGGTTTGGAAATGGGAGCGGATTACGATGAACTTTATTACCAAATTACCGAAGACAGCTAGCGGTTGTGACGCTATCTGGGTAATTGTGGATCGTTTGACTAAGTCTGCTCACTTCCTGGCAATTAGTGAAGATGATAGTGTTGATAAACTTGCGAAGTTGTATGTGAAGGAGATTTTTTCTCGTCATGGAGTTCTGATATCGATTATTTCTGATCGCGACAGCCGCTTTACGTCAGCGTTGTGGCGATCGCTTCAAACCGCTTTGGGGACGAGACTTGATATGAGTACTGCATATCACCCCCAAACCGATGGTCAAAGTGAGAGAACTATTCATACCTTGGAGGATATGCTTCGTGCATGCATAATAGACTTTGGTAAAGGCTGGGAGAAGTATCTACCCCTTGCGGAGTTTTCTTACAATAATAGCTACCACACAAGTCTTAAAGCTGCACCATTTGAAGCTTTATATGGTCGAAAATGTCGTTCGCCTATTGGTTGGGCTGAAGTTGGAGATAGCCAACTCACAGGCCCTGAGCTTATTTTGGAGACTACTAAGAAAGTGACTCAAATTCGTGATCGATTACAAGCAGCTAGAGATAGGCAGAAAAGTTACGCCGATCAGAGACGTAAACCCCTAGAGTTCCAGGTTGGAGACAAAGTGATGCTGAAAGTCTCGCCTTGGAAGGGTGTGATACGTTTCGGGAAACGTGGGAAACTCAACCCCCGCTACATTGGACCATTTCTCATTTTGGAAAGAATTGGGCCCGTGGCTTATCGGTTGGAATTACCACTAGAACTGAGTAAAGTTCATGATGTGTTTCATGTTAGCAATTTGAAGAAATGTCTTTCGGATGAAATGCCGGTTATACCGATTAAAGATATTCATGTGGATGAAAGTTTGAATTTTGTAGAGGAGACGATTGAGATATTGGATAGAGAGATTAAATGACTTAAGAGAAGTCGTATTCCCCTCATCAAAGTTCGTTGGAATTCGCGGCATGGACCGGAATTCACGTGGGGACGTGAGGATGAGTTTCGAAAGAGATATCTGAGACTGGGAGGATGTGACAACTGGTAAATTAGGAAGCCATTTTGAAAACCCGCATTACTTTAAAATTTATAATTTTGAAATATTTGAAAAGTTTATTTGAGATGAGATTTGTAAACGTTGGAATGTGATTTTTAATTGTACGTCATTTATGGAATTTGGATTTTCTTAATTATTGGTTTGGTTTGGTTTATTCGCGGCGATTTTATTGTGAGATGATTATTTGGCACTACATTGACTCCGGCACTAGGATAACCTAACAATTTTAATTATTTTAAATATTGGTTTGGATATTTACGTTTTTGGAACGTATCGCGAGACTTTTGATTACTTGGAATGAGTTCGGTTCGAGAGAGTTGATTTGTTTTAAAAGGTTTCGGGTTTGGTCCGTGTCTATTACACCGGGTCACCTCACCCACTATCCTAATAATATCCTAATTATTATTATTTTTATTATTAAGGTTTTTTTTTTTTTTTTTTTTTTTTGGGGGGACTTATCAAAAATCGTCCTTGGGGAGGGGGGGGGGGGGGCGGTTTTAACACCACAAACACAAACACAAAACACACAAACACAAACACCCTCACTATCTCTTCTCTCTCTCTTACACATATCAACACCACCATCCCCAAACCCTAGCCGCCGCACTTCCGGCCACTATAGCCGCCTCACCGCCGCTCCCACATCAACACCACCACCACAAATCAACTCCCCATCACCTAATCTAACCGATCTACAACCACACGCGCTGTTCCATTTCATTTTCATCTCGTTAAACACAGAAATTACCACCACTCTTGTTGTTTTCGAAGATTTATACATTTTGGGTCGTGAGAATTGAAGGTGAGACGAGTGTAACTCGTATTTTGGTGAAATTCGTGACCAAGGGTCACGAATCATATTGTTATCTTTCGGGTAATGGTTAAAAACATTAAGATTCAACTGGGTTTTGAATAAAACATGATCTAAAATGAGTTTGGTATCCGGGTTTGGTGTTTTCTTTTGGGTCGAAGTGAAACCGAGAGCAATGGCTCTCGGCTTCGTTTTATTTTTTTTGAGCCAATATGTTTTTGGGCTTCTAGTCATGGTAGCAAGGATGTTTATGGTTGTGGAGTATTGTTTTTTTTTTGAGGTTTGATTGCGGATGGATACTTGTTGTGGTCTTGGTGACGCCGCGACGCTAAGGGTCCGTTTGGCTGTTTTGGTGTGCTCGGATGAGCCTTAGCCGAGACCCTTGTGGTCTTGGGTTTGAGTTCTCATGACTCGTGGTCTAGCCGAGACCCAAGTGGGTCCGTCGGCACGGGTTTGACTTGGTATATCGTCCCGGAACATGTATACTATCTTGATGACTTTCTTGTTGTTTCATGTTGTTGTTGTTGTGGTGTTTATTTCTTTTGGCCGAAAAGAATTGATGGGCCAAGATCCTTTGTGGTCTCGGCAATGAGACATTTCATTTTTGTGAAGTATTGATGAGGAAGTGGGATTGGGGACCGATTGTGAGACGGTCACACTAGATTGACGGAGATAGGTTAGTCGGGTGCCGTAGTCGGACCCTCATGTTGTAGCACGTCAATTTGCTAAATTGACGAATTTGGCAAATTGGACGATATATATAGGGAATTTATTGGACTACGATATTTACCACATAGTATTCTTTGTGCTATGTGATTTTGGTTGGGTATAATCTTGGAACGATATATTTCATAAATAAATATGGGGATTACCAAATCGACGGATTTGATAAACTTCAATGATTTATTTAAATAATATATTGGGCTAATATTAGACCTATAGACGGTTTATTATTTCTTTTCGTTGTGATTTTTTGGTTTGAGTTGTGTCGACCCACTACCCATATGGATACCAAACGTCAAACTTCAAATTAATATGAAGATAATTCGAGAAATGGATATTTTTGGAAAGTTAAATGGAATACGTTCGGGAATGGGAATATTTGATTTTGAGGAAATGATTTCTGAACGAGTTTGATATTGTTAGGAAGTGCCGAGTCTGTAGTTGCCGTTAATTGAGTTTGCTTACGTCTTTCATCTATCGATTTCTTTTGAGGATTTTCTGGACTTGAGGTGAGTCATAGCCCCACTTTTACTCTTGAACTTTGTTTTTAATACTTGGGGTGAGAAACGTGCAAATGCTTTATGTGGACTATTATCGCTTTGTTTATTTAAAACTTTCTATGCTTATAGAACTAGATAGGATTGAGCGAGGCCTAGTCCCGAACTAGGTAAGCTATTGATTTGGTTATAGAGCGAGGCCTACTCCCGAACTAGGTAAGCTATTGGATTGATTATAGAGCGAGGCCTAGACATGAGCTAGGTAAGCTATTGGTTTTGAAGGAGTGGACGGAATTAGTTGCTAGCTAACTAACCCAATTTACTACAAATGCAATCAAAATAAAATAAAAGAAATGAAAATTAAACTATTATGTTAATGTGGTTGAAACAATAATGAGAAAAGTTGTGTTTACTTAGATTTCATTACTCCCTAGATATCTTTTACCGGTTGATTAGCTTGTTACAATTGCATGGATGACGGGTTATATTCCTTAATACTAGTCGTAGGGCCGTGTACAATATTCCCTAACTCTATAAGATCCTACTTCACTCCTATGTCGAGCCGTTAAAAGCTCCTAACATGGGATCATTAGAATTCACTTATGCATTAAATACAACCAAAAATCATAGTACACATCCGATCATGTTTCTTAAAACGTTCAAGCAAGTTACCAATGGAAGTCTGCCAGTTTTCTTAAGCCTAACATCGAATACAATCATCCGTAACAATTATAAACAAACAATCAACCCATAATCAACATCTAGGTTTCACTACATCTAAGCAAACACAATAAAAGCCTAGCCTAACATGTTAAAAGAAAGATACACATAAGATAGAATCAAATAATAAAGACATATTGATTGATTATTGAAGTACTTATCTTTATTCAAACATGGAAGAAAGAAGGGTTTGAAACCCCTTCAAGATGCAGGAAATTCGACCTATGGTTTTTACAAAACTTGTTCCCCAAAAGTTTCACACTTTACAATGAAAAATTTGAAAAATATATATAGACTATGCATCCTGACGGCGTCAGGTATTAGCCTCTGACGCCGTCAACTCGTCGCCAAGATGAAATTCGTATTGCATAGATCCACTTTTGACGCCGTCATGTAGGAATAAGCTCTGGGCCGTCACATGTATTTGGACCCTGACGGCCTTGGTAACGCCGTCAGGCCAATAACAAAGAAAATGTTCTGGGCCGTCACGTTATAAGTTCCACATCCACCTCTTTTGTCACTCTTGACGCCATCACTAGTAAACACTTGACGTCGTCAGGTACTGTTCCAGCAAGGAATTTTGAGACTTTGCCGTTTTCTTCACTTTTATGCTCAAAAAACGTCCAGAATGCTTCCTTTTCCAGATTTCTCCTCAAAAGTACCTAAAATGACAAATTGAACGATTTAGGGCAATATTTGATCAAATAATCTCGAATTCGGGCTTAAAGACCCCTTAAAAGCGGTACACTTTTTGCCTCATCAAATACCCTTACACTTGAGATTTGCTTGTCCTTAAGCAAATGCGCTTTTATTCTAATCAAAATACAAGTTAGGGGTCATTTAACACTAATATAAAAGTAATTACAACAAATAACCGTTCCACTAAAAACCAAAAACAAGCACGAAGGTCATACACTAGCATCTCACAAATAGTGTTTAGATACTCACATCTCTTGGGTATAATAAAGTATATATCACAATATAGAATTGGAAACATCTCTCACTACCTGCCATAACAAAATAGATTACCATAGGCTTAGGAAAGGATCAAACCTCCACCACTTGGCAAAAGCACCTAGGATAAACTATCAAAGAGGTTTTTTTAAAGGGTTATAACGTTAGGTGTAGGGATATGGAAAATACGGTTTTGTTGGATAAAGACAATATTTATTGGTGGCGAGTTAATCATCTTGGTTAATTACATGTATCATATGACGTTGCTAAGCCAAGACTCGAGTCAACTTAAGCTAATAAATCAAAAATAACAAAAACTTAAAACAAACATAAAATGAAACGGGATGGTAGTCCGTATATTTTTCTTTTTCTTTTTCTATTTTTTTCTTTTTCTTTATTTTTTCGATTTTTTTTTTTTTTTTTTTTTTTTTGCATACACTTTTACCCTACCATCCAAAATAATACATAATAGGGAATGTACATTCCCCTTACACTTGAATTTTTACATACTTTACAATAAACTATTCTAATGACTCGAATCAAGATAATCAAAACACTTGGAGTACTTTTTAAAATATATGGGGGTAATAATTTGATGTTCTTCCCCATTACTCCATAACACTAGTACTTTACCCATGAGTCCCAATCATCCCAAAACAATATGTATAAGATATGACTCGACTTAGCAACCATGCAATCAATTAGATAATTAACTAAGAGTTTAAACATGTAATAATAATGCACTAAAGATGAGTGTATATAAGGAAGGCTAGGGAGATTTGGTTGCACTTTTGGGTGGGTTGTAATAAATTCATCCTTTTAGTAAAATGCTTAAAACTAGAAACGAAAGGATAGGCTCGGAGGGGTGTACTAGGGGTATCATGTACTAAAAATGAGTACAACGCTAAGGTGCGGGAAAATTAATTGACTTTACTAGTCAAGTAATATGACTTAAATGATCAAGTAATTATGATATGGGTTTAAACACAATGGTGATCCTAATGCCTCTTATCATGTAGTAAATCCTACTACAAGAATGTAGTCTCACTAGCGATCTCGGGATGCATCACTAACGCAAGTTCTAGAATCTAAATGCTACCGGTACACTCATAAGCACTAATAATAAATGTTTTTCCTATCAAATATAAAGGTGAACCTCACATATTTGGGTGAAATTTTTTTTTGGTGGTACGGTTTTGTGCTAGTCATACAACTCCTATCCATGAGACGCTTGTTAAAGCTAAAGTTTCACTCCTAAATGTTGTAAAAAATTTTAAATTTTGCGCTAAAATTACACTAACAAGTATTTCTCTTAGTTTTATTACACATCTACCATCAACAAACAAACTCAAGTGCAATTGTATCCTATAAGGTATCATCATTTACCCTCCCCTTACACTTAGGATAAACATTTTCCCCAATGTTCAATTAAAGGATGTAAAAGTAAAATAGGTGAAAGAATGAAAAAAAATACTCCCCTGATTCGTTCGATGTGGATAGTGTGTCAACAAGGTTAGATCTTCCTCCAAGAAAATGAACGTTCAAAGCTTCCCTTCCAGAAATATAAATCATCTTCTTGTAATATATAACCTGTTAAACCTGAGAAAACAATCAAGGCAACCTCGCGTAAAATCGGCGGCAATCTATATATACTAACAAATCCTAGAAAGCAAATTAAGATATAATGCTTGTGGAATTAATGTTTGCAGATTTCCTGAAGTTTACAAAACTAAAGAATTAACAAAAACTTTAAGTCTCCGGTTTAAACAAAACTCGCAAATTTTTTCAGAATTTTGGCACCTGACGCCGTCAGGTTGTAACTCCTGACGCCGTCAGAATGTTCCTAGAAAAATCTTATGTTAAGTTTCCGGAAAATTTCTGGAAAAACTCATGCCTTATTTCCTGTAAAATCCTACAAAACATGATTATGACTCGATACAAGCATTTGACTCAAACAAATACTAATATGCATGTTGATTTAATATTGTTGTGATTCATGTTCAATCCCGTTCTTATAAACAAATTTAGATTTCCCTTACACTTATCTTTTGCAAAATACCTTTATATGTAGTTAAGATGAAGTTAAAAACAAAATAAAGCGTTTTCACAATTTACTTTGAAACATGAACCGCAAACAATAAAAATAAAACATGTATACGGAAACAAATAAAATCAAATAAACAAACAATCAAACAAATAAAGCTTGGGTTGCCTCCCAATAAGCGCTTGTTTTTGTTCGAGTCACGAGCCTGACTCTACCCTTATTTAATAGAAATAGGGGAGGTTTTACCTACACTTTGGATAAAGTGCGGGTGGAAGTAGCGACACACCCTTAGGGTGGAAATATGCCGCGTGAGGTGAAAAGGGTGAGTAAATGGCTTCCTTCATCCTAAAACTACCCGGATAATATTGGTTGATGGGTGGGTCGGTTCCTCTTTTGTCTACTAGAAATATATCTAAGGATGGAAAGGTGTGTAAAGATTGAGGTTCCGGTTCATCAACACTAGAAAATTCCCTAGAACTAGGAGTAAGGTTATCACTACAAGTATTCAAACCTATATCCTCTAGTGGTGCTATGTCCAAGGGTTCTACCTCCATTGGGATTCCTAAAGTTTCTTCTACTTCTTTCGGGTAAGTCACGGGCGGTGTGTGTGCCTCAAATGATGGTAGGACTTGTGGCAAACTTAGTGGGCTTGGTTTTTCTACTATTTCTTCCATCACATCAGTATCACCTATGTGTTCATCTTGTATTATGGTAGTGCCTAACCATAACATGCAACTATGTGGCTCAACTTTAACCTCATGTGTGTCGTATGTTTTAGTGAAATCTATCCCGCTTGTGCAACTAGGTAGTTCAACACTAACCATCTCAAAATCTTGGTTTGATTCTAAGTTCATGTTCTTAGAAACTAGGTCATCTTGCTCATACGAATCCATCAATTCGTTGAACTTATGGGTAATGGTTAGGAAGCTTTCCTCAAAATTCATCCAACGGGTCTCACTAAATGGAATTGATCCTGATAATGACCGTCTAATAGAAATCACACATGCATAGAATTCATCAAACCCATCTAACTTTACCCTCAACTCCTCTTGTATGTCACTAATATCACACAAAAATTCATTGGAATGATAAGAAGCAAATCTATTAGTGAAATATAATTGTTCCTCTATTGTCAATGATCTAAATGAAATTTCATCCGCCATAGTGACAAGTGAAAATGGTTTTACAAACAAACGGCAAAAAGAAAAAGATAGACTACAAGAAAGCTAATAAAAAGAAAACAAAAATCTCACCAAAAAGGAATCTAATGAGTATACCTAATAAAAATAAAATTCTAACCTAGACAATAACTATTCCCCGTGCTGCGGCGCCAAAAACTTGATACGTGGGAATTGCACCCTCGCAACAGGTTTT
The DNA here is from genome assembly GCA_030686995.1 of Artemisia argyi. Lineage (NCBI taxonomy): Eukaryota > Viridiplantae > Streptophyta > Magnoliopsida > Asterales > Asteraceae > Artemisia > Artemisia argyi. Next base: position 36,394,800 of record CM060682.1, on the reverse strand, counting down.
ACCTCTCAAGGGATCTTGAGAAGCTTACAACCCACATCAGGCAGTGTACATGATCGTTGTAGTATATTATAGTAACAAGTACCGGGGGATTGATCGTTCAACTCAGGAATAGTGTCGCTAGGATTAGAAAGCCTATTGAACTAAGTCTAGAGGTGAGGGATGATTCTTTTTGTATTTTTATATTTTATAGAAAGCAAGTAAAATCTCGGGTTTTGAAAGAGTGTGCGGAATTAGTTGCTAGCCAACTAACCCAATTTGCTACAAATGCAATCAAAATAAAATAAAAGAAATGAAAATTAAACTATTATGCTAATGTGGTGGAAACAATAATGAGAAAAGTTGTGTTTACTTAGATTTCATTACTCCCTAGATATCTTTTACCGGTTGATTAGCTTATTACAATTGCATGGATGACGGGTTATATTCCATAATACTAGTCGTAGGGTCGTGTACAATAATCCCTAACTCTATAAGATCCTACTTCACTCCTATGTCAAGCCGTTAAAAGCTCCTAACATGGGATCATTAGAATTCACTTATGCATTAAATACAACCAAAAATCGTTGTACACATCCGATCATGTTTCTTAAGACGTTCAAGCAAGTTACCAATGGAAGTCTGCCAGTTTTCTTAAGCCTAACATCGAATACAATCATCCGTAAAATTATAAACAAACAATCAACCCATAATCAACATCTAGGTTTCACTACATCTAAGCAAACACAATAAAAGCCTAGCCTAACATGTTAAAAGAAAGATACACATAAGATAGAATCAAACAATACATAGACATATTGAATGATTATTGAAGTTCTTATCTTTATTCAAACATGGAAGAAAGAAGGGTTTGAAACCCCTTCAAGATGCAGGAAATTCGACATAGGGTTTTTACAAAACTTGTTCCCCAAAAGTTCCACACTTTACAATGAAAAATAGAAAAAATATATATAGACTATGCATCCTGACGGCGTCATGTATTAGCCTCTGACGCTGTCAACTCGCCGCCAAGATGAAATTCGTATTTCCTAGATCTACTTCTGACGCCGTCATGTAGGAATAAGCTCTGGGCCGTCACATGTATTTGGACCCTGACGGCCTTGGTGACGCCGTCAGGCCAATAACAAAGAAAATGTTGTGGGCCGTCACGTTATGAGTTCCACATCCACCTCTTTTGTCACTTTTGACGCCATCACTAGTAAACACTTGACGTCGTCAGGTACTGTTCCAGCAAGGAATTTTGAGACTTTGCCGTTTCCTTCACTTTTATACTCCAAAAACGTCCAAAATACTTCATTTTCCATATTTCTCCTCAAAAGTACCTAAAATGACAAAAGGAACGATTTAGGGCAATATTTGATCAAATAATCTCGAATTTGGGCTTAAATGACCCCTTAAAAGCGGTACACTTTTCGCCTCATCACTAACATCTTCTAAAACCACCAAATCCATAAAATAAGTGAAGTTCCTTACATAAATGGGCAACCCTCTAATTCTCCCCAAAAAATTACTCATTCTTCCCGTGTTGGGGTCTCTCCTAGGAGCTAGTTGCTTTTTCATAATCCAATTGTAAAATGTCCTAGACAAGATATTTATTGGGGACTTAGGGTCAATGTAAGCTTTCCATACATGCAAATGCCCAAATATTGTATGGTATGTTCATGAGATTTAAGTTGCTGGCTCGAATGATCGGAAGATTTCTATAGATTGACAGGTTAGGATCATCCTATAGATTCTTATGATACGCAAGTTCCTCCTCAGTGGGAAACTTGTTGAAGTAATCCTCTACCTTTCTATTTTCCTCCTCAACATCATTCTTAGAATTACCTCCTATCTCAACCTTACCTTCCGCATCGTCCTCATAACTTCTATCAATGAGCTTATTGGTAACTACGTTGATAAAGTGTACGTGTTTAGATGATGAAGGGTCGTTAACCTCGTTTCCTCCACTAGGGTTTTTCACTACTTTTGTAGCCTGGGTCATTCCTTGGTTATTCAAGGCCTTTATCAAATTATCAATTTTATTGGTCATCTCATTTTGTTGTTGGTTTAACTCGGCTTCAAACCTAGCTATATGAGCTTCTTGAGATGCCATAAAATTGGACATCAATCCTTCAAAATTATTGGTACTACCGTAATTTTTGGAAGCATTGTTGTTGAAGGTGCGGTTCGGGGTTGGACCGTTTGGTTGGAAATGATTAGGTGGATTGGAAGAATTGTTTTGAGAGGGGTTTTGATTTTGTTTCCACCTAGGGTTTGGGTGATTTTTCTAAAAGGGGTTGTAGGAATCACCATAAGTATTTGGCTCGGGCTTGAAAGTGTACCACTTGTCTCCCGCTCCATCGGTACGCGAAAATGCGTATTCCGCAAAAGCTTGTTCGAGGAGTTTCACGCAATCACGAGTGTCGTGGGGACCACTACAATATTCACATGAAGAAGTGATTTTGTTCACTTAGCTTGAAGGTTTAGGAGCCTCGTATGATTTAATGAGAAACTTGACTTGGTCCTCAAGTTCCATGATCCTATGGTCGGGAATGCTTGAATTATTCGAAGGCAAAGATATTGCCTTGACCGTTTTGTTCAAGTCACGGGGATCATTCCAACATTCGTTGTCATAGAGAGCAAGATCTTCTATGATTCCTCATGATTCTTCCGCATTCTTGTCACGTAGCTTACCACCGGCCGCTTGGTCAATGGTTTGCCTTGTGAATTGATTGACATGATCATAAAATATTTGGACTTGAAGCCAAAGATCTATGCCATAATGAGGGACTTTTTGGAGTAAGTCCTTGAAATGAGTCCAAGCTTCGTAAAGGGTATCACCTTGATGTTGTTGGAACATCAAGATGTCATTCTTTAACTTGGTGGTTATTCCTGGTGGGAAAAATTGATCAAGGAAACAAGAGGTGAGATCATCCCAAGAGGTGATGGATCCTGCGGGTTAACGCTTAAGCCATTGACTAGCTTGGTCACGTAGAGAGAATTGAAATAGACGTAATCGGGTCGTATCTCGAGTGGCAACATCAAGGTCTATGGAATCAACAATTTTAAGGAAATCCTTGAGATGTTGGTTTGGATCTTCGGAACGAAGTCCATGGAATGCATATCCGCTTTGCACCAACTGGATGGTGTCGGATCGCAATGAAGAAACATTGGCTCCTTGGTTGAGCTCAATGGTGTTTCGATAGCCTTGGTGGCTGGGTCGGGAGTATTCTCCTAAAGTGCGGGCTCTAGGTGGTTCGGGTGGGTTTTGGTGGTTTGGTTGGTTTGGTTGAATGACGGGATCAATGATATTATCACCTACCATGATGATCGATGATATGGATTACGAATAAAAGCATGAAGAAAACAATAGACTAAAGAAAAACCTAATAAAAAGAAAATAAAAAATCTCACTAGAAAGGAATCTAATGAGTAGACCTAATAAAAATAAAATTCAACCTAAGCAATAACTATTCCCCGACAACAATGCCAAAAACTTTGATGCGGATCGCAAGACTCGTAGAAGTTTTACTTCTCAAGGGATCTTGAGAAGCTTTCAATCCACCAGGCACTGTACCTAACCAATGTAGTATAGTGTGTAGTAGGTACCGGGGGATTGATCATTCTCTAGGGAATAGTGTCGTTAGGATTTGTGGAACACTAGAAGGGGGGGTTGAATAGTTTTACGTCAATTTATATTTTAAAAAGTTTGTTTTTATAAAAACTTCAATTCTTATTTATGTGAATTTCAACACTTTCACAACACAAACAATTTAATCTAACTAACTAAATAATTAGAACGTAAATATGAAAGTAAAGAAAAGATAGAGATAGAGAGATCAAACCACAACACACGATATTTATAGTAGTTCAGATACGAAGCACCTCTTCGCCCTACTCCACTCCTCGGGTCACCTACTCGAGAGTTTTCTTCACTATGTCAACAAACTCCCTTTTTGGCGGAGAAACCTTACACAACTTTCGCTTATACCAATTAACGACACTAAGCTAGATGTCGAGTTCTAATAGTAGCTAGAACCAATCTCACACCACTACACGCCTTCTTCACAACTTATACACACCACTACTACTTTACAACTACACACTACTTCTACTTCACACCACAACTTCTTCAATACTAGATATACAAACCCACCTAGATCTACCAATTACAATCACTACACAACGTTACAATAAATACAAGCTACACAACTAATCTTCAATACTTCTTGATTTGAGATGAAAGGAGTATTCTTCTCTTGCACTTTGAATAATGAGGGATTAGATCACTTAAAACAAAACTAATATGTTTATGATCAAAGAATTTAGAAAGGTGTTTTGAGAGAATTAGAACAGAAAGTTTTTGTGTAAAAGGTGAGGAAAATTTTCATATTTGAACCAGTATTTATAGGCAAAGAATTCTGATAGAGGAGCGTATGCCGACCCCCTTAAAATTAAGGGGGCCGCCCACAGTAATGGCCTGATTTTTTTGTCCTTTCTGGGGAAAGTTCATTTGGTGAAAATTTAACTGAATTTGGTTAAAAATTTGAATTCATTTAATTATTATGAAATAAACATTTTACTTTAATTACCAAAAATGTTTTTCTTAAATACATAAAATGTTTATACCATTTTATATAATTTGTAATTAGTAAATAAACCTTCCTTTGATCATAAAATGTATTAGACACTTGTTTATTCATACCATAAGTGAATTAGTTGGATATAATGATATTTTGTTACTAAGTACTTATTTACGTAATGATTTTGCGTTTAATGATTTTACATTTTGTGATCGTCAAAACATAGGGATATCGAGAAACATTAATAACATTTTTACGCATTATTTATATCAACAGGATTGAAAACTACTTAAACTAGGTCTAAAGGTGAGGGATGATTCTTTTTGTAATTTTTTATGTTTTATGAAAGCAGGTAAAATATCGGGTACTGGAAGAGTGAGCGGAATTAGTTGCTAGTCAACTAACCCAAAATTACTACTCCGTACTAATTAACAAAATAAAATAAAATGACGGAAAAGTAAATTGGTGAACTTCTTATAGTGGAAAAATGTGTTTACTTAGATTTCACTACTCCCTAGTTATTTCCTATTGAATTATTGAATTGATACGATTGTTTAGATGAAAGGATTGTATTCCTTAATACCATTCGTGGGGGTTGATGCGTAGGGATTGCACCAGGCTTTACCTCTCGAGGGATCTCGAGAAGCTTACAACCCCTACCAGGCAGTGTACCTGATCGTTGTAGTATACTATAGTGACAAGGACCGGGGGATTGATCGTTCAACTCAGGAATAGTGTCGTTAGGATTGAAATTAATCTAACTAGGTCTAAAGGTGAATGATGATTCTTTTTGTATTTTTATATTTTATGAAAAAACAAGTAAAAATCTCGGGTATTGGAAGGAAGGACGGAATTAGTTGCTAATCAACTAGCCCAAAAGCTACTAATTGAATTAATTAACAAGAAAAGTAATTAAACTAGGGTTCTACAAGATAAGTGAAGCATGTCTACCTATGATATGTTACTCCTTGCTAGCTATCCAATTCTACCTATTAAATTGTCACACCTTGTTTTAATTGACGGGTTGTATTCCTTAATACCATTCATGGGGTGGCGTACTTACTTCCCCAATTCTATAAGCTCCTACTTCACTCCTATGTCGAGCCGGCTAAGAAGCTCCTAACATGGGATCACTAGAATTCGCTCATGCATTAAATACAACCATAAAAACCTAGTACACATCGGTTCATGTTTCTTAAGACATTTAAGCAAGTTACACAATGGAGATCTGCCAGTTTTCTTATGCCCAACATCGAATTCATTCAGTAAAAACAAGAATCAATAGGAAACAAGAATAATAAACTAAACCAACTAGATCTATTGAAGTTGGCCTTAATTGATGGAGATAGACACACACATCAACAAGCCCTCATTGATGGAGATAGACACAAACATCAACAAGAAATCAATGAGATCTAATTAATTATACACAAGTTTCACACAATCATAAGTAGACACAAGGTGAATTAGCCAAGCATAATTAATAAAGAACAAGCAACAATAATGATAATTGAAGACATGAATTAAGATAGAATCATCAAACCATTACAAGATGTTTATGGAGTGATTGAAACCCTCTAAGTTTCTGGAAAAATACCCACCTAAACCCAGGAATCGACCTTAGGGTTTAGAGCTTACAAAAAGTGAAGTTATGATGTTACATTTATAGGCTGTTTTTCAGTCGGCCCATCTTGACGGCGTCAGCCCGTACTCTTGACGCCGTCACGACTATTTTTTCACCAAATTGTACATCTCTTCGTCCTCTTCGCGTGGGCTTTTGAATCACCTAAATCCGAGTTCGTATGCAAAAGTTATGACCAAAACAATATCAGCTACTCCGCGCGCAAGTTTTGACAAGTTAACACGTGACGGCCTTGGGTGACGCCTTCACGTTTCTTCTGGGCCGTCACCACTTTTACTCTTGACGCCGTCAAGATTTTCTTCTTGACGCCGTCATCCACTGTTCCCAGCAAGGAAAATTAAGTCTTTGCCGTTTTCTTCACTTTTATGCTCCAAAAACGTCCGAATTGCTTCCTTTTCCAGAATTCACTCCCAAAGTACCTAAAATCACAAAAGGAACGATTTAGGGCAATATTTGATCAAATAAATTCAATTCCGGGCTTAAATGACCCCCTAAAAGTGGTTCATTTTTTGCCTCATTATATACCCTTACACTTGAGATTTGCTTGTCCTCAAGCAAATGCGCTTTTATTCTAATCAAAATACAAGTTAGGGGTCATTTAACACTAATATAAAAGTAATTACAACAAATAATCATTCCACTAAAGACCAAAGACAAGCACGGAGGTCATATACTAGCACCTCAGAAATAGTGTTTAGATACTTACATCTCTCGGGTGTAATAAAGTTATATCACAATATGGAAACGGAGGATATCTCTCACTACCTGTCATAGCAAAATAGATTACCATAGGCTTGGGAAAAGATCAAACCTCCACCACACGGCGTAAGCACCTTGGATAAACTATCAAAGAGGTCTTTTTAAAGGGTTGTAACGTTAGGTGTAGGGATATGAAATACACGGTTTTGTTGGATATAGGCAGTCTTTACTGGTGGCGAGTTAACAATCTTGGTTAATTACAAGTACAATATGGCGTTGCTAAGCCAAGACTAGACTCGACTTAAGCTAATAAATGAAAAATAACAACAACATAAAATGAACATAGAATAAAAAGGGATGGTAGTCCATATGTTTTTTCTCTTTTTCTTTTTTCTATATTTTTTTTTCTTTTTTTTTTTCTTGTTTTTTTTCGATTTTTTTTTTCTGCTTACACTCTTACCCTACCATCCAAAATAATACATCATAGGGAATGAGCATTCCCCTTACACTTGAATTTTTACATACTTTACATTTTACAATAAACTAATCTAATGACTCGAATTAAGAAAATCAAAACACATGGAGTACTTTTAAGATTAACGTACATATGGGGGTAATAATATGATGTTCTTCCCCATTACTCCATAAAATAAGTACTTTACCCACGAGTCCCAATCGTCCCAAAATAATATGTACAAGGATATGACTCGACTTAGCAACCATGTAATCAATTAGATAATTAACTTAGGGTTTTGATACGTGGGAATCGCACCAGGCTTTACCTCTCAAGGGATCTTGAGAAGCTTACAACCCCCACCAGGCAGTGTACCTGATCGTTGTAGTATAGTATAGTGACAAGTACCGGGGGATTGATCGTTCAGCTAGGAATAGTGTCGCTGGGATTAGAAAACCTAAATACTAGTTCTAAAGATGAGGGATGATTATTTTTGTGTTTTTATATTTTTTTAGAAAGCAAGTAAAAATCTCGGGTTTGAAGGATTTGGGCGGAATTAGTTGCTAGTCAACTAACCCAATACTAAAGATGCAATCAAAATAAAATACTAGAAATGAAAATAAACTAAATTAACTAAGGTTGTGAGCAATAAGTGGAGAAAATGTGTTTACTTAGATTTCACTACTCCCTAGACATCTTTTACACGTTAATTACTTGTTATAGTTACGTGGATGGCAGATTGTATTCCTTAATATCATTCATGGGGTGGCGCACTTAACTCCCCTATCCTATGAGCTCTTATCTCCTCCTATGCCATGCCCAACACAACCATAGGGATTATAAATAGTGGCTCATGCATTAAATACAACCAATAAAAACCTAGTGCACATCAGTTTATGTTTCCTAAGACGTTCAAGCATGTTACCATTTGGAGATCTGCCAGTTTCTTAAGCCTAACATCGAATTCATTCATCCAATACAATTATAAACAAGTAATCAACACATAATTAACATCTAGGTTTCATTAGATCCAAGCAAACACAAGATAGATCTAGCCTAGCATGATGGAATTAAGACAAGAACAAGATATAGACAACCAACACATAGACATATTGATTGAATTAAAAGAATACTTATCTCAATTACACATGAAAGGTATCAAGGGCTTAGAACCCTTGGAAAATCTGTAAAATTCTCACCAAGTTCGTACTTAGGGTTTCTCCAAAACTTCTCTCTTTAATGTGTGAAAGTTAGAAAAATATATATAGGAAATAGGGTTTGACGGCGTCAAGACAAATCTTGTGACGCCTTCACCTCGCCGCCAAAATACTTCTCGGACTGCCTTGATCTACTTTTGACGCCATCATGTGTTATGCATTTCCAGGCCGTCATGCATTTTACTCTTGACGCCCTACTTCATGACGCCGTCAAATCTGTACTGGATCGTCATGGAAATTACTCTTGACGCCGTCAAGATTTTCTTCTTGATGTCGTCACCTACTTTTCCCAGCAAGGAAAATTAAGACTTTGGCGTTTTCTTCACTTTTATGCTCCAAAAATGTCCGAATTGCTTCTTTTTCCAGATTTCACTCCCAAAGTACCTAAAATCACAAAAGGAACGATTTAGGGCAATATTTGATCAAATAAATTCAATTCCGGGCTTAAATGACCCCTTAAAAGTGGTTCATTTTTCGCCTCATCAGGTTTAACAAATAACAATAATGCACTAAAAATGAGTGCATACACGGAAGGCTAAGGCGATTTTGGGGTGTAACAAATTATTCCTTTAAGTAAAATTCTTAAAGTTAGAAACGAAAAGATAGGCTCGTAGGGGTGTACTAGGGGTTTCGTGTACTAAAAATGAGTACAACACTAAGGTGTGGGAAAAATTAGTTGACTTAACTAGCCAAGTAATATGACTTAAATGGTCAAGTAATTATGATATGGGTTTAACACAAGGGTGATCCTAATGCCTCTTATCATGTAGTAAATCTTACTACACGAATGTAGTCTCACTAGCGGTCTCGGGATGCATCACTAACGCAAGTTCTAGAATCTAAATGCTACCGGTACACTCATAAGCACTAATAGTAAATGCTTTTCCTATCAAATCTAAAGGCGAACCTCACATATTTGGGTGGAAAATTTTTCTGAATGATACGGTTTTGTGCTAGTCATACAATCTCCTATCCATGAGACGCTTGCTATGGCTAAAGTTTCACTCCTAAATGTTGTAAAAAAATTTAAATTTGGCGCTAAAATTGCAGTAACAAGTATTTCTCATAGTTTTATTACACATCTACTATTAAACAAACAAACTCAAGTGAAAGTGTATTTGTAAGGTATCATCATTTTACCCTCCCCTTACACTTAGGATGAACATTGTCTCCAATGTTCAAGTAAAGAATGTAAAAGTGAAATAAGTAAAACGAATGAAATCAAATACTCCCCTGATTCGCTCGGTATGGATAATAAGGTGGCCAGGTTAGATCTTCCTCCAAGAAAATGAACAATCATAGCTTCCCTTCCAGAATATAAATCATCTTCTTGTCATACATAACCTGTTAAACCTGAGAAAACAAACACAAAAACCCAAAACATCAATCCGAACAAAGAAAACACACAACTAGATGTAATTCCAGACTTAGGAATAGAAACAAAATAATTAAAGATATAATGCTTGTGGAATGAATGTTTGCAGATTTCCTGGAGTTTTTAAAACTAAAGAATTAACAAAAACTTTAAGCCTCCGGTATAAACAAAACTAGCAAAATTTCCAGAATTTTACACATGACGCCGTCAGAAGTGACCTGCAGAAATTCTTATGTTAAGTTTCCGGAAAATTTCTGGAAAAACTTGGTTCTACTTCCTGAAAAATCCTGCAAAACTTCATTATGACTCGATACAGGCGTTTGACTCTAACAAATACGAATATACATGTTCACTTAATATTGTTGTGGTTCATGCTCAATTTCGTTCTTATAAACAAATTTGGATCTCCCTTACACTTATCTTTTGCAAAATACCTTTATATACAATTAAGATGAAGTTAAAAACAAAATAAAGCATTTTCACAATTTACTTTGAAACATGAGCCACAAGCAACAAAAATAAAACATGCATACGGAAACAAATAAAATCAAATAAACAAACAAACAAACAAACAAATAAATAAAGCTTGGGTTGCCTCCCAATAAGCGCTTGTTTTTGTTCGAGTCACGAGCCTGACTCTACCCTTATTTAATGGAAATAGGGGAGGTTTTCCCTACACTTTGAATTAAGTGCGGGTGGAATTAGCGATACACACCCTTAGGGTGGAAATATGCCACGTGAGGTGAAGGGGGTGATTGAATGGCTTCCTTCATCCTAAAACTACCCGGATAATATTGGTTGATTGGTGGGTCGGTTCCTCTTTTGTCTCCTAGATGTATATCTAAGGATGGAAAGTTGTGTAAAGGTTGAGGTTCCGGTTCATCAACATTAGGAAATTCCCTAGAACTAGGAGTAAGGTTATCACTACAAGTATTCAAGCCTATATCCTCTAGTGGTGCCTGGTCCAAGGGTTCTACCTCCATCGGAATTCCTAAAGTTTCTTCTACTTCTTCCGGGTAAGTCACGGGCGGTATGTGTGCCTCAAATGATGGTAGGACTTGTGGGGTACTTAGTAGGCTTGGGTTTTCTACTATCTCTTCCATCACATCAATATCACCTACGTGTTCATCTTGTATTATGGTAGTGCCTAACCATGACATGCAACTAGGTGGCTCAACTCTAACCTCATGTGTGTCGTATGTTTTGGTGAAATCTATCCTGCTCATGCAACTAGGTAGTTCAACACTAACCATATCATAATCTTGGTTTGATTCTAAGTTCATGTTCTTAGAAACTAGGTCATCTCGCTCATACGAATCCACCAATTCGTTGAACTTATGGGTGATGGTTAGGAAGCTTTTCTCAAAATTCATCGAAAGGGTCTCACTAAAAGGAATTGATCCTGATAATGATCGTCTAATAGAAAACACACATTTATAAAATTCATCAAACCCATCTAACTTTACACCCATCTCCTCTTGTATATAACTAAGATCACTTAAAAATTCATTGGAACAACAGGAGGCAAATCGATCCGAGTAAACTAATTGTTCCTCTATAGTTAATGATCTAAATGGAATTTCATCCGCCATGGAAACAAATGAAAATGGTTTCACAAACAAAGGGCACAAAGGAAAAGATAGACTACAAGAAAGCTAATAAAAAGAAAATAAAAATCTCACTAAAAAGGAATCTAATGAGTAGACCTAATAAAAATCAAATTCAACCTAAACAACAACTATTCCCCGGGCTGCGGCGCCAAAAACTTGATGCGTAGAGATTGCACCAGGCTTTACCTCTCGAGGGATCTCGAGAAGCTTACAACCCCCACCAGGCAGTGTACCTGATCGTTGTAGTATAGTATAGTGACAAGTACCGGGGGATTGATCGTTCAACTCAGGAATAGTGTCGTTAGGATTGAAATTAATCTAACTAGGTCTAAAGGTGAAGGATGATTCTTTTTGTATTTTTATATTTTATGAAAAAACAAGTAAAAATCTCGGGTATTGGAAGGAAGGGCGGAATTAGTTGCTAATCAACTAACCCAAAAGCTACTAATTGAATTAATTAACAAGAAAAGTAATTAAACTAGGGTTCTACAAGATAAGTGAAGCATGTCTACCTATGATATGTTACTCCTTGCTAGCTATCCAATTCTACCTATTGAATTGTCACACCTTGTTTTAATTGATGGGTTGTATTTCTTAATACCATTCATGGGGTGGCGTACTTACTTCCCCAATTCTATAAGCTCCTACTTCACTCCTATGTTGAGCCGGCTAAGAAGCTCCTAACATGGGATCACTAGAATTCGCTCATGCATTAAATACAACCATAAAAACCTAGTACACATCGGTTCATGTTTCTTAAGACATTCAAGGAAGTTACACAATGTAGATCTGCCAGTTTTCTTAAGCCTAACATCGAATTCATTCAATAAAAACAAGAATCAATAGGAAACAAGAATTATAAACTAAACCAACTAGATCTATTGAAGTTGTCACGCCTTAATTGATGGAGATAGACACACACATCAACAAGCCCTCATTGATGGAGATAGACACAAACATCAACAAGAAATCAATGAGATCTAATTAATTATACACAAGTTTCACACAATCATAAGTAGACACAAGGTGAATTAGCCAAGCATAATTAATAAAGAACAAGCAACAATAATGATAATTGAAGACATGAATTAAGATAGAATCATCAAACCATTACAAGATGTTTATGGAGTGATTGAAACCCTCTAAGTTGCTGGAAAAACACCCACCTAAACCCAGGAATCGACCTTAGGGTTTAGGGCTTACAAAAAATGAAGTTATGATGTTATATTTATAGGCTGTTTTTCAGTCGGCCATCTTGACGGCGTCAGCCCGTACTTTTGACGCCGTCACGACCATTTTTTCACCAAATTGTAGATCTCTTCGTCCTCTTCACGTGGGCTTTTGAATCACCTAAATCCGAGTTCGTATGAAAAAGTTATGACCAAAACAATATCGGCTACACCGCGAGCAAGTTTTGACAAGTTAACACGTGACGACCTTGGGTGACGCCTTCACGTTTCTTCTGGGCCGTCACCACTTTTACTCTTGACGCCGTCAAGATTTTCTTCTTGACGCCGTTATCCACTGTTCCCAGCAAGGAAAATTAAGTCTTTGCCGTTTTTTTCACTTTTATTCTCCAAAAACGTCCGAATTGTTTCCTTTTCCAGAATTCACTCCCAAAGTACCTAAAATCACAAAAGGAACGATTTAGGGCAATATTTGATCAAATAAATTCAATTCCGGGCTTAAATAACCCCCTAAAAGTGGTTCATTTTTTGCCTCAACAGGGGTGTATACAGCTTCTTTCCCCAACTCTATGAGTTTCTATCTCTTCCTATGACGACAAGTTTAGTATCCTATCATTGCCTCCTTAATAGTCACTCATGTATTAAATACAACCGATAAAACCGTAGTACACATCCGATTATGTTTCTTAAGACGTTCAAGCCAGTTACCGTATATGAGATTTAGCCAGTTTTCTTAAGCCTAACGCTAATCAATCGATCAAACAATCAATAACAACTCAAAAATCAATATTCAACAACTGGGTTTCATTGGATCTAAGCAAACACTAATAAATCTAAGATAGCATGTTAAAGAAAAGAAAAGAATAACAATCAATCAAACAACACATACACATATTGAATTATTAAAAGGAAAACTTATCTTTAATTAAACATGAAAGAAAAGAGGGCTTGAAAACCCTAATGTAGATGTGAAATTCGTCTAGGGTTTCTTGCTAAAAAGTTCCACACTTTTAATGAATAAAAGTTGAAAAATATATGTAGATATACAAGTCTGACGGCGTCAGGTTTTAGCCACTGACGCTGTCAGGTCGCCGTGTCTTAGGGTTTCGTATCGCCCAAGAGATCTCTGACGCCGTCCCGTTATAAATGTTCTGGGCCGTCTCGTGTTGAGTTAAAGGGAGACGACCTTGCTCCAAATACACCTGATGCCGTCAGGTGTTAACTTGACAAATTCTTCTAGTGCGTCTAGTGTAAAATCCATGGCTTCTCGTCAAAAGGTGACGGCGTCAGCTCCAAAGCGTGACGCCATCAGGTGTTAAATCCTGACTTTCTTGACTTTTCTTATTTTCTTCAATTTTGAGTATAAAAACGTCTAAAAAGCTCCAAAATGCTCTATTTTCCAAAATTCATGCCCCAAGTACCTAAAATGATAAAAGAAACGATTTGAGGTAATATTTGATGATAAAAACACGATTTAAGACTTAAATGACCCCCTAAAAACGTATCAAATAAATCTTTATCAATTAACATTCGTTTATAATCATTTATTTATTTATGTTTGTATATCATATCCTTTATTTGTATAATCTTAAAATTAATTTGTTTAAATAAAACAACACTTATAAAACAATATATTTTGCATAATTTAAATAAGTTTATATTTATTTGTCTATATTCATTTTTGTTTGATCGTTTATGTTCGTTTAGTATTCGTTTAGTGTCTTAATGAACGAACATGAATAACTCATTTTCTTAATAAACGAACATGAACAAGAAAATTCGTCTGTTTAAGCGTTCGTGTTCGTTTGTGTTCGTCCGGTTCGTTTACAGCCCTAGTTACAGTCTCTTTTTCGATAGTATTTCTTTTAGTTAAAGTAAAGGAGTAAATTTGGTATAATAATATATTTAAGAATTGTAACTAATAGCCGAATACTCACGTAGCAGCGTCGATTATTTTTTTTAACAAAATTTGTTTGTGTCAATTTGTGTTTTGTTTTTTTGTTTTTTTTTCCTAAACGTGTATATATAGTACTCCCTCCGTCCCATATTAAAATGTCATGTTTGACATTCCAAAGTCTTTTTCTCTCAACTTTGACCGTAAATATTTGTGTTTGTGTAATTTAACACTTGATAAAAAATATATGAATGGATTAAGTTTTAAATGTATTTTCATTGCGTATAATTTTTATCAAATACTATATAACACAAGCAAAAATATTTAAAGTCAAAGTTAATAAAGAAAGACTTGAAAAGTCAAACTTGGACATTTAATATGGGACGGAGGGAGTAGTTCTTAGTGCTCCTAACTTTTATGTGTATCTAGAAACTCTTTGGTTATATGTTTAATAGTCATGAAAAAAAAAATTGTTGTGCGTGTTGTATACTCGGATATCCATTGTTTTATACTTAGGGGACTGGCAACCTTGCGGGGAAATGGGATCGGCAAAGAGTGTCGATCGGCAAGCATGGCTGCCACTCACTCAGGAAGCTCAAATCGGTACTGCAAACGGTGTGTATCACCGAATCGGTGAGATCTTTTCCAAGAAAAAAAGGAACGTTGGCATTCAATGAAAATGGAACGTTGGGTTCATGGTTGGACGGTAAAGGTCTGTACGTTGGATGAGGAGAGGGTTATGATGGTGGTGGTCGTGAGGTGTGGTGACCAGCGGTGGAGGCTGTGGTGGCCGGCCAAGGGTTGTGAACATTTTATTGGTACCAAGATTGCCATTAAAAAATGATGTTGAGGTATGTTGTGGTATGAAATGTGTTGTGAACATTTTATTGGTTGATTTTGTTAATTGTTGAGGCAAGGCGTGACAAGTTTGACACCCCTTTAAAGATCCATTAGTTCAAGACTTCAAAGTCCGTACTGACCATACACCCAATTCAAGATTGTATAATTCTTGCAGGCCAAATGTCGTTGTCTACTTTTTCTTAAAGTTTTCTTTTATGTCATGATAATCTATTTCCTAGTTTCTACGTGGTTTTTTAATATGCAAAAGTATGTCATTTGGTCTTCAATTATGATAACTTTTTGAGAGTCTTACGTTTTCAAAATTTTAACCTGTCACTTTTTTTCTATTTTCAACAACTCAAAATTTATTTTTTTTTTAAAACGAAATCATTCAAAAAACATTTAAATTTTAAAAGTCTTAAAAGTTGAAAAGTTACCATGTTTAATATTTTAAATTATGCAAAATAATTAAAAGTTTCAAACTCATAAAGTTACCATATTTAACATTATTTCAAATTTTCAAAAGTTATTGCCGACAAATTTATCAAAACATCCAAATGAAATGACTTTTCATAATTAACATAAATTATACAACAATTTACACAACAATAATTCACCAACCAAATAATTTTCATACAACAAAATTAATATAGTTTACCCGCAAATCTAAAAACATAAATAAAAAACTAAATATACCATTAAATTATTACAAGATTCACCACAATATTCATAAACAAATTTAAACAACAATATTCATAAACCCATGATTACCAATATATATATATATATATATATATATATATATATATATATATATATATATATATATATATATATATATATATATTCATAAACAAATTTAAACAATATCTTAAAAAAATATACTAACAAATTTAACAAACAAATCATACATTTCTAATATAAGCAACATATTCCGGCATACCAGCACCGGTTCGCCGGATTTGGATAGTGGTGGCGTACTTGAGCAGCGGCGGCAGAAGTAGATCTAAAAAAGAAGCTTTAGTCAAATAATCTTTTAAAACATGAGAAATACATTGATTTATGAAACAAATCCTTCAAATATTTAAAAATGCCTGTATCTAAATGATATACTTCAAAACATTAACATACATAGACTTATAAAACAAAACTAAATAAACACTCAAAAACCAGCAGCGATTTGAAGCGCTTTCCTGTAAGACAGCGGCTATAGCAGCAGTTTCTAGCGGCGAAGTGGCAGCAAACGGCGCCTATAAAAAAAGTACCAAAAATGTTATTAAAACTCAGATCTACAACTAAAATCTAAAACTATAAAACTTGATTAACATACATAAACTTTGAAAAAAGCTATAAAAATACCTCAAAACTTGGTGGTTCGTCTAGGTGGTTCCTCTCAGTGGTTGGGTTTCAATAGGGGGAGTGACGTCCGGTGGTGGTTTGTTTTCTTGGATCGTGGGGTGACGTCTGGCGGTGGTGACATCTGATGGTGAGGATGGAGGTAGATGAGAGTATTTTATGTATGTGTGTATGTGTGTGTTTTAAGGTTATAAATTTTGCTTTGGGAATAAGATCAATTAATAGAAAAAGTGGGTCTCATTTAAAAAAGTGCTCTGTAATAATATTAAACTAGTACAATACCCGTACGTTGCCCAGGTATAATGATTTAATAATTTAGAAAAAAAAAAATAAATTGTTGTCTGTATGTTAAAAATAAATAAATAAATAAATAAAAATAAAATAAAAGTGCACAATCATATTCTTATTTAATGATAAGTATTAGATGTAAAACATACCAAAAAATACGTTTAAAAAACTTCTGAATTTACATCCTTAATCTGATTCTCTTGTATTTTAATCCTCTAAATTTACATCATTTAAGCTTTCATAAGGGAAAAATACCTTAATATTACTTGGCAGCAAGGTAAAGAAGGAAGCAACATATATAATAAATGACTAAGGTAGTGTTTGATAACAACCTAAAACGTCTTAATTAAAAATTATGTAAGTTAATTAAGTCATCAAATAGATGTTTGTTTAGTACTTCAAACTAACATATGGCCTCCTAGAAAAAGCCAGGGAGATGGGGGTCTCCAAATTAAATCCATCACTTTTATCCTAATTTTACATATTTATCCTCCCACTTTTTAACTTCTAATCTCACTTATTTCAAATAAAAGGGTAGAACAATATTTTTTTTTCTAATTAAGACACTTTATTCAGCACACAAAACAAATAACCATTTATTCATCTACAAACAGACAGCATATATGTAGACATACACTTTAATTTAAAAGGACTTAACAAAAAAACTAAATAAACAGGCCCTAAGTCGGAACATAAAAAATAACATTCAAAGCAATATCAATAATAAAATCCTTGCATATTCTTCTTAATCCGTTGGAGAAACCTAAAAGTAATCAATATAAATATATGATTTAAATCATGTAATGTATATGGAATATGTAATTATATGGTAGATATGAAAATACTTTAATTACAAAATTGAAAACCAGCACTTCGAAAAAGTTGCAATTTGAAAAGTGAAAACTCTTTTCACATATGCATACTGTTTAACAACACGTAGCAGTAAGCAGTAAGTTGTAAGCATTAGTTGTTTGTTTAAAAAAAATGTTTGGTAACGTAGATGTAGCAGTACTTATAAAGTGTAAAATTACGAAAAAGGTCATATCTATACTACTTATAATACATCTTTGACCCTCTCTCTTATTAATTTTTTAAGATTACCAAAAATAGATTTTTAAGTAAATACAAGTAAATAAGTATAGTTTACAAGTATTTAAAGCACAAATAAAACTAAAAAAACCATTAATATAACCATACAATTAATACACTATTAAAAACACCCCTTCACCAAAATATACAACTATTTAACCACAATATACAATCTAATTATGCTTCCAAAACATTAAGCTTCCAAAAAATTTGATCAAGGGGGCGTGTTCATGTCAAACGTTGTGTATCGAGAAGTTATTCGTGTAGAGTAAAATATGAATGTGTGTAGGATTTTCAGTATGGTGTATATACATATATTGTAAAAGACTTTATCATATGAATTTGTAGTCTCATCAATAAATGTTTGTTATTCAATTATTGCACTTTATAAAATATCGTTAAGCATTTGATATACTGATTATTTGTCCGTGACGGACATGCAGGCAGGCCACTAGATATTTGGTGTCGTTAATATATATTTTAGGGTACCCGCCACTGCAACGCGTAGGTACCCTACTAGTACACATTAAAATAAAATAAATGATTAAACAAATGGGGGTATATATGTAATTTCAGTATCTAAACGCTTGAAGCAATTCTGGAAAGCTCATTCAAGAAGCATTTCATTTTGGAGCGGTTAGGATAGTTTCAACCGCTATTAGAGATGTTGCAAACAAGCTTTTCATCTAAATGCTTACCACTTACCGCTCCTAAACGCTTCCTTACAAGCTTTTCATCTAAATGCTTACCACTATTGTGATAAGCCAACATTTTGTCCCCTAATTCTTAATGGATTGTCTAAACAATGCCCTTAGGGCACTGGTTAAGAAGGAGGAGGACCCACAAAAAAGTAGTAAAAAAATATTTCTTTATTAAAAGAGTGTAAGTCCCTGAGTCTTTTAATTATTTCTTTAGTGTTTTCTTGTGGGTCCTCCTCCTTCTTAACCAGTGCCCTTAGAGCACTGGTTAGACAATCCCAATTCTTAAATATGAAATTTAAAATTATTAATATGATAAATATTGTGATAAACTTGCCTAAAAAAAGGGATCAACTTATGTTAGTTTGAAATAATTGAACTCAAATTATGAATCTCTGTCATTTTGTTATCAGTTGAATTCAAAGTCTAGCATCATCCAAAAGAATTATACTACAATAGTACAATCTTTTAAATATTCCAATGAGGCTCACTTGTAGTTAACTTGAAAATTGTTACCAATCAGTCAATAACCACATCCTAGGGGTGTAAATGAGCCGAGACAGCTCGCGAGTAACTCGAGATCGACTCGAAAAATACTCGATTCGACTCGATTTTAAACGAGCCGAGACAACTCGCGAGCTACTCGACTCGACTCGATTACACATTTACACTCCAATATATATATATATATATATATATATATATATATATATATATATATACACACATATATACATATACATATATACATATACATACATATATATACATACATATATACATACATATATATAGATACATATATATATGCGCATATATATATATATATGTAAATAGGGGTGTAATCGAGCCGAGACAACTCGCGAACAACTCGAGATCGACTCGAATAATACTCGACTCGACTCGATTTTAAACGAGCCGAGCTCGAGCATGTCAATACTCGGCTCGACTCGGCTCGTTTACACCCCTACCACATCCTACGGATATAAAACCATAATAATAACAAATATGACAATCTTAGAACATGACAACATAGTAATTAAGTTGGAAAACAGATGGTAAACTTTATATTTCTTTAAGGGTTAGTGTGTGAAGTAGAGTGTGGCCATTTTACTTACTGGTTTTGTGTTGTGTTTTGTGAAGTTTGATGGTGGGACAGTAAATTTACTTAGTCGGTCGTATGGAGTGTACAATATAAATGAGATTGGGTTGCAAAAGTGTACATCTATATCTATTCTGAATGTGGATGATATGGAAAAGAATTTCAAGTGTGCGTCTCATGAAATGAGAGTGTTTGGAGCGATTGGGAGTGGTGCTAGTAGTGTTGTTCAAAGAGCTATACATATCCCGACTAGGATACTTGCGTTAAAGAAGATTAATATCTTTGAGAAGGTCTGTTTGAACTTTTTTTAAAAGGTTTAGAGCATGTCCATACGTAACACAAGTTATAAGTTAACGCAGTGCCACGTCAGCGCCACATCGGCTTTTACACTTTAACTCAACACTTTAACTTAACACCCACATCAATAACTCAGCCTTAATTCAACAACAATTTACAAAAACACTCCTTCATTTAGGGGGTAAAGTGAAACCTTTTTTTTTTTTTTTTTTTTTTTTTTTTTTTTTTTACAAAACAAGCATGTTAACGTGCGTTAGTGGCTTAACGTGCCACGTTAACGCGGAGTTAACTCGGAAGCATACAACCGTAACTTGCCCATTAACGCGAGTTAAAGTATGTTAACGTGATGGAGCACGTTATGTGTGCTCATGCTCTTAGACTCAAGAACGTGTAGTCGTGTAGTGTGGAATTTGATGTAACTTTGCTGTATCAGGAGAAAAGGCAGCAACTTTTGACTGATCAGATAAGGAAATATGACAATAAAACCTAAGTATATCTTAGAACATTACAGCATACTAATAAACTTGGAAAACATATCAAATGACTCAAATAAAATTTATTCACTAAAAAACCAGTACCATGAGGAATTCAACCTATGGTTGAACCATCCCAAACAGTAAGAACAATCCTAAACAAAAGTATGTGACAAAGACATTAGAACATTGAAAAGCAACTACAATTACTTCACTCCATTTCTAGTTTTGAGGTTCTCCTCACGTTTTCTCTTTTTGCTGCCTCAATGTTGATCGCGATATCCTGATATAGAAGACAATAGATTAAAAAACAACTACGACAATGCTGATGTACATAACGTATAACCTGGTTGTTGTGGTTTGCCATCATAGCATGGTTAATTTCAGCAAGATCCTGAGTAAAAGCAGAAGATTAGAATGCATGATTTATAGAAAGTGATAGTTAAACTTGTTTTCTATATGATGTAATATGAACGCCTACATGTAGACACAATCAACTGATGGTTTGCCATTTTGATTTGTAGCTAAAGAGTGAAAGTGAAAGCTACTAATAGTCGATTGTCTTTTGTAGGGAATGAGTGAAATTGAGTCTCATATATATAGTACAAAGTGACCTAAACTGGGGATGCATGGGCAGGCGCCAAAAAAAAAAATAAAAAAATTAGAAGTTTAAACAATGCATCTTATCTCTTTTTTGTTAAAAGGGTTAAATATATGCCTTTCCTTATTTGTTGGAGAAGTTTGTTATATCTTATCATTCTCTTAAACTATGCTTCGGTAGCAATAGAATTGTAATTTGTGGAATTACAATGGTCAAGATTGAATGTGTATTTGATCCAACGGTTTGTATTTGCTTGGTTAAACTATGCTTCGGCATCAATAGAATAGTAATTTGTGGGTTCCATTATCTCACGTATAGGAAAAAAAAAAAAAAAACACCTTAAATCTGGTTAACGAATAATTGATCGGTCCTTTGTATCATGATCATAAGGCTTCCAATAATTTGTCACAAAGTCCCCACGATGATATATAGTAACTATTGTTTGGTGGTAGTTACCCTCAATCCACAATTCCACATGATATGCTTTGGCTAAAAATAGCATTCATGAAAATGATAAGAAAGAAAATTAGAGTTCATGACAAAGTTCAAAAACTATTTTGGTAGAAGATCGATGAATTGAACTTGCCAGATATGAGATTGATGTTATCATGTAACACACTAGCTAAAATCATGAAAAAGAAATATTCATTTAAATGAGTTAAATTGGCTTAGATTTTTTTTTACTTTGATCATGAAATGCAATGGGGTTGGAGGTTGGTGTGTAACATATAGAGAAATTTTGCTTAAATTAGTTAAAAATTTGGTGAAACCAAATTACCAAATGCTCTTGAAATATTCGAGGACCACCAGAAAACGAAAAAGTTATCAAGATATTCATGAAAAGTTTTATGAGTCTTGAAGGAAACTTCTTTCATTCACATATAAGTGAGTTGTGTTTGATACATACATGACATGTATTTACAACCTCGATCAACAATATAATGCATATATATTTTTAGCATGGGACAATTAAAAAAATTGTAAACTGTGAAAGATTAAGGGTTAATGACATCTAATAGCAACAACAACGAACTTTCTCAAATAGTCAAATATTGACATATCAGTTATAAACACAATAAAATACCATAATACCAATCAAACTTTGTTTGATTTGTGTTGATATCAACAAAAACCAATTTTATACTTTCAAAATTCACGTCAGCGACAAATATACATGACACGTCATAAAATTGTACCATTATGATCCACGTCAGATTATATTCATGTCTGATAAGTGAATATCTGACAAAGTTTGATGGGTATTTTGAAAACTATGACAAAGTTTGATGAGTATTTTGAAACAGTTAACTTCACGTAATTAACTTAAAAAAATCCACGTATGCAATTTAACCGGTGTATCCGGTTGCCGGTCATGCCATGTAAGCGAAAGTATGATATCGAGCTAAAATTTGAAAGTTTAATGGGTATTATTGTATTTTATTAGGTTTATAAATAATATGTGAATATTTGAGAAAGTTCGTTGCTATTAAATGTAATTAACCTTATTTTTTCTTTGCAAAATATTTTTTTAATAGTTTTTATAAGTATTTCAACTTTTAAGTTCATGTTAGTGTTGGTAGTACTGAGTTACATATAAGCCATTTCCAAATATTAAGGCATCCAATATAGTGGTATATAAAAAATGTGTTACGATAATTTCAGTGATCAATTACTTGTCGATAATGAGTTTTTCATGACATTAATTTTACGGATAGCGAGATGTTTAATTTGAAATAACTTTAAAAAAATGTTATATTATACCATATAAAAATAGCAAGTTAGACCCGTGATGTGAAGACAATATAAAAGTAGTAACCGATAATATTATCACGGTAGGAAAAGTATATAATCGAATAATATTGTTCAAGTAGTTATATCCAACTAAACCAAAAATTTAAATCAAGAAAAAATAACGGTATTCCAAAACCCGAAAAAATCCGAAATTAATTATACCAAGTATTTCACTTACTATCACACTTAAAATGCATAGGATATTAAATTTTCAGCCTTTGTGTTACTTATTTTGGATCATTAATCATTGCAAGCCCAGTCCAATTTTCGTGTGTTATTGCAATTCAACCCAAAATTTCCTATTCATGTGATAATTCATATAAGCCCATTACTTCGATAACCCAATCCATATGACACAACCCGATCCACTCACACTCCATATTCGGTTATTAAAAGTGATATCCGAATCACTTGGTATCATTTGTGTAACCTTAAAACACATACATCATTTTATCATCCACCCACCATTTCACCAAACTCTCTCACACCCATCTCTCCCAACTCATCAAACTGATCTCATATATCTTATCATCATCTTTAATCCAAATCACCATCTCATATATCTATCATAACCGAACTCATCTTAATCATCATCTTTCATCTTTAATAAAAAATTGAAACAACCAAACTAATCGAATCATCAAAGACACCAACAGTAATCAAGAAAAAGAAAGTAACATAATTGTTATAATTCCTTTTCTATTTGTTTCGGATATTAATGAAGTTATGCTTAAAAAAATCGATCTATGATGATTTTTTTTGTTTGTTTAGCCACGAGGGGTCTTGAGCGGTGCTTTGGTACAAGTAACCACACGTTTAAGAGCTAATGTATTTCAAGTGGAAGGAGGTGTAGTGACACTACCTCCAACTAAAGATTATGGTAGCTATGACGATTCCCAGGTAATAATACGTGGTGATTTACGCTATGTCTATTTCTTTTTGTTATTTGATGAAACGGTACAATCACCGATCATTTGTGTACAAATGGCTAGGAATGGCTATGGAGCATTTGTTGTCTCTTATGGGCGCTTGAGATAAATGTGCGATTCAGTTATATATCTTTGTTACTTAACACATTACGTAGTGTTTATGACTAATTATTTTCCCTGTTTCAACGTTCAACTCCGTGCTTAGGTAGTTGTACATATTGGTGATGAGGGTGTTTTAAATTGTGTATTAATTGTATATAAGACATAGTGTTTTTTTTTTAGTTTGGTTTTTGCTTTACATACTTGTGCTTTGTGTTTTATAACTTGTATTTACTTATAAAATCTATATAAGGAAATCTTAAAAATTTAATAGGAGAGAGGATCTAATATGTATTATAAGTTGTATAGAAGTATAGATTATGTTTTTGTTAATATTCATCATTCATTTATAAGTCATTATTTTGTTGTATGATACATATACTTTACACTTTCTTTCGGAAAGGACTGCGTTTTTTTTTTGTTTTTTTTTTTTTCCTTTTGATTGGGTTTTTGTTTGTAAAATGCCTGAACTTTTGGGCTTTTTGGCTGGCAGTTTCGGTCTTTAGGGTTAGCCCGGGCCAAACCAGGCTTTGATGAAAAATATAATTAAGAACCATTTAGGCCTGTTAGGATAGACCGAGTTTTAGGCCAAACTTTTCGGGTCGTTCTTTTTCATGCTTTTTCGGGTAGGGTCCAAGCCCGGGCTCAAGCTTTAGCCCATCTGCGCATCTATAGTGGAGTAGGATAATAATAGAGATAGGTTCATAAAAATTGAAGGTTTAATTTCTAAATTAATGTTATGACACAGTTGAAGTGGATGTAGTTACACTCGAATAAAAAGCATTAAATTTACCAACTGATTTTCTTTGATAACAGAAAAAGAGCATTTAAAACACAAAACGTGTTTTTCTATAAGTAGTAAGTACCTGGTTGCCAAAAAAAAGGCATTAAAATATGAAATATCCGAACTTTGACATAACTTTAAAAAAAAAAAAAAAAGACCTAGTAAAATTGATGTTTTGTAAAAATTGTATTAAATAGCCATTTCGTAAATTTGGATTGGAAGGTATCATTTTTGTATTAAAAAAAAAAAGTTATGATTTTAGACAAACTCGATGTTGTAAGCACATTAACATATGGCTATGCTGAACTATTGTTTAGTTGGTTGGATGGTTCGTCACTACTGAAACCGGATGCCTATGAATACGACATTATATTTTGCGAAATACGCGCTATCTTTAATAAACAGCATACACATATGACCAAACCCCCCTATGAGGCTATGATTTTATCATGTTTCTGCTTCTTACGAAGTTATGATCATAATATTCTGCCGCTTAACTTTATAATCTATGATTCCAAATTTCACAGTTCACACACATTTTACAGTTTATAAGATTGCTAATACTATAAGATTGTTATAGTATTAGCAACAACGCATAGGCCAATTTGCTAACTAACCAACTTAAAGAAAACATATTACTTAACTGGTTTTTGTGATTGTTTGTAGAAATAGTTGATAGAGTGGTTGTTTTTTAACAAGAGATGAATAGTTAATACTTAATAGTTAATGCATTGAAGAGTTTGAAACAGGCTTAAAAGATGAAAAAAAACCAGATACGGAGTACATTTTAGAAACTTGGTTTCTCCTGTTACAAAACACAATAATAAGATAACCCTAATTTTAAAACGAATCTCAAACAACCTCCTAATCCAATTTCTACTTGGTTGTCGGGTCTACGTTAAGATCAAACCTGACAACCTTAGCACTCACTAAGCTCTCTCCTTCACTAAATTTCCTACTACCACCATCCACTTGGCCAAAATCCTCCAACTCAAAAGCCGGATTCCACGAGCCCGAACCAGACTTCTCGATACGATTTTCAACACCTTTGTTCCTCAAATAATGAAACCCTGTTTGCATCCTTTTCAATATAGCAAAAAACTCATCTAGCTCAGCATCATCAGCAATTACTCCACCCTTATTACATTCCTTTTTAGCCCTTATTTTCTTAGCAGAAATTGTAACGTGTTCTTTAGCTTCCAAACGTTTTTTCTTTGTAGTTTCCATTGACATGGATATTTTTGATGAGTTGTTTGGAGAATGAGAATGTTTCATAATAATGGTGTGTTATTGGTGGAACAGTTGTATATGTATATAGGATGTTTTATGTGATGACGTCATGTCGGTTTCAATGTGTGACGAATGAGTGTTGAACGTGTCGACGATCCACTTGGATGATGTGGTTTGTTTAAGAAAAGCATCTTTTATGGTCTTTTCTTAGTTGTAAAGTAATGAAAAGAATATTGTAATTTATTAGGAATTAGGTTTACATTATAAACACAATAAAGTTAAAGCCAACGTTTTAAAAATGTAAGTTTAAAAAAAAATAATAATAAAAAAATGGTAAATTGCAAAAATGGTCCTTAACGTTCCATGAAATTGCAAAAACGGGATCGAGACAAAAAGTAGCACAAAAAAGACACCAACGTTCCACATTTTTGCAAAATCGCCACTGAGAGGCTTTTTCCGTTAGTTTCATCGTTAAGTGCCATGTCACCGAGGGTATTATCGTCATTTCACTGCTTTAAGGTCCACGTGGCATATCACTATTGATTCAGAGACTAAATTTGCAAAGTTATTTTTATCTTTTATTTCACATCTACCACTACCACCACTCTCTACCACCACACAACCAACACCACCACCCTTTACCCTTCATCTTCATCTTCTCCGGTGACCAAACCCAGATTCCGGTCACTTTTTTCCTTTTCTAAACCCACGTTCTTTTTTAGTATAATTTTACATAATTCTTTCAAATTGTAAGAACAATTATACTGAATTTGTTTTGCATTACAGATTTCAACTTCAAGGTCACCTTATATAATTCTTTCAATTTGGGATATGTTTTTTCTCTAACTAGTCATATGTAATAACAGTTATAATTATTTTGTTTTGAATCACAGATTTCAACCTCAAGCTCACTTGTGATGCGGGTGATCGTGAAGTTGGAGGCGATTCATCCAAGCCTATGGATATTGACCAAGTTGCATGCAATTCTTTCAAGGCTATGGATATTGATGATGAATATAGAAAGATAAATGATCCAGATTCTCAGAGGTCAACCTTGGACGTTCTAATACAAGCCATTGATCAAACACAACATGATCCGGGACTCGATCTGATTCTGGTTGATAATCAAGTTAAGCCAGTTGTTTTGAGCCTGATTGAACCATCATCTGTTATGGCTGCTGATGTATGTACATGTAGGTGCCTTTTTAGATATTTTCTACATTTATTATCCTGTATTGGTCTAACATAATTTCGATATTTGGCAGGATGATCATTTTGTCGATGATTACGATTACATAATTTGCAAATTTTCTTTATTTCGACTTTATGAGAAGGATGTTTCTGTAATGTGATAAAGTTATAAATTATCAACCTATGTATATCATATCAGACATCGGAAAGTGATTAGTAAAGGTAATTAAAAATTAAAAGTCCAAATAGAGACCTTGTAAAGTTTCATCCATCTATAATAATCATGTGATAAATTCATGTTTTACATTCAAAGTTTTCATCAATACAAATTGCATAACACATTTCTCCAAACAAGCATATGTAAAAAAGGTAAAGATCTACAATTCAAAAATTATGGCTTGACTCAACAATCGATGGCGATGCAGACTTGGTTAACAGTAACATTTTTGCTAACGAATGGATCGATCTTCACCCACACAAGTGAGAAAACGGACGCCAATAGCACTGACCACAAAATAACAATGGTAGGAGTCCTGTTTTGACGACCCATGAGACCTTTAAGGAATGGGTACAAATGAAGAACCACCCAAAATGCAAAGAACACTTTCCCGAAAAGTGGTCCCCATGCCTCATACCCTTTGTTTAATGCATCAGAGAATCCAGCCACAACACCAACCAAATTGAGTACCAGAATGGAAGTGGGAGGAATTAAAACTGTGGTCCATTTGATCATGTAAAGCTCCCCAAACTCAAGATCATCAGCTTGTTTGGATGTGACAGTAAAGTTTGTATCTACACTAGCCAGCATTTTGAGGAATCCTTGAAAAACGGCAAAAAGATAGGCCGAGACACCACCAATGACCCAAAACTGCTCGTTACGCCAGAGCTCTTCAATGCTGACACCACTCCATCGAATTTCAAGAACACTAGTTGTAATGATTGACACGAAGAGACCAAGAAACCAAACTGCTGCCAGATTGGAAAGCTGTATAATTTGCAGACATGATCAGAATCATAATCAGATTATTAAAGCTGGGGAAAAATAGGCAATTTCACATTTATCACAATAGTTACCGTGGGGATGATGAATTTTCTGGTTAGAAGGCAAATGGCAGGCAGTGTGCAGTATGCAACAAGAGGTAGAGATGTGAATGGATAGACAATGGTGTTAATATATGCGAATCTTTGAAGCAATTTGAGGCGACCACCACCCCATCCATACCACAACGGGCAATGTCTACTCAAAAAGATCTCAACAGATCCAAGAGCCCATCGTAAACTTGGTGCAACCGATCTGACAAGTTGATAGGAGCGGACCCTTTGAATGCAGGTCTTGTTGGCATGCAGTATATTGACCTCCATCCTCTACAATGCATCTTGAACCCCGTCAAGATATCCTCTGTAACTGATCCATATATCCACCCAATCTGTTGATATTGCATTTTCATCAATAGCTGATATAATAAGTCAAAAAGATCGGTTTTGACTTTTGACCTCCGTAAGTTACATGATAATAATTTTTTACATAGAGGTATACTTTAATTTAATGGTTGTATGAACTAAAACACTTGGACATTTTTGGACTCCATATGACTAGTTAGAGAAAAAACATATCCCAAATTGAAAGAATTATATAAGGTGACCTTGAAGTTGAGATCTGTAATGCAAAACAAATTCAGTATAATTGTTCTTACAATTTGAAAGAATTATATAAAATTATACTCAAAAAGAACGTGGGTTAAAAGAAAAGGAAAAAAGTGACCGGAATCTGGGTTTGGTCACCGGAATTTGGGTTTGGCCACCGGAGAAGATGAAGATGAAGGGTAAAGGGTGGTGGTGTTGGTTGTGTGGTGGTAGAGAGTGGTGGTAGTGGTAGATGTGAAATAAAAAATAAAAATAACTTTGCAAATTTAGTCCCTGAATCAATAGTGATATGCCATGTGGACCTTAAAGCAATGAAATGACGATAATACTCTCGGTGGCATGGCACTTAACGATAAAACTAACGGAAAAGGCCTCTCAGTGGCGATTTTGCAAAAATGTAAAACGTTGGTGTCTTTTTTGCGCTACTTTTTGTCTCGGTCCCGTTTTTGCAATTTCATAAAACGTTAAGGACCATTTTTGCAATTTACCCTAAAAAAATAATAGTTTTAAAAATGAAAATTTTATCTCCTCATATAGAAAAAAGCACACTTATAGGGAGTTTCTATGAGCAAATAATTGAACGCAATTAATGAAGTCAATTTTTTTTTAAAATAAAAAAATGCATTTAATGAACATTTATTTATTTATAAAATTATCATAATTGATTATCATTTTGATGTTAATTAATTGCAATTTTTTTATATATATATGTATAACTAAACAAATGCTCGCTCAGTGAACAGAGATTAGCAAAAAATTAAATTTTTATATACCACTATAGACTATAATGGATGCCTTAATATTTGAAAACGACTTATATGTAACTTGGTACTACCAACACTAATATGAACTTAAAATACTTATAAAAACTATTAAAAAAATATTTTGCAGAGAAAAAATAAGGTTAATGACAATATCATTTATAAACCTAATAAATACCACAATATCCATTAAACTTTTAAATTTTAGCTCGATATCATACTTTCGCTTACATAGCATGATCGGCAACCGGCTACACTGGTTAAACTGGATACGTGGATTCTTTTTTTAGTTAATTACATGAAGTTAGCTTTTCAAAATACTTATCAAACTTTGTCAAATGTTTCAAAATACCCATCAAACTTTGTCAGATATTCACTTATCAGACATGAACTCAATCTGACGTGGATCATAATGGTATAATTTTATAACGTCACATGTATATTTGTCGCTGAAGTGAATTTTGAAAGTATAAAATGGGTTTTTGTTGATATCAACACAAAACAAACAAAGTTTGATTGGTATCGTGTTCATAACTGATATGTAAACATTTAAAAAAGTTTGTTGCTATTAGATGTCATTAACTCTTAATCTTTCACAGTTTACAATTTTATAAATTGTCGAGTGCTAAAAATATATATGCATTATATTGTTGATCGAGATTGTAAATACATGTCAAGTATGTATGAAACACAACTCACTTATATGTGAATGAAAGAAGTTTCCTTCAAGACTCATAAAACTTTTCATGAATATCTGGATAACTTTTTCGTTTTCTAGTGGTCCTCGAATATTTCAAGAACATTTGGTAATTTGGTTTCACCAAATTTTTAACTAATTTAAGCAAAATTTCTCTATTATATGTTACACACCAACTTCCAACTCCATTGCATTTCATGATCAAAGTAAAAAAATCTAAGCCAATTTAACTCATTTAAATAAATATTTCTTTTTCATGATTTTAGCTAGTGTGTTACATGATAACATCAATCTCATTTCTGGCAAGTTCAATTCATCGATCTTCTACCAAAATAGTTTTTGAACTTTGTCATGAACTCTAATTTCTTTCTTATCATTTTCATGAATGCTATTTTTAGCCAAAGCATATAATGTGGAATTGTGGATTGAGGGTAATATATATCATTGTGGGGCTTTGTGGCAAATTATTGGAAGCCTTACGATCATGATATAAAGGACCGATCAATTATTCGTTAACTAGATTTAGGGTGTGTTTCTTTTGTTCTATATGGGAGAGATAGTGGAACCCAAAAATTTAGGCTATGTTTGGCAAAACTAGCTGTAAACTACAAGGCTGTTAACATGAGCTACAAGCTGTATCTTTTTATAAATAAAAGTGTTTGGTAAATTAGCTGTTAAATGTAAATATTAGCTGTTAACAGTAATTTTATGTTTTAACAGCTCCAAAATATTTTAAAAGCTTCATGAATCAGCTTTTCATTTTGGAGCTACTTGTTTAAATTAAAAGCTTGAAGCTGATATATCCAAACAAACTATTTATTTTGAAGTAGATTATTTTTGTAATAAAAAGCTTACAGCTCCAAAAAAGCTGCGTACCAAACAGTGCCAATATTATTACGGACTACTTTTTTAAATGAGACCCCATTTTTTTTTTTAATTGATCTTATTCCTTAAGGCAAAATTTATAATATCCTTCCCATATAGAAACTCATATTTTACTATCTATGTCGATTGTGAAAAATATGCTGTAACATCGTCAACTTATTTTGAGAACTCACTCCGAAATATTCATGGAAATGTATGTTGTATTACTAACTAATACGGAGTATCTAATTATCTAACCTTGGGGTTAAATAAAGCAAGTTCAATCATGATTGACAAAAAGTTGTACAAGTACATATTTTTTTTGAAAAGCTAGATAAAGAAGTGATGAAGTGAAGTTTTAGGAAAAAGGATTGAAACCTTTATTCGTTCATATCATTATTTTACAGAATGGATGATTATATATAGCATCCACTCTTTGTTATTTTACATAAAGATACACTATATCACTTTAATTAGGAGAATCATATGTGTAGACCGCTAGACAATAGTGGACTTTCCTTACTATACTATCAAACTAATTCCTTTTACATACAATGCTGATAAATATATTCCTCCAATAAATCGGCTCATTATAGTCTACTGCTAGTAGTTTTGTGCTTACACAATAATAGATCGAATGATCAAAGCACTCAATGACAAAGGGGCATATATCATAAGTTCAATCGATTTTTTTTGGAGTTTAACTTTGGGCTTCCTCTGTTATGGTTTTGGCCCAACGGTTGTAAAAATGTCTTTGACAAAATATGGGGACCTCAACGACTTATCTATGGGAGTACAGGAAATTAGTAGCGAGAAATTACATGGAAGTGTTATAAGAAGTTGGATTTTAGTTCAATTAGTCGAATAAAGGACTTAAGTGTTCACTCCAACGAGTCAATGACTGATCCAAATGTGCAGTCGCATGATGCATTACAAGTGCAACCTTGCATAATAGTATGTTAGTAATGTATGAATAAGATACCATACACAAAAGCCTGTTTTGGTGTTACTTATCAAACCTACATTTTGGGTAATTTGAAGATTTAGAAACCGGGTATGTTTTAATTTAAAGCCGCCGGGGAAAGATACGCTTTCGTGAATGATATAAAAGTCTTATCTCACTCATAGATCTTCCATAGATATAGGCTTTCAAAGACAAGTTATGCTATTGTCGTTCCAAAGAGAAAACATACCGTACACAACTCTTTAACTACCGTCACTACATAAGGTTTTAAAACAATGTTAGGCATGTTTTAACCGTTATCAAACTATATCTTAAATCACATATTGCTATTGAATAAACGAAAATGGTTATATCATAGAAAACTAGCATGGTTGCATAGGACCTTCTATTAAACGAATATTGGGAACTCTTATTCCAAGTCTCCAAGGGATAAAGAAACTGTGTCCAGCTAATAACCAACTATGAACTTACCAGTTACCATCAAAAGGTAACAGAGAATGAATAGGCGAATAATTGGATGCTATTATTAGCAATTGAGTATATGTATCTTCTCTAATCAAAACACAATCGATGGACAAAGTATTTTTTAGCATTAACTAATTAATATTAACCCCATTGATATCATTGGCCTAATACTAGTTACTGTGGACATTATTTAGTCTCAAGACTTATTTAATACTGGTAGTAGTTTGACTAAAAATACATTCCCACTCTTGGATACTTTACATTGGAAATGTGTTAAA
This sequence comes from Artemisia argyi, assembly GCA_030686995.1. Lineage (NCBI taxonomy): Eukaryota > Viridiplantae > Streptophyta > Magnoliopsida > Asterales > Asteraceae > Artemisia > Artemisia argyi. The sequence goes on along the minus strand of CM060682.1, from coordinate 36,361,719 downwards.
AGAATCGCGTTAAAATTCTTGCAAGAAAATAGTCAAAATACGGATACCCATGATATATGCATACTTTCCTCTACATTTAAAAAAAAAAGGATTGTTTACGATGTGCCATGGTGGTACATGTATAAATCATTTAATGAAGTAAAATTACTATAATTAAATGTTAGTTGATATGATTATTTTCTAAAATTTCTTTTATTTGCCAAATTTAACTTCATTTTACATGGAAATGAAATTAATTTATGAAATAATTATGTTTAATTAATGCTTTTAAACTCATGCCCTCATGGCACATGTTAAAAAACCCCTTTTAAAAAATGAAATGACTTGCACACTATCAATTTTAATTTGCACATACCAACATATGCTATAAATGGTTATATATTTATTATATTATGCATCTCCAAATCATACCTAAAATGTGTAAATAAAATATTAAAATGTGCCACATAACTTTCTTTTAAGTTGATTTTATATTTTTATATTACCATATTTATCAATCAAATTATGAAAAGTTGGCCTTAACTATACACATATGATAATATCTAAAATTAGCTATGCATGTTTTACCGTTATTCAAAACACAAATTAAAGTTAGTCAAAATGGTGAATTGGATTCAAATTTTTGATCTAGTGAATACTGAAAACTGAACAATATGATAATTTCGGGCCGATCAAGACTGTATTGTGAATTGGATTCAAACTTTTGATTTAGTGATGAAATTGTTAGAAAATATGGTTAAATAGTTTGATTGACAATTGATAGTGTCATTATATATACTAACGCCGAGTATGGATCTAGTGAGAAGAATTATTGAAATGAGAAGAGTGAGAAGAAATTGTAGCCACATATTTTAAATAAGGAAAGAGAAATAATAGGAGATGCATCTATTTTTTGTGGATGCATCTAATATTTGTGGTTGTGGTTTCTTCTCATTCTTCTTATCTTAATTATATTTCTCATTTGATCCTAAGTCTACTAATGCCAATAGAAAATAAAATTAATTTGTGGTTTTATTTTGATTCATTAGACATTAGTTAAATTAATTGTGTGAATTAATAGTTACGGTTTTTCTCATATGCATCTCCTTATAAATTGAGAGTTATTTTCTCATTTCATGTACACTAAAAAACACAACTCATTCCTCTCCATTTGTTAACGTCCATCTTGACCTTGTGTGTGTCCAATTCATAATAAAGGAAAGGCATGGTTTTTGTTTGCCTTGATAACCCGTTTGTGTTAACAGGAGTTATGTGTTGTTGCTATATCATGGGAGATAAGCGTTCATGATTCTCAAGCACCGTGGATAGACACGGTTTTGGCATACCATGTTCGTTTGATGCCTTGCAAAAGAGGTTTGGAGTCATATTTATAGATTGTGTAATGTATCCATGTTTAGTGGCAAGTTGTTTTCTGAATGGTGGGAATGGTGTGATTCGAATTCAAATAGAAACAACGGAGATCGATGCACGTAATTGGTTTAGCTACTTGTTGGATGATTTGGCTGTACAGAAACTTTGTGTTATTTGATGTTGGAAGGATGTGTAAAAGAGATTTAGTAGATAATATTATTTTGTTGTCATTTTCTTGGCTAATCCATCGGAACAAAAAATATAAGGTTTCGTGGGTTGATTGACTTAAGTACCCTTTGTAATGTTTTTAGTCTAGTTTTTTTGCTAGACTCTTGTATTCAAATGCTTTTTTTTTTTTTTTTTTTTTTTTTTTTTTTTTTTTTTTTTGGTGGAGAGGGCCTCAATATTTTTCTGGTTTGTTTTCTTTGAATCTAGACAATCAAAATATTCACAGTATCGCTCTCTACACTTTATTTTTTATTGTTGTAATCAACATATTATTTGTTCGTCTCATGTAGCAAGTACACTTAAAATATAACAATCATAAGACATACACTCATATTACTATTAGGGGCAATCACCATCCGAAATAACATAACATAATATGTTAATATTATAGGTTTTGCGAACCTCTGCCCTGTTTATAAAAGAAATGTTTAAGTGAAAATCATGTTCAAATATAGTAATTTATGAGTTTATTTGTGTATTTAATCATTTTTTTTTTGTTAATTAATAAAGTGTGTTCATTAACTACACTTTAAACCTTGCCTATTTTGTTAGTTAAACAATAGTATGTTTACTTAGGTGGGTCATTGAAATGAGGAATGGTATAACACAAGATACTGTATATATTTGTTTCGGTAACATTTTGGAGAAATAAATTGTCATTCTATATTGTCAGATAAACGACTTTGGTTGGACATTCTTGTTTTGGCAATTGATTTCAAGAGAATATTTGAATTACATGTGATGATATTGTTAGTACTAGCTTAATGGAAAAACGAGAATGGCAGCGGTCCGTCACATTGCGGGCGGGCCTGTTTTTCGGTCAAGGTGATTTGGCGTAAATAAAGTAAACATTTTATTTAAAAGTAGTGATACATACCAGTTTTTTGGTTGTTTAAGTAGTCTATTGTCAACTGCGAGCATTTGAGGCGACACAATTATCCATATGCACTCTGCCATTTACTATGCTAGCAAGTACAATCTTGTTTGGACAGATTGTTCCGCACACCTTTATCTGATGGACACCCATGCTTGGTAACTGTGAAAAAGAAAGCAACAACAACATCTAAGCAACATTCTATATAATTTGATACAAATGGATCGACCATCAGGCATTCCAAACACTCTCAAAACTAGCCAACTGTATTTTGGTCCCCTATTTACCTACGTTAAGCGAAACCACAACACTACATTTAGCATAAGGCAAGACATCTGAAACTCCATAAAGTTGCTTATTTGATGCCTTAAAACATAATAAACAATTATAAGGGGTCTGTGCTATTGCTTACCCCTCATCGGCAGTAAATACTAGGTAAACCACTTGCTCGCTGTCGGTCACATTAGTTTTGGATCTGCCTCATCCTGCCATTTTTTTTAAATTCGGAATGTCGGCGACGATTTGATACGTGGGAATCGCACCAGGCTTTACCTATCGAGGGACCTTGAGAAGCTTACAACCCCCACCAGGCAGTGTACCTGATCGTTGTAGTATATTATAGTGACAAGTACCGGGGGATTGATCGTTCAACTCAGGAATAGTGTCGCTAGGGTTAGAAAGTCTCCTAAATTGAGTCTAAAGGTGAGAGATGATTCTTTTTGTATTTTTATATTTTATAAAAGCAAATAAAATCTCGGGTTTTGAAAGAGTGGGCGGAATTAGTTGCTAACCAACTAACCCAAATTAACTAAAGATGCAATCAAAATAAAATAAAAAAAATGAAATGAAACTAATTATACTAGTGTGGTGTAACAATAATGGGGAAAGTTATGTTTACTTAGGTTTCATTACACCCTAGATATCTTTTACAGGTTGATAATTTGTTACAATTGAATGGATGACGGGTCGTATTCCTTAATACTAGTCGTAGGGAAGTGTACAATATTCCCTAACTCTATAGGATCCTACTTCACTCCTATGTCGAGCCGTTAGAAGCTCCTAACATGGGATCATTAGAATTCTCCTACGCATTAAATACAACCAAAAATCATAGTACACCTCTGATCATGTTTCTTAAGACGTTCAAGCATGTTACCAATGGAAGTCTGCCAGTTTTCTTAAGCCTAACATCGAATACAATCATCTGTAACAACTATAAACAAACAATCAACCCATAATTAACATCTAGGTTTTACTACATCTAAGCAAACACAAAAGAGATCTAGCCAAGCATGTTAAATTGAAGACAAGCGTAAGGTATATTCAAGCAACACATAGACATATTGATTGAATTGAAAGAGTAGTTATCTCAATTGAACATGAAAGGTTTCAAAGGGTAAAAATCCTTGAAAAAGCTGTGAAAATCGGACTATGGTTTTTCTCCAAAGTTGCACCCTAAAAGTTACACACTAATGAATGAAAATTGGAAAACTATATATAGATTTTACAGGGTGACGGCGTCAAGAAGAAATCTGTGACGCCGTCAACTCGCCGCCCATAATGAAATCGGATTGCCTAGATCCACTTTTGACGCCGTCATGTGTAAAATTGTTCTGGGCCGTCACTAACGTTTGGACTATGACGGCCTATGGTGACGCCGTCATCTCCTTAGTACAAAACTTTCTGGATCGTCACGTGTATCATTCACTTCCACCTCTTGTATTACTCTTGACGCCATCATTAAGGATCAAGTGACGCCGTCAGGTACTGTTCCCAGCAAGGAAAATTAAGACTTTGCCGTTTTCTTCACTTTTATGCTCCAAAAACGCCCAAAATGCTTCCTTTTCCAGATTTCACTCCAAAAGTACCTAAAATGTCAAAAAGAACGATTTAGGGCAATATTTGATCAAATAAATTCGAATCCGGACAAAAATGACCCCCTAAAAACGGTTCATTTTTCGCCTCATCAAATACCCTTACACTTGAGATTTGCTTGTCCTCAAGCAAATGCACTTTTAATCTAATCAAAATACAAGTTAGGGGTCATTTAACACTAATATAAAAGTAATTACAACAAATAATCATTCCACTAAAGACCAAAGACAAGCACGGAGGTCATACACTAGCACCTCACAAATAGTGTTTAGATACTCACATCTCTCGGGTGTAATAAAGTATATATCACAATAAGGAAATGGAAAACATCTCTCACTACCTGTCATAACAAAATAGATTACCATAGGCTTGGGAAAGGATCAAACCTTGTTGAAACTAAGACCTTGATAGATCTTCTGAGCACTCTAGAATTGTTAGTTATGTTAATGTAATCACCAACACACTAATAAACAATCTCTGTAACTTGTATTTTAAAGCGGAAACAAACACAAGTTTTAATACTAAGAACAATTGATCCTCTATGGATCTTTCAATAATTATCAAAGTGTTTTCTAAAACGTCAATCAATACATAATCGTGTGTTCCTTTTATACACAAGGAACCCTAAACCGTTTCACAAGAAACGTATATTCTAAAACTTCTAAAAGATATGCATTATCACTTCCTAAATAAACTCATGCATATCCTAACTATATTACATAAAACACGGAAAAACTATATCCGCAGAAACTAATCATGCTGAAACTAAACTTCAGCAGAAACAATCTATAAGCAGAATCTGTCTCTTCAGCAGAAACTATCAGCATATTATTCAGCAGAATTCTCTCTTAGCAGAATTCCCAACAATCCTCCCCTAATCTTGAATTTGACATGGTTAAGTTCAAGATTCTTGATAGATCTTTGAAGTGACATACCAAGAGGATTGAAATCTGTGGAAAACTAGAAGGGGGGGTTGAATAGTTTTACGTCCTTTTAAATTTTATAAACACAAGTTTGTTTTAAAAACTTCGATTCTAGTTTATGTGAACTCAATACTTGCACTATATGAACAATTGTATGGTAACTAACTAACAAAGCTAATATAGTAAAGGTAAATAAATAAGTAATGAGAAGAGTTAGAAAGATCAAACCACAACACAAGGATTTATAGTGGTTCGGCTACAAGGACACCTTCCTTGTTCCTACTCCACTCCCCGAGTCACCTACTCGAGAGTTTTCTTCACTATGTCAACAAACTCCCTTTTGGCGGAGAAAACCTTACACACCAATTTACACACCACACAACTTCACAACTTGATCACAACTTCTTCACACCAATATACTAGACACCAATCTTCTTCACAACTATCTTCTACACATCAATCTTCTACTTCACACCAATCTTCACAACTAACCTACTTCACTACTAATCAACTTCTACTTCCTACACAACTTCTATATCTTCTAAACAATATATAACAAGCACACCACAATATTCACAAATGAATATATATATATATACACTATGCACAACTACACTTCAACACTTCTTGAACTTGGTTGTAGAAAGAGTGTTCTTCTTTTGCACTTTGGATGAGAATGGATGATGAGGGATTGAATCACTTGAAACAAGGATTAATATACAAATGATCAAAGGGTTTTAGAGGATGTTTAGAGAGTTATAGATCTGAAAATTTCATGCAAAAGGTGGGGAAAAATTCCAGAATTAAGGTGGTATTTATAGGAGAAGAATTCTGACAGTTTCTGACAAGGGAGCCTGGCCGGTCCCCTTAAATCGTGGCCGGCCCCCTTAAAATTAAGGGGACCGCCCCTTATAATTAAGGGGGCCGCCCAACTGTAACGGCCAGAAAACTTGTCTTTTAGTGGGGAAAGTTTATTTGGTGAAAAACTAACTGATTTTGGTTAAATATTTGAAATCATATATTTAGTATGATTAAAACATTTTTCTTTATTACCAAAAGTGTTTTTCAAAAATATATAATATGTTTATATAGTTAAATAAACTTTGTATTAGTTAATTAAATATCCCTTTGATCATAAGATGTATTAAGCACTTGTTTATCCATACCTTAAGTGATTAAGTTGGATATAGTTGTATAAACTAGCTTAATACTTGTTTACGTAGTAATCTTACGATTGACGAGTTTACATTTTGTGATCGTCAAAATATAGAGATATCGAAAAATATAAATAACGTTTTCATACATTATTTATGTCAACAATCTCCCCCTTTTTGCTGATTACAAAATTTAAACTCATTAATCAAAAATTAGTATATATTCAAGTATTATTGTGAGTTTATATCACTTCTCCCCCTTTTTGTTAGCATCAAAAAGGTTATCCCATGTTAATGTAAGCTCCCCCTCGAAGTATACTCCCCCTCGTTTTGAGGCCAAAAGGAATCGAGATATGGATATCTTGCAAAAATATTTAGTGGCAAGCAACACATATATGTATATAGCATGCAAGAGTAAAGACTAAACATAACCATAACATTAAAAAAAAAATACATCAAGCATTACATTAACCACCATAACAAGTAATGAAACTAACAAAAGCCTTAAAGGCTTAGAATCATCACTAAGATAAAAAGAAAACCAAGGCTCAAACATGAGAGTCCTTCTCTAGAGCTTGCCATTCAAAAAGGTTTAACACAATTTTATTTGTAAAACACCAAGCATGTTTAATTGGGAGGAATGGATGGTGAACATGGAGATGGTGATGGTGGAGGTGTGTTTGTTGATGGTGGTGGAGGTGTTGTGTTTGTTGTTGGTGGTTGATGCAACATATTTTCAATATGAGAAAACATGTATTGGATCTCATCTCTTAATCCGAACACAAATGTTCGGTTGTGAATGCAACAAAGGCAAGTGTCTCCATGAGCTTCAAGTAAGCTCCATGGGACGGGGTTATGGGTTGGTGGGTTGATAGGAGATGATGAGAAATGTGCATCAAGAGGTGTTAATGGTGATAATGAGAGAGTGAGTGCAAGAGATGTGTTCTCATTGGTGGGTTGTGATGGTTGATCAATTGTTGGAGGAGATAAGTGGGTGTTGATGTAGTCATTTATGGATGAAGTGGATGGTATGGAGGAAGTGGAGTTTCCATTTGTTGAAGGTGTTTTGGAGGGTGCATTTGGTGCACTAGGAGATGAACATTGAGGTGGTGGAGATGGAGTGGTGTTGTCTTCATTTGTAAGATCAATGAAGAGTTGTTTGGGTGGAATGATGACAAGTTTTTGTTTCTTGGCATTGTTTGAATAGGTGGTTCTTGGTGATGACATGATGATGTTTGATGAATGTTTGAGGATGATGGAATGTGAATTAAACATGCGTGGAGATTATATAGTGGGAAAACATGTTTAGAAGTGGAATTAATTTGAAATTGTAATGTTATATTCCAAAATCAGTTTAGTTTTTAAGGGAAATGGTAGCTGGGACTAGCAAAAGGGATCACAAGATGCAAAAGAAAACAGTGTAAAAACTGTTCCAGATGGCCGGTCCCCTTAAATGGAGGCCGGTCCCCTTAATTTTAAGGGGGGGCGCCCTTTATGATTTAAGGGGGGCGCCCATCTGACGACCCAGAAATCAAAATTTTCAAAAATTTTCTGGAAAAATGTTATGTTCTATTTTGTATTTGCAGCAAGCTCTATTTGGACATTTCACATTTGTTTTGGTCTATTAGAAAGCATACATGTCATATATTTATATAAACATTAACTAATCATGCAAACATATATATGTATATATATAGATTAAGAGAAGCATGCATTAAAAAAGCACATATAAAAAACAATCAAGTTAGCATCCTAAACAAATATCCAAATAACAAGTACTTCCGAATATACTTCGGACAAATAGCACACAAGACATAAAAATTAAATATTGTTTAACAAACATAATCCAAGCATATTATTTCTTTTTCTTCCCGAAGATGCCCTTCAAAGTCTTTCCGATAGATTTGAAGCCACCTCTAACTTCTTCGTGCAAGCTCTTTTGTCTTCTAAGCATCTCGGTAGTTCGTTCATGAAGCACTTCTTCATTTTGATCACTAGGAGATGGGATAGAATACTCGGGATAGTCAAGATCCTCTAAATTGTCAACGAACTCAGAAAACGAAGGGGTACTAGCATCCTGGATGTTTTCCTCCTCATCGTCATCGTCTTTCCTTGAGGATGATCCATGAAAGCTATGACGACGAGGTTTACCCTTGTCACTTCGAGTTCGTCGAGCTTGTTTTAGAGCGAGAGGACGTAGAGTGGGGTAGATGGACTCATAGATACTATTGTCAAGATCGGGGTAGTACTCGATAACATGACGATAGATACGAGTGAGGAACATTCCATATGGAAGGTTGGCTTTGGGAGTTTTTCTAGCACACTCAATCCGTTTGATAAAGAAGTCGGCCAAATTGTACGGCTTTTCGACAGCTATACAATACAACATGTGAGCAAGGCTCGCCGGGAGATGGTCCCGGTGACCTCAAGTACCAAACGCATTCTCACGAATGAGTTCTTCCCAACGCTTCATGTGAGGGCTTAATTCCTTGAGAAGAAGTTGGTATGGAGAGATTTGACCGTTTTTGGATTTTATTTTTCGGCTTGTGGAGGCACGTTCCACACCAAGGACTTGACGAATTTCGTCGGGATGAGGAATTTCGTCGAGATAGGGACCGAAGGTTGGTCGATAGCGATTAAGAGATTCGAGGTCCCACTCGTTTGAGAAAACGGCTTGACCTCTAAACGGAATTTGGAGGATATGACCAAATTGTTCGAGAGTTAGGGTGATAAATTCATTTTGAATCATGAAAGAGATGGTGATGAAACCAAGATCATTGGCTTGGACGGTGACTTGGCTATAGAAATCCATTATGAAGTGAGGAATGATAGGTTCATTTATTTCATAAAGACAATTGAAGTTGATGCTTGAAAACAAGCGATTTATGTACTCGGATTGAGCAAAAGCAAGATCTACTACACGTCCTTCATGAACATTTCTATCTTCAATTTGACGATATATAAGTCCAATGGAAGGAGATGTGGTAGGGAGTTGAGAAACTTTAGGAATGTAGTTTTTAGTGTGAGAAAGATCTTCGGTAATTGCTTTTGGCATTTTCACCTAAACACATCAACAATACAAAAAGTCCAAAATAAATATAAAGAAAGATAAAAGTATATGTATATTGTTAAGGCTTATGTTGGAATGTAAACATACTTCGTTACTAATCCTAAGAAGTAGATTACCGTGTTCCTTAATATTGTTTTTAACTCGTTCTAGATATACTTTAAGATGTTTAATAAGTAGTTATGGACAAATCCAAACGCTCTTTTAAACATCTTAATATATCATGAAATTTACTAGATTTACATTAGATTGTAAAACTAGCTAATTTTTGCGAGTTTCTTATGCATGTGATATGTTTTTGAAAAAGATTGGTTTGTATTTTTACTCAAAAATGTCATTTTTAGTAATAAACCAAACGCTTCCTTAACTATTGACTTATACCCCTAGTATGTCAATATATATATATGAATTATATATCTTGACGAGTCCGATTAGTAATTTTTAGGTTTATAATTGTAACAAGGTTTTATAAAAATTATAATGTCTAGGTTTCGATATTATTTGGACATAATCCAAACACCCCTATATCGTGAACCGATATAATTTTTCTTGGTCGAAAAATGTAATTTCAAGTTTTACAAGTTACAAAAGTATAATGTGATTAGTTTTAACACGTTTTCAAATCATTATTCAACAATGAGTTTACTAACAATTTTGAAAAGGAGTGTATGAAGTTTTTCAAAAATTTTCGACATGATAGTTTATAATTACTAGTTTCTAGTGTTGATTGATCATTCTAAACCTAGGGGAAGCATTCGGTTATGGAGTTTTAGGACTTAATTCGAAAGAAATTGTGAAATTGAAGAATTTTATAAAACATGCATAATCATGAGTATGACCAAATAAGATGAAATTAGATGAAATGTGTTATGAAAAACTTACAATACGTAATGGTGATTGTGTAAGATGAATTTGCCCTTTGCGAATTAACCCGAATTATGTGATTTGGAAGTGATTTGAGAGGTTTTTGGGTTTTGGTTTTCATCACAGCAGAAGCAGGGGAAGGGGAGTATGAAAAAGTGGAGTGTTTGGCAAAAGGAAAAAGAAGAAAAACGGGTTTGAGCTATCAGATGGCCGGCCCCCTTAAACATTAAGGGGGCCGCCCTCCAAAATTTGATATTTTTTATTTTGGTTTCTGGAAAGAACAAGAAAATATTTATATGTATGTATTAGATTTATATTTAATCAAAAATACGTTGGAGGGTATTCGCACGAAAGGAATTACTTGACACTTTTACTTGACAATTTGCCAATTAAATTTTCTTGATCATTTCGGATGAAATTTATCAAGTTGTCAAGTACACGAAAACGTTGTGAAAGGTTCATAAGTATATGGATATATATATATATATATATATATATATATATATATATATATATATATATATATATATATATATATATATATATATATATATATATATATATATATATATATATATATATATATATATATATATATATGTAGTATGGGCTTATAAGACGAGAATAAAGGAAGGAGACGAATGCAACGGAAGCCGAGAGTTTGTTTCATCCATAGATTTTTCGACTCATCTCTCTTCATCAGCATGAGTGTTGTTGAACATTAAAGTTCAATAAGGCAAATGGGGAAAAGAAAAGGTTCGTAAACGAACAATTTCTAGTTCTAGAAAATCAACAAATGAGTTTTCTAGGTTATAAGATCCTAGATATAGCTAAGAGTATATATATATATATATATATATATATATATATATATATATATATATATATATATATATATATATATATATATATATATATATATATATATATATATATATATATATATATATATATATATATATATATATATATATATATATATATATATATATATATATATATATATATATATATATATTTAGATATAGTATAAGTAAATAAGTATATATATGTATAGAAGTGAAGACTAGAGAGAATAATGAACCAATCAAAATCACATAAAAGCTAGATACTAAACTAAGCATGCATTTGTTTACAAGGAAATAAAAGGAAATGTGTACCTTTCGTCTTCAATGTGTTAAACTTCAAAATCTTCAAAGGAAAGTCCGAACACGGGGTGACATCAAAGATTTCCATGTATGAATGGCGAAAGTTTTCACGTTGGTCCCCATTGTCTGATTTGACCAAAGTTGTTTGTCCCGAACATGTTTTGTATTTGACTTGGGTGCATATGTGGTGGAAACATTCCCCATGGATTGAAGTTCCACATTTGTTGATTATTGTTAAAGTTTTGTCTATTTTGGTTTACTCTTGGTTGAGGTGTTTTAGGTCTAGGGTAAGAATTATTCAGTTTCCTAGGTGGTGGAGTTTTAGATCTTGTTTTAGTTTTGGACGATCCTACTTCGGTTTTTAAAGATGGTTTATAAAACGGTTTTATTTCTTCATTACCAGCTAGATGTATTTTCTTATCATTTATGAGTATATACTCAGGATTAGATTTTAAAGGTTTTAGTTCCTTGAGTTCGCTTTCAAATTTAACATTTTTAACTTCACTTGTTGAGGCTTCGGTTGAGTTAAAACCTAGACAGGTTTTATCTCCGGATATTCTTTGAATACTTATAATTTTACTAAGTGAGTTACTACTATTTTCAAATTTATCAAGTTTACAAATTTCTTCCTTAAGTTTGTTGTTTTCACTTCTAAGCTCTTGACATGATTTACATTCTTCAAAAGTTTCTTTACCTTTCTCAAGTTGATGTATTTTAATTTTTAGTTCAAGTACTTCATTTTCTAATTGCATGTATTTTAGTGATTTGTTTTTAGCCATAACTTGTTGTCCTAGTTTGCATAATCTATTGTATTCACTATCTAAGTCTTTTTCATCTAATGATAAATTTTCATCACTAAAATATTCGGTTTCGGAACGTACCTCACTTGATGTTTTAGCCATGAGATACTTTTCTTCCTTTGTTGTTTCTTTCTCATCTTCATCGCTATCACTCCAAGCACCTCCAATAAACGCTCTTTGATTTTGATCTCTTGTCATCATTGGACATTTTCCAATAAGGTGATTCGGATCACCACACTTGAAACATTTTCTCTCATTCTTGATGTACTTGTCATCATTATTCTTTTGAGATGTTCTTCTTTCATCGTGTGGTTGTCTAACGAATCTTCCTCGCCTTTTGAAGAATTTCTTGAAATCTCTTACGGCCATGGCATATTCTTCGTCTTCGCTTTCGGAAGATGAGCTATCTTCGTTGTTGGATTTCTTTCTAGCTTTCAAGGCGATTGACTTGCTTTGCTCTCGTTTCCCTTTAACCATTTCGGAGTCCTTCTTTATTATTGCTTCGTAGACTTTTAAATTACCAATTAACTCATCAAGTTGTAGCATTGACAAATTTTTCGATTCTTCAATAGCCGTCACTTTAGCTCGCCATTTTGGGTGAAGAGCTCTAAGAAACTTCCTAACAAAATTCTTACTAGAGAAATTCTCATCAAGTGCTTTTAAACTTTTGATTATAGTGTTAAATCTAGCAAAAGCATTATCAATTGATTCCTCTTCCGGAATCGTGAATTGCTCATATTGTTGAACAAGTAGATCTATTTTGTTATCTTTGACTTGATTATTACCTTGGTGGGTTATTAACAAAGAGTTCCAAATTTCTTTTGCAGTTTCACACATAAAGATCCTTTCGTACTCTTTACGTGGTAGCGCATTGTAAATAACCATTTTTGCTTCATTATTTTTAGCAAGTTTTCTTTTTAAATCATCATTTTGTTTTTCAAAAGGTACGATTTCATCTTTCTTAGTTTCGGAGTTATTTTCAATAGGTAAAAAATCACCATTGGTAATAATATGCCAAAGATCTAGATCTTTTGATTTCACATAAGTTTCGAATCGATTTTTCCAATATAAAAATCCATCACTTTCAAATAGTTGTGGTCTTTGCATAGATTGCCCTTCTAAATATTTTTCAGATTTCATAGATCGTTACAAGTTTTAAAATACAATATATTTTAAAAATCTTGCTAGACGTGGCTCCTGATACCAATTGTGGAAAACTAGAAGGGGGGGTTGAATAGTTTTACGTCCTTTTAAATTTTATAAACACAAGTTTGTTTTAAAAACTTCGATTCTAGTTTATGTGAACTCAATACTTGCACTATATGAACAATTGTATGGTAACTAACTAACAAAGCTAATATAGTAAAGGTAAATAAATAAGTAATGAGAAGAGTTAGAAAGATCAAACCACAACACAAGGATTTATAGTGGTTCGGCTACAAGGACACCTTCCTTGTTCCTACTCCACTCCCCGAGTCACCTACTCGAGAGTTTTCTTCACTATGTCAACAAACTCCTTTTTGGCGGAGAAAACCTTACACACCAATTTACACACCACACAACTTCACAACTTGATCACAACTTCTTCACACCAATATACTACACACCAATCTTCTTCACAACTATCTTCTACACATCAATCTTCTACTTCACTCCAATCTTCACAACTAACCTACTTCACTACTAATCAACTTCTACTTACTACACAACTTCTATATCTTCTAAACAATATATAACAAGCACACCACAATATTCACAAATGAATATATATATACACTATGCACAACTACACTTCAACACTTCTTGAACTTGGTTGTAGAAAGAGTGTTCTTCTTTTGCACTTTGGATGAGAATGGATGATGAGGGATTGAATCACTTGAAACAAGGATTAATATACAAATGATCAAAGGGTTTTAGAGGATGTTTAGAGAGTTATAGATCTGAAAATTTCGTGCAAAAGGTGGGGAAAAATTCCAGAATTAAGGTGGTATTTATAGGAGAAGAATTCTGACAGTTTCTGACAGGGGAGCCTGGCCGGTCCCCTTAAATCGTGGCCGGCCCCCTTAAAATTAAGGGGACCGCCCCTTATAATTAAGGGGGCCGCCCAACTGTAACGGCCAGAAAACTTGTCTTTTAGTGGGGAAAGTTTATTTGGTGAAAAACTAACTGATTTTGGTTAAATATTTGAAATCATATATTTAGTATGATTAAAACATTTTTCTTTATTACCAAAAGTTTTTTTCAAAAATATATAATATGTTTATATATTTAAATAAACTTTGTATTAGTTAATTAAATATCCCTTTGATCATAAGATGTATTAAGCACTTGTTTATCCATACCTTAAGTGATTAAGTTGGATATAGTTGTATAAACTAGCTTAATACTTGTTTACGTAGTAATCTTACGATTGACGAGTTTACATTTTGTGATCGTCAAAATATAGAGATATCGAAAAATATAAATAACGTTTTCATACATTATTTATGTCAACAAAATCGAACATCATCAGCAAAGAATCATCATCAGCAGGATCTCTATGATCAGCACATACTTGAAAACTCTATTCTTTGCAGCAACAAATGACCAAATGTACATCAAAATAAATTAGTTTCATACTATTCTCATCACATCCAGGTGTGTTAACTCCTGTGAAAGGTGAATCATTGAAAATAATGGATTTGATGTCTCTTTACCAATAGCCATCACTACTGGAGTAGCCAAATGTTTTAAGTTCTAAAACTAGGGTACACTGATGACCACATGATTTTTAGCAAATCATCAGCTATAAACGGATTTGAGAAGTCGTTACCTGTAGCCGTTTGCTCAGGACTAGTCAATTATTGGATGAAAAATCATCTTGGTCAACTGATTACCAAATATGGTTTTCTACTGCCTTTACCACAAGCCATATACATGTGGGCTAGCCAATTATTTGGAATCCATAAATGAAAAATCCATGGTCAATTGACAACCATTTCAACTCTCAGCAATGAAGCATGGGTGAGTTGATTACCCTATGGTTTTGAGCAAACCATTACAGCTATCAACAGATTTGATGTGTCTTTACCAAAGCTGTACCCTTTGGACTAGCCAACTTTTTGATGGAATAGTCAACATCAGGTAAGTTGATAACCAGAGAAAGTGTAATTAACACCAAACCTGCATACAACATACACAATACTATACAAAAATGTTTTTTTTTTTTTTTTTTTTTTTTTTTTTTTTTTTTTTTAATATACTAACAAAAGAAATAAATATACAACAATATACCATCAAATAGAAAATGCTCTGGAAGTCCTAATCCTGAGTTTGAACACTTTCACCAGAGATTCAGCAAACAACCTAGCATTCCCAACTGGATCAGGAGGAATCTCCAACTTTTGTTGAAGCATTTTCTCCATCAGAGACACTGTCAGAGGATATCTCTTGCCAAGATCCATAATAAGTCTGAGCCCAGATGTAGTTTCCAACACATGAACATATGGCATAGGATAAAACTTCCAACTCTAAACCTTCCATCTCTGATTGTTTTTCCATATGTCATAACCAGCACCAGTGGGAGTAGAAGAATCAAACAACACTTTGAGATCACCCAATAAATACAATCCAGATCCTGTAGGAGTATGATTTGCATAAAATTTGTGAACCAAATCATTGAGAGTGAGCAAATCCTGATGATCCACAAGATGTAGTATTTCTTGTAGAAATGTAAATGATAGAGAAGTTTTATCTAGTCTATAAATGGTATTGATCTGTCCATTTTTAGACAACTCCCAGTGAACCAAAACATCTCTAATTGTCTCAGGCCAATCATCAGGGGATCCTTCTTTGATAAATGAAGCATCAGAAGCATTCACATCTATTAGTCTTTGTGCTGAATGTGAAGTTATGACTTTAGCCATTCTCTTAGCTCTTCTTCCAGGAACATAAATGGTATCATGAGATAAAGAAGATTCATCAGGAACTTCAGCTTCAGTAGATACACCTTCTGCAGCATCAGTTTCCACTGATGGATTATCCAATTGTTCTTCAGTAGAATCCTGAGAAGACTCAAGTGCAGCAGATGCATATTGTTCATCCATAGCCTTTCTCATCTGTTTGGCTCTAGCAGCTTGAAGCTCTACTTCTCTTTCCTTAATCTCATGAAATCTTGCCATGTCAGCTTGTTGTTCATCATCTAACCTCTTAGCAGCCTCTTCACCCAACCTTTCCTCCTCCATTTGTTTCCTGGTTCTCTTTCTAGATGGAGGATCTCCTGCTATCACTTTAGCTTTACCTTTATCAATACAAGATGAAGCAGCAATAGGTGGTACATCAGCATAAGAGGCAGGTAAAGATACCTTATCAGCAACAACAGGAATATCTAAATGAACAGAAGAACCAGCATCAGCAAGAATAGTAGGAACATTCTTAGGAGCACCCATTCCATCTTTGTCACACCTAGACTTGCTTCTATTATACATCTGAACCAATTTTTCATCTGAAAGTGCCCACACTTGTTTCCTAGTCCAAGCATTGTTATATAAAGCACTGCTTTGACTTTTTACATATGTTCTCATATAGTCCCTTTGCTGAGCTTGAGTCATGGGTTTATCTCTTTTTGCTTTGGCTCTTTGCTCATCTGCTTCTTTCTTCATCAACTTCATCTTTTTCACAATTTCAGAAACCCAGTCCTTTTTATCCACCTTATCACCAAGAATTTCTGCAGCTAAGTCAGGAGCAGCAATCACTTGTTCTCCAATATGCTGCCAGTCTGACTCATCAAAATTTTGAACAGCAGCATCCAATTCTTTCTGTCTTTCAATAGGCAAGGTAGAAATGTATCTTTGTGTAGCAGACTGATATTCTGAATCAAATTTGGCTTGCCCTGCCTCAGCCATATCTGAACTCCTCTTATAATCTTCCCATTCTTTAAAGAGTTTTTCTTGTGCAACTCTTTCTTCAGCTTTAACAATCTCATCCTCACATACTTCAATCACTTCAGTAAAATCATCATGTGGAATATCCAAATCTTCCATAGGATCAGCATTCAACTTATGAACATCTGAATCAAGTAGATTATCAGCAGATCCTTGAGGCTTGAGAGTTTCAGTGATGTCATCAGGAGAAGCTTGCTTAATCTCAGATGGATTATGAACAGGGGAATTCAAATACTCTTTCCCTGCTACAAAGAATGTATCTACTAATGCATGAGCCCCATCAGTAGTTTTGTCAGCAGCAATGGCACTTGATGGTTGTTTCTCCTGAAGAGTATCAGTAGCTTCTGCCATAAGAATATCATCACCACTTGATACCTTAGAAGATTCAGCAGCTTTCTTTGCCAAATATTGTCTTCTACTTCTTCTGCTGAATTGAATTGTTGGCTTAGGTTGAGATACTTCAGCAACTTTGGGAGGAGAAACATGTGACTGTCGAGCAACTTCAGCCAAAATTTTCAAGAGAATCCAAATTTTCCTCCTGAGGCACTTCAGCAGTATCCATTACAACCTTGCTTTTCTTCTGCTGAGTCAATTGTACCTCCAAATCCTGAACTTTTCTTTTCAGCATCTCAATCTCACTACCAAGAGTAGACTTGGTATTAGCAAGCTCCTTTTGAAGATCATCAATCTTTCTCATATACCTGTAGAGTGAATCATATACAGAAGTGAGAGTAACAGGGTCCTCTGCTCCACTAACAGATTGCTCAGTGGTAAATGGAGCTTCATTGAACCTAGCAGGAGAAATAGACTTATGTACAACATTGGGAGAGCCTTCATCAACTGGCTCTCTCATATGACTAGATGTAGGTAATCTAGTGATCTCAGGCTCAAGGGACTGAATTGTCTCTTCAATCTCATGAGGTTGCTCAACTGGAGCAACCTGAGATGGTGAATTAACAGGACTAGGTGACATATGGGCAGGGGAAGATGGTGGTAGGTCAGAAGAAACAGGTAATGGTTCAGCAGTTGTAGCTGGCTCTTCCTCAATTACCACTGAAGGATTACCATCAGCAACAACACCAGAAGATGGTGGATTACCATCATCAGTAGCATTTTGAGTAGGCAAATTGCCAGCATCACCACCCTCAACTACATTATCATTTCCATGTGGCAACATAGCATCTAACAGAGGGCGATGTTCCCCAGTATAATTTGTTTTCATTGAGGCAAACAACTTAGAACCAAGACTCTTAATAGACACATGAATCCTATCTTCAGTGGTTATGTCTAAGATAATTTGTAAAAACCTAGGGTACATTAAGAACTTATGTTGTTGTTTATCAATATTTTCTAGCATATTTTCAAAAATAAACTTTGAGAAATTATAAGTTAGACCCCTAGAGAGACAGACAATACCACAACCCAATTGTAGAGAGAATTGATCCCATCTACCACACTTGTTGCTTATACATTGGAGTAGCAAATGCACCAAATACCTCCACTTGGGACAAAATTGATTCTTCTACCACTTAGTTGTGTCAGTACTTTGATATCCATCTTCCCTTAGCCCAGCAAGTATCTCAGCAGTGTTGGAGTGGTAGACACCATTCTCATCATCCAACTGAAGCTTTGTTCTGATCAAACCTTCTGTCACCACATATTCAACACCTTCTATTTCAGCTACAATCTCTGTGTCAGATCTCTTAACTGCAGATGCCCAAAATTGCTTCACTATTGATTCATATATCACATTGGGACAGTATATCAAAGCATAATGAATCTTTGAACGCTGTAGAATCTCCACCATTAAATCAAACTCTTCATGACCCTTAGCCTTGTTCAAAATAGCATACTTGTTATGATCTGAAGTTGTGCCATTTGAATGATTTTGGGTGAGACGGTTATGAATTACTAAACGAATGATGGGTTTAAATGGAGTGATGGGATAATAATTTAGTTTAGGCAAAGATATGCAAAGTAGGTTAGATTTGGAAGTTCCCCAATCGTGGTCAAAATTATCGGAACTAATTGTTGACCAAGTCTGACGTGTAAAGTGAAATCCTCCAAATTCAAATTTACCCTTCAGCAGAAATGAAGGTCAAATCTGCTGATGAATGGTCAATATCAGCAGAAACCAAGCAAGAGTAAAAATATCTTCGGTTAATATCTTGATTTTTACTGTGCCACCCAACTCGCATTAATTATCATAACGCCTAAACTTTGCTTATTTAATAACCCCAAACTACACTTCTCAGACATCAAATTAACCCCAATTCATCTCAAAACCCTAATTTCACAATTAATCTCAATTCTCCCTCAAATAATGTCTTCCAAGCTTGAAATCATAGAATTATCCTCCTCCTCTTCCTCCTCATCCGATGATCGTCCACCATATCCCTCAGAAATAGATGATTCTGATTATGCACGTGAATTGGAAAGGCGATGGAATACCTTGGAGAAGGGGGAAGCAAGTAATGCCCCCATTCCTGCTGAGAGACAATATGTTTCTCCCTTCATTTTCACATCTGATGAAGACTCTTCAGAGGATGAAGACGAAGATCCCTCATTTCTTCCTCCTTCCACACCAGAGAGACCCCAAACAAGGCCTAGGAAGAGAAATCCATCTCTTCCAACATCACGAAGTGTGGTGTTGGGTCTTCCTGCTCCAGGACCTGGTTCATCATGCCATGGATGCAGGGGAAAGGACAAGAAGACAGATGTCGTGGGTAAGGGGAAAGGGAAAATGGTGTAGATGATGATGGGATGTTGCCAGGGACCAAAATTATAAACCTTGGTTCTTGAGCATCTTCATCGGCGTTTTCATCATTCTTCCTCCTCTTCTTTTTCCATTTTCACCTTCAGCTTCTTCATCATACTGGTTATGCACCAATCAGCTTTTGTAATAGATGATAGAAGCTTGACTAATTAGACTAGACTTGTATAGGATTGCATCTTGTAATTTCATTTGAAGTTGTTTGTAAACTGCAATATGTTCTCAGAATGAATGAAAACTCATTTGCTAATTTTGATCTCTGTATATTTTGAATCAGTAAAAATCAATGTTAGCCTCCATTAGACTTCAGAAGAAACAAATCTCAGCAACCATATTAACATATCATGGTGAAACTCAGCAACAACTTGCAATGGCATCCTGCAAAATAGACACAAACTAGCAAACAGACCAAACAATCTTACAATACATTAGTTGGTTAGTGTTAAAAACTCAAAAAGTATACAAATTATACAAATTCTACAAAGTTTACAATCATAATCCTCCCCTGAGGCATATGCCTCCCCTTAAACTTTGCATTTAAGGGTTAAGCATACCAATATGGACCACCAAATATTGAAACCTAGGTCCATCAAATGCTTTGGTTAACAAATCTGCCACATTATCATCTGTGTGAATTTTTACCACTTTAATTAAATGTTTCTCATAAGCATCCCTAATAAAGTGGTGCCTGATTTCAATATGTTTGGTTCTATTATGAAAAACTGGATTTTTAACAATGCAAATGGTACTTTGATTGTCAATGAAAATGGTGGTATTCATGAAATTATACCCATAATCCAGCAATTGATTCTGAATCCATAGAACCTGTCCACAACAATTTGTAGCAGCAACATACTCTGCTTCAGTAGTAGAGGTAGCAACAATGGTCTGTTTCTTGCATTGCCAAGAAATCAGTCTTCTTCCAAGGAATTGGCAACCTCCAGTTGTGGATCTCCTATCCATATTAGCACCAGCATAGTCACTGTCACTATAAGTTGCTAGCTGAAATGGAGATTCTTTTGGGTACCAAAGACCTAATTTGGGTTGGCCTTTCAGGTACTTAAAGATCTTTTTGACAGCATTCAAGTGAGAGGTAAGTGTAGTGACTTGGTGCCTTGAACAAGCACTCACAGCAAATGTAATATCAGGTCTAGAAGCAGTCAAATACATCAAAGAACCAATCATTGACCTGTATAAATGAACATTCACAGGAAGATCAGGTTCAAGATTGTTCTTTGGTTTGGGAGCTTCATAGGGAGTAGTGGCAGTCCTGACATTCTCCATATCAAACTTTGTCAACATGTCCTTTACATACTTCTCCTGATGAATAAAAATACCATCAGGTTTCTGCTGAACCTGTAAACCCAAAAAGAAAGTGAGCTCCCCCATGGCACTCATTTGAAATTCTCCCTTCATCAAATCCTCAAACTCTTTACATGCTTCTTTGGTGGAACCAAATATAATGTCATCCGCATAAACCTGCACAAGAATAATATCCCTGGAGTCTTTTTTTAGGAATAGAGTCTTGTCAATGGCACCTCTTCTATAGCCATGCTTTAGCAGAAATGTAGAAAGTCTAGGGAGCCTGATGAAGTCCATAGAGAGCTTTGACAACCTTATACACATAATCAGGATGATTAGGGTCTTCAAATCCCTTGGGTTGAGTCACATAAACCTCCTCTTCAATCTCACCATACAAGAAAGCACCTTTGACATCCATCTGATAAACCATAAAGCCCATATATGATGCATAGGACAAGAATATCCTGATTGCTTCAACTCTGGCCACTGGTGCAAAGACCTCATCATAGTCAATGCCTTCCTCTTGCCTAAACCCCTGAGCCACTAATCTTGCTTTGTTTTTCACCACAATACCCCTTGCATCTCTTTTATTCTTCAAACTCCATTTTGTCCCAATGGCATATTTACCATCAGGGAGAGGGACCAATATCCAAACCTACTGATTCTTAAACTGCAGCATTTCTTCTTGCATTGCTTCAAGCCAGCTTGAATCAGCCAGTGCTTGAGGAACACTGGTTGGCTCTATCTAAGAAAGAAAGCATGCAAACAGACAATGTTTGAAGTCTGTGTGATTGTCCCTCTTTTGATTGTAGACATAGGAAATGAAAGCAACTTCACCATATTTAGTGTTCTTGACAGTGCTTCTAGTTCTAACAGGTGCTTGAGGATCTCCAATAATCTTTGATAGGGGATGAGCATTATTGATCCTCTTTGTTGCTGTGGGGTTGACATTAATTGTGGCATCAAGGTTGTTGACAGTAGGCCCAAACTCAGTATCATAAGAAGCTGAGTGAAAGAGACTGATGAGTGTCTAAATACTCATCATTTTATACTAATCTGAGCTGCCAAAACATACTAAAACACTCAAATATGCATCAAAATACTTAAAATATCTTAGAAGTGTGTTTTATATGTTTCAAATGCAAAATATGCAAAAATAAATGAAAAATGTACAAAGTTTGCATAATTGGCAGTTTCAGTCCCTCAACTTTCATAAAATAACAAAACTAGTCCCTGGTTATTCTAAAAACATGAAAATGTCACCAAAGGTCCTTTTTAATCATAAAGTTACATATTTAGTCCTTTGGTACAAAGTTTCATAAAATTACAAGTTTAGTCCCTGTACTTTGGAAATTGACATAAATGGTCCTTGGGATGTAAAAACTTTGAGAAAATCAATATTGGTCCTTGTACTAATAATCTTTTGCAGGAATGGTACTTGGGTGAAAAGTTTGGAGAAATTGCAAAAAGGCCCCTCAACTTTGCAAGTTTGGCAAAAATAGTCCCCGGATATTTAAAAAATGAAAAATATAAAAAAATACCCTTGTACTATTCACACTTAGCAAGAAAAACCCTTGGAATAACTTTGGAAAGTTGACAATCTCAGCCCTCAGTATTTCAGCAAATTACAACTTTAGTCCTTGTGATTTATACTAATAAAACCAACCGGACCCTAAATATTAAACCCAAATTATTACCCAATCCATACCACACTACCCCAGCCCATGTGATCCCTGGCCCAACTCCTTATCCAGCCCACCCTTTAATAATAAAATGGGTCAACGCCCCGTTTGACCAATACCACTCCTTCTCTTTTCCCTCCCAAACCACCACATCCACCGCTGCTACCAAAACCACCTTCCACCTGTCCACCAGCTCACCACCAACTATTCCAACCTTATCCCTCCACCTCCACAAGCTCCCAAACATAATTAATGCCCTTGAAATCCTCTCCACGCAACCCCAACTGGCCCTTGGACTTTTGGCGCGAAAAAAGAGTTTTAAATGGCTATGATCAATCAGACTAAATCAATGGCTAAGGATTGGTGGGAAATGCCTCTGTGGGTCCCACAAACCCTGAAAGTGGCTACAAAAGGAAGAAGAATCAGAGATGGAAGATTATTTAGTGTAGTCTTAGAGTAAATTAGTCGTAGGTAGTGTAAACTTCTAATTCAGTTGTAATTTCAATTAAAACAAGCTTGTACCAGTTAATCTCATGTATTTCAATCCTTAATTAAAGTTAATTTCAAGTTTCAGTTGGATATCTCAGTTATGCATTTTCATTGAATTTCAAAAATCTCAAAAAGTTAATTGTTATTGTTAGTTGTTGTTAAGGCAGTTCATAAGCTCATATAAGCTCTGACACAGCTTAAATAAGTTTTAGAAAACCTTTATTATCTGTTTGGATCACAAAAGAAAAATACTAAAAAAATTGGAAAAATAATTAAAAAAAAAATAAAAAATTAGTGAACAAGAAGGTGAGAAGCAAGGAGCAAGATAAATTCTGGATGATCTTGGTACTAGAGTCTTATGGGAGACCTTAGGAAGTGAGATTGGTCCATGGTTCATTGTATCTCAGTCTAACACCATTTGTAAGTTTAATTTTTAATTTTTGCTTTTCACTGTAAACTGCTTAATATTGCTTATTTGTAGTTGCTATATGCTTATTTGGCACTAGTTAATCAGTATCTAGAATAAAATAGTTAAGTGGTTCATTGATATTCTTAGTTGCTTAAAAAATTTAGATTCACAGTTAAAAATAGTACTTTGGTCATTTGTTAGTTTCATGCTTATATAATTGTTGTTTCCTGTTCATTTGGTCTTAGGATAAGGTTTTATAAAGTTCTGAATCAGTAACAAGGTTTAAATAATTGTTATGCTTTGAAAATCATACAACAGTCAAGTTAAGAGAGTGTTTGGCTCAGGTTGTTCTCCTGAGCATTAGGCTGAGTTTGTTGTTGTTTATAGTTTAGGTAAGTCTCTTTAGGTTTTATTAGTGCTGTCAAGTAATAAAAACCATAGGTCATTAGTTAAAAAGTCAAAATGACAAATTGAGCTTCATAAGCTGCCATCTGTTGTGGATTTCGGATCCATAATACCTTAATTCAGTCATAAGCTAGTTGATTTAGGTTAATTTAGTCTTAATATAGGTTAATTCATCATAATCAGTAACCTAGATCCTTTAGAATTTCAATAAAGTCAACATAAGTAGATTTCATTAAAAAGTCAAAAGTCACCATTCCAAAAAATCTCAAATATTGAGTGAATTTTGTTGAATTGTGTATTAGGATTTAGGCTTTGTGCTTTTGTGGATTAGTAATCTCCCACCTCTACTTCAGTATTGATGCGTGGGAATCGCAACAGGCTTTACCTCTCGAGGGATCTCGAGAAGCTTACAACCCCCACCCGGCAGTGTACCTGATCGTTGTAGTATAGTATAGTGACAAGTACCAGGGGATTGATCGTTCAGCTTAGGAATAGTGTCGCTAGGATTAGAATGCCTAAATACTAGTTCTAAAGGTGAGGGATGATTATTTTTGTGTTTTTATATTTTTTTAGAAAGCAAATTAAAATCTCGGGTTTTGGAAGAGTGGGCGGAATTAGTTGCTATTCAACTAACCCAAAACTAAGATGCAATCAAAAATAAAATACTAAAAATGAAAATTAACTAATTATACTAAGGTTGTGAGCAGTAATTGGAGAAAATGTGTTTACTTAGATTTCACTACTCCCTAGATATCTTTTACACGTTAATTACTTGTTATAATTGCATGGATGATGGATCGTATTCCTTAATACCATTCATGGGGTGGCATACATAACTCCCCAATTCTATGAGCTCTTATCTCCTCCTACACCATGCCCAGCACAACTATAGGGATTGTAAACAGTGGCTCATGCATTAAATACAACCAATAAAGACCTAGTACGCCTCGGTTCATGTTTCTTAAGACGTTCAAGCATGTTACCATTTGGAGATCTGCCAGTTTTCTTAAGCCTAACATATAAATCATTCATCCAAGACAAGAATAAACAAGTAATCAACACATAATCAATATCTAGGTTTCATTAGATCTAAGCAAACACAAAAGAGATCTAGCCTAGCATAATGGAATTGAGACAAGAACAAGATATAGACAACCAACACATAGACATATTGATTGAATTAGAAGAACACTTATCTCAATTACAATGCAAGGTATCAAGGGTTTGAAACCCTTGAAAAACCTGTAAAAGTTGCACCAAAATCGTCTTTAGGGTTTCTCCCCAAAAATTTTTTCTCTTAATGTGAAAAACTAGAAAACTATATATAGGAAAATAGGGATGACGGCGTCAAGAACAAAGGTGTGACGCCGTCATCTCGCCGCCAAATACTTCCTCGGACGGCCTTGATCTACTTCTGACGCCGTCAAGGCCTAGGCCGTCACACAAATTACTCTTGACGCCCTGTGTGTGACGCCGTCATCAACTACGGATTTTAATTCTTGAGGTTTGACGCCGTCATGAATTTACTCTTGACGCCTTCATGTACTGTTCCCAGTATGGAAAATTGAGACTTTGCCATTTTCTCACTTTTATGCTCCAAAAAGGTCCAAAATGGCTTCTTTTCCAGAATTCACTCTCCAAGTACCTAAAATCACAAAAGGAACGATTTAGGGCAATATTTGATCAAATAAATTCGGATTCGGGATTAAATGACCCCCTAAAAACGGACCATTTTTCGCCTCATCATATACCCTTACACTTGAGATTTGCTTGTCCTCAAGCAAATGCGCTTTTATTCTACTCAAAAGACAAGTTAGGGGTCATTTAACACTAATATAAAAGTAATTACAACAAATAATCGTTCCACTAAAGACAAATAGACAAGCACGGAGGTCATATACAAGCACCTCACAAATAGTGTTTAGATACTCACATCTCTCGGGTGTAATAAAGTAATATAACATTATGGAAATGGAAGATATCTCTCACTACCTGTCATAGCAAAATAGATTACCATTGGCTTGGGAAAGGATCAAACCTCCACCACATGGCGTAAGCACCTAGGATAAACTATCAAAGAGATCTTTTAAAGGGTTGTAACGTTAGGTATAGGGATATGAATTACACGGTTTTGTTGGATAAAGGAAGTTTTACTGGTGGCGAGTTAACAATCTTGGTTAATTACATGTACAATATGGCGTTGCTAAGCTAAGACTAGACTCGACTTAAGCTAATAAATGAAAAATAACTAAAAACATAAAATGAACATAGAATGAAACGGGATGGTAGTCCGTATGTTTTTTCTTTTTTTCCTTTTTTTTCTATTTTTTTTTTCTTTTTCTTGATTTTTTTTTATTTTTTATTTTTTTATTTTTTTTATTTTATTTTATTTTTTTTGCATACAATCTTACCCTACCATCCAAAATAATACATCATAGGGGATTGAGCATTCCCCTTACACTTGAATCTTTACATACTTTACATTTAACTAATCTAATGACTCGAAATAAGAAAATTAAAACACTTGGAGCACTTTTAAGATTATCGTACATATGGGGGTAATAAGTGATGTTCTTCCCCATTACTTCATAAAATAAGTACTTTACCCATGAGTCCCAATCGTCCCAAAACAATATGTACAAGGATATGACTCGACTTAGCAATCATATAATCAATTAGAAAGTTAACTTAGGGTTTAACAAATAACAATAATGCACTAAAAATGAGCGCATACACGGAAGGCTAAGGCGATTTGGGTGTACATTTAAGTGGGGTGTAACAAATTCTTCCTTTAAGTAAAATGCTTAAAGTTAGAAACGAAAAGATAGGCTCGGAGGGGTGTATTAGGGGTTTCGTGTACTAAAAATGAGTACAACGCTAAGGGTGTGGGAAAAATTAGTTGACTTAACTAGCCAAGTAATATGACTTAAATAGTCAAGTAATTATAATACGGGTTTAACACAAGGGTGATCCTAATGCCTCTTATCATGTAGTAAATCCTACCACACGAATGTAGTCTCACTAGCGGTCTTGGGATGCATCACTAACGCAAGTTCTAGAATCTAAATGCTACCGGTACACTCATAAGCACTAATAGTAAATGCTTTTTCTATCAAATCAAAAGGCGAACCTCACATATTTGGGTGGAAAATTTTTCTGAATATACGGTTATGTGCTAGTCATACAATCTCCTATCCATGAGACGCTTGCTATGGCTAAAGTTTCACTCCTAAATGTTGTAAAAAATTTTAAATTTGGAGCTAAAATTACACTAACAAGTATTTCTCATAGTTTTATTACACATCTACTATCAAACAAAACAAACTCAAGCGAAAGTGCATATGTAAGGTATCATCTTTTTACCCTCCCCTTACACTTAAGATGAACATTGTCCCCAATGTTCAAGTAAAGAATGTAAAAGTGAAAAAGTAAAGAGAATGAAATCAAATACTCCCCTGATTCGCTCGGTATGGATTATAGGTTGGCCAGGTTAAATCTTCCTCCAAGAAAACGAACAATCAAAGTTTTCCTTCCAGAATATAAATCATCTCCTTGTCGAACATAACCTGTAAATCCTGACAAAATAGACAAGACAACCTCGCGTAAAATCGGCGGCATCCTATATAAGTTTCTAAATCCTAGAAAACAAAGTAAGATATAATGCTTGTGGAATGAAGTTTGCAGATCTCCTGGAGATTATAAAACTTAATAATTCACAAAAACCATAAGACTCCGTTAGAAAAACAAAACCGGTAAAATTTCCAGATTTTTAACTCCTGACGCCGTCAAGAATAAACCTCTGACGCCGTCAGAATGGACCTGCAGAAATTCTTATGTTAAGTTTCCGGAAAATTTCTGGAAAAACTTGGTCCTACTTCCTGGAAAATCCTGCAAAACTTCATTATGACTCAATACAAGCATTTGACTCTAACAAATACGAATATACATGCTTACTTAAAATTGTGGAGAATCATGATCGTGTGTTTCTTAAAAACATATTTGGGGTTTCCCCTTACACTTATCTTTTGCAAAAATACCTTTAGGTTGGAGTTAAGACTAGGCCAAACAACATAGTAAGGTATTTCCACTTTTTAATTGAGAAACAAGATCTATCAACAATAAAAATAAAGCATGCATACGGAAGCAAATAACAATCAAACAAATAAAATCACACAAAATATGGGTTGCCTCCCAAGAAGCGCTTGTTTTTGTTCGAGTCACGAGCCTGACTCTACCCTTATTTAACGGAAATAGGTGAGGTTTTTCCTACACTTAGGATTAAGTGTGGGTGGAAGTAGCGATACACACCCTTAGGGTGGAAATATGCCTCGTGATGAAAGAGTGGTGGATGAATTATATGCTCAAAGGGGTGTGCTCCTATCATCATAACTTTACCTAATTCAATCGGGTTAATGGGTGGATTAAGATTTTCTCCTAGAAAGGGATCATTTTCTATCATCTTCAAGAGACTACTAGTTGGGGATCCATCTTGACCTAATAAACCCGGTTTAAACCCATAATGTTTCTTACGATCAATCATGAATGGGTGATGTAAGTATGTAAGGTCATGGTTCACTCCTATGTTGGCTTTTTCTCTACAAGGCTTGGGGTCTACTACCTTCAACGTAAAACTACCCTGACTATATGGTTTGATGGGTGGATCGGGACCTATTTCAATTCCTAAATCTTCATCCAAGGATGGAAGATTAGGTAACGGTTTTGGTTGAGGCTCCGGTTCATCAAAACTAGGAACTTCCCTAGAACTGGGAGTAAGGTTCTCACTACAAGTATTCAAACCTATATCCTCAAGTGGTGTTTGGTTCAAGGGCTCTACCTCTATTGGGGTTCCTATAGTCTTTTCTACTTCTTCAGGGTAAGTCACGGGTGGTATGTGTGCCTCAAATGATGGTAGGACTTGTGGGGTACTTTGTGGGCTTGAATTATCCACCTCATCCTCCATTGTATCAAGATTACCTATGTGCTTGTTTTGTACTATGGCTTTAGGTGACATCCACACAGATATCCCTGAGTAATCATCCCCAGACAAACTTCATGTTTGCTCCTTCAAACTTGTTTTTGATTGATTTGTGATGTTGTTTGTTGGGTTGTCTACTCTATAATAATATTGGGCACAGTCTTCTATAGTATCCCATGCTTCTTCAGCACTTAATTCCCTAGGGCCCCCATTGGCAAAATCATCAATGCACATTTGGTCACATCGGCTGACACGATAGTAAAAGGTTTGGGTTAGGGATGCTAAAGAGAAACTATGATGAGGGAATTTTCGAAGTAAAATTTTAAAACGAGTCCATGCATCATATATGGGTTCATCTCGATATTGTTTGAAATTCGAGATGACAATAGGGTAGAATGGCCTTTGTGGTTGGTGGTATGGTGGATTCGCGTACTCCATAATGGTGAACGGAAGAGTCAATGGAAATTACGAACAAACACACAAAGAAAAAGATAGACTAAAGAAATCCTAAAAATAAAAAATAAAATCTTACTAGAAAGGAATCTAGCAAGTAGACCTAATAAAAAGAAATCCTAACCTAGACAATAACTATTCCCCGGGCTGCGGCGCCAAAAACTTGATGCGTGGGAATCGCAACAGGCTTTACCTCTTGAGGGATCTCGAGAAGCTTACAACCCCCACCAGGCAGTGTACCTGATCGTTGTAGTATAGTATAGTGACAAGTACCGGGGGATTGATCGTTCAGCTTAGGAATAGTGTCGATAGGATTAGAATGCCTAAATACTAGTTCTAAAGGTGAGGGATGATTATTTTTGTGTTTTTATATTTTTTAGAAAGCAAATTAAAATCTCGGGTTTTGGAAGAGTGGGCGGAATTAGTTGCTATTCAACTAACCCAAAACTAAGATGCAATCAAAAATAAAATACTAAAAATGAAAATTAACTAATTATACTAAGGTTGCGAGCAGTAATTGGAGAAAATGTGTTTACTTAGATTTCACTACTCCCTAGATATCTTTTACACGTTAATTACTTGTTATAATTGCATGGATGATGGATCGTATTCCTTAATACCATTCATGGGGTGGCATACATAACTCCCCAATTCTATGAGCTCTTATCTCCTCCTACACCATGCCCAGCACAACTATAGGGATTGTAAACAGTGGCTCATGCATTAAATACAACCAATAAAGACCTAGTACGCCTCGGTTCATGTTTCTTAAGACGTTCAAGCATGTTACCATTTGGAGATCTGCCAGTTTTCTTAAGCCTAACATATAAATCATTCATCCAAGACAAGAATAAACAAGTAATCAACACATAATCAATATCTAGGTTTCATTAGATCTAAGCAAACACAAAAGAGATCTAGCCTAGCATAATGGAATTGAGACAAGAACAAGATATAGACAACCAACACATAGACATATTGATTGAATTAGAAGAACACTTATCTCAATTACAATGCAAGGTATCAAGGGTTTGAAACCCTTGAAAAACCTGTAAAAGTTGCACCAAAATCGTCTTTAGGGTTTCTCCCCAAAACTTTTTTCTCTTAATGTGAAAAACTAGAAAACTATATATAGGAAAATAGGGATGACGGCGTCAAGAACAAAGGTGTGACGCCGTCATCTCGCCGCCAAATACTTCCTCGGACGGCCTTGATCTACTTCTGACGCCGTCAAGGCCTAGGCCGTCACACAAATTACTCTTGACGCCCTGTGTGTGACGCCGTCATCAACTACGGATTTTAATTCTTGAGGTTTGACGCCGTCATGAATTTACTCTTGACGCCTTCATGTACTGTTCCCAGTATGGAAAATTGAGACTTTGCCGTTTTCTTCACTTTTATGCTCCAAAAACGTCCAAAATGGCTTCTTTTCCAGAATTCACTCTCCAAGTACCTAAAATCACAAAAGGAATGATTTAGGGCAATATTTGATCAAATAAATTCGGATTCGGGCTTAAATGACCCCCTAAAAACGGGCCATTTTTCGCCTCATCAAGTATTCCATTGTTCTTATATTTTTAGGATTTTTACCCTGAGCCCCACTCACCCTCAAACTCACCTGCAGGGCAAGGTATTGCCCTGCACCAGCAGACACCACCCATCACCACCACTTTGGTGGTGATTTTTGACCACCACAGTGGGCCCCACACCTCCAATTTAGTTCCTTAAAACCCCCCTCCTAACAGACTCTTAGAGTTGATCATTTGTTTGACCTGAATCATTGTGGACCCCACCTAAATCAGACCCAAAACTCTGTCCCCATTCTGTGTTCTAATTGAGTTTTGGAATAGCTTATTTTTTGCTTATCAGCTTATCTACTGAGCTTATTTGGAAAATTATAGCTTAGACAAGTCCAAATTATTCATTTAAACCAGAATAATCCATAGTGGGTCCCACATAAGCTCATTTGAGCTTATTTGCTTATTCAGTCAACCAAAGTCAACTGTGAAAGTAATAAGCTTCCACAGTGCTTATTAATAAGTTGTAAAAAAGCTGTTTTTATTAAATTTGTTTATTTTTAAGTATAATATAGTTTTGTAAAAGAAAAATCCAGAAAAGACAACATAAAAATAAGTGATAGTTTCTATTTAATATAATTTAATTTTAATTTTAATTTTTAGATTTTTATTAAGTAATTTATAATTTTATATTTTTATTAATTTCCTTTTAGGTTAAAGTATTTTTAATAATTTTCTCAGATTTTTATTTTGTAATTTAGTATTTATTATAATTTAAATTAGTTTTATTAATAATTAATTAATAAATAAGTTTTAAATAGCATAATTAATTTTATAAGGTAATACCTAGTTTTTATATTTTTCCTAGCTTTTAAATGTTATAAAATAGTTTTATAAATTTTTTCATAATTTTCTAAGTCATTTTAGTAATATTAATAATTTAAATTAATTTAAATAGTTTAATTAAGATAATTAGTTTTTAATTAATAAAAAATCCATAAAAAGACAAAAATATTTATTTTTAAATTTTATACTTTCTTCAAGTTCATTTTAAGTTTTAGAAATTATTTTTATAAATTTTTAGTTTAATTTGTAGTGTTTATCATTTTTAGTTTAAATTAAATTAGTTTTAATTAAATAATTAAATAGTTTTTTTATTAAATAATTAATAATAAATAATAAAATAATCTAAAAAATAGTTTTCTTTTTAATTTAATTTTATTTTAAGTTTAAGTTTATAGAATTTTTATTTTTAACCCCTGTAGTTTATTTTTCTTTAAACTCACCTTTTTCTCAGTACGCAGTCGCGTCTGATTTTAATTTGGTGTACGTTTAAACGTTTTAGATATCTAGGTTTTACGTAATCGTTCTAAATAGGTTATTTAAGTTATAAAACCTTAGTGTAATCACACACACACACTTATACCTTTCCTGTTCACATTCACTGATCACAGATTCGTTTTTAATAAAACATCGCACACCTCGTTGGGACATTACGACCCGGGGAAACACTATATTCCACGGAAGCATTTGTTTCAAATGTTTGACTTTGTTGACCATCACCTGGTAAACTAAGTTGACTATTTGAGGCGAATCAGAGACCAGGCTTGGGCTGATAATTACCAAGATCAGAAGGACTTGGAAATCTTGTAAATGGCTTCTCAAAGTCTGTAGAAGCTTCAGTGGAAATGGGAGATTGTGCAGCAGGACTATCAGCAGCTTTGATTTCATCAGTAGGAATAGGAGAGCCTTCAGTAGAACTATCAGCAGCATCCTTGTTTCCACTGACTGCTTGTGCTGATTGTTGAAGTATGGCATCAGTCTCTTGTGCAACCTTTTCACTGAGTCTCTGAGCTTCCTGAGTAGCTGCATGTTCTTGCTTCTTAAGTCTAGCAAGATCCTCTGCATAATGTGACTCATCTTCTTGTTCAGCAGCAGAATGATGACCTATAAAATGGTTAGGTGGAAAAGAAGGTACAACAATGGTATGTTCATCTGGCTCAGAGTCACTCTCTGAGTCATCATCCATGGAACCTGCAGGGTTAGAAATTGGATCTTTGGTACTTGCATTTGGATTAGAAGAATATCTAGTGTACCCCAAATAATCAGTCAAATAATCTAGGTCAAAATACCAAGAATGGCCCTGTCCCTGAGTATTAGGCTGATCTTCAAGGAATCTTAGGTTAAGAGTCTCCTCTATCCTTTTGGCATTAAAATTGTAAACCCTGTAGGCCTTGCTATGAGCTGAATAACCCACAATGTATCCCTTATCAGCTTTCCCATCAAACTTGCCCAGTGTATCAGCAGTATTCAAAATGGTCACTTTGCAACCAAAAGGTTTAAGGTAATGAATATCTGGAACTTTCCCAGTGAGAAGTTCATAAGGTGTTTTGACATGATGTCTAGTGATGGATACCCTGTTCAAGACATAGCAAGCAGTACTTACTGCTTCAGTCCAAAACATAGTGGGTAACTTAGAATCTGCAAGCATGGATCTTGCTGCCTCAATTAGGGTTCTATTTTTCCTTTCAGCAACCCCATTTTGTTGTGGGGTTCTTGGAGTACTATAGTCCCTTTTTATCCTTTTAGACTTACAGAATTCAATGAAAACAATATTTTTGAACTCTGTCCCATTGTCCCACCTAATGCCTTTAACCTTTTTATTTAGCTGGTTTTCAATTAGAGTGATGAATTCTTTCAAAATAGGAGTTGTTTCATCTTTAGTTTTCAAAAAGAATACCCAGCAAAACCTGCTATAATCATCAGTGATAACCAGGCAGAAGTACTTATGATCAATACTTCTGATAGGAGTTGGACCAAAGAGATCCATGTGCAGCAACTGAAGAGGTTCTGAGATGGTGCTCACAGCTGTTATGGCTTTGTAAGAGGCTCTGTGTTGCTTTCCCTTGTTGCAAGCAATACAATTGTGTTCATTGGTGAAGAGTTTTGTAGGAAGGCCCTAAACAAGACCAAGTTTAGACAACTTGTTGATGGTCTTGTAGTTTACATGAGCCATTCTCCTGTGCCACTTTGTAGACTCATCCTGGGAAGCTTTGGCCACCAAACATGTTAGATCACCTTCTGGCTTAACATCATTCAGATTGAATGTGTACAAGTTGAAGGTTCTTGGAACTCTCAGCAAAACAGTTGTATCTTCTGGAAGTTTGAAGTCCTTGGAGAGCACAAGTCATTTATCCTTAGAGAAGAAAACTTTATTCTTGGTGTCACATATTTATGAGACATAGAACAGATTAAAGTGCTCAAGTTCCTTCACATAATAAACATTCTCAAAATCTAACAGAGGTGTTTTGATAGTTCCTTTCCTAGTGATTTTGCCATCTCCACCACCAAAAGTCACAGTTCCTCCTCCTTCTATAGGCACAAAATCATGCATCTTATCTTTGTTCCCTGACATACTTCTGGAACAACCACTATCAACTATACCTACTTCAGTACTTTTCAGAGGATGATCCTACAACAACAACAAAAAAAAAAAATATACAAGAGTTAGTACACATTGGAGACTCAAGTCATTACTGACTTGAGCCTGCCTTGTGGATCATTAGAGGTAGGCCATGTAAATGTTTTAGATCCACCATTGTTCTTGGGCCTGTAATGCAAATTAGGTCCCTTCTTTGTCCAAGAACAACCTGCTGAGGGCTTCACAGCAGTATCCCAATACTTTTCACCAATATACATTGAGTCAAACTGTCTAGGCCAATAACTATTAGAAAAGAAAGAACTAGTGGGTCGAACATAAGGTCTAGTACTGGTTCTTCTCCATGAAGAATGTTTTTCAGCAGAATTGGATTTTTGTTGATGTGGAATAAAAGAAGGTATTTCATTAACATTCTTCCACATTTGCCTAGGTTTTCCTTGACTAAAACATACACCCATTCTTTGTTCATGAAAAGTAAAATCCTTAATCAAATGAAATTTACTTCCACACACAAAACATTTCTTCTTTTTAGAAGATTTATTCAAACTAAAAGAAGTTCCATAACATGAAAAAGCATTCAAACCACAATGATTAACAGAATTGTTTTTAACAGAACTAGAAATATTGTTTTGCAAAGAATTAGAAAACAAGTCTTCAGAAGAAACTGTCTTGGAATCAGCATTAACTCCAGCAGGCTTGTGGGGAGTCTTGGGGTGATATCTTGGGTATGGTCTTGAAAGTGGTCTTGAGAGTGGTCTTAGGAAGGTCTGACTTCTCACTTGAATCACAACTGGCATAAAAAGTAGACCCTTCATCAGAATACTTGTCACTGTTACAACAAGAGACAAAGTCAGTAGATTTAATAATAGGGTCTGGCAAGTCACTTGACTTTTTGCCATAGAGATGGTGTGATCCATCAAAGTCTACAGGTATGGAAAGGTCTATTGGCATATGTTCCCCTCTAATAGGTCCAGGTACAGCATTCATTCCCCCTTCTTTAACAAATTTTACAGGTGTTTGAAATGCTAAGGCTGGTTCAGGGTAAAAAACACTAGACATATCAGGATAAGTTAATTCTTCAAGATCTATATATTTCTCATATCCTAATGCTTTTCTAGACCTAACAGATTGGCGACCATCAATCAATTTATTTAAATTAGAGGCCCCTTATTGCCACTTCATACGACCAGCCACCTCTTTATCTAACTTAACTTGTAATTCTTGTTTTTCTTTTTCTACATCAGATTTTTCTTTTTCAGTACGTCTTAAATCTATCTTTGTACATTCTAAATCACTTTCTAGAACTCTTATTTTTTCATCATATTTAAGTTGATTCTTTTGAAACCAGACCTTTTGTTTTTCTAAAGTTTTTAATATAGGCCTCAACTTCTATATAACACTCATTGTACTTAGGTTTCAATTCATCATATTCTAGTTTGAGTTCATTGTATCTTACACTACATCCAAACACACAATTGTGTACCTGAGAGATGCCCATCAAGGAGACTTGTTCCTTCTTATCCTCTGAAGGGGAGTATGCCAGCAAATTCACTTGTTCAGAAGTAGAAGCTTCCTCTTCAGCAGGTTCATGAACAGTCCAATCAATCTTGTGATCCAGAGTCACCAAAGCTTTGGAAGGTGTAGCTTTAGAAGTCCCTGATTCCAATAGATATGAGCCATATCTAACTTCATCACCAGATTTTCTTTCCTTACACTCTCTTGAAAAATGGCCCATTTGACCACAAGTGTAGCATTTAACCTTCCTTCTGTCAAACCTTGCTGCATCTCTTCCATTAAAACCAAACTTTCTCCCATACTTAGTCTCAAACCTTTTGATGTTCATAGAAATCATTGCTAACTACCATTTCAAGTGCATCTCCTCCATCTCCAATGGATCCACCTGTTCAAAATCCTCATTAGCAAGAAACTGATGATGTTCATATTCAGCCACAAATGAATGAAGAATATCATCCATTACACTACTGGATTTTGATTTAGGAGTTGATTTAGTTTGGGTTTGAGAAGATGCTCCTGAGGTGTAAGAACTTGAGGCATGGTGCACAGGTTTTGTAGTGGTGCTTATGAAGGCTGAGTGAGTGGATGGTCGAATGGGACTTCTAACATCAGGCTCAAGAGATTTGAGCCTGTTGTAGAGGTCATCAAAGGAAATCATGTCCAACCCTCCTTTAGCTTTGAGAGCAATGCTGACTTGCAACCAGGATGGTGGCAACGATCTCAGAAACTTAGCATTGCAGTCCACATTATCTGGCCTAGCCTTCAGCTGATTAAGTTGACTCAAGATCTTGTGGAACCTGTCATAGCCTTTGTGGATTCCTTCTTCCTCAGATATCTGAAACTCTTGAAACTGCTGCTTTAGCATTGACCTCTTCTTCCTTCTTGATTCTTCATTCCCACCAAATCTAGCCTTGATTGCCAACCAAATGTCCTTGGCATCCTCCATGAAGTGGAAGTCACCCATGTGGTCATCAGGTATAGCTTGGAGCAGAATTGTTCTTACCTTATTCTCCCTTTGCACGGCTAGAACCTCTTCAGCAGTTTTGGGACCTACAATAGTAACAATCCCATCAGCATCTTTGACATGTTTCTTCAGGCTGTTCCCCTTACGGACAACTTTCCAAAGATTCCAGTCAATGTTTGTGATCCAATTTTGCATCTTCATGGCCAAAAATCATAGTCTTCAGCATTCTTCAAGTATGCGAATTTAGCATTACTGTTGAAGAGATTGAGTTGTTGGAGAGAAGTGGTGTTTTGGTTCTGGGTTGTATCAGCTTCATCATCAGATCTAGGCATTTTTCTTGATTGTTTTGGATTGATAGGGTGTAAGATTTATGCTTCTTAGTATCACAGAGACTCTCCCGAGGCTCTGATACCACTTGTTGAAACTAAGACCTTGATAGATCTTCTGAGCACTCTAGAATTGTTAGTTATGTTAATGTAATCACCAACACACTAATAGACAATCTCTGTAACTTGTATTTTAAAGCGGAAACAAACACAAGTTTTAATACTAAGAACAATTGATCCTCTATGGATCTTTCAATAATTATCAAAGTGTTTTCTAAAACGTCAATCAATACATAATCGTGTGTTCCTTTTATACACAAGGAACCCTAAACCGTTTCACAAGAAACGTATATTCTAAAACTTCTAAAAGATATGCATTATCACTTCCTAAATAAACTCATGCATATCCTAACTATATTACATAAAACACGGAAAAACTATATCCGCAGAAACTAATCATGCTGAAACTAAACTTCAGCAGAAACAATCTATAAGTGATACGTGGGAATCGCACCAGGCTTTACCTCTCGAGGGATCTCGAGAAGCTTACAACCCCCACCAGGCAGTGTACCTGATCGTTGTAGTATAGTATAGTGACAAGTACCGGGGGATTCATCGTTCAGCTAGGAATAGTGTCGTTAGGATTGAAATTAATCTAACTAGGTCTAAAGGTGAATGATGATTCTTTTTATGTTTTTATATTTTATGAAAAGCAAGTAAAAATCTCGGGTATTGGAAGGAGGGGCGGAATTAGTTGCTAATCAACTAACCCAAAAGCTACTAATTCAACTAATGTGCAAGAAAACTAAACTAAGGTTCTACAAGATAAGTGAAGCATGTCTACCTATGATATGTTACTCCTTGCTAGCTATCCAATTCTACCTATTGAATTGTAAAACCTTGTTTTAATTGACGGATTGTATTCCTTAATACCATTCATGGGGTGGCGCACTTAACTCCCCAATCCTATGAGTGCCTACTTCACTCCTATGTCGAGCCGGCTAAGAAGCTCCTAACATGGGATCATTAGAATTTACTCATGCATTAAATACAACCAATAAAACCTAGTGCACATCGGTTCATGTTTCCTAAGACGTTCAAGCATGTTACCATTTGGAGATCTGCCAGTTTTCTTAAGCCTAACATCGAATTCATTCAATCAAAACAAGAATCAATAGGAAACAAGAATTATAAACTAAACCAACTAGATCTATTGAAGTTGTCACGCCTTAATTGATGGAGATAGACACACACATCAACAAGCCCCTCATTGATGGAGATAGACACAACATCAACAAGAAATCAATGAGATCTAATCAATTATATACAAGTTTCACATAATCACAAGTAGACACCAGGTGAATTAGCAAATCATCATCAAAGAAGAGCAAACAACAACGATAATGGAAAACATAATTAAGATAGAATCATCAAACCAATACATGATGTTTATGGAGTGATTGAAACCCTCTAAGTTACTAGAAAAACACCCACCTAAACCCAGGAATCGACCTTAGGGTTTAGGGCTTACAAAAAGTGAAGTTATGATGTTATATTTATAGGCATGTTTTCTGTCGGCAAGGCTTGACGCCGTCAGGTCGTTTCTCTTGATGCCGTCAAGACCATTTTTTCACCAAATTGTAGATCTCTTCGTCCTCTTCGCGTAGGCTTTTGAATCACCTAAATCCGAGTTCGTATGCAAAAGTTATGACTAAAACAATATCAGCTACTCCGCGCGCAAGTTTTGACAAGTTAACACGTGACGGCCTTGGGTGACGCCTTCACGTTTCTTCTGGGCCGTCACCACTTTTACTCTTGACGCCGTCATGGAAAGCCTCTTGACGCCATTACCTACTGTTCCCAGCAAGGAAAATTAAGACTTTGGCGTTTTCTTCACTTTTATGCTCCAAAAATGTCCGAATTGCTTCTTTTTCCAGATTTCTCTCCCAAAGTACCTAAAATCACAAAAGGAACGATTTAGGGCAATATTTGATCAAATAAATTCAATTCCGGGCTTAAATGACCCCCTAAAAGTGGTTCATTTTTCGCCTCATCATATACCCTTACACTTGAGATTTGCTTGTCCTCAAGCAAATGCGCTTTTATTCTAATCAAAATACAAGTTAGGGGTCATTTAACACTAATATAAAAGTAATTACAACAAATAATCGTTCCACTAAAGACCAATAGACAAGCACGGAGGTCATACACTAGCACCTCACAAATAGTGTTTAGATACTTACATCTCTCGGGTGTAATAAAGTATAAATTACAATATGGAAACGGAAAATATCTCTCACTACCTGTCATAGCAAAATAGATTACCATAGGCTTGGGAAAGGATCAAACCTCCACCACATGGCGTAAGCACCTAGGATAAACTATCAAAGAGGTCTTTTAAAAGGGTTGTAACATTAGGTGTAGGGATATGAAATACACGGTTTTGTTGGATAAAGGAAGTTTTACTGGTGGCGAGCTAACAATCTTGATTAATTACATGTACAATATGGCGTAGCTAAGCCAAGACTAGACTCGACTTAAGCTAATAAATGAAAAATAACAAAAACATAAAATAAACATAGAATGAAACGGGATGGTAGTCCGTATGTTTTTTCTCTTTTTCTTTTTCTATTTTTTTTTCTTTTTCTTAATTTTTTCGATTTTTTTTTTTTTTTTTTTTTTTTTTTTTTTTTTTTTTTGCATACACTCTTACCCTACCATCCAAAATAATACATCATAGGGAATGAAAATTCCCCTTACATTTGAATTTTTACATACTTTACAATAAACTAATCTAATGACTCGAATTAAGAAAATCAAAACACTTGGAGCACTTTTAAGATTAACACACATATGGGGGTAATATAAGATGTTCTTCCCCAATACTCCATAAAATAAGTACTTTACCCATGAGTTCCAATCGTCCCAAAACAATATGTACAAGGATATGACTCGACTTAGCAACCATGTAATCAATTAGATAGTTAATTTAGGGTTTAACAAATAACAATAATGCACTAAAGATGAGTGCATACACGGAAGGCTAAGGCGATTTGGGTGTACATTTAAGTAGGGTGTAACAAATTCTTCCTTTAAGTAAGATGCTTAAAGTTAGAAATGAAAAGATAGGCTTGGAGGGGTGTACTAGGGGTTTCGTGTACTAAAAATGAGTACAACGCTAAGGGTGTGAGAAAAATTAGTTGACTTAACAAGCCAAGTAATATGACTTAAATGGTCAAGTAATTATAATACGGGTTTAACACAAGGGTGATCCTAATGCCTCTTGTCATGTAGTAAATCCTACTACACGAATGTAGTCTCACTAGCGGTCTCGGGATGCATCACTAACGCAAGTTCTAGAATCTAAATGCTACTGGTACACTCATAAGCACTAATAGTAAATGTTTTTCCTATCAAATCTAAAGGCGAACCTCACATATTTGGGTGGAAAATTTTTCTGAAAGTACGGTTATGTGCTAGTCATACAATCTCCTATCCATGAGACGCTTGCTATGGCTAAAGTTTCACTCCTAAATGTTGTAAAAAAATTTAAATTTGGCGCTAAAATTGCACTAACAAGTATTTCTCATAGTTTTATTACACATCTACCATTAAACAAAACAAACTCAAGCGAAAGTGTACATGTAAGGTATCATCGTTTTACCCTCCCCTTACACTTAAGATGAACATTGTCCCCAATGTTCAAGTAAAGAATGTAAAAGTGAACTAAGTAAAACAAATGAAATCAAATACTCCCCTGATTCGCTCGGTATGGATAATAAGGTGGCCAGGTTAGATCTTCTTCCAAGAAAATGAACAATCAAAGCTTCCCTTCCAGAATATAAATCATCTTCTTGTCATACATAACCTGTAAATCCTGAGAAAACAGACAAAAACCCAAAGCATCAACCCGAATAAAGATAACTCACAACTAGATGTAATTCCAGACTTAGGAGTAAAAACAAAACAATTAAAGATATAATGCTTGTGGAATGAATGTTTGCAGATTTCCTGGAGTTTATAAAACTAAAGAATCAACAAAAATTTTAAGAGTCAAGTATAAACAAAACTAGCAAAATTTCCAGAATTTTAAACGTGACGCCGTCAAGAGTAAACTCGTGACGCCGTCAGAAGTGACCTGCAGAAATTCTTATGTTAAGTTTCTGGAAAAAACTTCGGCCTACTTCCTGGAAAATCCTGCAAAACATCATTATGACTCGATACAAGCATTTGACTCTAACAAGTACTAATACACATGTCCATTTAATATTGTTGTGGTTCATGCTCAATTTCGTTCTTATAAACAAATTTGGATCTCCCTTACACTTATCTTTTGCAAAATACCTTTATATGCAATTAAGACGAAGTTAAAAACAAAATAAAGCATTTTCACAATTTATTTTGAAACATGAGCCACGAGCAACAAAAATAAAACATGCATACGGAAAAAAATAAAATCAAACAAACAAACAAATAAAAACACACAAAACATGGGTTGCCTCCCAAGAAGCGCTTGTTTTTTTTTCGAGTCACGAGCCTGACTCTACCCTTATTTAACGGAAATAGGGGAGGTTCTCCCTACACTTAGGATTAAGTGTGGGTGAAAGTAGCGATACACACCCTTAGGGTGTGAATATGCCACGTGAGGTGAAGGGGGTGAGTGAATGGCTTCCTTCATCCTAAAACTACCCGGATAATATTGGTTGATGGGTGGGTCGGTTCCTCTTTTGTCTCCTAGAAATATATCTAAGGATGGAAAGGTGTGTAAAGATTGAGGTTCCGGTTCATCAACACTAGGAAATTCCTTAGAACTAGGAGTAAGGTTATCACTACAAGTATTCAAACCTATATCCTCAAGTGGTGCCTGGTCCAAGGGTTCTACCTCCATCGGAATTCCTAAAGTTTCTTCTACTTCCTCCGGGTAAGTCACGGGCGGTGTGTGTGCCTCAAATGATGGTTGAGTATTTTGTGGGCTTATGTTATTTACCTCATCATTTCACATGTCACGATCACCTATATC
The DNA here is from genome assembly GCA_030686995.1 of Artemisia argyi. Classification (NCBI taxonomy): domain Eukaryota; kingdom Viridiplantae; phylum Streptophyta; class Magnoliopsida; order Asterales; family Asteraceae; genus Artemisia; species Artemisia argyi. The sequence goes on along the minus strand of CM060682.1, from coordinate 36,319,245 downwards.
ATTAGGTAGTGATAATAACAAACCTAGTGCTTCATCCAACTTATGGTTTATTGATACGGCTCTATCCATAATTCCCTGGCAAACTAGGTCGCTTTTTCTATTAGCCTCACTAAAACGAGATCCTAAACATGGAGGTTGTTCATAAGAATCTATCCTAGGTGAAGGCTCATATGATTCATAGGTGTCTCTAAATGAGGTATTTTGCACTTCTTGGTGTTCTAGCCACTCAACCATATATTGCAATCTTAGAAGTCTAAGTGAAGTGTCCATTTGAAGCAAATTACATACAAAATTACAAAGAAAAGATAGACTACGAGAAAGCTACAAAGTAAAAATAAAAAATCTCACTTGATAGGAATCTAATGAGTAGACCTAATAAAAATCAAATTCAACCTAAACAATAACTATTCCCCGGGCTGCGGCGCCAAAAATTTGATACGTGGGAATCGCACCAGGCTTTACCTCTCGAGGGATCTCGAGAAGCTTACAACCCCCACCAGGCAGTGTACCTGATCGTTGTAGTATAGTATAGTGACAAGTACCGGGGGATTCATCGTTCAGCTAGGAATAGTGTCGTTAGGATTGAAATTAATCTAACTAGGTCTAAAGGTGAATGATGATTCTTTTTATGTTTTTATATTTTATGAAAAGCAAGTAAAAATCTCGGGTATTTGAAGGAGGGGCAGAATTAGTTGCTAATCAACTAACCCAAAAGCTACTAATTAAACTAATGTGCAAGAAAACTAAACTAAGGTTCTACAAGATAAGTGAAGCATGTCTACCTATGATATGTTACTCCTTACTAGCTATCCAATTCTACCTATTGAATTGTAAAACCTTGTTTTAATTGACGGGTTGTATTCCTTAATACCATTCATGGGGTGTCGCACTTAACTCCCCAATCCTATGAGTGCCTACTTCACTCCTATGTCGAGCCGGCTAAGAAGCTCCTAACATGGGATCATTAGAATTTACTCATGCATTAAATACAACCAATAAAACCTAGTGCACATCGGTTCATGTTTCCTAAGACGTTCAAGCATGTTACCATTTGGAGATCTGCCAGTTTTCTTAAGCCTAACATCGAATTCATTCAATCAAAACAAGAATCAATAGGAAACAAGAATTATAAACTAAACCAACTAGATCTATTGAAGTTGTCACGCCTTAATTGATGGAGATAGACACACACATCAACAAGCCCCTCATTGATGGAGATAGACACAACATCAACAAGAAATCAATGAGATCTAATAAATTATATACAAGTTTCACATAATCACAAGTAGACACAAGGTGAATTAGCAAATCATCATCAAAGAAGAGCAAACAACAATGATAATGGAAAACATAATTAAGATAGAATCATCAAACCAATACATGATGTTTATGGAGTGATTGAAACCCTCTAAGTTGCTGGAAAAACACCCACCTAAACCCAGGAATCGACCTTAGGGTTTAGGGCTTACAAAAAGTGAAGTTATGATGTTATATTTATAGGCATGTTTTCTGTCGGCAAGGATTGACGCCATCAGGTCGTTTCTCTTGACACCGTCAAGACCATTTTTTCACCAAATTGTAGATCTCTTCGTCCTCTTCGCGTGGGCTTTTGAATCACCTAAATCCGAGTTCGTATGCAAAAGTTATGACTAAAACAATATCAGCTACTCCGCGCGCAAGTTTTGACAAGTTAACACGTGACGGCCTTGGGTGACGCCTTCACGTTTCTTCTGGGCCGTCACCACTTTTACTCTTGACGCCGTCATGGAAAGCCTCTTGACGCCGTCACCTACTGTTCCCAGCAAGGAAAATTAAGACTTTGGCGTTTTCTTCACTTTTATGCTCCAAAAACGTCCGAATTGCTTCCTTTTCCAGATTTCTCTCCCAAAGTACCTGAAATCACAAAAGGAACAATTTATGGCAATATTTGATCAAATAAATTCAATTCCGGGCTTAAATGATCCCCTAAAAGTGGTTCATTTTTCGCCTCATCAATAAGCAAAATCTGTCTCTTCAGCAGAAACCATCAGCAGATTTTTCAGCAGAATTCCCAACAAACCTCCATCACTTGGCGTAAGCGCCTAGGATAAACTATCAAAGAGGTATTTTAAAGGGTGATAACGTTAGGTGTAGGGATATGGAATACACGGTTTTGTTGGATAAATACAATATTTACCGGTGGCGAGTTAATCATCTTGGTTAATTACATGCACAATATGGCTTGCTAAGCCAAGACTCGACTCGACTTAAGCTAATGAATCAAAAATAACAAAAACATAAACATAGAATGAAACGGGATGGTAGTCCGTATGTTTTTTCTCTTTTCTTTTTCAATTTTTTTTTTCTTTTTCTTAAATTTTTCATTTTTTTTTTTTTTTTTTTTTGCATACACTCTTACCCTACCATCCAAAATAATACATCATAGGGAATGTACATTCCTCTTACACTTGAAATTTTACATACTTTACAATAAACTAATCTAATGACTCTAATTAAGATAATCAAAACACTTGGAGTACTTTTAAGATTAACGCACATATGGGGGTAATATAAGATGTTCTTCCCCATTACTCCATAACATAAGTACTTTACCCATGAGTCCCAATCGTCCCAAAACAATATGTACAAGATATGCCCTGACTTAGCAACCATGTAATAAATTAGATAATTAACTAAGGGTTTAAACAAATAACAATAAAATACTAAAGATGAGTGCATACACGGAAAGCTAAGGCGATTTGGTTGTACATTTTGGTGGGTTGTAACAAATTCTTCCTTTAAGTAAGATGCTTAAAGTTAGAAACAAAAAGATAGGCTCGGAGGGGTGTACTAGGGATTTCGTGTACTAAAAATGAGTACAACGCTAAGGTGTGGGAAAAATTATTTGACTTTACTAGCCAAGTAATATGACTTAAATGGTCAAGTAATTATGATACGGGTTTAACACAAGGGTGATTCTAATGCCTCTTATCATGTAGTAAATCCTACTACACGAATGTAGTCTCACTAGCGGTCTTGGGATGCATCACTAACGCAAGTTCTAGAATCTAAATGCTACCGGTACGGTCAATGTCCATTTTGGTATAGTGGTCGACACGATGGTAAAATATTTCAATTTGTGACCACATATCAAAATTATGATGAGGGACTTTTTGAAGTAAATATTTAAAACGAGTCCATGCATCATAGATAGGTTCGTCTTCATGTTGTTTAAACATCAAGATGTCATTAGGAGTGGGTGAATTTTGTGGTCGGTAGTATGGTGGATTCGCGTTCTCCATAATGGTCAACGGAATAGTCAATGAATTTAATTTACTAACAAAGGCACAAAGAAATAAGATAGACTAAAGAAAACCTAGAAATAAAAAATAAAATTTTACTAGAAAGGAATCTAGCAAGTAGACCTAATAAAAAGAAATCCTAACCTAGACAATAACTATTCCCCGGGCTGCGGCGCCAAAAACTTGATACGTGGGAATCGCACCAGGCTTTACCTCTCAAGGGACCTCGAGAAGCTTACAACCCTCACCAGGCAGTGTACCTGATCGTTGTAGTATAGTACAGTGACAAGTACCGGGGGATTGATCGTTCAACTCAGGAATAGTGTCGCTAGGGTTAGAAAGTCTCTTAAATTAAGTATAAGGGTGAGGGATGATTCTTTTTGTATTTTTATATTTATAAAATCAAATAAAATCTCGGGTTTTGGAAGAGTGGGCGGAATTAGTTGCTAGCCAACTAACCCAAATTAACTAAAGATGCAATCAAAATAAAATAACAAAAATGAAATGAAACTAATTATACTAGTGTGGTGTAACAATAATGGGGAAAGTTGTGTTTACTTAGGTTTCATTACTCCCTAGATATCTTTTACAGGTTGATAATTTGTTACAATTGAATGGATGACGGGTCGTATTCCTTAATACTAGTCGTAGGGCCGTGTACAATATTCCCTAACTCTATAGGATCCTACTTCACTCCTATGTCGAGCCGTTAGAAGCTCCTAACATGGGATCATTAGAATTCTCCTACGCATTAAATACAACCAAAAATCATAGTACACCTCTGATCATGTTTCTTAAGACGTTCAAGCATGTTACCAATGGAAGTCTGCCAGTTTTCTTAAGCCTAACATCGAATACAATCATCCGTAACAACTATAAACAAACAATCAACCCATAATTAACATCTAGGTTTCACAACATTTAAGCAAACACAAAAGAGATCTAGCCAAGCATGTTAAATTGAAGACAAGCGTAAGATATATTAAAGCAACACATAGACATATTGATTGAATTGAAAGAGTACCTATCTCAATTGAACATGAAACGTTTCAAAGGGTAAAAACCCTTGAAAAAGCTGTGAAAATCGGTCTAGGGTTTTTCTCAAAAGTTGCACCCTGAAAGTTGCACACTAATGAATGAAAATTGGAAAACTATATATATATATTTTACAGGGTGACGGCGTCAAGAAGAAATCTGTGACACCGTCAACTCGCCGCCCATAATGAAATCGGATTGCCTAGATTCACTTTTGATGTCTTCATGTGTAAAATTGTTCTGGGCCGTCACTAACATTTGGACCATGACGGCCTATGGTGACGCCGTCATCTCCTTAATACAAAAATTTCTGGATCGTCACGTGTATCATCCACTTCCACCTCTTGTATTACTCTTGACGCCGTCATTAAGGATCAAGTGACGCCGTCAGGTACTGTTTCCAGCAGGGAAAATTAAGACTTTGCCGTTTTCTTCACTTCTATGCTCCAAAAACGTCTAAAATGCTTCCTTTTTCAGATTTCACTCCAAAAGCACCTAAAATGTCAAAAGGAATAATTTAGGACAATATTTGATCAAATAAATTCGAATCCGGGCTTAAATGACCCCCTAAAAACGGTTCATTTTTTGCCTCATCACGTTTGCTGCAACGCGTCGGGGCAGACCAGTCGTCGTTTGATGTCTTTCACTGCTTACGCTGGCTTCATATTGGGTTGCTGCAATAATATTAGTTCTGCAAAAACAGTATTTTTTAATTGACACTTGAAAATCGAAGAATTTACTATCGTTGATTAAAAAAATGTGACATATAATCAAGAGATTGACCTCATGTTTCGTTTGACACGGGTAGCTTGACCTGATTGTGGTGTATGCTGAAAATTACCCGAAGCAGGCAGAGAGGAATCAGTGCCATAGGGAGCACGTGTACCTGCATAAAACGTAAACTGCATATCCGTAATGGTATATTATTGGTACAATGATATTGCTGAAAGGAAATTATAGTGCAGAATTTGTTGTTTATACGGATGGTATACTTCATTACACTGATTCAGTTATGTGGCTAATATAATATCAATAGACAACGATAACTATCAAAATATAGATGCGATAGAATTTACCAGAATGCACATATAATGAAGGCGGGCAATCTGATACATTCGTCCGATTGGATAGTTTCAGTACCTGCATACATCTTCAGAATAGGCTGATCTTGGACTGCTGGTGCGACCTACCACTCTAAAACCTGACAGTAACAAACTCATCAGCAAATAGTCGTCAAGTTATAATTTTTTTTTCTCACAAAGATTAGTGTAGATAAGTAACCTCTGTTTCTTATAGATTATTTTACCTTAAGAATCAGTTGATCCAAATTTGTAATCGGCGATCAGATGCAGCTTGTGATACGCTGAAAGGAAAAGACCACATGTGTATTGCTTAACAGTGATTTGAAAAACGTTTATCACAAAATGTAATAGCCATTGGTATTATGTACAACTGAGGCTCAGACAGATTAAGAATCGAAAAGGAGGATCCACCCGCCATGGCTGCAACCTTACCAGGTTACCTTGCCAACGTGCGAGGTTATACCCGAAGCCACGAAACCACAATGGTTGCAACCTACAGGTCGCCTGGCCAAGATGCCGGTTTCTGGAAGCAACATTTTTCAGTTATACAACTGTAAGCATCCATCATCATCACCATAGTAATTCAGACATAGAAAAAAAGGTCCAACGTCAACGGGCAGAAACCCAAATGATAATTTAGCCCTGAGATCCGTGAATGTAGAGGGCATACCAGCTACTTGCGATGGCTGCAACGTGTAAAAAGCTACAGCAGCCTTTTGAATGTCACATACGACAACGGTAGAATACATAACTGGGCTCAGATCTGTAAATGAAATGAAGGTCTCAAAAACAATCTCATACGTTCCTATGTCAACATGGCTGCAAAGAAACCTGGTTGCATAGTAATAAATCATACTATGCCATCCAGTCATTGCCATGCCAGGTTACGGTAACAATTTCATCGACCCGTTACCATTCCCGTATGTGTACATTACTATCTATTAATCTAAAAAAATGGAGCAGGGCTAAACTAAGCGGGCTGGGCCACGAAGAAAGGCTAAGAACATGGCCCGTATTTTTGGCAGGAAGAAAGGGTTGCAAACGGCGTCCTCTCAACGGGATTTAATATATACTTATAATATAATGGCATGGGATGCGATGCCCCAAAAAAACAATGGCACCACAAAGACCAACACAAAGATTAAGAACCAAAAAAACACTGAACAACCGCCATGGCTACGTTAGTATAAACGGCCTGCCAAGATACGGCCATTGACAATCGTCAAACAATTCCAGTAACATATCCTACAATCAAACAAAACCCGTTTAGTCAATATACCTTTTATTCCATCAACTTAACTTTGGCCCATTTTGACATATTAGGCCAGCAACTTAATTTTCTAATATTACAGTAATAAAATGTTTGATACATATTTACTAAGATTTGAGAAAAATATAACTTTTTTCAAATGTGTGAATATAAACCTATGACCTCAAGGCTCCTATTTGAGGTCCGATTAGCACCTTCAAAACGACACTTTTAAGTAAAGAAAACATGAACTTTAAATGGCTAGGACCATGGTTTTAAATCATCATGCCTCTTCATGGTCCACCATACAGCATTTTGTTCTTTTATGTACTATCTCTTATTCTTTGATAACAACGACGAAAAAAAATCTTAAATTTACATTCCTCCAGTAGGAACAATTGTTTTATCCAAAATCCTTGAGAAAATAAAATTCGGAATCTAAGACCATTTAAAAAAAATGGAAAATAACTATAATCTATCTGACCTTGTCACATAAGCAGGAAAAAGTTGAAAAAATAGCTTACTATGTCTTATATCCATATCGAACCTTGTCACATAAGGTATTAACCTGCACGCACACACCAACAACAAACACAAATATAAAAAGCTATCAATTAGTTTACCAAAAAAATGCATCATTGTTACCAAAAACCCTAAATCTCAAATCTGGCAAAAAAAAAAAATAAATAAAAAAAAAAACCATAAAAAAATTACCTGGTATAATCGACTCTAAAACCCGTTCATCTAAGAAACAACCATAACACCGGCTTATGTAAGACAATCATTCTCCCAGAAATCTTTCGATACCAATAAAACACCAAAATCGAAACCCATGTGACCAGTTGTTAGCGAATCTTGAAGGCCAAAAGAAACCCACAAAAAAACCATGAAGTAACAATCACGATTATTGGTGATGATTACTCTGTGTGTGTGTGAAAAGAGTACCTCGGAAGATTCTAGCTATCTGTGTTTTATGTGTTATTCTCTGTATTTTTTTTTTTCTTTTTTGTATATAAAAGAACTGGAGCAGGGCTAAACTAAATGAGCTGGGCCATGAAAAAAGGCTAAGAGCTGGCCCATATTTTTTGGTGGGAAAGTAGCGAGTAAAACGGTACCGTTTGCATGGGATTTAATATAAACTTATAATATCAGTGACAATATTTGTTGTTCTTCCTTTTATTGTTTATGATCATATTTTGGTTCGGAAGAAAAAATAGAATTGTATGACCATAACTGGTTAATTGTACAAAAGGTTCTTTACTCTTCTTTGAAGTTATCTTAATTTGTGATAAACAGTACAAGTATTATGGTATTGATCAACCCTATTTTAAAAGCAAACGTGGACCAAATGTAACGGTTTTTTTGCATTGTTAATTTCTTTATAATGGAATATAATTTGTTATGATAATGACTGTAAATAGATTGCTTGTCACTAATTGGGTATACAATATGTTTGGACGGCTTTGCTATTTGGATAATCAACTTTTAATTGCAATTAACTCACTTACGAACAATATAGTACTTGAAGCATGTTGTTTGAAATTATGCTGCGATACTGGTTTGTGCAACTAGTATTTGGTTTCATGATTGGATGTTAAGATTAAACTCAATTTTGAGGAATGCAAATTTTCATGTTGGTTGAATACCAAAACACAAGTTGTCGTGGTTGCGCACTCGTGGGAGAATGCGTTCTTCGCATAGTAAACATAGCAGTGTACCCGCGCGATGCGGCGGCGGATACCCTGTAACTATATTTTACAGCAAGCAAATGTTGTTCGATTACATGTTTTTTTTCTTTAACAATAGCCGCACAAATGAAAGATAATTTAAATTAAAATGACTTTAAGTAATAACAATGATATATAATTTCTTAGCATTTGCTAAAAATAGTCTCAAATGCTTTATATGTTAGTAGAGATAAATAAATAACAAAAATTAAGTAATATATTCTGTTATGCTTGCGAAGAATTTATTTGGTTTAGGATATTTATTATGAGCATTTATTATTATTACATGAATCTTAATTATCTTGTATACCTTAAGCTAGCACTACGTAACATCGGCACAATGAAACCTAATAATAAGAAATATACTAAATTTTGTTCGTCAAACAAACATATACATGTTTATAATCAAAATTTACGGAAAAACTATTTTAAAACTTATGGCGTGACTTACAAATAATTACGGGCACGTTTCGTAAGTCAAACAGGTCGGGAATGGTTTCTCTTAAAGTTTAACTAAATTACATAAATGGTCCTTGTGTAAAACTGGCGCTACCCCCTCCAACTTTCGGCCAAATGGCAACATGAGTCCTTTGAGGATAAAACCCTCACCACACACCTCATTTTAACAAACCAATATCCAAATCTTATTATCTTCATCTCCCACCTCTCCCTTGCTAACCCTAGCCGCCGGCACCCTACAACACCACCTCCACCGCCGACCACATACACTTCCTATTTTCTTCCTATTTGATTTTATGTACAAATGACACTATGAATAGTTTTGTCATTGAAGCAAAACAAAAGATTTTGTATGAAGAAAATCAGTAAAGATATTACAAAACACTATGACCTGTCCTTGATTTTGTCATTCAAGCAAAACAAAATATTCTATACGAAGAAAATCAGTAAAGATATTACAAAACACTATGACCTATCCTTGATGTTGTCATTGAAGCGAAACAAAAGATTCTATACGAAGAAAAACATTTGTACAAAACTATTCACAGGCACTTCCTATTCATAGTGTGATTGGGTAAGGTGTATTTGTGGTTGTTTGACCGATGAAGATTGAAACAGATCTGAGGTTATATGGGGTTATGCTAAGCTTGTGGTTAATTGTGTAATCTTGTAGGTTGCTGTAGTTGTTGTGTGTTGGTTTACGTATCATTTTTCTTTTCTTTTAGACCAATGAAGATAGTTTGATTTTTTTTGTAACGATTCTCATGGCAAAGAATTAGAAAACCTTCATATGTTAGAAATATAATTAAATATGGATGGGTTTTAATTGAGGGTTGTATATTGTGTTTAAATGATTGTAATATTAGGTGTAGGCGTATTTTTAATGCTATTAATGTAGAATTCTAAGGAAAGTGGTCTGAATTTTGATTCATGTTAGTTTTTGTTGTACACAATGCTTTGGTTGTTGTAATTATCAAAATTGCTTGCTTTAAAGTGTTGTAAATAATGCATCATTTTTTGTATATCTGAATTTTTTGGAGTCATTCATCCGTTATAAGTAGTATAGATATGAGTTTTCGCCCAAATTTTTATAGTGCATAGCTAAGGCATTAAACTTTATTTCTGAAAAAATTGAGCTTAATTGGTTGAACCATTTAGTCACATTTTTATTTTGCTGCAGCAGTTCTTTTTGAATAGCTTTGTTGTCACAACTGTATTGTTGTAGAAAAATGTGTTGCTCGCATGGTAAACTAATGAGTTTTGCACCCAATTTTTTACAGTGATTAGGTACTCCTAAACTTGATTTCTGAAGGGAAAAAAAACCTTAAACTGAAAAGCCATTTGATTGCAGTTTGTATTTCAGTACAACAACTCTTTAATCTGGAATTTGGGTTGTTTGGATGCATAGAGTTGTTTGGTACAACATTTTAGCGTTGTTTTAATGCAGAATTATGTGATATTTTATGCGATGTTCAAAGCAAAATTGTTTGTTTCACTTGGTGGAAAATATTGTGGCAAAGTAGTGCCTGGTTAAGGTTGTTTGGTGCAGTGTTGTTTAGCACCATGTAACTAATTTTGTAACATAAAAATAAACAAGTCGCTTGATTTCATATTGAGTATTAGAAGTTTGGATGTTGCAAATATTTTGTTGTGAATATTGTTGTAAATATTCAAATTACTTGTTATTCTAGAAACATGAACAATTGTTAAAAATTGTTCGAACTCATATTTCTAATAATTTAACGGTTTGTCATTACGTAAGAAATGACTAAATGTCAAACACAACTGTCTAGGACAATGTGAAATGTTAAGAAAAAACACAAATACAGATGACAACAAATTACGTTGATTTGTGTAACTAACTTAAATGATATGATTGTCATCCAAACTTAGCTACTATCCATTCGTTATATTGGACATATTTTGATTATGTGAAATGATTACACATTGATTCTATATGATTATAATCAAATAATAAGTCGTGATAATCATAAGAGATTATATGTGATTATATATATAATCACAGGGGAATTGAATGACATTGTGTAAGTGTAGGACTTACATGGTAATTTGTCTAAAAAATAATTTTAGTATATGAAGCTATAAGTAATTAGAATAATGCATATTCTGTCATACACTTGATTCCTTGGTCTATTAGCACGCTAGATTTAGAATCTGTTAATTATGATATGGAATAATTAACATAAAACATTCAAAAGGTGTGTATACACTAGTATGAAAATTATGAAGTGAAAAAGTACTAATGGTCTTGATGTCATATTTTAGTGAGAAAAATCATATAAATAAGATTAATACATTGAAAGGGATAACCTTTCTATAAAATTCTTGACATAAATTTCATGTGGGATTCCGGATTAGCGAGAGTTCAAAAGGACACCTACAAAGATGAAGTTCTTGTCTAGTTGGAATACTTAAGAATTACTTGGAGCATGATGTATTTAAAGAGTCGAAATAAAAGCGAATTTGTGCAGACATATTATGTCGATACAACAACTACTCTTAGCATGAGTTATCCCTATTGAAAATGTGAAGTTATAGAATAACATTGCGGATGAAAAGCTAAATAAGAGAGTCAATTAGCAAGTCGTCAAGAGGAATTGGACTAAAGCTCTGAAAAGTTTACATGAAGGAAAACCTAACCTAGTTGACTGGAGATCTCAAGATCCGGGTTCAATAGGACAACCTACTTGTGTAAACTGAGGTCACTATGGGGGAGTAATAAACTCCATATTCATTTATGGGAGTTGATAAACTTTCTAGTCCATTCCTAAAAGAGTGACAATATGAGGTTAAACATATGGCTTTTAATGATTAATGGAGAATCACATATGTGAGAAAGAAATGGGGTCGCTTTTCGAAGGGAACTTTGGGGGTGCAATTCTTAAAAGCTATCGCAGAACCAGGCTAATATTCATGCCATAATGAACATAACTATGAGAACCAAAATGTGCCAAGGAGATATTTGTGTGAATATGTAATTTTGTCTCCACAAACATCAAACATTTCAAAGACATCGAGTCCTTTTGGCTGCTAGGAAGCTAAGTATATTTCACGAGGGAACGTACAAAGGGTAACACATGCCTATCCTATGTAAATATCAACTGCAAAACTCTATTACAACGTTGAGTCATTAAAATTTGTTTCCTTTTATCAATTTCATTCATGTGGGAGATTGTTGAAAAATATGGTCAAATGGTGTGGGGGATTGTTGAAAAATATGGTCAAATGGTTTGAATGACAATTGATAGTGTCATTATGTGTACTAATTTGAATTGAAAATAAAATTAATTTGTGATTTTATTTTGATTCATGAGACACTAGTGAAATTACTTGTGACTGTTTTTCTCATATCCATATTCCTTATAAATTTATTCTCCCATTTCATATACATTAAGAAACACAACTCATTCCTCTCTATTTGTTAACGTCCATGTTGACCTTCTGTGTGTCCGGTTCGTAATAGAGGGAAGACACGGTTTTGGTTCACCTTGATAACCCGTTTGTGTTAACAGGAGTTATCCGTTGTTGTTGTATACTGGAAGATAGACGTTCATGAGTCTAAACACCGTAGAGAAATGAATTTGTCTTAAGAAAATTATGAACTTCATAGACCTTTAACATTTTCCTTGTTTGTGTTCTTTGAGCATAAACAATCAAAAGGTTCACCGTATCGTTGCCTACACTTTATTTTTTTTATTGTTGTGATCAACATATTATTTGTTTGTCTCTTGTAGCAAATACACTTAAAATATATCATAAACGACACATCTTTTTTATTGTGTACAGGTGATTTCTACTTTTTTTTTTTTTTTTTTTTTTTTTTGTGTGCTTTTTCAGTGACGCGCTTAGGTTTTCAGAGAAGGTGTTGCACAAATTTTTTGAGACAAACTAAAAGTTCAACATAAATAAAATAGCGGAAAAATTTTATCGAGTTACACGTACCAAAAACGACAAAAATGACACATTCTAAAAACAAATTATCTTAGAATCAGGTGTAACCGGTAGCACACTTGGCACCAAGTGGTTCCGTCCATGAATATTTTGCCGTTTTAGTTTTATGACTTTATCATTCTTATGTATATACCTTTTTCATCAAATTATATCGTTTGACTAAAGTAAAAGAAATTACTACCATACCATACTGAAAATAAATTTATTTCTATAATAGTATTAGTAATGATTAAATGATACTGAGTGAGTGTCGTATCAAGTATTTAAGTATACAGGTACTACTTCAATTCGAGACTTAAATAATTACAAATAATGCATGTCACATCAATTCCATCCATATCACCCATTGTGTAGCCCATAACTTTTGCTTCCCTCCAAAATTTCTATATATACATACAGTAACACACTCACACAATCACACCTAATCCCTCCACCGACAGGCGCCACCGTAGACCACCACCACTATGGTCTCTTTGAGACCCTTTATTTATTTCACAGTCGTCTTGCTTATCATATCATCATGTATCTCTGCAAATTTGGTGCCCATTGGAAATGGCTACCGTCTTGTCTCTGTCGCTAAAACTGCTGATGGTGCACTCATTGGTCAACTTAAAGTCAACGGGAAGAATGATATTTATGGTCCTGATATCCCTCTTTTGCAATTATACGTCAAGTAAGTGTACTATTGCTATTCGCTATCACACATCATAACTTATTTATTTTTCAGTTTATTACGTGGATTATATATTTAATCTATACATACCCCTTGTTGTATTTAACTTGTTATATTTACCCCTTTGACTATCACCATATCTAAACAAAAATCTGTGTAACCTTATTATAAGCTGCTTGAGGGTGTGGTATGATAGTCATTTTTTTAGATAAGTTAAAAGCATAGACGGAATGAGGGTTAAAAGTGACCTATGCACAAATTATATTTTTAACGGTAGTATAAGGGAAAAAAATTTAAAATAAAAAACGATTTTCGGTTAAATGATTTAGTTTAGTGAAAGCCATGTTCACTTTTCACCTATTGATGGACTGACTATGCAATAACTAGATAAGCAATGCAATAGGGTTGGGTGCATTAAAAAAACACTACGAAGCAAAAATATATCAGGGTCTCATGACACCAGAGGACCCCTTTAGTTCTGTCCCTAGCTAAAAGGATATCGGTGTAGTTTACTGCTTTGGTGGTGTTACAATTTGTTTGTTAAGATTTTAGTTATACATGTTAAGTTAATTAGAAATTTCTTTAAGACTTTAAATGGTAGTTTTATGTATATAATTATAGTTTAAGGGCTATTATTATATTTTATAGAACATAAGGGTTGTAAAATGTAATTAACTTGACCTTGTGTCGGATTTCCATACACGAAACCGATAGTTATTACTATTTGTCGACACATCAAACTTTTGTATTTTACACTCTACTCCCTACATTATTCTTGTTTGCTAGATACATCTCTTATAGTATAAAACATTACATATCACTCCCTAAACTAATACAACATATTAGCTATAGCTAACAGATATTTTAACCCAAATTTGTTTAAGTGACATATTTTTATGATGATTTTCAGGCATGAAACTAATGATCGTTTGAGAGTACACATAACCGACGCGAAACAACAACGTTGGGAGGTACCTTACAACCTTCTACCTCGACAACAACCTACGCCAACTTTGTCAAAACAAACCAAAATCCAAACAACAGAATTCGCAGGCAATGAGTTAGTATTCACCTATATTTCTAACCCATTTTCGTTTTCCATTAAACGCAAATCCAACGGTGAAATCCTCTTCAATACCATGCCCGAAAAATCCTCACCATACAGTTCCCTAGTGTTCAAAGACCAATATCTCGAAATATCAACATCCTTGCCACAAGATGCGTCATTGTATGGTTTAGGAGAAAACACCCAACCACATGGGATAAAGTTACACCCAAATGATCCATACACATTGTGGACGACTGATCAATCCGCCATTAATTTAAATATGGACTTATATGGGTCGCATCCTGTTTATATGGATTTGAGAAATGTGGGTGGTGAGGCGAAAGCACATGGAGTTTTATTGTTGAATAGTAATGGTATGGATGTGGTGTATAGAGGGACTTCGCTAACGTATAAGGTGATTGGGGGTGTTTTCGACTTTTACTTCTTTTCGGGGCCATCCCCTCTTGATGTTGTCGATCAGTATACACAACTTATTGGTCGACCCGCTCCTATGCCCTACTGGTCGCTTGGTGAGTACTATTTCTTGCGTAAATATTGACTGATGAATTAGTTGATTGTACATTGTGATATAGACTATGTGTTTATGCTGAAAATCTTTCGATTCATCAAGTAATTTTCTAAAACCGGCATAATAAGTATCTGAATCTGTTAGATTAATAATGTTAGATCACTACTGAAGATACTGCTATAAATTTTTTTATTTGAAAGATATGAAAGTTAGCTTAAAAGTTAAAACATGATAGTGACGATTTTGTTATACTCATTAGAATTGACATATTGATCCTATAGGCTAAACAAGAAATGAATAAAGTACATGAAGAACATTGATGGTTAGGTCTTGTCAGTTTTGTATTTAAGAGATGAATTTTGAATGCATACAAAACAAATTGCATATTTAAAAATGTATTATTTTCCATTCAACACAACAAAATCTGTCAAGATCTTCTTGTTTTTGAATACTTTGCCCATACAAGAGACACATGTGTTGCTTGTAGGCCACCAAATTAATGAAATTTTGGCACATATAAAAACAGAAACATGTTACACCTATTTAATGAAATCTTGGCAATATGTAAACTTTTTTTTTTTTTTTTTTTTTTTTTTGAACAAACATGTTACTTAAATCAGTAGTCCAAAATATCTATATCCTATGCCAATAATTCATATCCAAATAATTGATCATAACTTGTCAACTGTAGATCTTATATTTTACTTCGATTTATAGGATTTCACCAATGCAGATGGGGTTATCACAACCTATCAGTAGTTGAAGACGTTGTCGAAAACTATAAAAAGGCTGAAATTCCATTAGATGTCATTTGGAACGACGATGATCACATGGACGGACACAAAGATTTCACTCTTAACCAAAAAAATTACCCTCACCCGAAACTTATTAATTTCTTAGACAAAATACACGCTCGTGGCATGAAGTACATTGTCATTATTGACCCTGGAATCGGTGTAAATTCTACTTATGGTACTTACCAACGAGGGCTTGCCAACGATGTATTCATTAAATATGAAGGGAAGCCGTATCTGGCCCAAGTGTGGCCTGGGCCTGTTAACTTTCCTGATTTTCTCAACCCAAAAACTGTCTCTTGGTGGGCTGATGAAATCCGGAGGTTTCATGAGCTCGTGCCAGTAGACGGGCTATGGATTGACATGAACGAGGCTTCAAATTTCTGTTCGGGGCTATGCGCTATTCCTAAAGGAAAGCAGTGCCCAAGTGGTACCGGGCCTGGTTGGATATGTTGTTTGGATTGCAAGAACATAACTAAAACGAAATGGGACGAGCCACCTTATAAAATCAATGCATCGGGGACACCTGTCCCTATTGGGTACAAAACCATAGCGACTAGTGCGGTTCATTATAATGGGGTTCGTGAGTATGATGCGCATAGCATATACGGTTTCTCTCAAACCATCGCCACACATAAAGGTCTTCAAGGTCTTCAGGGCAAACGCCCTTTTATCTTGACCCGATCAACATTTGTTGGATCAGGTCATTACTCAGCCCATTGGACCGGGGACAATAAGGGAACATGGAATGACCTCAAATATTCAATTTCCACCATGTTGAATTTTGGTATATTTGGTATACCAATGGTGGGGTCAGACATATGCGGGTTTTATCCTGCTCCAACTGAAGAGCTATGCAACCGTTGGATTGAGTTGGGTGCGTTTTATCCTTTCTCAAGAGACCACGCGAACTACTATTCACCAAGGCAAGAACTATACCAATGGAAATCCGTTGCTAAATCTGCTAAAAATGCTTTAGGTATGCGATACAAGCTTCTTCCATACTTATACACATTATCCTATGAAGCACACATCACAGGTGCACCCATTGCCCGCCCGGTCTTTTTCTCCTTCCCAAACATCACAAAATTATACACTCTAAGCACACAATTTTTACTCGGAAGTAGCTTAATGGTCTCACCAGTTCTTGACAAACATCAAACAAAAATAAGTGTCATGTTCCCTCCTGGAACTTGGTACAATTTGTTTGATATGAGTCGAGCTATTGTTGCCAAGGAAACCGAGTCCTTCTCCGTGGACGCTCCTTTGCACGTAATCAATGTCCATTTATATCAAAACACAATTCTTCCTATGCAAAGGGGAGGACTGATATCAAAAGAAGCAAGAACGACACCTTTTACTCTCATTGTAACTTTTCCTATGGGAGCCACGAATGGTGAGGCAAAGGGAAAACTTTATCTTGATAACGACGAGCTTCCCGAGATGAAATTAGGAAATGGTCAGTCGAGTTATATTGAGTTTAGTGCGAATGTTGCAAAGGGAGTTGTGAAGGTGTGGTCTGATGTTGTGGAGAGTAAGTTTGCTCTTGAGAAAGGGTTGATTATTGAGAAAGTTACGATTCTCGGGTTAAGTGGGGTCCATGGAGGAGTTGCGGTCGAGGTGGAGGACAATGTGGGCAGTCTTGATTTGTCGAACGTGGAAATGGTTGAAAGTGATCATATGTTCTTGAATGAGTTGCAAGGTAAAGGAAACAAGAAGAGCAAAATGGTTGAGGTTAAAGGGTTGCAGATACCAATTGGTAAAAAATTCTTGATGTCGTGGAAAATGGGACTTAATTAATGGTTAAGGGGTCGATGTAATAACTGCGAAAATGACAATTGATTTCAAAGTTGGCTGCTGTATTTCAATATTTTTTTTTTTTTTTTTTTTTTTTTTTGTTTCAAGCCAAGAAGATTGATATATATCTTTATAGTCATATTTCTGTCTTGTTTTCTTTGATATTTGATATCCTCATATCACAAGTAGTATCATGTCTACCCTTGATATCTGAGTGTACTAGTAGTATCTTTTTAGTTTTCTCATATGTTTAAAGCGCATTCGTGCTATTCTAGTAATGAAAATGGTGGCGCTAAGCTTAATGGGGAAAGCATAAAAGAGTGTTACAAGTTGTGAGATGATGCTTGATGAAGTAAAGAAAAGTGCTGTTCGAGGTGACGAAGAAGGTGCAGTAGAATGGGATGACAGCCGATGAAGGAAAGCGCAACAAACCGATTTCACAGTTCGACTTTCCTTGAACCCAATCCATAATCCATTAGTCATTAGTATTTTCTGTACATGTAGTATGGATTCAAACACTTTTGTGCCTTTAAAATAGAAGCCCAATAGATTATGGGCCTAAAAGAATAAATGGGCCTTTTTGGTAGCCACAATGGGCTATAATCAACTACTTTTGACCAGAGATATTAACGAGTCGAGCTTTTAGCGAGTAAACAAAGTCAAATTATTCGTCCAACAAAAATTTATACAAATATTAATCGATACTAATATACAACGAAAAATTTATGTTAAACTCGCACGCGCACAAGTATTATAAATATATCATTGGGGGACCCAAGTGCCAAACTAAGATGGTTCCCTTTGGCTACTAGACTATTTGAGGTGACTAAATTCACAGGTAAAAAGGTCATGCTGGTCGGGTCGGTTTGATACAATTAATGTACAACGCCAGAAAAATTTAACTTATTTGTAGACTATATGCTCCACAATTTTTAAACGTTGTGTACAATAGCAATGTTCGAAAAATAGATGAAAATGAAACAATTCTTCCACTTGTTCATTGGTTTATAATGACTACTCCCATTAACATTTAATTCAAGAATGGTAATTAAGACTAAGTGTAATAAGGACCATCAAGAGACCGACATCCCCTTACCATATAAGCTTTTTTCTCTTCTAAACTCTTTCATGACTAACTTGATGTAACAAGAAGACCGAGGACACTACCAAAAAATATCCCAAACAATAATTTAATTAAGACTAGTTGTAATAAGGACCCCAAGTGAGGTTGGTCGAACGATTGGTTAAACGGTGGTGGTGATGACTCGAATTGCAGACAATAAGGTTGTTGTTGTTGGTAAAAAAATTGTTGATGTTGTTGGTTAAAAGATTGCTGCTGTTGTTGTTAGTTATACGGAGGATGCAACGGATGATTTTGATAATATTGGTTAGAGATGGCAAAAAAACTCCGAACCCGACGGAGTATCCAATACCCGACCCCGATTTGACCGGGTAATCCTCGA
Organism: Artemisia argyi; assembly: GCA_030686995.1. NCBI lineage: Eukaryota > Viridiplantae > Streptophyta > Magnoliopsida > Asterales > Asteraceae > Artemisia > Artemisia argyi. Next base: position 36,300,136 of record CM060682.1, on the reverse strand, counting down.
GTTGATCGGGTATCGGGATGGAACAGGGGAATCCTAATACTGAAAAGTGGGTATGGAGGCACGTATGGTAATACCCTCGGATCCCCGAACCCGTCCCCGAATATATTTTCTGTACAAAATACATTATATGTTTATATTATGTTATGAAACCTGATTTCATCATTCTCTATACGTACTTCTTTTGATCAATTATTTTAATAAGGCATATGTTAATTCATATAATAAGTTTTATATGATCAAAGGTTGATATTTACTTATGATCCAATGTCGATATAATAAGTTTTCTTCAAAGAAACAATTTTTGTTACACAAGTTAATGTTTTCTAAACATTAGTTGTCTAAATGTTTTGTATGATTTTTTTTTCTTTTCTTCAGAAACTTATGTACAATTGTCTGTTTATAATATAGCGTACTTATAATTATATAACAGGAAAAAACCCCAATTCCCCATTAGGGATCCCCGTTCCCGATCGGGGATGGGGATGTAGTTGTAACCCTCAACAGGGATGGAGACGGGGATGGGGATAGGTATTTAACTTCGGGGATGGGGACGGTATTGATTGGGGCTAAACCGTCAAATATTATTGACCAAGGTCAATAAGTCAAAAACAGCTTAATTCCAATTCTCCGTGGATAGTATAGTGTTTCCCCGGGTCGTTATGTCCCAGTGAGATTGCAATGGTGCTTTGGAAATCGTTTTTGAGAATGAGTGGCACTGAGGACAGTAACCAAGATGATTGGGAAATGATTATGCTACTGTTATTTGGTATTTGAACAATTTGGAATAATATTAACAATAACAGATATACGGATATAATTACAGAAACACAAACGAGAAATCAGATTACAGACAGAGAAAAGTGGGATTTAAACAATTTTAAAACTACAGGGGGTGCAAATGAAACTTTTTCAAACTTAAAATATAAAGAAAATTTAAAATGAAAATGAAATCATTTACTTGATTATTTTAATATTTAAATACTAATTAATTAATTAAAACTATTTAAAAAGTAATTTAAATCTAATTTAAATTAAACTAAAAATGACAAAGGCTACAAATTAAACTAAAAACTTGCAAAATTATTTTCTAAACCTCTAAATGAACTTGAAGAAAGTATAAAAATTAAAAAGAAATGTTTTTGTCTTTTTGTGGGTTTTTTATTAATTAAAAACTAATTATATTAATTAAACTATTTAAATTATTTTTAATTACTAATAATACTGAAATGACTTAGAAAATTATAGAAAAATTTATAAAACTAATTAACCATCACAGGAATCCTAAAAAATTATAAAAAGTTTCTAAAAATTATATTTAGACTATTTTACTAATTATTTACTTAATTATTAATTTAAATCTAATTTAACTAATTTAATTAAAAAAATTAGAAAATGAACAGTAGAATTTAAGAACCTATTTTCTAAAAGTCTTAAATGATTTATAAAACTTAGGAAAAATATAAAAACCTACTGTTGTTAATTAAAATTTAAGAAAACTATTTAATTACTAATATTACCTAATTGATTAATTAAACTATTTTTAATTCTAATAATTATCAAACTAAAAGAGAAAAATCTGAGAAAATTATTGAAAATACCTTAAGGTTACAGGAAATTAAGAAAATTATGAAAATGGTGAAATGCTTGTTAATAAGCTATGAAGAAAAATTAAAAAGATGGAATCTATTAAATAGAAGCTATCATTAATTTTAAATTTGGTTTTTGTTGGTTTTTCTTTTTGACAGATGAAAATAAGCTAAAAACAAGAAACTTTTGCAAAGACACTTTTACAATAGCTTAAAAATAAGCTGAGTGCACCCCCCAAATAGCTTAACAAATGATATTTTGGATTTTAATGATGCAAAAGCTATTAAATAAGCTACACAGTACACACAAGCTAAAGATTATGATACAAACAACTAAATTGAACTGAAATAAGCAAAGAAGGATGGAAAAGCACACTGGATAAGCTAAAAACCTCAAATAAGCACTTATTGATACAACACAGTCCAAACAGGCCAAATCAAGGACCTTTGGTCCCTTGTGGGGTCCACAAATAAGCTCAGGGGTCCAAAATGAAAAGTGATCCTAAAAGCTGGTCTGGTAAGATTCACAATAAGCCAATGGGCAGAGCTTTTGGCAAGCTTGTGAACTTTGATGCCAACACTGAGTACTCAGTGTACTCAGTGTATTGTGGGTAAAATAAATGCCAAGAAAAGCTAGGGGCAAAAGTCTCAAAGCTTAATTTAAGCTTGGAACCAACAAGCCAGCCAGGTGAGCTTTTGATAGAACCAAAAAGCACCCTGTGGGGCCCACTGATGCAACCTGTGGGTCTCTTGGAAGTTGGGTGAGTCAAACTGGTCACTCAGTGTTTACTCAGGAAATAGTCAAACTTAAGAGGACAAGCAGCCCTATCAAATAAGCTAAAAATCACAAATTGAGTTTTGAACCTACAAGCCACACTGATAAGCTTTTCAAAAAGCTAGAAAACTTAGGATGGGGTCCACTATTGAACACTGTGTAAGGTTGAAGAGTTGGGTATGCACACTGGGTACAGGGGAGCTTTTGATGCAAACAGGTAAGTTCAAGGGTGCTTATTAATAAGCAAATGAAACCTAAATTAAGATTTTCTTTTTGGATTATGTAGACAAGCTACCAAATTACCAAGAAACACAAATTTTATTTATTTCCTATCCCTAATAAGCCTTTTGCAAGATCTGGTAGATTTGCTCAAAATGACAGATGTGAAACTTTGACTTTTGATGATTTGATGAACACTTTGACTAATCTGGATTTTGATTGATCTAAATAGATTTGAAATGATGCTTTAAGCTAATATGAGTCTAGATGATGCTATAAAATCAACTTATGCAACTAATGGTATAATTATGCAACCTATTTCTTTCTTAAACAGAATGAACAACAAGATCAAAAGCAATTCTGACTTTTTAGCTTATGACCACAGGTTTTAAGTCATAAATAAACTATAATGACCCTAAGAGTGATGTCTACACAACAGGTATCAACTAAGACTCACACTATGGCAGAGATACAAACAGATCCAAACACCCCTACTCAGACTATAAGGGTGAGGTTTTCAAAGCAAAACAAGAGATTAGAACTAGAAACATGATAATAGAAATCTAATGAGGTCTAACATACATAAATAAGCATAAATGAACAGACAATAAGCTAAGAATATTAGAACTATGAAAAATCAGAAAATGGCTTACTTCATGCCATCCAAGCTTAAATAGAACTAGAACCATGACCAAAGAACAACACCTAAAGGCTTCCACAAGCCACTACACCCATGGCCATCCAAGATTTACCATGCTCCAGCAATTTACCATATTCAACCTGCAACTTTTTTATTTTTCTTTATTTTTCTGATTTTTTTTATTTTTCTTGTTTTATGATTCTACTGTCTTTTAATAGTTTCTAAAAGCTTCAATGAGCTTATGGGAGCTTAAGTGATCCTATAAGTCCATAACATAAACACAAATAACAACAGAGCTTAATTGAAGATTTTGAAATAAAAGTGAAAACTGCATACACTAGCAAAGACACTGAAACTTGAATATATTACTTGAAATAGTTTAAGTTACAACTGAATTGACTAACACAAGGCTTAAAAGCTTTTGACTTAACTAAATTATCATTCTACAACTTATATGATTACAATTTAACTAAAACGTGAACTAACTAACTCCTTCTTGCTTCTCTTCCTTTTATACTTGAGAATTAGGGTTTCTCAAAGCTTTTTGAGCAAATCCCAACCAATCTCGACCCTTGAATCCTTCTGATTAAATCCTGACCCTCCACTTATTTTTTGGCGGGAAAATTGGGGGTGAGTGAAATTGCTTAAATAATCCAACAGAGGGGGTGGCATTTATTAGGGTTGTCCTGTTAGGTGATAGTGGTGGTTTGGGCGGTGGATTAGACAGGGATGGTGGGGTGGTGGTGATATGATGGGCAAGTGGTGTGGGGGAGGGAAGGAGAGGGAAAGGTGGGTTTGTTTGACTGTGGTTTGACCACAGGGTCAATGGTTGACCCTGGTGATATATCAAAGGGGTGCTTGGGTGGGATTTTGGATTGGGCTTGGGATAAAAATAAGGGTGTGGGCTGGATAGGGTGATGGTTGTGTTTGGATTGGATTTGGTTTTGGGTAATATTAATATTAAGGGTCCGGTTTGGTATTGTATTATCACAAGGACCAATTTTGTAATTTCTTAAAATTTCGAGGACCTGTTTTACCATTCTCCCAAGGTTCTCATAAGGGTATTTTCTGCCAATTGATGAATAGTCCAAGGTACCATGTTGACTTTTCACTTTAAAAATTTCCAGGGACTAAAACTGTCAACTTTCCAAACTTCAGGGACCAAATCTGTAATTTCATCAAACTTTGCAACCAAGGATCATTCCTGCAATAAATAAGAAGTACAAGGACAAAATTTGTTTTTCTCAAAGTTTTAATATCCTAGGGACCATTTTTGTCAATTTTCAAAGTTCAGGGACTAAACTTGCAATTTTGTGAAACTTTGTACCAAAGGACTAATTATATAACTTTGTGATTTAAAAGGACCTTTGGTGACATTTTCAAGTTTTTAGAGTAACCAGGGACTAGATTTGACAACTTTTTGAAAGATGAGGGACTGCAACTGCCAATTATGCAAACTTTATTGATTTTTATCTGTTTTTGATTATTTTGCATCTGAAACATATAAAACACATTCCTGGGATATTTTCAGTATTTTGATGCAATTATGAGTGTTTTTAGATGTTTTGGCAGCTCAGAATAGGTAAAAATGATGAGTGTTTGAGCACTTATCAATCCCCCACACTAAAACATTGCTAGTCCCTAGCAATCTTTTGAGAAAAACTTAATGGATTTTGAAACTCTTTACCAAAAGCCATCACTTCTGGAGTAGCCAAATGTATCAGTTCAAGTAAGAACTATGGTCCACTTGATAACCATGTGATTTTGAGCAAACCACCAGCTGTCAACGGATTTGATTTGTCTTTACCAAAAGCCGTTTGCTTCTGGACTAGCCAACTCTTGATGGACAAAGTCAACATCTTGGTGAGCTGATTACCAATTATGGTTTTTCCACTGCCTTTACCACAATCCATAATCTTGCGGGCTAGCCAACTCATTCACTTTTTTTGGATATGGCGAGTTGATATACCATACAATTTTGGGCAAATTGCAAGCCATCAACGGATTTGAGATATCTTTACCAAGAGCCATTTGCTCCTGGATTAGCCAATCCTTTTGTCATTTAGACATGGCGGACTGATAACCACAAAAATTTTGAAATAAAGTGAAAAATTTGGGCCAAAATGGGGGTACTTAGAAAGTATTTTGTGATAAAATTCGCTAGAATTTCCCCCCCCCCCCCCCCCCACATTTAGAATTGAATATTGTCCTCAATATTCAAAGTCCCGGCTATTATGCCGACTCTTTGAACGAAAAAAGGTAATATTCTAAGCTAACTGTGGTAATATCGTTTTGTAATTTTTCACTTTATTTATATGTACATATAAACATTTTTTTTTACTTGAAACTTATTTACAAATTTACTTTGCAAAAGGTGGGGGACGGCCACTCCCCCACACTAGAGTGTTAGAAAGTAGAAAGAAGTCAGAGGTATGGGTGAAAACCCATATTTTGCTAATTTTTGTTCACCGATTCACTAGCTTGACTCGATCCCCGAATTCATTGGTCCATGGGGAAAGTTTGGAGATCTGGGACAACCATGGATGGTATGTCCTCTCCAAAATAATTTTTCAAACGATGACCATTCACTTTGAAGTTGGGACCTTCGGGTTGAGATATCTCAACAGTCCCGTATGGATATACTTTTGCAACAGTGAATGGTCCAGTCCATCGGGTTTTTAATTTTCCCGAGAAGATCTTTAACCTTGAATTGAAAAGAAGGACTCTGTCACCGATGTTGAAAACGCGGTTCTTAATTTTGGAGTCGTGGATCTTCTTGTCTTTTCTTTGCAGATCAAAGAGTTCTCGTAGGATTGATCACAAAGTTCGTTTAATTCATTGAGTTGAATTTTACGGTGATCACCCGCTTTATGAAGGTCGTAGTTTGCATGTTTCAAGGCCCAATAGGCTTTGTGCTCGAGCTCGATCGGTAAATGACACGCCTTCCCGTATACAAGCTTGTAGGGAGTACACCCGATGGGTGTTTTGTAAGCTGTACGGAAGGCCCAGAGTGCATCATCTAGTTTGTCCGACCAGGAAGCACGGTTTTCACCTACGGTCCTCTCAAGAATCCGTTTAATACCACGGTTTGAAACCTCCACCTGCCCACTTGTTTGTGGGTGATACGCGGTAGAAAGACGGTGAGTAACACCGTACTTAAGCATGACTTTTGCGAATTGATCATTGCAAAAGTGTGTACCGCGATCACTAATGATGGCACGGGGAGTTCCAAAACGAGCAAAGAGGGATTTCAAGAATTTCACAACAACTCGGGCATCGTTAGTGGGTAAGGCCTTTGCCTCAACCCATTTTGACAAGTAGTCAACAGCCACGAGAATGTATTTGTTTCCACGAGAAGATGGGAATGGCCCCATAAAATCAATGCCCCAGACGTCAAAGATTTCACAAACTTGAATGGCATTTTGTTGCATTTCGTTCTTTTGTGAAATATTCCCGTGACGCTGACAAGCATCACAAGCTTTGACTAATTCGTGGGCATCCTTATAAATTGTGGGCCAATAGAAATCGGAGTCAAACACCGTTTTGGCAGTGTAGTTAGGACTATGGTGGCCCCCGGTGGGTCCAGCATGGCAAGCCTTGAGAATATCAGCGGCTTCCTGTCCGTAAACACATCACCTGATGACTTGATCGACACAGATTTTGAATAGATAGGGGTCGTCCCAGAAGTAATGTTTAACGTCTTTAAAGAATTTGTTTTTCTGTTGGGACGACATCCCCTTCACGATGAAGTTACCCGCATGGTAATTTGCAAAGTCGGCAAACCATGGGGTAGAAGAGTTACCACGAAAAGAAACCGCATTGAGTGTCTCGAGAGGAAATGTTTCATTTATTTCCTGTTTCTCGGACACATCCTGGTGAGGGTTTTCTAATCGTGAGAGATGATCAGCAGCAAGGTTCTCGGCTCCTTTTTTATCACGGATAATGATATCAAATTCTTGGAGGAGGAGAACCCAGCGGAGTAGCCTCGGCTTTGCATCTTGTTTTGCAAATAGGTATTTCAAAGCCGAGTGATCCGTGTACACTACGCATTTGGTCAGTATTAAGTATGGCCAGAATTTTTCAAAGGCATACACCACAGCTAATAGTTCTTTTTCAGTGGTGGTGTAATGACTCTGAGCCTCGGTCATAGGTTTGCTTGCGTAGTGTATAGGCTGAAAGTATTTTGCTTTTCGTTGCCCCAAGACCGCACCTATGGCAAAATCACTAGCATCGCACATAAGCTCAAAAGGTAGGTCCCAATCGGGGGCAACAAGAATAGGTGCCTCAATAAGCTTTTTATTTAATGTTTCAAAAGCTTCGATGCACTCAGGAGAGAAGATAAAAGGAGCATCCTTCTCGAGGAGATGGGTCATAGGCCGGGCGATTTTAGAGAAATCTTGGATAAACCTACGATAGAAGCCGGCATGACCCAAAAAGCTCCTAACACCTTTAACGGTGGTGGGATGAGGTAATTTAGCAATGACATCAATTTTGGCTTTGTCAACCTCAATCCCGTTTTTTGAAATTTTATGGCCGAGGACAATGCCCTCTTTAACCATAAAATGGCTCTTCTCCCAGTTGAGACTTAAATTCGTTTCTTTACAACGTTTAAGCATTTGTTCCAAGTGGGAGAGACAAGACTGTAATGAATCCCCGATGAATGAAAAGTCATCCATAAATACCTCCATGGTTTTCCCGATCATGTCGGAAAAGATTGACATCATGCACCTTTGGAACGTGCCTGGTGCATTACATAAATCGAAAGGCATACGTCTGTAAGCAAAAGTTCCGTAGGGGCATGTGAAGGTAGTTTTCTCTTGATCCTGTGGATCAATGGGGATGTGGAAGTAACCCGAGAAACCATTGAGGAAACAGTAGTATTCATTCCCCGCTAGTCTTTCGAGCATCTGGTCCATAAAAGGTAGAGGAAAATGGTCTTTACGGGTGGCTTCATTCAACTTACGATAGTCAATACATACTCGCCAACCCGTGACCAAACGAGTTGGAATCAACTCGTTTTCCTCGTTGGTGACAACAGTTTTGCCACCCTTTTTAGGAACGCAATGAATTGGGCTAACCCAAGGACTGTCAGTTATAGGGTAAATCAATCCCGCATCAAGAAGTTTTAGAACCTCTTGTTTGATAACTTCGTGGATTTTGGGATTTACCCTTCTCTGTTGTTGCATTGCTGGCTTAAAGTCATCCTCCATTAAGATTTTGTGTGTACAAAAGTCCGGGCTTACGCCTTTAATGTCGGAGAGTTTCCAAGCAATTGCTTGCTTGTGTGACTTAAGAACCTTTAGGAGTGCAGCCTTTTCCTCATCTTTTAAGTCTTTAGCAATGATGACGGGCAATTTATTATCACCCTTCAAAAAAGCATATTCTAGATGAGGAGGCAAGTCCTTGAGCTCGTCCTCGGGAAATTCTTCAGATTTTTCAATAGACTTAATTTCCGCTTTATGAAGTTGTTTTGGAGACGGAGAGGGTGAAGGATCGTCATTTAACAATCTTTCAAGAAGAAGAATATCCCCCTCCGGGTCAAGATAGTTTTCATCAATCTCATGAGGGATTGAGCTATCCTGAGCAAGAAAAGCCTCGACCTCTTCCAGAAGGAAGTCACTTCCCTCAAACGGAGTGAGAGAAGGGGAAGAGTCGGATATGATAGGCTCAGAAGAAAGAGTGGTACTGCCACTTGATGAGAAACCGAGAACTTCTTGAGAATATTCCTCTAACGCAACATCGATGATGTCAATTCGGTTAACCGTTTCAGCGTCATAGTTGGAGGAGTATCTTGAAGTCTGATCAAGATTGAATGTGATGGCTTCACCACCAACACGTAGAGTGATTTCTTCCTCGAAAACATCGATTAGAGCACGACCCGTTCTTAAGAATCCCCTCCCGAGAATGAGAGGAACTCTTGGGTCAGCATCGAAATCAACAATCATGAAATCTGCCGGAAAATGGAACTTTCCTACTTTCACGAAGATATCTTCGGCAATGCCGAGAGGACGAGATATAGTACGGTCTTCAATCTCGAGAGTCATGCAGGTAGGAGTGAGAGCAGGAAGAGAGAGTCTCTTCCAGACTGAGTGAGGCATGAGGTTAATGCTTGCACCAAGATCGGCCATGGCAAAGCATTCAACCATCCCCGAGAAAATGCAAGGAATGAGAAATTTCCCGGGATCTCCAAGCTTTTCGGGAAGCTTTTTCAAGACTACTGCTGAGCAATGCTCGTTTGGTGGAGTTTTAGCCATCTCACAGAGTTTTTCCTTATTGCTTATCAGATTTTTGATTGTTGAAGAAAATTTAGGCATTAGAAGAAGAGCATCCGCGAAGCTAATATCGAAATGTAACTCTTGGAAAATTTGGTAAAATTTTTCCATCTGATGGTTAGCTCTTTCGCGGTTCTTTTGATCATTCAAACGTGAAGGATATGGAATTGAAGGCTTGGGATTGTTCTTTGGAATTTCATCAGGAATTTCCGTAGGATCAAATACAACTTTTGACCTAGGAGTCGGGACCGGGACCGGGACAACTTGAGGGTGGACGTTGTTGGTACCTCTGTTATTAGTAGGAAGTACCGTGTCCGTGGTAACCTCAGGTTCACGTTCCGCTACCTTGGTAGGAGGAGAAGAAGAGGTAGAGGGAATCGTGGGTCCATTGTATGATACTCCACTTCGGGTAGTAATCGCTTTGACATCGCCCCTCGGGTTAGCAATCGTGTTGCTCGGTAGTGTACCCGGGCCCGAGGGTCGATCATTTAAAGACTTTTGAAGCTCAGAGATCTTGCTGATCAATAACCGATTCGTTTCCTCTTGTGCTTTCATGAATTGTTTTAGCACTTCATCGGAGGAAGACGAGGGTGGAACAACGTTTTGATTTTGGTTAGGAAAATTTTGAACACGGTTGTTTTGAAAATTCCCTTGGTTTTGGTTGTTGTTACCTTAAAAATTATTTCTCTGATTGAAATTACCCTGATTGTAATTCCCTTGACCTTGGTTTCTTTGAAAATTTCCTTGAAAACCTTGATTCTGATTGCCATTTTGAAAATTGTTTTGATTAAAATGACTTTGATTTTGGTTCGGGTATTGGAAATTCGGGTTTTGACCTTGGTTAAAATCTCCTCGATTCTGATTTTGATTCGAGTTACGGTTTTGATTTTGGTTAAAACCGGGAGGTCCGAGAAAATTGTTAGAACGATAGCTTAAGAGATTACGGTCTCCTTGTGGTTGGTAAGAATTACCCCCATGTTGTAGGAACCTTGAGCAGCATAAACGTTCTCTTGAGGAAAACCAGCAGTAGCTGGACACTCGGAATACAGATGTGGGCCTCCACAAGTTTCACAACTTCGGGCCACGGCTTTTACTTGTTGATTTTGCATAGTTTGATTCATTCTCAACATAGCCGTAGAGATATCATCCATCTTTTTAGTGAGAGCCACTATTTCAGGAGATGATGATGAAGGAATAACTGATTTACATGACTTATCCCTCTCCGCAGAGGAATCCCAAAAGTTATGGTGGGCAGTCATGTTCTCAATTAGATCATAGCATTCTTCGGGACACCTTTTCATAAAGGTCCCACCAGCAGCAGCATTGAGAATATCCCGGTGCCTCAATGTCAGACCATTATAGAAGGTATCTATGATGGTAACTTGTAACATATTTTGGTTAGGACACCGATCAATTGCTAGCTTATAACGTTCCCAAGCCTCAAATAGAGACTCATCGGGACGCTGCCGGAAGTTGCTGATATCATTTCGTAACTTGGTAACCATGGAAGGTGGAAACTATTTCGCTAAAAACTTGGTTACCATTTCATCAAAGGTACGAATAGAATTATTGGGGAGTCGGTCAAACCATGCAGTGGCATGATGGGTGAGAGAATAGGGGAAGAGATACAGCCGGAGGGCATCATCGGTGACACCATACTGTTTCATGCTTTGGGTGACGGTAAGGTATTTATCAAGATTCTTGTTAGCATCGTCACCCGGTAATCCGTGGAATTGACACGAATTTTGGACTTGTTGGATCATGTGGTGCTTGAGGCCAAAGTCCGTAGCCTCAATAGTGAGTGGTGCAATAGGTCCGCCCCTCCCTTGCATGGTAGGCTGGCACAACTCCTCCATCGTTCGGAGATCGGGAGTTGGCTCATCCTTGGGAGGGTCAAGGGGTAGTGGTGGCCCGTCGTCCATTTCTGTTTTAGGTTCTTCAATAACAGTACGTAGCTCGGGTACGTTTTTATGATTTTTACGCTTTGTTTGTGAACGAGTGCGCATGCACTAAAAACAATTTTTCAAAACAAATTCGAGGCAAAACAACAGGGAACTTAAAACCAATAATCACAAGTGAATGGCTTCTTTAAAAAAGGTACACCACTCACAGGGATACAAAGGCAAGTTTTAATATTTAGTTTGGGAACTTATTATGTCCACACCCCCAGTTGGTAGGTGTTCTGCCTTGGTTTGCGGTGGTAAAATTTAATGTATTTATTTAACAGAAAAATTGTTTTTGGGCTTTTGGGTGTGTGTGCAAAAAACTTTGGGAAATATTTTTGAACTGATTCGTTAACCGAAATCGTTCATTTAAGATTACTCGCAGGCTGGCGAGAGAGAAGAATGGATCTCTCTTCAGTTCACAATTTAATGTCAGAACTTACCTTATACCAACTGTTTCAGGTTGTAATCTTAAAGAAAACGAAGTAATTTAACTTCACAGTATGTTTTGTTGTTATTGATTTTTTTTGGTGTTGTTAACACTTCAGGAAAAGTGTTAATGAACTTTTTTGATATGATTGATATTTTTACAAAAACTTTTTACAAAAGTGGTGAAATTTGTACAGGGAGGGTTTTGAAAACCACTAAACTTAAAACGATTTTAAAACACGCAACAACCTCCCCGGCAGCGGCGCCAAATTTTGATTGGGGCTAAACCGTCAGATATTATTGACCAAGGTCAATAAGTCAAAAACAGCTTAATTCCAATTCTCCGTGGATAGTATAGTGTTTCCCCGGGTCGTTATGTCTCAGCGAGATTGCAATGGTGCTTTGGAAATCATTTTTGAGAATGAGTGGCACTGAGGACAGTAACCAAGATGATTGGGAAATGATTATGCTACTGTTATTTGGTATTTGAACAATTTGGAATAATATTAACAATAACAGATATACGGATATAATTACAGAAACACAAACGGGAAATCAGATTACAGACAGAGAAAAGTGGGATTTAAATAATTTTAAAACTACAGGGGGTGCAAATGAAACTTTTTCAAACTTAAAATAAAAAGAAAAATTAAAATGAAAATGAAATCATTTACTTGATTATTTTAATATTTAAATACTAATTAATTAATTAAAACTATTTAAAAAGTAATTTAAATCTAATTTAAATTAAACTAAAAATGACAAAGGCTACAAATTAAACTAAAAACTTGCAAAATTATTTTCTAAACCTCTAAATGAACTTGAAGAAAGTATAAAAATTAAAAAGAAATGTTTTTGTCTTTTTGTGGGTTTTTTATTAATTAAAAACTAATTATATTAATTAAACTATTTAAATTATTTTTAATTACTAATAATACTGAAATGACTTAGAAAATTATAGAAAAATTTATAAAACTAATTAACCATCACAGGAATCCTAAAAAATTATAAAAAGTTTCTAAAAATTATATTTAGACTATTTTACTAATTATTTACTTAATTATTAATTTAAATCTAATTTAACTAATTTAATTAAAAAAATTAGAAAATGAACAGTAGAATTTAAGAACCTATTTTCTAAAAGTCTTAAATGATTTATAAAACTTAGGAAAAATAAAAAAAACCTACTGTTGTTAATTAAAATTTAAGAAAACTATTTAATTACTAATATTACCTAATTGATTAATTAAACTATTTTTAATTCTAATAATTATCAAACTAAAAGAGAAAAATCTGAGAAAATTATTGAAAATACCTTAAGGTTACAGAAAATTAAGAAAATTATGAAAATGGTGAAATGCTTATTAATAAGCTATGAAGAAAAATTAAAAGATAGAATCTATTAAATAGAAGCTATCATTAATTTTAAATTTGGTTTTTGTTGGTTTTTCTTTTTGACAGATGAAAATTAGCTAAAAACAAGAAACTTTTGCAAAGACACTTTTACAATAGCTTAAAAATAAGCTGAGTGCACCCCCAAATAGCTTAACAAATGATATTTTGGATTTTAATGATGCAAAAGCTATTAAATAAGCTACACAGTACACACAAGCTAAAGATTATGATACAAACAACTAAATTGAACTGAAATAAGCAAAGAATGATGGAAAAGCACACTGGATAAGCTAAAAACCTCAAATAAGCACTTATTGATACAACACAGTCCAAACAGGCCAAATCAAGGACCTTTGGTCCCTTGTGGGGTCCACAAATAAGCTCAGGGGTCCAAAATGAAAAGTGATCCTAAAAGCTGGTCTGGTAAGCTTCACAATAAGCCAATGGGCAGAGCTTATGGCTCACTAATGAGCTTTTAGCAAGCTTGTGAACTTTGATGCCAACACTGAGTACTCAGTGTACTCAGTGTATTGTGGGTAAAATAAATGCCAAGAAAAGCTAGGGGCAAAAGTCTCAAAGCTTAATTTAAGCTTGGAACCAACAAGCCAGCCAGGTGAGCTTTTGATAGAACCAAAAAGCACCCTGTGGGGCCAACTGATGCAACCTGTGGGTCTCTTGGAAGTTAGGTGAGTCAAACTGGTCACTCAGTGTTTACTCAGGAAATAGTCAAACTTAAGAGGACAAGCAGCCCTATCAAATAAGCTAAAAATCACAAATTGAGTTTTGAACCTACAAGCCACACTGATAAGCTTTTCAAAAAGCTAGAAAACTTAGGATGGGGTCCACTATTGAACACTGTGTAAGGTTGAAGAGTTGGGTATGCACACTGGTACAGGGGAGCTTTTGATGCAAACAGGTAAGTTCAAGGGTGCTTATTAATAAGCAAATGAAACCTAAATTAAGATTTTCTTTTTGGATTATGTAGACAAGCTACCAAATTACCAAGAAACACAAATTTTATTTATTACCTACCCCTAATAAGCCTTTTGCAAGATCTGGTAGATTTGCTCAAAATGACAGATGTGAAACTTTGACTTTTGATGATTTGATGAACACTTTGACTAATCTGGATTTTGATTGATCTAAATAGATTTGAAATGATGCTTTAAGCTAATATGAGACTAGATGATGCTATAAAATCAACTTATGCAACTAATGGTATAATTATGCAACCTATTTCTTTCTTAAACAGAATGAACAACAAGATCAAAAGCAATTCTGACTTTTTAGCTTATGACCACAGGTTTTAAGTCATAAATAAACTATAATGACCCTAAGAGTGATGTCTACACAACAGGTATCAACTAAGACTCACACTATGGCAGAGATACAAACAGATCCAAACACCCCTACTCAGACTATAAGGGTGAGGTTTTCAAAGCAAAACAAGAGATTAGAACTAGAAACAGGATAATAGCAATCTAATGAGGTCTAACATACATAAATAAGCATAAATGAACAGACAATAAGCTAAGAATATTAAAACTATGAAAAATCAGAAAATGGCTTACTTCATGCCATCCAAGCTTAAATAGAACTAGAACCAGGACCAAAGAACAACACCTAAAGGCTTCCACAAGCCACTACACCCATGGCCATCCAAGATTTACCATGCTCCAGCAATCTACCATATTCAACCTGCAACTTTTTAATTTTTCTTTATTTTTCTGATTTTTTTTATTTTTCTTGTTTTATGATTCTATTGTCTTTTAATAGTTTCTAAAAGCTTCAATGAGCTTATGGGAGCTTAAGTGATCCTATAAGTCCATAACATAAACACAAATAACAACAGAGCTTAATTGAAGATTTTGAAATAAAAGTGAAAACTGCATACACTAGCAAAGACACTGAAACTTGAATATATTACTTGAAATAGTTTAAGTTACAACTGAATTGACTAACACAAGGCTTAAAAGCTTTTGACTTAACTAAATTATCATTCTACAACTTATACGATTACAATTTAACTAAAACGTGAACTAACTAACTCCTTCTTGCTTCTCTTCCTTTTATACTTGAGAATTAGGGTTTCTCAAAGCTTTTTGAGCAAATCCCAACCAATCTCGACCCTTGAATCCCTCTGATTAAATCCTGACCCTCCACGTATTTTTTGGCGGGAAAATTGGGGGTGAGTGAAATTGCTTAAATAATCCAACAGGGGGGGGGGGGTGGCATTTATTAGGGTTGTCCTGTTAGGTGATAGTGGTGGTTTGGGCGGTGGATTAGACAGGGATGGTGGGGTGGTGGTGATATGATGGGCAAGTGGTGTGAGGGAGGGAAGGAGAGGGAAAGGTGGGTTTGTTTGACTGTGGTTTGACCACAGGGTCAATGGTTGACCCTGGTGATATATCAAAGGGGTGCTTGGGTGGGCTTTTGGATTGGGCTTAGGATAAAAATAAGGGTGTGGGCTGGATAGGGTGATGGTTGTGTTTGGATTGGATTTGGTTTTGGGTAATATTAATATTAAGGGTCCGGTTTGGTATTGTATTATCACAAGGACCAATTTTGTAATTTCCTGAAATTTCGAGGACCTGTTTTGCCATTCTCCTAAGGTTCTCATAAGGGTATTTTCTGCCAAGTGATGAATAGTCCAAGGTACCATGTTGACTTTTCACTTTAAAAATTTTTAGGGACTAAAACTATCAACTTTCCAAACTTCAGGGACCAAATCTGTAATTTCATCAAACTTTGCAACCAAGGATCATTCCTGCCATAAATGAGAAGTACAAGGACGAAATTTATTTTTCTCAAAGTTTTAATATCCCAGGGACCATTTTTGTCAATTTTCAAAGTTCAGGGACTAAACTTGCAATTTTGTGAAACTTTGTACCAAAGGACTAATTATGTAATTTTGTGATTTAAAAGGACCTTTGGTGACATTTTCAAGTTTTTAGAGTAACCAGAGACTAGATTTGACAACTTTTTGAAAGATGAGGGACTGAAACTGCCAATTATGCAAACTTTGTTGATTTTTTATCTGTTTTTGATTATTTTGCATCTGAAACATATAAAACACATTCCTGGGATATTTTCAGTATTTTGATGCAATTATGAGTGTTTTTAGATGTTTGGCAGCTCAGAATAGGTAAAAATGATGAGTGTTTGAGCACTCATCAGGTATCAAACATTCTCTGCATACCTGGCCCCGTTGCCAACTCTAATATTTGTGTTGTGGTTATTGTGGTTGATAAGTTAAACTTGCATGTTAAAATTGAATAGGTGGTGAGAGACCGGATAAGCGAAAATTGAAATTCGGTGTAAAGTTTGGAACGTTTTGTTGGTGTCGGGATTTTGGGGTTTTTGTTTTGGAAGTTTTTTGTATACATTTTGTATAAAGATGATAAGATTATAGTAAAGGGATTTGAAATCGTGTATAAAACAGTAAAGTAAATGGATTATTTATAGGGTTAAAAGTGCTAAAGATTTTTAGATAAGGGGGCTAGTCTAAACAAAGGGGACGAGTCCCAAGTGATCGACCGAATGACACTTTCCCCTTATTACAACTAGTCTAAACGCCCCACACACAAACTTTGAACATGAGTCGGTTGCTTTTGCGACCGATTCAACAAAAATTTCCCTGTAGGACACGTCCTTTTGGAGGTGTGTAATAAGGGGGCTAGTCTAGACCGAGTGAGGCCAACCTTAGTCTGAAGTTAGAAGAAGAAGGAAAAAAAACAAACAAAAAAAAAAACAAAAAAACTCACCTAGTTTGACACTTCACTTTTCAACAAAATTAATTTAGTATATTTTTTACTTCATCTTCCCAACATCATTTCTCTATCTTTTCATCATTTTTTCTCCTCTTCATTCTTTTTTCTTCTTTTTTCCTTAGCAAATTTTTTACAACAAATTTACTTTAATTTTCACATTCTTCTAAGTTAAATCTCATCTCAAGGTAGTTCCCACTAGTTTTCTTAGATAGGTCTTGATAAAAAAATCACATATCGCTTGAAAGTGAACTTCGGTTTCTAAGGTGGTTACATCCGCCTCTGAACTATATAAGTATAAAATTTTACATAATTTTATAGAAAAATCTTACAATGTTTAAGAAGTTCGTATATAAATTCGGACATGCTTTACTATGTCAAAATAGAGATTTATAATATTTAAATTTGAATTCTTAACTAATAATATTATTAAAATAAAGTAATATATAATTTTTATGTTACCAATAATTAAAATTTAGATGTATTATGACTTACTAGAACAGTACCCGCGTAATACGGTGTCGGTTATCGTGTGATTATATTTTACGTTATTTGGTTACACGTTTAGTTGTCTTCATGCTTTATAAATAGAGATATTAGATATGGTTAAGCAAATAATTTTAGTTTGAAAAACAAACGCTTCCTAACAAACTTTCTAACCAACTTACTTTCTAATAAATTAATTTTAAAATCTTTCTATAATAAGCATGAAAAAAATCATAATTTTAAGTATTTTTAATTATAAAATAGTACAAAATGCATTATAATTTGGTATATGACTTATATCAAAATATTAAGTAAAATATGTGTGAAAACCTATATATAACTAGTACTTTGGATGAAATGTGCTTGTGAATTTGAAGTTTTAACAAAATTAATGTTTGATTTAATTAGATGTGGAAGAAATTACTGTGCGTATCTCTAATAAATAAAGTCAAACGTGCAAATACATAAAGAAAGTGAATACGTGGAAGGTGTGAGATACGATAGAATGAAGAAACAAACATTAAACACACGAATCATGAAAGTCACGTGAGAAAGCTGATAAACACGCCGTGGAGGCGTGGGCCATCCTCTTCAATTTAAATTCAAATAATTTTCAATTACTGTATTTCATTTGCTTGGAGGCCAAGCTGCTCGTGTGGGGCCAAATCTCACAAAACAATGTCACGTGTTTTTAATATATCACCATCTTCAACAACTTTTTATATTTTTTTCAGTATACTTATTAGACATATTTTGTCTTTAAAATGATTCATCTATTTACCTTTACTAGGATTGGCCGATTAGGCATGCGTATCCCTCAATAATCCAACCAAACATGAAATGGCACAAGACACATGATAAAAGATTTCGCAAATATGAAATGATATAAACGTGAAAAAAAATAAGCGATAAACGTGAACGAGGAGATTATGATATAATATGATTGGACAATTACATTTGACAAGTTATTATGTGTATATAATTTTATAAACTTTTAGTAAATATATCGTTGTTTAATCTAAACTTTAAACCATCTTTTTCAACTTTACAAAAATATTGACTAATGATTATTTTTACCATCAGACTAGAGATGTAGTTGTAGATGAAGATTAAGCGGGAGATTAAAATTTAAAATTATTTTTATAAGTTACATGAAGTAGCAATTGATTTTAAAAGATTGACGAAGATTATTTTTTCTAAAATTTTTTATAAGTTATGCATGCCAAACAAGACTTCTATTTTCAGTAGTTTATTTTTTAAAATAATAAACATAATCTTCTTATAATCTTGTATATCATACACGCCCTATGAAATACTAAAACACTGTTAGAGCAGATGGTATGAACAAGTTATAAGGCAAATTGTGGCAAATTGTGGCCTTATATAATAAACTTAACAAGGATTTAAAAAATCATTTCATATGTAACTTGATGCAAAAGGTGTTCACTGCTTCTATACGTGCAACTCAATTTTATTTTTTTATTTCTATATATTTATTTATTTATTTATTTTTATTTACCAAAGAATGTGAATATTATTATAATTCTTAATGGCCGCTTAAATCATAGATTGCAATCAGGTTCGGTTTGACAGGTTCAAATACCTCAACTCATACTCGACTTGTTTAGTTAATCGTGTCGAAAAGTTTAACTCTTATATGCACATATTCATCAAACGAATTAGTTGTGTTAGCTTAAGGCTATGTTTGGCGACACGTAGCAGTAGCAGTAGCAACAAGCAGTAGTAGTAAGCAGTAAGCAGTAAGTAGTAGCAGTAAGCAGTAGCAGTAAAAACGTGTTTGGTAACGTAGCTGTAACTGTAATTATAAAGTGTTAAACAAGTAAATGTTTACCGCTTGTCGCTTGTCGCTTGCTGCTTCTCCATGAAGCATTTAAGATTGGAGCGGTTAATCATGTTTCAGACGCTTGTTGAGGTGTTGCCAAACAAGCAATTTAATGCTTACCGCTTGTCGCTTATCGCTTATCGCTCTTAAACGCTTCAAAAAAGTTGTTGCCAAACATAACCTAAATATGCATTTAAGGGGCATAAGGTGCATCTTAGAGCCCATATCTGCAACAAGATAACTATTTGGGCGAAAAGATATAAAAAATCGATGATATATCATAAAATATAAACACATAATGGTCGGCTTTTCTTTTAGTGAAACAAAATACAAAACTTTTAATACGAAGTGTATCTTAATTGAGTTGGTGAGTTGGAATTGTATCGAAAATCTCAACTAAAACGTAACATATTTATTATATAATACTTGCCACCCCAACCAAAATGTTACATGATATTCATGAAATATCGGAGGTACACATCATAAATGATACTACATTCGTTTTGAAAGGGT
The DNA here is from genome assembly GCA_030686995.1 of Artemisia argyi. Classification (NCBI taxonomy): domain Eukaryota; kingdom Viridiplantae; phylum Streptophyta; class Magnoliopsida; order Asterales; family Asteraceae; genus Artemisia; species Artemisia argyi. The sequence goes on along the minus strand of CM060682.1, from coordinate 36,280,268 downwards.
GTTGATAATGAGCATCCACAATGAAGAAAGTCTTTCACGACTTTTTACATTTAATACATTTAATACATAAGACTTTTAGGAAATACTTGAAGTTTATCAAGTTCTCTTAAAAAGCTTTTATTGCAATGCAAGAAAACCCTTTTAAAAGACTTTATCAAATACTCTCTCTGTCTCAAAATAATTGTCCCCGACAAAAAACACACAGCTTAAGGAAAGTGCATTTATTACAGCTTTCTCTTTCTTACTTTTTAATAAAATGACAGTTTTACCCTTAGATAATTAATTAAGTTATTCTTTAGAGTTTGTAATAATAATTTCAAGCAAGGGTAATATGGTAAACTGGATTAAACTTTCCTATCTATATTTAGTAATGAACAATTAAAATGGGACATCTAAAAAAGGAAACGTGGACTATTAATTTGGGACGGAGGGAGTAGTAAAAAGCTATTCTTAGTTTGCTCATTGTGGATGCTCAGCATCAACAATGCAAGGTTTGAGTAAAGACTTTTTGCATTTAATGCCTTAAATGCATTTCATATTTAATGAACAATGTTTGAGGAAAAACTTTGTGTTTCACAAGTCTTTCTAAAAAGCTTATAAAAAAGCTTTCAACACAATGCATAAAAACCCTTTACAAAGACTTTAATAAATTGTAAAAAGCTTTTAACGCTTTTTGCATAACAGATGCTCTTATATCACAAAAAGTTATGCACATACCATAATTTATGTAATATCATGATGTACTATATGCATTAATGATGTGATATTGTGGTGTGTGCATAACTTTTTGTGGTGTAAATATCACCTTCCGTTTTGAAATCACTATAACGGTACACGCACAATGCGGCGGCGGATACCATGTGATTATATTTTGCGTTATTTAGTTACACGTTTAGTTATCTTCATGCTTTATAAGTGGGGATATGAGAGATGGTTAAGCCAAATAATTTTAGTTTGATCAACAAACCGCTTTATAACAAACTTCCTAAGCAAGTTGCTTCATAATAAATTAATTTTGAAATCTTTCCATAATAAGCAAGAAAAAAGTCTGAATTTTAAGTTTTTTTAATTATAGAATAGTTACAAATGCATTATAATTAGAGCTGGCAATTTCGACACGAAAACACGATACGACACGACACGAAGTTAACAGGTTTCGTGTTTGGGCTTATCGTGTTTCGTGTCGTGTTCGTGTTCGTGTAAGATGACACGATAAGATAACGTGTCGTGTTCGTGTCAAGACCTCGTGTAACCTGTTAAGACACGATAAGACCTGTTAAGACCTGTTAAAACCCGTTAAAGACCTGTTAAGACCTGTTAAAGACCTGTTAAGACCTGTTAAGACCTGTTAAGATTTCGTGTTTTAGCGTGTCAAGACCTGTTAAGACCTCTTATCGTGTCTTATCGTGTCGTGTTCGTGTGACCTGTTAATTTTCGTGTTCGTGTTCGTGTTTTAAGATCTGACACGATTAGCTTATCGTGTCGTGTTCGTGTCAAGGCTTAACAGGTCCGTGTCTTATCGTGTTCGTGTCGTGTGCACCTGTTATGCCAACTCTAATTATAATGTAGCATAGATTGTCCTGTTTTGATTTTTTTTCTTCTCAACTTTGATATTAAATATATTTTTTTGTGTGTTATATCATCCTTCCATCCCAAAAAATAAATCCGTTTTGACTTTTTGAATCCAACTTTTACCTTAATATTTTTGTCTGTGTTAAATAATATTTGATAAAATTATACTAATAAAAATATATTTGAAACCCAATCTATTTATATATTTTGTATCAAGTATTATATAATACAAATAAAAATATTTAAGGTTAAAGTTGAATTTAAAACGTTAAAATGAACTTATATTTTAAAACGAGAGGGTAATACTTTATGCAAAATATATGAATGGCTTGTGACTATCGCTCTAAAATGTGTGTGGTCTCAAATTCAATTCCTGTTAGTTGCAAACAACCTTAAGTTGCAACGTCAACCTCCTGAAAAGAGAGGGTTTTACCTGGTTTGAGTCTGTGTGACGATGTGTTCAAACCCCGTGAATTAGTCGGCCAAAAGATCAGAAATCATAGTTACCAAAAAATAAAACAAAATATATGAATGGCTTGTTTAATAGTAGTATAATTTTTATCAAATACTCCGTATTACGTAGTATATAACACAAACAAGATACTTAAAATTAAAATTATAAAAGAAAACTTTAAAGAGTTAAAACAAGACAATTACTTTAGAGCGAAGTAAGTAATTTACCATGACAGTTCATCACACACATTCATACCCCATATACTCCGTATTTACTTAGGAAATTAAACTATTTTAAACCATTATCTACTTTCCATTTCATAATATTTATTACTCCTTAAAAGTCATCACAATATATATACCAAACTATGCGTTTTGACCGCTAGATATTTACGGAGCGAGAGAAGAAAAAGAAATATTCTATAATAAAAATCACCATTTTCATTCCATTATTCTAAAGATTCACTCTCACAGAATCACCATCATCAAAGGTATGCTATTTTCTTTTCACTCTTGTTACAATTCTTGTTTCAGTTTTATAAATATTTCTTGCTATAAAGTAGTTGAGTTTCACAAATTCTTTTTTCAGTCTATAAAAGGTTTGTTTTTGTGTGATGAATTGATATTTTTTTTTTTGAATTAAAAAAAAAAAAAGGTTTTTTTGTTTATGGGGTTTTGTTTATTTGCTTATATATGATGAATTGATAATTTTAGTTAGCTTTTTTATATGTTATTGATATCTAGAGAAAAAAGGTTCCTTTTTGTGGGTTTTTGTTTAATTGTATATATATGAATAATTGATGTTTTTTGAGACTGTTTTATGGTGGATTGATTTTTTTTTGTCTGTTATTTTTTTTTGTGTAGTTGGAAAGGGGTTTTGGAGGAGGTGTTAGGCTGAAAAAGAGTAAGAAGGAGTTGATTTATGTCGACAAGTTCATTGGCTGTGATTGGAGCTCTAGTGAGGCTCTGGAATACTGTTTTACGACTAATTTTGCTGTCACTCTGCTGCTGTTATACTCTGCAGAGTGTCGTTTCTTGTTCGGAAATAGGGTCGATGCGTTTGAGGCCTAAAAGGTATGCAAAAAGATCCTTAATTTAGTATTGTTTTCTGTTTGTGTTTGGTTTTTTGTTAGGTAAAATGTTAAGTGTATGTTTGTGTTTTTTGTAGGACTTGTTCTGGATTCGAGTGTTTTGGGAGTTTTCCTATACAATCTTTATATAATTACCAATCTTTTTGACAAAAATATTTGGGTTCTTTAAGTTACGAGTAATACTTTTTGTGATATTTGTTGGGGTTTAAGAGGTTTTGAAAATGTCGTATTTTCCGGAGCAGTTGGATGAAAAACCAGCAATCGTTTGTAACAAAAAACTGAAAAGAAGAGGAAAAGTAGCCCCAACTAAACAAAACTATCAGATGAGGACTGTTCGGATCATGGTACGTGATCCGGATATGACTGATGATTCGTCTGATGATGAGGCGAAAAAGACACCTAAATCTAAAACAATTGTTCGGGAAGTTAAGATTCCAATAGTTAAGTTGTCCGATACATATGGTTCTTTTCAAAATAGTAACAACGGGGCGATGAATTTGGGGAAAAAGCGAAGGGTTTTGACTAGAACTTCGAGTCGACCCCAGGTGGTAATTTTGGATGGTGTTGTGAAATATAGAGGTGTTAGACAAAGAAAATGGGGGAAATGGGCTGCAGAAATTCGTGACCCTTTTGAAGGTAGGCGTGTTTGGCTTGGTACATTCAGTACTGCAGAGGAAGCGTCTAAAGCTTATGAAAACAAGAAACTCGAGTTTGATAGAATGGCGTTATCTTTAAAGGTTTGTGTTAAGAGAAACATTCAGAAGAAAAACAAGAAGAAATCTATGGTTGTGGGTTCTTCTGATCGTCAAAAACAAGCAGTTTCTGAAGAATCAGTTGGTGTAATTCCACACTCGTCACCATCATCTGTTCTTGAAACACAGTCATCTTTGGTTTCAAGAATCTTTGAAAACAATGAAATAAAGATTGAATCTTGTTCTGCTAGCAACAATGCAATCGATGAAGAGTTGTTGCCTGATATTGGGTTTATGGACCCAGTTGATGATGAAATGACATTAGGTGAAATTGGGAAAGATTTGGACTTTGGGTCGGAACTTGGTCCCCTGTTTCTTGATAGTTTTGGTCCGTTGGACGGGTTTGGGAATGCTGATGATTTTAACCTTTCTGGGTTTGATGAAAATTTGCCTAGTGATCTGCCTGATTGGGATTTTGGTGAGGATCTTGGTGAGCTAAACAACGAAGAACTTGCTTGGATCGACAATACATTGAAGTTGGATGAGCAGCTTACAAGTGAGCTACCACAGCAACAAGAAGCGTCGCCCATCAGTTTCGCAGCTAGTATCTGAATGTTATTTTAGTCGAAGTAATCATGTTAGTAGTTGTTATTTGCTGTAGTTTATAACATAATGTTTTGAGGCAAAAAATAATTTTAATTTATGTTGGTATGGTATTATTGGTTAAAGTAAGTTTGATAAGATTAAAATCCTCATTTTAATTCTTAAGACAGTTTTTAATTTTGAAATGTTCGTCGTATCATATGTTGTATTTGGGAATGTTGATGCAATTGTTTCTGGACTTCGGCTTGACGCTTCAAGGTAAATATTATACTTCGGCACTTTGGCCAACATAAGTTGTTCAAAACTTTTTATAGGATATATTATGGCTAGTGATTTGCACACTCTCATTATTTATTGGGACACTCTTTTACATGCTTCAGCTAGTTGTACAAAACTCACACTGTGCTTTATCTGCTTGTACTGTGAAGTGTGCCAATCAATATGTTGAGTGTGCCAATCAATTCCCATATATTATATATATATTTTTTCCCTTCCTCCTCCTCTTCTTCTTCTTCTTCAGTATCATGTTTGTTTTCTTTTGAACGGTGGCTTATGTTTCTCTTCACCAAGTAGACTCCACCTGAAAACCGAACTGAACCAACTGAAATCGGACTGAACCGAATCGAATCAACCTTTTTCGGTTCGGCTTCGGTTTTGTATATTTATTTCGGTTCGGTTTCGGTTTTTGTCGGTTTTTCCGGTTCGAAACCCGAAAATCGACCCGAACCGATTCGGTTTCGGTTTTGATATGTATTTCTCGGATCTCGGTTTGAGTTTTTTCCTTTTTCGGTGTTCGGGTCAGGTTGGTTTTTGTCTGTTCGGGTTGGGTTTGACCCGATGCTCACCCCTATCACTAAGTATACTTGTGAATTGGAAATATGACTATGAGTATGTGAGCCGGGGCTGGGGCTTATATTATAAACCGACTTGAGTTTATATTTTTATAAAACTATTTGGCGAATTAGTTAAAACTGAAACTTATTAATGTAAAATCACATAAAAATATATCAAATTAAATTCATACATATTTCCGGCTTTTGCTTGACAATCCACTATATTTGAAAGGGTATTTAAGTAATTTAACTAGCTATAAATCTTCATAAGCCTCTTTCAATGAGCTTGAGCTTATGAAGACTTATGACATATATAAACATCCATAAACACATGTGACAAACAAGACTCATTTCAAAATTTTAAGCACTCATAAGCCCTCTAAACGCCTCTCCCAAACACGGCCTATATGTTTTCAATCGGTTTAAATAGTCAAAAAAGTAAAGAGGAAGCGACGTGCGTATGAACTATTCATCCTCATTCCTCATACACCAAAACCACTACTCTATGTTAAAAACCATTAGAAAGAAGGCCACGTCTAAAGATATAACAAAATTTAACTTCGATAACATTAACCAATTAAGTTAGACACTATAAGAATCTATTCACCAAGGGAATGTCAATCCAACCAGTTTTTTTGCTGTGATCGAAAATGATTGGTTCGGATGATGCTATGGCCTTAGAAAAGGAGTTCTCCGAGAGGGAAATTGTGGAGGTGATTAGGGGCTGTGGGGGGATAAAGCCCCCGGCCCGGATGGATTAATTTTAAATGTTTTAGGAGGTTTCTGGATATTTTCAAATCAGACTTGGTTGGTAGGGTCAAATAGTTCGGGGGATCAATGGAAATTTCAAGAGGGTGTAACACATCGTTTGTGACTATTATTCCAAAAGTCGCGGATTCTATAGGGCTAGGGGACTTTCGTCCCATAAGCCTTATTGGGTGTTACCATAAGATCATAGCGAAAGTTCTAGCGGAGAGAGTTAAAAAGGTGACGGGAAAAGTGGTTAGGGATGTTCAAGATGCCTTTATTAAAGGAAGATATATGCTTGATGAGGTTTTAATTGCAAATGAAGCAGTTGAATACATGAAGAAGAATAATAATAAAAAGAAGGACTAATCTTCAAGGTTGATTTTGAGAAAGCTTATGACAGCTTAAATTGGAGATTTCTCCTTGACATAATGAAAAAAATGGGATTTGGTGAAAAATGGTGTAAATGGGTGGGAAGCTGCCTTAGATTAGCCATGATGTCAATTCTAGTCAACGGATCGCCAACGGAAGAGTTTTACTTGAAAAGAGGGGTTAGATAAGGAGACTCGCTTTCACCATTCCTATTCATCTTGGCGACCGAAGGTTTAAACGGAATTGTTAATGAAGCGATAGAAAAAGACATTTTTAGAGGAGTGAAAATTGGAAAAGATAATGTGGTGGTTTCTCATCTTCAATATGAGAAAGATGCTATCTTCTTCGGGGAATGGAACAAAGAGAATGCAAAAGTTCTAATGTGTATCCTTAAGTGCTTTGAGGAAGTATCTGAACTTCGAGTGAATTGTAATAAAAGTACATTATATGGTGTTGGAGTTAGTGAAGAGGAGTTGAGTGACATGGCGAGATGGATAAAATGTGGTATTGGTGAGTTCCCATTTACGTATTTGGGTCTACCGATTGGTTAGGATATGAGGAGAGTCGGTGCTTGGAATAGTGTGGTTGAGAAATTCAAAAATTGGCTATCCGAGTGGAAAGCTTTGATGTCGTTCGGGGGGCGGTTAACAATGGTTAAGTCGGTTCTAGGAAGCTTACCGTTGTATTATTTTTCGATGTTCTGTGTGCCTTTGAGTGTTATAAAACAACTTAAGAGAGTAAGAAGAAATTTCTTTTGGGGAGAGGAGAATTTACAGTTAAAGAATTAACTAAGATAGTGGAAGAAAAGATTCTAAATGTTGATGATGGAGGTGATGCGACGATATGGAACAAATGGGTCCCTATAAAAGTTAATATATTCGTGTGGCGGGATTTGAAAGGGAGGCTTCCGGTTCGTGAAGAGTTAGACAAGAGAGGTATTGACTTAGATATGCTTCTAAGTCCATTGTGTGGCGACATGGTGGAATCATGTTCTCATTGCTTCGTTATTTGTAATTTGGCTATGAGTATGTGAGAAAAAGTATTTAGTTAGTGGAAGATAGGAAACTATTGAGGATTTTTTTTCTCTCAATGGGAATGTAAGTGTTCCTAGTCGTTCATCAAGATTGTAGCAAGTGGTTATATGGACTTCCGGGTACTTAATTTGGAAAGAGAGAAATACACGTGTTTTCAAGGGTAAATTTCCTAGTATAAATAAGATTGTTCGAGAAATCCAACTTAAAAGCTTTGAGTGCATTGTGAGAAGATCGGGAAAGAAAAGTGACATGAATTTGCAAAATTGGCTTTTTGATCCGTTAAAATGTCAAATCTGAAAATTTCTGCAGTTATGTACAGTGTGTAGATAGTGGTTTAAGGTCTGCAAGTTAGTGTGGTATAGGTTCTATGGTCTGCAATTTGTAGTTCATGACAGTTTGGTACAAGGTCTGAAGTGTAGTGTGTAACTATGATCTACGGTAACGTTTATTCTCATTGTATGGGTGTTTGGTATAATTGGGGAACAATTTAGCAACAATTATACAAGTCATGGGTGTTTGGGACACTAGGAAAACATTTTAGAAGCAATTATATAAGTTAGGGATGTTTGGCACAGTGGGAAAACATTTTAGTAGCAATTATATAGGTTTCGGGTGTTTAGCACAGTGGGAAAACATTTGAGCAGCAATTACACAAGTTAGGGGTGTTTGGCACAGTGAGACATATTGAAATTTTATACAGGTTAGGGTGTTTAATGTAGGAGTGAGCATACAAAATCGACCCGACCCGACAAAACCAAAATCCGGAACTTAGAAAAAACCCAAACTGAAACCGAAATTACTTGGTTTTTCTCTGTTCGGTTCTGTTTTATTGGTTTTTTGCTCGCGGACCGAACCGAACCGACCCTACCCGAAACCGAAACTCAGTAAAAACCTAAATCGAGTTAGATACGAGTTTTGTCAGTTCGGTTTCGGTCGGCTCGGTTTTGTCATGTTTCTCGGTTTTGCTCACCTCTAGTTTAATGTGGTCTGCACTACATGATGAGCTTTTCCTTTGTTAATGGGTCGTTTGGTATTAGTGTTCATGGGCCCAAATTAATTTGTGATAGTTGGAGTTTTAAGTTGTGCAGATAATGGTGCATAACTACATATGGTATATTTTTGTGTTTCATGTAGTATCCTTCAAGTTTGTATTAAGCTTTTTTTTCCTTAGGTCAACTATACTTAATCACCTTGTTAATATAGTGGACGTCTTTATTTGTACTTGGTTTGTTTTGTTGGAATAAATTGCTGTTTTGCCGGAAAAAAATTAAGTCTTTCACTCATATCCGGTTAACGTACATATATTATTGCATCGAATTATGTTATGCACAATCATTAATTGGATGCAAACAAAAGAGACTAAACCAAGATAAGAGTACTTTCATTGAACAAGAATGGCTGCAAACCGCCGCGTTGCGGCGGGGCGATGATTAATCGTGTGTATGTGTATCGGCTTTCAGCTGTGTAATTTGTTTCGGTATTGTTTTTTATACGTGTGTCGCATTTTAGTAGCGTATCTTTTTTTACCGTTAGCACTTTTCTCATATTTCATAACCTGAGTGGCAAATTAACCCAATATTTTTTTATGGGCCAGGCTCTCTTATTTTGGGCTAAAGATGTTTTGGTTGTCAAAAGATGGGCTACTGATGTTGGCGGGCTGCCTTGCTGACGCAAAATGGGCTGGAATGAGCTCCCAAACACTGGCTACCAATGTGACGCAAATTTGACGTCATCCTCAACGCTCTATTATATATATATATATATATATATATATATATATATATATATATAGACACACACACACACACACACACTAAGGGGCCGTTTGGTTTGTATATGGGTTTATGATTAGGATTTGAATTTGGTTTAGGATTTGGATTTATATTATATAAGAAAATATAATTAAAAATTATTTCTATTAATAATAAAAATAGAAAGATAAAAAAAAAATTGTTTTATAATGTAAATACAAAGAAAATGACAAAAAATATGTGAAGAAAGAAATAAATGATCCCACATTGTTATAAACCCCACTAACCCACCCAACTTTTCTACACACCCAAATATTTATCATACAAATCTAAACTCAACTCATATAAATACAACCAAACATGTGTTTAGCATTTATTAAATCCCCAACCCACAAAAAACCTACATACCAAATGGGCCCTAATTACATTTAACCACCCCCTTATGTGGTCCAAATGGAATCACTAATGTATGTTGTTCATCTTATCTTATCTATACTACTTATAATGAAGGAAGGTCTCTCTCTCTAAAAAATTCAGATGTACACAAAATTGTGCATGGTTTACAACACTTTAAAGCAAGCAATTTTCATAATTACAACAACCAAAGTATTGTGTACAACAAAAATTAGCATGAATCAAAATTTAGACCACTTTCCTTAGAATTCTACATTAATAGCATTAAAAACACTCCTACACCCAATATTACAATTATTTAAACACAATGTACTACCCTCATTCTACATTAATAGCATTAAAAACACCCTTACACCCAATATTAAAATCATTTAAACACACTTTACAACCATCATTCTACCTTAATAGCATTAAAAACACCCCTACACCCAATATTACAATCATTTAAACATAGTGTACAACCCTCATTCTAAATTAGTAGCATTAAAAACATTCCTACACCAAATATTACAATCATTTAAACACAATGTACAACACTCATTCTACATTAATAGCATTAAAAACACCCCTACACCCAATATTACAATCATTTAAACACAATGTACAACCCTCCATCTTAACCTAGACATGAACCTGTGACCAAGACTCGACTCAATAAAACTCGACTCGATACACAAAGCTGTGACCAAGCAAATTTAGGTGTCAGAATAACATCCTGTGACAGTTTTATTAATTCCATTGAAAAATTTTATTTCAGTGTACCCGCCGCAGCAACTCGCGAGTACCCTGCTAGTTAGCATTATATAGGAATTACTTGTTCCCTCTTTATTTCATGTAGTAATTTTTAGTAGCCAGTAGTGAGTAGCCAATCACCAAAGAGACCTTGAAACCCAAAACACCTTAACAAAAACACAGTAAAATAACCACAGTGCAAGCACTCTCTATAAACTAGCTAGACCAACATTTATAAGACAACCTAAAGTCCGAAACAGCAAACAAATACTTTATATATTACCTTAGACTCTTAGAGCCTTCTAGCTGCAACTAATTATTTTCTTCTGTGAATAATAACTATAGATTATTTATTTATTTATTTATTTTTTTATTTTGTTGAGTTATGACTGTCTTTTCTGCCTTATTTTTCCTTTTGATTCCTCAAAATTTTGTAGTGTATTACTATTGGGCCAATTTAGTGCCCACTATCTTTAGTGTAGAATTTGAATGAAAAACAACCAAGTGAAATACAAGTCCCTGAATGTTAGAATCATAGTTATCAAGATCGCGATCTTGATCGTAGAATCGTACGATCTTACGATCATACATTAGAAAACCTTGCAAGATCGAAGTAGGATCGGAGATAGCATAGGATCTAAGTAAGATGGTGAGATAGGATCGCTATCGATCCCGATCCTACTATAAAGCTTAATTTTTATTATTAAACAAACTTTATACAAAAAATAAGCTCATTTTCCAAATTTGTGACCCAGTTTTACCTTTATATATGACCCAATATTACTCTTGTTGTATTTCATTTCTACCCAAAGTGTTTATTAAACGACTGAAACATGAAGTAATAAATTCTTATTCATATTCATTTAAGTTGGTCGTTTATGTCTAATTTTATATGGAACTCTATAACTTGGCAACCCCTATCTAAAAAATTACACTTTCGTATGATCTTACAATCCCGATTCGATCTTACGATCCCGATCTTAGGGAGACAAAAACGATCCTAAGTAGGATCGCAATCTTGATAACCTTGGTTAGAATACATTCAGGGAGTCATCCTAAAGACTTATCACAAATTGAGGTGAGACTCAGAGAATGAAGATAAGGATCATGATCAGGATGATGGAATCAGTGTGTGATGACAATAACACACTGACTCTCTGAAGATCTCCTTAACAAAAGCGAAGACATTCTGAGACTTATAGATTTCAATATAATGATTATGTCTCTAATAAATAGGCGGAAACATCTTGGGAAGATAAGTTTAAAAGTACTTATAAAAACTCAAGATTTATTATAGTTGGTAAAAAGTACAAACAATTGTCAACATTGTTCCACCAAAAGTATGTCTGGCAACATACTAGGAATAAAAGCTAAAGACAAAGTGTACTTTAGGTAATCAAATGTTGACACGCACTTTCTAGCCAACGGGTTTCCATTTCACTTTTATAAATATAATGCCTGTAACAAAGGAAAATTTATTTCTTGTATTAAAAGTTAAGAACACTTTCAAGAGTGCATTTTCCTCTAAATAGAATTAAGTCTTAGATTTGATAATCTATTATTTTGGCATAGTTTTTACTCAAACATTAACTAAGATTTTTGTTTGAGTTTAGTGAGGAGATCACCACACACACTTGTCATTTAATCTCGATTGTTATTCCACAAACAATCGGGTATAATTCTTTGATTTATATCAATAAAGAGTTTAACATTGAAAATTATATTTGTGTGTTTAAATAGTTCATTCATATATAACTTGTTTAATTGTAAACCAACCTTAGTAGGCATATTACTTAATTGTAAACTTCTTAATAGTTTATAACTAAATAAACGGGTACAACAATTACCATTACAAAATTTCTACCAACATGATCGAGTCAAAGTGAATCATTTGAACACACCTCATCACATTGTTTCACTTGGTCATGGTATATATCAGAATGAAGCTTTGGTCATGGGTATACATCAATCGTTTTTCATAGCCACTAGGTGAAATTTCTCTAAGTATGTAATGTCCACCTTAAATATGATATATGAGCTCATTAACTACATGCTAATCGTCTACATTCTCGTCATATGTGAAGCAGTCAAAATCACCCGCACCAAACACCATAACCACCCTGTTAGTCTCTTCAAGCCACTAAGCACAATATTGCCTCACACGCTTGTGTTTCTAATCTCCTTAAGTTACCTCATGCTTTCACAAACCCGTGGATATGTGATACAGAAAAATGCAGATAACTTCATGTGGTCCTCTTTGGTTATTGGTAAGCTTACTACATATGGTTTAATTGTGTTTATGGTTTATGTTTATGTAACTTGGTGATTGGCTGTTGTGGTGATAGTTGTGGAATCACAATGGGGTTTTCTGGCTCTGATGATATTTGCATATTTAATGACGAGAACGGTCTCATTCTTTATATTGATGTCTTTTTGGGGTTTTACTTTGGTTACAATGTGGGTGTTTTTGGAATACTGGATGTTGGAATCGATTAAATGCTTTATTCGCATGTCATGGTAATGGTTTGCCTTCAGATTGTTGTCGATAATCTGTTGTATGATTGCTACATGGATTTCCATGACGATTGAGTTAAAAATGAGAGTGGTGAGGGGTTTGAGAAGGTCCCTCCTGTGTGTCACGGTTTGGTGATTGAAGATAACGAGTAAATAGTCACCCGCGCATTGCGGCTGGGCAAATTTGTTGGCGATGTATGCACATTTTTTCTTGCAGAATTGTCTTTTCATAGAATTTATTTTAGTTCAACATTTTATATAAAATCGTACGTAGATCAAAAGTATTGCAAGAATGCCTTTTCAACAACATATTTTTTAATAAGGAAATCGATAGATATGTGATAAATAAAGTTTGTTATTAAAAAAACCCGTAAATAGATAAAGGTCCATGGTGGTTGTTGTAAATTTTTTTATATCAAATCTATTTGTAAATAAACTTTAAGGTAGTTTTTAAAATTATTAGGCAAGTTAAGGGTGAATTAAAAACTTTTTTTTTCATCAAAAATGCATGTATAAATTTCAACATTTTTTATAAAATCGTACGTACTTAATCAAAAATTATATCAATGCTGGACTTGTTTTGTTTGTAATCCAGAGGCCTTTTCATCGGTATAATCTATCTATATATATATATATAAAATGAGTTCCCCATATTGAATGTGAGCATTTATGTTACAAGCCAACAAATTCAAATATGAAGTTTAAGCTCATAAATTTCGTCCAGCTTGAGCTTATTGTGCACCATTGTGGAGCTTCTTTTAAAGCTTCTTGGAGCTTTTAATGTTGCATAAAAGCCTAATTACTGCAAGCATACGAACCATCTACGGTGTAAATACTTATCTTTTTAGTTGCTCACAAATAATTAACAACAATTCTTTAAATGTGACTTTTCATATGAGTTTTTGATAAGTATAAATAACAACTTATCTGAGTCAATCTCCATCTCCGTTCAACCTCAGTGAACACCCAAATAATAAGCCACAAACAAACCGACAATAACATAACCCATTAACAACACTCGAAACAAAATGAAAACATAATTTCAAGATCTCAGCTTTATTTCTTTCGTGTTATTCTAAGATAAATCAAGACCTTCGAAGGTCAAGCAAATGAAAGAAAATATTCATCATCGATCTATAACAAGTATAACTTCTTCTTTTTTCCGAATATAATGAAAGAAATATAACAAGTATGTTACTTTCTTTCTTTGTTTCGTTCAAAAACACAATAACAAAACAAAAACCATATGTCGAACCTACCGTGACCCTCCAAAGGATCTTGAAGCCTTGAAAGATGGTTGCTTGATTCTTCGTGGGCAATGAAGACAAAAGGTCAAGCTGATGAGAAGAGATGATTCGGTATGAGTTGATTTTGAAGAAGATTTTATTTGGTTCGTTAAAAACACAACAACAAACACGAAAAATCATGTGTCGAGCCCCCTACCGTGACCCTCCAAAGGATATTGAAGACATCCTTATGATTTCTTGATTCGGACTGTGCAACAATCGAAGACAAAGTAAAAGTATGAGTATATGATGGTGTTTCTGTTCTTCATATTGTTATTCGGATATGATTAATGAAATGCAATGAGTTATTTTGATTGGTTTGGTGTGAAGCAGATGAGATAAGATCTGAGTTTGATGAGTGAGAGGATAGTGAGAGGTGGGCGGAGATTACAAAGCGTATAAGTTTTAAGTTTTAGGGTTATAATTGTATAGATTTAATGTGTTTATGCATTTGCATTTGGTCATTTGGTGGTGTGTGACACTCGAGCCCAAGAAATGCAAAGGGCTTAGATTTGGCTCATAAAAAATGTTGCAGACTCAATTATAGTGTCCATGGACCGAATAGTAATGGAACCCAAAAATATACAAATGGGCAAATGTAAGGGTGCAACAGGGCAATTTTGCATGTCACTCTATCTTTGCTACCAAGTTTTTTATTTATTTTTTCTTAAAAGATATTGTAGAAATCTATATTATAAATGATAAATTTAGAATCTGTTATGATCTGTTTGTTTATTTACTTATTTTTTGAAAATAACGAATGTCAAATGAGAAAATCCAAACTATGCCGCACGGGTTTCTATCTACACAAATAAGATAAGGGGTGGCTTTTATTTATCCAATAGAGAAACAAATTGTGAAGAATAAAATAAATATAAGGGTCAAATTTGTTAATGGAATATGTAATAAACTCTTTTAATTTCAAGTTTATGGAGTGGAAGATGAAAAGGGATATTTGTTAGCTTTTTTATATGTATGTTTTCAAACTATAGTAAATATTGCAGGCAAATTGTTTGGACGTTGCTTAATATATCTCTCGCATCTGTATGCATCGCACGGGTCCTGAAGTAACTCAAGTTATATACGACGAAAATTAGTGCCAAACATAGTTTTTCAATTAAAAGTGACGAAATAAAGGCACCAACAATTTTCATTCCATGCTAACAAAAGTTGTGGTAACATCACAACTTTGGAACTTATTGACCAACAAAATCCGACCATCACTAAAAAAATGAGAGTTTCAAACATTACGGAAATTAACTTAAGTAATTTTATTCAATTCCTTAACTTATAGTAATAAATGTTTAAGTAACCCATAATTCATTCTAAACACTTTTTAATTTAGTTTTTATTTTTTGTAATTATGTTTATAATTGCCTAATTAAGTGATATTGATCGTACTAAAGTAATGGAAACCGCCAACTCGAGACAACTCAATCTGAGCCACATTACAACTCATTTTCGCGACCTCGCCATCTCCTAAGCAAAAAACACACAAATACAATGACTCCTCCGAATTAAATAATTTGATCAATTATATTGTATTTATGTTTTTGCTTTAGTTGTTTACTTTTATTTATACACATACCAAATGAAAGATCACTGTTTACTAATGTGCGCAATGAACAATTATCGAAGAACCTCAAAGTTGAGAACCGCTAAGTAAGCAAATCAAACATGCACTTACTACTTACAACCACGTGTACAAATGGTTAAACACATTTTTGAGTATCTTTCATATGAAACATTTCTATTTGTCAAAGCTTAATAAATCAAATTTTTTAGTTTAACACTTTACGTTTCGCGAGTAATGTTAACACATCTAATTAACCGTTGCCGGACTAATGCTACTTCATGGTAATCGAAGCCCGTGCATCGCACGGGCCATGCTGTCTCGTTTTTATTAAAGAAATCACTAGATATTTGATAAATAAAGTTTGTTATATAAAAAAGTCGTAAATAATAAAAAGTTCAGGATAGTTTTTATAACTCGTTACATAGTTTAAGGGGCTGTTTTGTGTATTTTTTTTTTTTTTTTTTTTTTTTTTTTTTTTTCAAAACACATTTTAATAATATTTTAAGTATGAATAAGTAACAAAATAATATTTTAATGACTTGAATGGCACAATTTTTTTATCACATATTTAAAGTATAGTAATACACTAATACTATTATCGTCTCAAAATAAGTGTCCAGTTATTTTTTGGAGTCTTTTTTATTCAACTTTAACCTTAAATTTGTTTATTTGTGTTATATAATACTTGATGCAATATATATTAATGAATTGAGTTTTAATTATATTTTCATTGATATAAATTTTATTAAGTACTATATAATACAAATAAAAAAAATTAATATCAAATTTGAACAAAAAAAACTCAAAAAAGTCAAACTGTATACTTATTTTAAAACAGATGGAGTAGTAATTAGATGTTTCTCATATGTATATATATTATTATTATTATTATTATTATTATTGAATTAAGTGGCTTTTTGCAATGGGAAATGATTTGCACACTCTATTTTTTTTTATTGGAACATTTAATTTTGTGCAATAAACTGTTGTATTGTATATGTACAGTGCTTTAACCGGTTGTACATATGAGTGTCGTAATCAATAAATGAAGTGTGTAAATCAATTCCCTTTTGCAATAGACTGTTATTTAGTCTCTTAAAGGAGAGACTTTTATTTTTATTTTTATTTTTTTAATTTTCATATAAAGTTCGAGTGTTAGTTAAAATTAAATCAACTTTGTGTGATTGATATATAGATTTATGTAAAAACATTTTGAATGTGGTATAGTGGTCTTAAGGCTATAATAAGACGATGTTACCTACTCATTCAATTCTTCTTGTTGCTTTTACTCTTTTACACAAAAACTATATAATCGCTTATTTTACAGTCTATAATACATTAACATATACTTAATCAAGAAACTTAATTTGTAAGTTACATTTCTCCAAGATCATGTCATCCTCGATAGCACACATATTAATAACTTGTCATTACATGCTCAATCAAGAAACTCACAAGTTTATATTTATTTATTTTATTGTTTTTATGATTTTACAAAATAGCAAGAGAACAGGGCTCATGACTCGTAATACTAAGACGTACTATACACAATAACAATCCTCATCTTTATTGTCATATCAGTTTTCTCTTTCCTGCAATCTACAGACAACCTTTTAGAAACAATAATTCGATCTATACTACAAAAAACATACCCCACAAAAATACATTTCATTATTAAAACACACACACAACAACAAGATCTAGGTCGTGACCCTCATACCCATAACCATGACTGGCAACCTTCAACGACATTGAAGCCACAGCAAGGACGACCGATTGCAACTTTCACTACCTAGCCTAGTATAAAGTATGCCATCTATCCTACAACAATTATTGAAAGTGAACCATGTGGTCCTTATAAGCCTTTGTAATGTTTTGCTAAGGAACATCGCCTAACACGCCTTTGTTGAATATTGTTATACCTATATTGCTAAGTTGCGCTAGGTGATTCCTAATGATACCTGTAATTTGAGAAATGTCGATGCCTTTCTCATTGATAGTGGATATATATATATATATATATATATATATATATATATATATATATATATATATATATATATATATATATATATATATATATACACAGGGAACTCCCTATACATGTGGAAACCCTATTGACCACTTAACAACTGATAACAAACTATCCAGGATATCAGGACTCATATATTGACCAAAGATACATTATTATCTATATCTAATATTTGACTAATATACCCCCGCAATCGAAATGGAAGGAGATCGGACGTTGAGGCTGTCACAAAAGTCATCGAATAGAACTCTTGGAAGGCCCTTGGTGAAAATGTCCGCAATTTGGTAACGCGAGGGGACATGAAGAACTCTAATCTCGCCACGTGCCACCTTTTCACGAACAAAATGTATATCCATCTCGATATGCTTGGTCCGTTGATGTTGAATTGGGTTGCTTGAGAGATATATGGCACTTACATTATCATAATACACAATGGTGGATTTATGAAGAGGAATTTGGAGTTCAAGTAAGAGATTACGTAGCCAACATGACTCGGAGACAATATTAGCAACTCCTCGGTATTTGGCTTCAGCACTTGAACGTGATAGAGTAGGCTGGTGTTTTGATGACCAAGAGACCAAGTTGTCACCGAGATAAACACAATATCCTGATGTTGAACGTCTAGTATCCGGGCAACCGGCCCAATCCGCATCGGTGTACGAGACCAGTCACTAGTAGAGGATTTATACATGTGTAATCCGTAGTGTAAAGTACCTTATATATATATATATATATATATATATATATATATATATATATATATATATATATATATATATATATATATATATATATATATATATATATATATATATATATCGTAGAATGCGCTTCATGGCAGCCATTTGACCATCATGAGGATCATGCATATGGAGGCAGATTTGTTGAACCGCATAGGATATGTCCGGATGAGTAAAAGTGAGGTATTGTAAAGCCTCGGCTAGACTACGAAAATGTGTTGGATCCGAAATAGGAGAACCAACTACAGAACTTAGTTTAACCTTTGTGTCAACAGGTGTGTGAGATGGTTTACAAGTGGCCATACCTGCACGTTCCAAAATTTCATGAGCATACTTGGTTTGATTAAGAAACAACCCATCTGTGGTATGGGAAACAACAATAACCAAAAAATAACTTAGGGACCAAGGTCTTTCATTGCAAACTCAGCTGCCAGAACTTTCATGATATATTGACGAAGCGAATCTGAAGAAGCGGTTAGTATGATATCATCAACATAAAGCAAAAGATAAGCAATATCCCGACCATTCTTATATATGAATAAGGAATGATCCGACCGGTCGTGAACGAACCCAATAGACGAAACATAATCTGCAAAACCTTTGGTACCATGCTCGCGGAGCTTGTTTGAGGCCGTAAAGAGACTTCTTGAGTCGACATACGTAATCGGGATAAACGGGATCCCGGAAACACCCATTGGTTGGTGCATGTAGACTGTTTCACTTAAATTTCCATGCAAGAAGGAATTTTTTACGTCTAGTTTGCAACCGGGCTAAACGTTTCAGTACAATCAACACCCACCTGTTGTGACCTGCCATCACCAACCAAATGAGCTTTATACTGCTCAAAAGATCCATCAGATTTCATTTTATATTTAAATATCCACATGGAGCGAATAATATGCATATTAGGTTTGCGTGCTACACGTTCCCACGTCTTATTCTCGATAAGTGCATTGAATTCATCATTCATGGCATGCTTCCAGTTAGGGTCTAAGAGTGACATTTTTGGGTTAGTAGGAAGAGGAGATGGGGTGACTGAAACAGAAAGATTAAATGGAGCTTTTGGTTTGTGGATACCTGACATGCTACGAGTGGTGATGGTACGAGTATTTGTAGATGCTGGAATTGGCCGTGATGTAGAGCGAGTTACTGGAGAATGTATTAGAGAGGATTGAGATGTGGCTTGAGTTTGAGAGGGTCTACTTTGGGTGTGAGATTGAAGAGTTTGGGCTGATCTCGTGGGCTGAGAAGAAGAGGGACCAGAACTAGGAGAAACTGGGGTAGTACTATGTAGATTGCGAGTGGGGGAGGAGTATGTTGAGCATGAAGGGGGCTGTTCATTCGAGATGGTGAGGGTTGACTTGGGTTAGGGATGGAAACAACAGGTGATTCATTTGAATGGAAGAAAGATGGATGAAGACTACTATCATGTAAGAATTTATTGTTTTCTGGTTTAGTAGGTATAGTTTGTGCGAAAGAAAATCATGTTTCATCAAATATAACATGACGAGAAATCATAATCATTTTTGTTTGTAAGTTGTAACACTTATACCCACGGTGATTAGGAGGGTATTCGATAAAAAACACAAGGTGTAAAACGGGATTGGAGTTTATGGATAGTGGTAGAGGGAAGTAATGGGTAACATAGGCATCCAAAAACGCGTAGGTGATCATATGAGGGATTTCGTTGATAAAGGATTTGGGTTGGAGAGTTAGAAGTTTAGTTGGGAGGATGTTAATAAGATACGTGGCCATGTAATTTGAGAAATCTTGATGCCTTTCTCATTGATACACAGGGAACTCCCTATACATGTGGAAACCTTATTGACCACTTAACAACTGATAACAAA